>CM076852.1:5615142-6901008 GCA_039519185.1 Astragalus membranaceus
ATGATTTCGAGCCGAATATGGGGGTTAAGGACAGATCAGACAAAACCCCTTTCCATATAAGTAGTGAAGGAAGTTATTTCTAATTCCCAACCTTAAAATTGTTAGTATCGCCTCGCAATTATCTCAATGGAGATGATTTCGAGCAAAATAAGGGGGTGAGGGACGACATCACCTCACCCTTTTCCATCAACAACACACAGTCATCTAACCTAGGGTTCATCAAAACAACAATTAAACACTTTTCAATAAATTTATTTTGAAAACTAACCGTTATGAGATTGAGGTCCGGTGCGGTGGTTCGGTGACGGTGCGCACTCCGGTGCGGTTGTGAGACTTCAAACACCAACAATTTCAATCCTAAACCATTTCAACTTCAATTTCAATAACTAACTTCAATTTCAACTATTAATTTCAATTTCAATAACTAACTTCAATTTCAACAAACAACAATTAAACACTTTTCAATTAACAACTCTAAAATGACACACTTTTCAATAACACATTTCAATAAAATCATTTCAATTTCAAGCAAAAAACATAAATCAATTCACTATTAATTTCAATTTCAATAAAACAACTTCAATTTCAACAAACAATTTCAATTTCAACTTCAAATTTTTATCCTACACAATTTCTATAAATTCTAAACCTAATCCTAAAACCTAAAACACAATTTCAATTTCTACCCAATTTCAATTTCTAATCCTAAACACAATTTCAATTTCTACCCAAACTTAAAACCCTAACCAAACCACCATCAGCAATATCACAAAACCTAATCCTATTTTCTTCTTTCAAAACAACAATATCACAAAACTAAATTCACTAAAATTACCAAACAACAATATCACAAAACTAATTTTCCAAATCCTAACAAAACAATATCATAAAAAATAAAAATCGGTAAAAATCAAAACCTCCAAAAGTAGAGCTCCGGTGGTGAGGAGGGAGAACTCCGGTGGTGGTGAAGAGGGAGAGCTCCGGTGGTGGCAAAAAAGGAGAGCTCCGGTGAGAGAGAGGTTCGCGTAGGAGAGAGAGGAGAGAGGCTGACGTTCGCGTAGGAGAGAGAGAGAGGAGCGACGGTGACAGTTGGTTGTGGTGGTGTGGTGGCGGTGGTGTGGTGGTGGTGGTGTGGTGGTGGTGGAAATGAGAGAAGGGAGTTGGGGTTCGTGAGAGAGAAGAGTTTGGGAGCGAAGAGAAGAGAAAACAGAGAGAGAAAGATGAGGGATCTGATACAATTTAATTGGGGTTAGCGGCGGAATTTGCGAGGGACAATTCCGTCGCTAATCCCTTCACGCTAACCAAGGCTGGAACGGTCAAAATAGTTAGCGAGGGACCCTTATTTCCGTTGCTAATCCCTTCGGTTTCTGTGCTGTTCTAATTTCAGATTCCCTCCTAACAGTTAGCGACGGACTGTTCCGTCGCTAATGCCCACAATTCCGTCGCTAATGATCAAAACAAACGAGGACCCTTATTCCCTCGCAAATTTCATCGCTAATGTCAATTTTAGCGAGGAACAGTATTCCCTCGCTAATGTCCCTCGCAAATGACCTTTTTTTTTGTAGTGAGAGATAGAAATAGAGGCATTTTGGGTTTGTCTCAAGAAGCCTATATCAACAAAGTTCTAGAGAGATTTAACATGAAAGATTGTTCACCAAGTGTAGCTCCCATTGTGAAGGGTGATAAACTCGATTTGAGTCAATGGCCGAAAAATGATTTTGAAAGGGAACACATGAAGAATATTCCTTATGCTTCAGCTGTCGGAAGTCTTATGTATGCTCATGTTTGAATAAAGTGGTTATTGAACACATTAGCACAGATCGAGTTGATGATTGCCGATCCTTTGACTAAAGGCATGCCACCAAAGAATTTTAAGGATCATGTAGTGCGCATGGGGACTTGGTTCCATGATGTGATTTTCATTATACGTACATTTATTGCTTTTGATGAAACTCTTATTCAGCTTCAATTTTTCTCATATGTTGGTGTACACATTTATTTAATTTGAGGAAATTCATTTAAGTTTGACCTTGAATAAACATATGGTTTATTCGTTAAGTTAGGGACTTATTTTGAGATGCTTGTCGACATATCGTAATACATGGAAGATAATAGTCGTTTTTAGAGGACCTATCGCCATGATTCATATATTAAGTTTCTCGTTATGATTGTGACGGGTTAAATGGACCAAGTGGGAGAATGTTAGTTTTGTTTCACGTTTCCTAAGTTTTGGGGAGTGGAAATGTGCTCTATTTTTGCTCCTATTTTTAGGGAAAGAAACTAACTCTGAATTAGGTCCATTTTCTTCTCCCACTCAACCCATGATCTCACAGTAAGTGTTAATTCCGAAAATTAAACCCCTATTTTGTAGTTGGAAGTTGCTGAACTCTGTGATGGACAAAGCTCTATAAATACCTACTTCTCTATTCAGAAAATTACACCATCGAGTTTTGAGTGAGTGAGGGTTTGGAAAGAAGAATAGAGTTGTTTCGTTGGTGTGAATTCAGTGCGAATCCGAGGTGCTCTTCGTTGCGTGTGAAGTACGAATCTGACATTGCAATGGCTGGAGTTTAGTGTTGTTTTAATGCTTCTGCTATAGCGATTTAAATGTGTTGTTTGTTGTATCATGTTTAAATCGAATTCTGTTAAAATATCTTACTGCTTTCCGGACTGCAACCGACATCTTGAGGTAGGGTAGGAAAAATGTATTAAACATATTAAGAATGGAGTTTAAATGAACTTTACGACCTCCAAACAGACATACCTACTACCCCAATCTCTCATGCGCGACGTTAAGGATATGAGTTTCGAGTAAACTGACTGCCATATGCTCTTGGGGTTAGCACCCACCAGTAAACCAAACTACTTAAAATGCATGCACCGCTTCAATCGCAGAAAAAATTAAATTTATAATTGATGGCATTGTAATTGGCTAAAATTTGACTTTCAAATTAATAATACATTTTATTGTCAAAAAAAAATTAATAATAAATTTTAATTTTTTTATTGAATAAAGTATTTTTTACTGATTCATTGAAATAAAGCTGACTATAGCTAGATATAAGATTCATAAGATATATCTCCAATTATACTTCATAAATGAATCTATTTATTCGTGGGAAAAATAATTCTTCTAAATTACTTTAAAGAATATGTAAACTTCAATTATTATTCTCTCAATTGTTTTGAAATCAATTATTTTTTTCAAAATCTAAAATCAAAACACACTTTGAAGGCCTACTAGGAAGGACATCATGAGGGATCATTCGAGGTGTACAGATCTCATTATGCAGTTGTAGCATGCAATGTATGATATCATGAGGTGTAGATCAGTAACAAACAATATTGATATCCTGAGACATTAATTATACTGTAAAATATTTAATAAAATTTACTATCCTACATAAACTAACATTTTGTCTATTGGGTACTATCAAAAGAAGAACAAAAAAAGGCCATAAAAAATTAACTGTTCTGGTTTATTCCGTGCCATCATTCATTCCTATATATATCGTAGATCTTTTAGTTACCAAGATCTTTCAACTAAGTTTTCAAAAATAAATCCTTTCAAATTTGATATATATATAAATAAAATATAAAGAACACCTAGGGAAGCAGAAAGCACAATCAAACTTATCAACACACCAGAAACAAAATTGCAAACATGTTTTCCTGTCAAAGAAGGATTTGAATCCCACTACCTTGAAGTAGTTTATGGTGTCAAGAAGTCAACTTCACACTCAAAAGTTGCAAGAAGGAAAAACAAATTAGGAATAAGAAGGAGATTAAAGATTGGAGAAAAACCATAAGAAATATCATTATTCTATATATCCATATATATAATATATCTTATAGCTATATATGTAGCTAAGATTTTCAGAAAAAATATCCCAGATAGAAATAGAAAACTGTAACCAATTAAGGCCCTGACATAGATCTAACAAAACTTTTATCATACAAAATTAATGGATCTGTTCTATATCAGTTATTCAATAAAACCTTAACGTATTACTTTCTGTTCTCTTGTACATATGAAATATGGAATCAGAAGTATATAATATATATAGATCAATACAAACTAGGACAAGCAAATTAATTTCTAGCATGGCTCAAAGAGACTATAAGATCGATGCTCTCTCTTGTAACAAGCACACAATAACTGATAACATATATTAGATGACAAAGTTTCAAAAGTTTACACTTTTCATAGATATACCACACATACAAAACATAAACCCTAGATATCTAGATTCATGAACTTTACCTAAAAGAGGAAGAAACACACATCAAGAAAAAGTTTACAAAAAGGAAATATTAAAAAGACAATAAAGTAGAGTCAAAATTAACTTGCTTGATATAGCAAAATTAATTGAGAATCGGACCATGTAGCTTGATTCCCCAGAGAGTGCTTGAAGATACCATAGTTTGAGATTAAATGAAAGTATAGCTAGCTTTCTTCAGTCAGAAAGGGATGGTGGGGGGTGTATAATGAAAATGATGATCTTCTTGTTGTGTAGTGATGAAAGAGCGAGTAGCTTTTTTGATTCTTGAAGAAATACAAGTTACTGAAATTGAGAGTGGATTGAGATCTAGAATTTCTTCTTTTTCTTGTTGCTTGTGAAGAGTTGTTGTAGTAATGATGGTGCCTTTAGGTTTGTGGGGGTAGTTGATCATGTGGGAACAATGATGGTGATAGGGAACATAAGTGAGAGACATGATGATGATGATGATTCTGGCGTTGAAATAGAGGCACAAGACTAGCTACCTTCAAGGATTTTGTGCACCCTGCTTTCTTTATCTCTCTGACACTATGGAGAAAGAAACGAGAGATGAGAAAGCATATATTTATTAAACCTAAGCCGGTCTACACATCCTCTAACTTTTTGGAGGTAACTTTTCTCTAACTTTGTGTCTATCTCTTTTTTCTTATACATTTTCTCTCGTCTTATTTTTTTTCATTTCCCTCCGTTCTTTCTTTTCCCTCTCATGAAAAAAACACTAAGTTAAGGAAAAGGTAGAGGTTGAGAAGTTAGAGAATCCATTTTCAATAATAATCTATGGCATGCTCTTTAAAGTGAATGCATCAAAACTACTAATTTAAGAAGCAACTTATATGTTACTTTAATTTTAGCCAATTGTAATTTACCAAATTGGGTTTTAATGGATTGTAGTTTTTAGGAAGTAATAGTAGTATTGTGTTCTTTTTGTGAATAAGTTTAATTAGTCTGAATATTATTTCGTGAAATCATAAATGTGTGAAAAAAGTGAGAAGTGTTTCAAAAAGTGTGTGAGAGGGTGTGAAAATGGTTTGAAAAAGTGAAAAAACTGTCTTAATTTACATTTGAAGACGATAATATTATGTCATCAACATGTAATCTTTCCTCTAGAGAATAAAAAACAAAATTGTATTAACTTTTTTTAACAACAAATTATATAAAAATTTTAAATTTTTCAACAAAGGAAAAAAATGTTATTGATAAAGAAAACTGAATTGAGAGCATAGTTATCAGAACCGGACCGGACCGGCCGGTCGGACCGGGACCCGGTGGTCTTCCCGGGCCGGGCAGCGTGCAGGACCGGATCTGCAGTTGGCCCGGTGATGACGTCATTGGACCGGTGGAAAATCCGGGTCGGACCGGTGAAAACCCGGGTCGGACCGGTTGATCCTTTTTTTTTTTTTTTTAAGATGAACCATTTATAAATTTTGCATGTTTTCACAAAAAAGGCTTGGGTGGGGTTCGAACCCCCTCCCTAGTATTCAACATTTCAACTTTTTAACCACTAAGCTATCTATTATTTGTTGATACTGTCCCGCATTCATTAAATATAATCAATTCCGGATATGTTAATTTTTTTTGCACATTCTTTCATTAATAGTTTTGATTAAACACACATTTTTTTGACAAATTGATTCAAGTTCAACACTCATAAACATGTTAGTAAATGTATAATTATAAATAAAATTATAATAAAATTTCTATATTAATAAATGTATACTTTCTTAGTATATATTATAATTTTTTGAATTTATTTAATATAGACCGGGTCATGCCGGTATTAATAGTTTTGATTAAACACACATTTTTTTGACAAATTGATTCAAGTTCAACACTCATAAACATGTTAGTAAATGTATAATTATAAATAAAATTATAATAAAATTTCTATATTAATAAATGTATACTTTCTTAGTATATATTATAATTTTTTGAATTTATTTAATATAGACCGGGTCATGCCGGTCCGACTAGAGACCCGCGGTCCGACCCCGGGTCTAGTGACCCGGTGCCTTGACCGGGTCGATGGCCGGTCCGGGTCTGATAACACTGATTGAGAGAGCTAGCGGAAGAAATGAGGAGAGAAAATATAAAGAAAATTAGAAGAAAGATTGAAAAAAATATGGGTGAGAGGGTGAGAGAGTGGTGTGAAAAAAGTGAAAAATAGAGAAAAATTTCAAAAAGTGTGAGAGTGAAAAATTGAAAAGTGTATTAATTTATATTTTAAGACGATAATACTATGTCAGCAACATGTAATATTTCCACAAAGACTAAGAAATAAAATTGTATTAACTTTTTTTAAACAACAAAATTGTATTAAAATTTCAAATTTTCCAAAGAATGAAAAAAGAGCTTATTAATAGAGAAAAACTGAATATTAAAGTTTTGTCAAAATTCATTAATAAGAAAGTTGGATGAGAGAGAGAGGGAGTGGAATAAGTTTTTTTTTTCGATAAGCAGGGAGCGGAATAAGTGAAAATGCAAGAAAGATTTCAAAAAGTGTGTCTGTGAGTGAGAGTGAAAAAGTGAAAAAAGTTTGAAAAAGTGGAAAAAAAAGTGTGTTAATTTACATTATAGGACGATAATACTATGCCTGCAACATGTAATATTTTCTGTAGTGACTAAAAAATAAAAGGCTAATTTATAGTTTTGGTCCCCCTATTTTCAAAAATTCAGACATTTGGTCCCTCTATTTTGAAACTCAAACATTTAGTTCGCCAATTTTAAAAAAACTCAGAACATTTAGTCCAAAGAGGGCTTTCCAGTTTTTTTTGGCTGATTTTTTGTTTAAAAGAAAAGACTGACGTGGCACTCATTAAATGACGTGGCAGCTGACTCAGCTTGCACACATCATTTAATGATGCCACGTGGAACAGCCACGTCAGATATTATATTTAATTAGTATTTAAATATAATATCTGACGTGGCTGGTCCACGTGGCATCATTAAATGATGTGTGCAAGGTGAGTCAGCTGCCACATCATTTAATGAGTGCCACGTCAGCCTTTTTTTTAACAAAAAATAAGCCAAAAAAAACTGGAAATCTATCTTTGGACTAAATGTTCTGAGTTTTTAAAAATTGGAGGACTAAATGTCTGAGTTTAAAAATAGGGGGACCAAATGTCTGAATTTTTGAAAATAGGGGGACCAAAACTATAATTTAGCCAAAATAAAACTATATTAAAAAATTCCTGAACAACAAAATTGTATTAAAATTTCAAATTTCCAAAGAAGGAAAAAAACTTATTAATAGAGAAAAACTCAATATTAAAATTTTGACAAAATTAAAAATTTCTAAATAGTAAAGACAAATGAGTGAGTTAGAGTAAGAAAGGAGGAGAAAAAATATAACGAACATTAAGAAGAAAGATTGAAAAAAAAAATATGGGTCAGACAGAGGTTTGAAAAAAGTGAAAAAGTGATAAATTTGTTAGATTTATTTATAATCTCTCTATCTCAGGACCATAAAAAAAGAAAATATAAAAAAAAAGAATTAACTTAATGATATTATCAATTTAAGTTAAATTAGATAGAATCAGTTAAACAAAAACTGTTAAAAAGGGCAATAGCGCAACGTTCTTAAAACTTAAGGGACTTAATCATTACAAAAAAATTTAAGAGGCCTATTCGTTACCTAAAAATAAGTTAAGGGACCTCGAGAGATATTTTTCCTAGATTTATTTATAATCTCTCTATCTCATAACAAGTGTCGACTTAGGTTATTTTACATACATTAAGATAAAACTATAAATGAATGAAAGAGTGTAACAATTTTACAAAATCATCTCTATTAATCACTAGAAATTGATCATTGTCATAAGTATAAAATGGAGTATAATTACTTGTGACGTGATTTTTGTTTAGATACATTTATTGAAAAAGTGATTTTTATCGATTCTTATTGTTTGGGTAGGTAAGGTTAGATTTGAATTGTTTTTAGGTATGAAATTACTAAAATGGGTCTCAACTAAGTTACATTAGAAACTTAAAATTTATGTTTGTAAAATAATTTTAAAAAAATAGTCTCAACTATTTAAATTTTTGTTTGTAAAATATATTTTTTGATGAAAAATAATAATAGTACAGTATTTTTTGACACAAGTACAGTATATTTTTGTATTGGGTAAAACAATTATTAAAACATAAAGAAATATTTTTTTTTACAAAAAATTATATTAGAAATATAATTAAATTTGTTACAAATTTTAGAATTGATTTATGTCTACCACAAAAGCTTAGAATCCCAGCTTCAATGTAAAATTGATGTTGTGGTGAATTTTTTTTATAGGCGATGTTAGTGAAAAATGGGGGAATGTTAGTTTCCTAAGTTTGAACTCAAGACCTCCTGTTTGCACTCTTTTAGTGCACTCATTCGGTATCCCTTAGCTTACTAGGAATATTTTGGGGTGAAAGTTGATTCTTCTCCCATGAATCCAAACAGTAAATTTTTTCTTGAATCACGTTGAACACCGACAAACATGCAATTTGGAGCTCTTGCGTAGTTCCAAACACACGCTTAATAAATTAACGAGTCCACTAATGAGAAAGGAACCACAAATATTAGTAAAGATGTATTAGTGGATATCCAAACTTTCAATAGTAACTATTTGGTTAAGATTTTGAAGAGTCCAGAATCAATAAAAACAAATTAACTATAATTGAAAAGTACTATTATTGTGTTCAGGTTACATAATCACGATAGATTTAATTAATTATGGGTGGTTAAAATTGACTTTATACATGAGAAGTGATTCTACTTTCAGTATCTAAATAAACAAATTTACTTTAATTCTTTGAATTTGAATCCAGTTTTAAAATAGCATTACCAAACACAAATCATTTTTTTTAAAACTTCATTATTTTAAAATCAATTTTGTTAACATCAATAAATTCTTCATAATCAATTATATGAAAATGTAAATTCAAACGAACGCTAAGACAAGGTTTATTCTTTTTTTTTCTTTGCGTTCAAACAAATATGTTTTTCCACCCTCCTTTTTAACTGTTTTTTCTCTACATTTTTTGCTTCTATTTTCTTTCATTGATCATAATGACCATGTGAATCTGGGAGCTATTACATGAGAAGAATGGATTCAAGATTAATTAAGCCTCTCCCCTTTTCTCTATTTCTTATTTCTTTTTCATTTCCTGTTTGGCGTTTTCCTTCCCACTATGATCAAACGTCTGACACCCTCAAAATTTTCAACATCAATCATCAGCTAACAGAAATTTGCCTCTCTATGACTTTATAGCTCCATCTCCTATATAGCTTTCCCCAAACAACACCATCATAAGGCAATTTGTTATAGTAGAAACTTGGTCAGTAAAGAGTTGCAATGCTTTGTCTGTTACTGCAACTCACATTCAACTCTGATAGCTTCTAACAATTCAGGAGACACATTGGGTTTTGCCCCTCTCTCTTTAGGTACTTTAGCAGCAGGTTCCCCTTTTGCCCCCCAACCCCTGTAAAGTATGATCTTACTGGGCTCCTGAGAGACTAGAACGCCACCTGTCAATTGCTGCAATAGAGAAAACAAATTTCAGGATTCAGAAAACATTTATTGATCAAGACAAGAAAAAATAATTGAACAAGGACGAGATGAGAAAAAAAAGGAAGGAATCTCAGCATGTGCCACCTCTAGCTTCAACACCAGCTCCTGAACTGAGGTCCCTTTTGCCCTTCCTTTGACATTAACTATGACAAAAGGGAGCTTCCTAAAATGATCCTTGATTGCTTTGGCAAGACCAGTCACAATATTGCTCTTTCCTGGTAACAAAATATGGCCATGGAACAAAAAGTAATGATACATTCCTTTCAATTAGCATAATTTTAGAAAAATACAAAAGAAATATAAGAGGAGGAAAGGCGGAAAACAGTAGTCCAGAGCCATCTGGTCCAAAATGACTAATTTCCATGAAGTTGACATTAATTTAAGATTTACTACTCACAAAAAATGAGATTAAAAAAACAAAAGACAGTTTGGCGCACTTTTTTCTGTACTATCTAAGCCTAGAGTAGGACTGATCAAAAGAACCAAAAAACTGAACCGAATTGTAGAACCGAACTAAACCGAACCATAAAGAACCGAACTTTTTATCATGGTTCTTGAACGGAACTGATTTAACAGTTCAGTTAGTGAACTGTTTTTATAAGAATCAGTTCAGTTAGTGAATTGTTGAACTGTTAAACCTGCGTCATAGTGTTGTCACACACACTGATAGTTCACGGTTCACACACTTCACAATTCACACACTGCAATCTGTGTTTACAAGTCACTGTCTTCTATCCTTGAATTTGCTTCAGTAGCATATTGAACCGAATATTAGCTGTTCACAACCAACAAGTCACATGGCCATTTCAAAACTTAACCTCATAATTAGTTAATACATTTAGATATGCTTTATTCTTTAACTTACCAATAGTTGCTTATGGAAGAATAATAATGGAAGTTTCTGTTCCTATATAAAACACGTATGACTTCTGTGAGAAGTTTCATGCAATTTTATTTTGTGCAAATGGCATTTATCAGAAATGCTTATTTTGTTTTGAAAATTTGTTGCGATTGAGCTTATTCATCTATAACAAATTTAATCAAGAAGAACAATTTGTTGAGATGGGCGTGCATTTCATCTTGACCATAGATATAATAATTATAATGGCCATTGCTTCAGTAGCATATCGAACACAGTCAGAACAAGTCACTGTCTTCTCTATCCTTGAATTATGCTTAGTTAATTATGAGGTTAATTTACACAAAGCATATAGAATTGTTGAAAAAATAAGTAGATTTAAACACCGTTTTGTTCAGTTCTTTCAACAAAAAAAACAGATTGGGCAATTGGGATAACGGTTTGGGCAATTCGGGCTTAGCAGTACGAACAAAACAGTTCACAGTTCTGATATTTTACAGTTTATTTTTTAACCAGTTCGGTTCAAACTCGAACTGCGGAACTGAACTAGCCCTAGAGTGCTAGTCAGCTATCTTTTGATTCTGCTAAAACAGGCTTATTATGGTTTCTGTAATTAATGCAGAAACCCAAAATGTTAAAAAAGAAACTAACACTAGATGCTACGACACAAAAAAGTCATAGAAGAGTTGCACGAACTTAAAAAACATAGACTTATAAAGTGTGAAGACTGAAAACAACATAGGACAAGCAGTATTGCTAAAAAGAAAATAGAGCTAAAAGCTATACCTATTGCAAGGACAGGACGCTTCTTCATGTTTAAGGCTTGCTTTCGAAGAAGTAGTCTCTCTTTGTTGGAAAGATATACAGATCTAGAAGGCAACTCATTTGAACTCCCATTTATCACTGATTGTTCAGAATCATTTTCAGACAATTGGATTGATGATTCCATTGCTTGGTTATTAGAGACACAGTGCCGAGTATCAACCACAGAATCACTCACTTCATCCAACTGAAATCCACATTAATTTTACCAACTTAATACTTAGAAAGGAAGCAATAACCAAAAAATGTCAGAGGAATCCCTGATAATAATCAGATTATAATCCAGGAGACGGTTGGCGTCAACAGTTCAATTATCATAAGTGAAAGCCATTATATGCTTGCCTGACTTTCTTTGCGAATCAAACCAGTCCGGAGCTCTGGTTCAACTTGACGTGCTCCGCTACTAACAATCAGTTCAATTTGCTGCTCTTGTATAGCTTGTTTATTGTCGAAAGAAGCTTCTTCTGAAGAACTGCCATTTATGGAATTCGAAGAATCATTTTCAGACGATTGGATTGATGATTCCATTGGTTTGTTATTAGAGACACAGTGCCCAGTATCAACCACAGAATCACTCACTTCATCCAACTGAAATCCACATTAATTTTACCAACTCAATATTTAGAAAGGAAGCAATAACCCAAAAATGTCAAAGGAATCCCTGATAATAATCAGATTATAATCCAGGAGACGATTGACGTCAACAGTTCAATTATCATAAGTTAAAGCCATTATAAGCTTGCCTGACTTTCTTTGCGAATCAAACCAGTCTGGAGCTCTGGTTCAACTTGACGTGCTCCGCTACTAACAATCAGTTCAACTTGCTTCTCTTGTATAGCTTGTTTATTGTCAAAAGAAGCTTCTTCTGAAGAACAGACATTTATGGAATTCGAAGAATCTCCATGTTTGTCCGTAGGCTTGAATCATGCCAAAAAGTATTTCAAATGTCATTACTAGAGAACCATACCAGTAACATCATTGGAATAATAATTCTTATTAAATTCTAAATGTTCACTGTTTTCAGTTTTCATATATTCCATCTTGATTGTTACAATGTAAGAAACTCTTAAATTGTGTGTTTCGGATGGAAAAAATAGGTAATTCGCATGAGAATAGACTTGGGTCAACTAAGTACCACTTGAACCATTTTTAGCACTTCATTAAACACCTGGGCAACAACGCTTAGTTGGCTCCTCGTCTTATTTTGAAATTAATCTCTTCACACGAAATGAGCGTCTTTTAGTAATTTGACTAAGAATAAGTGAAACTAGAAGTACCTCGAGAAAAATAAGCAGGACCTCACATATGGATGTTGAATATGTTTTACAGTGCAAGGGGGAGACAGTTCTTATTCTGCTGTGGTTCTTTTGTAGAAATGGAAATTTTTTCCAAGACTATATAATCTTGCAGAAAAGTCATTAATAAAGAAACATTGTGGATACTTATGTTGTGCTCAAGTATAACACACATCCATATAGCATTCTAAAAAATATTAGATACTTGGAATGTGTTCTTATTAGCAGTACGTTAAAAGAAAAAGCACAGAAATTTTAGATCAGCAGTTAATCTTAAGCATTTATAATGTATTGCATATCCTTCATCCTCTTTGGCCTAATTTAACAAAACTGCTAATCTCATCTTAGTAACAAGGGAATCAGACTATAGAATTAAAGAAGCAACATGAGATAGCTCACCAAGTCAGATGTCAACGCGTCAGCTATCTGCTTACTGTTAGCTTCGTCTTTGACCTATTCAAATGAATAGTTCGTATGTTTTAATCAAAATCGAGGGGAAGTATTTCAAGAACATAATAAAAGTAAGGACCACTCACCATTTGAAGTTTCAAATCATTTATGTTCTTATCTAGCTTCAAAACATTAAGCTTCAATGGCTGCAACAGTGAAAGGAATAAGATGGTTATATTTATATCATAAAAGATTAGCAGTCGATTCCCCTTTCAAAAAAAAAGAAATTAATGACAAGGAAGAAGATTCATTCAACAATGAGGTAGTCCACTTGTCAGGCTGTTAGGAACTACTTTGACATACAAATAATTCAACCAGTCTAACATATAAACATTGGATACGCTCATTTCTATAAAAACAATTTTTTTATTCAATATTTTATTACATTAAAAGGTTTTTCAAATATTTTTTTTACTAAAAAAAATAAAAAAAGCATAAGTGGTTCTTTTTCCTGGTCAAAAATTTGTGCTTCTAAACAAAGATCGCTTTTAACAACATAAAAAAGCAATTCAAACATAAAAATAAAATTCTCAAATTTTATATTCAAATATAAAGTAGCTTTTAAATATTTCCAAAGATCATTTAGAAAGATATAATAAAATATAATTTATCCCTCAAAATGCTCATGTAAACCAGCCTATAATCACCATTTTAACATGATTTACCATACAAATAGGCCTTACTCTCACCCCACCCTTCTTTTCTCTTTTTCACAAAGGAAATGTAGAAAACAAATACAAGCTGATGATGGCAATTTTACCTCATAGCGCTGTGCCTCTATAGAACGCGCCAATGCTTGCTTTTTATTTAAAAGTGTTCGGGGCCTCAAACTAGCAGGCCTACTATAATTTTTTCCACGATAAACAATGATTGCATAACCCTTATTTACTCTCTCTACTGCGACTAATATTCCACCACTTTCTGCCTCTAAGATCCGAGCTCTCTGATGCACATCTTCCAGGCTTCCCTGATTACACATTATCTTCACAAGTTCCCGATATTTCCAATGAAGATGCATATTTTCCACTGTTCCATCAAAAACCCCTCGCCTACCTGAGAATTAAGAGGGGGATATGAGGAATAGATTCTACGTAAGCTAAATATTTTAAATAAGGTCTCATTAATTTACTACCATATTAGAATAATCAACTATCTATGACTGAGTTCCAAACACCATATACTAGAGTCACCTAGTAACAAGAAGGGCTTCATCTTCAAGCCAATCTTCCGCAACATGTATCTCTCTTCTTCAGTAATACCCTCTTTATCTATTTCCTGTTCGTGAGGGCCCTCTGCCTTTTCCAGCCTTGCTAGAAGTTCTTCAGTCTTTGCTTTCTTCTCTAATGCCTGCATGTGAAAGCCATACCACCAGTAACTCCCAAGAAAAACAAGTGCAGAACAGCAAATTGGAACTTTTTAATGAAATCATACCTCCGACAATTTGGTGCTAGTTCTTTTAATAGCTGCCTTGGCCTTCATCAACATTCGTTTTTTAATGATTGCTGCATCTTTCTGGAATGTCATATCATTTCCTTCAGAATGTGGCGAGACAGAAACTGATGAACTGTTTTCAGCCTTCACTTTATTCATTAAAAAATTTCTCCGCTGTTGAATTGCAGAAGACACTGCAGCAGGCAAGAAGTCCTTTCCTCTATAAATGACAATAATTTCTTTACTTCGAGAAAGGAGAGTTCCTCCGGTCAGATACTGCAGAGAAGTAGATCTTTTATTAGACTGCAATTGAGATATAATGGTATGATATATCATTTTCTTGCCTGTGAAATAAAATTGAGTCTTACTTTAAGTTCTCCCAAAACTGTCGACTATTAATTTATGAGATGCGTTTACTGTTACAAAACCGGTGTTTAACTAGCGCCCATCTAACAGTTGTGCTGGATCAGTAACGCAATTAAATTTAAACTGATAATGGATCTTTTGTATTCTTTTATTCAACTCTTCAGACCAAAAAGGAGAAAACAAGATAAGGTAAAAAGCCAACTTTATCTGTTATAACATGATTTTAAGAATTATAGGATCCACTATACTTATGCTCATTACAGCAAATTAAAGAAACATAAAAATTCACAAGGTGATTACAATCTCCAAAATCCCGATTTTCGCTTATAGTCTTGCCATCCCCATTCAATAAAAGCTGCAACTGCTTTTTAGAGCCCGGATGCAAAAGATGTCCAAACGCAGATCCTTGGACCTGCACAGTCCATGAGTTCCACGAAGGCAAGGTGCTTCATGCCATTTATTCATTCCGAACCAAACCTTATCGTCCCCTTGGCTCCTCACTGTTTGGTTAAATGGATGAGGCATCTCAAACTTGCCACCTGGATGAAACATTAAGACCTGAACAATTTCAGGTTATACCCGTATTTCCTTTATTTGCGGAACTCGGGTTACCAGTCAAGTTCGGAAGCTCCAAATCTCTATGTATCAAGTATCCATTAAAGCTCTTGTATGAGGAACCAGACAATCCACTACATACGCGTCACACAAATACGTCTCTACCCACCTCTCCGATTAACTCCGCTTTGATTGCTTGAGCTACCTAAATCGTTGTTTGGGGGTTAAACATCCTAACCCACTCGCAAATATTCCGGTATAACCCTCCCAAGAAATATCCAATATATTGCTTTTCCGGCAACCAAAAGGCAAGAGGTTCAAACTCAGCATGGTAGTGTATTTTGGATTCCTGTTGCAAACATACGTTTTGATCCAAATGTATTATGCTTTCCCCAAAAGGAACTCTATTGATGCTTTGGATCAAAATGCATGTTTGCAGTTTTCAACTAAAAACCAAACATGCACATAGACGCTAGTATGATAGTAGACCTTATGTTAAGAAGGTGTATTATAGGAGGAATAGAGACTCAAATAAGAGCTAAAGGGGTATTTTAGTCTTTACAGCTAGTATGATTTGTAATATAAATAACAGCTGAGTACTGCTATTGAGGTCAGTTTTTTAGACAGTTAAACTTGTAACAGAAACAGATTCTGGAATACAAACCAGATGATTGATTGTAACCGAATTTCCCATTGAATTCAATACAATTTCCCCCCAATTCCAGTTGACCCTTTCAACTGGTATCAAAGCAATCGATTTTGGGAAGATTCATGCCGAAGAAGAAGACCACTACTTCATCGATGGATCCACGAATCGAAGAATTGCTAGAACGAAGACTTCAAGATGCTGAGACCCGTAGTGAGCGACGACTCCAAGAAACGTTCGCAAGAATGGAGGCGATGATCGCAGGGTTGCAAAAGAAGGATTCGGGTCAACCCGGTATCCCGAAGGCGAAGGAAAATGTGAATGTTGCGGTAAATCAAGGCGATGGCGAGCGAAGGCTCCGTAAGGTGGATTTACCGGTGTTCAACGGCGACGACGCCACCGGTTGGCTCACCAAGATCGAACGTTTCTTCAAAGTGCGCAAGATCGACGAGAGCGAGAAGTTAGACGCGGCGTTGATGGCTATGGAAGGAGAAGCGCTCGCGTGGATGCAGTGGTGGGAGGCGAACAACGAGGTGCTCACTTGGAGTGGTTTGAAGGACGCTGTGCTCCGCCGGTTTCAACCAACGGTGGTGACCAACGCGTTCGAACTCTTGATGAATATGAAACAAGATGGTTCTGTGAGAGAATATCGTAAGAAGTTTGAGACAGTAGCAAGCCATATCAAGATCCAGGATCAATCTCTCTTCGCAGGAATGTTCTCAAATGGATTAAGAGAAGATATCAGGGCTGAAGTTCGTCTCCAACGGCCAAAGGACCTTGCGGAAATGATGGATATTGCATTGCTCGCTGAAGAAAAGATAGGAGCGGTGGGTCGATATGGTGGTCGGGGCCTCAGTGGCTTCAAGAACAGTAGTTGGAACAACAAGAATTACCCAGATACGGGAGGAGGTGCCAAGGCAGCCGAGGGAAGCAAGAACAATGCGCCCGTGAACACAAAGACAGTAGAAAGCAAAGAGATTGAAGAGAAGCGAAGGAAGGGACTGTGCTTTACATGTGATGAGAAGTACACACCGGGGCATGTATGCAAGAACAAAATTTTGAAGGTCCTGTATGTGGAGGAAATGGAGGAAACAAAAGGAGATAGAGCAGAGGAGGAGGATGAAGAGATAGTTTGGGAAGCCACATTGAAGAGCCTGCATCTACATAGCATGGCAGGGTTCTCTTCCAATTGTTCCTTCATGTTAAGGGCAATGCTTGGCATAATTGAAATCCTGGTCTTGCTTGACTGTGGTGCCTCTCACAATTTTGTGTCAAACAAGCTGGTGCAAGCACAATGCTTGAAGGTGGAAGATATTACTCCATGTTGGGTCAAGATTGGCAATGGTGAGAGAATTATGATTAGAGGAGTTTGCAGAGGACTGGAACTCAGGTTGCAGGTGGATTGTTATGTTTTTCCTTTGGAGGGAGAAGATATTGTTTTGGGCATAGAATGGTTGAAGGAACTTGGAGACAACAAAGCAAACTTCAAGGACATGACCTTGAAAGTGAAGGTTGGAAAAGAGACTAGGTGTTTGAAGGGGGACCCTCATCTATCAAGGAGGGAAGTGCAAGCAAAACAATTGAAAACAGAACTAATTGAACCAGAGGAGATGTTCTTGATAGAGTGCAGAAGCCTGGCAATGACAGAAGGTAATCACCATGCTCCACCAGAGGTAATACAAGCTGTAATTGATGAATTTGAGTTCTTATTTCATGAAAATGGTGAGTTACCCCCTAGCAGACCCACAGACCATGCTATAGTACTTAAGGAAGGTGCAAATATCCCTAATCTAAGACCTTATAGGTACCCAATTATCAAAAGAATGCAATTGAACAATTGGTGGCTGATATGTTGAAAACTGGAATTATAAGGCCAAGTACAAGCCCTTACTCTAGTCCAATAATACTTGTGAAAAAGAAAGATGGAAGTTGGAGATTTTGCGTGGACTATAGGGCTTTGAACAAGTTGATTGTGCCCAATAAATTTCCTATTCCCCTTATTGATGAATTGTTAGATGAGCTAGCTGGTGCAATAGTGTTCACTAAGCTGGATCTAAAATCAGGATATCACCAAATACGAATGAAAACTGAAGACATCCCAAAAACGGCCTTTAGAACACATGAGGGCCACTATGAATATGTGGTGATGTCTTTTGGATTAACCAACGCACCCTCCACCTTCCAAGCACTAATGAATGAAGTATTGAGACCAGTTTTGAGGAAAATTGCACTAGTTTTCTTTGACGATATATTGATCTATAGTAGAAGCATGAGTGAGCATGCCGAACATTTAAGAACTGTGTTTACTGCACTACACCAGAACAACCTGATTGTAAACAAAAAGAAGTGTGAATTTGCTGTGGATAGTGTTGAATACTTGGGGCATGTGGTTTCTGCTGACCCGAAGAAAGTGGAAGCTATGATTACTTGGCCTACTCCTAAGGATCAAAAAGGTCTGAGAGGGTTCCTAGGATTAACAGGTTATTATAGAAGATTTGTAAAGGGATATGGCATTATTGCTAAACCTTTAACAGATTTATTAAAACTAGACAAATTCAGTTGGTCTACAGAAGCTGACGCTGCTTTCCAACATCTCAAGGGGGCCCTAACTACAATTCCTGTGCTCACTATGCCTGATTTTTCCAAACTCTTTGTAATTGAAACTGATGCTTCAAGTAAAGGGGTAGGGGCTGTTCTAATGCAGGCAGAAAAACCAATTGCTTATTTCAGCCAGAAATTGTCCATAAGAGCACAACAAAAATCAGCATATGAGAGGGAGTTAATGGCCATGGTGATGGCAATTCAGAAATGGAGGCACTATCTGCTTGGTCAACACTTCACAGTCAGAACTGATCAACAGAGTTTACAATTCATCACTGACCAGAATTTGTTGGGAGGTGAACAAGTCAAGTGGACTTCCAAACTCTTGGGATTTGACCTTGATGTTCAGTACAAGCCCGGGGCTGCTAATAAGGTAGCTGATGCCTTGTCCAGGCAAATGTTATATGCTGCAATTTCTAATGTTAATATGACTGAATGGAGTGACTGGGAAAAGGAGATTAGTTGCTGTCCTGCACTGCAGGCAATAATGCATCAGGTTGTACTTAAAGAAGCTGGTGTTAGCAAGTATTCAATAAAGAAAGGGTTCCTCTACAAGGGCAACAGTCTAGTTCTACCTAGCACATTCTCTAAAATCCCCACAATTTTGTATGAGTTCCATGCTTCGTTACAAGGGGGACATTCTGGTTTGGTAAGAACTTATAAGAGGATTGCAGGGGTGTTCTATTGGAAAGGGATGAAACAGGACATCAAGAGGTTCATTATACAGTGCCACCAGTGTCAGCAAAGTAAAACAGAAACTCTGTCTCCAGCAGGGTTGCTGCAACCCCTGCCAATTCCTAGCAAGGTGTGGACTGAAATCTCAATGGATTTCATTGGTGGGCTACCTAGAGTCAAGAAACAAGACACCATACTGGTTGTAATTGACAGACTCACAAAATATGCGCATTTTCTGCTGCTTGGTCATCCCTACAGTGCTAGTGAAGTAGCACAGGTCTTTATATCCGGTGTAATCAAATTGCATGGCTTCCCTGATATTATCATCTCTGATAGAGACCGTGTCTTTCTTAGTAATTTTTGGAAGGAACTCCTCAAACAGGCAGGCACAAAGTTGAGATATAGTACAGCATTCCACCCACAAACAGATGGACAAACCGAGGTGACTAACAGGTGTTTGGAAGTTTATCTAAGATGTTTTGTGGGGGATCACCCGAAGTCATGGACTAGGTGGCTATGTTGGGCTGAGTTGTGGTTCAATACCAACTTTAATGCTTCCATTGGTATGACACCATATAAGGCACTTTATGGAAGGGATCCCACCCCTATCTTAAAGGGCCCTGCTATTCCCTCTAGTGTTGAGGAAGTAAACCAATTGTATGAGGAACGTGACACAGTACTAGAACAACTTAAGCAGAGTTTATCGTTGGCACAACAAAGAATGAAGAAACAAGCTGATCTCCATAGAAGAGAGGTGTCCTTGGCAGTGGGAGATTGGGTTTACTTAAAAGCTCGCCCTTATAGGTGGAAGTCCTTGGCATCTAGGAGAAATGAAAAGCTGAGTCCCCGGTTTTATGGCCCTTACCAAGTCATAGAAAGAATAGGTGAAGTTGCCTACAAACTTGATCTGCCACCACAGTGCAAAATACACCCGGTGTTCCATGTTAGTAAGCTCAAGAAGACGGTACCAAGCACAGATCAACCACAGAGTATACCTGAAGCATTGACAGAAGAAGGATTCCTTCAACCAGAAGTTGATGACTTACTGCAGCTACGTTACACTGACAAGGGTGATGCTGAAGTATTAGTCAGCTGGAAAGACCTCCCTGCGTGTGAAAACTCTTGGGAGCAAGTGGAGAAGTTGCTGCAAGCTTTCCCCAATCTTCACCTTGAGGACAAGGTGAAAGCCTTAGAGGGGGGTATTGATAGTAGACCTTATGTTAAGAAGGTGTATTATAGGAGGAATAGAGACTCAAATAAGAGCTAAAGGGGTATTTTAGTCTTTACAGCTAGTATGATTTGTAATATAAATAACAGCTGAGTACTGCTATTGAGGTCAGTTTTTTAGAAAGTTAAACTTGTAACAGAAACAGATTCTGGAATACAAACCAGATGATTGATTGTAACCGAATTTCCCATTGAATTCAATACAATTTCCCCCCAATTCCAGTTGACCCTTTCATAGTACTTCTTGTAGTTAACTGCAGTAATGTCATTCACACACATGGCACCAAAAAAGAGCAGGTATAGGGCATGACAGGTTATACATTTCCATTTACCATAATATTTAAACCATAAGTGCTAAATTTCATAAATTTGAAATAATCGGCAAAATCGATGACTGACCTTAATCTCTTCGGCCATTTTCATATTGCTAGTATTCTGTACACCTCTCTTTACAGCAATCTTGACAATCTCACATCTTTCCCAGAGCTTGATAATTGCAGCAGCCAATCCTTGAAGTCTTCTATTTCTACCTGTAAGACAAAAGAACAAAAATGTTAAAATTAACCCCAATTTTGGTCAGATGAGAAAAGTGGGACAAACTGACCTAATGCAAAATGGCATGGTAAAGGTCTTCCAAGTCTCTTCAATGTGGTCATTTCATCATCCGTTAGTTTAGCCTTCACACCATATGGAAGTAGGCGAAAAGGCTGCCTAAATCCTGGAATTACAGCAGGTAGAAGATCCGCATCGACAGGGACAGGGTCATACCCCCACCAATCAGTAAATCGTGGCCCAAGCCCCTCTAATAAGCTGTCTGCTTCTTCCACAAGCTCTGCCTCACCTGGAAGCTGAAATCTCACTTTATTGGGAGTACCAACACCTTGTATCAAAGCTGGTTTTGCTGCTTTGAAGTTTGGACTTTGCCCATCATTCACTGAATCCATTTCAGAGGAATGACTCTCTCTTTCATCACAATCATTATCCCCACCATCATTGCCACCATCCATATCTTGCAAAGCATCACCAATGTCCCCGTCTCTCAAAACTTTGTCAGCTAGGAAGTAAGGATACTTATAATCAATCCCTCTGTACAATATTATCTTACTTCCAGATCTCTGAACAACAATTCCTCCAGTTTTTCTCTGACAAGGACCAAGTATTATAAACTATAATCAGATAACTATACATAGGACACCCTAATTATATTGGAGGAAAGAAAATGCTCAAATGCACATAACCCCTCCAACTATAGTCAATTGAAGAAACCCCCATATGGCTGGAAAACATATGGCCAATTTAGTTTTAGAGAACATTTTCTGATTGAATTTTATTCAACTACAAAAATATCACATTGTTTTCACACTAATTCTTGTTTCAATAATTTGTATAGAAAACAGTTAAAGCAATAAAAAGATGTTTTCTCTGTTTATTATACAAATGTTTGAAATCCAATAATAAAATAAAAATAAGGTGACATTTTTGTATTTAAAAGTGAAAATAGAAAGGAAAAGAAACAAAAAGCATTTTGAGAAACCACGCATGAGATGGTGAAAATCACAAAATCTGGCTTTTACGATCTCCTTCACAATATCTTGGAAACAAGAATAAATATGAAAACAGAAAAGACATCTTATATTTACAATTTACAAATGAGTAAACATGCCGCCTTAGCAACTTCATCTCCCTCAAATCATCTAAACCAAAGGTAGAGTCAAATTAATACATTGTGTGCATGGGGTGAAGACTTGTTCATAAGGAGTCAACATGTTCAGCCTGGCAACTTTAGGGGCTGTGTTGCCAATTTTTAAATATATTGGATTTACTGTAATTACTTAAAGTTTCTAGCATTTTAATTCTGACCAAAAATATACACACACAAAAGAAAAAACAGACCAAAGATTTCTTAACATCATCAGCTCCAAAGCACAAACGTTGTTGCAGACTTGCCGTGAACACAAATAAGATTATATATAATGCATAAAATTAATATTAAAAACAAACTTCAAATAAAATAAAAGGGAATCGATATGTTAAAATTAAATTAACGTAAATTTTTGTTGATACAAAATGTTACCATGTATGTTATCATTGTCGCCGTCCAATATGTGCATTAGTATAACATTTTGAATAAATTACAAAATATTGCATCACTCTTTGAGCCTTCAAGCTTTTCCTAACCATTGTGACCCGAACTCATCTAAACTTTTTTCTATCAAAAAAATTAAGAGTTCGAGTAACACTCTAATTAACACTCTTCCTCCGACATGCACTTCAACATTCACTCAATGATTAGTATAACTATCCATCTAATCAAGCAAGTAAAATCAAAGCAAAAACAACAAAAGTTTCATAATTTCAATTCAAAATTTTACCTCCAATATATCATGAGTCCGTTTCATGTTAATTCTACAAAGATCTTCACAAACAATCCTCACCACTTCAGAACGTCTCCACCGTTCATGAATCCCATTCACAATCCCCTCCGTAACCCCAGCTTTCCCAACCTTAAGTTTCTTCTTCATCTCAAACCCTAACTTCGTCAACCTCAAAATCTCCGCATCGGTCAAACTCAACTCCGCCAACGACGGCACTCTTCTTCTCTTCTCTTCCCTCGCTTTCTCCTTCTCAATCCGTTGCCTCTCCAACTCATTCTCACTCAACCGCACAATTCCAGTTCCAGGAAGTGGTACTGGATTCTCCGGTGTACTCCAACTGCTATCGATTGTGTGACCTACACGTTGCTTCGGGAGTTGGTGCGGCAACGGGAGGAAGATGTCTCCGGCAGCGGTGGCGGTGGTGGAGGAAGAGGAGGAGGTGGTGGTGGATTTGTCGATTATGCCGAGGGAGTGGAGCTTGTCGGCGATTCGTTGAATTGCGGATTCCGGTAGGGTTCGGGTTCTAGAAGTGGAGCTCCGAATAATGAATTTGGAGGGAGCGAAGGTTTTGGAATTGGGAAATTGGAAGGGGAAAGAGAACAATGAAGAAGGAGAAGTAAAAGGAAAAGAGTGGAAGTGAGTTGCAGGAAGCAACATTTCACGTTTGTTTCATGGATGGATGGATAACGAAACTCTATCGACTGCAGTACTGAACTTGTTGCAACCTACACGAAGAACTGCATTGGATATTTTTTTCCCTTCGTTTGTTTTTTTGTTAATAAAAATAATTTTTAAGAGAATGTATAAGTTTGGTAAAAAAAAGAATATATTTTGTAAAAAAAGAATATATAAGTATTATGAAGAGCCTTTTTGGGTAAACCCAGGTATTCTCCACGGTATTATGAAGAGGGTGCTTCTAGGGGACCAATTAAGTCCCTCACTTTTATACCATTTAAGTTGACTATTTTTTTTTAACTCAGAGTTTAAATTGGCTGTTAGATACTCGATTACTTGTATAACAAAATGTTCTGAGTGGTAGAGATTGTATCAACCAACATGTAAAATCTCATAACTTGCACCAACATTTCATTCATTTTGGCGAACTATGTATTGGAAAGGAATTCAAAAAGGTTAAATTTTTAATCTGGTTGACAACTTATAATTGGTGCATCTAGCTAGCTTGGAATGGTGTGTGTTTTAGGTGTGAAGAAGCCAAACTAGACTCGATTGTCTCTCGTATCAAATATTTGTCTTGGTGTTGGTTATCTTTGAGGTGGAAAGAGATTCTAGTTTGTCTCCGTCACTATGGTGAAACAATGCTCTCATTTGTATCAACAATCTTTGATTCCTTTGTGTTATTCTGGTTTTGAGCATACATAATGTTCTATTCAATATAAGTGGTATATCGTTGTTTACCGAAAAAAAATATGTAAAATCTCATCAACTAATAACATTTTATGTTATATCTAACAGTTTTAAGTGGTACATCGGTGAGGGGATTCCTCACTCTAGATTCTTAACCTTTTTAATTGTGAACTGAATCGAGATTTTACATTGTTTAAATAGGTCTTATTTGTATTTTCTTAAGATTAAGATTAAGATAAAATAAGATTCAGATTAAAATAAGATTAAGATTTTTTATAATTAATATTTTCTTAATATGGTCGAGAGAGAAATGAATCCCGCTCCAAAACGAGTCATATACTCATACTAGCACCTTGACCCGTGCGTTGCACGGGGTAAAAGCTCTAGTAAGTACAGAATTGTGAAAATAGAAAAATTTGTTGGCTAAATTGCAATATAAAAAAGCCTTGTTTAAATATAAAAAAAAAACAATTGCGAGTTTAAGAGCTAAATTAAAGTATACAAACATAATCCAGAAAAATTTATCTCAAGTAGGTAGCTCAGTTGGCGCGCTAAGGGATACTGAAGGAGTGCACCAAAGGAGTGCAAGACAAATTGTTCCATACACATAATCTAGTCATAACTTTAAGTAGAAAGTTAAAAGACATAAGATGCATAATCCAAAGATAGCAAAACATAACTTCAACATCACCTAATTATCTAAGTTAATGAAAATAGGATGATTAGGGTTTCCTTGATGTGCATGTTGGTGTGGAAATTCCATCTGAAGGGGTAATTGTTGGTTACGTATCATACAACGGCGGCGCCGATTAGAAATATCTCCCAAAGTAACATGAATTTTGAAAAGACCTTGAGAGAGATATGCGATCTCAAAAAGTGTTTAACCTTGAAGGAGGAAAAGCTCCATTATAGCAACCGTCTGACATAAATATTGTAGTATTGTATGAGTGAAGATAAAATATAAAAATATGAAGGGAAAAAAGAGGGAAGAAAAAGGGAAAAAAAGAGAAGGGAAGTGAGAATAGTTTTGGGGAATGAAACAAAAAAAAAAGGAGGGATGGAGGGAGATTTGGAGCCAAAAAGAGAGGGAGAGCCCACATGGAGGCTACCTCAAGATTTAAATATAAAGATAAAGATAAAGATAAAGATGTCAAATGGCACTTCCACCCTTACACTCCTAAAACAATCCTAGTGAATACATTGAAATACCCCCTTTTTGTTTAAAATACCTTTTGGAAACAAAAATACAAACAAATGTGCAAGTGTCTAGTATTTATCTACTATCTATTTAAGAATAAATAAGGCTGTTTAAATTATCAAAATGCCCTTGCATCAATTTTTAGAAAATTTATTATTTATCAACGATTGTTTTGCTTTTGGGTTGCGACGAGTAAATATCTACTATCTATTTAAGAAAAGAGAGGGCGGTTTAATTACCAAGAAAAGAGAGGGCTGTTTAAATTACCAAACTGCCCTTGCATCTATTTTTAAAAAGTTTACCATTTATCAGTGATTGTTTTCCTTTTGGATCACGACGGGTAAATATCTACTATCTATTTAAGGAAAAATAGGGTTGTTTAAATTACCAAACTGCCATTGCATCTATTTTAAAAAAGTTTACAATTTATCAATGATTGTTTTGCATTTGGGTCAGGACAGGTAAATATCTACTATCTATTTAAGAAAATATAGGGTTGTTTAAATTACCAAACTGCTCTTGCATCTATTTTTAAAAAGTTTACTATTTGTCAATATTGTTTTGCTTTTAGGTCACGACAGGTAAACATAATACGTAACCAGTTTAATTTCATTTCTATTTATGAAAAGATAGGGGTGTTTACATTACGTACCAAACTGCTCTTACATCTATTTTTAAAAAGTTTATTATTTATCAATATTGTTTTGCTTTTGGGTCACGGCTCTCAACAGATTGTTCTCAAGGTAAACTTGGAGATGAGAAGGTTGACGTTAGTTTCAAAAACAACCAGCACATCGGTCTATAATTGATGATGAATAATAAGAATGATGTCGTGACCGGGATCCCGACGTAGACGGCCCAAAAATCGATTATTTTAGGAGTCGCCACCCAATTTATTTAATAGGAAAAATTGAGAAAAACCTAACTAGAAGTTATTGGTCTGCATATACCAGATTGAGTTCAGGAGTCGATTACGCATAGGGAAGGGCGGAAACTTAATCCCACTGCACCCCTAAAACATCTGTCCGAAGACAGTTACCCTAAATCCGATTGTGCAAGTAATAATAAATTACGAATTATTTGTTTACCCCAAGATTAAGTAAAAAGGAATTATTTACTAATAAATAAAAATGGACCGATTTAAGAAAATTTAATTTTGACTTGACGGGGAAGCCCCGCTCCTACGTATCTTCGGGTGCAATGAGGAACTCAAGAGTCTGTTAGCCTGCATTTTCGACAGGCTAATATTAAATGCAGTCAACAGGGTTTGACTGAATATTTTCAGAAAGAAGGCAGATTTCGACACCCAGATATAGTTTCGACTTCAAGAGGCAATAACCAAAGGAAAGCAGCCTAGTGCATAACTTAGCGAATTTGAGAAAAAGGGCACACTTCGACAGAGAGAAGATTATAGACAGCGAAACAAGTAAAGCTATGGAGATTTGTCGAAAGGGGCTTTGATTCTTTGATCGAAGAGAAAGAGCAGTTAGACAATCGAAGTAGAAGCACGTCGAAATAGCAGTTACTCTGCCTTATCTTGTAGCAGTTATTCTGCTTTATCTTGTTTTAGAAAACTGCTGGGCAGTTATAGTCTTATTTGTATTATAAATAGAAGTTCTGTAGAGAGGAAAAGGGTCGCAAAACTCATTACACATATTTTCCTAAAACACTCTACTTCCGCAAATAGAGAAAACAGAGTCAACAGGAATCCATGTATGATTCTGCGTACCACTTCCTTATATAATTGTACTCATTTCCTTTAGATTTCTGCACTTTGTCATCTTCTTCGCTTACAATTACTGCAATTTACTGCATTATGATTACTTTTCTCACATTTACAAATTCTTGTACTTTATCGTAAGTTTCTACGCTTCTATTAAATATCAACAATTCTTAGTAAAATTTGATCACAAATGGCCTGAGATTCCTAGTTGATCTCGCAAGTAACACGTGTAGTGAAACTAGCGGTGTTTACTAAAAATCACAGTAAACAAATTGGCACGCCCGGTGGGACATTTGTGCTAAGTATTTAAAAAAATTTTATTAAGATAATTCTGGGTTTGTTAAACACAGAACCAGTACATCGCATGTTGCATGCGTTTAAGAAGTGGTAGACAGTTACATCAAATGCCACGTTCAAACATGAATGGTGCTTCTACATCGAATGGACATTCCCAGGCGTCAGTTACTGATACCAACGCCACGAACACTCAGGGAACAACCCTTCCTGCACCATCTCCAGGAGTAACTGCTCCCCTAATTGCTCCAAACGTGGTCGGCGTAACCGCCCCATTATCGTCTTCGACAGGCATGGGTGTAACCGCTATAACCGCTCCCACTATAACTCCTGGGTCGAACATGATGATTCCCCAGTCATCAACCTTTGGTTCAACTAATCCCTGGATACCCAACGCTATGGTGGGAAATATGCCTTATAGTTTTCCCATAAATGGTCGAAATTACCCCTTTGGAATGCCAACCGCTATGATGGTAGGACTCCATACAAATGCATCTACATATGCAGATAACATGGCTTCGAACTTTTCGCCTATGCACAACCCATCAGAGAATATGTATAGTCGAAATATACAACCTTCAATAACCACTTCGTCATTATTGGCATTAAGACAACAAATGGATGATAGTAACCATGACATGGTAAATATGCTAACACAGCAAATAGGTACAGTGTTTAATCCCCTGATACAGGACACAAATAATAGTTACCAAATGTTAGCAACACAAATGGGTCGAATTGCTGACTTCTTTGGCACTCCACAAATACAAAACCAGCAAGTTCCCCAAGTACAAAACATCGGGCCTGTTGACTTACCTGTCGAAAGGCCTAATAATGTAACCCCCGTGAATCGAGCACAACAATTTGTTGAAGAGCATATACCTGAAGTGGTGCTAGTAAATAGAAATCAAAACGCTGATGAGGTAGTTAGGCAAGTCCAGCAAAATAACCTCGGAATGCAAAACAATTTGGCTAATCTTGTCGAAACTATACTAGCCCAAAATGGTCTTAATTTAGGCTTACATAGACCTAATTTTGTGTCTCCCTTGTCTGAATATGTGATGCAAACAGATTTGCCTAGAGGGTGGAAAATTCCTAAGTTCACAAAATTTGCTGGAGAAACTAGTGAATCTACTGTCGAACATATTGCAAGATATTTGACTGAGGCTGGGGACATTGCGTTAAACGAAAATTTGAAAATGAAATATTTCCCAAATTCTTTGACGAAAAATGCATTTACTTGGTTTACAACATTACCCCCGCACTCCATGTTTAATTGGAACCAATTAGAAAAAGCCTTTCATGAACAATTTTACATGGGACAATCAAAGATTAGCCTTAAAGAATTGGCTAGTGTTCGACGCACAATGCCAGAATCTATTGATGAATATCTCAATAGATTTAGACTACTCAAGG
This sequence comes from Astragalus membranaceus, assembly GCA_039519185.1. Taxonomy (NCBI): domain Eukaryota; kingdom Viridiplantae; phylum Streptophyta; class Magnoliopsida; order Fabales; family Fabaceae; genus Astragalus; species Astragalus membranaceus. Next base: position 5,644,270 of record CM076852.1, read on the forward strand.
CGAGATGTTTCACCCAAGTGCCTGAGCATGAGTTAGTCGAAATGGCTGCTGGTGGTTTAGATTATTCCATCAGGAAAAAACTGGATACTTTACACCTAAGAGATATGGCTCAATTGGCTGATAGAGTTCGACAAGTTGAAAGACTTAAAGCAGAAAAAGCTTCGACAACCAAGTTTAACAACAAGAAAGAAAAAGTGGCGTTTGTTAATGTTGATAACAATAGCCAAGAATTCGACATAGCTTATGAAAATGTCGAGGAAGAGGTTGACATTGCAGAATTAAAACCTGGACCTCCATATACATGCAAATTGTTAAACCCCTCTAATGGAAAAAACCCTGTCGAACCAAAAAATGATAAGTTTGTTGCAAAAACATATACCTTCGACGTCACAAAATGTGACCAAATATTTGATCTTTTGGTGACTGATGGTCAGATTTTAGTACCTAAAGGTCTAAAAATACCACCATTAGAACAACAAAAGAAAAGAGGTTATTGCAAATATCATAATTTATTGGGTCATAACACCTCCCGATGTGTACTTTTCAGGGATCTAGTTCAGAAAGCATTGAATGATGGAAGGCTGAAATTTGATGACAAAAATAAGTCATCAATGCAAATCGACAGCAATCCTATGCCCACAGCTGAAGCAAACTACACTGAAGTAGATATTTTGATGGTCGAAACCAATGAAGTGGTTGCTGAAAGTTTTGAAGCGAACATCAAAATGGTCACTAATGACCAATATGATGAAAAAATGCAGGTGGTTTATCCACAAGCTGAAGAGGACTTGGTAGACTTCCTCAACAGATGCAAGATAAGTAACACCGAGGTGATGTTATGCCCACGGTGCAGTTCTGTATTCGACAAGGAGGCCGCTAAAAGCCTTGAGAGTGTCACTCCTCAATTCAAGAGAAAAAACAAATGGGTCGATAATAGGCCCAAATTCAGCTTTAACCCAAGAGGTGTGCCATATAAGGTTACATCTTCATCAAGACAAGCTCCGAAGGTTCAAAGGAGAACATTTGTACCACCTGCAAGGGCCCCTGTCGGAAGATGGGTATACCCAGGAAATAAGGAGACGGAATGTCACCTAAAAATGGCAGGAGAGACTTCCAATGCCATGAATCAAAACAAGGCGCCTGATTCCAATAGGTACGCCTACAGCAATAATTACAAGGGAAAAAACCCAATGACAAGAACGCAATGGCGAAGATACCAACGCCAGATGAAATTGACTGCTGCTGAGAAAAAAGAGAACATCGACACAAGCAAAGGTAAGCAATTAGCTTCCAGTGTCGAATTCCCAAGAAAGTCAGCAAAAGAGAGGATATTCCCTCCCCTTGCAGACATCAAAAAAGGTCTTGACTCCGAAGAAGGCCTGCAATTAGATGATGATATGGACTCTGAATTCTTAGATTCAGAACCAGATCTCGACATCATCTGCGTCGTTTCAATTCTGCCAATTGAATTCGACGTTATTTCAGAAGTGACCGAGATTGAACAAGATTTCGATCAAGATATGGCTAAGCACAGGCCAATGTGTTACTACGTACTAAATAATGGCTCCATAGAAGAGCAGGATGCTGTCTTCGAGAGGCCAGATGGAGGGATGAAACACCATCTAAAACCATTGTTTATACAAGCGAAAGTAAACAATGTAGGTGTCAATAAAATATTGGTTGATGGGGGTGCAGCAGTTAACCTGATGCCACAACATGTGCTGGCAAAAATTGGCAAATCAGAGACTGATTTACGGCCACATAACATAGTCCTCACTAATTATGAGGGAAAATCTGGCTATTCGTTAGGAGCCATAGAAGTGGAGTTAACAGTGGGGAGTGTGAAGAGAAAAACTATGTTCATAGTCATACCCACCAGAGGAAACTTCAATCTACTCCTGGGCAGAGAGTGGATCCATGGAGTAGGAGCAGTGCCCTCAACACTCCACCAGAGACTCTCCATTTGGAGAGAAGATGGCCTGGTCGAAAATATAGAAGCAGACCAGAGTTATTTCTTGGCAGAGGTCGACCATATTACAAGGAGGACCTTTGACAAACAATTGGCGACTATTGCGCCATGCACACCTTCAGACACTGCATATGTCCCTATGGACAATGTGTTTGAATCCCTAGATCTCCACCCTAACCATGGCTTCATATGGGAGAGGGAAGTGATCGATGAGGCATCACCTTCAATAGGCTTTTGCAAGCCTACTGGGTGGGATGGTCCCTAAACGGTAATGATGTCTATACCTACCGTATGGGAGAGAATTACGGCTTATGTGGCCGAAAATAATCAAAATATGGCTTTGGAGGCCAAATTGCAACAAAATATGGTTGAACAAGCCATAAAAGTTAACCCAGAAGTTAACAATAAAGACAAAATGGCCGAAGGCCAGAGACTTGACTGCATCTACGATGATGAGCCTTTAGGTTTTGAAAAAGACCCAATGGGTTCGACTAAGAAGATGCAGGCTCAAGACCCTCTTGAAGAAATTGATTTAGCAGATGGCCCCATAAAAAGGCCAACATTTATCAGTGCTAAAATCGACAAGGGTTTGAAAGATCGAACTGTCAAGTTACTCAAAGAGTATAAAGATTGCTTTGCCTGGGATTACAATGAGATGCCTGGTCTACGTCGAGAAGTAGTCGAACTGAAACTGCCCATTCGACCAGACAAAAAACCAGTGAAGCAAACACCAAGGAGGTTCGCACCACAGGTTCTGTCGAAGATCAAAGAAGAAATCGAAAGATTACTCAGGAGCAACTTCATCAGGACCGCCAGGTATGTTGATTGGCTAGCCAACATTGTTCCTGTTATTAAGAAAAATGGAACATTACGAGTTTGTATAGATTTTCGTGATTTAAATAATGCTACACCCAAAGATCAAGACCCTATGCCTGTGGCAGAAATGCTAGTTGATTCGGCAGCAGGATTTGAATATCTAAGTATGCTTGATGGATATTCAGGATATAATCAAATTTTTATTGCCGAAGAAGATGTGTCAAAAACAGCATTTCGATGCCCAGGGGCATTAGGTGTTTATGAATGGGTAGTAATGCCATTTGGTTTGAAAAACGCTGGTGCAACATACCAGAGAGCAATGAATTCTATGTTTCATGATTTTATTGAAAATTTTATGCAAGTATACATAGATGATATTGTTGTCAAATCTTCAACAGAAAATGGCCATTTAGACCATCTTCGACAATCATTCGAAAGAATGAGGAAATATGGATTGAAAATGAATCCAATCAAATGTGCCTTTTGTGTACGTGCAGGTGATTTCTTGGGCTTTGTTGTTCACAAAAAAGGCATCGAAATTAATCAAAACAAGACGAAGGCAATCATGGAAACGAAAGCCCCTTCGACTAAAAAAGAGCTTCAGTCGTTATTAGGAAAGATTAATTTCCTCAGAAGGTTCATCTCCAACCTAAGTGGCAAAACTCAAGTGTTCTCGCCATTACTTCGACTGAAGAAAGAAGACTTATTCAGGTGGGATCCAGAGCACCAGAAGGCCTTCGACAACATTAAGGCTTATTTAGTTAAACCACCTATATTGTTGCCACCTATCAGAGATAAGGTGATGAAATTGTATATAGCAGCATCAGAGCTAACAATAGGTAGTATGCTAGCACAAGAGGACAATAATGGTGTCGAAAGAGCCATATATTACCTAAGTAGAGTGTTAAATGATGCTGAAACTAGATATCAGCCAATGGAGAAATTGTGCCTTTGTTTGTATTTTTCTTGTACTAAACTAAAGCAATATATCAAACCAGTTGATGTGTATGTGCATTCTCATTTCGATATTATTAAACACATGCTGTCGAAACCAATATTGCATAATAGAATTGGCAAATGGGCACTAGCTTTATCTGAGTATTCATTAACATACCAGCCCTTGAAAGCTATCAAAGGACAAATTGTTGCTGATTTTATTGTTGACCATTCATTGGTCGAAACGACAGTTAGTCAAATGAATAATCGACCTTGGACACTTTATTTCGATGGATCAAGCCATAAAAATGGTTCTGGAATTGGTATATTAATTGTTTCACCAATAAACATACCAACAAAGTATAAGTTTAAAATCAAAGAGCGTTGTTCGAACAATGAGGCTGAATATGAAGCCTTAATTGCAGGATTGGAAATCTTGTTAGAATTAGGGGCAAAGGCTGTCGAAATTAAAGGTGATTCTGAATTAGTGGTGAAGCAGTTAACCAAAGAATATAAGTGCATCAAAGAAAATTTAATCTTCTATTTCGTCACTGCCAATACTTTGTTAAAACGTTTCGACAATGTTCACATTGAACATATACCTCGAATTGAGAATCAAGAGGCAAACGACTTGGCACAAATTGCTTCAAGTTATAAAGTATCTCCAACAAAACTCAATGAGTTAATCGAAATTAAAGAGAAATTGATTTCGACAGATCGTAAAGATGATGAATTGTCAATGCCAAAACTTGGGGGGGCAGACAGTGTAGAATTACTTCCTCCAATTGAAAATGGTGAAAATGGCGAAATTTTTGCCATTGACAATATGTCGAATGACGACTGGCGAAAACCAATTGTCGAATACTTGGAAAACCCAACAGGGACAACAAATCGAAAAACCAAGTATAGAGCTCTAAGCTATGTAATTCTTGGAAACGAATTGTTAAAGAAAACCCCGGAAGGAATCCTACTTAAATGCCTTAATGAGAGTGAGGCATATTTAGCAATTTCCAATACTCATAGTGGAGCTTGTGGATCTCACCAAGCAGGGCAAAAAATGAAATGGCTGTTATTTCGACAAGGAGTATACTGGCCTACTATGCTTAAAGATTGCATAGATTTTGCTAAAGGGTGTCAAGAATGTCAAAAACACACAGGAATACAGCATGTACCTGCAAATGAGTTACACTCAATAATAAAGCCTTGGCCATTTAGAGGATGGGCTTTAGACATAATTGGCGAAATTAAACCAACGTCGTCGAAAGGTCACCGCTACATATTAGTGGGTATCGATTACTTTACTAAGTGGGTCGAAGCCATTCCTTTAGCTAATGTAGACCAAGAGGCAGTAATAGCCTTTATCCAAAACCATATTCTATGCAGGTTTGGAGTTCCAGAAACCATCACTACAGACCAAGGTTCAGTGTTTACTGGTCGAAAAATGGTTGAGTTTGCCTCCATAAGTGGATTTAAGTTATTAAGTTCGACGCCATATTATGCTCAGGCAAATGGTCAGGTCGAAGCAGCCAATAAAATTATCATTAATTTGATTAAAAAACATATTGGGCAAAAGCCTAAGAATTGGCACAAAACCCTTGATCAAGCATTATGGGCTTGTCGAAATTCTCCTAGAGAATCAATCAACACTACTCCATTTCGTCTCACTTTTGGGCATGATGCAGTTTTACCAGTCGAAATCTATTTACAATCAACCAGGATCCAAAGGCAATTTGAAATTCCTTCAGACCATTATTGGAACATGATTTTAGATGAATTGGTGGACATAGATGAAGAAAGGTTACTTGCATTAGATATCCTTATAAGGCAAAAAGAAAGAGTAGCTAAAGCTTATAACAAAAAGGTGAAATTCAAAGCTTTTGTTACAGGAGACTTAGTGTGGAAAGTGATATTACCCATGGACAAAAAAGATAGAGCCTTGGGAAAATGGTCACCAAATTGGGAAGGACCATTTAAAATTTTACAAGTATTCTCAAACGGTGCTTATGAAGTCGAAGAGTTAAGTGCTGATAATCGAATTTTGCGTATAAATGGCAAGTATTTAAAGAGATATAAGCCAATGTTACAAGAAATCAAAATAACGCAAAATTAAGAGAATGTGAAGATATAAATATGGCACCCATGCCAAAAAATATTGTCAAAATACAGATCGAATAAAATGCTGTCAGATTACAGATGGAAAGTTAAAATACAAAAGAAGCTTTAAGCCTCTCAAAGGCTGCTCTGGCATGCCTCAATCTGGTATTTAAAAGAATTTCTTCTTCTGTTAGCCTCTTAACTGTTTCGTCATGTTTCTGAACCTTCTCCAAGTGTTCGATAGCCAGGGTTGCCTCAGTGCGAAGTGCGTTCTCCACAGAAATTGAAGACTTTTGCTGAACAGAGATTTTCTTCTTTTCTTCCGCTTCAATCTTCGATTGCAATTCCTTGATTTGAGCCTTGTATGTCGAAATGTTTGCATCACAGTCTTCTATTTCCTTGGAATTAGTTGCTGCTTGAATTTCCAAGGCTGAAATCTTGCTTTCTGAGGCTTCGACGGCGACACTTTCTTCTGTCAGAAGCTCAAGCTCACGTTCTTTGCTCACAATAGTGCTCTTCTTTCTCTGAATATCTCTGGAAATTTGCTCTAGTAAAGGCTCAAATTCAACAATAAAGCATAAAAGAGAGTCACTGGAGCCAGAGTTGTTAAGTTCATTGAGCAAAGACTTGAGTTTGTAATAGAGCATATGATTTGTTTCGATAGCCTCGAATAGATCTATCTCAAAAAGGGTTGTTTGAAGCTCTCGAATCAGGTTTCCTTTAGGACCTTCAGAGGAATTGCCAACAGAGGCAGTCGAAGCACTTGGCTTACTTTCTGTCGAAGATAAACCACTCACCATTCGTTTGAAAGCTTCAAGAGGATCTTTGCGTTTTAAGTCCAAAAATTCTTGTTCTTGAAGGTTAAGAGCGGTGTCATGAGTTGAGGGCACAGAACGTGGAGAATTAGCTATCTCAAGAGATTCACTCCTCTCGTTGTCACCATCGTCTTCACTTTCTTCTTCGTCGTACCCTTGCTCTTCCATGTTTGGAGAAGAAGATATACTGATCTCAGCTCCACTGTGGCCAACATCAGGATTTTTATCAACATCCATAGCAGCAGGCTCCAGGCCATGAGCAGGAATTTCCGGGGCAGTTTCAGCAAGAATAGTCTTTTCGGACAACGGTGTATCTTCGACAATAGGTGTATGTTGAGGCAAGTCTTTTTCTTCGACATCTTCTCCAGAAGCATTTATTTTTGAAGGAGATTGGGTGGAGGAAGGCGTAGCTTGTTTTGTTGGGACTTCAGTTTCCTAAAAAATGAAGTAAAGTGAGTATTATCACATAAACAAAGTTTTTGGGTTTCCGAAAAAACATAGGCTTCAATTTGATCACCTTAGCTATGATGTCTTCAACAAAAGAGTGTGCACTCTGAGTTTTCTTGATAAGCTTCTTCGGAACTTTTTCTTCTTGTTGTTGTTTTTCGACAGACGTTTGTTGGGAAACAGTTTTAGAGGCATCTTGAGAATGTTTTGTCTTTCTCTCTCTTTCTGTTTCAGGGACTTGAACCTTGATGGGTTTAGTCCTAAGCAGTGGTGTCTCATCAGACTGAAAATACAACAATCACATAAGCATAAATAAGAAAAAGAAAACAAATATAAATAGGCAAAGTTTTGAGAACTTCGACCTCTGAATCGCTCACGACTTTTGGTTTGACATTTCTTGCTTTCTTTGGATTGGATGTTAAAGAGCTGCTTGTTCTTTTTCGACTCTGCAAAACGGATGACTAATTAGTCGAAGAGTATAAGAAGATAATACAACGAGTAAAGATAAGTACTTACTTTTTGTTTTTCTTCTTGAAGAGGTTGTTTTCTTTTTGATGAAGCCTCGACATCTTTTTTCTTCGTCTTTGTTGCTGCGCCATCTGTCGAAGACGATGTGATAGGAATGGCTACAAATATTTGACAAATAAGTGTTAATATGAAATACATAGAAAGGAAATTTATTTTTCCTAAAAAAGTCTTGTGAATCACCTTCTTTAATGGAGGACAAGATTCGAATATGTTGAATATCTAAATGAAGATGACCCTCAAAAGTGTATATGTCCTGCTTAGTCGGAACTACTTTCTCAGCTGTTTTGTTGTTCAAAAAATTAAAAAGTGCCCTGGTCGAACCACATATGAACCATTCTGGAAGGGGTGACCAAAATGCCAGAGCTAGTTCACTAGTTGGTAAGGGTGGAAATCTAATTTTGTTTTGTGTTAAAGCAAAAAAATATTTGTCGGGTACATAAGGTGGAAAAATCATAGTCGGGATTTTATCAAGAATTTTTTGTTTAAAAACTTTTGCAGCTTGAGAAACAGTTCGACGAAGATTAGTCGGATCATATACAGTTTCAAAATATTGTTGAAATGCTTGAATTTCTCGAATATGTATACCTTTCGACTTGGTCTTCTTTTTCTGCGAAGAAGGAAAAGCAGATATTAGTTTGACCAATAGACTTGCCTCTTCGACACCAGTGAATTTCCTGGTGATATACTCTGTCCACCACTGAGAAAATTTGTGGGTACAAGAGAAAGTTGATTCAAAGGAGAGGGGAGTAAGACGAAAAGAATCAGCAGGAAAGTCATTGAGACGATTTATCCATTCTTCTTCATTCTCAGGGACTAACAGTTCTCTTCTAGACCGGAAAAAAGGGCTGGGTCGAAGTTGACACAACCCAAATTGCCGTGCATATAAACTTGGATGATATGAAAATAAACCAAATTGGTTTGATGACTTCCCAGGAGAAATTCGAGATGACAGCAGTTGAGGAGTTAAAAATGCTCTCTAAATTTGATTGGTTTCTTGCTCCTCATCAGAGTTGGTGGCAGGGAATTCCCTGGTGAACCAATGTGGCCCGTAATTTCTTCCAGCAAAAGGGGCCATAGAAGGAGAAAATTCTGTACAGTTCAGAAACATGTTGAAAGCCTGTGAAAAGAGATCTTCGACAGATACTCCTATTTGTTTAGGTTTCAACAAAGCAAGTCGCACACCTTCGACCCCTCTGTTAGAAATTACGTCAAGATACTCATCAGGAGTATACATTATCAATTTTGAATTGAAAGTGGCAAGAAGCCACAATTGAAACAGCCAAATTGGTCCAGAGACCAAATATTTCCCGTCTGGTTTGAGTCCTTTCAAATCAAGAGCCCCTTGTTTCAAGTTGTCGAAAAGGGATCCTAAAATAAGGGTAGCCAAGTTGATATTTCGACGTTGATGTAATTGAATGGCTAAGGGGATATACATCTTAGCCACTTGAAGTGACGAAGAACAGAAGACATAAAAGGATAACCAGAAGGTGAGAAAGGCAATATGCTCTTCATCAGAAACATCCTTCGACTCAGTAATGTGTTTCTCTTCAATATAACCTTTAAAGCTAGCCTTTTTGAAGTCAAAATCGAAATCAGTTTGAATAGCAGGGTCGAAAGTCTCTCCTAAAGGTTTTAAACCTGTTATAGCTGCCACATCAAGTAGGGTAGGGGTAAGCATGCCACATTTCAAATGAAGGCTGTTGGTAGTAATATCCCAAAAATGTAGAGCAGAAAGGAGCATTGGGCTTTGATACTTAGGCCCATACCTTGAGATTTGGATCAGATCAAAGATTCCCTGGCTTTTCCAGATATCTCCTTTTTTCGACTCAATTTTGTTGAGCCAGTCGATGTAAGGTATGTTTTTTTTCAGTTGGTGGCGAGGATCGAAAAACCCTATTCGGGTTACTCATAAAATCCATCACGTGTGGACCTTCACTGAAAATCCTAGGGCTGAGTCTATGATAGCTAGGGAAAATGTCCCTAATCCTAGAGGAATCATCATCAGCGAGAGGGAGAGGGCCTAAGAATGCATGATTTGAAGGTTTAGAGAAGGGGATAAGTACCTGAGACCTGTAAATTTGTGTTTCTTCCAGAGTAAGAGCAGGTTCAGAAACCAGGGTTTTCTTCCCAAGAGTTACAGCAGGGGTTTTTACCGTAGAAGAAGATGCCATTGTTGGAAACAGAAAGTTAGTGAAGAAATGGAGATGCTTAGTAGTATCCGCTTTGCTTCGTAAGGCGAATAAGAGGAAAGAAATGCAGAAGGAGAAGTTGAAGATGCTTTAATGGAGTTTTTTTGCGCAGAGAAAGAGAAGTTGAAGTTTCAGAAAAAAGAAATGAAAGGGTACCACTTCCCTTTTATAGCCGTTTCAACACGTTAAAAAATAAAATAATAAAAAATTGCTTTGGCAATCGTGGTGTTAGTGGGAAACGTGAGACAGTCAATTGTGCACGTGGCGCATTCTCGTTGGAAGAAGGCACCAGCAAACTCTGTTTTTGTTCAGAAAAGTCCACTCGTATTCTGAAAAAAGATATGCAATGATAGCATGAGATTTCATGGGATAGTCGAAAAAGTTTCAAAAAAAAGCCGCTTTCTATTTTCATTCAAGAACTCAGTCGAAAACGTCTTTTTGGGGGGGCAATTTGTTAGCCTGCATTTTCGACAGGCTAATATTAAATGCAGTCAACAGGGTTTGACTGAATATTTTCAGAAAGAAGGCAGATTTCGACACCCAGATATAGTTTCGACTTCAAGAGGCAATAACCAAAGGAAAGCAGCCTAGTGCATAACTTAGCGAATTTGAGAAAAAGGGCACACTTCGACAGAGAGAAGATTATAGACAGCGAAACAAGTAAAGCTATGGAGATTTGTCGAAAGGGGCTTTGATTCTTTGATCGAAGAGAAAGAGCAGTTAGACAATCGAAGTAGAAGCACGTCGAAATAGCAGTTACTCTGCCTTATCTTGTAGCAGTTATTCTGCTTTATCTTGTTTTAGAAAACTGCTGGGCAGTTATAGTCTTATTTGTATTATAAATAGAAGTTCTGTAGAGAGGAAAAGGGTCGCAAAACTCATTACACATATTTTCCTAAAACACTCTACTTCCGCAAATAGAGAAAACAGAGTCAACAGGAATCCATGTATGATTCTGCGTACCACTTCCTTATATAATTGTACTCATTTCCTTTAGATTTCTGCACTTTGTCATCTTCTTCGCTTACAATTACTGCAATTTACTGCATTATGATTACTTTTCTCACATTTACAAATTCTTGTACTTTATCGTAAGTTTCTACGCTTCTATTAAATATCAACAATTCTTAGTAAAATTTGATCACAAATGGCCTGAGATTCCTAGTTGATCTCGCAAGTAACACGTGTAGTGAAACTAGCGGTGTTTACTAAAAATCACAGTAAACAGAGTCACGTAGTTCTTCCTGAAAATTTTTGTTGGTTGGTTGATTTTATTTTTTTGAAGGGGTTTAAGATCAAAGCCGTACAGCTAAAGTCTCTTAAACCGGGATTGACAAGATGTCACATCTCAGCCAATCCCTTTTTATAATTTTTATGAAAATAGGTGTAAAAAAAACTAATTATTTATTAGAAAAAAAAGGATTAATTTGGCTTGACGGGGAAGCCCCGCTCCTACGTATCTCCGAAGCGGAGAATCAAAGGCCACGTAGTTCTTCTGAAAAAGTTGTTTGATGATTGATTTCAAGCTTTGGAAGGGGTTTAAGATCGCCAAGTTGTACAACTCAGACGTCTTAAACTGGGATCGACAAGATGTCGCATCTCAGCCGATCCCATATTTTTTATTTTTATGGAAACTAGTGATAATAACAATAGTAATAATAATAACTAACAATAATAATAATAGCAAAGGCAAAATGAAATAAAAAAAAAAACTAGAAAGGGGAATACAGAACAGAAATATAGGGGGTGTAAAGAATAAACTGATTTTTGAAAAGGGGGGGAGGGGGTCGCTTCATAAAAATGGGGAGGTGCCACTATCATTTCTGAACTAAAAAAAACAGAAACAAAAGAAGAGGGGCGCTGTCGTTAAAATGGGTGGTGCAAGTAATAATCAGGAAAAAAAACTAAAAAAAACTGGAAGCCACATGATATGAGCACCAACATAATAAACCTAATTTCCACTCAGCGCCGCACAACCTTTTAGGAGAGAGAACAAAAAAAAGAAAAAAAAGTTTGGATCCAAGAGAGAGAAAGAAATAAGGGAAAACGTGAAAGAGGAAGGGAGGGATGCGAAGAGAGAGAGAGACAGAGAGGGAGAGAGAGACGCGACGACGGTGGTAGGTGGTGGTGCTCATTTTTAGTGGAAGTTTAGGGTGGTTTGCGTTTTCGGTGGTGGTGGTCGTTTTTGGTGGTGCACGGTGAGGAAGGGGGCGTTTTTGTGGGACGGTGGTGTTCGCGGTGGGGCGGCGTTCGGTGGTCGAGGCGTACTGCGGTGATATGGTGCGCTGGTGGTGGAGGGTTGTCACGGTGAGGTGGTGTTTCGGGTGAGAGGTTGGCTATGTCGGTGGAGGGTGGAGAGTGGTTGCGGCTTCATGGTGTTAGGGAGAGGGATGGTGGTGAGGGGTGGTGCTCTTCTCCCTATTTTCCATACTTCTTTCCCTCCTCCCCTTTGTTTCTGTTTTTCTTTTCACCGTGTGTGTTGTTGTGATTGGTGTTAATTTTCTTTCTTTTTGCTACAGTACCCCCTACGGTTCCCCCCCTCTGTATGTTGCTGTTAATGTATTTATATCCAAATTTTTGGTGTAGGTGTGGTCTTCACTAGAGGATTGCAACCAAAGGGGACCAAAAAGCACAACCACCTCTGAGAGGCAGCAGATGGAGCAGCAGAGGCAGCAACATTTTTTCCCCAAAGGTGAAAAGCCAAGAGACAAGGAGAAGGGAGCTTGAGCCCCATTCTCAAAATGCAATTTCTGCTAACAGCAGGCCTGCGCCTTGTTGCCCTCCCCTTCCCCATTTTTGTTTTTTTTAAAATTTTGTACTTTTTTTGTGTCTTTTTATTTATTATTTTTTTTGTACTATTTAATTAATTTTTTTTGTTTGTATATGTAACAAATTAAATAAAAGGACAGCTAATTAAAACTGATTTTATTTTACTATCACTATTTTTTTATGTCACTAATAGTACTTAAAAAGCGGTGAAAATAACACGAACCGACGCAACCACTCACGCACGACTCGCAACCAACACGCGCTCGCGTTAAGACTAGGAACGCGTACGCGGTCCGAATACGCACACAATGCCCCCGATAGTGGGATATGCGTACGGTTTAGGCATGACACGCATAAACTATTATTTATTATTATTTTTTATTTTATTTTTTTTGGGACTCTTCTTTGAAAGTAACGAGTAACTGTCGGTTAAAATTGGATATTCACAAATGATTTAAGGTAACATTAGCTCGTAATAGAGATGTTGCTTTTCAAACAAATATTAGTTGGTTAAAAGATTATGGAATGGTTTGAAAACTGTCTTGAGAAGGTTGATGAAATTAACCTTCTCTTGGTTTTGAAAACAATGCCAAGTGTAAAGCAAGTATGCAAATAGTATGGAAAGCAATTAAAGAACACAGTAGAGTTATAGAGGTTCACCCAATTCTTGGCTACGTCCTCTCCCCACTTCCAAGTGAGTATTTCCACTATTTTCCAAATAGCTATTACACTTGCTTTTGCTCAACCACAAAAGACTTACAACACCACTTTCTTTTGATCACCACACAAAAGACAAGCATCCTTTTTACACAGCTTCACCAAGCTATTTCCACCTACTAGAAAACTCTCTCCTAGTTTCCTAAAAGTTCCTCTATCGGTTTGGTTCACAACAACACTCACCTTTCTTTCAAGGTAGTTCGATGGAACACTTACAACACAACTTTCTTTTGATCTCCACACAAAAGACAAGCACTCTCTTACCCAACTTCACCAAGCTGTTTCCACCTACTAGAAAACTCTCTCCTAGTTTCCTAAAGGTTCTTCTATCAAGTAAGTTCAACACCAACAGTCACCTCTCACTAGGTAGTTTGATGGAAGGTTACAAGATAGTGTTTACAATAAGGGGGGTTTTGGGTTTTTGGGATGTTTAAGATCTTGAAGATAAATTACACAAAGTGTATACAATGATGCTTATCAGGCTAACACACACTCAACAAAGGTATCCCAGAAATTTGACTTTTAGGAGCTTTGGGTGTGGGATGAGAAGGTTGGATATTTAAGAAGTTTGAACTTGAGAAGCTTCCAACTTAGTCTCATACTTGTAAACTTCGAAGACCAGCCTTTAAATAGTCCCATTAGATGAATATAGCCGTTAGAAGGTTGAAGGAAGCCGTTTGAAAGAGCCCAACGGTCCATAGGAGTGATATGATGGAAGGTAGAAAAGTTGGCAGTTTTTGAAGCTTCTCGAGCTGCACTTTTTACTTTATCTGAACATCTGAACCTTTTTGAGTTGGCATTGTACTCTCCTCTGAACATACTAACCTACTATGACTTGACATTGTACGTTTGGCCAGGCTGTTCCAGTTTGCACGAAGCTTCTCAAGCTTCATGGTCATGAACAAACACATTTTGCACCACTAGGGAATAATCAAGCATTCCCTCTTTTAATCTTGAATGAACATTTAATGCGCTGATGTTCATATGAGAAGAGATTAATGTGTTTGAGAAGGTTGTTGTTTGAATTAACCTTCTCAAGCTTGATTCTTCTTGCTCTTTATCCTTCTCAAGGATGAACTAGCTTCTTTAGGATCTTGGTAAGGTCAACTCTTCAATGACTTCTGGTCAAACCTTTTGTTGACTTTTTTGGTCAAACCTTCTGTTGACTTTTGGCCAAACTTTCAGTTGACTTAGTCAACCTTCTCATGTTTTAACCTTCTCAAGGCTTTTCTACCTTCGTAATTTTACATGTTTTGGTCATGTTTTTTGGTATGCTTCTAGTTAAGCTTTTGAACATTTGAGTAAGAGAGCATTGGTAGAATATAACCCAATTAATAACTATGAGAATATTCTATGCAAAGACTTGTCACTCCTTTGATCAATGTAGTCATTTGGTTCTCAGGACTCCACTTGATAGGAATTCACTTAGTGATTTGAACTTTCTCTTTATTGCCTAATGTCTTCTCTTTTCTCTTTGTGAATTTCCTTGTCCAACATCGTTGTAATTTAATAGTAAATATATTATGTCTTCATGAAGCTTGCATTATTACTATTCTTGTTATTTGTTGGTGCTACTTTGATTCTTCAGTTGTTGAGAATGATATGCATTGGATTGATCTAATTTGCTTCTAGCATGTCCACTTATAGGAAACCTGTTCTTTCAACAAACTCAAGAGCACACATTAGTAGAACACCATTCAGAATACTTGACATTTACTTCATAAGGTTTGTTGTCATTAAAACCATATATCAAAAAGGATTTTAACTCAACAAATTCCCTGGGGAGGGGGTTGAGCTCAAGGAACAATGGATGAGGCCGAGGGAAAGCAAGTCTTAACCTATAGAGTGCCACAACCACAATGGCTCGGTTGCCTAAGTACGATGGCCGCAGGCTGAGGATAAGAATTAGCCGAGGAACTATATGGCCGAGGTAAGGAAGACTTGCTTAGAAGGCAAGGAAAAGAGACACGTGGACAGAACGTGGGAGCGGTTGAAGGTCAAGCAAAGAGAAGAAGCCTTGAGGAGTGGAGCGAGGAGGTTTTTCATCCCACTAACCGTGCTAGTGAGATCGTGGGTTATGGCTCCGATTTCTTAGGGCTTAGGAGCGAGATTAGACGTTGATATTCAATTGATCCAACGGTAGGCAAATGTAGGCTCGCATAGTGGCCGACATGGGCCTATATATATATATATATATATATATATATATATATAGAGAGAGAGAGAGAGAGAGAGAGAAGAATACTTGTAAAAAAACACACACACATCAATCAACACACAAATCTATTTTTCTCGCAATTTATCTTACTTTATCGTATTTATTTTACTTTCATGCAATAGGCCAGTAGATAAAAGGGAGGGGAGTGGGAAAGTTGGCACCAAAAGTGGAGTGAGGACCCACTTGGAGACTTCCTCAAGATTTAAATGTATAGATATCATGCACACCCCGAGAACCTCCCTAAAGAAAGCCCTTCTAGAGAAAGCCCCAGGGCCGTCTCAAACAATTTGGGGGCCCTGTGCAAATCATAAAAATTGGGCCCCTAATTAAAAAAATCTCTTTTAGGACCCTTTTCAACTAATAAATCAATCAATCTAGAATCAAGAGCATTCCATGATCTTGGATCAAATATATCAAGTGAATGATCAAATGGGTTTGCTTGTTCTACATCGTCATTATCATTATCCTCCATATTATCATCTTCACCATTTTCAACATCAACATTTTGAGTTTCAACATTAGCATCAACATTTTGAGTTTCAACATCAACGTTCACATTTTCAAGAATTTCAACATCATCATTCACATTTTCAAGAATTTCAACATCATCATTCTGAATTTCAATGGGAATTTGTTGTTCTTTTATTACAAATTTATCAAGAGCTCCTGCTTGAGATCGAGTTATCTCTTCAAGTTTTTGCTTTTTCTTACGCTTCTCAGATCCAGATTTATACTTTCTAATCTTAGGAGGCAACTTAGGAGGCATAGTAGAAAGATAAAACCTGATTTGCTGCAAAATCACAATTTTATAATCCCTACAGATGCCTTTTGATAATCTTTCCCAACCTACTGCCAATTAGAAATCGAAATGGATAAACCTGAAATCAAAATGGAAATCACTCAAATCAGAATTCAGAAAATATAAAGAGTCTTTTTACAGTACAGTGCACTTTTGAGAACTCTTCCTGTGGTGTTAAAGAGCATCACACCATCTTAATTATTTTCTTTTTACAGTACAGTGCACTTAAAATATAAAGAGTCTTTTGTTTGCAATTTACCATAAGTAGTACATAAAAAGTTTTCCTTCTTGCATCTTCACCATTCAATAAAAACTAGATAAATCAATGGCTACGGGGCATGACTCTAGTAGAGAGTAGAGAATTCACCGTGAATCTAGTAGAGTTATGAAGATGCTTTAAATATGGAAGGAGACAGGTAAGCACAATACATTGTTATAAAACAAAAGCACAAACATGTAGCACTATGACAATCCTGTCTAGAGTAAAAATAATAAGTTTTATCCTCACCTGACTATCTTCTATAAATAGGTGAGTCTTTGTCTTGTGGTTCACACTTTAAAATTTTGTGGAGGAGTAGGGATCAAGCTATCTTGGAGCGCCTATTTGAAGAGGAGAAGGGAGGTAGGATTTACTTGCTTCAACGTTTCTTCTCGTCGGTAAGTGTTGGTTTTTGCTCTCGTTTGCGTTGTTGATGGCGCCCTCGTGGGCGCCTTGCCATGTTGTCTTGGCTGCCGCCTTTTGGAGCAGGAACTGGCGCCCTCATGGGCGCCATGGGCGCCTTGTCTGGTTGATCTGGCGGCGGCCTCTTGGCACGGGATCTGGAGCCCTCATGGGCGCCATGGGCGCCTTGTCTTGTTGATCCGGTTGCTGCCTCTTGGCGCAGGATCTGGCGCCCTCATGGGCCCCGTCTTGTTGATCCGGTTGCTGCCTCTTGACGCAGGATCTGGCGCCCTCATGGGCACCATGGACGCCTTGTTGCGCTGCGCAGGGGTTTCGCAAAAAGGGATCTGGCGCCCTCTTGGGCGCCCTGGAGCGTTGCTTGCACAAGGTTTTTGAGAAAGGGGACCCAGTGCCCTCTTGGGCGCCCTGGGTCGCAGCTTGCACAAGGTTTTGCGAAAGGGGATCCGGCGCCCTCTTGGGCGCCCTGGGGCGTAGCTCTTTGTTGTCTTGGCGCCCTGCCAGGCGCCCTCCTCGGTGTTGTTGCCTGTGGCTGCTTTGGCACCCTGTAAGGCGCCCTCATGGGCGCTGCCTACTTGGGCCTTATCCTTGGCACTTTGCTAGGCGCCCTCACGGGAGCTATCTTGTTCTTGGTATTTTGCTAAGCGCCCTCATGGGCGCTGTCTTGTCCTCGGTACTTTGCTAGGCGCCCTCATGGGCGCTGCCTACTTCGGCTATGTCTTTGGCACTTTGTTTGTATTTTATTTTTTGCTTATCTTGTTTCCACAAATTACTCATGGGCGCTTTGTGTTTCAACATTGGCGCTCTGCCAGGCGCCCTCGTGGGCGCTTTGTGCTTCCAACCTTGGTGCCCTGCCAGGCGCCCTCATGGGCGCTTTGTTTGCCAGGCGCCCTCTTGGGTCATTTTGGCCCCTGCCGTTATCATTTTAGTCCCTTATGTTTTTAATTGATTTCATTTTAGTTAAATTTATAAACTATTTGCGTATATACATTCTTAGCATAACATCGTCTGTGAAACAGCCACAATCACGATATTTAATGTGCTATTAATTTATTTTAAGCCTTGTAAGTTACTTTACCATTACAAGCTTACCAATCGAAACACCGACTGTGAAACCGCCACAATCTCGGCGAATCGTGTATTGAACTTAGCATAACATCGTCTGTGAAACAGCCACAATCACGATAAACCCCCGTTAGTAACTATTCCATAACGTTTTCCACGGCCTAGGGTAAGGGCTCATGACTTCCCCGCCTAGTATGCTATTCGTCGGGTCGTCACCCAACTTGATATAATTTATATATCACACCCGCATTGGGCCGAGTTATATATTTGATATGATCTATATCTATCATTGTTCTATAACCCGTTTTGATGAATACAATACTAGACATCCGACGTTATAATACGATACCAAGTTGGACATGTAATCCGTTTTATTATTCAAAACATGTACTCACACGCGGTCTGTAACACCCCATTTCTACCTGGTAAAATAATACGAAAATATCAGAGTTCAAAAAAAATCTTTTTCAACACACAAGAGAGTGCCACATTTGCTTCGTGAAAACAACAAACAATATTAATTCGCTTTTGAAAACAATTATATAACACTTTTGGATTGTTGACTCCCAGTCATATGATGTAAGTTAGGCATTTTTAGGACCAATTGTGCAGGGTTTTTATTGTATAACAGTCATTATCTGGGATTTAGTTCACATAAAGCGGAATATCGAAAAGGTCGCAACCTCTGATGGGTGAGTTAAATTCGGATCGATTCTGATAAACTCCTGTCAGAGTCCCTAGATGGGCGAAGTGGCATCGCAAGATGTCACAACCTCGAAGCGGCATATCGAAAGGGTCGCAACCTCTGATGGGTGAGTTAAATTCGGATAGATTCTGATAAACTCCTGTCAGAGTCCCTAGATGGGCGAGGTGGCATCGCAAGATGTCACAACCTCGAAACGGCATATCGAAAAGGTCGCAACCTCGGATGGGTGAGTTAAGTTCGGATAGATTCTGATATGCATGCAAAATGAGAGGTTAATGTATTATTTTTCATGATGTGTGAAAAAGGACAACAATAATGCATGAGACGCGCTTCTAATAAGACACGATTTTTGGATTTTTCGAGAAAACTAGGGGAAAAAGCCTTAGTGAATGGAAACGGACACGTGCGGAGGATGCACTCCTGACAAACCTAAATGAGATAGAGAAAAATGCATGTATGAATTTTATCAAGTTTTTGTTTTATGCAATGCAAATGATGTCTTCATATGAAAATGACGGCGATAATGCGACTTGACATGCATATGAAAAATAAGATGAAAACATTTTTTCGAGTTTGGTGACTGAAATTTTGGGAACATCACCTCATATAGCCCGGTAAAAGAAAAGACTATGATGATTTTTTGAAAGTTTTGCTTTTTACCCTTTTTTGAAAATTTTGTTTTATGTATGATGATGATGCTCTACGTGTATGCAGGATAAATGAAAGGATTTTTATTGGCAATAATTCAAGCTCTCTTTTTAATTTTAATTTTTTTATTTTTTGGAAAATGCGGGCCGTACGTTATTTCGTATGAACCGGTAAGAGAAAGGCTACAACGGTAACCCTTTCTTCTTTTCTTCTTTCAAAATCTTCTTTTTTTTTCGTAAAAATGATGGCGTGAGGCAAGCAATTGTCGTTACTCTGAGTAACTTGCATGAAACATTGAGTGGATCCTGACTCAATACTTCACACAATATACTGAAATGCTTCGACAGTTGGTTAACTCAAACTTGTTCTCTTATTTGAAAACAAACCTCACTTGATAGGGTCAAAGTGCCCCGATATCGTAGAGTAATATCTCAAACTTGTAGTGCACAAACAAATTTGAGATATTACCCTTCGCCATTCGAATGTGCACTTTTACTCATTGAGCTTTTACATGAAGAGTTTTTCTATTTTTTTTCATTTAGAGAATATGCATGCATTGGAAACTTTTCATTTTTTCATTTTTAGTTTTGGAACATGATTTTGAAAATTATTTGGAGATGCAAATGATTTATTGGAAAAAAGGTTTTAGAAAAATGTGCTTGACGGGGTATGACCCGCTCCTACGTATCCCCATTGTAATGAGGAATCAAAGCTTACGTAGTTCTACTGTGTCTTTTTTTGAAATAATGCTTATGCATGAATGCTATGTTTTGGATGAACTTGGCGAGGAGCTTTTTCCTCTCTTTTTTTATTATAAACGAAATGCTTAAGCTATGAGGATGATAATTGTTTTTTCATTTTTATGCAATGAAATGGAATACAAGATGAATGATTTTTTTCAAAATTGGAACTTTATTTAACGCAAATGACACAATGATGTAATGATGCAATGATGCAACGATGCAGGATGCAAGATACTTTTTTTTTTGAGGTCTTTGCATAAAGAGGATGTTCACAGGCGGAATTTAGAAAACTTGCACACTATATGCCACCTCATATAGGTGTTTATTGAAAAGGGAAAAGCATATCTTTTTTTTTTATTTTTGAAAATCTTTGAGGGAAAAATTGATTGAACTGAATGCAACAACGCAGCACACAATTTGGGAAGCCCTTGTGACCTAAAAGGGGGTAGAACCTATGATCTAAGGCACTTTAGGGATAATCTTCTCATGTAGCTCTATTCACACCCTGACAAAGGCCATCAGAGCCACAGTCCCTCTCATGAAAATCCCCGTAAATGCAGCAAACTGCTAGATACGAAGCATCATAAAAGAGCACAACTCTGATTGAAACTTTCGCGAGTAGCCAAACGGACAAAGGTCCTGATGGGCTCCCACTACTCGAATCCACTCATCCTATGGTATCCTAATAGACCTGGGTTATGGTCTCTTTCTCTAATCATATAGCCTCAAGGTACAAGTGGGTGTGTGCGAAGGGCATTTCCTTAAAAACTACCCCACCTGCAAATGAAAATCCAGAACAGTCCAGACAATAGAAAGCAATAACATGTCCTCTACCCTAGGGTTCAATACCAATCAAATACAACTAATCTAGGGTGCCGACAACAATAGAAGTAACTATCTATTATATTAAACAAGAGCAAACATAGAAGAAGAATGCATATGGATGCAACATGCTTATGAAAAAGAGGAAGAATAGAGGCAAAGCAAGATGTTCAAATCAATCCCAAAAACCAACACACTTAATTAATTAGGCTTGACCCACTTTTGAAAAAATGTTTTTTAGTCCCCAGTGAAGTCGCCAGCTGTTGCGCCCGAAAAAGTCCCCGAGGGAGAACCTTCCTCGTTCACATCTTTTTAAAACAATGAAGCCGCCACCAATATTTATTAAGGAAAATATTAGGAAAACCTTTTTTGGAAAGCGATTGGTCTTGCGAAACTAGAGAATAGGGTTCGGGGGTCGGTTACGCGCAAGGAAGGTGTTAGCACCCCACACGTCCTCTCTACTGAGGGGGAACCTTTAATTAAATGTGTGGTTTTAGTGTGTTGACTTGAAAATACTTAATTTTGCCTCTCTACTTCTTATTGAAAAATTCTTAATGAAAATCTTTGCTTATTATGAAAAAAGGGGGAAAAATAGGTTTTTAGAAAAAAAACGCTTGACGGGACATGGCCCGCTCCTACGTATCTCCCGGAGCGATGGAGAATTCAAAGCTACGTAGTTCTTCTTTGTCCTGAAAAGGTTTTTGTCTTTTATCTTTTTAGTGAGTTTTCGAAATAGGACGAGCATTTAGTGAATGATTAAACTAACCAAGGTTATGGGTAATCACCGCTAAGTACTCTTGAAAATGAGAGTCACTACCGCCAGTCAGACGAACAAAGGCTCTGATTGACTATTAGTAGCGACTCGTTTTTATTTGTTTTTTAGAAAGGGGGTTTTCGAAAGAGATTAATTGGCACAAATGATCAAACTAACAACAGTTATGGGTGATCATCGCTTGTTGTTCTTTTGGGAAAAAGACATCGCCACCAATGGCTAGACGAACAAAGGTTCTGATTAACCACTAGCGACGATGGGTTGAAAATGATTTTAGAAGGGAAAAGGTTTTTGTTCTGAAAATGATCTTGGTTTGCAAAAGTGATTCGTTTTTGTTACGAAAATAACTCTTTTCTTTTTGTTATGCAAATGCTAATTTTTATGGTTGCGCTTGACGAGAATGTGACTCGCTCCTACGTATCCCAAATGGGAATCAAAGCGACGTAGTTCTAACGAGCCTCGGAAGTGAAAGTCTTTTTGCTTAGGTTTGGAAAAGTGGAGGATGCTCATAATGATCAAACTAACAAAGGTTATGTGTGATCATTACTGGCACTTGCCATGATTTTTGATGCTTGGGAAAATATCTTTTGAAATTGAAAGCATTCATGATAATCAAACTAACAAAGGTTATGGGTGATTATCACTAGTAGCTCATGCATATGAAAACATCTTTTTTTGAAACTTAGGCTCTTAGGACAATCAAACTAACAAAGGTTATGGGTGATTGTCACTAATTACCATTTTCATGCTAAGCTATTTAGAAAAGAAAACAACGAATGCAAAAAGATTTGGAGATTCTAGCATGGCACAATCATTGAAATCGAATCCTTAGGCAAACAACAACATGGTCATAACTTGCAATTAATCTCATTTGAATTCTTGAGCAAACACTAGCCTAGACTACACATATTAAACCACAACACATAAATAGGCAAAGAAGGAACTTGAATTGGGCATTAAGCAAAAATGCGAGAGTAGGCAAGATTGAACCTAAATGCACATCTAATGGAAGATGCTAGGCGAGAACCATACTCAAATATTTCTACAAAACGCAAGGGAATCTAAATGCACATCTAGTGGAAGATGCAGTGTAAGGAATGAGCCTATCCAAGTATTAGTGATTCCACATGAGAGTAGACAAGGAAGTGATAGGCACAAATGAACTCAAAAGAGTAGCCTCAAGCATGATCATGGGCAAACCTTAAACAAGCAAGTCATCTTAACAATCAAAACACCAAA
Organism: Astragalus membranaceus; assembly: GCA_039519185.1. Classification (NCBI taxonomy): domain Eukaryota; kingdom Viridiplantae; phylum Streptophyta; class Magnoliopsida; order Fabales; family Fabaceae; genus Astragalus; species Astragalus membranaceus. Next base: position 5,667,241 of record CM076852.1, read on the forward strand.
GCATGTTGAATCACCTTGGTCAATCCTCAACACTTAAATTAATGTGCACAAGTGCACAAGTGTGAATCTTCTTTCCAATCATCAACTTAAACAACATATGAACCAAAAGGGTTGAATCATATAGAACAATCCTCATCACTTTAGGCAAGGTGCACTAGGCACAAGTGAGAATCATATTGCCTATCATCAACTTGAGACAATAAGCAAACATATAAAAACTCTATTTATTCTTCACGACTTGCGAAACCGATACATAGTCAAACCATAAATTTATTCATCAAACTCCCAAAATCAAGCAAGCAAAAGATACTAACAAGGTTTAGGAACAATTAATCACATAATTTAAACACTAAAGCCTCAAATCAACATTTATTCTCAAACTCTTTCCTTTGTGCGAAATCTATGTGAGAAAAGAAATTTGCAAACCTAAACGAAGTATCTAAGCATGAAAACACTAAAATCAAATATCTACAACATGATTAAGCCCCATCAAGCAAAGAGAAACAACAAAATCAAATTAAAGCTAACTTTACTAGGATATGCGAACCAAACAACACAGGAAACAACAATTTTACTTCACAACAAATGCAAAAAATCAACACAAAACAACATGACTCCATTTATTCAAGAGTGAGAGGCACCTTAAACACCCAAGCCTCCCTAAGTGCTTGTCAATAGTGTTTAAGGCTCCTCTCACCAACAACAACAAGCTACATTTTAAACAAAATGATGATGATATGTGAAATGCAAAGTGAAGAGGAAAATGGGTTTTAATGCAAAAAGGTTGAAGATGATGCAAGGGTTTGAAAGTTTTTACCTCAAATCCAAGCTAGAAAATGCAATGAGATGAAGAAAATAGAAACCAAATCAACAAGAACTTCCAAGGAACTTCAACTCCAACCCCAAAAAAAAAGCTTGATGAAAACCTTCCTTGATGATGATGTTTGATCTTGAATGGAAAATGGAGAAGATGTATGAAAGAGGGATGAGAATGAAGTGAGATGGTGGTGTTTGGGTGAAGAGGAAATCAAAAATGGATGAAGGAAGGGAGTGGGGAGGCCACGGTTTTGGGAGAGAAAATGGGAGGTTTTTGGTGTGCTAGGGTTTTTTGGTGTAGGAGAAATGGGAAGGTTCCTTTGAGATGAAAGAAAAACAAGAGGAAGTGAGGGAGAGGAGGGGCTACGAATTTCTTGGTCCTTTTTGGGAAGAGAGGAGTGAGTTGTTCTTATTGAATTTCAAAGATCCAATGGGTTTAAAGTTGTGAGAGGGAAGTAAAGAAATTAGTGTGTATTTAGTGGTGTGGATAGAAGGAAGGTAAAAAATATGTTGTGTATTGAATGTTATTGGATTCAAAGGTGTGCTTGTCATGATGAAAGGCTTTTTTGTGATGTGCACTTGATGGGGCTGAAGTGAAGGGAGGCGTGGAGCATGAGGATGGAGTGAAGGAGGTGAAGAAATTAGTGTGTATTTAGTGGTGTAGAGAGAAGGAAGGTAAAAATATGTTGTGTATTGAATGTTATTGGACTCAAAGGTGTGCTTGTCATGATGAAAGGCTTTTGTGATGTGCACTTGATGGGGGCTGAAGTGAGGGGTGGTGTGGAGCATGAGGATGGAGTGAGGGAGGTAGTTTGCTTGCAAAACTAGTGCTTACTTTAGCCAAAAATGGATAAAAGCAAAAAGCACCTAAAAGGAATTAACCCTAATTCTAAAAATACAATAAGCATCCAATATTATTTTGTTATTCATTTTTATATTTTGATTTCAGATTTCTATTTTTAATTATACATATTTTTGAGCCTTTTTGAAAGCGAGAGAAAAAAAACCGTTATAAATGACCAAAATACCCTTTTTGACTCTAAAACCCTAATTTGCCCGAAAAATGCGTTCCAACCCTAAAAATGATTTCAAAACCCTTGGAATGCCTTCTAGGATCCGAAATGCAGTGCATAAGGCTCTTCTCTCTTCAATTTATTTATTTTTTGTGGAAAATTAGGGTTTTGACCTAAGCCGGACAAAATTGGGGTATGACAGAGGCCCAAAGCATACACTACAAAAAAAATTGCCCATTAGCGAGGCATTTTTCCCTCGCTAAATGCCCCAAATCCGTCGCTAATTCCCATTAGCGAGGGAATTAGCGACGGAATCAGTCCCTCGCTAAACTGCTCCTCGCTAGTGGTAATTAGCGATGGAATTTGAATCTCTCGCTAATTAAAGAGGAAATATTCCGTCGCTAATTAGCGAGGGAATATTCCGTCGCTAACTCTGACAGCCACGTTTTTTTTATATTAGCCTATTTTTTTATATAGTTATTATTATTATTATGGTGGTGGTGGTGGTGTGGTGGTGGTGGTGGGGAAGGGTATTCGGGTAGAGAGAGAAGGAGAGAGAGAGAGAGAGAGAAATGAGCTATGTGGTGGTAGTGGTGGTGGTGGTCGTGGTTGTGGTGGTAGTGGTGGTGGTGGTGGTCGTGGTTGTGGTGGTAGTGGTGGTGAAGGGTATTATGGTAGAGAGAGAAGGAGAATAGTAAGGGGGAAGGAGAGAGAGAGAGAGAAACGAGTAGTGGTGGTGGTGGTGGTGGTGGTGAAGGGTATTAGGGTATAGAGAGAAGATAGAGTGAGAGAAGAGTGTGAGGAGGTGGTGGTGTTGGTGTGGTGGTGGAAGAGTGAAGAGAGAAGAAGAGTGTGAGAGGGGGTGGTGGTGATGTGGTGGAAGAGTGTGAGAGGAGGTGGTGGTGTGGTGGTGGAAGAGTGAAGAGAGAAGAAGAGTGTGAGGAGAGAAGAAGAGAGAAGAGTGTGAGGAGAGTAGGAGAGAAGAGTGGCGTGTGAGAGGATAAATAAGCTGAAAAGTCAGAAATTTAGCGAGGGAATTAGCGAGGGACTGACAATCCCGTCGCTAAACACCTGCACGAAGTCCTATCATCTAAAAGCTGTCAGAAATTAGCGAGAGACTGACAATTCCGTCGCCCAGATTGCACCGACAGTTTAAATGGCCCAGATTGCACTGACACTTTAAATGGTCCAGATTGCACCGACACTTTGAATGACCCAGATTGCAGCGACACTACAAGGCCATATTTTTTTTTCGGTCAAGCTAAAGTTAGCAGTTTCGACAGGAAGTTGAACAACATTCAGATAACCGGTTAAATCAAATATCACTGGTAGAAAAGGATAGCAATGCTGTGGTCGGAAGATGGAGCGCCGAAATGCTATTTCTGGCAAGTTGAATTCCCGATATGGCAACCACTCAAACTCTTCATGTGTCATGCGATCTATTGTTGATCTGTACAAAACAAGGCTTGATGGACACTTAGTGTGGCTAAGTGGCGTGGTCGTACAAAGATATGCCAGGGCTAGACACCGACATTGTTGAACACAGGTTGCCAGTGAAGCCGGAGTGCCCGCCAGTCAAGCAGAAATTGAGAAGAATGAAACCAGAGATGTCACTGAAGATACGGGATGAGGTAAAGAAACAGTTTGATGCCGGGTTCCTAGCGGTTGCGAAGTATCCACAGTGGGTAGCCAACATCGTCCCTGTTCCGAAAAAAGACGGCAAGGTCAGAATGTGCGTCGACTACAGAGATCTGAACAGAGCTAGTCCCAAGGATGATTTCCCTCTGCCTCATATTGACATTCTGGTAGACAGCACGGCCCAACACTCATTGTTCTCCTTCATGGACGGGTATTCAGGGTACAATCAGATAAAGATGGCTCCGGAAGATATGGAGAAAACCACCTTCATAACTCTCTGGGGCACATTCTGCTATAAAGTGATGCCTTTTGGACTCAAGAATGCCGGCGCGACTTATCAAAGGGCAATGGTGACATTATTCCACGATATGATGCACAAAGAAATTGAGGTGTATGTAGATGATATGATTGCAAAGTCCAAGACTGATGAAGGACACATTGTCAACCTGCAAAAGCTCTTTGAACATCTACGGAAGTTCAAACTCAGACTAAACCCAGCAAAATGCACCTTCGGTGTAAGATCCGGAAAATTACTGGGATTTATCGTCAGTCAGAAGGGGATAGAAGTTGATCCAGACAAAGTTAAAGCAATCCTCAAAATGCCAGTGCCAAAGACTGAAAAAGAGGTCCGTGGGTTCCTTGGGAGATTGAACTACATCTCAAGATTCATATCCCAATTGACCGCCACTTGCGAGCCTCTCTTCAAGCTGTTGTGCAAGAACCAGAAAGCAGAGTGGAATGATGATTGCCAAAGAGCCTTTGAAAGAATTAAGGACTATCTACAGAATCCGCCAATTTTGATGCCGCCGGTGTCCAGTAGACCGCTTATCCTGTATCTAACTGTGTTGAATAGTTCAATGGGGTGTGTACTGGGGCAACATGACGAATCGGGAAAGAAAGAGCATGCTATATACTACTTGAGTAAAAAGTTCACTGATTGCGAGACGAGATACTCAATGCTTGAAAAGACTTGTTGTGCCTTAGCCTGGGCCGCCCATCGCTTAAGGCAGTACATGCTGAGTCATACAACCTGGTTGGTATCTAAAATGGATCCAATCAAGTACATTTTTGAAAAGCCAGCCCTCACAGGACGAATCGCTCGGTGGCAGATGTTATTATCAGAGTATGATATCCTATATGTCACACAGAAAGAAGTCAAGGGCAGTGCACTTGCTGAGTATTTAGCATGTCAGCCAATTCAAGATTATCAGTCGATGCAGTATGATTTTCCCGATGAGGACGTCATGGCGCTGTTTGATGAAGGGAAGTCTCAAGAAAATGAAAGGTGGAGGATGATATTTGATGGTGCATCCAATGTATGGGGACACGGAGCGGGGGCAGTGTTAATCTCCCCTGATAACCGCTTTGTTCCAGTCACTGCCAGGTTGAGCTTTTATGTCACTAATAACATCACAGAATATGAAGCATGCATACTGGGTATTCAGGCAGCCCTCGAATGGAAAGTTAAAAGGCTTGATGTGTATGGCGATTCGGCTTTGGTCGTTCATCAGGTGAAAGGCGATTGGGAGACCAGAGATCCCAAGTTGATCCCTTATTGCAATTATGTCCAAGAGTTGATGGGATCTTTTTATGAGATCACTTTCCAGCATATTCCCCGAGGCGAAAATCAGTTGGCCGATGCATTGGCAACTTTGTCATCAATGTTCAACATTAATTGCGACAGGAATCTGACTCATATCAGAATTCAACATCGGGGTCGCCCGGCATACGGCACTGCAATTGAAGAAGAGCCTGATAACAAGCCGTGGTGTCATGATATCAAACAGTACATCACTAAAAGAGAATACCCACCCGGGGCATCAGAGAATGACAAAAGAACTCTCAGAAGATTGTCAAGGAGTTTCTTTCTGAGTGGTGAAGTTCTTTATAAAAGGAATTGTGATATGGTCCTCCTGAGGTGTGTAGCAGAGGAGGAAGCAGCAAAGATTATGAGAGAGGTCCATGAAGGTTCATTCGGGGACCATTCCAGTGGACACACCATGGCAAGAAAGATCTTGAGAGCGGGCTATTATTGGTTGCGAATGGAGACCGATTGCTACAGCTTTGTGCGCAAGTGCCACAAATGTCAGATTTACGCCAACCACACTCATGTACCGCCTTCTAAGTTGAATGTATTGACCGCGTCTTGGCCATTCTCAATGTGGGGCATGGATGTCATTGGTCCTATAGAGCCTAAAGCGTCAAACGGGCATCGTTTCATTCTGGTCGCAATCGATTACTTCACCAAGTGGGTTGAGGCCGCTTCTCACTCCAGTATCACTAGCGCTGTGGTTGCAAAGTTTGTGAAGAAAGATCTGATTTGCCGCTATGGGCTTCCAGACAAGATCATTACTGATAATGGCAGCAACTTGAATAGCAAAATGATGAAGGACCTGTGCACAGAGTTCAAGATTCAGCATCACAATTCCTCACCTTATAGGCCCAAGATGAATGGGGCAGTTGAAGCGGCTAATAAGAACATCAAGAAGATAGTGCAGAAAATGGTGGTGACCTACAAAGATTGGCACGAAATGCTCCCTTTTTCCCTACATGGCTATCGTACTTCAGTGCGTACATCGACCGGGGCAACTCCTTTATCTCCGGTATATGGATCAGAAGCAGTACTCCCTATTGAGGTTGAAATACCTTCCCTGCGGGTACTAATGGAGACCAAGTTGGAAGAAGCAGAGTGGGTGCAGGCCCGTCTAGATCAGTTAAATCTCATCGAGGAAAAGAGAATTGCAGCCTTATGTCATGGGCAACTGTACCAACAAAGGATGAAAACCGCTTTTGACAAGAAGGTCCGTCCCTGAGAATTCAATGAAGGAGATCTAGTACTCAAGAAGATCCTGCCCATTCAGAGCGATCCCCGTGGGAAGTGGACGCCCAACTATGACGGACCTTACGTGGTCAAGAAAACATTTTCCGGAGGAGCGCTGATACTCACAAATATGGACGGCGAAGATCTCAGGAACCCAGTCAATTCTGATTTAGTGAAGAAGTATTATGCCTAAAGAAATAGACGAGAAAAAAGAGAAAGATAAGCCAAGCAAGAATTAGCTCGCTAGGTTGAAAACCCGAAAGGGCGACCTAGGCAAAATCAGAGCGACCCGGTGGATTGAAAACCCGCAAAGGGCGATCCAGGCAAAAATTAGGGTCAGAAAGCTTGGGCATGAAAATGAGCAAATAGGGACTTAAGGCTGCACAAATTGTACAACCCTAATATTCACAGAGCAAATCGCAAAACGCTATTTCACCGTCACTTTTGTTCTTCAAGTTCTTCATCTTGTTGAGCTGATCTCTCTCAAGGGTTAGATTGGGTTGGGAATCTTCAAGTTGTTGTATCCACCTTCATAGAGGTATTTGTTATTTTCTTGTAATCTGTTTTAAAGTTGTGATCGGTTTATACTAGAGAGTGGGGTATCTTTCTTGGGTTTGTGGTTGTAACAAGGGTAGGGTATCTCTTGTTGGTAATAGATCTTGAGGGCTCTTGCAATAGGTGGGGTATTCTAGGTGAAGAGTGCCTGAGACTGTAAGGGTTTTAAAGCATCCGGTTAAGCTTTGTTTTGATAGTGGAAAATCTCACAAGGGTTGTGAGGACTGGACGTAGGTCACTGGGAGGTGACTGAACCAGTATAAAATCTCCTGTGTTATTTACTGTTTTTATTTCTTTTTCGTTCATTCCATAAACCTGCACGAAAAATTGATCTAAGTCGTTAAAAGGGGAAAAAGTTTTAAAATCTCAATTCACCCCCTCTTGAGACTGAAGCCACTTGGTAACATAAGGTATCGCATGACTCTCTCAATAGTGTGCCAATGCTCTATACTAGGTCGACTGGTAAACCTGCAGAGCAATCCCACGACATACGCAATATCGGGTCTAGTACAATCAGTGGCATACCTTAAGCTGCCAATGATGCTCGCATATTCTGTTTGTCTAACACTGTCACCAGTGTTCTTAAACAGTTTGACACTTGGATCGTATGGTGAGCAGGCAGGTTTACAATCAAAGTTGTTATATTTCTTTAAGATCTTCTCAATATAATGTGATTGATCCAAAAAAATTCCATTCTCGGACCTAGTAATCTTAATACTAAGGATTACACTTGCTTCTCCGAAGTCTATCATTTCAAAGTTGTTGCACAACAGTGATTTCACTTTATTTACAACATGAATATTTGATCCAAATATGAGTAAGTCATCTACATAGAGACATATGATAGTGCAAATGTCATTTTCAGTTTTGTAATAAATACATTTGTCATTTTCATTCACTTTGAACCCATTCGATATAATTAGATTATCAAACTTCTCATGCCACAGTTTAGGTGCTTGTTTAAGACCATACAAAGACTTATCCAACTTACAGACATTGCTTTCTTGCCCATGAATTACGCAACCTCCAGGTTGCTCCTTATAGAATTCTTCTTCCAGTTCATCATTTAAAAAAACAGTTTTCATATCCATTTGGTGTACTACTAAATTATAAATAACAACCAACGATATTAGTACCCTTATGGATGTGATTCTAGTAACGGGTGAAAATGTGTCGAAGAAATCTATATTCTCTCTTTGTCTAAAATCTTTGGCTACAAGGCGGGTCTTGTACTTATCAACAGTACCATCAAGTTTTAGTTTCTTTTTCAAAATCCATATACAACCTATTGGTTTGCAACCAGAAGTCATGTCAACTAAGTGTCATGTTTTGTTAGACTCTAGAGAATCCATCTTGTCATTTATGGCTTCTTGCCATAAATCAGCATCCAATGAAGACAGAGCTTCTTGAAGGCTAGTTGGATGCTCCTCTAATGTATAGACCGTATAATCAAGTCCATAGTCTTTAGCAACATGTGCTCTCTTACCACTTTGAGGTTCTATTTCCCTTTCTACGTTGTTTTCACTACTCCTAGGTACAACAACTTGACTAGTTCTGGTGCCCCCACTATTTCTTGATTTAAAAGAGAATTTACTTTCATGGCTCCGTGCTTTTTCTCACTACATTTCAAACAGTGTGTACGACTGGGAGTACAAACCATTCTATGATAATGGCCAAGAAGTTGATGGCAAGGGTGTCTTCCACCACATCTTCTAGAGTTTTGGCCTGTGCATCAAAGACTTCAATTTTTGCAAGCCAATTGTCTCTGTCGATGGTACATGGTTGTACGGTAGGTACAAAGGATGTCTTCTGTTGGCAATTGCACAAGATGGAAGAAGCAACTGCTTCCCAATAGCATATGCAGTTGTGGAGGGTGAGACAGCTGATGTTTGGTACTTCTTTCTATCCCGTTTAAGAGTGTGGGCGACACCCCAGGAGGGTCTCTGTTTGATATCGGATAGACATGAGTCTATCAAAAGTGCTTTTAGGCGGGTAGACAGCAGTTGGAAGCACGTGTTTTGTATTCGCCACATAGCACCGAACTTCATGAGACACTTCAAGAACACTTCTGCCAGGGAAGTTGTGGTCAATATGGGTGAGTATTATTTTTTTATAAAAAAAAACCCTAATATTTTTTTCATAACTTCTTTACCAACATTATGTTTCCGTGCTTCAGCATACTCAATGACACAAAAATCCGCCAATCACTACAAAGTCAAGATTGGTGATGAAGTGGGTCCTGATGGGGTGGCTTGGATTGAGGACATAAACCCCAAACAATGGATGCAGGGCTGCGATGGAGGTTACCGTTGGGGCAACATGACAACAAACCTTGCCGAGTGCATCAATAAAGTGATCAAGGGCCTGCGAAATCTCCCTATACATTCTTTGATAGCGGCGCCATATTTTAGGCTGAACGAGACTCGTGTCAAAACGGGAACCCAGGCACAAGCAATGTTGGAGTCAGGAACTATGTACTCTGAAAAATTGATGGAAAAAATAGATCACAATCGAGCTGTCTCGAACACGCACAACGTGGAAATTCACGATCGTGCCCAAAAATTGTTCACAGTGGAAGAAATTATATGACCACAAAGTGGGAGACCTGCGGGCACATTCGTGGTTAACTTCAGAGACAACACGTGTGAGTGTGGGAAATTTCAGGCACTGCACTATCCTTGTTCCCATGTGATCGCGGCATGTTCAAAAGTTAATTACGATCACATGGAATTTGCGCAACCACAGTACAAAATGCAGTATGTTTTCATTACATACTTTGAGGAGTTCCCACCATTGCCATCTAAGTTGTCATGGCCTGATTTCAATGGCCCAGAACTGCAGCATGATCCATCTAAACAGAGATAAAAAGGGTTGTCCACAGTCTACCCGTATTCATACAGAGATGGATCAAAGAGAAAGGGGTAGTCGCACCAAGAGATGCGGTATTTGTAGAAATGAGGGTCACAACAAAAATAACTGTCCAAACCGCAATATAGAATAGCCAATTTCTATCAGTTTTTTGTAATGTGCTACTAATTAAATCAATACAGTTAGTTCCATATTTCTATTTAGCGCATCGCATAATATTTTTTCACAAAAATATTTATAATTAATTTAGAATTAACAATATTAATTTTCTAAATTAATTAAATTAATTAAATTAAATTTATTTAAATTAATATAGAAGAAAAAGAAAAATAAAAAAACACAGTTCAGAAGTCACCCTGGGGGGAGGCGACTTCTGAACTGAAAAAGCAAAAGCAAAAAAATTTCCAAAATTATGTTCATAAGTCGTTTCCTGTAGGGGCGACTTCTACACTAAAAATTGGATGTGTGCTAGTTTGGTAAATAATCTAAAAAGTGTGCTATTTTGGTATTTTTTTTTGTGCTACAGTTGCGAATTTGCCTCAAATCCCCCCCCCCATTGCAGTTTTTTTTTATAACCATATTTGCAGTTAATTTTTTGTGTACCTCATATTATCCAAACCCATCTCCCATTTGGTTTAGGCTCCATTCTCATTCAACTAATTTTTCAAAACAGCACTTAAATTCAGTTTTTTTCAAAGTCGATTTCATTTCTCGAAAAAATATCAAATCCACAACCACAAATCAGTTATTTGCAATGGTCACTCTGGGTTTAACTCGTTTGATTCTTGCGAACAACTTTACTTTTCAAATAGGCCATTAGTGGTGACGACTCTAGATTTCTCTGTTTGGTCACTGCAAACATCTTCCAAATTTCAAAAACATTCAAATAATAAAACACACCAACACACAAACTTTTTCAACCAAGAACTACGTGTGATTTGATTCTCTACCAGGAGATACGTAGGAGCAGAGGGCGGTCGACCTCTGTCAATTGCATTAATAAAAACTGTTCTGGAGTCAACCAAGAGGACCAATTAGCAATACCAGGGGATGCGATTAGCGATGAGCTATGGATCAGCCCAATCGATCCAGCCCATATCCATAACATGCAAGCCCAACATGCTTGGAGGGTCCAGATCGCCTCCACTGATCCGACGATCCACAACAAACAGCAATTTCCTATAAATTCCGGCTCGCATAGCCATTCACGAGGTACACACTCTTCCTTTGCATATACACTGTCTTACTCTCATACTGACTTGAGCGTCGGAGTGGCTTGCAGGTACCCCCCCGGGCGCTCACTGACCTACTACTGCCAAGGCAGCAAGAGACCTACCAACAGCAGCCTACCAAAAAGCTGCTAGGTACAGAACATTGGCGACCACAGTGGGAGATTTCTATCTTTAACACAATCATAACTCAAACTTTTCTCTTGCTACTCCATGGCTCCCAGAGGCAGACCCCGGATTCAAAGCATTGTCACTCCGCAACCCCAACGAGAGGGAACTCCCGAAGGTATCGCTGGTTCCATGCCGGACCAAGGCATTCAGGTCCCGGCACCCCAGTCAGCCTCGGTTCAGATCCCCATCCACCCTGAGGATGCGGCGACCATCCGCCAGCTCTTGGACCTGCTGTGCAACCGCACCCAGACTATCTTGCAGCAAGAAGCAAGAATGGTAGCCATACCTGAGCAACCCCATCCTCACTGGAACACTCCTTCCCCAAGGAAAAGGAGCTCCAGGCGCCGCAGATATCCACCCAGGGGTCATCGCAATCATCGCTCTCCACCTAGACGGAAGCGAGCTCGCCACTCCCCTCCTTGACGTGGCAGGTACCAAGGATCGGGTCCATCTCCAAGCACCCCTCCAACTTCGCCTGATAGTACATTCTGGCCTGAGGATTCTCCCTCCACAACCTCATCACTCCAAGCCTACGATTCTCGCAAGAGGTTGCGGAGCCGAGCCAAGTCCCATAAGAGACATCGCCATAGATCTACCTCGAGGAGATCTTCAGCCCGACGCGACCGTCGAGACATGGATCTCGGAGACGGGTCACCTCACAACTCACGATGGACCTTACATCTCCATAGATCTACCTCGAGGAGATCTTCAGGCCAACGCGACCGTCGAGACATGGATCTCGGGGACGGGTCACCTCACAACTCACGATGGACCTTACATCGCCATAGATCCACCTCGAGGAGATCTTCAGCCCGACGTGACCGTCGAGACATGGATCTCGAGGACGGGTCGCCTCACAACTCACGATGGACCTCACATTGCCATAGATCTACCTCGAGGAGATCTTCAGCCCGACGTGACCGTCGAGACATGGATCTCGGGGACGGGTCACCCCACAACTCACGATGGACCTCACATCGCCATAGATCTACCTCGAGGAGATCTTCAGCCCGACGTGACTGTCGAGACATGGATCTCGAGGACGGGTCACCTCACAACTCACGATGGACCTCACATCGCCATAGATCTACCTCGAGGAGATCTTTAGCCCGACGTGACTGTCGAGACATGGATCTCGGGGACGGGTCACTGGTGTGGTTTATTATATGCAAGTATACATAGTCACACAAGTAATAAAGTGATAAGAAAGGTCGAACCCACAGGGATTATGTATTGTAAATTTTTGTAGTTCAAAGTGTACACTTAGTGCAGGAACTTTCCTTGAGGGGATTCTGGTTGCAGAATTGGTTGTGCACAGATAAAGCAGGAGAGAGCAGAAGAATGATAGACAGGCTTTTGGGTCTTGTACAAGATGGAAAGCTGAAGTACAAGTATGCCTTCTACTTCTACCTGTCATAGGACTTTATAATCCTCACACTGTTTCTCTCCCATTCAGTTGAGTTGACACATTAATTGGACACTTTTTTTTTGCAGGATGGAGTTGACTCCCTTTAACGATTTCAACACAGCATTGGATAAAGCTTTAGGAAAACTTGGGAGCCAACCAAAGCAAGTGATCAAATTCTAATTTGAAACATAGGATTGGTGGGAATGGGATATGATTTAAGGTTCGTGGTTGTTGATATCATATATTTCTGCGAGGAAGGAGTTCTGTATTTTATCTTGCTGTAAGCACACATATCTTGGAATGACGCTGTATGAAACGAAAATATACTGCACTAATTGCACAAAATCTGCTAAACAACACAATAGCATTTGAAAATATAAATAAAAAAATGCAGAAATAATGCAATAGTTACTACTATTCATAATGAATTGTTATTTTTGTGAGAAGACTCGAAGCTTGTGTCATTTTTTAAAGAACTGAGAATTGTTTTTAGAGAAATGCTCGATGTGAATCGTAACGTCAAGTAACGTCTCCTATGTGTCACATTAGTCCCCTTTTGAAAATGTTAGGGACTAATGTGTTCATACAAAATTGTCAGGGACGAATTTGTCTCGTAAGAAAATTGTCAATGACCAATTTGGAACTTTAGTCTTTTTTAAGTCATTGAACTATTGGATGGATACATATGTGCAATCATTAACGATGATCGTCGAGATCGTTATGTTGTCGAGCCGGATGAGAACGGGAACCAGATGCTGCAAACCCCTCCACGTGCTCAATATCCTCAACAATCGCTGATGGCACCTTATTACGGCTCACCGTTCATGATGCCTTCGCCAATGATGTCTGCTTCCCCGTTCATGATGCCGTCTCTGCAACGCTCACAGTTCCCTCAAGCTTTCATGGCTGCTGCAACTTCAGATTCACGAGCTTCACCTGATTGGTTTGCTGATTCTGCGTGTACTCAAACCATGTCCACTGCATCTCACAATATTCAACAGACAGCACCTTTCACAGGCCCAGACCAGGTCACAATTGGTAATGGCACTCGTTTACCTATTAAATCTATTGGATTCACAAATTTTCGCTCTCCTATGAACCCTAATCGTGTGTTATCCCTTAAAAATGTACTGCATGTGCCTGGACTAACCAAAAATCTGCTAAGTGTCAGACAATTTTCCAAAGATAATGGTGTCTACTTTCAATTTAATGATAACCATTGCCTTGTTAAATCTCAGGACACCAATGAAACACTACTCAATGGTCCAATTAACAAAGAAGGCCTGTACAAGTTCACCAATTTGCTGTCCAGACCTGTTGCAACACCTGCTGTCCCTGGTTCTATTAACTCTGCTACTTCTGTCTGTTCAACTGTTAATGCTACTTTACCTTTACCTATTGCTAATGTTGCTGTTTCACACACAAACACCTTTGCCTTGTGGCACTCTAGACTTGGACACCCTAATATAGATGCTCAACGTATTGTTCTGCAACATTGTAATATCCCTTTTTCTAATAAAACTGTTCAAGTTGGTGCGAAGCAAACTGTGAAATTATTAATCAAGTACAACGTTGATGTCAATGTTGCAGATAATGTGAGAATTGGTTTAAACACAAGCCTTTTCTATTTGTAAAGATGTTTTTCAATTTAGCTAATTGTCTATGATTTATTGACAAATAATAATCTTTCAGGAAGGTTGGACCCCATTGCACGTTGCCATTCAAAGCAGAAATAGAGATATAGCTAAAATTTTGTTAGTCAATGGTGCGGATAAGACGATAAAAAATAAGGTAATTTTGTTGGACATTCCACCAAAATGTTTAACATGTGTTATGATTCTGTTCATTCAAGCTTTCTTTGAAGACTGATTCTTTATTAGTTATATTATTCAATTCTTTTGGGCTATCCTTCTGTAGAAATCCTTCCTTCGTTTGGTTTCAAGTTTAAATTATTATAGTTAGAAGTTGTTAAAACTGGCTGCTTCCTTTCTATTATTAAGTGTTGTCTTACTAATGATTTATAAACTTGAGTTGGGTTTCATACCAGCCAATAAGGGAATACTTGTTTTTCCTTGTGGTACAACTTCATTGATTGGTTATGTTTTAGGATGGGACTTAATTCTTCTTAGCTTTCAGCCACCTCTGGGGATCTTAGGCTGATCTTTTTGAAAATGATTAAAGTTTTGATGGAATGATTCATTAATTCCTACATTTAATGATTGCTTGGGTTTTTTTTGTAACATAGCTCTAAGTGACAGCAGAGTATTGTCAATTGCAGACATAGAGTGCATAGCAATTGTAGCCCCTGATTTCCTTGCATTGTGTCTTTTGGTTTATAAAGCTGTTTTAAATCGACTTAATTGTGATTGAATTTAAATCACTGGTTCATTTATAAAATCATTTTGGAGTAAAGAAATATTCCTTTCCTCAATCAGTTTCAATACTAAGAAATTTTCACTTGTCATTGGTTTTCTTCATGAATCTGAGTGGTTCTTGAAAGGTAACATACTTATATATTTGTTTGTAGCAGGTGGTTGAGAGAGCTCAAGTTTTACTGAAAAGTTTATTTACTGTTGCTGTTGAAGTTGTTTTTGAGATTCATTTAAAGGTACTTACTATTTATCACCGTAACATTATTAGTTTCAATTCAATGAATACTTGTGTCTTCTAAAATCTACCATGTTAAGTTAATTACTGCCCCACTAGAAATGTGAAAGAGTTTGACCTGTTATTTAGTAAATTTAGAGTTCTACTTGCATCAAGAATTGCATTTTCTAGGAAACTTGATTTGAATCATTTCATCATTTTATTGTGAGGCATGGAACTGGGATAGTTTGAATAAGCATGAAAGAGGAAACTTGATTTGAATCATTTCATCATTTGAGTTGAATCATTTCATCATTTTACTGAGAAGTTTTTATCTGGAATTTGTTCTTATCCCTTTGTTCAAAGTCTATGTGGTTAAATCAGCTAAAACACTATATGCACTCACCATATGACATAGTCAACTTTAGGGAATAATGTATCTCATCTTAGCTGCACTTCTACAGGCATTTAGTTTGTGTAAAACTCAGCACGACTTCACTTTGTTTCATTTTATATCTTTTGTTGCCTAGTATTTAAGCGGCTGGCATTTGATTATAATTTTACTAGAATGACATCATGTTGACAAAGATGATTGAAATTTAATAATATGTTATTCTGTGGTAGTAATTGTCTCATCAATGCATTTTTTTATGTACACTTCACATTACATCTGTAGGATGCCAAATATGGTACCACCACAGGTGTGTCAGCTCGTGATAGGGCAACAACAGTTTTGGCCCTTGCATCCAAAGATTCAAAGCCAAGTAATTTCAACCACCCAGGCCATATTTTCCCACTAAAATATAGGGAAGGCGGTGTCTTGAAGAGAGCTGGACATACAGAAGGTTCAGTTGACCTGGCAGTACTTGCTGGTTTGGATCCCATGGCAGTTCTGTGTGAGGTTGTGGATGATGATGGTGGCTCCATGGCTAGATTACCTAAGCTTCGCCAGTTTGCAGAGCGTGAAAATTTAAAAATTATATCTATTGCTGACATGATAAGGTATGTGGTTGCATTTTGTAAAAGATACAGTAAAATTCATTTTATGCATGTTTCTTGTTTGGATTTTGCTTTCAATTACAACTATCATAATTTAATTTCCCCATGTTGCCTGATACCATAATTTGTCTTTCAAATATTCTAATTGCATAATTAGAAATTCAACCAGTCTGGATTTATACTATGGTACTTGCTTTCAATTATAGAGGTTACTATCAGTCAATTATAATGATTGCTTATGTGGTAGGTTTGGTTTTCAAAAATTTTACATTTCACTGAATGGACTTTTCATATACTGAAACAAAAATTGAAATCTTATTTTGCTTAACTTCCAGTAAAATGTCTTGCATTGCAATCATTAAACAAATCGTTTCTTTTAAGCACAGTTAAATATTTCTCTGGTTATTTCGTTTTTATATTCTTTTATTAAACAAATCGTTTTTATATTCTTTAGGAGTCCGATATTTTCCATTACTATTTAGTTAATAGTTGTAAAGGCTATTTATCAGCCTCTTTGAATTCAATCAATGAGTTTGTTTTGTGTACTATTTGTTCCCACATGATTAATCTTTGTCAATTGAATTGTTTATGTGGATTGTTGCTGAATACATGAAGAAAAAGTGTGTTTCTTTGATGTTTGGTTGCTGATCAGCTTAAAAATATGGCCACTAATAACTAGTATACAGTGTACCTTTGAAGGCTGGAGAGGTCTCTGGTCGATTGGCGCGTGCTCGAGCTGCAGGACAAGAAAATCAGAAGTAGGACAGTCCAAGAAAAACAGTTTAAGATGATACATGTCAGTCATGGAAGAAGCGGGCAGTTCTTCAGGATACCACTAACATTTGCAATGAAAATACAAACAGGAGCTGCTTAAATCCAACTAAAGATCAGGTTGTTATTCATCATCCAATATTTTGTTGTAAATAAGCTCCAACTCTCTCAATGTATTGGTAGATTCATATACATATCTGAATTGTGGATGGATAGGTACTTTCATCCTCTTCACAAACACAAACTGTTGCAGTCAAGACCACCACCAGCTCTTCCAGATAATGTCTGCATTGTGTGAGAGGCCTGTGCTTTATATGAAAATTTCAAAATAGCTTTGATCAGGGGCTGGTTATTATGTTTAATTGCTACTCTTCTTTTGCGTAGTTGTCATGTGCATGAGTAAATGTCTGGATTTTGAAATGTTTAAACTTTAAAGCAACATATCTTTGAGGGCAATTTTTTGAAAAATTTCTGATGTTACGGTTGGTGAAAATGTGACCAACATGAGGAGAATTGAACAATTTTGGAGTATGGTATGAAGGTTATGATGGTCTGATTTTGATATATGGCATCACTACATCGTAGCTTAACTACCAATGAATATCCTTTTTCATGAATAGCTATTGAATTATTCTAGTATATTTAGAACCTTTTCTATTATTAGCCCTCCCAGATGATTATAGTTAGTAGTAGAAAGTTTGTAAAATAGAAAGTTCATTATGATAATAAATTTTCCATTGACTGATCTGAGTGTCTCATAGGACAAGGGTAGACCACTACCAAAGTTTGGTGAATGGGATGTCAACGATCCGGCTTCATCTTCCAAAGTGGGTATTCCTTACTAGTTCCCAAATATCCTTCAGAGGATATACTTACTGGATTTAAGTAAGAATGTTGACAAACTGGGTGCATGTATTCATATTATTAAGATTGGGGTGTAAATAGTAAGCCCGGTTCATTTTCAGAAACGCCAGCCCACAAATCATGGGCTTTCAGGGGGGTAGTGATAATGAAATCGATGGGTGCAGAAAGTGATCTGATTAAAAAAAAGATTAAAATCAACAACACCCCACATATATAAAGCCAAACCTAAAAATTAACCCTAATCTCTAACCTTCTCACCCTCAGCGCGCCGCACTCCCACTCTTCAACCCTAATCCCCTTTCTCTCTCTCCTTAGCGCCGCGTGCGACGCCTCCCCCCCATTGCGCCGTGTCTCTTCTCACTCTCCTCAACCGTAGCCTCGCCCTCTCCTCTCTCGATCTCCCTCCTCCTCACCGCCTCTCACTCAGCTCTCTCACCTCTCTTCCCCTCGGGTCTACGGCCGCGTTTCGTTCGATCTGGGTTCGCCTCGCGACGGGGAGGGCGATCTCACGGCGGTGATGATGGCGTTCTGCTTCTGTGTTGGTTGCGAATGGACGGAGGGGTTAGCCACGGTGGCGGAGTGGTTCGGCGTGAAGTGGTCGTAGGGGCGTTTGGGGGCTGTTTGGTGGAGGATGTGCGTTGGTGCGGTGAGCGAGGAGAGCTACGGTGGTTCGTTGGTGGGCGATTTCGGTTTGGTGGCTGGTTCGGTTGACTTTAGAAGTCAGGCGTGTATGCGCCTGACCTTAATACTCGCGAGTTTTGCCACTTATTTACAAGTTTGCCACCGTGTCTACCTATGTAGTCAGGCATCTGGGCGCCTGACTTTAAATGTCTAATTCTAATGTCATTTTTGCACTAATGCTGTTGCCATAGAAATGATTTGGGTCATAAACTAGAGTAGCAAGATGCTATTAAATAATTTTTCCTTTTCACAAAATCAATATTGGACATGTGTATTCCATGGAATCATTGTGAAAGTAAAATGCTCAGACTGATGACAGCTCGGCGGTTTTGATGAAGTTGCTTTCTAGGTGGGAAAAGGTATAGTGGTTGAAAGATTCATAATAGCTTGAATCAAGCGGTTTATAAGCAGTTTGAAAGTCTCATGTTTTTCCTAACGTTGGATATGAAGAACAGGATCATAATTATAGGTACAATCATAAGTGAAAACTTTTTTACGAGAATAACATAATCAATAACAGTTGATAATAATAATAATAATAATAATAATAATAATAATAATAATAATAATAATAGGCTTACCTTGAAGGTGATAATTGTCATGTTAACTTAATAATTAATTTAGGAAAAACTAAAGAAATTCAGAACCTAATTTGAATATGCCATAATCAGTGTACATATTTGTCCGATGACGTGATGAAGAGGTGACTTCTTTGATAAAAGGTCTACTGAATTTAGCATGGTTCTACCACCGGCCAATACACTTGCCTGGAATTATGCAATAATATATTTTTGGGACCGCTTGCCGGTGAACCTTTAATTCTTGTTTAGCGTGAACTTTATAGGTTCATTGTTTGTAGACTTGACCTTCATTATGATCATGTCCTGTTGAGCCAAAAAGGGGGATATCCTATGGAGATTTGGCCTTCGTTATAGTTGTGTCTCAGGGAGACTTAGCCTGGAAGGTGTTATAGATGTTCGTGATGAACTTTTTTGGTTTTGGGTGGTTCACCATTTGAGGAGTGGAATCATATGCTTTTTCTTTTCTTTGTCAGAAAGGTCGAGCTAATCTGACCTTTGTTGATACATGTAGATACTAGCAGTTAACGCATATAACATCTTCCAAAATATACATATGTATAACAACTTATAACAACTTTAACAATTCATATGTCTATTTCTTTATATTATACATACGACAACTTCATAAATTTATGTACAACAACTTTCAACCGTTTGTATATAATTATTTGTACATATATTAACCTCAGCAAGTCATATATATATGTATTTATATTTTCGTACACATGCAGCAACGTTTCCAACTTATAAAGATATATCAACATCCGCAATATATAAATGTAACATTTCTCACAACTTATATATATAATTGTCACACAATCATACAGTACACCAAACAAAGTAATTATCAATGATGAGCATGTATGTATGAGGTGCAGAATGCATGTGGTACCATTATCACTTCTCATTAGCCAATTGGGCACGTCGCGACCGCAGCCGAAAAATAACGTCAAGACCGCAGCATAAAATGCATCGTCAAGACCGCAGCCTAATGTATGCATGTGACTCCATGAATAATCAACAAACATAATTTTTCACATCCACAAGTCACACACATCATCATTATAAATCACTACATCAAGACCGCAGCCTAAAATCATCACCAACATTTTTGGTCCGTAGACCCACCGTCACTTTACCACATCACTAGCAACATACAAGTGTCCAGAAACTTTCAGCCAAATTAAGTATTTTCCACATTACAGTAACATACACAGATTAGTAGACACGATATTCTTTGATTTAAAGGACACTTTTACCTATTTACCCTTTTGGCATGCATCACACAATTTATCTTTTTCAAACTTGATATTAGGCAAACCATTAACTAGATCTTTAGACACTAGTTTGTTAAGATGATCCATATGAATATGAGGGTGCAAGTGGCTCGCGTGTAGCTGGTTTCTTTTTCTTTTTGTTTCCTTCTCACAAATTATACCAATATATATATATATATATATATATATATATATATATATATATCACTAGTGGAAAAAATGGATTCTGCATCGGCAATTAATATCGGTTCAAAAACTAACTGATGTTAAAAATAAGGCGGTGACATTTTTGAAATTATCATGAAACTTTTCGCATCGGTTGAGGCTCTAACCGATGTAGAATTGCACACCTAAGGCAAGATTACACATTTAATATCAGGTCCAATGGCAACCGATGCGGAAAATGAAAATTAACATCATCTCTCTAATTGCAACTGATGCGAAAAATCCCCAATTTTTTTGAGCTCTCGCAACATTTCATTTAGCGCTTCTCTCCCTCTCACTCTGCGTCGTTCTCCCCCTCTCACTCTGCGTCGTTCTCTCAGTTCCTGCCCTAGGGCTTGATCCCCCTGTTAGTATCTATTCCATAACGTTTCCAGGGCCTAGGGTAGGGGCTCATGACCTTCCCCGCCTAGTATGCTATTCGTCGAATCGTCACCCGACTTGATATAATTTATATATCATACCCGCATTGGGCCGACTCCTATTTTCGATATAATCTATATATCGTGGTTCTATAACCCGTTTAGATGAATCCAGTGGTAGACAATCCGACGTTTAATACTGTACTAAGTTGGACTTAAAATCCGTTTAGTTATTCAAAAACATGTACTCACACGTGGGCTATCTTTCGGTTTTTTGAAACATTTATAGCTTTCAAAATCTTTCCTCAAAATCAAGTTGAACAAGTTTAAAACAAAGTTTTTATCAAGTGTATAACATCACAATTGGGTGGAAGGAAGATTAGAAGAGGTTTGGAATTGAAAGGAGCGGCGAAACGAAATTTTGGCAACCGGTGGCAGAAGGTCTTGCACGACCCGTGCCAGACTGAAATTCCACATTTCAGTTCAAACAAAAAGTCTAGCACGACCTGTGCTATAGGTGGCACGACCCGTGCTGCCTGTAGCATATTCGTTATTTGTTCGTTTCGTTCCGTTTCGCTTCTCCGATCGCTTCCAATCGAAACCCAATCCAATTTCCAACAAAACAATCAAACATTTCAGCAGTATACCAGTACAATCTCAGTTCATACAATCACATATAAAATTCGATAAAAATCGTAAAACGTTATTTTCCGAAAAACGGTTTCGAGTCAATAATCTTTTGAAATCAAAATACTCATCTCAACCAACATTTCAACAATCAATTATAAAATCCTAAACGTGAGTAAAACTCACCGGTTTGAAGAGTTCGTTCGAAAATCAAGTCTTCACGCGAAATAACCGAACGGTGACCACTCGAACAATCCCCGTAATCGTCCAAACCGCTTCAAAACGAAAACGCAACCTCCCCAAATGCTCCTCTTCTACCAAATTCGACCCAAAACAGAAATGTAACTATTTCAAGGGCTCTAGCACAGAATATTGACTTCACAAGTTTCATCATCCACATGCAAGCTACTAGAGACCCAAAAACTCTATTTTTGCTCCTTGAGAGCTAGGAGGTTCAAAAATGGCAACGATGGATAGAGGCAGGATTCTTAGCTGTGGCAAAATATCCTGAGTGGGTAGCAAACATTGTTCCAGTCCCTAAGAAAGATGGAAAGGTCCGAATGTGTGTCGACTACCGTGACTTGAACAGAGCAAGCCCTAAAGATGATTTCCCTCTACCCCATATTGACGTTTTGGTGGACAGCACTGCTCAGCATTCGATGTTCTCCTTCATGGATGGATATTCAGGCTATAACCAGATCAAAATGGCTCCAGAGGATATGGAGAAAACCACCTTCATAACCCTTTGGGGAACTTTCTGTTACAAGGTCATGCCTTTCGGGTTGAGGAATGCTGGGGCAACCTACCAAAGAGCGATGGTAACCCTATTCCATGACATGATGCATAAGGAGATCGAAGTCTATGTGGATGACATGATTGCCAAATCAAAGACTGATGAAGAGCACGTGGTTAGCCTACACTGCATTGTGTCTCGCCCCTCGAAATAGACACTGTCAACTTTGTTGGTGATGATGCCCTGATGATGAATGATAGTGAGAGAAGAATCCTCTGAGTATTGTGTTAGGGGCATTTTTTTTTGTTTATACGATTTCGTGGAGAAGAAGCAGAGAAGGGGTTAGGGTTTTTGTGAAGTAGAAGGGAAAGCTGAAGCCCAATTTATAATAGGCGTGGGGAAACATGAGCCGTTGATCAAAATTTTAGATCACAAATTCGAGCCGTTTATTTTTAGGTATTTCCGGCGGATTTTCTTTCTTTAATTCATCATACATCATCATTATTTCACAAAAAATACAAAAATCCTCACATTGCATGCTATTCATCTCATTTAGGTTTGTCGGGAATTGTAAGAGTTTCGAAAGTTTTGTCATAAGCAATATGGGATCAAACTGTGAAGCAATCCAAACTCTGAACTACCCTATAGTGAAGCAGCCTAATCTGACAAGTCTAAGGGAATGTGCTGGTCGACTGCCGCCCATCGAGCGCAGGTCTTTTGAGAGGGTGTATGGGAAGATTATTATGTTACTACAATTGGACGTGCAAACGGATGCCATTGCCGCTTTGAGCCAGTTCTACGACTCTTCATTAAGATGCTTCACCTTCAAAAATTTCCAGATGGCACCTACCCTGGAAGAATATACACAGATCTTCAGCTTTCCTCAACAAGACAAGGGACCCTACCAGTATCAGGGACAATACTACACAGATGAGAAGCTCGCCTCAGTGTTACAAACCAGCAAAGAGAACTTGAAGCTCCGGAAGAAAAATCGAAATGGCATTGCAGGATTCCCACAAGAGTATCTGGAAAGCCAAATGAAGTCCTTCGCCGAGACCTTGTGCTCAAGAAGATCCTGCCTATCCAGAGTGACCCCCGTGGGAAATGGACTCCTAGCTATGATGGACCATATGTGGTAAAGAAAGCCTTTTCTGGAGGAGCATTGATACTCACCAACATGGATGGTGAAGAACTCAAACCCAGTTAATTCAGATTCACTCAAGAAATATTACGCCTGAGAAAAATAAAAGAAAAGAAGAGAAAGATGAGCCAAGCAAGAATTAGCTCGCTAGGTTGAAAACCCGAAAGGGCGGCCTAGGCAAAATTGAGCGACCCGGTGGATTGAAAACCCAAAAGGGCGATCCAGGCAAAAATTAGGGTCAGAAAAGTTGGACATAAAAAGAAAAGGGGCAAGCAGTGCTTCCAAAAGCTTGGATAAAAGGGTGATCAAGGCTGCAAGTATGAGCGGTTGGCATCAAACGCTCCAGAGACAAAGAATATTCATAAGATCTGCTGTTTTTAAAAATATGGTTGTATGTTGCTGTTTTTTTTAGAAAATGAGGTGCTGTTGCTGTTTTTAAAAATATGGTTATATGTTGCTGTTTTTTTTAGAAAATGAGGTGCTGTTGCTGTTTTTAAAAATATGGTTATATGTTGCTGTTTTTCTCACTGTTTTGCTGCTGTTTTTGGAGTAATTATGTTGCTGTTTTTCTCACTGTTTTTCTTGCTGTTTTTGATCAAATATGTGCTGTTTTTCTCAATTTAAAGGTGTTGTCCACTTAAAAATTAAAGTGCTGTTTCCTTCAATTTAAATGTGCCGTTTACTCAAATTTAAATGTGCTGTCTACTCCAATTTAAAGTGCTGTTTCCTTATACTTAAAAAGTGCTGTTTCTATATTTACGAGTTGTTGTTACTGTAAAATAAACACTGCTGTCACTGTAAAATAAATATTACTGTTGTTGTTTTAAAAGTGCTAATGCTGCTGTTTTCTTTATAATTTAATGTGCCGTCTTCCTTAAATTAAACGTGCTGTTTTGCTTAATTTTAATGTGCTGTTTTTCCTTAAATCTAAGTGTGCTGTTGCCTTGAATTTAAAGGCACTTCTTTCTTATACCTTTCGAGTCACGGTTATGTGAAAGTTATTTTAAGTAAATGCGGGCGTTGTTCTTGTCCTAGAGGTGTTGTTTCCCTATCGTAATGATGCTGTGAACGGGTGAGAATTTCGAGGTAACTGTGATGCTACAACACGTGATATTGTTATAAATGCTTCAAAACGAGATATGATGATATAGTATTTGTGAATTAAATATTTTGAGTTGGTGTAATTGGTGCATGAGTCATGAGTCGCATTGTCATATGCATTTCTTGGTGGTATAGGCTTCGGCCTCTTTGAGATTATTTTGGTGGTATAGGCTTCGGCCTCTTGCCCGTCGTGGCTTATTTTACGAGATCGGTACCGCATGCATATGCCCAGAGGGGTTGCACAATTATGGAAATTAAAAATTCAGATTAATGCAAAATTTGAATTTTGAAATATGGAAGCATAATTTTGTCATGTTATGATACTTAATTGATAATAAACATGGACACATAATTTTCTCTATCTAAAACCTTTGGAGTTTTCTTGGAGAATAGATATAGCATCTATTGTGTTAAAATTCTCGGTTCTAAGGATTCTAAGTGATTAACTAATCATGTTAGTTGATTAACTATACATTAGAACTAACATAACAACATATATTTGCCAGATATATTCACACACACAAAATTGGGGTTCAAGGTAGCCCCTCATTTGGTGCATATATATCTCTTTTACTTTAGATACTAATTTTTGTTCTTCTTTCTAATTTTTGTTCTTCTTCATCCATTTGAGATGAGTGACTTTGGGTCATTTTTCGACCCGGAATCACCCATCTACATCGTTTTTTCTCTTCTTTCATCTAAATAAGTGTTACTAACATAGTTTTAAGTTTTTTTTGTGATTTCATCGTCTAAGTGTGGCATCGTTGTTTTGTTCGTCATCTTGTGCGACGTAGTTTGGTTTTCCCAACTTGTTACGGTGTTTTCTCCATTCGGATTGATAGATCCACTTCGACTTGCTACAGATTCAACTAATGAAAACTTGGCCATCAACGCTACAGATGCAGAGGCATAGGTACTCTGGTGGCTTTAATTTTGTGGTCAAGAGCTATGACCATCGCTCTAGGAGCGAAAAATAAACTGGGTTTCATAGATGGATCGATCAAGAAACCGAAAGAAGGAACGGCAAACTACTCTGCTTGGATTCGTAGCAATCACATGACCACTTCTTGGATTCTAAATTCCATCGCCAAGGAGTTGCATTGTAGTGTCATCTATGCCGATTCAGCTGCTGCAATTTGGAAAGGATTGAAGACGCGCTTTGAGCAGAGCAATGGTCCTCGGCTCTTTCAGATGAACAAAGAAATCTTGAATTGTTCACAAGGTAATCTTTCTGTCAGCGCATATTTTAGCAAATTCAAAGGTTTATGGGATTCTCTTGCTGAATTCACACCTCCAAACACCTGCACTTGCGGTGGTTCCACTGCTTTGGTTGATTCCCTTGAACGGCAACATGTTGTCATACCCCAATTTTGTCCGGCTTAGGGCCAAACCCTAATTTTCCCCACAAAAAAAAAATAATAATAATAAAATGTATTGCATTTTGGGTCCTAGAAACCATTCCAAAGTTTTTGAAATCATGTTTAGGGTTAGAATGCACTTTTTGGGAAATTAGGGTTTTTAGGGTCGAAAAGGGCATTTTGGTCATTTCTCACAAAGGGGTCTATAAAAATAATTTTTTGCATGAAAATATTTCTCAATAAGCCTCATGCATGAAAATGATTTTTTTTAGAAAGTATAAAATTGATTTTATCATGCATATAATATATTCTTGATGAATAAGGAAGGCCCATATTTTTAGGAAAAACAAATAATCGATTACCTCCTTATCTCATTCAAGCAAATAATCGATTATTTGCTCTATGAAAACAAGCAAATAATCGATTATTCCCTCCCTTTTTGAAGCACATAATCGATTATTAGGATGCCCATATTTTTAGGAAAGCAAATAATCGATTACCTCCTTATTTCATTCAAGCAAATAATCGATTATTTGCTCTATGAAATCAAGCAAATAATCGATTATTCCCTCCCCTTTTGAAGCACATAATCGATTAGCATCCTATTTTAACTAAAGCACATAATCGATTACCACCTTTTAAGGAAGGTTGATAATCGATTATGCACCTGTTTTGCCTTACAACAATAATCGATTATCATCTCACCAAAGTTTCCATCTTCATCAACATAATCGATTAGCATGTGTTTTAATTGAAAGACATAATCGATTATGTCATGCATTAATTGTTGAGTTTTTGAAACTCTATAAATAGGAAGCTACGCTTCACCATTTCTTACGGACACTTCACACAAGATCAGAGAGAAGAATTGCTACACACATTTTTCACGAGATCTGACACACATTTTTTCACGAGATCTGAGAGACATTTTTTCACGAGATCTGAGAGACATTTTTTCACGAGATCTGAGAGACATTTCACGAGATCTGGGAAGACAACTCTCGCAAATCTCATTTTCCAGTTCTCCGCTTCATTTTCGCTCTATCCGCGCCGTTGGTCCGTCTGAGCTGATCTCTTGCAAGGGTTAGTCGGGGTTTGCGTTCTTCAGATCTGTAATATCTGTCTTCATCAGAGGTATTTCAGTCTTTTCATTTGTTAATGTTTAGTTATTGTGATCCATGTGATTTAACTTAACTATAGCATTCATTTACTCGTTCTTGTATGTTATCGTCCATTGCTGATGACGAACCATATGATTCCCACTTATGCCTAGTGCATCATGTTCTAAGTGGTGAAGATGGTCTTGGGTGATTCGGCTTGCCCCTTTTAAACCCTTTCAAAAACATTATTAGAACTACGTCGCTTTGATTCCCCAAAATAATTTAATTATTTATTTAATTATTCATTTAATTATTTATTTAATTAGGTTATTTAAGGCTTGCAATATTTATTTAAGTAGATTAATTAAGTTGGAGTTTATTCTATTTTAGGAGGTGTTAAGTAATTAGGAGTGGTGGAAGTAATTGGTGGGAGGTGTAAATAAAGGGCCAATGGCCCAAAGGCCATTAGTTTAATTGGGCCTAGGGTTAAAATGAAACTAAAGGAAGGAATTAAAAGAAATGGATCAGCCGTAGGTGAGAAAGAAGGAAGAAGAGAAGAAGAGAAGAAAAGAAAAGAAAACAAGAGAAAAGAGAGAGAGGGCCGTAGGGAACAAAAAGAAAGGAAAGGAGAGAGAGTGAGAAGAGGAACTCGTGAAAACAGCAAGGAGAAGGAGGAGGAAAACGTGGAGGCTCAAGCAAGAGGAAGAAGAAGAAGTGATTTCTTGGAGGGGTGCCTAGTATTCTCGAATTCCTAAAGGTTAGGGGGCTCTCCTTCATCTCTAATAACCTATTTGATTAATAATTTAGGGGTTGGGTATTATGGGTGATTGTTAAATTGATTGTGTAATTAATTTCATGATTGTTGTGATAATATTTTGAATTGGGTGATTTATGGTGTCTTGCCTGAGACATGTGGGAATCGATTCTCAGTTAAGTGCAAAAGAGTGGGAATCGATTCCCACATGTCTCAGGCAAGCTGAGAATCGATTTATACATATTTTCACTAAGTATAGAATCGATTCCTAGCTCTCCAGGGTACTCAAGAATCGATTGTATCTATTTTTCAAACAAAGATAAATCGATTCCTCAGACAATTTGCATCATTTATGACAGGAGTAGTTGTAACAGCAAACATCCTGTTATTAGCCATGAATGAAGTCATGATCAATCCTTTTTTCTTATGTATGACTTTGCATATGTCATCTTGTTGCGTTAAAAACACACTTAGAGCAAGTGTACTCCTTCGCAGAAGTAGTATAAAAGATTATCGTCTCCGCAGGGATTAATTAACAAGTACTAAACTAATCAAGATTATTTATTGTTTAGGCGAACAACCCACTAAGGTCGGGAGCACGGTACAGAACAGATTCATATATTAACAAGTGGATGACCGTATCCGTAATGCCGAGTTCAACTGGTAAATGCCGAAATTGTTAGGTTGGATATTATGTCTCGGGTTTGAACCCGGGACCTCACAGCTGTGTGCGTGAGTTTCTAGTGGCAATTGCCATTCCATCTACAAACCAAAAAAAAAAACAAGTGTATGACCGTGAGTAGGTAGTTTATTTAGGATGCGTTTGATTTACATCGTGGAATAAGACAAATGACTAAGATACAATGCGCTTTTATCTTGTCTATTATTTGGTAAACAATGGACATCACAAGTAAAATAACACTAAATTCAGTCAAGTACTCACTCTAATAATGTAATACTATGTATTCTAAAATATCAAGTAATACAATGTATAATATTATATTTTTATTATAAAAATATGATTTTCTATATACAATATAATATATAATATATTGTTAATATTCTATTATCTATATTATACATATATCACTTAAATAAAAACTTTAATATATATTATTAAATACAAAACAATATACAAATTACAATATCACTTTTTAATTATTATTCATTTAGGGTATGTTTGAATGAAGGATTTTGGAGGGGAGAACTTGATTTTCAATTCTAAATTGAGGAAACTATAAAATGTTTTTAAACAAAAGTGAAGTGTGATTAACAATGTTTTTACCAGTATCTATCATGTTATTTTTTCAATTTTGTAAAGTCTCAAATACATATTAAAATATGGACCAAACCCTCCCCTCCAAAACCCCGACAAACATACCCTTAAAATTTTCGGGTATGACAATAATAATGAGATTCAAATCTAAAGTTACATATAAATTATACAAATATCTCACAATTACTAGCTAAAAAAAGTTTCACTATCAGTTTTTGAGTTTAATTGATATGTATCATCAGTGTAAAGTATTTTTACACTACCCATCAATTACAACTCATGCTAATGATTTTTAAGGCAATTAAAAAGAGACTCATCATTTTTAATGATATGACAATTTATGATTGGTTGACATTGTAAATATTATTCACACCAAAGGTGATCCGGTTGGAACACAAAAGAAAATGAACATGAATCCCCCTACAACTAGGGGTGAGAATAGGCTGGGCCGAACCAGGCTTTGCATGGCCTGGGCCTGGCCTGCATTGAAAATGTTGGACCTGAGCTTGGCCTGTGGCCTGTGATAGGACGACTTTTGAGGCCTGACCTGGCCTTTTGGAAAACCTGACGAGGCCTGCAAGCCTGTTTAAAACCTATTTCACCAAAAAAATTACGAAAGTTTACAACCTTTGAGTACTGTAGACTTTGTAAATGGATGACCAAGCTAACCGATCAATGAAATTAAGATCTAATTCAAGATCTAATGAAATCTTTTAGAGAATTATCTTTATAGAACATTTTATTTAAATTTTATTTTATAATAATACTTTTAAATATGTTAAAAATTGATGTAGGTAATCATTTTGAATAAACATAAAATGTAAGCAAATTTATAGGTTAAACAAAGTAGAAAATTTAATATAATAATAGTAGTAATAAAAAATATTATTAATATTTATTTACATAGGCCGTCTTGTTTGGTCTAAAAGGCTTTTTCGATGACCTGTAGCCTGACATTTTTACCTAAATAGGCTTTTAAAAAAACATTGGCCTTATCCATTTAAAAAAAAGTCTGCCCTGGCCTGAGCCTGATACATGTTGGGCCGTAGGCCCCTTGTACCTACAACCACAAAACCATGCGGTCATGCAATGGCAACCTTACAATCACAGTTGGTCGAAGGGTGTTTCTAACAAATTTATGTTATGAATATTTGGTGGATGTCCATCTCTCTTTAGTCTTTTCATCTTATAGGCCACCCCTGTTTGATGGGACTAACTATGACTATTGGAGTAGTCGAATGAAATGTCATGTGCAGGCTATAGGTTTCACTCTGTGGAGGATCATTGCTGATGGACCTCTGATTCCGATGAAAATCAAAACTCAAGCTAATGGCAAAGAAGAAGAAGTGCCAATTGAAGACATCTACACCATCGATCTGAGCGAACTGAGAAAATAACTTAAGCATAAACACTAAGTCATCAGTAGTCGCCCGAGCCCAACCTACTCGTGCCTCTTGGATTTCCGCTGTCCCTGTGTCTCTGTAAAACAACAACATATAAACAGTGAGATACAATCTCAGTGAGTTCTACCGTGACCCCTACTAGCTCTCTCGGTAATAGTTTAAAACATTTTTAACTCAACACGGCACCGACTGCGTGACCGCTAACTCCTGGTGAACCGCATTATTTTACACATAGCATTCCACCGACTGCGTAACCGCTACATTCCGGGGAATCTGCTATAACTCAGTACGACACCGACTGCATGACTGCTAACTCCCGGTGGACCGCACAACAAATAATTTAACATAACACCGACTGCGTAACCGCTAACT
The DNA here is from genome assembly GCA_039519185.1 of Astragalus membranaceus. Taxonomy (NCBI): domain Eukaryota; kingdom Viridiplantae; phylum Streptophyta; class Magnoliopsida; order Fabales; family Fabaceae; genus Astragalus; species Astragalus membranaceus. The sequence goes on from CM076852.1 coordinate 5,697,968, forward strand.
CCCGGTGAACCCCCTACCAATAGTACATTCTCCCATTGGCATGGAGCCTAGGATAATGGATCATTACTGCCCCGCCTAGTATGTTACACATGGGTCGTCACCCAACTCGACACATATACAAACATATAACTACAATCATATGAACCGATAGCCCATTTACATTACGCTTTACCACGTAGGACTCATAGTCCGCTTGTTATTAATAAAACTTGTCCGCACACGTATGCTATTATTCGGCTTTTCGAAAGAATGTCAACTTCAAAAGTATTTTTATAAAACACTTTTGAAACATACCCAAAATAATGGCATTATAAGCCTAATATCATTATAGAAGGGTTAGGAAAGGATTAAAAGAGGATTGGAATCGATCGGGATCGTTTCGGGCAAGTTTGGAAAATTTGGACAGAACACAGCGCACGGTTCGTGCGCCCATACACACGGGTCGTGCACCCTGTAATGCATTTTTGAAAACAGAAACCGAATGACACGCACGATCCGTGCGCCTGGGACGCACGGGTCGTGCGCTTTTGACAGCATTGTATTTTATCCCGTTTTCGCATTTTTCGTAGTTCCGACCAATTCCGATACCTGTTCCAGTCTAGTCCCAACATAAAAACAGTCCAAAAACATATTCAAACAACAATGATCATCAATCAAACAATCCAAAAACCGATTGGACCTAAAACGTGATTTCCGTACAAAATACGTTTTCGACACGAATCAAACCGAAACACACGGGTTACTGGATTTATCTGTTCCATGATTCATAAGTATTATTTTGTTATAATACTTACTGGTGGCCAGCAACCTTCACTACTATACGACCGTCGGGCGTAATCTCAACCACCTCATTAACAATATTATATCTGCGTATCCCATCTGCATCTGGCAGGGGTATGGGAGTACCGGGTGGAGGCACAAATGGACGACTCAGCGTACTAGGTCCACTGTCATCATCCGTACTAGCAGGTGGAGCCACAAAAGGGCCATCAACACCGACATGAGTTACACGACGACGACGACCGCGTAAAGAAGTAGAAATCTTCTTAAAAATACCGGTCGGTGGGTCACGAGGTAGGTCATGATCAGATTCTAATCCTGATGAACATCCTGCTTGCCATTTTTTGATATCTTTCAACTCATTAACTAAGCTATCTACTCAGGATACATTGATTTGCACTGAGAATTATCACTTCATGTTTTACTCGATCATCACTTCATCCCTAATTATTGATGAAACCACATTAATTAATCAATATCTACATATTAGTGAACATTTGTATCGATGAGAAATGAACTATTTGACTTGGTTATTAGTATATACTCCCCCCATTAAAAATAGATAAAACAAAAAAATTTAACTTCTTTTCGAAAGTACCCTTTTTATTAAATAATGATATTTATACTTTTAATTAATGATATCATTTTTAATTACATCATCCAATTATAAGTAAAATTGGAATTAATCACTACACAGGTATACATATTCTTGGTATACATGTAATTTTAAATTATTTTATTTTTAACGTATGTTTCTCACACTCTGTGTGTGTGTGTGTGTGTGTGTGTGTGTGTGTGTGTGTGTGTGTGTGTGTGTGTGTGTGTGTGTGTGTGTGTGTGTGTGTGTGTGTGTGTGTGTGTGTGTGTGTGTGTGTGTGTGTATTCTTGTTATTATGTAATGCACAACTTAGCCATAATCAGAAAAACTTCTTCAACGTCTTACAAGCAAGCAACTTCCCTATAGCTACCACACCACACTCAATTTTCCCCAAATTGAGAACCCAAGCTCCCCGCTAAGGATTTCGCTACCAATCCAATCTCCCCGATTGAACGACCCAAGAACACTTCCCAGGATTTCACAACAACCAAGTAGTAGATGAATACAACAGAGAAACTATGATCCAATCACTCAAGCAAATATAACAGTATAGTAGTTGAGAGAGATGAGTGATTTGGATTTTACGATGAAGAACTTGAAGAAAGAATATGACGGTGAAAGTTCTTTTCTTCTTTTTCTGATTTGTGAGTTGTGCGTTGTATTCTCTGTGTTCTCTATCTTCTCATGAAAAACCCTAAGTTCTATTTATAGGGTTTGTAAAAATATGACCGTTGGACTAAATTCTTACAAGCAATGAATCGATTGTTTGCTTAAAAAGACATAGTTTGAAATCGATTTTGTGCTTTAAGTAAATAGGAGAGAAATCGATTTTTGACTTCCAAAACAAGTTAAAAAATCGATTCCTTGCTTAAGAGAAAGCAAGTCATAAATCGATTTAGTGCTTAATACAACTAAGACAAGATCGATTGTTTTTTTCCCAACACAAGTTCTTTTAAAACCAAGTCTTGAATCGATTCTTCTCTTTAAAATATAAAGCCATAAATCGATTTCCATACTTTAAAAAACAAGGTCAAAATCGATTTGGTTCTTCAAATACACAAAGTCATCAATCGATTGTTTTCTTTCCAAAACTAGTTCTTTTAAAAATAATCTAATATGGAAATCGATTTCTAGCTTGTTAAAACAAGAGTGAAATCGATTTCTTGCTTTAAAAACAAGAGGAAATCGATTTCTAGCTTAAAGTACCAAATCAAGAATCGATTCTTTACTTCAAAAACAAGTTCTTTTAAAACACTAACCCGTGAATCTATTTTCTTTGAAACAACAACTCTTCATGTGCCTAACTTATTAGCATGTTTTTATATAAAAGATTTTTCCAAGGCTAGCTCCATTTTATTTTAACAAAACAAATCATCTCTCAACTACTAAAAGTTATAGAACTGAAATGATAGGATCTTACACGGTGTCCTATCAAAAGCAGATTAACAAATAGTTCTTGAACTCTAGAGTAGCTTCTCCTCCAAGCCGCTACACTTTAAGATATCCTGCTCTTTGATTCATGTCCTGTACTTTTGTTCAACTGTAACCATTAGTATACAGATTGTAATTTGTTATCATACAAAACAAAGAGTGTTTGTCCTTGGTTCAACAAACTCCCCCTTTTTGATGATAACAAATTACCTTATGCATAGGGAGGCGATAAACAAGAAACAATAGCAAAAGCTCCCCCTAAGCATAAGCATAAAAATAATAAACTAAACCAGTAACATAGCAATAGCCGTAAATAGCAGCAAGTATTTCTCCCCCTTTGGTTTCATCAAAAAGGAGGGAAAACACACAAGACACATAATCACATTATAAACTGGCAAAATCAAGCATACTGAGCTCTCTCGGATCTTACAAAATTGAGCTTCGACTAGGGGTTTCGCGAAGATATCCGCTAGTTGGTCATCGGTGCCTACAAACTGTAATGCTATGCTCCCCCTAGAAACATGGTCTCTAATGAAATGATGCCTTATTTCTATATGCTTAGTTCTAGAGTGTTGGATGGGGTTCTTAGCAATGTTAATGGCACTAGTGTTATCACATAGGACTGGCACATTTTCATATAACAAACCAAAATCCTCTAAAGTCTATTTCATCCACAGAACTTGTGCAACGCAATTTCCAATAGCCACATATTCGGCTTCAGCAGTGGACAAAGAAACACTGTTCTGTTTTTTACTAGACCGGGAAGTTAAACAAGGCCCTAAGAAATGACAGGTTCCACTAGTACTCTTCCTATCTAATGTACATCCAGCAAAATCAGCATCACAGAAACCGACCAAAGAAAATTGACTCGATTTCGGGTACCACAATCCAAAATCTATGGTCCCCTTAACATATCTAATAATCCGTTTTACAGCTTTTAAATGTGATTCTTTGGGACATGCTTGAAATCGAGCACATAAGCATACAGCAAACATAATATCAGGTCGAGAAGCAGTTAAATACAAGAGACTACCAATCATACCTCAATACATCGTTTCATTGACTGGTTTACCTTGCTCGTCCTTATCCAACTTTGTTGCAGTCGCCATGGGAGTACCAATTTCCTTTGCATCAATCATGTCATACTTCTTTAGTAGCTCCTTTGAGCACTTGTTTTGACATATGAAGATTCCTTCTTTCATTTTCTTTACTTGAAGTCCCAAAAAGAAATTCAGCTCCCCCATCATGCTCATCTCAAACTCGCTAGTCATCATTTCAGAAAACTCCTTGCACAGATCATCATTAGTAGACCCAAAAATAATATCATCAACATAAATTTGAACTACAATGATGTGTTTGCCCTTGGTTTTAAGGAATAAGGTAGAATCAATCTTACCCTTTTTGAAACCATTTGCAATTAAATGTTTGCTTAGCCTCTCATACCAAGCTCTAGGATTTTGTTTTAATCCCTAAAGTGCTTTGTCAAGTTTGAAAACATGATTTGGGTTTTTAAAATCTTCAAAACCAGGGGGTTGTTTTACATATACTTCTTCTTCTAAAAAACCGTTTAGAAAGGCACTCTTGACGTCCATTTGGTGTAGTTTGAAGTCCATGTAACTAGCAAATGCCAATATTATACGAATGGACTCCAACCTAGCCACCGGAGCAAAAGTTTCTTCAAAATCCACCCCTTAGATTTGGTTAAAACCTTGAACAACTAAACGACTTTTATTTAATAAAACAACACAATTTTCATCAAGTTTGTTGCGAAAAACCCATTTAGTACCAATGACGGTTCTATCAACGGGTTTTTCAACTAAATGTCAAACTTTGTTCCGTTCAAATTGTTCAAGTTCCTTTTGCATTGACACAACCCATTCTGGATCATTTAAAGCTTCCTTAATATTATTAAAAACTATTTGAGAGACAAAAGCACTATGAAAACATAAATGATTAAGAGAAGAACGAGTTGTTACCCCCTTTGATGGACTACCAATAATTTGCTCCATGGGATGATCTCGAACTGATTTCCAAGTTTTGGGCAAAATATCATGTGTTCTTCCATGGAGATGGTCATCGATGTCTTGAGGGCACTCACCAAAATAAGGCCGAAGCCTTCTGCTCACCAATAATTTATAACAAGGCCGAAGCCTTCTGCTCACCAACAAATGCACATGGTTATGTGACACTATGGACAATGCACCATACACGCCAAAATCACCATAATATACAATAGCATGCTCACCAATAGTTAATCAGCTCACCAATATTTTTTATTAACTCACCAACACCGAGGAAGGTCATAGACCCCACTCACCAATAATTATTCGCACCATTTATACACAACACCATTGATACATCTCCAAATTAATTACTCTAAAGCTAGTACACCGGTTACGCCAATCACCAACTAATTATACGGACTAAATTGTCACAAAAGGACTAAAACAACACCATAAGGACTAAACAGTGACACAAGGACCAAAACAGCACCACAACTAGGCAACATTGTCTTAGACACAAACTGAGACAAAAACTAAGACATAAACTTAGACATAAACTTAGACGCAGCACACGGGGCAGCCAAAGCTGGCGCCCTGCTCAGCCACGCCACAAACCAACACCAGGCGCCATGGGGCAGCCAATTGGCGCCCCAACAGCAATATATACAGCAACATAAAACAGGGACAGCAACATAAAAACAGCAGCAACAGCACATTAAAAATACAGCAACAGCAACATTAAAAATACAGCAACAGCAACATTAAAAATACAGCAACAGCAACATTAAAAATACAGCAACAGCACCATTAACATTACAGCAACAGCGCCATTAAAATTACAGCAACAGCACCCTTAAAATTACAGCAACAACACCTTTGACACACCTCAATCACCTAATTCCAACTCCAAATTATTCATGCAATACAACAAGCACCCAACAATCATCATATTCTCATTCTCAATTTTATTGAATCAATACAACCAACACCTAACATGCATAGTTAATATTATATACATCTCAATACCAATCAATCGTGGATTCCACACCAAACAACATAGGTTCATCATCAAACACCATAGATTCAACAATTTAAATTTCAACATAATATAAACACCAACAACAACACATCAAATCAATCCATTAAACATCTTAAATCCTAACTCATATGAGTACTAATCCTATAGGTTATTAATAATGAAAGAGAGCCCCCTAACCTTTAGAATTGAAGGATTCAACAAGACCTCTAGCAAGCCACCAAAGAAATCGCCAATCCAAGCTCTCCTCTCCTTGAAGCTCCACGCGAAACCCTCCTCCCTCTCCTTGAACACGTCGCGCTCTCCCTCTCCTCTCTCTCAAGTCGCGACTCCTTTCTTTTATTTTAGCAAAATGAGCCAAAACCCTAAAATTTGGGCTTAAGTATGCGCCTAGCTTAGTGGGCTTTGGATCACGGGCCACGTGGTTAAATTCTGACAGCCACGCGTCTAATTTCCCTTGCTAATTAGGTGTGGCTTCCAACATCATTTCAGTCACATAGTCTAAACCCACCTCAGAAATATTACTCATGGACTTGAGAGCTAAGTTTCACACACATAGATAATTTTGACTGTGGCGAGCCTTCAAACAACGGTTTGTTTGAAACTCTTAACAAATTATAAAAATTTTGTGCTTCTTCATTTGGAAGTTCATCATGATCGTCGTATTGAGGGTCATCAAATGGCACATTCACCCCGAGACCATCCCAAATCATGTTTTCCATCGACTCAAAAATTTCATTACGTGGAACACCAACACCAGAACTGCTTGAACCCCCTATCTCAAAATTTTGACGTCGTTGTTCTCCATGTTCCACCCAAATCCAATAATTAGGCCTAAACCCCCAATGATACAAGTGCTCCCTGATTTCATCATCGGTCCTAATAGGTACACCGTCGCATTTTAAGCATGGACATCTAACTCCCTTTTCCCGTTTAGCCAATTCATGTCGCCACGCTGCCACAAGAAACTGTTCAACACCAATTACAAAAGATTCATTCAAACCCGCTCTTCTCAGATATAACCGATCATACCCCCAATCACGATTAAATTCATACAAATTCATCTACACACATTTAAGAAAATGTGTTAGATTCGCTTAACATTCCCAATAATCTTTCAAGTTAGCGACATCGATATGATCTCAATGGAGATGATTTCAAGCCGAATATGGGGGTTAAGGACAGATCAGACAAAACCCTTTTCCATATAAATAGTGAAGGAAGTTATTTCTAACTCTCAACCTTAAAATTGTTAGTATCGTCTCGCAATTATCTCAATGGAGATGATTTCGAGTAAAATATGGGGGTGAGGGACATCACCTCACCCTTTTCCATCAACAACACATAGTCATCTAACCTAGGGTTCATCAAAACAACAATTAAACACTTTTCAATTAACAACTCTAAAATAATACACTTTTCAATAACACATTTCAATTAGCATCTCTAATTAAGTCTTGCTCTAACAACATACACTTTTCAATTTCAACAATTAAACACAATTAACTCACATTTCACAACAACACTAATCCTAACACTCAATTATAACTCACATTTCACAACAACACTCAATTCTAAAACAACAACAACAAATTTATTTTAAAAACTAACTGTTAGATTGTGGTCCGATGACGGTGACACTCCGGTCGGTGGTTCGGTGACGGTGCGCACTTCGGTGCGGTTCTTAGACTTCAAACACCAACAATCACTAGTGCAAAAGTGGGATTAGAATTAGACATTTAAAGTCAGGCGCTCAGATACATGACAACATAAGTAGACACGGTGGCAAACTTGTAATTAAGAGGCAAAACTCACGAGTTTTAAAGTCAAGCGAATACACGCCTGACTTCTAATGTGAGAAAATAGGAAAAAAATTAGACTTTAGAAGTCATCCAGAGGGCTCAGTTATAAAGATATTTTTCTCCTTTGTTGATACATGTAGATACTAGCAGTTAAAGTGCTACTTTTTCTTGAAATCTATTTTACAATCAAATGCTAGCACTGGTATTTTTCGAAAAATACATGCTCACAATCGCTGTCTATCTAGAATAATTTTTCCAAAACTCTACCTCCCATATTCCGGCTGCCTTCACCAACTTTCAAACTAAGCAGTATGAAATATATGAAGCTTAAACAAACTGCTTCACAGATCTTGATTAGCTCTTACTTATTTTGATGAAATATTTCCTTCATGGTTTCATATATGATTTTCTGTTGGTTTTGATGATCACTAGATTCGCAATGGTTCTTCAAATAGCTGTGTCATTCGATTCGCAAACTCTATCTTACGTCGACCCTTTTGATCATGACAAAAAGGGGGAGAGAAATATAGGGTTGCATAAAGCATATAGAATGAGCATATAGATATATCATAGCATTGTCACTATGCATATAGTCAATAAAACAGGGGGAGCATCACGATAAGGGGAGTAACATATATACATTATCTGTTTGAACTAACATCCCACCTTGAGATGAGTTAATGTTTTGTCATCATCAAAAAGGGGGAGAATGTGGATACCCTTGTATTGCAGGTAAACTAATATTGCAGGATAAGTTTCGATGATGAAAAAGACTAAGGCAAAGTTGATGGCCAAAGTTGATAAAAGTGACTAAACATCAAAGTCACAATCCAAGACAAACAAGCTCAAGAATTGAAGATTCAAGTTTAAGGGTAGTCCTTAGGGTTTGGGTGTGTCTTAGGAAAAAGTGTAAGCTCTTTCGAAGGTCAGCTCGTATCTCAAAGTCTCACACACTCACAAGCTTTTTCAAAGATGCATGCATACTTACGTTAACATACCTATCATCTTTAAAACATAAAAATCGATTTCACCTTGCATAAACATACATCCAAATCGATTTTCAGGCCAATCAGAAAAGGAAGAATCGATTTTCACTTCATGTATTTTTAAAAACTATAAACACATCCTTAAATGTCTATTTAGTAATTCATTTTGATTCTCAAATATTTTTTGTTGGTCATTTTGGTCTTCAAATATGTTTTTTATTGGTCAATTAAGTCCCTTAAATTACTAAAAAAGAGGCACTCAAGGACGTGTTTGTCATGCTTGCCCCTGACCTAAAAAGGTTGTGGAATGGTGTTTTAACTTATGATGTGGCACGCAAACAAAATTTTGTGATGAGGGCGGCTTTGATGTGGACCATTAATGACTTCAGGGGCGCTTCCAACTGCAAGCGCCCCTGATTGTCAAAGTGCGCTAAGACCAACAGGGGCGCTTGTTACTGCGAGCGCCCCTGATTGTCAGAGGCGGATGCAAAATGTGGATCAACTGGGGGAGGAACTCCTCTACCTCTTCTGGCCATGATTCTGCAAAATATGCACAAAGTATTAAGTTGATCAAGCTCAATGTCAAATAGCATACTAAGAAAATCACGACTGAAGGAAGTAAAAGACTCTCATAGCTAAGTACGACTAGGTCGAACTTCTCTGATACCAACTGTAACACCCCGGTATTTTTATCAACTAAAAACACCCGAGTGCACCAAACCTGAATCATCAGAGATATTATTTCCTACTCAGACACTGAATACCACTATGAATTTTTCGCTGATTAAAACAAAACAGTCTTATTTACAAATAAGACCATACGGTACTCGGACCATACTCTGTCAGCTACTAAAGTATTCAGCATCATACAAGAAAGCGGAAGAAAACATAATACTAATGTCATGGTGTTGCGATACATAGACAGTAAAGGAAATAACAAATAACTTAAGCAGAAATGCTAAGTCATCAATAGTCGCCCGAGATCCACCTACTCGTGCCTCTTTGATTTCTGCTATCCCTGTGTTATTTAAAAAGCATAAAGGTAAGAATAAAAATCTAATAATTAGCACAATTTAATATTTCATTAATATTGTTAATTAAAAACACATATAAAAAGACTAAAAAATCTACTACTTACAATATATTATATATCTATATAAGAATATTAATGTAATATATTCGGGGCAGGGTCCCCATGGGGCGGGGGATATGGTCCCCGTCCCCATCCCCAAATTGACTGCGAGTAGGGATGTCAAAAAGGGCTTGGCCCCAGGAGGAAGGAAACTCACAGACTTGCTGAAACAGTTGATATGCACATGGTTATCCACTAACCAGTCCATACCAAGAATAACATCCAACCCACCCAAAGGCAAACATATAAGATCAACCAGAAAATCCCTGCCGAAGACTGACAGAGGACACTTAGCACACAATAGAGAAGTAGTCACCGAACCCTTAGCTGGAGTGTCGATAACCATTTCTCTCTTCATAGCAGACAATACTAAATTTAACTTTTCAGCACACACAGAAGATCATAACATGTTGATGCTCAAGAGAATTAACCAAAGCAGTAGAACCACCACAGGTACAAGTATTAGGTGGTGTAAATTCAGCAAGAGAATCCCATAAACCCTTGAATTTGCTAAAGTAAGCACTAACGGAAAGATTACCTTGTGTGCAATTCAGAATCTCTTTGTTCCTTCACTAGTGCAAAATCAGGAAAAGAATTAGACATTTAAAGTCAGGCGCTCAGATGCCTGACTTTATATGTTGACGCGGTGGCAAACTTGTAATTAAGAGGCAAAACTCGCGAGTTTTAAAGTCAGGCGAATACACGCCTGACTTCTAAAGTGAAAAAATAGCAAAAAAATTAGACTTTTAAAGTCATGCTATCAGGCGCGTGACTACATAAGTAGACACGGTGGCAAACTTGTAATTAAGAGGTAAAGTTTTAAAGTCAAGCGAATACACGCCTGGCTTCTAAATTTCTAAAATATCTTAGATAGATTATTCTCTCACGCTCCTCACACGCTCAATGTTATTGATTTAATCTGACTCAGCAAATAAAATAAAAGAAAACTAAATATAAATGCCAAATCAGAATCTGTCTGATACGTAGGCTTTTTTGTAACGGGACATCTGATGTGACAACATCTGTTTTATTCTTTTTTTCTTTTCTTTTAGTGCCATCACTTGTATCAGTTGGTGGCCCATTCAAATTCTTCCCACTCCTCAAAGATATAGCTTTGCAAGTCTTTTTCCCTTTTGAAGATGAAGGTTCAGTAGTTGATGGCAATGACCCACTTGGTCTTTGGGAAAGAGCAGTAGCTATTTGGCCAATTTGATTCTCCAAGTTCTTAATAGCAGCCCCTTGAGTTTGATATTGAGTTTTGGTTTCATTCATGAAAGCTTTAAGCATTGCTTCCACAGAGTTATCAACTGCTGGTGCTGCTTGCTTGGGTTGAGCATGGAATCCTGGTGGAGTTGCTGGTGCTGGAGTAGGTGCTGCAGCAGCAGTTGCTGTAGCATTGTTGCTCCATTTGAAATTTGGATGATCTTTCCATCCAAGATTGTAGGTATTGGAATATGGATTATTATTCTTGTTGTACCCCACATAGTTGACTGAAAAAGGGTTGGCTGGGCATTCTTCATACAAGTGACCTCCTCCACAATACACACAACTAGTTGTCCCTGGGGGGGCTTGCTCAATGGCTGATGCTGTAGCTTCTGGTGCAGCAGAAGGTGCTGCAGCACTTGCTGTGCTGAAATTCTTCATCATGTTGGTAAGGGATGCCACTTGAGCTGATAAAGCTGTAACCTCACTTACTTCATGCATTCCAGCTACCTTCTTTTGAGCACTGACCCTAGCTGTGGGCCATTGGTAGCTATTTGCAGCAATAGTCTCTATTAAGTTGTATGCATCATTGTAAGAACCGTTAAGCAACACTCCTCCAGATGAGGCATCAAGCATGAGTCTAGTTTGAGGTTCCAGCCCATTGTAGAAAGTTTCCATTTGAACAATAATAGGTAGTCCATGGTGAGGGCATTTCCTAAGCAATTCTTTAAATCTTTCCCATGCTTCAAACAATGATTCAAATTCAGTTTGTCTTTAAACTTGGTAAAATCTATTTATTTCAATAGATGATCTATCTTATTAACTTTAAAAGATCAAAACTTTTCAAACTTTTAAGATTTTTCTATATCAAAACTTTAACATGAAATCTTCTGAGCTATCTTTTTACTCCAAAACATTAGAACATATCAAAAACTAGAAATACACCATCATTTCATAACATTCGAATCAAGGAATGTAGTAAAGCAACATAAAAAAATAGACCTTCAGGCTTCAGAGTCCCAGCCACATCCTAAAATTAAAGATACCAATGAACTTTGTTGATTTCTCCTCTTGGAAGCAAGACAAATTAATACCATGGCCTACTTGGTGCGAACCACAAGCTCCACTATGTGTCTCAGAAACTGCTAAATATGCCTCATTTTTACTAAGACATTTCAATAATACTCCTTCAGGAGTTTTCTTAAACAATTCGTTTCCAATTACCACATAGCTTAAAGCTCTGTACTTTACCTTTTAGCTCAGTGACGGATTCCGCATACCTCACTATCAGTGAGGGATACTTTTTCCTCTCAAAATCCGTCTCTAAACGTCTTTTCAACATTTTGTGACGAATTTAGCTACGAAATTTTTAGCGAGGGATATTTTTTCATCTCTATGTTCGTCACAAATGTAACCTAGAGGCCCAGTGACGAATTTATTTATTTTCGTAGCTAAATCCCTCACTAATAGTGAGGGATATTTTTCCATCTCAAAAATCTCTCTCTAAAAATAGTTTTTCTAGTAGTGCTCTCTCTCTCTCTCTCTCTCTCTCTCTCTCTCTCTCTCTCTTCTCTCTTTCTTTCTTTCTTTCTCTCTCTCTCTCTCTCTCTCTCTCACTCTCTCTCTCTCTCTCTCTCTCTCTCTCTCTCTCTTTCTCCCTTAATCTTCTCCTTCTCTCTACTCTAAACCACACATCACCACCACCACGCCACCACCACCACCACACCACCACCACGCCACCACCACCACCACCACCACACATCACCACAAAATTAATAATATAATATAATATTCATTAATTAATATATATAAAAAAAAAACAAGCCATTCAGCACTGGACACGTGTCTTTTTTTTTTGAAAACTGCAGTCATTAGCGAGGGAATTAGCGAGGGCAAAAGCCGTCGCTAATTCCTGCGCATTTACCAACCCCTGCAACTGAGTCCCATCGCCTGAAAAGCTGCAGTCATTAGCGAGGGAACTAGCGACGGCATAGTCCCTCGCTAATTAGCGAGGGATCCAACTTCCCTCGCTAATCCCATTTGCGAGGAGGGAATTAGCGAGGGAACCAGTCCCTCGCTAAGTCCCTCGCAAATGACCATTAGTGAGGGAATCAGGTCATTTTGCGAGGGAACTGTCCCTCGCTAATGACTAGTTTTTTTGTAGTGAGATACCATTCAACCAAAGTTTTATAAATCAATGAAAAACAAACAATAAGGAAATATTCTTACGTACATTCTCCCACTTGGGGGACATTGATTTAATAAGCAAAGTAAAACAAAACAAAAAGAAAACAGAATACATTTTTGTAAACAAAATTTAAAAATAAAACTAAACTCAAAACTCGTCGGTTGAATAATAGTGGGCTCTGGTGTTGAATGTTCTCTCAACTTCCTTCGTCGCATCTGGGTACCATGCCATTTTTTCCTATTTAAACAAATTTAATTAACTTGTTAGTAAAAACAAATTAATCAATTCAACAAAATTAAAAAATTAAAAATTAATTAATTCGTAAAAAAACTTACTCTAAATGCATTCCACATCTTTGAATCCTTATATTTTTTGACCTCCGTCCAATTCGCCCAGGGTTTAGTGTAATTTGCTTTGACAATAACATCTGCCAACGAGCGATCCTTCCTGTGAGTGTCGGCTTTTCAAAAATGTACTTGATTGGATCCATTTTAGATACCAACCAGGTTGTATGACTCAGCATGTACTGCCTTAAGCGATGGGCGGCCCAAGCTAAGGCACAACAAGTCTTTTCAAGCATTGAGTATCTCGTCTCGCAATCAGTGAACTTTTTGCTCAAGTAGTATATAGCATGCTCTTTCTTTCCCGATTCGTCATGTTGCCCCAGCACACACCCCATCGAATTGTCCAACACGGTTAGATACAGGATAAGCGGTCTTCCGGACACTGGCGGCATCAGAATTGGTGGGTTTTGAAGGTAGTCCTTAATTCTTTCGAAGGCTCTTTGGCAATCATCATTCCACTCTGCTTTCTGGTTCTTGCACAACAGCTTGAAGAGAGGCTCGCAAGTGGCGGTCAATTGGGATATGAATCTTGAGATGTAGTTCAATCTCCCAAGGAACCCACGGACCTCTTTTTCAGTCTTTGGCACTGGCATTTCGAGGATTGCTTTAACTTTGTCTGGATCAACTTCTATCCCCTTCTGACTGACGATAAATCCCAGTAATTTTCCGGATCTTACACCGAAGGTGCATTTTGCTGGGTTTAGTCTGAGTTTGAACTTCCGTAGACGTTCAAAGAGCTTTTGCAGGTTGACAATATGTCCTTCATCAGTCTTGGACTTTGCAATCATATCATCTACATACACCTCAATTTCTTTGTGCATCATATCGTGGAATAATGTCACCATTGCCCTTTGATAAGTCGCGCCGTCATTCTTGAGTCCAAAAGGCATCACTTTATAGCAGAATGTGCCCCAGAGAGTTATGAAGGTGGTTTTCTCCATATCTTCTGGAGCCATCTTTATCTGATTGTACCCTGAATACCCGTCCATGAAGGAGAACAATGAGTGTTGGGCCGTGCTGTCTACCAGAATGTCAATATGAGGCAGAGGGAAATCATCCTTGGGACTAGCTCTGTTCAGATCTCTGTAGTCGACGCACATTCTGACCTTACCGTCTTTTTTCGGAACAGGGACGATGTTGGCTACCCACTGTGGATACTTCGCAACCGCTAGGAACCCGGCATCAAACTGTTTCTTTACCTCATCCCGTATCTTCAGTGACATCTCTGGTTTCATTCTTCTCAATTTCTGTTTGACTGGCGGGCACTCCGGCTTCAGTGGTAACCTGTGTTCAACAATGTCGGTGTCTAGCCCTGGCATATCTGTGTAGGACCACGCAAAGACATCAGCGTAATTATGCAAGAGTTGGATTAGTCTTTTGCGTTCACTCTCTTCCACGGCGGTACCGACCTTAACCTCTCTTCTATCCTCTTCTGTACCCAGGTTGATGATCTCAATCGACTCCCCATGAGGTTGAATAACCTTCTCTTCCTGTTCTATTAATCTCATCAATTCTGGAGGAGCTTCCCAGTTTTCATCAACATCCCCCTCGGCTTGGTTAACTGGAGGATCAAAGTCAAAGTTTGGACTGCTAGCACTGTTGTTCTTAGAGACAATTGCTGTATGTCTGCATTTTGCCAAAGCGCAAAAGCAGAATGAAAAACGAAACAAGCAAACAAGCAATAACAAAGCAATAAAAAGACGCATGAAATGAAGAGAAATGGATTTTTATTGATTGAAAATTCAGAACAAACGTTTTTATTTAATGATGATAACTCTGAAAATTAAAACATGTTTGCCCCTAGCAACCTGTCCTATGGCCTTGGGCAGAGCCACGGGGTTGCATTACAATCATTACTTTAAAATAAAAGCGATGGGCAAGTCCACAGTAGAACGGCAGGGGCGTGGGGGGGAGGGGGGAGGTATTGGCTATGGATTTTGTTTCCCTCCCTGATTATTGAACTGTTGTTATGCTTGTTAATAGCAAAAACGTTGTTTTTCCTGTTCATTTCTCTTTCTATTTTTCCCCTTTTCTCTCGTTTTTGCTTCCGATGAAAAAGGATTTGCAAGAAGCCAAAGATTGAGGAAGATGGAAGGAAGAAGAAGATGAAGTGTTATTTATAAAATAATAATTAATAATTAAAAAACATTTGTTGAAACAAAAATAAGAAATTTTAATTTATTTTCCAACTTGGCATGCATGTGTGGCCAGCGATGTAGATTAAGTAACTGACAAGTAAGCAACAATTTTGACCAAATTAAATGGGAATTGTTATTTTACAAATTGGGAAAATAGGGGGACTAAATTCGTGAAAAAAAAAGTTGGGGGACAAAGCAAGGTACTAGGATTTTGAAACCCAAAGCCAATTATACTTTATCTACCGAACAAGCGAAAGCAGTTTATCAGTGGATAAAAGAGTTGAAAATGCCAGACGGTTATTCTTCCAATTTATCTAGATGTGCGGATGTGGATAATGGGAGGTTGCATGGGATGAAGAGTCATGATTGTCACGTATTCATGGAGTGCTTACTTCCTATCGCTTTTAGTTCGTTGCCAACACACGTTTTGAATCCGCTCATTGAAATAAGTCAATACTTTAAGAATTTGTGTTCTGCAACGCTAAAAGCTGATGATCTTTCAAAAATGGAACAAGACATCCCACTTATCTTATGCAAGTTGGAGAGAGTATTTCCACCTGGTTTCTTTGATTCTATGGAGCATCTACCGGTGCATCTCGCATATGAAGCTAAACTTGGCGGACCTGTCCAATACAGATGGATGTATCCGTTTGAAAGGTCAGCTAATTTTTAATTATAATAATATAAGAAACAAGTTTAAATTAAAATTATATTATATGACTATTAATATATTAATATCATATTCCTCTAGGTTCATGGGGGATTCAAAAAGATCGGTGAAAAACAAAGCTAGAGTTGAAGGATCGATATGTTCTTCTTACCTACACCGTGAAACAACACATTTTTGTTCTCATTATTTCAAGAATCAGTTTGCTCCTGGAAGCAGTCGAAATGAAGTGGATACTGAATGGCGACATCCTTTGGCTTTGTCTGTCTTTTGTCTACCCGGTCGTCCATCTGGGAAGGAGTCAACTCACTGGCTAACAGATGAAGAGTTAAGTTCAGCACATGTTCATGTGTTGATAAACTGTACTGAGGTGCAACCATTTATTGAGTATGTTTCTCAACATTAACAATCGATCTTAATTAGTTAATATACTAGTAGACAAGTGTAACAATTAAATTATTTCTTTTTAGGGAGTTCTTGTCATCAGAGGCAGTACGTGAAGACCAATCTTCCCCCCATGCTTGGACTAGGCATTGTCCTCAATGATTGATCTCAAAAAGGCAGGAGAGAAAAGGTTTCTTGAGCTAAATGAATTAGAAGAATTTAGGCATTTCTCCTATGAGAATGCAGAAATTTATAAAGCTAAAACCAAAGTATGGCATGACAAGAAAATCCAAAGGAGAGAACTTAAAGAAGGAGGAATGGTTCTATTGTACAATTCTAGGTTGAAAGTCTTCCCTGGAAAACTGAGATCAAGATGGTCAGGACCATTCAAATTAGTTAAAATCTACCCCCATGGTGCAGTTGATCTATATGATGCAACCACTGATACCACTTTCAAAGTAAATGGACAAAGAGTGAAAATGTACTATGGAGAGCATGTAGAGAGAGACAAGATCACCACTCACTTTACAAAACCTTAGACCAAGGTACAAGTCAGGCTGTAAGACTCTTAAAACAAGCGCTTGAGGGAGGCAACCCATCACTATATAGTTAATATTATTATTTTGTGCAATTTCATGTTTTGTTATTTTACAGGAAAAACAGGACAACAGAGTAGCCAGTGTTTCCACACCCAGTGTTTCCACACTTGATGCAGCCACACTGCCTACTCTGGTGTTAGAAAAATTTAGAAGAAAACTGTCACTTGATAAAATCATCAACTTAGTGGAATCATCTCTGATCAAGGGTTAGAAAGTGGCGTGTTAAGTCTAAGTTTCCACGTGTTGGCTTGCATGTTAGGCCACACAACTTAACGGCTATAACCCTCAACTACCAAATCCCACTAACCCTTTCACATACCCTAAAATTTCAATTTCTTTCGTCCCTCTCACAAAACCGATCAAAAATCCTCTCCACTCACAAACAGTTTTTCTGTCTCAAACGCTCAAAATCATAAATGGCTAAGAAACAAGCTGCCTCTAAGAACACAGGGAAAGGATCCGGTGTGGAAACTCATGCGAAAAAGGGAAAATCAGGAGTACTAGCATCAATGGAAGCAATCCCTGGATGTGAGCACTTTTGGAACATGAAGTTCCTGCCTGAGCGTGGTTTCAACTTCGCAAAGGCTCATCATTCATTCCTCTCCACTGTCAACAACTTGCATTGGGAAAGATTTGTTCAAACCCGAGTCTACTACTTGGAGCAATTGGTGCGAGAATTCTACTCAGGAATTCAGAATAACAGAGGAGGTACTGTATTTTTCTCCAAGGTTAGAGGTAAGAAAACTAGGACTGTTTTACCAGGAAGTATAGTTTTTTTTTTTGTTGTGGGTCCTTGCGTGTTGCTGACGTGGAGTTGTTTGGTTTGGAGACATGTTTTTTTTTTCTCAATTTTAATCCAATCCCCATGCAAATTGCACGGAGGAGGGACGTTAGGTTGTTCCTCATTATTAGCAACGCTCCCTTGATTGTCGCCTACAATAGTGGAGCCGTCTTTGGCCGAGTCAGCGCCAGTGATTGGTGACTCGGCGCTAAGGGTAGGTGTAGCAACGTCCCCCTTGTTCGCTTGGCTCTCTACAGTCGTCGCCCTCACAGGTTTCACGACGGTGGTGCAGTCCCGTTGTGTATGACCATAGCATCCACACACCGTGCGGATTATGTGGAGCCCCTCATATTGAACGTTATACCATTCCCCATTGATTCCAACCTTCCCAACCACTGGAATGTTGAGATTAATTTCAACACACAACCGTGCAAATCTCCCTCGCTCTACCCGCAGTGTATTCAGGTCAACTTTCACTGGTGTTCCTATGGCGCATGCGAGAGCCCAGAACATGCTCTCATCGTAATAGGCCAGGTTCAAGCTTGGTATTCTAACCCAAACCATGGTCCTATCAACAGAGAAGAAAAAACTAAAAACGGATTTATCACTTATTAGATAAATTCAATCGAATTTTTTCCTAGAGGGTATTTTCGATTTATCAAATTATGTGGGGGTAGATGCATGTGGTGGGGGTATTAAAAAAATCATGTACAAATCATAATGCAAACGGACTTATTAATACAACCAAACGGAATTATGTTATGAAAAACAACCAAACGGATATAATAATATGAAGTGTAATTCTGTTGGAACCAAAAAAACAACCAAACGGGTTTTTTTTAACTATGAAATTATCTACTAATTAGATAAATCTGTTTTGATTTTTTTAAAAAAATAAATTTATCTTTTACTTACATAAATCCCTCTCACCATTGAAATCTTCTCTCACCTTCAAACTCGTCTTTGAAGCTCGAAATCGGCTCTCACCATTGAAATCGTCTCTCACCTTCAAACTCTTCAAGGCGTGGTGCTTCTTCAAGGTTTCAAGGCTCCATGTCTTTCATTTTTTAATTGAAACCCTAACCCCAATTTTTGGTTGGAATCGGTAGTTGTTAATGTTTGATTTATATTTGATTTGTTGTACAGATTTTGGCTTCTGAATTTGTTTTCTGGATCTACAGGGTCAACATGATGAGCTGGAGGCAAAGTTTTTGAGGAAAGAGCTGCTCTTGAAACCAAATACCAAGCTTTGTATCAACCATTGTACACAAAGGTATCATGAGCATTCTGTTATTATATAGAGAAATTTTTCTTTAGATGTTTCTCTAGGTATGCTGCTTACTCTGTGCCTTCTTAGTCAAATTTTATACCATAAAGAAATTAGGCCCTTTCAAATACTATGTAAAAAAATAACTGCATTTTAGTTGCTGAAAGTTACTCTTTTTTGGTTAGTTTCTAAAAGTGTGATACTATCAGAAACTGTGTCTATAGAAAAAATTGGGGATGAAACTTATGTATATTGAGCAATAAACCTGAAGAAAGCCCTGGTTTTTCCCTTTACCCTACACATGCAACCTTTTATTGATCCTAGTTCAATTAAATTTTTCCCTCTTTGGGGATGCAACTTATGTATATTGAAGTTTGTGTTTTGTCATTTTTCTGAACATAATCTTCCATGCACAGATTTCTTTAACTGGAACAGAGTCAAATTAAGGTACTGTGATGGAGCATCTTTCAGTGGAGATAGTGAAAATGAGGTGGGCACATTTTTTGACCTCTTACCTAATAGTTCCTATAAAAGCCCTTCACAATGGAAAGCTGTTATTGCAGATACTGTCAATCAGTGAAGCTACATGATAAAAATCACTATCACTATTATTTACATGAGAAAATATGCTTTATGATTGTTGGTTTTAACATGTGAATTTGGTTCTTTTATCAGGCTTTGGGGATTCAATTTCGTGGACAAAAAATATGGGTAGCTGCAATGGAGGAATTAATGTCACAAGGAATGCAGAATGCTGACCAGGTTTTCCAGATTTCTTTATATTGTTATATTCAGTCTTAATATGCATGGATGCTAATTGATAAATGTGTATCATACCCTTCTCTCTGGATGCTCTGCAGGCGGATTGGCATCCATAATACATTGTGATGAGTTTCAAAGCCTGTTTCCAAAATCTTCCAAAGGGAAATGTTTTAGTGATGCGGGTTTTTTTATCGATGCGTAAGTTTTATATTTTTGCCAGAGCGAGACCGATAGCATGAAAACTAAAGACAATGCCAGGGCGAGACCGATAGCATGAAAATTAAAGACAATGCCAGGGAGAGACCAATAGTATAAAATTAAAGACAATGCCGATAGCATGAAAATTAAAGACAATGCCAGGGCGAGACGAATAGCATGAAAATTAAAGACAATGTCAGGGCGAAACCGATAGCATGAAAATTAAAGATAATGTCAGGGCGAGACCGATAGCACAAAATTAAAGACAATGCCAGGGCGAGACCGATAGCATGAAAATTAACGACAATGCCAGGGCGAGACCGATAGCACAAAATTAAAGACAATGCCAGGGCGAGGTCGATAGCATGAAAATTAAAGACAATGCCAGGGAGAGACCGATAGCATGAAAATTAAAGATAATGCCAATGCGAGACCGATAGCACAAAATTAAAGACAATGCCAGGGCGAGACCTATAACATGAAAATTAAAGACAATGCCAGGGCGAGACCGATAGCACAAAATTTAAAAACAATGTCAGGGCGAGACCGAGAGCACAGTAAAAAGATGCAATAAAAAGTGCAATGCCAGGGCGCATCCTATAGCATGCAGTTAAAATTGCAATAAAAAAGGTGCAATGCCAGGGCGAGTCCTATAGCATGTAGTAAAAAGGTGCAATAAAAAGTGCAATGCCAGGGCGCGTCCTCTAGCATGCAGTTAAAATTGCAGTAAAAGGGTGCAATAAAAGTGCAATGACAGGGCGCATCCTGTAACAGCCCAGGTTCAACGCATTGGCCACCCCGGCACTATTACCTCACGGTCTTCTCTACCCCTCTTGTAGAACTTTTGCCTTCCGTGGGAATCGAACCTTGCACCTGAGACATAAGTGCAAGTTAAACACACCTCCCACTACCAATTGAGCGCGCTCAATTGGTAGTGGGAGGTGTGTTTAACTTGCACTTATGCCTCAGGTGCAAGGTTCGATTCCCACGGAAGGCAAAAGTTCTACAAGAGGGGTAGAGAAGACCGTGAGGTAATAGTGCCGGGGTGGCCAATGCGTTGGACCTGGGCTGTTACACATCCTATAGCATGCAGTTAAAATTGCAGTAAAGGGTGCAATAAAAGTGCAATGCCAGAGCGCGTCCTATAGCATGCAGTTAAAATTGCAATAAAAATGGTGCAATGCCAGGGCGCGTCCTATAGCATGCAGAAAAAAGGAGCAATAAAAAGTGCAATGTCAGGGCGCGTCCTATAGCATGCAGTTAAAATTGCAAAAAAAAAGGTATAATGCCAGGGTGCGTCCTATGGCATGCAGTTCAAATTGCAATAAAAAGGGTGTAATGCCAGGGCGAGTCCTATAGCATGCAGAAAAAAGGAGCAATAAAAAGTGTAATGCTAGGGCGTGTCCTATAGCATGCAGTTAAAATTGCAGTAAAAGGGTGCAATATAAGTGCAATGCCAGGGCGCGTCCTACAACATGCAGTTAAAATTGCAATAAAAAGGGTGCAATGCCAGGGCGATCATAAAACTTAGATATTATTCATAAAGCTA
Source organism: Astragalus membranaceus (assembly GCA_039519185.1). Lineage (NCBI taxonomy): Eukaryota > Viridiplantae > Streptophyta > Magnoliopsida > Fabales > Fabaceae > Astragalus > Astragalus membranaceus. The sequence continues at coordinate 5,719,816 of CM076852.1, forward strand.
CTTTACAAAAAGGTGTGATGATTAAAATCATCAACTATCACATGGGACACATGTAGGAGGCGTCAAGTGTCTTTGAAGCATCCACTTGGGTGCTGAAATGTCATGCTAAGGATAAGAGATAAGGATGATGACTCATCATTTCAGCAAGTGACTTTATAAATATCTAAATGTCCCACCGTCATATAGGCGCTGTAGCGTCTACCGCTAGCTTACCGCTGCAGCACTCAAGCAAAACATCAATATATTCACAAAGGCACCAAATGTGTCAAATGATAACAAACAAGCTCCTAACCCTTCTTTCCTCTAAATAACTAATATTTACCTAATATAGCACAAATATTACTTGAGAACTTGTGTTGATTTAAGTATTAAGAGCACAAATAACCTATACAAAATAACCTAGCCTTGGAAAGAGTGGCTTTCTTTTGGTTTAGCCAAAGAATTTTTTCAAAAGAGAGAGTAGACTAACAACTTCACATAAGACTTGAGGGGCTTCAAAGCACAGCAAAGGGCTTTGATTAGGCAATTTAGATCATTGGTCAGTGCAAAAGGTTTTAATTTGGTGATTTCTCAGACGCTGTAGCGTTTAGACGCTGCAGCGCTGGCAATTTGATGAACAAAACTAGTTGCTGCCTTTACTACTGAGCTCCTTATTTGCATTTCTTTTTCTTTTTTTTTCATGCACTCTTGGAACAGCTCGGCAAATTATTTTAGACATTTTGCAACTTTTTTTTTTCAAGACCATATTCACACTTTTGTTTCGTTTTGCATTGACCAAACTATCATCTTTGTTCCTAGCCTTAACATAACCGATGCACCCCCAAACTTAGCTTCAAATGCTACTCTCAATTTTTAGTAAAACTTGACTAAACCTTATCATTCGGAGCTAACTAGGTTCCTTGCTAAGCCTAGAGTTTTGTGTAGAAGCAGCAATAAGACTAGTCATTGTTCAAACAATGCTACTCGACTCACAACACATAATCATCATTAAATTTAGCCCAGGAAGAAACATATTCTATTTTTGAAAAACTAGGAATTGCAACTGATCATGCTTTTTATTCAACAAACATAACATTAAACACATAACATTAACATTTCACATATAACATTAAACACATTTAAGGTCCTCCCCCCAACTTAAGACCTAACAGTGTTTCCACTACTCATGCAATTCTAATGGGAGAGGCCTATGACTAAAACTTAACAGAATTAAAAACAACATAAATAAAACTCTAAACATAGTGTTAGATGCAAGAACAGACACTATAGCACCTAACAGATTTATTGAAAACAAACAAACAACATTTTTTTTTTATTTTTTTAAAGAAGGGTTAGAGTACTGTTTGCTAACCCAGATTTGAGCCTATTGCTTGCTCTGGTGGGCACTGTGGTGGCTCTGCTACTGGACTTTTCTTTTCTGCCGCTACAGCGCTAGGCGTTGTAGCATCAGCCGCTACAGCGCTAACTGGCACTTCTTCTTGTGGAGGGTCATCTGCCAACTTGGTCCCAGGGTTTTTCCTTTGGTGGCTTCTTTTCTCACTTCACAAAATTCACACCTGCACAAAAGAAAAATTTAAAAACACAAAATAAGTTAATTTAAGAACCTTGGGTTGCCTCCCAGGAGCGCTTTGTTTAAGAGTCCTCAGCCAGACTAAGTCTTGTGGTAAGTATCTTTGGCTAATGGCGGCTCTGGTGTAGGAGAGGGGACCCAATCATTTGTTACAACAGAATTACGTTCCTCCACAACAGATTTAGGCACCCTTGGCCTCTTTTTGGCCACCATTTTTGTTCTTACAACTTTCTTTGGTGCTACAGCAGATGCTGCAGCACTGCCTTCTGATACTGATGTTGTAGCGCCACTTGTGACAACATTCATTCTCAGCACTTTAGTTTCCAATAGCATTGGTGGTTGCTTTGTGGCAGGCTGAGTTTTTGGAGGATTTTGTTCTTTTGTGAGGTTGAGATGATTTTTGTTTTGGTGAGGGAAGTTTTTTTTAGGAGATGGGGACTTGTGTGGAGTGGGTTGTTTTGGAAAGGGGGAGGTATTTGAATAAGGTTTGATGGTTTGGCTTGAGGTAAAGATAGATTTATGGCTGGAAATGTGAGAATTTGGAGGTGTTATAGATGGAGGGGATGGTTCTTTGGTTGGTGATGGTTTAGGTGAAGGTGTGGTGGAAAGGTTTTGGGTGGGTGGTGAGGGATACTTCCTTACTTCCCTCTTCTTTCTTATTATGCTCTCCTTTATCTTTCTCATCACCTTCTTTTTAACTATTTTAACCACATTCTCAACACCTCAGCTGCAAGTGCTGCAGCGCATGGTGCTACAGCATCAAAATTTCGCATACTTGACAGCACATACATACCACAAGTCTTCTTATTCATACCTGCAATAGTAAAAACAAAAACACATAGAAAACATAATTAGTCCTAAAAATCTAGGTTGCCTCCCAGTAGCGCTTTGTTTAAGAGTCCTTAGCTAGACTTTGAAATTCAAAACCCTTGTTAGGGTGGATAATAGGACAAGAAGAAAATATCATCCTTCCGCTTTCTCTTTTTGGTCAGAAATCCCATGTATTTGGCATATGGAAGCAAGTGTTCCCATTCCCCAACCAATAAGCTTTTGGGATAGGAATTCTCCTTTTTTTGAAAAAATTGAAGCTCATCTTGCGGAGGGATATTTTCTTTAAGTACCAAGGGTTGAGTCTCACTTGTCACATGACTTTTTTCATTCCTCAACCTTGGTTTCTCTTCCTTGTCACTATTTTTGAATTTTTCTTTTTCTACAACTACAAAAAAAATTGTTTTTCTTCCACAATTTTCATATGACCATATTCAAGCTCATACTCTACATTCTTTTTTTCTTCCTCTTGCTCAACCAATTCAGTAGATTCAATGGATTGAGCAAAAATTTCTTTAAAATCAGAGTTGCCTAAATGATAACAATCATCTTCAAACTCTACACTTTTTTCTTTCTTTTGCTCAACCACCTCTTCAACACAACTCTTTTCTTCTAGCTCAACCACTTCTTCAACACAACTCTCTTCTTTTAGATGCTCCATTATAGTCTTAAAGTGAGCCTCTATATTCTTACATGAAGCTTGAAAGTTGCCACAATCCACTTTGATATCCTCACGAGATTGAGCTACAAATTCATGGAAGTTGGTCTCTTGGAATCCTTCGGTTTGAGCTTGAGAATATGAATCTTGCTCACTCACAACATTTTCCATGTCATAATCCAAATTTTGGGATGTCATGGGCATGAAATTTGTCTCATAACAGCCCCTTTCATATTCACTTCCATGGAAATCATAGTTGACAAATTGTTGTCGAGCATTCCTTGCTTGCATGGAGTAAAAATTCCAATGGTCCATGGCATAAAGTGAATTTTTTTTTCAACTAAACACAAATAATCAACAAAGAGAAACACACTACAAACACAAAACACAATACAAAATAAAAATATTGCTGGAAAAACAGAACACACTAAGCAAAAGAATCTAAACTAACTAAACTTACTAACTAAACAATAGAAATTAACTTTCACAATCCCCGGCAACGACGCCAAAAACTTGTTGTGCGAAAAGGTGATGTGCAAGTATACACAATCACAACAAGTAATATAATGATAAATAAAGATCGTTCCCACAGAGATTGTTGAGTTTACTTCTATATTTAAATTAGTAATTTAGCTAGTGAGCAAAACAAGTAACAAATACAAGTTGTCAACAAGTATTGTCATTGTGATTAACATAAATGCAAATGAATAAATAAAGATGTGAAAACAGTAGTGAATTGAAAGTATTTAAGAGTGAGTTGGATAGCTCAGTAGTTATGTAAATTCCCAAGAGTAGTGTTCTATAATATTAGATGCTGTAGCGTTAAGCGCTGTAGCGCTTCAGAATCCATAGACGCTGTAGCGCCTTGGTGGCGTGCCTTTCAGTCACTATCGTCAGGGTTATGTTACAAGACTCCTATGTCTAGGCTCTAAATAAGTTTTACCCCTGTATATTAAGCTCATACAACATTTGCCTTATGAACTATTACTCCCCTATGTCTAGAGTTAAGTAGTACTTCCTTTAAATGTCTTTAAAGGGTTTTCATTCATATCATTCCTTGAGTTCTCTTTGTGAACCATGTCTGTACCCACAAAGCCCCCTTGTTTTAGTTGGCCATTCCCAAAACAAAGTTGAAAGCATTATGACACAAGGAATAAAACGCAAACATCATAATATTACATAAAAGCTACTCAAAGTTCATTACACACTAAGAACAATCCAACTACAACAAAGTTAGCTCATCACAAGTTCCATCAACATAATACAACTAGAGAGTATGTATTACCGTATGAGGACAAGAGAAGAGTGGTTGCAAAAGATACACTCCAATGATCCCAAGTAGCATACAAAGGATGAAGTTGAGGTGTGAGCAAAACCTTGAATGAAGACTAGAAAACTATACTAAAAATAAAAGCTTAAGAGTGGAATAACAATGAAAGAAAACTACTATGTCAAGATAGTTCCCTCCATGTTAAAAATCTCTCTACGTATGTTACTTCTTATGTTACTCCCTAAAGAAGCATCCTATTCTAATTTAATCTAACCAAGTCTTAATAAAATAATAATAATAATTTATGATCATAAAACTTAGATATTATTCATAAAGCTACTTTACAAAAAGGTGTGATGATTAAAATCATCAACTATCACATGGGACACATGTAGGAGGCGTCAAGTGTCTTTGAAGCATCCACTTGGGTGCTGAAATGTCATGCTAAGGATAAGAGATAAGGATGATGACTCATCATTTCAGCAAGTGACTTTATAAATATCTAAATGTCCCACCGTCATATAGGCGCTGTAGCGTCTACCGCTAGCTTACCGCTGCAGCACTCAAGCAAAACATCAATATATTCACAAAGGCACCAAATGTGTCAAATGATAACAAACAAGCTCCTAACCCTTCTTTCCTCTAAATAACTAATATTTACCTAATATAGCACAAATATTACTTGAGAACTTGTGTTGATTTAAGTATTAAGAGCACAAATAACCTATACAAAATAGAGTTATCAATCCCCTCCATTATCCTTTCCTCCATGTTTATGCCAATCACATTGCTCTTTGCAAAATTTACCTTCAACCCCGACACAAGTTCAAATGTTCTTAATATTGCTTTTAAACACCACACACTTTTTTCTCCTCCATCACAAAAAAATATAGTATCATCCGCAATTGTAATAATTCAACCGAGAGAGTCTCACTAACCTTGAAACCGTTTAGATTATTGGACTCCACCCCCTTCCTCACAAGGCCCGCTAATCCTTCCGCGGCAATTAAAAATAAAAATGGAGCTAGAGGGTCGCGCTGCTTTAACCCTTTCTGTGCCACAAATTCTTCCGTTGGACTACCATTAACCAAGACCGAGATGGAGTTAGAAGAAAAGCATGCACGCATCCAACACCTCCATTTCTCACTAAATCCCAATCTTCCCAACATATAATCCAAGTATGCCCAATTCACCAAATAATAGGCCTTTTCGAAGTCGGCTTTTAGTATTACACATTTTCGTTTGTTCCTCTTTGCCATGTCCATCACCTCATTTACCACAACAACCCCATCTAGAATGTTTCTCCTGGCTAGGAAAGCACTTTGCCCATCTGAAATCACGCCTTTCATCACCTTCTTCATCCTCCCCGCAAGTACCTTAGCAAGTATTTTATACAAACACCCAATAAGTGAGATCGGTCTATACTCTCCTAACCCTTGTGGGTTACTTGTCATAGGAATGAGTGCTATGAAAGAAGCACTTATCGCCTTTGGCAATCTTGCTAGTCTATGGAACTCATTAAGGAACCTCATGATCTCCGGTGATATTAAATCCCAACACCTCTTTATGAAGTTAAGATTGAACCCGTCCGGACCCGGACTCTTATTACCATCACATTCCGATATAACTTCCTTTACTTCCTCGATACTAAATGGTTCAATTAACAATTCATTATCCCTTCTTGAAATTTGATTGAATTGGACCCCGTCAAGTGTTGGCCTTTTGTACTCCTCTTCTTTGTATTTCCCTTCAAAATGTTCCCTTACCGCATTCTTGATACCCCCCACATTGTAAAACCCCGGTATTTTTATCAACTAAAATCACCCGAGTGCACCAAACCTGAGTCATCAGAGATATTATTTCCTGCTCAGACACTGAATACCACTATGAATTTTTCGCTGATTAAAACAAAACAGTCTTATTTACAAACAAGACCATACGGTACTCGGACCATACACTGTCAGCTACTAAAGTATTCAGCATCATACAAGAAAGCGGAAGAAAACATAATACTAATGTCATGGTGTTGCGATACATAGACAGTAAAGGAAATAACAAATAACTTAAGCATAAATGCTAAGTCATCAATAGTCGCCCGGGCTCCACCTACTCGTGCCTCTTTGATTTCCGCTGTCCATGTGTCTCTGTAAAACAACAACATTTAAACAGTGAGATACAATCTCAGTGAGTTCTACCGAGACCCCTACTAACACTCTCGGTTCATTTATGAATTCTTTTATACGCAGTAGAAACCGACTGCACCAATGCAGAACCCGGCAAACCCCTTACCAATAATAGTTCCACTATTGGCCTCGGAGCCTACATAACTACGGTACCGTACCACCGACTACACTAATGCAGAACCCGGTGAACGTCACACAATACTTTTTAACACACCCCCGACTGCACTAATGCAGAACCCGGCGAACCCCTTACCAATAACAGTTCCGCTATTGGCCTCAGAGCCTAGGGTAGGGGATCATGACTGCCCCTCCTAGTATGTTAGAACAATGGGTCGTCACCCAACTCGATATATAAACATATATCTACAAACATATGAACCCATAATTCATTTACATTATGCTTTACACGTAGGACTCATAGTCCGCCTTGTTATTAATAAAACATGTCCGCACACGTGTACTATTATTCGGATTTTCGAGACAATTTCAACTTCAAAAGTATTTTAAAAAACTCTTTTGAGGCATACCCAAAATCATGGCATTATAGGCCTAATACCATTATAGAAGGGTTAGGAAATGATTAGAAGAGGATTGGAATCGAAACGGAATCATTTCGGGCACTTTGAAAAATTTGAACAGAACTAGGCGCACAGGTCGTGCCCCTGGGACGCACGGGTCGTGCGCCCCGTTAGACATTTTTAAAAACTGAAACCGAACCAGGCGCACGGGTCGTGCCCCTGGGACGCACGGGTCGTGCTCATTTGACAGCATTGCAAAAATAGCCTGTTTTATGAAAATTTGCTTTCCGATCAATCCGAAACTCGTCCCGATCGATTCCTAACTCGAAAACAGACAAAACCCAAATTTCTTAACATGTAATTGAAAAATACATGATAATTTTAATACTATTTCATTTGTTTATATTGAGATTCAAACTTTTTGTAAAACTTTAGGGACAAACCGAGGACGAAATAGATATTTTTAAAACTTAAGAGACAAAATTTAAACATCAACTTGTGTTGATGGATTAAAAACATAATTAGCCATAGAGCACTGCTACTTAGTAAGAATAACTTTTGTAAAAAATGTAAGAAATACGTTAGAAGCTAAATTCTAGGCACCAAATAACAAATTCTAGAGACATTTGGGTCATGGTTCAATCGGTTCACTCGGTTCAATCATGATTGAACCGGATGATTAATAAATAAATAAAAAATAAAAAAATATTAATTTTTGGAGAAAAAGTAAATAAAAAAAATCAAAAAAGACATTTCGGGCGGTTTAACCCGAGTAAAATGACGGTTCAAAGCCGTTCAACCACGGTCCAATCCGGTTTTGGGTGGTTCAACCATCCCGCGGTCCAAATGGGGTTGAACAAACAGCTGGATTGGGCGGTTCCCGGTTGAACCGCCCGATTCTGAAAACACTGCCTGTTACTCTTACATTTCTTTTCTTACCATCCGTAATTTTTCTTAGCCATAACTTTAAAATCATTTTTTGTGTCAAAAAAAACTTTGAAATCATTTCACTAATATATATGGTCGGTACGTGGCGGACCTAGGTTAGGTTTAGGGGGTTCAGTTGAACCTCCTGCATAAAAGAAATGCGTACTAGTACCCGTATATAATTTTTTTTGAACGCCCTGAAATTTTAAATTTGCTCTAGTATTCTTAAATTTGCACCCAATTTTTAATAAATCTATATTATTAATCTCTGTAAGGGACTATTTATAAAAATTTAGGAAGGAATTTGACCGATATCACATACTTCTACGAACTACTTCTTATTTTCATATACTTTAGGAATTAAATAGGAAATGACGTATAAACTTAGAGACTAATTTGGCGATTTACTCTTAAATAAAATTGGGGTTAGACAACTTGATTCCTTAATTTTAGTAAATTGAGTGAGGATAGTTGGATTTTTTTTTAAACAATAACCAACGTTTTTTATGATGAATTTTTTTGCACCTCCTGGTCTGGGTCTGCAACTGTATATAGTGTTTTCTTTCCTTCCACTCATTTAATTTTCTCTCATACTAAACAATTACAAAATCATCTAATCTTTTACTATACTACTCCCTCCGTCTCAATTTAATCGTCCTTTTTGCCATTTTTCTTTTATCAAATTATTTGTCACTTTAGAATCCCAATGCAACATTTATTATTTTTTTCCAACAATACCCTAACTTTTATTTGTATTTCCAAGGTTTCCATTCCTCTCTCCTCATAATAATATAGGGATATTTTAGTTCTACCATACTTTTTGAGCATAAAAAGTACTGCCCCCATTTCGCAATACATGTCATTTTAAGGTTATTTGCACATACCAAGATGACTACTAAATTTTGTTACTTTTGATGGAAGTATTTATCATTTTCCTATAATACCCATAACTATTTATTGTTTCATTCCACATATTTCTCTCACTACAATAAATAGTTAAGGGTATTATTGACAAAACAGTAATTAATGTTGAATTGGACTTTCAAAACGTCAAGTAAAATAAAACAAAATAATTCTTAAAAAACGACATGTATTGTGAAACAAAGGGAGTAGCATATCTAATCATTTTCTTAAAAGTCGTGCGTAACTTAAAACGACAATTAAATTGAGAAAGAGGGAATAGTATTTTCTTTTCTAAAACAAACATAGTTTAAGTCTATGAAGCCCCGATACTTCAAAAATGGAGACGTACCCGTGTCGGATACGTATCCGATACCGACACGCATCCAATACTTCCCGATACGTACCCAAAGAGTATCCAATAATTTTTTAATTCTTTTTAAAAAATATTTGACTCGATACTTTTCAGATACTTCTTACCAACTAAAGATACTTCTCAGATACTTTTTCGATACCTCTTACAAACTAAACACATGATTGTCACTCATATATGCACTAGTGCAAAAAAGGCTTTTTGAATCGGTTATTTGGCACATTTAGAATCGGTTATTGGCCGATTCGGATACTCCCGATTCTAAATGTGGGGACATTTTGAATCGGTTGTTTCAAACAACCGATTCAAAATGTCACATATTCCGAATCGGTTGTTTGTAACAACCGATTCCAAATGTGACCTTCAGATTCTGATGCTGAAATAATCAAAGCTTTTGTTGAGAAGCATCCCGTTCCTGTATGTAGTTTCACTTTGCTTAGACTAGACTCTCTAGGCATCATTAAAAATTACGTTTTTATTGTATTGCTTTTTTAAGGACTTGAATGCTTAGGAAGCTATTGACTTCGCTGATACATTCACTGACTTACCAGAATTGATCTCATTGGTGTGTTATTAACAATTAATTTTCATCTTCATGTGATAGTCGTAATGTTCATTTGCTCACTTTGAGCTTAATGGGCTACTATATTTATCTAGGGTTCGGTCGATGTTGTTGATGAGCTTTTTGATTCCTCTGCAAGTGTTGCGAGGATGGTGCAGCGTGAAACAAAGATTTCTGCTTCTTTGTCTGTTGAGACTGTTTCTAAAGGCTCAGCTTCCAAGCGTCCTCTCCAAATTTCTTCTTCAGATGAGGATGAGCCTACTGATATGCCTTCTGGCGTTGGTTCGAAAACGGCCAAGCGTGTTCTTCAAATATCTTCTTCAGATGATGATGGGCCTGCTGATATGCCTTCTGGATCTGGTGCGAAAACACCCAATCTTAATGCGCCTCCTGGAGACAAAGCTACTAGCTCTTCTGGAGGTGGAGTAACTGTGAAGATTGAACCAAATACCTGATACCTGATCCTGTTATGTTGATGGTTTTTACTACCTAAATAAAGGCGTTTTCGCCGTTAGTGTGTTGCTCTAGCGTATTATCCGTTTCCTTTGTTTTGTTTACGAGATGCATAAGTATATTTCCAGTCAGTCTTATGTCCTGCATAGTGTAATCATACTACTTTGTAAGTCTTTTTTGCATGTTTGGTTTGTAAGGTCTGTATACTTATAAAAAAAAAGTCTCTATACTTGCTGTAACTATGCACTTCGTGAGTACAGATTTCCTTTGGGGTCTGTGCTACATGTTTGTGCTTTTGTTTTATAACAATGTATTGTGCTTACCTGTCTCCTTCCATATTTAAAGCATCTTCATAACTATACTGAATCACACAACAATACAACCCTTTGAGATTTGATTTCTTTATGACAATCCTGTCATGTGGAGCTACCTTGGGGACTAACAAAGACCAAAGAGCTGTGAATATAATGACCTTATGAAGGGATCTCATATTCTTTATGTAATGTCCAACTATAAGAGTCAGGCCATCTTGAGTGTTACTATAAAAGAAAGATAGCCCAGTAACCCTTCATCAAATTTACTGAAAACAGCACTGAGATATATGATAACTCTATTTTATATAGGTTATTTGTGCTTTTAATACTTAAATCAACACAAGTTCTCAAGTAATATTTGTGCTACGCTCCTGGGACTACATTTCCTGATGATTTTAATCTTTTCTATGGAAAAAGTTGCTGTTTAAGATTGCCATCCTTGAGGGTAATATTACCCAAAGTTGGCAGCACTTTGCTGTTAAGAGGGTTACTTCTGATGCTGAAATAATCAAAGCTTTTGTTGAGAAGCATCCCGTTCCTGTATGTAGTTTCACTTTGCTTAGACTAGACTCTCTAAGCATCATTAAAAATTACGTTTTTATTGTATTGCTTTTTTAAGGACTTGAATGCTTAGGAAGCTATTGACTTCGCTGATACATTCACTGACTTACCAGAATTGATCTCATTGGTGTGTTATTAACAATTAATTTTCATCTTCATGTGATAGTCGTAATGTTCATTTGCTCACTTTGAGCTTAATGGGCTACTATATTTATCTAGGGTTCGGTCGATGTTGTTGATTAGCTTTTTGATTCCTCTGCAAGTGTTGCGAGGATGGTGCAGCGTGAAACAAAGATTTCTGCTTCTTTGTCTGTTGAGACTGTTTCTAAAGGCTCAGCTTCCAAGCGTCCTCTCCAAATTTCTTCTTCAGATGAGGATGAGCCTACTGATATGCCTTCTGGCGTTGGTTCGAAAATGGCCAAGCGTGTTCTTCAAATATCTTCTTCAGATGATGATGGGCCTGCTGATATGCCTTCTGGATCTGGTGCGAAAACACCCAATCTTAATGCGCCTCCTGGAGACAAAGCTACTAGCTCTTCTGGAGGTGGAGTAACTGTGAAGATTGAACCAAATACCTGATACCTGATCCTGTTATGTTGATGGTTTTTACTACCTAAATAAAGGCGTTTTCGCCGTTAGTGTGTTGCTCTAGCGTATTATCCGTTTCCTTTGTTTTGTTTACGAGATGCATAAGTATATTTCCAGTCAGTCTTATGTCCTGCATAGTGTAATCATACTACTTTGTAAGTCTTTTTTGCATGTTTGGTTTGTAAGGTCTGTATACTTATAAAAAAAAAGTCTCTATACTTGCTGTAACTATGCACTTCGTGAGTACAGATTTCCTTTGGGGTCTGTGCTACATGTTTGTGCTTTTGTTTTATAACAATGTATTGTGCTTACCTGTCTCCTTCCATATTTAAAGCATCTTCATAACTATACTGAATCACACAACAATACAACCCTTTGAGATTTGATTTCTTTATGACAATCCTGTCATGTGGAGCTAGCTCCACTATATTATTGAATAACAACATAATACGACAGATGGATGATCATATTACATAGCATATGTATCAAACACACCAATTAGATTAACGGTTGTAGTTGGAGGCATTAAAGTCACCCTCAACGAAACTTCCATTGCCACAGTTTAATTCTCTTTCCCCTACCTCCTTTCTTCACCCTCTTTCTACTTTCTCAATTATTTAATTTAACCAGACAGAATTATTCTATCCTTCATACCTCCATCCTCCAAACTACTGAAATTAACCTCCCACTTCTCAAAATCAAAATTTCCAAACTACTTCGGTTCTCACTTCTCAACTCCCAAATTTCCAATTCCTAAATAACACAAACCCTAAAAATCAAAATCAAGAAGAAGGAAATCAAAAACGAAATCAAAGGGGAAAACGAAATGGAAGGAAAACGGATTAAAGAGATGGAAAACGAAAATGAAATGAAGAAGAAGGAAAACGAAATCCAACCTTGAACGTTGAAAAACTGCAGAGACCGATAGAGAAGAAGCAGCGGCGGGCGGATGACGGAGCAGATGGAGCGTGGAGGCAGCAGAGCACAGCGATCGACTTGTTTTTTTCCCCCTGTTCTGCGTATTGTGTTGAGGGGTGAGGGTTTGGCCGTTTGGACTTTGGACCATTGGTTTTTTTTTTGGTCGAAATTTGGACCATTGGTTAAATGGGTTATGGGCTAGTTTCTATTTTGGGGGGCCCTAAATTTTTTTTTTGAGATTGGGCCCTGTGCGCAAGCACAGCTTGCACAGGCTGTTAGCCGGGCCTGGAAAGCCCTTCTAGAGTTTAATTACCTCCTACACTTTGGTCGGCATCTTAAAAAAAAGAGATATAGAAGACCGAGATACTACTTAACACATAATTGAGGACAACTATCCTCCCCCCACGACCGATAACAAAAGCTTTATGGAAGCTCCATTGGTTTTTTTTTTTGATAAGCAATGTTAGTGAGGGTGGGGGAATGTTAGTTTTCGGGAGTTGAACCCGGGACCTTCTTCGTGCACTCATTTGATGCACTCCTTCGATATCCCTTAGCTCGCCAACTGAGCTACCTACTTGGGATGGAAGCTCCATTGGTTGTTGTGAAGAATCCTCCAAAAATTTTGATGGCTACAATCACATACCGAAAATAAAAATAAATTGTTAAAATAAAACATAAACATTTTTTTATGTGAGATCCGTCAAGTATCCATTATAACCAAATAATATGACACTTTATAAAACAATATTATTTGGCTAAAATATCTTCAGAAGAATTCTAGACATTCTTTTTTCATCTTTCTAATGGCACAAGTTTTACCTAAAAAAGATATTTAATACTGAAGATATTGTCAACCACAAAGTAGGTGTCTCGAGCAATAAATGCAATATCATGTCTGAAATTTGAAACTATTTTTTCACGTTGATAGAGATTGAATTTGGATTTTAAGCCTTTGGTAAGAGAGTTATAGATCTTTTTCTTAACTTTTCAATGGTATAAACAACACCTTATTTGGACAAGCGTACTTGAAGATATGACCTTTTTTTAGTATCGTTCAAAATAACATTTTAGAGCATTCCTGTTCTAACTTCTACGTCAATTTTGGCATTGTAAACATTTGATTTGATTCGCTCTTAGATTCTTCATCAAAGTTGTAGAGTTTTCTCGTAACTTTCCAACGAGAAAAAAGATAACTTTGATACACATCATTTACATAAACTGTATCAACGTCCAAATTATTTGAATCTCTTTTCTCTTCAAGACTTTTTCTCATTCTTCATCCTCTATTACTAATTTTGTCCTTTTTCATTTAATATATTTTTCTTCAAACAAAATTAGGGTACTAACATTTTACCAATGAATGTTGGCTCAGTTGATAAGAAGTTGACTCATTTCCCGCAAGGGCGTGGGTTCAACTCCCGCTGCCAGCATGAGTATCTCTTTGATGAGTGATTTGTAAGTACCCCTGTAAGCTTTTCAAGAGCCGTGAGGCCTACCCTGATCTCAGTGAGCCCCGAGAGCTCAACTCACCAAAACTTTCGGTAAAGAAAAAACTAGTACTAACGCTTTTCCCACATAGTATATTTTTTATTAGATTCTACTTGGTTTTCTCATCTTTATTTTGCTTGTCTTTCTCTTTTGTTCATTTCATACACTTAACCATCAATGCCGACCTCACTATTTTCTTCTAAGCCTAAAACAATATATAATTTGATCTTAGTCATAGGATATCCCTTTCTATCACTTTTTATGTTAACTTCTTTTTCTTGTCTTTTTCTAAATTGTTCAATTGTTGTTGATCTTATCTAAGGGTACAACAATATTTATTAACTAATGCCAAAAGTGACATGTATAATACCCATTCAAAATATCTACTTATAAATGAAATCATAAAGAGTTATAACAACAACATCCACACCATACATATTTCTCTAGCCATTGCAACTCACCTCAAAACTTCAATTAGCTAAAAAAATGGATTTGCTTCTAAATTGCCAAAATGCCATTGCAATAGGATTTCTTTCTCTAATATTCTTTGTAACCTTGTTTCTTTTTCGTCCCTCAAAAGTTGATAAGGGTAAAGAACCTCCAATGGCATTAGGTGCATGGCCTATACTTGGCCATCTCTTAGTGTTAGGTGGTTCAAAAACACCCCATAAAACTTTAGGGGCCATGGCTAACAAATATGGACCCCTTTTCACCATAAAGCTAGGTACCAAAAGTGCTTTGGTAATAAGCAATTGGGAAATTGCAAAAGAGTGTTACACTACAAATGACATAGTTGTTTCATCTCGTTCTAAACTTGTTGCCATTGAACATATAGCTTATAATCAAGCTAGTTTTGGCTTTGCACCTTATGGTTCATATTGGCGTGAAATGCGTAAAATTGTTACTATGTTTCTCTCAAATCGACGAATGGAGTTACTTAGCCATGTTCGAGTTAAAGAAGTTAAAACTTCCATTAAAGAGCTCTTCCATGTTTGTTCTAGAACAAAGAATAATGAATCTTTGGTGGAGATGAAGGAGTGGTTCACCAAGTTGGTATTCAACATAGGTACAATTTTTACATGACCAAAGTGTTTATAATTAATTTAATAATATATAATGAAAATAATATCAAAACTTACATTGAAATTATTTTAATAATATTTTTTGGTTCTCAATTGATTATAAGTCTTTTGTTTTACATTCTTCTTAACAAAATATTTATTTTTTATAAAAAAAAAAATCAGCAAGTTTTAGGAATTCTTTAGATGTTGATGCAAGTTATTTTTTTTTTTGAAGAATCCAATTCTCAAAAATAATTGATTTCAAAATTTTGTTGCTATACAAAATATTCTCAAAATAACCATCTTTAATTTTTTTCTTAGATTTTAAAATTAACCATTTATTTAGAAAATGTGAAAAAAACACCTTTTTTGTATAACAAACACATCCTATATGTTTTTAATAATAAAAAAATATAGGTGAATTGGATTTCAAGAGCTTATCAGAATTAGGAAATATCCAATATATATAATAGCATGCATGAATTTTTTTATTACTATATAATTTTTTTTAATGACAAATGTTAGTGTGAATTATTTTTTAACATATAGTTTTCCAAACGATGGCCGGAAAGCGATATTTTGGCGACACGGCGGTGGTAACGGAGAAGGAAGCAAACAAACTTGTTAAGGCTTTGAGGGACTTCATGCATATGTTAGGGGTATGCACAGTAGCTGATGCTGTTCCTATTTTGAGATGGATGAAAATGGGTGTAAAATCAATGAGAGAAACTGCCAAAGAATTGGATATAGTCTTGGATGAGTGGTTGGTGGAGCATAGTAAGATGAAGGGTTTGGGTGAAAAAAGTGAAAGTGATCAAGATTTCATGGATATGATGATTTCAGTTCTTGATGGTGCCACAATCAATGGGTTTGATGCTAGTACTATAAACAAAGCCACAACATTGGTATGTATGTTGCAACTATTGTTTTGGTGTAGAACTTTTTAGTGTGAAACACATACTAGTAAGTGCTTATTTGTTAAATTAATTACTCTATTCAAAAAGTTCAACCTAGCTAGGGTCCGTTTGGATCAGCTTATTTGATCTTATCTACTGAGATAAGTACTTGTGAGATTGTTTGGAAGAGCTTAATTATAATGGAAACAGTTTATGACATGTTCATAAGTTGTTTTTAGCTAATTTTCATAAGTTCTCCCGGATAGCTTATGAAAACAGCTTATCGCTTTTAGAAAAATAATTTCATTATTTTATCCTTTATAATATAAACAACTTATGCATAATCACTTAATTAGGATATTTATCCAAACAGACCATTGCTATTCATTTGTAAGCTATTCTATAGAGTTTGTTGAAATAATTAACTTAAAGCAACCTCTAAATATGTAATGATTAATTACTTTTTATCAATATATTTAAACAATATAAGTGTTTATTTTTTTAAGAGCAAAAAACACTTAGTTAATAGTTTACAAAACCTTACAATACTATGATACAAAAATCACTATTCGCCTCTCAAGTTTGATTGCAGCTCTTATTAGATCTCTTCAATCCTTTTTGGTGACGGTAAGTGTCAATGTTCTCTTAATTTGTACCCCATTTTGAGGGGACGGGTCCTTTCCTGCGTGCAAAATGGTTCTGCGCCGGTGGAGACTATAAGATCTAGAGAAAGTTTCTCTCCCTCTAGATCCAACGGTCCCTGCTTGCGCATGACCATTCTGCCGCAGTAGGGGATCCGGATCCCCCCTTTTGATGTCCGGAATGGATTTTAATAGAAAATGTCCAACAAGAACATCAACATAGGCACACTTACCAAACTTCTATAAATCTCTCTACCTAGCATTATTTAGTGTACAAAGATTCAAATGGAATGGAAAATACAACATAATCTTAATTAATGTTCAACTAAAAGCCTAGTTTACTATTACTAAAACATTTTTTTCATGCTTATAGAGAACATCATGTGCTACTGATATGCAGGCATTAATTTTGGGAGCAACAGATACAAGCACGGTTAGCCTCACATGGGTAATTTCTCTCCTATTAAACAATCCTCTTGTATTAGATAAAGCAAAAGAAGAACTAAATACCCAAATCGGAGAAGAGATGTTCATAAATGAGTCAGAGATAAATAAGTTGGTATACCTTCAAGCAATAGTAAAAGAAACACTAAGGTTATATCCACCAGGTCCTCTCTCAGCACCTCGCGAATTCGCAGAAGATTGTAATATAGGTGGCTATCATATCAAAAAAGGAACTCGATTAATCACAAATCTTTGGAAAATCCACACTGATCCTAGTGTTTGGCCAGATCCATTAGAGTTCAAACCAGAAAGATTTCTTACAACTCACCAAGAGGTTGATGTTAAAGGTCATCATTTTGAGTTGTTGCCATTTGGAAGTGGTAGAAGGATATGTCCAGGAATATCCTTTGGTCTTCATATGATTCATTTAATTTTGGCTAATTTTTTGCACTCATTTGAAATCTCAAATGGATCTAGTCAACCCATTGATATGACTGAAATTCTTGGAATGACTAATGAAAAAGCTACTCCCCTTAAGATTCAAGTTAAACCACGTTTGTCTTCTAAGTATTATGAAACCATGTAATCATATTTGTGCTAGTAAATCAATCCAAACCCTAATTAATGTTATGTATTTTTAAAATTTACAAAAATAAGCAGGTGTTTCTATGTAGGGTGAACAGTTAAATTAGAGTTCCTCTATTTTACTTAAAAAGAGATATTTTATTTTATGTATATAGTCTTGTATTAATTACTTATAAAGTTATGTAAATTGTACACCCTTATTTGTTATTTGTTATGTTTAGCCTATTTCCCTTGAAAATGTATAGCAACTTATTATTTATATTTTCTTAGTGTATGTTTGGTCGACTTTGAGACCCTCCCGAATCACTTTTGAGTAGGTCAAACGTGGTTTAACTACAAATTTGTTATATTTGGTTTTCAGTCCCAAAATTCTAGCGTGAAAATCAATTCTACTAGAAGCTACAAATTTTAGTTTTGGCAGTGACTTAGAATCGATTCTCAAAATTTTATAAAGTGGCAAACATATATACATATACAAAAGCAATTTTGATATAAACTAGTAGAATACCCGTGCATACGCACGGGTGCTGTCGTGTTATTTTTATGAATGAACTTAGACAGTATTTAAATAGTTTGAACATTACCCCGTGAAAATAGAGACAAATTTAAAGTAGATAAAAAAGGAGTTTCAAATTAAAAATAGATAAATATTAAAATCTAAAAATGTAAAAGTATCATTTAAAAACAATACATGCATTTATCCCGTGTTTTTTTATATATCAGTGAAGTGTTCTTTTATAAATCAGTGTTGTTATCCCGTGTTTTTTTATATAGTAGTGCAGCTATCCCGTGTTTATATATATATATATATATATATATATATATATATATATATATATATATATATATATATATATATAATTGCAGTTATACCCGTATTTTTTTATATATCAGTGCAGTTATCTCGTGTTTTTTATGTATCAGTGCAGTTATCTCATAGTTTCAATTGATTATTTGAGTTGATTAGTAGATTATAGTAGATAGTAAAAGATAGATAGTAGATTATTAATAAGAAATATTTATCCCGTGGTTTTTTTATATATCAGTAACAATTATTTGTCCTTCTTTTGGTATTAGTGACAAATATTTGTCCCATGTGTTTTAAATATTAATCAGTTTAAATAGTCATTAAGTCTTCTTCTTTTATTAGATAGTAGGTTCATAGTAATTTTCAATAATTATAATTATCAATGGAAAATATTAATCCCGTGTTTTTTATATATCACTGCAGTTATCCCATGTTTTCTATATATCAATGCAGTTATTTGGTAGTTTCATTTGATTATTTTAGTTGATTAATAGATTATAGTAGATAGTAATTTTGTTAGATAGTAGATTATCAATAAGAAATAATTGTTTTAAGTATTAATTAGTCTTCTTGTTTTTTAGATAGTAGGTTTGTAGTAGTATTCTTCAAAAAATTTAATTATCAATGAAAAATATTAATATCGTGTTTTTTTTCAAATATTAGTGCAGTTATCCCGTGTTTTATATATATCAGTGCAGTTATCTCGTAGTTTCAATTTATTATTTTAGTTGATTAGTAGATTATAATAGATAGTAAAAGAGAGATAGTAGATTATCAATAATAAATATTTTTCTTAAATATTAATCAGTAGTTGAAATAGTCATTAAATATTAGTGTTTTTTAGATAGTAGGTTTATAGTAGTCTTCAAAATTTTTAATTATCAATGACAAATATAAATCCTGTGTTTTTATATATATATATATATATATATATATATATATATATATATATATATATATATATATCAGTGCAGTTATCCCGTGTGTTTTTATATGTCATTGCAGTTATCCCGTAGTTTCAATTGATTATTTGAGTTGATTAGTAGATTATAGTAGATAGTAAAGGATAGATAGTAGATTATCAATAAGAAATATCTATCCCATGTTTTTTTATATCAGTAACAATTACTTGTCCTTTTTTAATTAGGTATTAGTGACAAATATTGTCACATGAGTTTTAAATATTAATCAGTTTAAATAGTCATTAAGCCTTCTTGTTTTTTTAGATAGTAGATTTATTGTAGTTTTCAAAAATTATAATTATCAATGGTAAATATTAATCTCGTGTTTTTTATATATCGCTGCAGTTATCCCGTGTTTTTTATATATCAGTGCAGTTATCTCGTAGTTTCGATTGATTATTTTTGTTGATTAGTAGATTATAGTAGATAGTAAAAGTTAGATATTAAATTATCAATAAGAAATATTTGTTTTAAATATTAATTACTAATTTACATAGTCATTAAGTCTTCTTATTTTTTAGATAGTAGGTTTGTAGTAGTAGTCTTCAAAAAATTTAATTATCAGTGACAAATATTAATCTCGTGTTTTTTTTCATATATCAGTGGAGTTATCCCGTGTTTTTTTTATATATCAATGCAGTTATTTCGTAATTTCAATTGATTATTTTAGTTTATTAGTATATTGTAGTAGATAGTAAAGGAGAGATAGTAGATTATCAATAAGAAATATCTGTTTTAAATATTAATCAGTAGTTTAAATAGTCTTTAAATATTATTGTTTTTAGATAGTAGGTTTATAATAGTCTTCAAAAATATTAATTATCAATGACAAATATTAATCTTGTGTTTTTTTGTATATCAGTGCAGTTATCCCGTGATTTTTATGTATCATTGCAGTTATCTCGTAGTTTCAATTGATTTCTTTAGTTGATTATAATAGATATTAAAAGATATGTAGTAGATTATCAATAAGAGGTGTTAGTAGATTATCAATAAGAGTGTAAACAAATTTCGGAGAGAAAAATTAAAATTTTAAGGTGATAGTTTTGTTTTGTTTTAGTGTGACTCATTTACATTTTTATAGGTAATTTGAATAGAGTAGTGTTTGTATAAATTTAGAAATTTAGTTAAAAAAATTAAAGTGAAGTGATAAAAGAAAGAGAATAATTATTTATGGAAAAATTAAAAGTAAAGTAAAAAGAAAAAAGGAAGAAAGAGAAAAGTGAAAAGGAGAAAAGATAGTCTTAGAAGAAAGAGAAAAAAGGAAGAAAGAGAGTGTAAGAGAAAAGTGAAAAGTAAGAAAGAGAGTGTAAGAAGAAAGAGAAAAAAAAAAGAAAAAAAAGAGTGTAATGACATTTTTACCCTTAAATTAGATATGTGTCTTGTTAATAAGAGATCTAAATTGGTAATTTCATAAGAGGTTTGTTTGTATAAATAGATATTAGACTGCAGTTATCCCATGTTTTCTATATATCAATGCAGTTATTTGGTAGTTTCATTTGATTATTTTAGTTGATTAATAGATTATAGTAGATAGTAATTTTGTTAGATAGTAGATTATCAATAAGAAATAATTGTTTTAAATATTAATTAGTCTTCTTGTTTTTTAGATAGTAGGTTTGTAGTAGTATTCTTCAAAAAATTTAATTATCAATGAAAAATATTAATATCGTGTTTTTTTTCATATATTAGTGCAGTTATCCCGTGTTTTATATATATCAGTGCAGTTATCTCGTAGTTTCAATTTATTATTTTAGTTGATTAGTAGATTATAATAGATAGTAAAAGAGAGATAGTAGATTATCAATAAGAAATATTTTTCTTAAATATTAATCAGTAGTTGAAATAGTCATTAAATATTAGTGTTTTTTAGATAGTAGGTTTATAGTAGTCTTCAAAATTTTTAATTATCAATGACAAATATAAATCCTGTGTTTTTATATATATATATATATATATATATATATATATATATATATATATATATATATATATATATATATCAGTGCAGTTATCCCATGTGTTTTTATATGTCATTGCAGTTATCCCGTAGTTTCAATTGATTATTTGAGTTGATTAGTAGATTATAGTAGATAGTAAAAGATAGATAGTAGATTATCAATAAGAAATATCTATCCCATGTTTTTTTATATCAGTAACAATTACTTTTCCTTTTTTAATTAGGTACTAGTGACAAATATTGTCACATGAGTTTTAAATATTAATCAGTTTAAATAGTCATTAAGCCTTCTTGTTTTTTTAGATAGTAGATTTATTGTAGTTTTCAAAAATTATAATTATCAATGGTAAATATTAATCTCGTGTTTTTTATATATCGCTGCAGTTATCCCGTGTTTTTTATATATCAGTGCAGTTATCTCGTAGTTTCGATTGATTATTTTTGTTGATTAGTAGATTATAGTAGATAGTAAAAGTTAGATAATAAATTATCAATAAGAAATATTTGTTTTAAATATTAATTACTAATTTACATAGTCATTAAGTCTTCTTATTTTTTAGATAGTAGGTTTGTAGTAGTAGTCTTCAAAAAATTTAATTATCAGTGACAAATATTAATCTCGTGTTTTTTTTCATATATCAGTGGAGTTATCCCGTGTTTTTTTTATATATCAATGCAGTTATTTCGTAATTTCAATTGATTATTTTAGTTTATTAGTATATTGTAGTAGATAGTAAAGGAGAGATAGTAGATTATCAATAAGAAATATCTGTTTTAAATATTAATCAGTAGTTTAAATAGTCTTTAAATATTATTGTTTTTAGATAGTAGGTTTATAATAGTCTTCAAAAATATTAATTATCAATGACAAATATTAATCTTGTGTTTTTTTGTATATCAGTGCAGTTATCCCGTGATTTTTATGTATCATTGCAGTTATCTCGTAGTTTCAATTGATTTCTTTAGTTGATTATAATAGATATTAAAAGATATGTAGTAGATTATCAATAAGAGGTGTTAGTAGATTATCAATAAGAGTGTAAACAAATTTCGGAGAGAAAAATTAAAATTTTAAGGTGATAGTTTTGTTTTGTTTTTTAGTGTGACTCATTTACATTTTTATAGGTAATTTGAATAGAGTAGTGTTTGTATAAATTTAGAAATTTAGTTAAAAAAATTAAAGTGAAGTGATAAAAGAAAGAGAATAATTATTTATGGAAAAATTAAAAGTAAAGTAAAAAGAAAAAAGGAAGAAAGAGAAAAGTGAAAAGGAGAAAAGATAGTCTTAGAAGAAAGAGAAAAAAGGAAGAAAGAGAGTGTAAGAGAAAAGTGAAAAGTAAAAAAGAGAGTGTAAGAAGAAAGAGAAAAAAAAAAGAAAAATAAGAGTGTAATGACATTTTTACCCTTAAATTAAATATGTGTCTTGTTAATAAGAGATCTAAATTGGTAATTTCATAAGAGGTTTGTTTGTATAAATAGATATTAGATTATCCAAACATGAATTATAAAAAATCATTCTTTTCGTGAATATCTGCAACATAAACATTTCTGAATTCAGTTCACTTTTAACCAAAATCAGATCTATAAAATCAATTTAATCAAAATTATTTTTCGTCACTGCAAAACTAAACGCACTTAAGGGGATTTTTTTTTCAAACATGCACTTCCTTTGTGCATATAAAATCTTTTTGAGAAATTTGTTTGTCTCATTCTATAAAATTTGTTTTTTTGTTTTTCGATGGAGTGAAAAATTTGAATACTTTAATATAAAATGAGTAAACTATATATTACTAAATCCTTAATTAATTTATACATCACTACTTAAACAAGCATCCAAATCAAATATATCTGTTGACCAAAAAAACAAATATTTTCAAGAAAAAATATATATCTATTTCGCAGCAAATAAATACCCCTTCAACTCAATTGATCACAACACAATCCTAATTATAAGCACTCAAAATGGATTCACTCCTAAATTTCCTGAACACATACACCACTACTATTGCAATCATTTCTCTAATATCATTATTCTCCTTATTCCTTTTTCGTTCCACCAAAGTTAATAAAGAAGCTCCTATAGTAGGAGGTGCATGGCCAATACTTGGTAACCTCCCTCTAATGAGTAGAACACAAACACCCCATAGAACCTTAGGTGCCTTGGCTGACAAATACCAGACCAATATATTCACCATCAAGCTTGGTTCCAAACGCGCGCTTTGGTACTCAACAACTCGAAAATCACTAAAGAATGCTTCACCAAAAACGACATTGTCATTTCCTCTCGCCCTAAACTCTCTGCAACCGAACACTTAGCCTACAACAGAGCTATGCTTGGTTTTGCACCCTATGGGACATATTGGCGCGAACTCCGCAAGATTATTGTCTTATGAAATTACCAATTTGGATCTCTTATTAACAAGAAACATATCTATTTTAATGGCAAAAATGTCATTACCCTCTATTTCTTCCTTTTTCTTTTTACACTCTATTTCTTCATTTTTCTTCTCTTTCTTCTTACACTCTCTTTCTTTCTTTTAACTTTTTTCTTATACTCTCTTTCTTCCTTTTTTCTTTTTACTTTACTATTACTTTTCACAAAATTTTGACTTTTACTTCACTTCTTTTTTTTAATATCCCATATATCATCTTTCTATCTCCTTTCTTCTCTCTCTCTCTCTTCTATTTTTCCCTAAAACAATTCTTCTATGTCTCTTATCACTTCACTTTAGGGATTAATATTTGTCAATGATAATTAAATTTTTTGAAGACTACTACAAACATACTATCTAAAAATTATATTTATACAACAAACCTCCTATGAAATTCCCAATTTGGATTTCTTATTAACAAGACACATATCTATTTTAATGGCAAAAATGTTATTACCCTCTCTTTCTTCCTTTTTCTTCTTACACTCTATTTCTTCCTTTTTCTTCTCTTTCTTCTTACACTCTCTTTCTTCCTTTTAACTTTTCTCTTACACTCTCTTTCTTCTTTTTTTCTTTTTACTTTACTATTACTTTTCACAAAATTTTGACTTTTACTTCACTTCTTTTTTTTATATCCCATATATCATCTTTCTATCTCCTTTCTTCTCTCTCTCTCTTCTATTTTTTCCTAAAACATTTCTTCTCTTTCTCTTATCACTTCACTTTAGGGATTAATATTTGTCAATGATAATTAAATTTTTTGAAGACTACTACAAACATACTATCTTAAAAAACAAGAATACTTAATGACTATTTAAACTACTGATTAATATTTAAAACAAATATTTTTATTGATATCTACTATCTATTTTTTCTATCTATTATAATCTACTAATCAACTATAATAATCAATTGAAACTACGAGATAACTGCACTAATATATAAAAAACACGGGATAACTGCACTGATATATAATCTTCTATTTATGCAAACAAACCTACTAAGAAATTACCAATTTGGATCTCTTATTAACAAGACACATATCTATTTTAAGGGCAAAAATGTCATTACCCTCTCTTTCTTCATTTTTCTTCTCACACTCTCTTTCTTCCTTTTTCTTCTCTTTCTTCTTACACTCTTTCTTCCTTTTAACTTTTCTCTTACACTCTCTTTCTTCATTTTTTCTTTATTACTTTTCACAAAATTTTGACTTTTACTTCACTTTTTTTTATATCCCATATATCATCTTTCTATCTCCTTTATTCTCTCTCTCTTCTATTTTTTCCTAAAACAATTCTTCTCTTTCTCCTATTAGTTCACTTTAGGGATTAATATTTGTCATTGATAATTAAATTTTTTGAAGACTACTACAAACATACTATTTAAAAAAAAGAATACTTAATGACTATTTAAACTACTGATTAATATTTAAAACAAATATTTCTTATTGAAGACTACTATAAACCTACTATCTAAAAAAACAAGAAGACTATAATAATCAACTATAATAATCGATTGAAACTACGAGATAACTGCACTGATATATAAAAAAATACGGGATTAATATTTTCCTTTAATAATTATAATTTTTGAAAACTACTATAAACCTACTATCTAAAAAAACAAGAAGACTTAATGACTATTTAAACTACTGATTATTATTTAAAACCCATGTGACAAATATTTGTCACTAATACCTAAAAAAGGAAAAATAATTGTTACGGATATAAAAAACACGAGATAAATATTTCTTATTGATAATCTACTATCTATCTTTTGCTATCTACTATAATCTACTAATCAACTAAAATAATCAATTGAAACTATAGGATAACTGTACTGATATATAAAAAAACACGGGATAGCTGCACTGATAAATAAAAAAATACGGGATAACTGCAATGATATATAAAAACACGGGATAGCTGCATTGATATATAAAAAATACGGGATAACAACACTGATATATAAAAAACACGGGATCTAATATCTATTTATACAAACTAACCTCCTATATAATTACCAATTTGCATCTATTATTAACAAGACACATATCTAATTTAAAGGCAAAAATGTTATTACCCTCTCTTTCTTCCTTTCCACTTTTCTCTTACACTCTCTTTCTTCCTTTTTTCATTTTACTTTATTATTACCTTTCACAAAAATTTGACTCTTACTTCACTTCTTTTTCTTTATATTCCATATATAATCTTTCTATCTCATTTCTTCTCTCTCTTCTATTTTTCTCATAAACAAATCTTCTCTTTCTCTGATCACTTTACTTTAGAGATTAATATTTGTTATTGATAGTTAAAATTTTTGAAGACTTGTACACTGATATATAAAAATCACGGGATTAATATTTGTCATTGATAATTAAAATTTTTTAAGACTACTACAAACCTACTATCTAAAAAAGAAGAAAACTTAATGACTATTTAAATTACTGATTAATATTTAAAACAAATATTTCTTATTGATAATCTACTATCTATCTTTTACTATCTACTATAATCTACTAATAAACTATAATAATAATCAATTCAAACTACGAGATAACCGCACTAATATATGAAAAACACGGGATAACTGCACTGATATATAAAAAACACGGGATTAATATTTTCCATTGATAATTATAATTTTTGAAGACTACTATAAACCTACTATCTAAAAAAACAAGAAGACTTAATAACTATTTAAACTACTGATTAATATTTAAAACACACGTGACAAATATTTGTCACTAATACCTAAAAAAGAACAAATAATTGTCACAGATATATAAAAAACACGGGATAAATATTTCTTATTGATAATCTATTATCTATCTTTTGTTGGGGATAAACACGTGAAAGGGACTACAAAGGAAGTGGCGGCGCTAAAGGGACAAGAGGAATGATTAGGGCAATATAATATATTAGGTAAAAGCTGCACTGAATTTCATAAAAGTAGGTTACAAATTACATGCTACTGACGTCTGTATATATATATACAATGAAACAGGCCCAGGACCATAATTTTGACTAGCCCATTCGACTGGCCCATTTCGACTAGGTTTCTAACTACACCTACTATTATTACAAGAAATAGAATTACAAGGCATATCTCATTATTCCCTCCTAATTCACATTGCTGAGTGACATCATCCCAAGCATTGTTCTCAATTCTTCGAATCTTCTTTTTTGCAATGGCTTGGTCATTGCATCAGCTACTTGAAGTTCCGAACAGCAATATTCCAGACTCAGCTTCTCATTGTTTACTTGATCACGCCGGAAGTGATATCTGGTCTCTATGTGCTTCGACCTACCATGTGCAACAGGATTCTTGGCGAGATCTATCGCAGACTTGTTGTCGATCAACAACTTCATTCCTTTGACCCTGTGCACTCCAATTTCGACCAATAGCATGCTCAGCCATGATGCTTGACATGCTGCAAAGGAAGGAGCTACATACTCTGCTTCACAGGAGGACAACGCAACTATACTTTGCTTCTTCGAGCACCAAGAGATGGGTGCCGATCCATACATAAAGACATACCCACTTGTGCTTTTTCGATCACTCCTGTCTCTACTCCAGTCGGAGTCAGTGTAGCCAAACACTTCATTACCATTCTTCGACACACTCTTGCTAGGGAACAGAATACCATAACTATGTGTTCCCTTTACATACCTTAGTACTCTTTTTGCAGCTACCATGTGAGAGCTTTTCGGCTTCTCCATGAATCTGCTGATCATTCCGACACTAAACATAATGTCAGGTCGAGTGTTGCACAGGTACCTTAGGGAGCCCACGATCTGTTTGAACAAGGTGGCATCTACTTCAATCCCTTCGTCGTCTTTCGACAGCTTGCTGCTAGTGTCTGATGGTGTCGAAACTTCCTTGCAGTTGCTCATGTCGAATCTTTTCAGGATATCAGCTGCATACTTCGACTGGTGTAGGAGTATACCCTTACTTGTCTTGGTAAACTCCATCCCCAAGAAATATGATAGATGTCCCAGATCACTCATTTCAAATTCTGACATCATCACTTTCTTGAAGGCTTCGACTTCGACTTCATTGCTGCCAGTTACAAGTAGATAATCTACGTACAGGCACAACAACAACTGAGTCGAAGTTCCATTCTTCTTCACATATACTCCATGTTCATTAGTGCATCTAGTGAACTTCTGAGCCAAGAGAAATCCATCAATTCTCTTGTTCCACGCTCTTGGAGCTTGCTTGAGCCCATACAGGGCCTTCTTCAGCTTATAGACTTTGTCTTCTTTACCCTTCGACTCAAAACCAGGTGGTTGACAAACATAGACTTCCTCCTCCAGAGGTCCATTCAGAAATGCTGACTTTACATCAAGTTGATGTAGGGGCCAGTCTCTATGACTTGCCAATGCTACTACCAATCTTATGGTTTCGGTCCTGGCTACTGGGGCAAAGACCTCATTGAAATCCAGACCAGGTTTCTGCAGGAACCCTTTGGCTACTAGCCTGGCCTTGTACTTGGCCACTTCTCCATTTGGCTTGACTTTGGTCTTGAAGACCCACTTCACCCCTATGGCTTTCTTTTCTTTTGGAAGTTCGACTAGCTTACAAGTATCATTCTTCTCGAATGATTTCAACTCGTCAATCATTTCTTCCTTCCACTACTTGTGACAAAGGGCTTGCTCCAGGCTCACTGGTTCTGCTTCTGCCATTAGTGCAAAGTGTGTCAGGTCTCCCTCTGCTGTAATAGCAGAATCTGGGTAAGTGTCGAATCCTTTTAGTCTTACTGATCTCTGCCTTTCCCTTTGCGACCTTCTTAAAGGTTCGACAGCAATGGGTTCTTCTGGCTCTTCAGTTTCGATCTCTTCATTCTGATCGTCTCGATCAGAGACTTCGTCGAAGTCCATCATTGTAGGTTTCTCACAGCCTTCTTCCCAGTTCCAATGTTTCGACTCATCTACTACGACATCTCTGCCTTTCACTATTTTCTTCTGCACAGGATCATACAGTTTGTATGCTCCTGCCGAATGATAGCCAACAAGAATCATTTGTTGTGCTCTATCATCCAGTTTGCTTCTTAGTTGCTCAGGGACATGTCTATAGCATAGTGAGCCAATTATTCTGAGATGCTTGACACTTAGCTTTCTTCCTAGCCAAGCTTCTTCAGGCGTCTTCCCAATCAATCTCTTTGTGAGGCATTTGTTCAGAATGTATACTGCTGTGGCTACAAGTTCTCCCCATAAATTATGAGGTAATTTCTTCTCCTTCAACATGCTTCTTACCATGTTGAGGATGGTCCTGTTTTTCCTCTCAGCAGTACCATTATGCTGAGGCGTGTAAGGTGCAGTGACTTCATGCATAATTCCTTCTTTCTCACAGAATTCGACAAATCCATGAGAATTGTACTCACCACCTCCATCGCTTCTAAGGGTTTTGATTGCACATTCACTCTGCTTTTCAATCATTACCTTAAACTTCTTGAATATTTCTAGTACTTCACTCTTCCTGTTGATCAAATACACCCTGGACATTCTAGTGTATTCGTCAATGAAGGTGACAAAGTACTTATTCCCTCCTAAGGAACATACTTCGAAAGGACCACAGACATCAGAAAATATCACCTCTAGCTTCTTCTCTGCTCTACTAGGTACTTCTGATTTAAACGAGTTTCTTGGTTGCTTCGACTTGCAACAACTCTCGCAAACTTCGACGGGTACTTTTACTGCAGGCAACCCATGAACCATCTTCTTTTCATGTAGTTGACTCAAGCTCTTGAAGTTGAGGTGGCCTAATCTCCTGTGCCATTTCCAGTGCTCCTCTTCGACAGTGGTCTGGAGACAATGTTCTTCGACTACTTGCAGCTTGATTTTGAAGGTTCTGTTACTCTGCATCGACACCTTCAAAATCATCTTCTTGGTCGAATCGAACAAGCTGAGACTGTTATCACCCATTTCGACGGTGAAGTTTGTAACACCCCGGTATTTTTTATCGAGTAAAAATACCCAAGTGTACCATTCCTAAAACATCAGAGATATATTTCCTGTTAAATACTGAACACCACCATAAAATTTTCACTGAATAACAACAGAACAGTCTTAAACATAAATAAGACCACAAACCATCAGTGAAATACAGTGTTCAATATCGCACAAGAAAGCGGAAATAAATACATAACTTTACAACAGTTAAAGTCATAATGTTATGATACATAACTAACAAGGGAAAATATAACTTAAGCATAAAAGCTAAGTCTTCAGCAGCCATCCGAGTACCACCTACTCGTGCCTCTTGGATCTCCACTTTCCCTGTTTATCTGTAAAACCACAACATATAAACATTGAGATATAATCTCAGTGAGTTCTACCGAGACCCCTACTAACACTCTCGGTCCGATTATGAAATCTTTTATTTCGGAGTTTAGTTTATAAACTACGCAATTTGACCTAGTACGACACCGGCCCCAGACATGGTAATCCCGATGGATCGCACTACATAACACGGCACCGACCCCAGACATGGTAATCCCGATGAACCGCATTATTTAGTCCTTAACACAGCACCGACCCCAGACATGGTAATCCCGGTGAACCGTATTATAGAAATTTCTTTCTTGTAGTTTAATTTATAGACCACGCAATTTAACCTAGCACGACACCGGCCCCAGACATGGTAATCCCGATGAATCGCACTGCATAACACGGCACCGACCCCAGACATGGTAATCCCGATGAACCACATTATTTAATCTTTGACACAACACCGACCCCAGACATGGTAATCCCGGCGAACCCCATAACCAATAGTGTCTCCTAATGGCACAGAGCCTAGGGTAAGGGCTCATGACTTCCCCGCCTAGTATGTCAACATGGGTCGTCACCCAAACTCAATATAATATATATATATATATATCTACAATCATGTATAACCATCCACATTGGGCCGACTCCTATAATCGATATAATATACATATCGTGAATCGTAGACCGGTTTAGACGAATAAATAATAATCATTCCGCGTCAGTTATACCATACCACGTAGGACTCATAGTCCGTTTTCTTTTCGATAAAAACATGTCCTCACACGTATACTATATTTCGGTTTTTCGAAACGATTTGAACATCGAAAGTATTTTATAAAACTCTTTTGAAACATACCCAAAATCATGGCATTATAAGCCTAATATCAATAAAGAAGGGTTAGGAAACGATTAGAAGAGGATTGGAATCAATCGGGATCGTTTCGGGCAAAGTTGTAAAATTTGGACAGAACACAGCGCACGGTTCGTGCGCCCATACGCACGGGTCGTGCGCCCTGTAATGCACCTTTTTAAAACACAAACTGAAAGGGGCGCACGGTCCGTGCGCCTGGGACGCACGGGTCGTGCGCTTTTGACAGCACTAAATTTTATCCCGTTTTCACAATTTTTGTCGTTCCGATCAATTCCGATACCTGTTCCAGTCCAAAACAGATTTGACAACCAATACGATAGACCCAATACAAACCACACAATCAATCAATCCAATCAAAAACTCAATCAAAACGGATTGTATCAAAAACGACATATTTTCCAATTAACGGTTTTTAAGTCAAAATCTTTCGAAATCAAATCACAACAATTCCATTTCAACACAACTCAACCTGAGACTCACTCCGATCAATTCCTAACCCGAATCAGACAGTATCAAGAAATATTCCAGTCCAGCGAAAGCGGTAAAACAGTTAATTAATTAATTCGAAACGTAAAATCCTAAACGTGAGTAGAACTCACCCTTGAAGCGTGTGCCGACACCGAGACTTCAAAATCACCGAAACTTCGCCAAATCACCGAGACTTCGCTAAATCACCGCTTTTCTGACAAAACCACACGAACATTCCCCGAATCAACTACACGCTCCGGCGACGTCCGCAACCGCTCCCAAAGTTTCCCACTTGACTTCGAGGCATCCTTTTGACCGAATTACCGAATTCCCCGAAATCCTCCATGAATACTATTCATCATCTTCTCCAACTTCTAATCACTATTCACAAAACCCCAAATCACCCAACTCGCTTCCAATCTTTCAATCGAACCTCAATCAACGATCCATCATCCTTGGGTTCGCGCCAAACTCCATCCCAAGCCATCCTTGAGCTTGAACCATCAACAAACCTCCATTTCCTTCAAGATTCGAAAATGGCAAAGTGAGAGAGAGAGAGTTGATGATGTTGATGTTGGTACCAAATCGAAGAGGAAGTAACGCTGAACATTTCTCGTGTTGGAAGGAAGTCGTTTCGATGAGCCGAAGTCCTCCCTTTTTCCTCTTCTTCCTCCTCACCCATTCTTTCTTCTTTCTCTTTTCTCTCCTTTTCTCTCTTCTGTTTCTCTCCCTCGCATTCTTTCTCCCTTTCTTAATTAATTCTCTTCTTTTCTTTTTAACACACACACACACACGTACACACACACACACACACATATATATATATATATATATATATATATATATATATATATATTTATTTAATATATAAGCTGTAACGCGGTCAAATTACCATATTGATCGAAATCTCTTATTTCGATTCCAAAACTTCGTTGATCCGTATTATCCGGTTAACGATCCGATGACAACCAATAAATAATTTTAGCACTCAATAAATTTACCCGTTAAGTACTAAATTGGTTTAATTGGGTTAACACCCAAATAATTCTACTAATTATTTTGCGGATGTTACAAAGTTTTTCTCAATCATCTGCCCAATACTTAGCAGATTGCTCCTTATATCTGGTACATAAAATACCCCTTGGATGTAGCACCACTTACCATCTTTCGACAGGAACTTTATGGTACCTACTCCTTCAGCAGTAGCTCTACTGTTATCTGCAAACCTTATCTTTTTGCTTATCTGCTCCAGTTCGACAAACCACTCCTTGTGACAACACATGTGATTTGAACATCCTGTGTCGAGATACCATTCGACAGATTTCTCTTCAGTCGAATTTGTATCAGCCTTCAACAACAGTAATTCTAGGTCAGTAGCTGTCATGAATGACAATTCTTCATCATCATTGCTGGCAATGTTGGAGGCATTACCAGTGTTTCCACTGCCCTGCAACTCACACATTGCACAAGTATTTTGAGCATCGCAAGTGAATCCACTTATACAAGTGTTCCCACTATTTTGCTCGCTACTTTCAGCAATTTCTTCATCGAGTCGAATCTCATCTTCGACAGCCATCAGCATTAACTCCTCTGAGTCAGAGTCTGAGTCACCATCATTAGCAAACTTGGCTTCTGCATCTTTATCCCTAGGAACTTTCTTGTTTTTACACTTGTTCCTATAATGCCCAAATTGCTGACAGTTATAACACTGAACTTTCGACAGGTCTCCCTTCTTCTTGTCGAAAGATCCTTGTTCTTTCTTCTTACTGCTTGATCCCTTTTCTCTACCCTTCTCCTTGTTGCCTGCCTTCCAATTTCTCTTAGAGGAGTATGAAAGCAAGGCTTGTTCAGTTTCTTTCTCTGAACTTCTCTGCCTTATTCTCAATTCATGCGCCTCTAAGGAACCCTGAAGTTCATCTAACTTCAACGTATCTAGGTCCTTGGATTCTTCGATAGCAGTGACAACATAGTCGAATTCCCGGGTTAAGGATCTGAGCACCTTTTCGACTTTATTTACTTCAGTCACAGTTTCACCATTACCTTTCATTTGATTAGTTAATGCTACTAACCTTGTAATGAACTCTCCAATCGATTCTCCATCTGTCATCTTCAAGGCCTCGTACTGTTTCCTGAGCGACTGAAGGCGTATCTTCTTCAGTCTATCTGCTCCTCCATACGAGTTCTTGAGGATGTCCCAAGCTGCCTTCGCTGACTCACTGTCGATGATCAGGTTCAGGACATTGGAATCAACGCATTGGTGAATCAAAAACAGCCCTTTTCCATCTTTCTTCCTCAGCGAATGGTGGTTGTTCCTCACCGCTTCAGTGGCGTTTGCTGCCAAGGGTGGAACACCATCATTCACGACATCAAGGACATCTTGATATCGAAACAGCACCTTCATCTGCGCACACCAACGTTCATAATCCTTTCCGTCGAAGATTGGGAGGTTCCCCGGAATACCTCCACCAGAGTTGTCTCGCGCTGCCATGAATCTTGATAGATTTTGTAAGGATCTAACAAGCTCTTGATACCAGTTTGTTGGGGATAAACACGTGAAAGGGACTAGAAAGGAAGTGGCGGCGCTAAAGGGATAAGAGGAATGATTAGGGCAATATAATATATTAGGTAAAAGCTGCACTGAATTTCATAAAAGTAGGTTACAAATTACATGCTACTGACGTCTGTATATATATACAATGAAACAGGCCCAGGCCCATAATTTCGACTAGCCCATTCGACTGGCCCATTTCGACTAGGTTTCTAACTACACCTACTATTATTACAAGCGATAGAATTACAAGGCATATCTCAATATCTTTTACTGCCTACTATAATCTACTAATCAACTATAATAATCAATTGAAACTATGAGATAACTGCACACATATATAAAAAAACACGGGATAGCTGCACTAATATGTCAAAAAATACTGGATAACTGCAATGATATATATAAAACACGGGATAGCTGTACTGATATATAAAAAAACACGGGATAACATCACTGATATATAAAAAACACTGCACTGATATATAAATGCACAGATTGTGACAAAAGATGTGTGTATCTTCAAGCCATAGTTAAAGAGACACTAAGGTTACACCCACCAGCTCCTCTCTCATTATCTCGTGAATTCACATCTGATTGCAATTTAAGCGGCTACCACGTTTCAAAAGGAACTCGACTAATTACAAACTTATGGAAGATTCACACTAACCCAAGTGTTTGGCCAGATCCATTGGAGTTCAAACCAGAAACTCAGAAAGGTTCTTGACCACTCATAAAAATGTTGACGTTAAGGGTCAACATTTTGAGTTGTTACCATTGGGAAGTGGTAGAAGAATTTGTCCTGGAATTTCCTTTTCTCTTCGCATAATTCATTTCACTCTTGCTAGTTTTTTGCATTCCTTTGAAATTTTGAATCCGTCCAAAGAAGCAATTGATATGACTGAAAGCTTTGGATTGACTAATACCAAAGCAACTCCAATTATATCACGTCGTTTCTTCTCGAAAAACCTAGGTATAAAGCCACACTGTAAAGCCCAATTTGATTAGGTGCTTGAGGAGATAATTTAATATCTTTAAATATATTACTCAAATGTGCTTTATTGATCATCCAAGAAAAGACATCAAAAACAATAATGAAAAGGTAGGGGGATAGGGGATCCCCTTGCCTCTCTGGGGTAAGGACACTAGTTTTAAAGTCATTCACTTGGTACACATAAGTTATAGAAGTAACTAGAGAGAAGATTCTGTTAATCCAAGTTTAATTAAAGCCAAAAGTCTTAAGGGTGTCATGGAGGAAGCTCCATTCAACTCTATCATAGATTTTATTCATTTCAAGCTTAAATGCTAGACCTTTGCCACTATTGTAATGCTTCCTTTTCAAAAAATGGAAGGCTTCATGGGCAACAATTAGGTTTTCTTGAATTAGTCAGCCATCCAAAAGAGAACCCTATACTGAGGAGAAATGATTAGATCCATGGTAGGCTTAATTAAGTCCATGGACAAGAACCTTAGCAATGATTTTATGTAGATAGTAGCAACAACTGATAGGTCTAAGTTGAGTAATGAATTCGAGCATAAGAATTTTTGGAATAAGGACACCCATAGTTAAATTGACATCTTTCCTTATACATCCAGTATCAAAAAAGGAATTCACATATTTAAAAGACATCATTCTTAATAATATTCCAATTATTTTGAAAGAAAAGTCCATTAAGCCCATTAGGCTCTAGGGCTTTGAGAGCCTCAAGGAGAAAATAACTCTCTTAACCTCGGCTAAAGACACACGAGATAACAAGGATAAGATCATTTCATCTGTAACCAGGTTGGGAACCACCCGTAGAAATTCAGAGACATGATTAGTCGATTCTGAGGTATAAAGGTCAGAGTAAAAAGCTAGGATACGTGACATAATTTTATCTTGCCCCTCAAGCCACTGTCTAGCTGAATCTCATGTAAATTTTGTTTGTGCTTATCCTCTGAATAGTAGTAGCATGAAAGAACTTGGAGTTTTTATCACCCCACTTTAACCACTTTACCCGAGATCTTTGCTCCTAATACTTTTCCTCCTACTTCCACAGTTTATTTATGTCCCTTTTCAGAGATTTAACTTCCTCCCAATAACCTAATTATGAGGGAGGTTGAGCAAGTAATTTAGAAATCTCTCTCGCTGCATTCTTGAAAGTTTTAATGTGCCACTGACTGAGGTGAGGTTTGTATCTCTCTTGAGTTTTGGGTTCAATACAGTCCAAAAGCATGTTTGAAATTGATCGCTCTAAGCCCAATTAACCAAAAGCTATCAATTTTTTTCTCTAGATGGTGACCCCATCTCTTGAATTACAAATCCAAGTGAACTTACATCCCTTCAAGTCAAGATCCATTAGGTTAGTCTCATCTAAAAAAAAGCTTGAAAAGAGCAATTTTGTTAGAGTCAATAGGCCCGACTCCTTCTTTCTCCATGCCAGAGATCATTTCATTAAGGCTTAGATATATGTTTGGTCCCTGCAAATATCCTCATTATCCAGTTTGGTCCCTGCAAAAAAAAAAACTTTTAAAAAGCCCTTGCAAATATTCAACTTTTCTAGTTTGGTCTCTGCTTTTAGTTTTTGGCTAACAATATTAGTAATTAAGTGACGTGGCTGCTAACATGGATTCCAACTGGATAAATAAGGCTTATATCATCATCATCTCCCTTATTCCTCTTCATTTTCTCTTTCCTTCATTCTTCTTCCCCTTCATTTTCTCTCTTCCCTTTCACTTTCCTCGTTTCACTTCTTTCCTCGGTCTCTTCTGCAACAAAAAGAAAATTCTCCATTCATATCCACGCCCACAACACAATACACAACCATAATCTATTTCCATTTTAACAATCCCAATTTGATGCTCAACTACCTACGACCTGTAACTCTTCTTTTACCTTCCATGAACTAATTAGGCTTGTTGGCTATGGCAAAACGCCCAGGTCGCGAGGTAGAGCCATAATCATACTTTCCATAGTTACTTAATGTAACGCCCCAAAATAATTTAATTATTTATTTAATTAAGTTATTTAAGGCTTACAATATTTATTTAATTTGATTAACTAATTCAAGGTTTAATTTAATTTATTTTATTTGTTTAGGAGGTGTTGCCACGAATTAAGGTGGTGCTTGGGGGCCCATGATCCACAAGTGAGCCCATGACCCATTAGTTAGTCATAGGAGTCGACTCACTTAGGGGTCTTGGGAGTTAGTTGCATTTCACTCAAGTGTGCAAGAGAAAGAAAAAGAAACGTAAAAAGAGAGAGTGAGAAGAGGAGAAGTCGCGAAGTGAAGAGGAGAAGAAGAAAAGGGGCGAATCACTCAATGAGGAAGAGAAGGCTTGTTGGTGTCTTGCAATCCCTTGGAGCTTTGCTAGTAATTTCGACTTCTAAGAGGTTAGGGGGTCCTCTTTTTATCTTTAATACCTTATGCGAATTAGTAATGCCTAGGGTTAGGGTTCTAGGATGATTTCTATGAATGAATTGTTGTCTTGTTGATTAAATTGTAGTGTTGTGATATATGATTAGGAATTTCCTATGTTGAAATCGCATAATTGGTGCTTTGATTATTGCTAATGTGAATTGTATGTCACGTGTTTGAATATATGACTTGTTGGTGTTTGCTTGGTGAGAATTGAGGATCATGGTGATAATTGAATTATATATATATGATTGAGTGTTTGGTGAATTTAATTTGGTGTTTGAATTTGAAGAATTTTGATTTTGGAAGCTCCTAGGCGCCTTGGGCGCCATATGCCTTGTTGCTGTTTTCTGTGTCTCAGTCATGGGCGCCAGGCGCCCAGCCATTGTGCCCTGCGCCAGTTTTCCAGTTCTGTGCCACTGTGTTGCTGTTTTGGCGCTAGGCGCCTTGTGTCATGGGCGCCAAGGGCCCCAATGTTCTGGTGATTGTTTTGCCAATTTTGGTTTCTGGTTTTCATATTCAAGTAAAATAGCTCGTGCAAAATGATTTTGGTCACCAAAATAGTTGTGTTTCGTGTTTTCACTAGGCGCCTAGTGCATGGGCGCCATGTGCTCTGCGCCAGTTTTGGGTGTTCCTGCGCCAGTTCTGTGTCTGGGCGCTAGGCGCCCTGCGCCTGTTGTTCCTTGTGCCTGTCTCTCTGTGTTGCCAGTTTTGGCGCTAGGCGCCTTGGCCATGGGCGCCAAGGGCGCCACTGTTGTGTTGATTATTTTCTCAAAATTCTTTTTGGGTTCTCATACATTAAATAAATGGCTCGTGTAAAACAATTTTTGAAGTCATAAGAGTTGTATTCTGTCCTAGCCTTAGGCGCCTAGTCCATGGGCGCCAAAGATGCGTGTCACTTTTTGCCAAAATTTTTGTTGGGTTCTCATATTCTGAGTATTTGGCTCGTACAAAATCAATTTCGAAGCAAAATGAGTTTTCTTGCGTGTTGGCCTTAGGCGCCTAGTGCCTGGGCGCCGTGTTCCCCTGCGCCAGTTCCTGGGCGCCAGCGCCTATGCGCATGTTGCTGTTCCTGGGCGCCAAGCGCCCATGCGCCAACTCCTGTGTTGCTCCTGGGCGCCCAGCGCCTGGGCGCCAGTTTCCAGAATGTCTAAGTATTTTTCCGGTTTTGTTTTTAACGTAACTTTTGACTCGATTATCCAAATTTAACGGTTCAAAATGCGTTTCGAAGCTAATTTCGGTGTCTATCCAAACATTCTGGTTTTATGCAAAAATGAGTTAATTTACTGGTGGTTCTGGACTGAAGTTGTTCTAGGTGTCTAATTTCAATTTTTATTCATTTTCCCTATGTCGTGTCAAATCCTAAATTGGCCTAATTGAAATTGGTGTTGGTGTGAGTGGTGGGTTGAGTTGGTGAGTGTATTATGGTGTGATTGGTGAGCAGAGGCTTCGGCCTAATTTTAAATTGGTGAGCTGACTAATATAATGGTGAGAATATGAATAAAATGGTGAGTTGAATTAAATGGTGAATTGATGAATTGTGTGGTGTGTTGTGATGCATTTCCATAGCATCTTATGAAACATGTGCATTATTGGTGAGCAGAGGCTTCAGCCTAATTTTATTTGGTGAGCAGAGGCTACGGCCTATTTGTATTTGGTGACGATCCGACATGCATGTGCCCGTGGAGTTTGGGTTGCATTTCATGCATAACCATATATTGTGTAGTGCTGTTTGGAAATGTAATTTTGATGTGGTTGTTGCCATTGTTGTGAATCAATGTGCCTAGTTACCTTTTCCTATGCAGTGCTTATTTCCGTATGTTATTAATAATGAAAAGAGACTCATGTTGTGCGAAAAGGTGATGTGCAAGTATACACAATCGCAACAAGTAATATATTGATAAGTAAAGTTCGTTCCCACAGGGATTGGAATTAATCTAAGAAGTTTAAGTGATTAGAATCTTAGTGAAAAGAATTAAGTAACAAGTGAAAGTGAAGAGTTGTAAACATTATAAGTTGTGATAAAACAGGATTAAATTTGCAGTAATTAAAAGTGAGTTGGATAGCTCAATAGCATGTAAGTCCCCAAGAGTAATGTTAGATAATATTAGACGCTGTAGCGTTAAGCGCTATAGCGCTTCAGAATCCTTAGACGCTGTAGCGCCTTGGTGGCGTGCCTTTCAGTCACTTTCGTCAGGGCTATGTTACAAGACTCCTATGTCTAGGCTCTAAATAAGTTTTACCCCTGTATATTAAGCTCTTACAACATTTGCCTTATGAACTACTACTCCCCTATGTCTAGAGTTAAGTAGTGCTTCCTTTAAATGTCTTTAAAGAGTTTTCATTCATATCATTCCTTGAGTTCTCTTTGTGAACCATGTCTGTACCCACAAAGTTACCTTGTTTTAGTTGATCATTCCCAAACCAAGATTGAAAGCATTATGACACAAGGAATAAAACACAAACATCATAATAGTATACAAAAGTTACTCAAGGTTCATTACATACCAAGAACAATCCAACTACAACAAAGTTAGCTCATCACAAGTTCCATCAACATAATACAACTTGCGAGTATGTATTACCGTATGAAGACAAGAGAAGAATGGTTGCAAAAGATGCACTCCAATGATCCCAAGTAGCATACAAGAGATGAAGTTGAGGCGTGAGCAAAACCTTGAATGAAGACTTGAAAACTATATTAAAAATAAAAGCTTAAGAGTGGAATAATAATGGAGAGATGCTACTACGTATGTATGTAGTCCTTTTTTCAAGTTACCACACTTGTCTCTACGAGTTACCTCTTGGTGAAGTAATCTTCATTAATCTAAATAATATCTAAGTCTTAATAGTATATTAATATTACATGATGATTATTAGACTTAGATATTATCCTTAAAGCACTTTACAAAAAGTGGTAATGATGGAATACAACAACTATCACATGAGTTCCATTTAGGAGGCGCCAAGTGTAATTTAGCATCCACTTGAAAGTCAACAATTCCAGCTGAAAGGAAGAGATAAGGGTGGTGACTCATCATGTCCTCAAGTGGCCACACAAATATCTCAATGGTCAGCCGTCATATAACGCTATAGCGTTTCCTTGATAGCACACGCTGCAGCGCTAAAGCAAAACATCAAAAATATTCACAAAGACATTAACTATGCCCAAGTTTTAAGGAATTGACTTATAACCTATATTTATCCTAGTAATCATATATTCACATATTTAAGTACTAATATTACTTGAGAAATAAGCATAACTTAAGTATTAGGAGCATAAATAACCTATATAAAATAAGGTTATCACATCCCCAAACTTAAACCATTGCTTGTCCCCAAGTAATGACACTTGAACAAGATAAAGTTCTTTATATAACTAGCTGCAGCTTTTAAATTAAACAGGATTTAATCAAAAGCTAAATCTTATCATTTTCACACACCATAGTGATCCACAATTCAAATAGAATCATTACTGCTCAGTTGTGAGTGTGTGATATCAAAGCTCAACTTAGTCCCTAGTTAATTTCAGAATCTCTCTAAGGTTTGAGAAGAATGGATTTCTTTTGGGTTAGGCAAAGAATGCTTTCAAAAAGAAGAGTGGAATAACAATTTCACACAAGATCTGAGGGGCTTCAAAGCACAGCAAAGGGCTTTAATTAGGCATTTTTCAGATTATTGGCCAGTGCATAAACTTTTGGTCTAGTGATCAAACGCTGTAGCGCTTCAAAGTCCGTAGACGCTGTAGCGCTAGATTTTATGATTAAAACTAGATGCTATCTTCATTACTGAGCTCCTTATTTGCATTTTCTTTTTATGTTTTTGGAACAGCTCAGCAATTTATTTAAGATATTTTGCAACTTTTTCAAGACCACATTCATTTTTATTCTTCATTTTGCAAAGACCAATTTATCATCTTTTGATCCTAGCCTTAACATAACCGATGCACCCCCAAACTTAGCTTTTAAAACCACTCTCAAATTTTAATGAAAACTTGACTAACCCTTGGTTGTCCAAAACTTAACTTCATCCTTAGATTACTCCTAGCTAACTAGGTTCTTTACTAAGCTTGGATTTTGTGCAAAAGCAGCAATAACATCATTTCATTGTTTACACAATGCTGGCTTACTCAAAAATTCTTATTTATATTTGGCTATATGAATCAGCTTTTGCTTACTAAGAAATTTAAAACATGCAGCTAATCATACTTCCCATTCAAGCATACAAAACATTCAAAAACATGCAACACATGCAAAACATGGCATAATTATACTAAATATTAAAAAACATTGTTGTACTTAATTTAAAAACACTGTTAACCATAAGGTCCTCCCCCAGAAATTAAAATCAGCAGTGTCCTCACTGCTTGCTTGACAAGAAAGGGAGAGGCCTTAGAACAACAACAAAATAAGGTACAAAATAAGTACAAAATACATAACCGGCATAAGAAGCCAACAATTCTTGCCTTATTAGGCCTTCTTGAGCCTCTTACTGGCTCTTGAAGGTGCTGGGGCTTCTTTTTCTGCCTTCTTCTTCTTTGGCTGAGGTGGAGCAGGGCTTTCAGCCGCTACAGCGGTTGGTGGCGCTGTAGCGCTTACATCTTGAACTGCTGCTGCTGCAGCGTCTGACTCCTGCTCTGCTTCTTCCTCTTCTGTTTGCTCTTGCTCCTCTTCTTCCACCTGCTCTTCCAGTACTGAGTCTTTTTCATCCTGCATATTTACCAGCTCTTCAGCAGCCTTTTTTTCAGATTCCTCTTCTGTGAGATGCACCTCAGGCAATGGGTCACTAGGTACTGCAGACATAGTTGCTGCAGCACCTACTGGCTGAATACCTTCTTCTGGGTACTCAGCCAGTTTGACACCCGTGGCTCTTCTAGGCTTTAAGTATGACTGGTAAATTTTCTTTAGCTGCTCAGTGGGTTTTTCTTTTGCTGCTGGTTGTTTTTGTTCAGGCTTCTTTGGTGTTACTTGCTTGGCAGGTGTTTTCTTAGGTGTTGGTTTGGTATGTTCAGGGATGGTGGTAGGGGTTGATGGTGGATTGGTTGTTTTGGCAGTGGGGGTTGGTTTGGAAGGTGTGGTTTTTGGTTTCTTTGGGCTTGGGGTTGGATCACATTGTATTTCTTCAGCTTGCTCCTCCTCCTCACTCTCAATTTCTTCTTCAGACTCACTTTCCTCTCCTGATGATTCTTCATCATCTTGCTTTTCCATTTCTTTCATTACTGCAATTGTTTCTTCTTCATCTTCCTCACTAATGTTCTCAATGTCATCAGAATCCATGCTTTCCTCCTCTACTACAGCTTTTTGCACTTTCTTGGCTGGGCTAGGCTTTGTTTTCTTTGCTTTCTTTAATGGACTAGCCTCAACCTTTTTCTTTTCTGCCTTAACTCCCTTTTTCTCTTGCTTTTTAATTGGCTCTTCTTCCAGCAGCCAATCAGGGAATTGAGGAGGGAGAATTGATGTTTTTCCTTTGGATATTTGAGCATACAATGCTTTTTCCCAGTCAAATTTTTCTTTCACAAATTTGCAGAGGACCTGCTGCTTCAGCTCTAAGCGCTGTAGCGCTTGAGAGTCAGAAGACGCTGTAGCGGCAGGTTTCTGCTTAACTTTGAAAATGCAAGGAAATGCCCCAAGAGGGGATCTTCTTTCTTCTTTCATTTCTACTTCTACATCAGCCTCCAGACATAACTCAGAAATTAAACAAGGAAAATATAAGTTACCTCCCTTTTTAACTCTGCATTTCTCTATCTCTCTGGCTATCAATCTGCCCACGTCTATCTTTTCTCCTGCCATTATAGCATCAATGACAATGAGTCTTTCTTTCTCCACAAATGTTGTGTGAGATGTTGGCAGCAGGGAGTGTTTGATAAAACTACACCACAGATTTGCTTCTTCACAGAGATAGGCTTTTTTAATTTTGTATTCAGCTCCAAATTTTTCCCAAGTTGATCCTTCCACACAAATCCTTCTTCGAACAGCTTCCATTTCCTCATCTCCCCAGTTCAGAACTTTAGTTTCCAGCGCTTTTCCATGATAACCTAAATGGAAGATATCATTGATTGTTCTGGAGTTGAAGTTTACAGTTTCTCCTCTTACTAGTGAATGGGTTTGAGGCTTTCCTTCCTTAGGTTCGTCAATGCCAGAATAGAACTCTCGTACCAAAGATGTCATGTAATCTTTGCGATGCTTGATGAAGCTCTCCCATCCCAGCGATGTGACAGCGGTTGAAAACGCATCAGGAGCATTTTCTGTCTTGAATCCTCTTTCTGCTATGAAATCCATCTTCCAGAACCTTTGAGGATCTTGAGTCGCCTTAGGCATGGTGTTTTTCGTAGGATTTGAGGGTTCTGGTTTCTTAGTAGCTCCCTTACCAGATCGTTTGAGTGCGGCTTGCTTTTTGGTCATAGTTGGTTAAGAGTTTTGCGTATTTGTTTCTGGGCGCTTTGGGAAGTGTTGGTGTGTGTTGGGACGAAGGAAGAAGAAGGAGTGGAAGTTTATGAGTGGTGATTGTAACGGTTGCGAGCAGTTTCTACGATAAAGGAAAGAGAAAGAGAAAAGAAAATGGTGGCGTGGGGAGTTGTGGATATTAAAGTTACGGTTTTGTGAGTGAAGTGGGAGAGAGAAGATGAAACTGTTGATTTGACAATGGCAGGTGAGTAGGTGCACGTGCTTGTCAGGCTAGGGATGGGGGTACAGTGCCAGCTCATCCTGAGCAGGATCTTTTTATTTTTTTGTTTGACCTCACCCAGTCCTGATTTAAGACAAACGCTACAGCGTCGTTGTTCTAAGCAACCGCTACAGCGCTTATCCTAATTTCCTGCATAAAAAATAAACATAACAATTTTGTTAGAATTCTTGGGGTGCCTCCCAAGAGCGCTTGCTTTTAAAGTCTGCAGCCAGACTTTCTCTTTCAAATTAGAGATCTTTAAGCTCAATTGTGGTTTGGTCCCTTACCACATTTTCACCAAAATATTGTTTAACCCTTTGGCCATTCACTTTGAAGGTGGTATTGGTGGTCACATCATAGAGGTCCACAGCCCCATGGCTATATATTTTCATTAATTGAAAAGGGCCTGACCACCTGGATTTTAACTTTCCAGGAAACAACCTTAACCTGGAGTTGTAAAGCAATACCTGTCCTCCTTCTGTGAGATCTCTTTTTATCAGTTTTTGATCATGCCACACCTTGGTCTTCTCTTTATAGATTGCTGCATTCTCATAGGCAAAATGCCTAAGTTCTTCCAATTCATTCAATTGCAGCAATCTAGCATCTCCTGCTTTCTTGTAGTCAAAATTGAGTTTTTTTAGAGCCCAATGGGCCTTGTGTTG
Source organism: Astragalus membranaceus (assembly GCA_039519185.1). Lineage (NCBI taxonomy): Eukaryota > Viridiplantae > Streptophyta > Magnoliopsida > Fabales > Fabaceae > Astragalus > Astragalus membranaceus. The sequence continues at coordinate 5,764,601 of CM076852.1, forward strand.
AAGTTCAATTGGTAGGTGACAGGACTTCCCATAAACCAACCTATAGGGGGACATCCCCAAAGGTGTTTTATAAGCTGTTCTGTAGGCCCATAAAGCATCATCTAGATGTATTGACCATTCTTTCCTTGAAGGCCCTACCATTTTTTCCAACATTCTTTTTATTTCTCTATTTGACAATTCAGTTTGACCACTAGTCTGTGGATGATAAGTGATAACTCATATTTATATGAGTTATTTATACTTATTCAAAGTAAATCATGCAAGTTCTCTGGCAATAGCAGGTTGTTTCTAGTAAAGTTTCTATTAGTTTATTGCTTTTAGTTAGAAAGGGGCTAAATTACAAGTTCTAGGCATTTTGGTGCCAATTGGCGCCTTTGTGAGCGTTTTGATGCTTCTTGTGTTTGTGCAGTAATCTGAACGTGGCAGCGTCTCTCATCACGTCTAAAGAAGGACAGCAGAGCAAGAAAATAATATATATCATTTTAGCGCGCATGTAATGATGACCAGAGATCTGGAAATGAAGAAGATCTTCTCTTTCTTCAGCACTGACGCGGCTGACGCACTGTAGCAGTGCGGTGTCACTTCAGGGCAGAGTCAACTCGCAAGCAAGCTTGGAAGGTGGGGGAATGACATCAGCAGCATGTGACCTCTTTTGACCATGGCTATTCTCTCTCTATAAAAAGGCAAGGGTGCACTATGCGGAAAGAAAACACACGACTCCATTCATCATCCACCTTCCCCCATTTTTCAGAGATAGTTTTTCTGAGAGAAGTTCTGGACACAGACTTCTTCATTTTTAATTCTCTCAAGGCCCCAATTTCCATATCCATTCGCAGCCATTATTGTAAAGCTCAGACGTTGTAACGTCTTTACAGCGTGCATGAAGGAAGGCCACTTAGGCGTATCTTTTGCGTTTAGTCTCCTTTTCTCTATGTACGGTATTTGGATTTTAACTCCTCTTGTTTCTGTAAGGATGCTCAGCATGAGCTAAACAATTTGTAGTTGGGTTGTTGTTTTGCATGTAATGAACCTCTAGTTTAATATTATGAAGTATTGATGTTTATGCGTTTTAAATCTTTGCATGTTAATATTTCCAAACTTGTTTTGAACTGATCACTTAAAATAAGTAGATTCATAGGTACAGACATGGTCTATGAAAAGAACTCAAAGATTTATGTGAATGAAAAGGTGCACTAAAGACATTTAGGCATTTTTATCTAAGTCTAGACATAGAACAGATAATAGTTCATAGGACATTGCTGTGGGTACTTAAAATACAGGAGTAGGCCTACTTAGAACCTAGACATAGGAATTCTAGTACTTGAAGCTCTGACGTTTTGTGACTGAAAAGCACAGCTCTTTTGCAACAGCGTTCAAACGTTATAACGTCTATACAACATAGCATTTGTACGTGTTAGCGTGTAAACGTTATAACGTCTGACTAGAGGAGATTTACTTGCATGCAGCAATCCAACTCACACTCATCCATATTCACACCCACTTCTCATTTACTTGCTTTATTTATGTTCTTAGTCTTAATATCAACTTTTAGTGTCGATTTGCTACTTGTTTCACTTGTGTTTTAAAGACTTGAACTCTGAAAGTTAATCAATCCTCGTGGGAACGATCTCTTACTTTTATCCACTTTATTACTTGTACGACGTGTATACTTGCACTGATATTGCGACTAGAACACACACGATCGCGAATAAGTTTTTGGCGCCGTTGCCGGGGATCTGTATTTAACTTTTATTGTTCAACAAGAATTAAAACACTAGGTGAAAGAATTCTGCTGTGTTGTTTGTTGTTTTTATGAGTGAACAGATAAACGTTACAGCGTATGCTTAGTTCCAGTTCAAGCTCTAGTTCAACAGAACCAGGGAGTGGATCTGAACCTGAATTCTACCCAGAGCCTGAAAGAACCTTCAGGCGACTAAGGAGACAACAAAGGCTAAGAAGGCAGCAACAACAACAGCAAGTTCAGCCACCAATCATGTCTGAACATGGTACTGGTGGTAGAAGCTCTAGAGGTGGACGTACTCCAAGAGGAGGAAGGCACTCTGATGCTGGAGGACGTGGTCGTGGACCACAAACTCATACAGAAACCTATGTTGATGATGAACACTGGCAGAGACAGCAACTCATCAATGCAGGGCCACAAGACATGGTCAATGACAGGGACAGGCCTATGCGTGATTATGCCGTGCTCAATCCTGCACATTTACAAACAGGCATTGCAAGACCACCTATTCATACTGGTCACTTTGAATTCAAGCCAATGATGTTCCAAATGTTGCAGACTGCAGGGCAATTTGGGGGTTTCCCTCAAGAAGATCCTTATGCACATCTAAGGCAATTTTTGGATGTGTGTAGCAACTTTGTCATCCCTGGAGTCTCAGAAGATGCCTTCCAACTGAAGCTATTTCCATATTCTCTTAAGGACAAGGCCAAGAATTGGTTGAACTCCTTAGAGCCAAATTCAATTCATACTTGGGATGAGCTAGCTGAGAAATTTCTTGGAAAATACTTCCCTCCCAACAAAAATGCCAAGTTAAGAAATGACATCACTTCCTTCAAACAAAGAGAAGGGGAATCATTATTTGAGGCTTGGGAAAGATGGAAGGAATTACTAAGAATGTGCCCACACCATGGCATTCCCGTAGTTATTCAAATGGAGACTTTTTATAATGGTCTAGATCAACCTACCAGGCTTATACTTGATGCTTCATCAGGCGGTGTCATATTAAACATGTCTTTCTCTGAGGCATGCAGACTTATTGAAGACATAGCCACTCACAATGCCCATTGGCCTTCTGATAGATTCACTCCTGGAAAGAAGGCTGGTGTCCATGAGATAAGTGAAGTAACTGCCCTTTCTGCTCAGGTTGCTTCTCTGACCAACATGATTAAAAACTTGAGCACTCCAAACGTGGCCACGTCTGAACCACAGACTGCTGCAGCTATTGAACCAACAGCATCTGGGGGAGTAGTGTGTGTATATTGTGAAGGAGGGCATGTCTACGAAGAGTGTCCCCATAACCCCCAGTCTGTAAACTTTGTATCACATAACAAAGGTAACAGTCCCTTCTCCAACTTGTACAATTCAAATTGGAGAAATCACCCAAATTTTAGTTGGAAGAACAACAATTCTTTGAATGCTAGCAATGCTGCTCCTGCAATACCCCCAGGATTTCCCCCTCAACAACAAAAGCAGTATACGCAGAATAACAACAACAGCAATTTGGAAGCCTTGATGAAAACTTTCATAAGTGATTGTAGGGCAACCTTACAGACCCATGAGTCTTCAATCAAAACTTTGGAGAACCAAATTGGACAGATAGCCTCAGCTCTTACTCAAAGACAGAATGGATCTCTTCCATCCACAACTGAAACACCATCTTCATCCAAGTCAAATGATAAAGATGTGGTGAATGCACAGGTAAATGCTATCTCATTAAGAAGTGGCACTGAGTATCCAGAACCATCTATGCCTAAGGAATCTGAGGTGCCAGACAAGGAAAAAGAGAAAAACAAAGGTGGAGAAAAAGAGAAGAATATTCCAGACATTGTGATGTCTAAGCCAGACGTTACAACGTCTAGTTCTGAAACAGGAATCAAGACTGTTCCTAAGCTTGTACCTGAATATCCTCCTCCACCCTACCCTCAAAGACTCAAGAAAGCTCATGAAGACAAGCAATTCAGCAGGTTCATGGAGATGCTAAAACAGCTGCACATAAACCTTCCCTTGGTTGAAGCTCTACAACAGATGCCAAACTATGCCAAGTTCCTAAAGGATATCATCACCAAAAGAAGAAGGCTAGGGGAGTTTGAAACTATTGCTTTAACTGAAGAATGTAGCTTAATCATGCAGAATAAACTCCCTAGAAAACTGAAAGATCCTGGCAGTTTTACTATACCATGCTCCATTGGAGATTTTTACCTTGGCAAAGCTTTATGTGACTTGGGGGCAAGTATTAACTTGATGCCCAAGTCCATTTATGAAAAACTTGGTATAGGAACTGCCAGACCTACTTCTTTAAGTCTTACATTAGCTGATAAAAGTAGAGTTTATCCTGAGGGCATATTAGAAGATGTTTTGATTAAAGTTGACAAATTCGTTTTTCCAGTGGACTTTGTTATTTTGGATTTTGATGCAGATAAGGAAGTTCCTATCATCTTGGGGCGACCATTTCTAGCCACTGGAAGGACACTCATTGATGTGCAGAAAGGAGAATTAATCATGAGGGTCAATGACCAAGAAGTCAAATTCAACGTCCTCAACGCACTCAAGTATCCAGAACCTAACACAGAGGAATGTTCCTTTGTGGTTGCCCTTGACCATGTGGTTCAAAAGCAATTCAATAAAGATAATGACCACTTGGAAAATATTCTGGGCAATGATGAGATTCAAGAATTGTTATCAGAAGAAGCTGATCAGTCAAACGTTACAACGTCAACCACAGACGTTGTCACGTCTGATTCCCATGTACCCAGGGCGTGGACAAAGAAGTATGAATCCTTGGGGAAAGAAGACTCCAATCTCAAGAAGATAGTACCATCCATTGAAGAACCACCCACTCTGGAATTGAAAGTGTTGCCTGATCACCTGAAGTATGCCTTTTTAGGGGAAAATGATTCTTTACCAGTGATCATTTCTTCTAACCTCTCACAAGAGCAGGAAAGTGATCTCATTAGCACCTTGAAAAGGCACAAGAAAGCCATTGGTTGGCAAATGGCAGATATCAAAGGTATCAGTCCCACAATCTGTATGCACAGAATTGTCTTGGAAGAGAATGCAAAGAACAGCATTGAAGGACAAAGGCGATTGAACCCGATAATGAAGGAGGTGGTCAAGAAAGAAATCATCAAATGGTTAGATGCAGGAATCATTTATCCAATTAGTGATAGCTCATGGGTGAGCCCAGTTCAATGTGTGCCAAAGAAAGGTGGAGTTACTGTGGTAACCAATGAAAAAAATGAATTAATTCCAACAAGAACAGTGACTGGATGGAGGATATGTATGGACTACAGGAAGCTGAACAAAGCAACCAAGAAGGACCATTTTCCTCTGCCATTTATTGACCAGATGCTGGATAGACTTGCAGGCAAAGAATTCTATTGCTTCCTTGATGGTTACTCAGGATATAACCAGATAGCTATTGTGCCTGAGGACCAAGAGAAGACCACATTCACTTGTCCTTATGGTACCTTTGCCTTCAGAAGGATGCCATTTGGATTGTGTAATGCGCCTGCAACATTTCAGAGGTGTATGATGGCTTTATTCTCAGATTTTATTGAAAAATCCATGGAAGTTTTCATGGATGACTTTTCAGTCTATGGAGACTCATACAAGGCATGCTTGGATAACTTAGAAGGAGTCTTAATAAGGTGTGAAGAAACCAACTTAGTACTCAACTGGGAGAAATGCCACTTCATGGTTCAAGAGGGAATTGTTTTGGGGCATAAAATTTCTAAGAAAGGGTTGGAGGTGGATAAAGCGAAAATTGATGTTATTGACAAATTACCTCCACCTACAACTGTCAAAGGTATTAGAAGTTTCTTAGGGCATGCTGGTTTTTACAGAAGGTTTATCAAGGATTTCTCAAAAATTTCCAAACCTTTGTGTCTGCTGCTGCAACGTGATAACGTCTTCAACTTTGATGAGCATTGTCACGAAGCCTTCCAGAAATTGAAGAATGCCCTTGTAACAGCTCCTGTGATAGTCACTCCTGACTGGTCCAAACCATTTGAATTAATGTGTGATGCGAGTGACTACGCTGTGGGGGCCGTATTGGGTCAAAGGTATGGCAAAATTTTTCACTCTATATACTATGCTAGTAAAACCTTAGATGATGCCCAATTAAATTATACTGTAACTGAGAAAGAGTTACTGGCTGTTGTATTTGCTTTTGACAAATTTAGATCATACTTGGTGGGTGCAAAAGTTATTGTTTTTACTGATCACTCAGCCATCAAGTATTTGATTTCTAAAAAAGATGCAAAGCCACGACTCATTAGATGGGTTCTCCTCCTCCAAGAATTTGACTTGGAAATTCATGATAAAAAGGGGGTGGAGAACCAAGTTGCTGATCATCTTTCTAGGCTTGAGAATGTTGATGCAGGTACAGGTGCAGAAGAAATAAAAGAAAATTTCCCTGATGAAAAACTGCTGACAGTAGCCACAGTAGCTGAAGACGTTACCACGTCTATGACTATTTCTTCAAACGTTATAACGTCTGATACTACTGCTCCCTGGTATGCTGATATAGTTAACTTCCTAGTCAGCAAGATGGTGCCTGTGGATTTCAACCATCAGCAAAGAAAAAAATTCTTCCACACCGTGAAGCACTATTTTTGGGATGAGCCCTATCTATATAAGATGTGTCAAGATCAGTTGCTTAGGAGATGCCTGGCTGAAGAGGAACAACTCCATGTATTACAACAATGTCATGCATCACCTTATGGAGGACATTTTGGAGGAACCAGAACTGCAGCAAAGGTGTTACAGTCAGGATACTATTGGCCAACACTCTTCAAAGATGCTCATGAATTAGTAAAAAGATGTGATAAATGCCAAAGAGCTGGAAACATCTCCAACAAGCAAGAAATGCCATTGACAAATATTCTTGAAGTGGAACTGTTTGATGTTTGGGGAATGGACTTCATGGGGCCATTTCCTATGTCTCATGGAAATTTATACATTTTGGTAGCTGTGGATTATGTGTCAAAATGGGTGGAAGCCATTGCATTACCCAATAATGAGGCCAAATCAGTCAGCAAATTCCTAAAGCAAAACATCTTCACAAGATTTGGTACTCCAAGAGCTATAATCAGTGATGAAGGCTCTCACTTTTGTAACAAGCTGATTGAGAACCTATTGGCTAAGTACGGAGTGAAGCACAAGATTGCTACAGCTTATCACCCACAAACAAGTGGTCAAGCAGAAATTTCCAACAGAGAAATTAAAAGGATACTTGAGAAGATGGTTGGTCCAAACAGGAAGGATTGGTCCCTGCACCTTGATGATGCATTGTGGGCGTACAGAACAGCATTTAAGACACCACTGGGCATGTCACCATACAAGTTAGTCTTCGGAAAAGCTTGTCACCTGCCCATTGAGCTCCAACACAAAGCTCACTGGGCACTGAAGCAACTGAACCTAGATCATTCAAAGGCTGGAGAAGCAAGGCTCCTTCAACTAAATGAGCTAGATGAATTCAGGCACACTGCCTATGAGAATTCAAAAATGTATAAAGAGAAAACCAAGAAGTGGCACGATCAGAGAATTCAAAGAAGGGAGCTAGTAGAGGGACAATCAGTTTTGTTGTTTAATTCAAGATTAAAGTTGTTCCCTGGGAAGTTAAAATCAAGATGGTCAGGACCTTTCAAGATAGTAAAAGTCTACAGTCATGGTGCTGTGGATCTGTTTGATGAGAAAACTAATTCCATTTTCAAGGTCAATGGCCAAAGAGTGAAGCATTACCATGGAGAACATGTGGTTAGGGACAAGACCACAGTGACTCTCAACAACCTCTGAATTCAAAAAAGGGGATAGTCTGGCTGAAGACTCTTAAAGCAAGCGCTCTTGGGAGGCAACCCAATGGTTTTTACTAACCAGCAATTTTGTGTCTTTAAATTTTTTGTGCAGGATTGGGAGCTGAAGTAGTAAAAACGTTATAACGTCTCTGCGTGTCTAGGATGTTGTCACGTTCGCTGCCTGGGTAAACTTTTAAATGAAAAAGAAAAGAAAACGAGTCAAGCAGTTTTTAAAATGAAACAATTTTTAATGAATTTTTTGAGACGTGACTGCCAAGGTGACCATGACGTCACTTCCAACGGTTACTCCTTTTTCCCAAACCCACGCCACCACCTACTTCCCAACTTCCCATAAAACCTCCCCAATAGACACACACCAGTTACAATCATCAAAACCACCTTCATACACTTTCAGAAACCGCAATCTTATACCTTCTCCCAACCCCAAATCGCAAATCTCAATCTCAAATCCCCCACTCTCCAGAAAACTCATACAATCACCATGACTAAAACAAAGCAAGCTGCAGTAAAATCATCTGGTAAAGGAAAGAACGTCAACCCAAGTTCTTCTTCTGTTCCAAACCCAGAAATCCCCATTCCTTCAAAGAAGAAAGCCTTGCTGCCAGAAAGGGGTTTTAGCTTGGAAAACCCAAATCCTGACTTTATCGCAACAGTGGCAGCATTGGGATGGCAGAAATTTGTAGTTCACAGAAAGGAATACATTGCAACTCTGGTGCATGACTTTTATAAAGGAATCGTAGAAAGAACCGATGGAGAACTTTCAAGCACCTCCATCGTACGAGGTGAGGAAGTCAAATTTGGTGTAAGAGTCATAAATGACTACTTTGGGCTAGGTTACTATGGCAAGGCAGTTGAGGTGAAGCAAAAGACGTACGGAGTGGCAGAGATGACTGAAATCAAAGAAAGGATATGTGTTGAAGGAGCTGTTTGGGAGCGAAGAGGCGACCATGGGAATGAATTCAAGATTTTGAAGAGATACCTTTGTGATGAGGCCAGTGCTTGGTTTCATTTCATCAGACATTGCTTGATACCCACTTCCCACACTCTCTGGGTTGATAAAGAGAGGCTGATTGCTATTGATGCCATTATGTCAAGAGATAAGATTGAAGTGGGTAAGCTCATCAACAGAGAGATTAACAAATGGCAGAACAGGAAGGATGGATACCTATACTTCCCTTGTTTAATTACCGATCTCTGCATGGAGGCTGGAGTGGAGATTGAAGCATCTGAGCTAAGAGAGGAACCTCAGGGGGCATTCTCTACAAAGTTCAAAGCTAGGCAGAGAGCTGCAGATGCTACCACGTCAGTTGATGCACAGACGTTACAACGTCTGGTAGACCAGCAAAACAGCCTAGCCAAGTTTGTCAAGGAGCAATTTGAGTGGCAAAAGAAGGTGATTGCACATACAACAAAAGGCAAGATGGTGATTGAAGAACCAGTACTTCCAGATTGGATGCAAGAGGAAGATGAAGACAACATACTACTAGCAGCAATGAACCCCAAGAAAGTGAAGAAGGAAAAAGTCAAGAAAACAAGAAAACCAGCAACAAAAAGAAAGAGCCCAGCAAAGAAGGAGCAGAAGAAGGTAAGTAGTGAGGAAGAAGAGCTTAAATCAGCTGATATGGATAGCATCAGTGAAAGTGATGCAGAGGAATCAAAGAAGGTGAGTAGGGAAATCCTAAGTGATGATGAGGAAGAAACACATTCAGAAGAGAAAGGAAGTTCCAGTGATAAGACTGATATTGAGGCTGACTCCCCACCAACCCAAACACTCAAAGAACCAGCCCAACCCACACCATCATCACCAAAAGACAAACAACCCCAACCCTCAGATAAAACCCAACCCACCCATGACCAAAACATCCCCCAAACACCACAATCTAAACCTAAAGATCAGCCCATTTCAAAGCCAACCCCCACTCAACCTGAACCAACTAAAGAGCCATCACAACCATCCATTCCAGAAGTAACCAGTGCAGATGTGGCTACGTCTGAACCAAATGTTGTTGAAACCAACCCAGACCCACAACTCATTCCCCCACCCAAAAGGCAAAGATTCAAGACTGTACCCACCCAAAGTCCATTTGGGAAGAAGAAAAGGCGTGAAGTAGCCGCTGCAAGTGAAAAAGCAAGACATGGTGATGAAGAAGAGCAACCAGTTGATCCTCCTGCACCCAAAAGGCAAAAGTTGCAGGTAAAAAAGAGATCTGAAGCTGCTAAAGACAAGCCAGCAACAGCCACCAGCGCAGCATTTGTAGCTGCAAGTGGTTCAGAGAATGCTCCTGCTGTTGCTGCTGATGAGGAAGCTGCAGACGTTACAACGTCTCATGAGCCAGAGGTTGAAAAAGCCCAGGGGGAACCCAAAGAACAGCAGCAGATTCATCCTGCAGAGCTGGAAAAGCAGAAAGCATGGGAGGAAGCAAAGAAAAGAGTTGCTGAGAGCAGTGTAAAGAGGCCCCAGGAAACTGAAGTCTCAGTTGATGTTGGTGACGGTGAAGGAGAAAAGAAGAAGAAGGAAAAGAAAAAGAAGGCTGTGCAAGCAAGCATCCCAGCCAGACAAAGTGGAAGGCTCAGGGCCGGTGCTCTGAACAAGTAAGTAGCCCTCTTTTAGCAGTAGAATAGTCTTAGTTTCCAATTTCAGTACAAATAAATAAGCTGTCTAGACGTTACAACGTCTTGAGAGTTAGTAGTTGTTTTGTTTCTGTTTTGTGTAAACGTTCCTCTCTCATTTTTCAAAATCAGTGAGCAGTGGGGACACTGCTCATCTTTTTGTTCGGGGGGGGGGGGAGGATCATTTTTTATGTTTCCTGTCTGCATGAAATCAAATGCAAAATCAGTTTACTTTCCTACTCTATTAATCATCAAAAATGTTTCTCTTTGGGCTAAATCTAGTAATGACTATGTGTGAATTTGTGTGAGTAGCTGATGCATGCTTAAATGAATAGAATTGATTACTGCTTCCACACAAACTCTGTTTTGAGGAAAACCTAGTTAGCTAAGGACTAATTGATGCAAAGCTAGTGCTGGTTGACTATGGTGATGGTAGAACTTGATTAAAAACTCAGAGTAGCAGTAGAAGCTAAGTTTGGGGGTATATCAGGTTGTACTAAGGCTGGGTGCAAAGACTGTAGGATGATTAGTGCTTGTGTAGTGTGAGTGCAGCGTTGTAACGTCTACCCGTAACGTTATAACGTATGCCGTGTGTGTTTGTGTGTTGTGTTCTGTGTTATCAAACGTTGTAGCGTCTCTTCTATAAACGTTATAACGTCTACTCCAAAAAAAAAAAAAGACCAAAAAAGTGTGTGTTGTTTCAAATAAGTGGAAAAATCCACATGTCCTCTGTGTTTGCTGCAAATTCCCGAAACAAATACTGGGTACCCCAAATATCTCAATCCAAAATTGTCAAATCCAAAGGATCAAAAAGGAGAAAATCACAAAAACTCCAAACCAAAAGTGAAGAAAAAAGAGAAAAGTTGCTCAGTAATGAGGGATTGCAGCTGTGTGTTTTGCGTTGTGTGAGTCAGAAAAGTAGTTTGCACTAATCTAGTCCTAGCACCCAAATAAAGACCCTTTGTCGTGCTTAAAATACCCCTCAAGTCTTGTGTGAAAATGTTAGCCTACTCTTTGTTTTGAAAGATGTTGTACTCTCACCATTTGGAAACCACTCTTTCATAGGCTAGGGTAGTTCTGAACCTAGCTAGGAAAAGAATTGATACAGAGATCACACACTCACTTTGGGCAGTAATGAATCTAGAATGTAATTGTGCATTGGTGCGTGAGTGTGTAGTATAGGTCTGAAGGAATTAGCCCCTTGAGGAAAGTTTTTGATCAAAAATAGTTGAGCAGGGTGTAAACTGTTGGTGTATTTAATTTCTTGCATCTTTTCATATGTTGTATTTCAATTGCTTGAGGACAAGCAATGGTTTAAGTTTGGGGGTGTGATAACTCATATTTATATGAGTTATTTATACTTATTCAAAGTAAATCATGCAAGTTCTCTGGCAATAGCAGGTTGTTTCTAGTAAAGTTTCTATTAGTTTATTGCTTTTAGTTAGAAAGGGGCTAAATTACAAGTTCTAGGCATTTTGGTGCCAATTGGCGCCTTTGTGAGCGTTTTGATGCTTCTTGTGTTTGTGCAGTAATCTGAACGTGGCAGCGTCTCTCATCACGTCTAAAGAAGGACAGCAGAGCAAGAAAATAATATATATCATTTTAGCGCGCATGTAATGATGACCAGAGATCTGGAAATGAAGAAGATCTTCTCTTTCTTCAGCACTGACGCGGCTGACGCACTGTAGCAGTGCGGTGTCACTTCAGGGCAGAGTCAACTCGCAAGCAAGCTTGGAAGGTGGGGGAATGACATCAGCAGCATGTGACCTCTTTTGACCATGGCTATTCTCTCTCTATAAAAAGGCAAGGGTGCACTATGCGGAAAGAAAACACACGACTCCATTCATCATCCACCTTCCCCCATTTTTCAGAGATAGTTTTTCTGAGAGAAGTTCTGGACACAGACTTCTTCATTTTTAATTCTCTCAAGGCCCCAATTTCCATATCCATTCGCAGCCATTATTGTAAAGCTCAGACGTTGTAACGTCTTTACAGCGTGCATGAAGGAAGGCCACTTAGGCGTATCTTTTGCGTTTAGTCTCCTTTTCTCTATGTACGGTATTTGGATTTTAACTCCTCTTGTTTCTGTAAGGATGCTCAGCATGAGCTAAACAATTTGTAGTTGGGTTGTTGTTTTGCATGTAATGAACCTCTAGTTTAATATTATGAAGTATTGATGTTTATGCGTTTTAAATCTTTGCATGTTAATATTTCCAAACTTGTTTTGAACTGATCACTTAAAATAAGTAGATTCATAGGTACAGACATGGTCTATGAAAAGAACTCAAAGATTTATGTGAATGAAAAGGTGCACTAAAGACATTTAGGCATTTTTATCTAAGTCTAGACATAGAACAGATAATAGTTCATAGGACATTGCTGTGGGTACTTAAAATACAGGAGTAGGCCTACTTAGAACCTAGACATAGGAATTCTAGTACTTGAAGCTCTGACGTTTTGTGACTGAAAAGCACAGCTCTTTTGCAACAGCGTTCAAACGTTATAACGTCTATACAACATAGCATTTGTACGTGTTAGCGTGTAAACGTTATAACGTCTGACTAGAGGAGATTTACTTGCATGCAGCAATCCAACTCACACTCATCCATATTCACACCCACTTCTCATTTACTTGCTTTATTTATGTTCTTAGTCTTAATATCAACTTTTAGTGTCGATTTGCTACTTGTTTCACTTGTGTTTTAAAGACTTGAACTCTGAAAGTTAATCAATCCTCGTGGGAACGATCTCTTACTTTTATCCACTTTATTACTTGTACGACGTGTATACTTGCACTGATATTGCGACTAGAACACACACGATCGCGAACAATAAGCAGTTGCTATTTTATGTTTGACTCCATATTTAGCCAATAGGGTCTCAATTAGTTTATTACAAAAATGAGATCCCTCATCACTTATGATGGCTCTAGGAGTTCCAAAACGAGTGAAAATGTTTTTCAATAAAAATTTGCTCACAGACCTAGCATCATTGTTGGGTAAAGCAACAGCTTCCACCCATTTTGAAACATAGTCTACTGCTACTAAAATGTATAGGTTTCCATGAGAAGGGGGAAAAGGTCCCATGAAATCCATTCCCCAAACATCAAAGAGTTCAACCTCTAGAATGTTTGTTAAAGGCATTTCATGTTTGTTTGAAATATTCCCTGTTCTCTGGCACCTGTTACATTTTTTAACAAAGTCTTGAGCATCTTTGAAAAGTGAAGGCCAAAAGTAGCCAGATTGCAATACCTTTGCAGCAGTTCTAACCCCACCAAAATGCCCACCACATGGTGCAGAATGGCAGTGCTGTAGCACTTGCATTTGCTCTTCCTCTGCTAGGCATCTCCTCATTAACTGGTCTTGACATTTCTTGTATAGAAAAGGTTCATCCCAATAATATTGTTTCATTGTGTGGAAGAACCTTCTTCTTTGCTGATAAGTCATCTCAGCAGGTACCACTTTGCTGACCAGAAAGTTTACTATGTCAGCATACCAAGGTGTTGCTGATTCAGCCGCTACAGCGTCAAGTGTTGTTACATTGACCGCTACAGCGGTTATTGAGTTATCAGTCATTGCCAACAGTTGCTCATTTGGAAAGTATTCATTAATCTCCCCACCTGCTGTACCTGCAATGTCTCTTTCTAATCTAGAAAGATGGTCAGCAACTTGGTTCTCCACTCCCTTTTTGTCCCTTATTTCTAAATCAAACTCTTGGAGTAGGAGAACCCACCTAATTAGCCTAGGCTTTGCATCTTTTTTTGTTATCAAATATTTAATGGCTGAATGGTCTGTGAAGACTATTACCTTGGTGCCAACTAAATATGATCTAAACTTATCAAATGCAAAGACTACAGCTAATAGTTCTTTTTCAGTGACTGTGTAATTCAATTGAGCTTCTACAAGTGTCTTGCTAGCATAATATATAGAGTGAAAAATTTTATCATACCTTTGCCCAAGGACAGCTCCAATGGCAAAGTCACTAGCATCACACATAAGCTCAAAAGGCTTACTCCAGTCAGGAGCTATAATAACTGGTGCTGTTATCAAAGCTTTTTTTAACTTCTCAAAGGCTAATATGCATGGTTCATCAAATATAAAGAGGTTATCATGCTGTAACAGTTGGCACAAAGGTTTGGAGATTTTTGAAAAATCTTTTATGAATCTCCTATAGAATCCAGCATGCCCCAAAAAGCTTCTAATACCTTTGATGTTTGTTGGAGGAGATAGCTTCTCAATGACCTCTATTTTAGCCTTGTCCACTTCCAATCCTTTTTTGGATACCTTATGCCCCAAAACTATACCTTCTTGTACCATAAAATGGCATTTCTCCCAGTTCAGCACAATGTTAGTTTCTTCACATCTAATCAAGATTTCTTCCAAATTGGATAAGCATAGATGGAATGTTTCTCCAAACACAGAGAAATCATCCATGAAGACTTCCATGGATCTTTCAATGTAATCAGAGAAAATTGCCATCATACACCTTTGGAAAGTGGCAGGTGCATTACACAGGCCAAATGGCATCCTTCTAAAAGCAAAGGTGCCATAAGGACAAGTGAAAGTAGTTTTCTGCTGGTCCTCAGGTAATATTGCAATCTGGTTATAGCCTGAATAACCATCAAGAAAGCAATAAAATTCTTTACCTGCTAGCCTGTCCAGCATCTGGTCAATGAAAGGTAATGGAAAATGGTCCTTTCTAGTTGCCTTATTCAACCTCCTATAATCCATGCATATTCTCCAGCCTGTTATCTTTCTGGTTGGAAGCAGCTCATTCATTTCATTTGTTATTACTGTTACCCCTCCCTTCTTTGGCACACACTGCACAGGACTAACCCATGCACTGTCAGAAATAGGGTATACAATACCTGCATCCAACCACTTGATGATTTCCTTCTTCACCACCTCTTTCATAATTGGATTTAACCTCCTCTGCCCTTCAATGTAATTTTTAGAGTCTTCCTCTAACACTATTCTGTGCATACAAATGGTTGGACTGATACCTTTTATGTCTGACATTTGCCAACCAATTGCCTTTTTATGCCGCTGTAGCGTCTGAATCAGATCCTGTTCCTGCTTTTCAGAAAGGTCAGCAGCAATTATAACAGGCAAAGTACTATTGTTACCTAGATAAGCATATTTGAGGTGTGAAGGCAAATCTTTAAGTTCCAGAGTTGGTGGTTGTTCAGTGGAGGGGAGATCCTTTCTTATGTCTGAATTCTCCTGCTCCAAAGATTCATATTTCTTAGCCCAAATTTCTTTGGCTGTCTGTTCCTCCTCTCCTGTAGCTTCTGTATCAGACCATGTATCTTTACTGTTGTTCAGTAATTGCTTCAGATGATCTGTGCTTTTCTGGAAGTGATCTTGAACTACTTTATCAATAACAGACACAAAGGAGCACTCTTCAATATTGGGATCTGGAAATTTCATAGCATTGAGAATGTTGAACTTGACTTCTTGGTCATTGACCCTCATGATCAATTCTCCTCTTTGCACATCTATCAAAGTTCTTCCAGTGGCCAAGAATGGTCTTCCCAATATGATGGGTACCTCTTTATCTGCATCAAAGTCTAAGATTACAAAATCAACAGGAAATACAAATTTGTCTACCTTTATTAGAACATCTTCTAAGATTCCTTCTGGATATGCAAGAGTTCTATCAGCAAGCTGCAGTGTAAGTGAGGTAGGTCTGGCAGTTCCCACTCCTAGCTGAGTGTATATGGACTTAGGCATGAGATTTATGCTGGCTCCCAAATCACATAGGGCACGGCCAGAGTAAAAGTTTCCAATTGAGCATGGTATAGTAAAACTGCCAGGATCCTTTGATTTGGGTGGGAGCTTGTTTTGCATCAACATGCTGCATTCCCCAGTCATTGCCACTGTTTCAAACTCCCCTAGTCTCCTCCTCTTACTAAGCACATCCTTCATAAACTTTGCATAGTTAGGCATTTGTTGGAGAGCCTCCACCAAAGGAACATTAATGTGCAATTGTTTAAGGACTTCTATGAATTTGTTGAATTGCTTGTCTTCATGAGCCTTTCGAAGTCTTTGAGGATATGGAGGATCTGGGTATGTTGGAATAATTTTGGGTGGTGGTGGTGTTCTCTCAACAACAGGCGCTGTAGCGGTAGGTTCAGGCGCTATAGCGTGTGTTGTAGGTTCTTTTTGTTTTTCAGAATTTTGGTTTTTTTTATCATCTGAAACAGTTGAAGATCCTATCAAATCTCTCCCACTCCTTAAGGTTATAGCTTTTACATGCTCCTTCCCTGTAGTACCTGAAGTTGAAGCTTCTGTAGTGGATGGTAACGATCCACTGATTCTTTGGGAAAGGACATTAGCCATCTGCCCCATCTGCACTCCTAGATTTTTAATGGAAGCTTCATGAGTTTTCAGGGCTGTCTTGCAATCACTCATGAAACCTTTCATCAATCCTTCTAATGAATTATCTATCACAGGGGCATTCTGTCTTTGGTAATTCTGAGCAGGGAATCCTGGTGGATTTGCTGGAGCACTATAATTAGGTGCTGTTGCATTGTTGGCTCCCCATCTGAAATTGGGGTGGTTCTTCCAACCAGGATTATAGGTATTTGAATAGGGATTATTGTTTTTATTGAAACCCACAAAGTTCACAGAGACAGGATTACCAGGACATTCTTCATACAAATGCTCTCCTCCACAATATACACAGCTTACTGACCCTGGAGAGGCTTGCTCAATAACAGCTACTGTAGGTTCATGTACCGCTGCAGCGGTAACCGCTACAGCGTTTGATGTGCTCATAGATTTTATCATGTTAGTAAGAGAGGCAACCTGTGCAGATAAAGCAGAAACTTCACTTACTTCATGCACACCAGCTACCTTCTTTTGCTGAGCTAACCTTTCTGTAGGCCATTGATAGCTATTTGTGGCAATGTCATCAATCAGTTCACATGCCTCATTATAGGAGGTTTTCAACAACACACCCCCTGAAGAAGCATCTAGCATTTGTCTGGTTGTTGGATCTAGTCCATTGTAGAAGGTCTCCATTTGAATAATCACAGGTATACCATGATGAGGGCACTTTCTCAACAGCTCTTTCCATCTCTCCCATGCCTCAAACAGTGTTTCAGCATCTCTTTGTCTGAATGCAGTAACCTCATTCCTCATTCTTGCATTCTTACTTGGGGGAAAGTATTTTGCTAAGAACTTCTCAGCCATTTCATTCCAAGTATGGATAGAGTTAGGCTCAAGAGAAGTTAACCAGGCCTTTGCTCTATCCTTCAAGGAATAAGGAAAAAGTTTTAATCTGAATGCATCATCGCTTACCCCTGGAATGATGAAGTTACTGCAGACTTCCAAAAATTGCTTTAAGTGTAAATATGGGTCCTCTTGAGGAGCACCACCAAACTGTCCCACTGTTTGCAACATTTGGAACATCATAGGTTTGAATTCAAACTGAGCTGTGTTGAGAGTAGGTCTTGCTATGCTTGTCTCCATGGTTTGTGGATCAAACACAGCATAGTCCCTCATTGGTCTATCTCTGTCATTTACCATTTGAGCAGGTCCTTCATTTATGAATTGATGCCTATACCAGTCCTCTTGGTCATGTAAGGTTGGAGTGGGTGGCTGCTGATGTCTACCTCTACCCCTTCCACCTGGTTCAGTTCCTCCTCTACCAGAGCTAGATCTGCCATGTAGAGTGGTAGCTCTACCAGAATTGGTTCTATGACTATGTTCTGACATGGTGGGTCTGAGCCTGTGAAGATGTCTTAGCTTCCTGAACCTTCTCTCTGGTTCTGAGTATGGTTCAAATTCTGGTGGTTGAGACCTGGGCATACGCTGTAGCGCTTACTGCTGCAGCAACAAGAAACAACACACCAGTGTAAAATAGGCACTAAGTTTACTAAAAACTTAAACAATGAAAATTAAATGCAATCCCCGGCAACGGCGCCAAAAACTTGTTGTGCGAAAAGGTGATGTGCAAGTATACACAATCGCAACAAGTAATATATTGATAAGTAAAGTTCGTTCCCACAGGGATTGGAATTAATCTAAGAAGTTTAAGTGATTAGAATCTTAGTGAAAAGAATTAAGTAACAAGTGAAAGTGAAGAGTTGTAAACATTATAAGTTGTGATAAAACAGGATTAAATTTGCAGTAATTAAAAGTGAGTTGGATAGCTCAATAGCATGTAAGTCCCCAAGAGTAATGTTAGATAATATTAGACGCTGTAGCGTTAAGCGCTGTAGCGCTTCAGAATCCTTAGACGCTGTAGCGCCTTGGTGGCGTGCCTTTCAGTCACTTTCGTCAGGGCTATGTTACAAGACTCCTATGTCTAGGCTCTAAATAAGTTTTACCCCTGTATATTAAGCTCTTACAACATTTGCCTTATGAACTACTACTCCCCTATGTCTAGAGTTAAGTAGTGCTTCCTTTAAATGTCTTTAAAGGGTTTTCATTCATATCATTCCTTGAGTTCTCTTTGTGAACCATGTCTGTACCCACAAAGTTACCTTGTTTTAGTTGATCATTCCCAAACCAAGATTGAAAGCATTATGACACAAGGAATAAAACACAAACATCATAATAGTATACAAAAGTTACTCAAGGTTCGTTACATACCAAGAACAATCCAACTACAACAAAGTTAGCTCATCACAAGTTCCATCAACATAATACAACTTGCGAGTATGTATTACCGTATGAAGACAAGAGAAGAATGGTTGCAAAAGATGCACTCCAATGATCCCAAGTAGCATACAAGAGATGAAGTTGAGGCGTGAGCAAAACCTTGAATGAAGACTTGAAAACTATATTAAAAATAAAAGCTTAAGAGTGGAATAATAATGGAGAGATGCTACTACGTATGTATGTAGTCCTTTTTTCAAGTTACCACACTTGTCTCTACGAGTTACCTCTTGGTGAAGTAATCTTCATTAATCTAAATAATATCTAAGTCTTAATAGTATATTAATATTACATGATGATTATTAGACTTAGATATTATCCTTAAAGCACTTTACAAAAAGTGGTAATGATGGAATACAACAACTATCACATGAGTTCCATTTAGGAGGCGCCAAGTGTAATTTAGCATCCACTTGAAAGTCAACAATTCCAGCTGAAAGGAAGAGATAAGGGTGGTGACTCATCATGTCCTCAAGTGGCCACACAAATATCTCAATGGTCAGCCGTCATATAACGCTATAGCGTTTCCTTGATAGCACACGCTGCAGCGCTAAAGCAAAACATCAAAAATATTCACAAAGACATTAACTATGCCCAAGTTTTAAGGAATTGACTTATAACCTATATTTATCCTAGTAATCATATATTCACATATTTAAGTACTAATATTACTTGAGAAATAAGCATAACTTAAGTATTAGGAGCATAAATAACCTATATAAAATAAGGTTATCAACTCACCCTACTGCTTTTATGTTGCTTCTTATGTCGGCAACGTGCATGTAATAACGAGTGAAGGTTACCCTTATGCCTTCGTCTGGTAGGAAGTGTCATGCTCTGATACGTAGCACTAGGGGGGTGTCTTATGTTTATGCGTTATTTTCTTTATAC
Source organism: Astragalus membranaceus (assembly GCA_039519185.1). Taxonomy (NCBI): domain Eukaryota; kingdom Viridiplantae; phylum Streptophyta; class Magnoliopsida; order Fabales; family Fabaceae; genus Astragalus; species Astragalus membranaceus. The sequence goes on from CM076852.1 coordinate 5,784,325, forward strand.
TGTTGGACTGTTATTGGTGATGTATTGGTCTGGTTTTTCGAACTTATTATTATTCCGCTGCTGGTAGTGACTGAATTTAGATGATGTGAACTAAACGTTTTTTTTTATGGTGCTATGTATCTTGTGGTTTTAACCGAACTATGAAAATTGAAGTGGTTGATTTAATGGAGTAAGTGTAGCACTCGCTTAAATTGTTTTCAAAAAAAAAAAAAAACTCTGACTTTTATTAAATAGTAAGGTTATTAGAAAAGGGGTGTTACATTAGTGTATCAGAGCAGTTCGGTCTGTCCGGCCAAGTCGTCCTGTCATAGTGTCTTATGACAAATAGGAATTGTTAGATTAGTTCTAAATTTCTCTTTGTGCTGCAGTGATAATCTGAAATGGCTGGGAGAAACGACGCTGCTCTTGCTGCTGCTTTGCAGGCTATGGCTCAGGCTGTTGGGAACCAGCAAAATGGTGCTGAAAATGCTGGGACTCGCAGTTTAGCCACGTTCCAGAGGGAGAATCCACCTGTTTTTAAGGGCAGGTACAATCCAGATGGTGCGCTAGCATGGCTGAAAGAGATCGAAAGGATATTTCGTGTCATGGATTGTGACGATGCGCAGAAGGTCAGGTATGGTACCCATACGCTGGCAGAAGAAGCTGATGATTGGTGGATGGAGGTTAGGCAGAGGTTTATAGAAGGTTTCTCGAAGTTGGCCCTTCCGTTGACTCAATTGACATGTAAGGGAAAAGCTTTTGTGTGGGATGCTCGCTGTGAGGAGAGCTTCAATGAGTTGAAGAAGAGGTTGACCACATCGCCCGTGTTGACTTTGCCTGTTCCGGATCAACCGTTTGTAGTATATTGTGATGCTTCCAAGATGGGTTTGGGAGGTGTGTTGATGCAAGAAGGTAAGGTAGTAGCTTATGCGTCCAGACAGTTGAAGACCCATGAGAAGAATTGCTGAATATGAGACAGAGACATTGGTTAGAATTGCTGAAGGATTATGATTTCGGCTTGAACTATCACCCCGGCAAAGCTAATGTCGTGGCTGATGCTTTAAGTCGGAAGAGCTTGCATATGTCGGCTATGATGGTGAAAGAATTAGAGTTGATTGAGCAGTTTCGGGACATGAGTCTGGTTTGTAAAGTGACACCGCAGAGTGTCAGATTGGGAATGTTGAAGATTGGCAATGAATTTTTGGTTAGTGTTCGAGAAGCCCAAAAGTCAGATGTAAAGTTGGTAGACTTGTTAGTTGTGAATGATCAAGCTGTGAATGGGGATTTCAAGTTAGATTCCCAAGGTGTATTGAGATTCAGAGATAGGATTTGTATTCCTGATGATGCTGAGATGAAGAGAATGATTCTTGACGAGAGCCATAGGAGCAAGTTGAGTATTCATCCAGGGGCTACGAAAATGTACCAAGATTTGAAGAAGTTGTTCTGGTGGCCTGGTATGAAGAAGGATGTGGCACAGTTTGTGTATTCTTGTCTGACTTGTGTTAGCCTGTATTTTCGACAGGCTAATATTAAATGCAGTCAACAGGGTTTGACTTAATAATTTCAGAAAGAAGGCAGGTCTTCGACACCAAGATATAATTTCGACTTCAAGAGGTAGTAACCAAGGGAAAGCAGCCTAATGCATAACTTAGCGAATTTGGAAAAAGAGGCCACTCTTCGACAGAGAGAAGATTATAGACAGCGAAACAAGCAAAGCTATGGAGATCTGTCGAATAGGACATTGCTTCCTTGGTCGAAAAGAAAGAGCAGTTAGATAATCGAAGTAGAAGCACGTCGAAGTAGCAGTTACTCTGCCTTATCTTGTTTTAGAAAACCGCTGAGCGGTTATAGTCTTATTTGTATTACAAATAGAGGTTCTGTAGAAGGGGAAAAGGGGTCGCAAATCTCATTACACATATTTCCTAAAACACTCTACTTCCGCAAACAGAGAAAACAGAGTCAACAGGAATTCATGTATGATTCTGCGTACCATTTCTTTATATAATTGTTTTCATTTCTTTTAGATTTCTGCACTTTGTCATCTTCTTCACTTACAATTACTGCAATTTACTGCATTTTGATTCCTCTTCCCGCATTTACAAATTCTTGCACTTTATCGTAAGTTTCTGCACTACTATTAAATATCAACAATTCTTAGTAAAATTTGATCACAAATGGCCTGAGATTCCTAGTTGATCTCGCAAGTAACACGTGTAGTGAAACTAGCGGTGTTTACTAAAAATCGCAGTAAACAACTTGTCAGAAGTCTAAGATTGAGCATCAGAAGCCTGCGGGGTGATGCAACCATTAGAAGTTCCGGAATGGAAATGGGATAGCATTTCCATGGATTTTGTGACTGGTTTGCCCAATACAGTGAGAGGGTTTGATGCTATATGGGTGGTTGTGGACAGGTTGTCAAATTCTGCTCATTTCTTACCAATTAATATGACTTATCCAGTTCCAAAGTTGGCAGAGATCTACATCAAGACAATTGTGAAGTTGCTTGGCGCTCCGCTTAGTATTGTATCTGATAGAGATCCAAGATTCACTTCTGAATTTTGGAAAAGTTTGCAAGAAGCTTTGGGTTCTAAGTTGAGGTTGAGCTCCGCTTATCATCCGCAGACAGATGGTCAGACGGAGAGGACTATTCAGTCGTTAGAGGACTTGTTGAGGGCATGTGTTCTCGAGCAGGGAGGTTCATGGGATTCTCATCTTCCGTTGATAGAGTTCACCTACAATAACAGTTTTCATTCTAGTATTGGAATGGCACCGTTTGAGGCGTTGTATGGTCGGAGATGTAGGACTCCGTTATGTTGGTATGAATCTGGAGAGAGTGCAGTATTGGGGCCTGAGATTGTGCGAGAAACAACTGAGAAGGTAAAACTAATCCGAGAGAAGATGAAAGCGTCGCAGAGTCGGCAAAAGAGCTATCATGATAAGAGAAGGAAGGATTTAGAGTTTCAGGCCGGTGATCATGTGTTCCTGAGAGTCACTCCGGTGACTGGTGTTGGGCGTGCCTTGAAATCAAAGAAGTTAACTCCCCGTTTCATTGGTCCGTATCAGATTACGGAGAGGGTGGGAAGTGTTGCCTATAGGGTGGCTTTGCCGCCTAATCTTTCGAACTTGCATGACGTGTTTCACGTGTCACAACTTCGAAAGTATGTTCCGGACCCGTCTCATGTAATTCAGATGGATGAAGTAGAGGTACGGGATAATCTCACGGTGGAGACTATGCCTGTGCGAATTGAAGATAGAGAAGTGAAGATTCTGAGAGGGAAGGAGATTCCTTTGGTGAAAGTGGTTTGGTTAGGAGATGCTGGTGAAAGTATGACTTGGGAGCTGGAGAGTAAGATGCGGGAAGCATATCCGGAGTTGTTTGATTCAGGTAATTTCGAGGACGAAATATTCTAAGTGGGGGAGAGTTGTAACGCCCCAAAATAATTTAATTATTTATTTAATTAAGTTATTTAAGGCTTACAATATTTATTTAATTTGATTAACTAATTCAAGGTTTAATTTAATTTATTTTATTTGTTTAGGAGGTGTTGCCACGAATTAAGGTGGTGCTTGGGGGCCCATGATCCACAAGTGAGCCCATGACCCATTAGTTAGTCATAGGAGTCGACTCACTTAGGGGTCTTGGGAGTTAGTTGCATTTCACTCAAGTGTGCAAAAGAAAGAAAAAGAAACGTAAAAAGAGAGAGTGAGAAGAGGAGAAGTCGCGAAGTGAAGAGGAGAAGAAGAAAAGGGGCGAATCACTCAAGGAGGAAGAGAAGGCTTGTTGGTGTCTTGCAATCCCTTGGAGCTTTGCTAGTAATTTCGACTTCTAAGAGGTTAGGGGGTCCTCTTTTTATCATTAATACCTTATGCGAATTAGTAATGCCTAGGGTTAGGGTTCTAGGATGATTTCTATGAATGAATTGTTGTGTTGTTGATTAAATTGTAGTGTTGTGATATATGATTAGGAATTTCCTATGTTGAAATCGCATAATTGGTGCTTTGATTATTGCTAATGTGAATTGTATGTCACGTGTTTGAATATATGACTTGTTGGTGTTTGCTTGGTGAGAATTGAGGATCATGGTGATAATTGAATTATATATATATATGATTGAGTGTTTGGTGAATTTAATTTGGTGTTTGAATTTGAAGAATTTTGATTTTGGAAGCTCCTAGGCGCCTTGGGCGCCATATGCCTTGTTGCTGTTTTCTGTGTCTCAGTCATGGGCGCCAGGCGCCCAGCCATTGTGCCCTGCGCCAGTTTTCCAGTTCTGTGCCACTATGTTGCTGTTTTGGCGCTAGGCGCCTTGTGTCATGGGCGCCAAGGGCCCCAATGTTCTGGTGATTGTTTTGCCAATTTTGGTTTCTGGTTTTCATATTCAAGTAAAATAGCTCGTGCAAAATGATTTTGGTCACCAAAATAGTTGTGTTCCGTGTTTTCACTAGGCGCCTAGTGCATGGGCGCCATGTGCTCTGCGCCAGTTTTGGGTGTTCCTGCGCCAGTTCTGTGTCTGGGCGCTAGGCGCCTTGGCCATGGGCGCCAAGGGCGCCACTGTTGTGTTGATTATTTTCTCAAAATTCTTTTTGGGTTCTCATACATTAAATAAATGGCTCGTGTAAAACAATTTTTGGAGTCATAGAAGTTGTATTCTGTCCTGGCCTTAGGCGCCTAGTCCATGGGCGCCAAAGATGCGTGTCACTTTTTGCCAAAATTTTTGTTGGGTTCTCATATTCTGAGTATTTGGCTCGTACAAAATCAATTTCGAAGCAAAATGAGTTTTCTTGCGTGTTGGCCTTAGGCGCCTAGTGCCTAGGCGCCGTGTTCCCCTGCGCCAGTTCCTGGGCGCCAGCGCCTATGCGCGTGTTGCTGTTCCTGGGCGCCAAGCGCCCATGCGCCAACTCCTGTGTTGCTCCTGGGCGCCCACCGCCTGGGCGCCAGTTTCCAGAATGTCTAAGTATTTTTCCGGTTTTGTTTTTAACGTAACTTTTGACTCGGTTATCCAAATTTAACGGTTCAAAATGTGTTTCGAAGCTAATTTCGGTGTCTATCCAAACATTCTGGTTTTATGCAAAAATGAGTTAATTTACTGGTGGTTCTGGACTGAAGTTGTTCTAGGTGTCTAATTTCAATTTTTATTCATTTTCCCTATGTCGTGTCAAATCCTAAATTGGCCTAATTGAAATTGGTGTTGGTGTGAGTGGTGGGTTGAGTTGGTGAGTGTATTATGGTGTGATTGGTGAGCAGAGGCTACGGCCTATTTGTATTTGGTGACGATCCGACATGCATGTGCCCGTGGAGTTTGGGTTGCATTTCATGCATAACCATATATTGTGTAGTGCTGTTTGGAAATGTAATTTTGATGTGGTTGTTGCCATTGTTGTGAATCAATGTGCCTAGTTACCTTTTCCTATGCAGTGCTTATTTCCGTATGTTATTAATTATGAAAAGAGACTCACCCTACTGCTTTTATGTTGCTTCTTATGTCGGCAACGTGCAGGTAATAACGAGTGAAGCTTACCCTTATGCCTTCGTCTGGTAGGAAGTGTCATGCTCTGATACGTAGCACCAGGGGGGGTGTCTTATGTTTATGCGTTATTTTCTTTATACTGTTGGACTGTTATTGGTGATGTATTAGTCTTGTTTTTCGAACTTATTATTATTCCGCTGCTGGTAGTGACTGAATTTAGATGATGTGAACTAAACGTTTTTTTTATGGTGCTATGTATCTTGTGGTTTTAACCGAACTATGAAAATTGAAGTGGTTGATTTAATGAAGTAAGTGTAGCACTCGCTTAAATTGTTTTCAAAAAAAAAAAAGAAACTATGATTTTTATTAAATAGTAAGGTTATTAGAAAAGGGGTGTTACACTTAACAAGAAGGTGTGAAGAGCCAGAATCATGAATTCCAAAAGCCCTTTTCACTTTCATCAACATAAATTCAATGGTATTCGCCAAAGGCCAAGTCAAATTCCCAAAGGAAACACCATCTTCATCAGATTCATAAACAAAAAAACTAATCAAAGACCCTAAATCACAATTGTAGTAAAAGCAGTGTAATTAACCTAACCCTTTTATAATCCAATTGCTTAACAGACCCTAAATCCATCGAGATATCTGCTTCATAAAAGGAAGCAACAATTGCCAAACCCTAACACAATTATCATCATTCATAGACGAAGGAAAACACTCAATTCTATCTCAACCAAAAGACAACATAAACAACCCAAAAACAATGACACAAATCCACGAATTTCACCCAAAAAATTTCTCCTCATTCTTCGAAACCAACGACCAGTTACACTCCCCATCATTCAGCAATAATCTTAGCGGTAGTACCGCAATACCGAAGAACTTGAAATCGAAGAAGAAAAAAAACCAAAGCAAGAATAACTGATTTTGATACTAAAATTCTTTGCTGAGTGTGGAATTGAAGAGAAAATGAATAGATGTAGTTTGAATTTATGTTGATGAGAGTGAAAAGGGTTTTTGGAAGATGAAGAGGGAAAGAGAGAGGAAATTAGGGTGAGGAAAAAGGAAAGAAGTGAAACGAGGAAAGTGAAAGGGGAAGAAGAATGAAGGAAAGAGAAAATGAAGAGGAATTTATCCAAGTTGGCGTCCATGTTGGCAGCCACATCACTTAACATCAACGCTGTTAACCAAAAACTTACAGCATGGACCAAACTAGAAACGTTGAATATTTGCAAAAAGTTTTTTTTTGTAGGGACCAAACTAGATAATGGAGATATTTGCAGGGATCAAACATATATTTAAGCCTTTCATTAAAGTCCCCAACACAACACCAAACACCATGATAACTTGATTGAAGAGAGGCAAGCTTAGGCCATAATGATCTTCTATGTTGAAAAGTAAGATTACCATAAACAAATGATATGTCAAATGCGCCTTTCTTAGATATGAGTGTGGATATAATTAGGACAAGAATTAGAGACTCCTTCCAGAACAAAATCAAGCCTTCTTGAGAGCCCTCTAGCTGCTACGGAGAAGGCATGCTAGATTCTAAAACGTCTTTTTGTTCTTTCCATTTTTTTTTTCTACAGTCTCCATGAGGAAGACTATGGCAGACCTTTGAACTTTTTTTTTGCTAGACGCCTTCCAAATCACATAAGAAACTCTGGGCCTCTTATATCTTGTGGGCCTTTCTATTCTATATATTTTTTTGGGCTTAGTACTTTTGGTTGAGGGCTTTTACTTTCCCCACACCCCCTCCTACTCTTTCACACCCCCTCCTACTCTTTCACACCCCCTAACTTCTAAAAACCCTAAAATACCCTCAACTTAAAAAAAAAAAAATACACACACACTCACACCCCTCACTCCTCTCATTTTCCCTTTCACTCTCCCTCACACCCCTCATTCGAACCCTAAGTCTCCTCTCCCTCTAACTCAACTTCTCACAACTCACTCAATCTCACTTCTGTACATTTAAGTTTTTTTTTCTGTGCATCTGCTGTGTTCGCATGACCTCATGCGAACACGTGAAAACGAAGGTGTTCGAATGAGGTCATGCGAACACCGTTCGAATGAGGCCATGCGAACACCCGTTCGAATGGGGTTGTTCGAACACGTGCGAATGCTTCTGTTCGAACAGGTGCGAATGATGCTGTTCGAACAGGTGTGACAGTATTGTTCCTGTTATATTGCTGGTTATGTTGCTTAATTGGTTTAATGGTTGTTGTTTCAGATATGGTGAGGCATCGTGGCGGTAGTTCGCAACAGCCGGAGCGTAGGCCACCCCCGACGGCTTCCGAACGCAAACGGAGGCAAGATGGAGCTGAACTTTCCCGGAGGGGTAGGCGTAGGGACAGATTAGACGTCCCTCCTCCCCCACCGGAGGTTGATGATATTGGCCGGGATATTGAGGGTGATGCTCAATTTCCGGCATATGAGCTGGCCGGCCCTTCTGGTCATGCACATGAGGAGGGAGGTGCTCAACATGAGGAGGATGTTGAGCCTCAGGAGGCTGCTGCTGCTCCTAGGGCTACATTCCCATTCCCTGGTGGACCTGTTGATGGTTCTGTCTTGCCCACATATGGGTCTCATAATTTGACTGAGTTCTATGCTGACCGGGTAAGTTATTGTTATATAATAGCGTGTTGTCAATTTTGTTTCTTATTTTGTTGAACATATTGGCTTATTGTGCCGGTGTCATTTGTCAATGCAGGTTCGGCCGGACATAACTACGATTCCACATGGACCGGTTAACCTTGTGGTCCATGCTAGGATCAGGGAGACTCTTATCCTATCGGGGTTGTTCCCTCTCATAGGACTTGGTTTTCCCCTCACTCACAAGGGGCTGCTGAACGCATTCATAGAGCGTTGGCAGCCGGATACATCATCATTCCACCTTCCTGTGGGTGAGATGTCTATCACCCTTGATGATGTATCCCAGCTGCTACACATCCCCATCACGGGCCAGTTCTATGACATGCCTGACTGGACTTCGTGGCAGGGAGAGCAGCTGCTGATTGACTATTTGGGGGCCACCCCCCAAGATCCCGCTGAACAGACTTCTGCGCGAGGGTTGTCAGTTGGTCTTGTATGGCTGAGGGATCATGTCTACCACCCAGCCATAGCTGAGCAGAGGTGGCATCATGCTGCTAGGGCCTATTTGCTCTATCTTTTGGGCTGCACATTGTTCGCAGACAAGTCAGGAAGCAAGGTTAAGCTTGGCTACCTAGGTATGCTTCTTGATTTGAACAATGTTGGAGACTACTGCTGGGGGGCAATGGCCCTTGCCCATCTTTATGATCAGCTGAAAGATGCTTCAAGAAAGAAGACGAAGAAGATGGCTGGTCATATGGCTCTACTACAGGTATAAAACTTACTTTTTTTTTATAAGTTTGCTTTAGGTTTACTTTCAGATTTATAATCAACCAATGATATGTTCATTACAGGGTTGGATTTTTGAGCACTTCCAGAGTGCCAATTTTACATCTTGGGTGGTGCACCCAGAATATGTTGAGAGTATGCCACGGGCGAAGAAATGGCTGTGTAGGGATGGCCCCGGGGCCATCAAGTCACACACCATCAGACTGTGCCTTGACCGGCTACACCGTGAGGAGGTCACCTGGGACCCCTACACAGGCCATAGGCAGGAGAGACCCTTTGAGGAGCTGGGCAGGTTCAGAGGGTTCATCCGGAGTGCTGGCTGTATGGTGAGCCATTTGCCGGATAGAGTGCTCAGACAGTTTGGCCAGGTACAGCACATCCCGGAGGAGCCCAGACCTGCAAATCGGGCCGTCTGTACTCTCACGGAGTGTGATGAGAGGTGGACACAGTTCCAGGACCACTTGGTGGCGCGGGGGCCTCCCTGTGTGCCGTACTCCTCAAACACAGTGCCGGGCTACTTTCCATGGTTTTCTAGGGTCTCACATCCCTTTGCCTTCCCTGAAAATTATGTAGAGCTTGTGGATGAGCCGGATGTCAGTGTGGTACGTGTTTTTTATGTTAATTACAGTAATAAGTTTCTTCTACTTATTTAAATAATGTTATGTTATTTGTTTGACAGATGCTGCCAGAGCTCCTGGATATGGTGGATGAGATGGATGGGACCATCAATGATAATGTCCCAGAGCCAACCAGGAGCGTCTTTCAGCGCATCAAGAGGTTGCTCAACCCCTTCCGTAGGCTTAGGAGGAGGATCGTCAATGTGTATCAGAGGAGGGGGCGCAACACCCAGTAGGATGATGTCTTAGGGGGGGATATTTGTTTGGAACTTTTGTATAATTTAACTACTTTTGATATTATTAAGTATTTTTCTGATGTCATCTACTTAATTTGGCGCAAATTTATTGCCTTTTTATTACAAACCATAACCATACATGAAATACGAAAGACATGAAATACGAAAGACATAAAACCAACATAAGCAAACAACTAACTAAGAAACTAGTGTTTCGGTAGTCCCTGTTCCAGAAGATAAATGATCTCTTCTGGAGTGCGTATTGTGTCCACGTACAACTCTAAGACTTGTCGCCCCATCGGAAGTGTAGCATGATATTCCATCATGGTCCCAACGTCGTTGTTGAGTCATTATTATATGATGATTTTCATTCAGTTTGCAACCAAAATGTCGGTGGTTTATTGTTTGATTCAGCCAATTGCTAAGGGTTGTAGCATAATTTTAGTTTTTTGTAATAAGTGTGGAGCTGTAACAAAATGTATGAAAAACCTTCAATTTGATGTGGCGTTTACTAGCGAACCAGACACTTGCCTAGTGACGAAACGGAGAAAAGAAGAAAGGAAAAAGATTAGACAGCCTTCGCACCAAGCAGCCAGAACGATCGCGCCACGACCAAACTTTCTGGAGAAAGTCGCGACGCGACCAGGCACCATCGCGACGCGATGCGTGGCCGAAACTTTGGTTAAAATATCAGTTTTGTGTTTTCTGAATCTCTCTTCGGCTTGGGAACGATTCTAGGGTTTGGAGCAGCAGCTGGAGGTGATTTTGGGGCCTTCCCAACACCTTGGGAACAAGGGTTTTGAGGTTCTCATGGATCCATCTCTATGTAATCTTCTTCTACTCTTTAATCCTCTTCCTTATTATGCCATGTAATTGTTAGAATTGATTTGGGAGTGATGATCCTCCTTAAAACTCTTGTATGGATGTTCCCTATTGGTCAAGTATATGGTTGTTATTCACTTTATCCATTGTCCAAATCACCATGTTCTTAATGCTTTACAAGTACACATGATATTTGTCATGATCTAGGTTAATGATCGCCACAGGAATATGGGTTTGTTGCTGGAAATTGGGGGGTTTGGATCACATGCTAGTAATCATCATAGGGATATGGGGTAGCTTGTGTGAATTCATATAAAATTCTTGATATTAATGCATTACCCTTTGGCATGACTCACCTAAGGAATTAGGGTAACTCTTAGGGTAATAGGGGTTTTGAGGCAAGGAATTGTCCTTAACCTTAATTAGTGAATTGAATCGGATAATTTGGGTAATAACATGAGAGTGGCTGGATGTCATATAAGAGTAGAGGAGAGGAATCAATTCCGAATCGCTTCTATCGTTACTTTATGTTATTGCACTTTCTATCTCGTTACAATAAACCAACTTTATCACACGTATCACGACTTAGAATTAACAAATTGCCTATTGATAAAGAATCGCAATCCCTGTGGAATCGATCGGTTACTTACCGTATTTTATTACTTGCGACGACATTTGGTACACTTGCCAAAGTCTTAACAGTCGTGATCAATAGCCAGTCCCGTAACTGAAAAATAGCCAGTCCCGTAATCAAGACGGTTGTACTTTCGGTAACGTATACGCTCCACGTCTTTACGCCACGCTCCCTCTGGACGAATCTTCCTCTCAGCCTTTTCCTTCAGTTGGGCGAAGGTGATGTCCTTACTCATCCTGCAGAATACATGGTTAGGACAACGAAACACAACACCATGTTCGTCGGTGGTGACAGTCCCATGGTGATGAAGGGCCGTTAGGAATTTGGTGGATGAGTACTGGGTTGAGCACAATTGCCATTCCATTTCAGCTTGGTTGTAGCTGTCAAGAGGGAGAGTAGGTTTTGGTGAAGAAGCAGATTAGGGTTTGGTGAAGAAGGTCTGAGGATGTGAACCCCCTTTTATAATAGGCATGGTGAAATGTCAGCCGTTGATTTCATTTTTAGATCACAAATCTGAGCCGTTTAAATTCTATCCGTTCAGACACATTTTCCAAAGGGATTGACATCCACTCCTTTATCTGACACACATTTGACTGATTGTAAGCCGTTGATCAAAACTGTCGGTGGAATCTGAGACGTCCAATATCTGTCGCTCTGCAACACTGGTTCGAACAGCCTCATGCGAATATATTCGCATGACCACATTCGAACCTGTTCGCATGACCCCATTCGAACAGGTGAAAAACACCCAAGAGGGTGTGTCCCCATATTTAACACACGCGAATGGCCTCGTGCGAACCTGTTCGAAGGCCCGTGTTCGAACAGGTGAAAATTCGTGAAAAAAAAGAGGTTTGGCCTGGCCTTTTGGTCATTTCACACCCTTATGGGGTGTGTTTCGAGTAGGAGGGGGTGTGGGAAAAGCAAACGCCTTGGTTGAGCTATTATGATACACACACTTACCTAATACTTATACCCCCACTTTTTATTGTTTTTCCTAATTACCATTTATTCCCTCTTTCTATTTGAACCCTTCCCCTTCCTCCCACTTCTCCCTCCTGTAAAAACTACTGAAACCTCCCTTCCCTCCATTCCTTCCCCATTCCACTTCCTCTTCTTGTCCCTCTCCAGGTGGTACAACGTCCCTTTCTATCTCCCTCCATTTATTTTTTTCTTCCTTTTTGGTGGCTAATTTTCTTTTTTATTCTATATATTTTTGATTATTTTTTCTCCTTAATTTACTAATTTATTGACATCACAAAATAATTTACCTGGAATACATTTCTAAAATTTATTTGTTCCCTGTAAGTTACTTATTTAACGAAGTACATTTTTAAATTTTTTGTATTTCTATAATTAATTAAGTTACAGGATCAACGAAAACCCGAATATCATTGCTTATTTACGAGTACACAAATTTAAAAATGTACTTCTGTAAATAAGTAATTTACGGATAATACTTTTCTAGAATTTTATTGTTCCCATAACTTACTTATTTATGGAAGTACATTTTTAAAATTTTATACTTCCACAAATAAGTAATTTACGGAAGATTCTAGAAAATTTTCCGTAAGTCAACTTATATAAATTTATCAAATCACATGTATCAAAATATGTTTTGTCAGATCTATGTATTTTAATGTATTCGTAAATTAGTTTAATAAAGGGAGTTAATAACTATTTTCGTCTCTCAAATTTTGAAAAAGTTTAGTTTAGTTCCTCATATTAACAATATATTTAATTAGTCTCTCACATTTTCAAACGTTATTCAGTTTAGTTGCTCAAATTCTCGATGTCACATTGTCACTGACTTTTACAACTTTTTTGTTGAAAGAAAAATGCGTCACTCAATTGAAAATATAAGCATCATTACAAGTTACTTGAAGTAAATGAGTTGGGACATTCCCCATTCACAATCTAGAGTCATCTCTAAAAGAGTCTAAAACATAAGCATCAAGATCATTATAGCTATTACAAAGAGATTGTTTAGAAGCCATGAAGACATAACCAAACCACTCCCAATAACCTAACATTCAGACTATCAATAGATTTTGCACACAGGCTAAGACATCCTGCTGATGAGAATCCACCGTCTTTCTCCCAATCCAGTTATAGATGGTATCTTTGACTTGTGTACGCACAATTCGACTCTTGTTGGTCTCAGGATTGTCCAAATTTTCTTGATGATTGATAAGTCTGCATTACATATAGTTTTGCTGGTCCAAAACTAAGTGTTTTTATACTGAATTTGAGAAATTATATTGATCTTGAACCACAAATTGCCACATTTGTCATAACCATGCTTTTCAGGTGCAAATTGATGTTTTGGATCATGTTAGAGCTTGAAAGAATGAGTTGAGTTGCTAAAAGTTCTGTCGTGCGCCCAAGGATGCGTCTGCCTAGAATTTGGAGCGCCTACTACTTCAAAGACCTGATACAAAGCGCCCAAGCGCTTCTGCATGTGCTTGGGGCGCTTTTGCATCTATTGATTCTGTCTGCCATGCGCCCAAGCGCTTCTGCATGCGTTTGGGGCGCTTTCCTATCTGATGCTTCTGCTTGGCAGAGGCTGCAACCAAGGATCATCACCTTCCATCACCATTGAAGATTCAAGGCTTGGGAACAAGATTTTGGAGCTTCAATGTGGTCACTCTATCCATTAAGCTTCATTCTATGTCTAGCTAAATACCTTTTGTTAGGGATGAATGAATATTGATGAAACACTATTGTAGTTGATTTTGATCTATTTAATTGTCATATTCCCTCTTCCTTTGTGTACTCAATCTTTGTTCTTAATGCTTTTATGAATTGATCATCCATGAAATGATATATGATTTAAGTATAAGATGGGAGTTTTATGCTTGAATGCTTAAGATTGAATGCCTACAATTCTTAGTCTAGGAATAGTCTTGGAGTTGTATCTTGAAAACCCTTGATTGTAATGTTTGTTCCCAACTAGAATCACCTAAGGAATTAGGGTTTTTAGTTGTTTACAAAGGATTAGTTGCCTAAGGAATTAGGAATTGATTAATGTTGTGGGTTTGATAACAAAGGTAAAGAGGGAGTAATTTTCTATAACAATTCATTTTTCAATAGTGTGGAATCAATAGGAAATCATCCCTAACTTCTTTTATCACCTAGTAAATTTCAAAAGCATTTTCGGTTCTATTTTCTAAAGAAAATCACAAAAACATTTTAGTATTATTCTTTATATTATTGTCAACACAACTAAATTCAGTCTCTTGTTCAATCTAGTAATTAGACCATTAAATTGATAAGTACGTGCAATCCTTGAGTTCGACATCTGGCTCTTACCTACCGTTTTATTATTACTTGCGACGATTTGGTACACTTGCCAATATCGCATAAATGATCGAAAGTTTGTTGATAATTAGAGAGAGCATTGGGAGAGGGGTCTACCCCGACAGCCTCAACAGTCACAATGTAATGAAAAGGTGCCCACAAAAAGGTGTTCAAGTAGTGAGAATCTCTACGAGGACTTATATCAAACACCTGACTTTTATAACTTAGTATCATGTTTGATATATGATCGAAATTAAATATCAGGAACCAAACTATACTAAGTTGTAAAAGTTATAGACTTAATTGATATTAAATTGTAAAAGTCATGGAATAAAAGTTAGGGTGAGCAATGGACGGGTTGGGACGAGTATAACTCGTCCCTAACCATGCCCTAAATTTTTATAGGGCCAATTTTTAGACTCTTATCTATCCTTAGACGCGACTAGCTATTAACTCCTAATAAAAGTAATCGACTAGTAAAATATTAAAGAATACTAGAAGCATGAATTTAAACGGATAATGTTTTACTCCCTCTCTCTCCTTCAGCCATAACCTTTTTTTTGGTTCGGATCATTGTTGGCTACGCACAAAGTATTCCAACGTTTTCAACGAAAAGTTAATCTCCACTCGTGCATATAAGCAAATCTCCCACTGATCAACACCAATCAAAAAACTAATTCGTGCTTTGAAACAAATCTCACACTAACTAACACCGACTTCTTATCGCAAAAATCAAATTTAAGAATACCAAGTCGACCTCCTGTATTCTAGAATCGCTCAATCCATTGGGCCATCCGTGTTGGTTACTCATGACTATTCATATTAAAAAATATTCCAAAAATTAGTTAAAAAGTAACAAAGTTAAAGTGACTTTGGAGTTTGGAGTGGTGTTGATCGTGTTTTCCTTCTTTACTTATCTTTTAGAACTTGGAAGAATATATAACAATAATTTGGTGATAGCAGCCTGTACAATCACTATATGACAACTTGTTTTTGGACTTCACTATATGACATAAACTTGGTGGGGAAGGATAATATCATAATATATACAACTTGACTAGTTAGGATAAGATTTTACTACCGTACAAGAAAAACAGATCAAGGAGTCTAGATCGACGACCCTAGTATTGAATGCGATTCCAGCACTACAATTTTCTATAATAATATTAATATAGTATTCAGTCAAACTAATTTAGCGTCATTTTTGACTTTGTTTATGTATCCGAATTCTATAATAATATATTCCTTGCTCATCAAGTCTAGTTCAGATCTTGCAGCCAATTTTGAAGACAATATAGGAATCGCATTTGACCATTTTGAAGACAATTTTGAAGACAATTTTGAAGACAATATTCCTTGCTCATCAAGTCTAGTTCAGATCTTGCAGCCTATCCTTGCTCATCAATATAGGAATCAAGACATTTTTACTCATAATGTAACAAATTTTAATACTTTATAGATACATAACTTAATATAATTATGTAACTTGTTTCACCTCTCATTGTGCTACGATGGACTAACCCCAAAATGACTTGTATAAGTACAACCACTTACGCATCTTAACTCTTTTTGTTGTATTGAAGGTTTAAGTCTAGTATTTTTTACGTACAAAAAAAAAGACTAATTTCTCAAACCAAGTAAAATTACATAGGTGTCAAAGTTTTCTCTCAAAACTTACAACGCTACAACATTGCCATTTTCATCTATCCCGTTTCTACTAGTTTAATTATTTTTAGTGACTACTAGTATATTTAGCTAAAATTTACATCAGTAGGCAATCGCAAATTATCACATTATTAAATTTTTTGATTTTCATCCCGTGTTAAGAGAATCAGATCAAATTGATTGGTTCAACTAGTTGAACCGAGAATCGGCTAGTCTAGCAGTGTTTCAACCTCAATTGGACTATAGTCTAATTGAATTGTTTTGAACCCCCAATTGAACTAAGTTAATTAATTGAGTCATTCGAAATGATTTTTTATTTATTTACTTACTTTTCTCCCAAATTTAATAATATTTTTATTTATTAGTCACTCAGCTCATCCATAGTTTACTCGAATGAACCAATTAAATCATGACCAAGAAGTCTTGCAGGTTCGATTTCAGTCCGATTTTAAAAACATTACTTTAATCATAAATTTATAATTATAATCACAGGTAAAATAAATTGGGCTTAAATATCATTTACCCCCTCTGCAAATATCACGTTTATCCATTTACCCCCTACAAAAAAAACCTTTCAAAACAAACCTTGCAAATATTAAGTGTTTCTAGTTACCCCCTGCTGTTAGTTTTAGCTAACAACGTTAAGTCTATGCTGACTTTGCAATGAGGTAACTAGAAACACTTAATATTTGCAGGGGTGTAACTAGATCCCCCTTAATATTTGCAGGGGGGTAAATGGATAAACGTGATATTTGCAGGGGGTAACTAGATCCCAAATGACATCCAAAACTAACGTTGTTAGCTAAAACTAACAGCAACTAGAAACACTTAATATTTGCGAGGTTTTCTTTGAAAGTTTTTTTTGCAGAGAGGTAAATGGATAAACGTAATATTTGCAATGAGGTAAATGATATTTAAGCCAATAAATTGAGATTAATTGTCGGTATAAAAAGTTTTACACCGCATCAAAATTAATCTCAATTATGCCAAAGTTTTTTTTAACGAAACCAAACTTTTTTTTATGGTTAGCCCGTCATTGATGTGCAGTATCCAACGACTTTGCCGATGACTAATCTACGTTGGGAACCTGGCTGGCCATTAGTACCCGGCTTTGCCGGCCCGTGTGGTTCTCTCTTACCAACAGAGTTTTTGCCACACTCAAAATTCGAACTCGAGACTTTGAGGTGAAATCCAAATCCAGTTACTGCTCGGACCAACCCATGCATGTTGGAAACTTGTTTTTATTTATGATAAAAAACCAAATAAAAAACGAATTCGTTTTTATTTTGAATCAACTTTATAAAATAATATATTAATTTCATTTAAAACAATTACCAAAGAATGTTGACCCCCACAAATGCTTATAAAAGCAATCAAATGAAATCATCTTCAAGAACCACCAAGAGGCCCAACACAAGACAACCTCAGCCAGCTGCTAAACATGGATTCACTCCTAAACTACCTTAACACCACAACCATAACCATCGCACTCCTTTCTCTAATTCCTCTATATTTTTTCCTCTTTCATTTCTCTCACAAAAAAGCTTCCCCTCCTAAAGCTTCAGGATCATGGCCAATAGTAGGTCACCTTCCACTAATGAACAAAACACAAACACCTCACAAAACCTTAGCTTCCTTAGCCAACAAACATGGACCAATATTCACAATAAACCTTGGTGCCACGTGTGGTTTAGTACTAAGCAATTGGGAAATTACCAAAGAATGTTTCACCAAAAACGACAAAGTCGTTTCCTCACGTCCTAAACCTGTTGCCGTTGAACTCATGTCGTATAATCAAGCTTTTATTGGGTGGGCCCCATATGGTTCATATTGGCGTGAATTAAGAAAAGTTGTTACTTTAGAAATTCTCTCTAATCGTCGTATTGAGTTACTTAGTAACATTCGTGTATCCGAGGTACAAACTTCGATTAAAGAATTGTTTAGTGTTTGGGATAGTGAAAAAAACAATGATTATGTTATTGTTGTGGAAATGAAGCAATGGTTTGCAGAGTTAACATTGAATATGGTTTTGAGAATGGTTGTTGGGAAACGATGTTTTGGTGATGTGGGTGAGAGTAATAAGGAAGAAGCTAAGAGGATTTTGGAGAATATTAGAGAGTTTATGAGGTTAATTGGGACATTTACTTTGGGTGATGGTGTTCCTTTTTTAAGGTGGTTGGATTATGGTGGTCATGAGAAAGCCATGAAAGAAACTGCTAAGAAATTTGATGAATTGTTGAATGAGTGGTTGGAAGAACATCGTCGAAAGAAGGGTTTGAATGATAAGGTTGGAAATGATAGAGATTTCATGGATGCTATGCTTTCTGTTCTAAATGACAAACCGATGGAAGGGTTTGATGTTGATACCGTAATCAAAGCCACAACATTGGTAAGTATAAACTATAATATAAGTTATTGCTATTTTAGTTTGCTTATTTAAATTTATTTCAAAAATATATCAATTCCAAGAAAAAACTGAAAACTCTGTCATGATTTTTTATAGACAAATATTAGGTTTTACTTTTTATTAGGAGTAGTAAGATGGATTGGGCCAACAAGGGTCAGTCCGACCAATAACTGGCCTCAGATCCCATCTCAATGTTTCAAGTTTGAATCTTGGGTGTGTCAAAAACTATATTTGGCGGAGAGAACCACACAGACTAACAAAATTGGTAACTTGAAATTCTTTTTGTAGGAATTGATTTTGGGAGGAAGTGACACCACCGCAACTACTCTTACATGGGCAATGTGTTTAATTTTAAGGAATCCTCATGTACTAGAAAAGGTTAAAGAAGAACTTAACAAGCAAATCGGAAAAGAGAAATGTGTAAGTGAATCAGATATAAATAAATTAGTATATCTTCAAGCGATAGTTAAAGAGACACTAAGGTTATATCCACCAGCGCCTTTTTCATCACCTCGTGAATTTACTGAGGATTGTACTTTGGGAGGCTACCATATAAAAAAGGGAACTCGACTAATTCCAAACTTATGGAAGATTCATAGAGACCCAAGTGTTTGGGAAGATCCTTTGGAGTTCAAACCTGAAAGGTTTCTTACAACTCACAAAGATGTTGATGTTAGGGGTCAAAATTTTGAGTTGTTACCATTTGGAAGTGGTAGAAGAATGTGTGCTGGAATGTCCCTTGGTTTGCATATGATTCATTACATTTTGGCTACTTTTTTGCATTCCTTTGAAATCTTAAATGATTCTCCGGAAACAATTGATGTGACTGAAATCCTTGAATTTGTTAACACCAAAGCTACTCCACTTGAGATTTCAGTCAAACCATGTTTGTCCTCCAGATGTTATGAAGCAATATGATCTGTTATGTTAGTCAATTGTATTGTCCTTATTGTTTGTCATGTGATGTTTAGAGTTGCTTAGGCAATTAGTGAGTAATTAGTTTCTTACTGACCTCAGAGTTATTTGTTTCTTTTATACTATATAGTAGTTCATATATAAACTCTTTTTGTATTGATTTTCATATACTTAAATAAAACAGATCATTTTTAATTTGCTCTTATTTTAATCTTCTCTATTCATGCGGTTATTTGTGGAATAATGTAACTCTCTTATCTAACTTTTTTGGCCTACTTAGATGAAATGGCAAATAAGTACCACACACACACACTACAACTACTCACACCCAGGTTCGAACCCGGGAGCCGACGTCCTCATGTCGCTGAAATTGCCAAGACAACCAACAGTGAGGTCCCTTATCTAATCTAATTTCAATTTAAGAACTAAATGAGTTGTGCTATTTATAAATTCAAGCATTTTATATGCATGACACCAGTATTTTATGGGGGCAAATTTGTCTTTTGCATCTTTCAATTTTTGTTATCACTTTCTTCTCACATGAGTCTCTCCTTCCATTTTTTTCAACTTTCAAAATTTGAAATCATTTTCTCTCAGATTTGGATCCTTTACTGCCTATTCTCTCATCCTATTCATTCCACCTTAATCTCAACCATTCACCCACCTTTTTCCTCTCTCTTCTGCGCTGTTTTTTTTCTTTGTTAGTCAATTGTATTGTCTTTATTGTTTGTCATGTGATGTTTAGAGTTGCTTAGTCAATTAGTGAGTAGTTGGTTTCTTACTAACCTCAGAGTTATTTGTTTCTTTTATACTATATAGTAGTTCATATATAAACTCTTTTTGTATTGATTTTCATATACTTAAATAAAACAGATCATTTTAATTTGCTCTTATTTTCGTTTTACAGTTATTTATGGAATAATGTAACTCCCTTATCTAATGTTTTTTTGCCTACTTAAATGAAATGACACACACACACACACACACACACACACACACACACACACACACACACACACACACACACACACACACACACACACACTACAACTACTCTCATCTAGAATCGAGCCCGGGAGCCGGCGTCTCCATGTTACTGAAATTGCCAAGACAACCAATAGTGAGGGACACTCCCTTATGTAATCTAATTTCAATTTAAGAACTAAATGAGTTGTGCTATTTATGAATTCAAGCATTTTATATGCATGGCACCATTATTTTATGGGGGTAAATTTGTCTTTTGCTTCTTTCAATTTTTGTTATCACTTTCTTCTCACATGAGCCTCTCCTTCCATTTTTTTCAACTTTCAAAATTTGAAATCATTTTCTCTCGAATTTGGATCCTCTACTGCCCATTCTCTCATCCTATTCATTCCGCCTTAATCTCAACCATTCACCCACCTTTTTCCTCTCTCTTCTGCGCTGTTTTTTTCTTTGTGGGTCAATCAACCATTTGATTAGGAAAATGAGAACATGAGGGGATCCAAATCTCTCTCTCTCTCTCTCTCTCTCACACACACACACACACACACACTCCCTCCCTCCCTCCCTCCTTTCACGGCTTTTTATTTTTGCTCCTTACATGGCTTTTTCTCTCAAGATTAAACCTGAACTCTTGGTTTTCAATCAACCCAAAAAAATTTATCTTTTTCGACTCCTTCCTCATTGATTTGTCAGACTCCATGATTTTCTATTTCTTCTCTCTTGCTTCTACTTCTAACTCTTATTATCTTATTTTTTTATCCTTTTCTATTCATTTTTTTTCTTTTTACAGTCCCAAAAAGGTAGCTCAGTTGGCGGGCTAAGGGACATGAAGGAGTTGTAAGAAGGATGTCAGGGTTCAAACCCCGGAAACTAACATTCCCCCATCCCTACTAATATTTGTTTATCAAAAAAAATACATGTGTTTTTGAATGTGTTATGTAAATTTTATCATTGAATTCAATAATAGTGGATCTGAGTTGTGGTATTTTGGATTAGGAACATTGAGTTTGTTTGTGTGTTTGTGTTATTGCAAGAGGTAAGTTTGTATCAGTCCTCTGGAAATGAAAAAACATGCAAAAACAATAGCAAATAAATTATGGCAGAGTTTTGTTGGATTCTAAAATTATTTTGGTCTAAACCAAATGGGGAAGATTAAAATTCGCTAAGTAATGGGCAAACAAAATTACCAAAGGCATCCATTCATTTGCGGCGATTCTTCACTTGG
Organism: Astragalus membranaceus; assembly: GCA_039519185.1. Taxonomy (NCBI): domain Eukaryota; kingdom Viridiplantae; phylum Streptophyta; class Magnoliopsida; order Fabales; family Fabaceae; genus Astragalus; species Astragalus membranaceus. The sequence continues at coordinate 5,805,957 of CM076852.1, forward strand.
CTTATCATTTCTCTATTCTTCATAGAATTGAGAGTGTGACGCTTTTCTTTTTCCATCTTCTATCTTCTCCATCTTTTTAACTTTTGTTACTTTGAATTGTCATTAGTTCGTATCTTTTAATTTTATTATTCACTCAAGGATAGATCCTAATTTCTATATATGTTCCTTATTCGGATCATATCATATGGTACCAAAGCTCTCAAAATGCTAATTGCATATAACTTTCATCATATCCCCAAATTGGAGTTTTACAAGGGTATTTATAGGCTAAGCTTGAAAGGTAGAAGTAACTTTCCACTATCATGCATTTACCTAGTGCATTTACCTAGTGCATTTACCTAGATTATAACCACAAATTAGAAAATAAATTCCCACTAGCCACTATAATGACTTAGAAAGTCTTTAAAACCCATAAACTAACTTAGGAAAGATCAAAAGACACTTATACTTATTCAACCAAAATAAATCCGAAAAATAAAATAGCCAAAATTGGGCAACCCATGAATTCTCCTCGATTAATATAGTATTCAGTCAAACTTTAGCGTCATTTTTGACTTTGTTTATGTATCCGAATTCTATAATAATATATTCCTTGCTCAGAGTTATTTGTTTCTTTTATACTATATAGTAGTTCATATATAAACTCTTTTTGTATTGATTTTCATATACTTAAATAAAACAGATCATTTTAATTTGCTCTTATTTTTGTTTATTCTGTTCATACGGTTATTTATGGAATAATGTAACTCCCTTATCTAATGTTTTTTTGGCCTACACACACACACACACACACACACACACACACACACTACAACTACTCTCATCTAGAATCGAACCCGGGAGCCGGCGTCCCCATGTCGCTGAAATTGCCAGACAACCAATAGTGAGGGACACTCCCTTATGTAATCTAATTTCAATTTAAGAACTAAATGAGTTGTGCTATTTATGAATTCAAGCATTTTATATGCATGGCACTAGTATTTTATGGGGGTAAATTTGTCTTTTGCTTCTTTCAATTTTTGTTATCACTTTCTTCTCACATGAGTCTCTCCTTCCATTTTTTCAACTTTCAAAATTTGAAATAATTTTCTCTCGAATTTGGATCCTCGACTGCCCATTCTCTCATCTTATTCATTCCGCCTTATTCTCAACCATTCACCCACCTTTTTCCTCTCTCTTCTGCACTGTTTTTTTATTTGTGGGTCAATTAACCATTTGATTAGGAAAATGAGAACATGACGGAATCCAAATCTCTCTCTCTCTCTCTCTCTCTCTCTCTCTCTCCCTCCCTCCCTCCCTCCCTCCCTCCTTCCACCGCTTTTTATTTTTGCTCCTTACATGGCTTTTTCTCTCAAGATTAAACGTGAACTCTGGTTTTCAATCAACTCAACAAAAATTATCTTTTTCGACTCCTTCCTCATTGATTTGTCAGACTCCATGATTTTCTATTTTTTCTCTCTTGCTTCTACTTCTAACTCTTATTATCTTATTTTTTTATCCTTTCCTATTCATTTTTTCTCTTTTTACAGTCCCAGAAATGTAGTTCAGTTGGCGAGCTAAGGGACATGAAGGAGTTGTAAGAAGGAGGTCCAGGGTTCAAACCCCGGAAACTAACATTCCCCCACCCCCACTAATATTTGCTTATCAAAAAAATACATGTGTTTTTGAATGTGCTATGTAAATGTTATCATTGAATTCAATAATAGTGGATCTGAGTTGTGGTATTTTGGATTAGGAACATTGAGTTTGTTTGTGTGTTTGTGTTATTGCAAGAGGTAAGTTTGTATCAGTCCTCTGGAAATGAAAAAACATGCAAAAACAATAGCAAATAAATTATGGCAGAGTTTTGTTGGATTCTAAAATTATTTTGGTCTAAACCAAATGGGGAAGATTAAAATTCGCTAAGTAATGGGCAAACAAAATTACCAAAGGCATCCATTAATTCATTTGTAGCGATTCTTCACTTGGCTTATCATTTCTCTATTCTTCATAGAATTGAGAGTGTGACGCCTTTCTTTTTCCATCTTCTATCTTCTCCATCTTTTAACTTTTGTTACTTTGAATTGTCATTTGTTCGTATCTTTTAATTTTATTGTTCACTCAAGAATATATCCTAATTTCTATATATGTTCCTTATTCGGAGCATATCATGTGGTGCCAAAGCTCTCAAAATGCTAATTGCATATAACTTTCCATATCCCCAAATTGGAGTTTTACAAGGGTATTTATAGGCTAAGCTTGAAAGGTAGAAGTAACTTTCCACTATTATGCATTTACCTAATGCATTTACCTAGAATATAACCACAAATTAGAAAATAAATTCCCACTAGCCACTATAATGACTTAGAAAGTCTTTAAAACCCATAAACTAACTTAGGAAAGATCAAAAGACACTTATACTTATTCAACCAAAATAAATCCGAAAATTAAAATAGCCAAAATTGGGCAACCCATGAATTCTCCTTGATCACATGCATTGGGCTTTTCCAAATTGTTGTCATCAAGTTGGGCTAAAAGGATCTTCATAGAATTGTAGAAATATGACCCGATTTGGTGCAATCTTCAACTGAAACAACTCCTAGTGCAAGTACTTATTTGAGTGATTTCTTATTGTTAAAGGTGGCCCTTATTGGTTTTCATCACCAGCTTTAGACAGTAACTTTGCTTTCCAATTAGCTAGTTTTTTTTGAATTCTTGTGAGGATCGGTTCCCATGTACCTAGTTTTTTTGGGTGTTCCCTCAGAGGAATTCCCAGTTACTTGGTCGGGAGATGTAATAGTTGGCATCCCAACCTTTTTTCAATGTTTTTGGCCTAGCTACCCGTCCTTCCGAGGACAATCATTCCCGATTTGGCAAGTTTAATTTTTAGACTTGATAGTAACTTAAAGCAATCCATGATCCTTCTCAAGTTGATTAGCCACTTTGTCTTAGCGGAGAAAAATACTAGTGTGTCATATGCAGATTGAAGGTGGGACACATAAACATCGTGGGCTCCAATCTTTAAGCCTTCAAAAATGCTGCTCCCTACCGCCCGTTTCATAAGGATGTTGATCATTTTTCCTCCTAGAACAAAGTGGAAGGGAGACAATGGGTCCCCTTTTCTGAGTCCCCTTTCCATTTTGATTGGGTTGTGGGAGAACTGTTCACTAGGATTGAGACAGAGGCACTTGTTATGAAACTTCTAGTCAAGAGCCTCCAAGTCTTGCCAAATTCAATAAGTTCAAGAACATGGTCAATGAAGTTCCATTTAACTGTATCATAGGCTTTCTGGAAGTCAAGTTTTTAGAGGATCGCGTCCGTTTTGTTTCTCTTGGCCCAGTTGATGACTTCTATAACATCCCTGAATTTCGGTTAATTTTGTTTTATGAAATTAACTAGCGAATTATTATTCAATGAAATAATAAATCGAGTCATGGACATGTGAAAAGCGCGAAAGCAACGTTTAATTGTTAATTGTATGAATTACGTGATTATTTTGGGGTAGAAATAGAATTATGTGAGGATTAGGGAGCCAAGGGCGTTTTGGTCATTTCCATATCATTCGAACCCCTAACCGAAATTATGAGTTAGTGGTTATTTAAGGGTAAATTAAGGTGAGGAGCTAAGTGAAGGCATTTTTGTCTTTTCCCACCCACTTAAAACTATTCAGCTGAAACATTCCCTCATTTCCTCACTTTTTGCTGAAAGTCCACAAAAACATAGAGTGAGAGAGGGAGGAGAGTTCGAGGGTTAGAGGGAGAAGAAGAGACTCAAAGTTTCACCAAAGTCCCATGCATGTAAGTGTTTTCTTCTTCATCCTCTTCCATTTTTCATTTGCTTTCCAATGATGTCATTCATTTAAGCTGAATCCTTCTCCCCCTCATCTTGCCATTTTTTATCCTTGAAGCTCAAAGTTGAGTTTTCCACTCCTTGAAGCATTGCATGTACCATTGGAGCCTTAGAAGTGATTTTCATCAAATGGGTGAAGCCACATGGTGATTTGGTTGAATTTGGAAGTGATTTCAGTAGCTCTAAGAGATTGAGTTTTGAATTTGGGAGTGTGGAAAGTTCAGTTTCGAAGTCTAGACCCGTTCGGTGCAAGTTCGCGATTACGGGGATTGTTCGAGAGGTTACAGTTCGGTCGTTTCGTGTGAGGACGTGATTTCTCGCGATTTCGTCGAATCGGTGAGTTCTACTCACGCTTAGGATCATTTTTGTATTTCTGAAATGATTGTTATGTGACCGGTTTTGTGGCTGTTCCATGATTTCGAAAGTTTTAAGAGTCGAAAACCGTTTTTTGGAAAATAACGTTTTACGGTTTTTATCGAATTTTATATGTGATTGTATGAACTGAGATTTTACTGGTATATTGCTGGAATGTTTGATTGTTTTGTTGGGAATCAGATTGGGTTCGATTGGAAGCGATCGGAGAAGCGAAACAGAACGAAACGAACAAATAGCAATTCTGCTACAGGCAGCACGGGTCGTGCCACCTTTAGCACGGGTCGTGCTAGACTTTCTGTTTGAATTGAAATGTGGAATTTCAGTCTAGCACGGGTTGTGCAAGGTCTGGCATAGGTCGTGCAAGACCTTCTGCCACCGGTTGCCAAAATTTCGTTTCACCGCTCCTTTCGATTCCAAACCTCTTCTAATCTCCTTTCCAACCCTTTGTGATGATTTTTCACTTTTAAGACATTGTTTTTGACATGTTCAAAGATGGTTTTGAAAATTACCTTCAAGCTTATAAATGTTTCAAAAACCGAACAGTAGTACACGTGAGCGGACAGGGGTTATATTTACCATCAAGGAACTAAGTTCAATCAAGTTTATGTTTATGTATTAACATGAATGACATGTAATGAAAATGGATGAATAAACATGTTCATCGAAGACTGTTGAGGTTTAAATATATATAAAATGTATTGAATACAGGAGACGGCCCAATGCGGGTATTATATAAAAGACGGCCCAAAGCGGGTGGATATATAAATTATATCAAAAGGATGGATGACGACCCAGTAGATTAGTACACTAGGGGAGGAGAAGTCATGAGCCCCAGAACCTATGCCTCAGAGGTTTGAAGCTAGTTTTAGCTAGTGGAGAGGTTCAAAGGTAAAGGCAGAGCTTTTACCGGAGATGTACTATGGCATGACAGGAAATGTTATATGCACGTAGGACCTATATGGACTACGATTAAAGGAAAAAGGAATAAATGGACCGAGAATCATTGTGAGGGGTTACGGTAGGACTCACTGAGATAATGTTTATCTCACCATTTATATGTTGTTGTTTTACAGAGAAACAGGGAAAGAAGAAAGTGAAGAGGCACGAGTAGGTGACGTGCTTGAGGAGAAGTTAGAAGACTTGGATCTTTTATCTTTGACATTGAATTCCCTTGTTGTATTTGTTACTCGATATTATGACTTGAAATTGTTTTAAGTTATGTAATCATTTCCGCTTTTTCTTGTGATGGTATTGACACTAGGTTATGAGGATATCCAAAGGACATGGAACCTATATGATTTTTAATTAAGTTATGAATGTTAAGACTGTTGATGTTAATCATCGAGAAAATTTTTAGTTGTGTTCAACATCTAAACAAAAAATATTACTGATGTATGCCATTTGGTGCATCTTAGCATTTCTATTTGATAGAAATATTAGAGTGTTACAACTTCATTAGGAGTAAGGGCTCCATCTAAGATCTTTCTGCTTGCCACAAAAGCAGTTTGTATTTCTCCAATTAGGTGAGGCAAAACTTTCCTCAGCCTTGATGCTATTAGTTTTGAGATGACATTATAAATGCTGCCAACCATGCTTATAGGCCTATACTTAGAGAGTTAATAGGCACCCGCCACCTTGGGCATCAAAGCCACCCAAGTAGTGTTAATGGATATGGGTAAGGTGTCGCTTTCGAAGAAAGACAATACTGATTTGAAGAGGTCTTCCGCCATAGTATCCCACATGTTTTTGAGGAAACAGAAATTGAAGCCATCATACCCAGGGGATTTTGATGATTCACACGCCCAAACAACATCCTTGATTTCCTAAGTAAAAGTGAAACCTCCAGACTCATAGCTTGATCCATTGTGAGGCGTTTTCCTTCAAAATTATCCAGCCTAAGACAGACTAGAGTATCCTCAGAATACAGGTTTTTGAAAAATTTAGTGATTTCCTTTTTTATGCCTCCTTTCTCCAGATTTGTTCTAATATTTCCATGATATCAAGACTTTGATGTACTTTATATCTAAGTTGCAATATAAAAATATTATTACAATATCTCCTTGATATCAAGACTTTGATACACTTTAACCAAAGGTCGGGGGTTCGATCTCCGCTTTAGGTACGGAGCAGCGTTAAAACTCTGGGCCTGCTCTCCTGTCCCTTGAGGCACCTCCAATGAGCGAGGGATTAGTCACTGCTATCCGTGCGGTGATACCCGAGTTTACCCAAAAAAGACTTTGATACACTTTGATATCTAAGTTACATTATAGAAATACTATTATGCACTCATCATTGACATATAGGGTTGGCACGAATTTGATTATTAAATTTTCTTTATATTTTTCTTTCTATCTTTTTGTTTTTTCCTTTCCTTTTTTTTTTCAAACCACAGTTACGATAATTCAGAGACTTTTAACTTTTTAACCAAAACAATTTTACTTTATTTTGATGTAAAAATGCTTTAAAAATTCAGAGACTCTTGCTTTAAGCATTAACCAGAAGTATTCCCGTGCATACGCACGGGTAATCATATTCTTTGTATAAATAAACTTAGACAGAATTCAATTACAATAAATATTTCAAGTTATTAAGAAATGAATTTTTACAACTTTAGAATATTTTCTTCATTTGATATTTTTGATCGTTACAAAATACATTTTCTCAGTAATAAAATTATGATAACAACATGTAACTTTTTCCCGTTGAATCAAATGCAAAATATAAAATAATTATTCTGATAATGTGTAATGTTCCACCATAAACAATTAAATGAAACTATAGCAACAACATATAATGTTTACCCGCTGAAACTTAAATATAAAAAATAATTTTTTCGACAATATCTAGTACTTTTTTGTCACGCCTCAAAAAATGATTATATCGACAACACAGTACATTCTCCCGTAAGAAGTCAAAAATAATGAAATTATATCTCAAAAGAAAGATAGAAAAAGATTTATAAAAAAAAAATCTTCCAGCCGCCACATTTGAGTTTTCTTCTATGATCATTGAGTAGCTATTGCAATGGTAGAGTAGGACATACGGATGGAAAGTGACCCAAAATTTCAAAGGTGGCCAAAATTATTGTCTCATTTTCCTTTACCAAACCAATAATACTCTCATTCAGCATCGGATGTGATACAACAAAGTCAAGAACCTAAGATTTGTTTTTTGACTTTTAATAGAACTAGTATTTTACCCGTGCATACGCACGGGGTGATACTGTATGGTCGGTGTATTGCATGAAGTCATAATAGTAATTTGGAAGATAATCATAAGTTGTAAACAATATCCAAAATGTATGATTTGAAATTCAAAGTGGAAAAAGATAGGTATTATGTCATATAAGATACAAATGAAAATTATATTGAGTCGAAGAAATTAAAGGAGATTGACAATACGAATTACATTGATCCATAATAATGTATTTAGACATTAGAGGTAAAATATGCATCCCCGTTGACACTCCCATTTGCATCCTCGTTGGCCCTCCCGTTGGCACTCCCGTTGACGCTCCCGTTGCCTCTCTGGTTGCCACTTCTGTTGCAGCTACCATTGCCAGCCTCTCGTTGTCGCTCCCGTTGACACATGCTACTCATATTTTTCTATATGATTTAATATTAATTAAATCATATTCGTTTAATTATAAGTAATTATTTTGTAAAGTTTGGTAGTGGCTAAAGTTGTATTTATATAATAATTCTTAGTGGTTATATTGATTAATTGAATAGTTTTAATAGAGAGATTATAGCAAATAATAAATCTTAGATGGAGTAAAAATGAAGAAAAAAGAAAACAAGAATTTTTAAAATATGCACCCACGTTGGCGCTCTCCTTGTCTCTCTCGTTCCCACTGGCGCCATGCTGGCTGCCTTTGAAGCAGAATTTGGCGCCCTCCTGGGCGTCTGGATGCCGTCTTGCGCTAGGCTGAATGCTAGCTTGTGAGCAGGGGTTTGGTGCCCTCTTGGGCGCCTCGGGTGCTGGTTTGCCATGCATTGGCAGCCTTCACGGACGCTTGAATTGACGCCCTCCTGGGCGCTGGGTTGCACAGGCCTTGTTATGGTGTCGTCAGCTTGTTTCCCTTCCTGGGTGTGGAGACGTACGAATTGGATTTCGAGTTTAACATGATAATTGTACCGCTTCTTCTTAGATTTCCAACGGATGCTTACACGCCTCCGTCGGATAAACACAGATGAGGTTATGCCCTGTAGACTAGACGTCATCCTTGTAGGTAGGTATCTCTGGTGTCTGTGACCGCACGGTATCGTCAGTTGCTTGACTTCCGCGCCTTTCTCGATGCCTGCTACCCAAGACCTCGTGGTCTCATGCTTTGCTAGTGGTTTCGCTTATCCTAGGCCAAGACCTCGTGGCCATCCGGCTCGGGCCTCTTCATATATGCTTGTCACACTTGCCTCGTTCCACTCCTGACTATGGAGTTAGGCCCTTTTTCTTTCTTGATCTTAAGGAATTTTTCTTTGTAACAAGTGTTGATGCTAGCTAGCGCCATACATTATGCTTTTGTGCTTAAACAACAAAATTCGTAACTAGATCTAGCCCTAGGCTCAGGTCCTGATGCTAGCTAGCGCCATGTTGTCTTCTTCATAGTCCATGTACTTTTGTGCCTTCCGAAGGAACTCGTACAGGCTTCGGGGTTTGTTAACCCCCATGTCCCTTTGAAATAGGCTTCCCTTCTTGAGGCCATCCTTCATCCAAAAGAGCCTCCTCTTGTCTTCAAGGTCCCTGACGTTGGTAGCCTCCTTGTTGAACCTTTCCAAAGATCTCTAAGTGTTTCTTTCTCTCCCTGCTTGATTGCTCTAAGAATCTCTTCAGATTTGGGTTTCAGCCGGGAGGAAGTGAAACGAGCTGTGAATATTCTCGCCAGCTGCCCCCATGAGGAGATGGAGTTCGGCCCTAGCTCTTGAAACCACTCTAATGCGGAATTTTCGAGAGTGAGGGGGAAGATTTTGCAGTGAACAGGCTCCCTGACGCCTCTATGGCTCATTATCGGGGAGAAGTGTGCCAGATGGCGGTCTTGATATCTGGTTCCATCATACGTCTTGAGGACTGGCAGCTTCTCCAAGGCCCTTGGGGTTTGGCATTCACCCTCCTTTCGAGTGAAAGGTCCTTCATCGGAAAACCTTCTTGAGTTGCGGGGGGATGTGTCTTCATAGTCCAAATTTCGAGCCATGCGTCGGTCGGGGGACCTCCTCGATGGTGATCCCTGGTGGTGTCTCCGGTGGGGGTGCCGGAGACGTCCGAATTGGATTTTTCTCTTAACATAATAATTGTAGCTAAGCTTCTTAGCTTTCCAACGCATGCTCATACGCCTCCATCGGATAAGTATGGACGAAGTTATGGACTACAGACTGGAACCCCTTCCTGCGTACCGGGTGACAAGGTGCAATATCCTGAAGTTGGCGCACTCCTCCTGGGCGCCTTGAGCCAAAGTGCAACACCCTGAAGTTGGCGCCCTCCTCCTGGGGGCCTTGAGCCAAAGTGCAACGTCCTGATGTTGGCGCCCTCCTAGGCGCCCTGCGCCATGTATCCTGATTTTGGCGCCCCCTGGGCGCCTTGTGCCAAGATGCTGCGTCTTGGTGTTGGTGCCCTCCTCCGGGGCGCCTTTCCTGGGTGCAGAGACGTCCGAATTGGATTTTGAGCCTAACATGAGAGTTGTAGCTCTGCTTCTTAGCTTTCCAACGCATGCTCACACGCCTCCATCGGATAAGCATGGATGAAGTTATGGACTGTAGACTAGAGCACCCTCCTGGGTGCCGGGTGCCAGACACCTTCTATGGTGCCAGGTCCTTTTTGTGGTTGGCGCCTTGGTGTTTGGGCGCCTGGGTGTCGAGTGCTAGGTGCCCTCATGGGCGCTGTTTGATGTTGCCAAGGCGTCCTGCCAGGCGCCCTCATGGACGCTGCCTGATGTTGCCATGACGCCCTCATGGGTGCAGTCTGATGTTTCCCAGGCGCCCTCACGGGTGCCAGGCGCCCTCATGGGCGCTGTCTGATGTTGCCAAGGCGCCCTGCCAGGCGCCCTCGTGGGTGCCAGGTTGGGCATGTCCTTAGCACTCTGCTGGTCTTCCTGATGCAACATAGCTTGAGTGCGATTGGCCAAGAGATCCAAAGGGTGACTCACATTCGAAGGCTGGGCAGGCTGACTGGTACCCTCGTCAGGTAGGGTTACGACGTTGGTCTCAGGAGTACCCTCTGTAGGGGGTGCGGGTATGGCAATGCTCTGAACCCGGGGTCTACCTCTGGAAGCCATGGAGCAGCAAGAGAAAAGTTCGAGTAGTGATGAAGTGAAAGATAGAAACCTCCCACTGTGGTCGCCAATGTTCTGTACCTAGCAGGATTTTGGTCGGCTGCTGTTGGTAGGTCTCTTGCTGCCCTGGCAGGAGGTTAGTGAGCGCCCGGGGGGGTACCTGCAAGCCACTCCGACGCTTAAGTCAGTATATCGAATATATGAGTGAAGGTACTAAGGATTAGAGATTCAACCTTTTTTAGGGCAAAGTATGTCTGTATTTATAGGAAATTGTGCCCCTTTGCGGATCGTTGGATTGGTAGAGTCGATCTTGACCGTCCAAGCATGTTGGGCTCGCGTGAGGTGGACTTGGGCTGGATTGATTGGGCTAATCCATTCCAATTGCTGAATGCACCTCCTGGTTTTGATGATGGGACCCCTCGGTCCACTCCAGAACACTAGGTTTAGGTTTGACCATCCAAATATCCTCTCTAGCACAATATATGCCTCTAAGAATTTTTGCCCATAACTCATTAGGGAATTGAATACACCTCCAGGTCTGCTTAGAAAGTAGATAGGAGTTCTGAATAGAGAAGTCCCTAAACCCCATACCTCCATTAGATTTGTCAAAACACATAAATTGCTAATTTTTCCAATGGATTCCATGGTTTCTAACCTTAGAACTCCACCAGAACTTTGCAGTAGCAGAACATAGAGATTGGCAAAAGTTCATAGGCAACCTCACAATAGACATCACATAGGTATGAATGACCTGGATAATAGACTTGATTAGGACCTCTTTACCTGCCTGTGATAAGTAATGCTCCTTCCATCCCTCTAGTTTGGAAAAGACCCTCTCTTTGATCCACTATAAGGCTTCAGATTTATAATTTCCCCATTCAGCAGGGATACCAAGGTATTTGCCTGAAGTATCCCAAATAGGAATATTCAGGATAGCAGACAATTCTATCTTCAAAACAGGGGTCACCCCCTTACCACAAATAAATCCAGACTTCTGCAAGTTAATTTCATGTCCAGAGGCAGTTGTAAACATATTGAGAATGTGCACCATCTGGTATATTTCGTCCCTATTAGCCTGTCCAAAAACAATAACATCATCTACAAAAAAGAGATGAGTTAGAGTAGGGGTAGTAGGGGCAAGGACCAACCCATGAATCAACCTCAGAGAGTTAGCTCTAGAGATCATTCTAGACAAAACTTCAAAGATGAGAATTAAAAGGTAGGGGGAGAGGGGATCACCCTGTCTCAATCCCCTACCTGGAACTAGGGTTGGACAAACGGGCGGGTAGTTCGGATTCGGGTTCAATAAACCCAATCCGACTCAAACCATGGTCGTGATTATTAGGCCCATTTTCGACCATATCTTTCTTCGGTTTGGACGATTTCGGTTCGGACGATTTCGGTTCCAACGGTTAGCGATTCCCGTGGGTGGGTTGTGTCGGTTTGGAATCTACAAAAACAACGGAAGAGAGTCGGAGGAGAGGAAGATGAAGTTGGGACTCATCGAAGTCTTGAGGTTGTTCCTGAAAATTAGTGTGAGAGATGATGATGAGAAAGGCAACTTTCTTGGCTTGGGAAGATAACTGTAAGAGTTGCTTTTGTTCTTCTCCTTTTCGATTTTGCATCCTCTTGCTATCAGGTTGTAGATAAAAAATGTGTTTTGCTATGGTGTCCCGAAAGAAGATGCAGTGTGGAAGTTCAGGTAATGGGTGTGGGTTTCATTTGGTGTCATGTAGAAAAGGGGAAAAGAAATAGTGATATGAAATGAGAAAACAGAAATAATATATAATATAATTAAAATATAATAGTAGTAGTTAAAATATATATTTGAACTTATTATCGAAGAGAAAGAGAGAATTTAAAAGGAATTTTAATATAACAATGGAGAGAGAATTGAAAAAATAGATGAAAAGCAGAAGTGACAAGCTAGTAAATGTTGGGTACCTTACCAATAAAGCTGGCGCACGTTTGTCAAGAAAGTAAAGCTAGCACATTTTTTATGCTCTGAGTCAACAAGTCATTTTTACGGTTCTGGATGGGTTCCAATGGATTGTTTTCTGAAAAACCGAACCCGTCTGTTGTAACTCATGCCAAACTGATTTTCACGCAGTGTGACCCGTGCACCCGTGAAAACCCATCCGAATTTCTTTTTTGCCTTCGGATTTAGTGGGTGGCGGTAGGGTAGAGTTTTTTGTCCACCCCTACCTGGAACCACAACATGACTTCTAGACCCATTGACTTCAGAGTAGATGTCCTTGAAATATTCTTCAATAGCAATCATAATTTCCTTTTGACCCTCCACCCAAATACCATATTTGTTCTTTAGTGTGCTTAACCTATTCTTGTCTCTCCTCTTAGACTATAGTGATGTGGAAGAATTTAGAGTTTTTGTCTCCATAGGAAAGCCATTTCAGTCTAGAACGCTGTCCCCAATACATTTCTTTCTCTTTCCACAAGCAATCAATCTCGTGTCTAATCTTCCTAACTTCCTCCCAATCAGCAGAGTTGTCTCCATTGTTAAGTAGAGTTTGAAGCTTCACCTTTAGTTTACTAATCTCAACAACAGCATTCTTGAAGGTTCTCTTATGCCAAGGCGCCATAAGAGTTCATTTACAATTCTTGAACTTAGAGTTTAGATTCTCCCAATCATCTGAAGAGTTCTCCGTAGACACCCAACTTTCAGTCACCACCTCCTTGCATTGATCATTTTCCTCCCAAAAAGATTAATATTTGAAGTATCTAGCACATCTAGAAGGAGGGTGAGGGATGAGCACTAAAGGAGAGTGATCAGAGATTACAATAAGAAGAGCCAAACCCACAACATGTTGGTAGAGATCCCTCCATCCCCAATTAACTAGGATTCTGTCAATCTTTTGTCTAGTAATAATACCATCCCTAGGATTACTAATCCAAGTGTACTTACTGCCTTTCATCTGCAGGTCCATTAGATCAGAATTATTGAGAAAAATCTCTGAAGAGATTCATTCCAACAGGAAAAATAGGTCTCATACCTTCCTTGTCAGTTGTGGCTAGCATTTCATTGAAGTTCCCCATTAAGCACCAAGGGCCCCCATGCCGAGGCTTAAATTGTTCTAACTTCTACCACGGGTGACGTGTTTGACTAAATAACAAGTTACCATACACAAAAATAACCTCAGAGATATTACCAGACTTCTTTTCTTTCACCACAGTGTGAATAAAGTTCCTACAAGACTGTAGGATCTGAATGTCAAAAGCATTATTCCACAAAAGACCCAAACCACTAGCAATACCAAAAGCTAGTACACATAAAACATTTTGAAACTTAATCTTCCTTCTCACACGATCAATCCTTTCCTTCCGAGCTCTGGTTTGCATCAGGAATAAAATGGTCGGCTTATGACCTTTCACAAGGTCATGCAGCTCCCTACTTGTCGTAACCACCACCAAGCCATGACAATTCCAACTTATAGTAGTCATTTGAGCTTCGGGGGCATGCTTTGACTCGCCTCCTCAGCCTTGTTAGGATAGTATCCCAGAAAAAATTGCCCAAAAACATTAGGAACAATGGTCTAGTGTACATTGATAACACTTTTTCGTAAAAGCGTTACTTCCATTCTAATACAGGAGTAAAATACTTTAGTATTAGGTATCGTATCCACAGAGACTTGGTGATATTGTCAGCCGTTCAATCAGATTTTCAAATCTTAAGTTACAAAGAGATAGTTGTTTGTTGTTTTGTAAACTTCGAAACTAAAAGCGATAATTTGATAAAGTAAAGTAACAAGTGATAGAAAGATGTTGAGATTAGATTTTATTAACTTATTCCAATGCATTTAACTGATTCATATATATAACTCTATTTTACTCATTGATTTATCATCACCATATCATCCAACTTAACTAATTCCTTAGGTTAAGTGAAATCAACAACTAGTTTGCATAAATAAAGATTCCTCAACTATTTAAGCAAATAGTAGCATTAAGATTAGGTGATATATTGACTAGAAAACGTGATTCTATTCCTAGATATCAAGCTTAATAGGTGATTGAATTTAAGGCACAACCAAAAGCTTATTTTCCAATACAACTTTAGATTCAAAGATCAAGTATAGGTGATCAAACTATAACAAGCATTAAGCACAAAATTCAATCACTAAATCAATTCGTAAAACGAGATATATATATATATATATATATATATATATATATATATATATATATATTACTGAATTAGGTTCAATACATGGATATAAGATAACTAAACCTAACCTCAACAAAAGAGAGTTTAGCTACTCATTTTCATGATAGCTATGATACAAAATAAAAAGAGATGAAAAACCTCAAGAATGTAGCACCCTTGATCCCTCAAGATGATGCTCCAAGCTTCAATTCTCAGTTCCTTTTGATCTCTCCTTCAGTGTATGACTATATATTTCAAAATATGATGCTCTTAAAGTTTAGAAATGAAGTCCCTTTTATAGGAAAAATTGTTAGCTAAGCCAAGGTCTGTTGTCGCTTAGCTAACAAATGGTGTGTTGTTGCCTTTGCATTCCCTTTCTTGTTAGCTAAGCTAAGGGTTAAGATTGCTTAGCTAACAAGACTTGTGTTGCATTCTCCTTCTTCTTAGCTAAGCTAATGCTTGATGTTGCTTAGCTACAAAATTGTGTGTTGCATTATCCTTCTTGTTTAGCTAAGCTAAGGCTTGATGTTGCTTAGCTACAAAATTGTGTGTTGCATTCTCTTTACTTTTAGCTAAGCTAAGATATGGAGTTGCTTAGCTAACAGTAACCGCCTTTACTTTCTCTCTCTTGATAGCTAAGCTAAGACATGAAGTTGTTTGGCTAACAAAAGGTGTGTAGCCTCTTCCGATGTGTCTCTTTCTTCACGGTGAAGCAACGCTATTCTGGTTAAGCGAATGTTAGTTTTAGCTGCTACCAGTTTCTTCTGATTTTGCTTCTTTTTTGCTTTTCTTTAGGCCTTGCTTAACACCTAACTGCACAACTTTTCATATAAAAGGATAACTTCATAAAAGACACATGCATTTACTATTTTTGTAATATTCACTAATATTTATGGAAAAAGTTCAATTAATTTGTATTTAAGTCAAATAAGTGCTTGTAAATTCTTTAGAAATTTGATGTAAATCAAGCACTTATCATACATCTGTAGGGTTCATAACATTAGTATCCACCCTTAACTTTTTCCCATTATAGATATATTTGCCCTTATCATGATCAGAGATACTCCCATCTATTTTTCTCTTTTTCAAGCTCATACCAGTAGTCATGCCAAGGGCCAAAGAACTTTCATCTACATTAGCTAGTTGAACTTGTGTAGAGTTGTTATCATCCTCCACTTCATCTGGGAATTCCACTGTGTACTCAGCACCAGTGGGTTCTTTCATCTGTTCTCTCCACTCACCATGACAAATAGCTAGTTTAGGACTCATTATCACATGGTCCAAACTCCTAGCTTTCTCATGGCTGATCTTCTTCTCCTCCCATGATCTAACAGTAAAATTACTCCCTACAACATTTGGATCCTTAGTGGGAAGATCCCCTTCAGCTGGCTCAGGACCTATTTTAGATATATAGACTTTGGGAAGCACAAGGTTATAAACATCCCCCTTTGGTGAGGGTTTCTTTCTGGGTTTGTTGCTGGGTGAGGTTGGGCCTTACTGTTTGGGTTAGGTTCAGATCTCACTTGATTTCTACCTAGATAATGCATGGATCTAGGAGCATTAACACTAAGGTCAGGACCAAACTTTGGTTTAGTAGGGTCAAAGGGGGACATGACTGTAGGGTTTAGGCAATAATTTTGATCATGGCCAATAATGTCACATTTTTAACATAGAGATTGTAACCTTTCATACTTGTAGACAATCCATAAGTTAGGGAGATTGCTTTTGGGTGCCCAGCAACCTGTAGGGAGAGGTTTGTCCAGATCCAACTTGACTTTGCCTCTTATAAAGGCTCTAAGGAGGTTTCCATTGACAATGGGGTTTTCAATCTCTAGGACTTCACCCACCTTTTGAAGAAGTTTTCTAGCATTAGACACATTCATGTGTTCAAGTGGGAGGTTGTGTATTTGAATCCAAAAGGGAGAACTGTTAAACTCAATCTGGTGATAGGAAACATGAGGAAGCCAAGTTTCCAAACACAAGAAGTGGTTCATGATGAGCCAGGGCGCTCTCCGGAGCACCTCAACCTTATCTTGCTCTTTAGCGAAGCTGAATAAGAACATATTCTTACCCAACTCTGTGATTTGTAGACCATGGTAGTTAGACCAACCATTAGCAATGATATCAGAAGTAGCTTTCACATTTAGGATTTTGTTAGCCCTAATTTTCCCAACTAGAGCTTTGTTTGCTAACACTTCATTATTATGGGATCTAACTGCAGGTTTTCACATTGCACTTCCGGGTTATCTTCAAGTAAGGCTTCCATTATACAGCGAGAGAACAAAGCTAAGACAGTGAAGACAGGAAACAAGAAAGACAAGAACAGGAGAGACGGACCAAGGATAGGAAACGAGAAAGCTAAGGACACGAGAGACAGACCAATGTAGACCACAAACAAGCAGACAAGAGATGAAGTCTAACTCAAGGCTACCAGACACCATATCTAGATAGACAGACACTATACCCAAGCTAGGGCATAAGTTGAGATTTTGAAAATGATTGATACAATAGACGACTCAAAGAACTATGTAAATGGATTGAACCTAAATAGATTAATAAAAGAAAGGCTAAATAGCACTTTTGGTCCTTTATCTTTGCTCCAGAGTTCACTTTGGTCCTTTATCTTTTTTTTGGGTCCGTTTTGGTCCTTTATGTTTCATTTTCGTTTCATTTTGGTCCCTCACCTTAGTTTTGACTAAAATTAATATTATTTAATTCAATTAAAACATTAAAACAATTAATCAATTATTAAATATATATTTTTGGTTCCCCCCACCGTGAAATTACTCCCCCCACCGTGAACCCCTCCCCCCACCGGTGGTGACGGAGAGAGAGACAGATTGGGTGGTGGGTGGTGTTGGTGGCTGACGGGGGTTGTTGGTGGCTGACGGTTGTTGGTTCTTTTTCTAATTTTGTTTTAATTGAATTAATTGTTTTAATTGTTTTAATGTTTTAATTGAATTAAATAATATTAATTTTAGTCAAAACTAAGGTGAGGGACCAAAATGAAACGAAAATGAAACATGAGGGACCAAAACGGACCAAAAAAAAGATAAAGGACCAAAGTGAAATCTAGAGCAAAGATAAATGACCAAAAGTGCTATTTAGCCTAAAAGAAATGACTCTAACTAGGACCAAGACACACCAGCAGAATAACATTACGGAAGACACAACTAGACTCACATGAAAGCATTTTGACAAAAAAAAAATCACTTTCATTCGGCATTGCATGTGAATCATGCGATACAAACAAAGTCAAGAAACATAGAGCTTTTTTTTTACTATTATTATTATTATTATTATTATTATTATTATTATTATTATTATTATTATTATTATTATTATTAAAACATTTTAGATATTCTCTTTTAGGAAAGAAAGCTCATGAATCGATACTTTTTTTTTTGTTTGCTATCCTCTTGTCCGACAAAACTTATCTTTTTTTGATTGCACTACAAAACCTTATCTTTTATGATGAACTTTATCGGACTACTACTATTTTTATAAGAGAAAAGAGGCACTACAATTCACAACCTCATCAACTAGCTAGAATGGATTTTGTTCTAAATTATTCCCTAAACACTTACACCACTACTATAGGAATAATTTCTCTAATAATATCATTATTCTCCTTATTCCTTCTTCGTTCCATCAAAGTTAACGAAGAAGCTCCTATTGTAGCTGGTGCGTGGCCAATAGTACTTGGTCACCTCCCTTTGTTGAGTGGCACACAAACTCCTCATGAAACCTTAGGCGACTTGGCTAACGTATATGGACCCTTATTCACCATCAAGATTGGTTCCAAACGTGCTTTGGTACTCAACAATTGGGAATTGGCAAAAGAATATTTCACCACAAATGACAAGGTTGTTTCCTCTCGCCCCAAGGTTATTGCAGTTGAAATAATGGCCTATAATGGAGCCATGTTTGGTTTTGCACCATATGTGTTTTGAACATTACAAATTTGCTCACAGTAAGTTATAAAACACAGTAAAACACTGCTTAGTTATAAAACAACAGTAAGTTCAAGCTATGATGAAGAGAATAATTAGTAAATAATAAAGATACACATGAAAAGATGATGAAATCGAGCAAGGATTATACCTGGATTGAGCAGCGGCTTTAGTTTCCTGCACCACACCCTAATCTATTGGAAGAACAAGCAAACAATAAAATAAATCCTAATTAGTTACAGATCTATGATGTAGAGATGATGAAATCAAAGGGAACGATGAATAATCGAAGGGAACAACGAAGAGATGATGAAATCATAAGAAACAAGGAAGGAAACGATGAAGAAATCGAAGGGAACATAAAAATCTAACCAAGAGAGAGTGAGCGATTGCGATTCTAGGGTTCCATGTTCAGATTTCCATTTCTCGAACTGAGCAATTGCGATTCAGTGTCCGCCACTGCCGCGAATCTCGTCGGCATCACCAACACAGCCATCTTCTCCGCCTGTCCTTTCCTCCTCTGATCTCATCCCCTCTCCCTTATGATTTAGCCCCGATCTCTCAATTCTTTCTCTGCCTGTGAGAAAGATTGATTTTGTGGGAAACAAAAGTGAGACAAAGGACTTGAGGGAAAGCAAATATTGAAGGGCTCTACACATGCCGAAGAAGGGATTTCGTTTCCAGGCGGTTGTGAAGCGACGATGGTGAGATTTCTTTGAGTGCGAGAGTGATGAGTGAGAGTGAGAGGTTTCGAGAGTGAGAGGTTCGTGAGTGATGAGTGAGAGTGAGAAGTTTTGAGAATGGGAAACAAAAAGAAAAGGTAAAGTGAAAGTTATTTAGCTCAGTGACGGATTCCGCATACCTCACTATCAGTGAGGGATACTTTTTCCTCTCAAAATCCGTCTCTAAACGTCTTTTCAACATTTTGTGACGAATTTAGCTACGAAATTTTTAGCGAGGGATATTTTTTCATCTCTATGTTCGTCACAAATGTAACCTAGAGGCCCAGTGACGAATTTATTTATTTTCGTAGCTAGGATATTTTTCCATCTCAAAAATCCCTCTCTAAAAATAGTTTTTCTAGTAGTGCAACTACAACATGTTCGCGTCTTAGAAATTCAAACTTCGATCAAAGAACTCTTTGACGTTTGGTGTAAAAAAAAGAACGAAGAGTTAAATAACTATGTGTTGGTAGAGTTGAAGGAATGGTTTAATCACTTGGCGCTTAACATGGTTCTTCAAATGGCTGTAGGTAAGAGATATTTCGGTCCAACAACAATATATTGTTGCAAAAGAAGAAGCACAAAGATGTGAAAAAACTTTAAGGGAATTTATGCGTTTGTTGGGTATTCATTGTAGGAGATGCTATTCCTTGTTTGAAATGGTTTGATATTGGTGGCCATATGAAAGATATCAAGAAAATTGCTAAGGAATTGGACAACATAGCAGATGAGTGGTTAGAGGAGCACCGTAACAATAGGGTTTTGGGTAAAAAGCTTGACTCTCACCCAAACTTCATGGACGTTTTGATTTCATTTCTTGACGAAAAAAGAATTGATGAGATTGATGCAGATACCGCAATCAAGTCCACAATATTTGTATGTCCTATTTGGTTGCAAAAGAATTACCAATTTTGCCTAAGAGTGTGTTTGGATAGGGTATTTGTAGAGGGTAATGTAATTTTTGAGTGTAATTAAAATACTTTACTTTAAAATATCTTGTTTGGGTAAAAAATAATCAGAATTTTAAAATTGATGTAATTTTAAGAAGTATTTTGTTGAGGGTAAAAATCATGAAATTGAAATGACCCCAAATTAGAGAGAATTTCCAATTCCTCTCTCACTCTCGCGTTTTCCGCTTTCTCGGCCATAAACCTCCACAAACCTCGCGTTCTCCGCTTTCAATTATCTCATCCAAACAAATAATTTTGAAAATGAAAGTATTTCAATTGATGCATTTGAATTGCCAAGAATTTAAAATTCCCTAGAATTTTCAAATGCCCCCATCCAAACGCACTCTAAAGAGATCCAATTATTTTTTTGAATTATTAGTATTTTAAGTTTTTCTAATATTATAAATCTTCAATCATATTTATTTTTCAATTGATTCAAAAAAAATTAATTTTTCAATATGTCAATGTCGTGCATAAAATTGTCTAGTATACACTATTGTTATTACCCCGACACAATCTATTGATAAAATGTAAGTAAGCATTGTTTGGACATCTGGAGCGCAAGTTTGAGAACTTTCAAATTTCAAAATTATTTTCAAGTAGGTAATTTAATCAAATGTTTGCTTTTCAAATAAAAAATATCACTTTTCTCGTTGCAAGTATTTCCAATAACAATATGACAGTTTAATCAATTTTATGTTGCTTTTAAATAAATTGGAATTAAAATTTTCTTGCGATTGGTAAAATTATGTTTTCACTAGTAAAAAAAATTGACTTTAGAAAGCACCATTTAGCATCGGTTGTTTGAACAGCCGATGCTAAATGTAGACGCGGTGGCAATTTTGAAATTAAATGGAAGTTTTCAATTTTTGCGCCTACAATTAGCATCGGTTGTTCAAACAACCGATGCTAAAAGTACCTGCGTCATACATTTAGCATCAGTTGTACAAACAACTGATGCTAAATGTCCAATTTTATTTCTAAGAGATACGCGTTCTCCCTAAACTCTCGTTCTCTCATCACTCTCTGAACCTCGTTCTCTCACTCTCTGAAATCTCGTTCTCTCTCTCTCGTTCTGCACCGTCGCTGTCGCCTTCCTCCTCGTCGCCGTACTCTCTCGTTCTCTCATCACTCTCTGAACCTGGTTTGTATTCCCCTTTGGTTTGATTAATCTCGTTCTGAAACCCTTTGTTTTGCTCAATCTTGCTGGTGATTTCACGTTAATTGTGATTTCGTGACGATTGAAGTATGAAACTGCTTCAGTCTTGCTGTACGAGTGACTAGAAAAAGGTACGAAGCAAAACCCCTTTGTTTCGCTCTTCCGATTCTGCGATTTCAGAATCCCTAACTGTGTTCTTGTTGATTTTTCAGGTAGATGATGATGAATGTTTCACACACGAAGCTAAGTAATCAACTCCTTGTTGATGTATTGCAGTTTTTCCTCTTTGTTTAATTGCTGAAACCCTAACTTCACCTAGTGAATTTTCAGGTATAAAACACTTCAAGGTTTGAATCGAACCCTAACGAAGGAATCTCCTATCACTCCTTGTGATTTTACTTTCGTTATCTTGCCTTCTTTATACTCTAGATTCCTTTCTGTGTTTCTTTGCATGTGTTCTTTGGTGAGCTTTAAAGAACCACACTGAGTTTCAACTACTCAGAAACTCAGCGTTTCAAACAGGTAGAAACTTCCCTATTCTTTATTGTTGTATTTCCTCTTACTCTCGTTACTCACTCTTGAAAATATAACACTGACTTTGTTTATTTTTCCTTGTGAGATGCAACACACTTTGTTGAAGGAGAGAAATCCTTTTTGAAATGCTGTTGGTGATCGCAAAGTCCTCACACATCCAGGTCATCCAACTTCTGAGTTTTCTTTTTCTACTCTAATTTCATTTCTTGTTGATAGAAAATAATCAATCTTTGATTCTGGCATCTTGTTGTATATTGTTGCACTCAGTACAAAACAACATGATGATTTGCAGACTGATAATTGCTCAAGGACTTGTTTGATTGTGTTTTGGTTTTATAGATTTTAAAAATTGTTTTACTATATAAAAAATAGTTACCAAGTATTATCTGTTTTGATTTTTTACTATATAAAAAACAAGTTTTTTTGTTTTTTGTGGTTTATGCCCCTTTGGTTGCATTTTCACAATTTCTCAGAGGTGTTTTGCTGTGAAATTCAGTATGTTTTTTTTCAACAGTTTCTAATGTTGGCTGATTTCTCTTATTGATATGATGCAGAGATAAAGGACAAAGTGATCAAGACCAATGAGGACTTTGTTTGGGCAGTTTAGGTTCCACTGACTGGGAAATTCATTATTGAGATTGAGTTCCTTGATTTAAAGACTGCTTCTCCAGATGTATGTATATACTTAATACTTATCTCTTCATCTTTGATTTTCTCTGTATTACTTATTGCAAATGATAATGATTTAGAGAGACAGTTGGAATGTGCTAGTTTAGCTAAAATCAACTTATGGTAGTACTAATTAGATTTTGTAATGACAGTAGTGCATGCTGAAACTTTCAAAAAGGAACCAATCAAACTTTAAATATTTAAGATTCAGCCATGTCATTCTTAACATTTGGCTTTTGCACTTGTAGACTGAGCTTGGAGATATTCTACTGGCAAATAATTCAACAGGTCCACCTACATTTCTATCTGACTTTAGGCTTAATCTATCTGCAAAACTTCTTTTTGGAAGGCTGAAGAAGCTGCACGAGATTCAAAACAGACAAAGCAAGATCGCTATTTAGAAATGCGGAGGTTGAAGGATGAAGAGCGTGAGACGCGGGAGCGTATGTTGGTGAGTCAATAACTTTGTTCTGATTTGATCTTAGCGATCAACTTTCTCATGGTTTATTGCTGATTGATTGTCAAAACACATGCGTGTTCATATAGGAAGAGGAAGCCAAAGTTCAGAAGCCTAAGGAATAGGAAGCTGCTACATTGGAGTTTGAGAAGTGGAAAGGCGAATTTTCAATTGATGATGAAGGTACCTTTTGAAGAGGAGCGGGATTAAACTGAAGACTTACTTGCCAATTTTATGGTTTATGTGAGTTAATCTTGCAGGATCTAGTAGTTTGTTGAATTCAGTTCAAGCCATTCGTGATTCTTCCATCTCTGTATTTGTTTGTGTTCTCATTGTTGCTTTATGTCCTATTGGCTAGTTCTCTTTATTTGCTTCTTTGTCCAATGTGGGAGGCATGGTTGGAGCAATAGCTAGTGGTCAGATCGCCGAATATATAGGGCGTAAAGGGGTAACCCCTTTATTTTATTTTCCCCCACAACAAATTTACGCTTGCATTGTTTGGTTTTCATTTTTTGAAGGCTAAGGCTAATTAATTAAGCCAAATTCATTGTCTAAAATTGCAGTCTTTGATGATTGCATCCATTCCCAATATTATTGGTTGGTTCTTCATTTCATTTGCCAAAGTGAGTTTGGTTGGATAATTTTATTTTTCTATATTTTATTTTGGTTAGTTCTTACTGAGTTGAATCTTTAACAGGTTTTGCTTCTGCATCTTTTCAGGATACTTCTTTTCACTATATGAGAAGGTTGTTGGAAGGGTTTGGATTTGGAATAATATCTTACACAGTAAGTTTAAAGTGTTTAAGTTATCTTATTTTTATTTGAGAAGACACAACTATTGAGTTTTCAAATTTAAATAGGTGCCAGTATATATAGTTGAGATATCACCTCAAAACCAGGTAGGCTGAGAAGAACAACACAGAGAGGTGCAAGAAGAGGTAGAAAATCCCTCATTTTCCATAGCAGTATGTTAGAGGTTTAGCATTGCATGCATTGGATAGCTTGTTCGGAGCATGGACTGATTTGGATTTTATGTTCTTTTGAGTGTTGATTTGAGAATTGGGGTCTTTGTCAATTAGCTACTTTTGAAGTTCCAGTTGATGTAGGAGTACATCTCCCATGTCTGATGGATATGAAACACAGAACTGCCCCATTTAAAGTGGAGGTTGTTGCCTCGTTACCTCATATCAGCTTGGTTCTGAGGAGTGGGTTCTCCTCTACTTAAATATATCATGTTATATATATATTTTCTTGTTTTGTGAGATTTGTACTGTTTAGTATTGTGTTAACCATGGTTAAAATTTTCAGGTATTGTATGCGATGGGGTATTCTTCCTCGCAATAGGAAGATAAGGGAGTGCCCATGGAAAGAGTTATACATTCAGGTGCTGGCACTTTATTGCATTTTTATGTTCTTTTGGGTCCTTAATTGCTTTTTTGTGTTTAAGCATTGATTAATTAATGATTTGTGGTTGCGCAATGCGATAACATTAATTGAAATTTGAAATACATACTTAATTCAGGGTGTTAAACTTATTTCATCTTTATTCTCTTGGAAACTGAATTTCAGCTATTCTTATTCAGATACAGACCCTGTTTTGTTAATTTGTGTGGTTATTGTCATTTGCCTTATGATTATGCAGCGTGATGGAGAGGGCATGGTTGAACTTGTCAGCAACTGCCAAAATGAGTTTAAGGAGTACTAGCTTTCTCTTCCCATGGGTAGGGATACTAGTTTAACCGATGCTAAATGTCATTTCCAGGACATTTAACATCAGTTGTTTTAAATACTCGATGCTAAAAGTCATTTTTCAAACAGCAAAAACAGTGATGAAATGGACATTTAGCATCGGTTATTTAACCGATGCTAAATTTCCCACTTTTAGCAGCGGGGGATTTAGCATCGTCGGATAACCGATGCTAAATGTTCAAAACAACCGATGGTAAATGTCTTTTTTGCACTAGTGTTTAGTGTTAACCTCGGCTGAGATTTGGAAAAGGATCCTTTGGATGTGACAACCTTCTATTTCTAACAATTTGTTCTATTCTTTGTGATCCCCTTCATGTATTTGGTATTAACAAGCTAAGTTACATAAATCTAGTGTTCCATTTGTTTTCAACAACTATTTTAGTTTGCTTTAATTATTCTTTGATTTACATGTTTGAGTCTTATTTAAATTTTAATTAGCTCATGCATGCACGTCCACTTTTATTAACATATATGAATATGAATTTTTTATCATTGTTAAATTTGTACGTACTTAATTTACTGCAGGCCCTATTCGCAGGAGGAACCGACACAAGTAGTGTTACCCTTACATGGGCAATATGTTAGTTATTGAGAAATCCTCTTGTATTAAAAAAGGCAAAAGAGGAACTTGACAAACATGTTGGAAAAGAGAGATGCATAAGCGAGTCAGACATAGAAAATTTGGTGTATCTTCAAGCTATAGTCAAAGAAACACTAAGATTGTATCCACTAGGCACTCTCTCAGGACCTCGTGATTTCACACAGAATTTCAACTTATGTGGCTATGATGTTAAAAGGGGAACTCGACTAATCGTAAATCTTTGGAAGATCCATATTGATCCTAATAATTGGCCAAATCGATTGGAGTTCATAGCGGAAAGACTTCTTACCACTCACAAAGATATCGACGTTAGGGGTCATCATTTTGAGCTATTACCATTTGGATGTGGTAGAAGGATTTGTCCAAGAATATCTTTTGGACTTAAAATGGTGCATTTTACTTTGGCTAGTTTTTTGCATTCCTTTGAGGGCTTAAATCCATCCACCGAACCTATTGATATGACTGAAATCTTGGGAATAGCCAATACTAAAGCTACTCCCCTTAAGATTCTTGTTAAACCACGTTTGTCTCCCAATTGTTATGACATTATGTGATGTTTGTGTTAGTTTTTTATACGTAGGTGTATTGCCTTTTGTTATATTAGTTATGTAATATTTTTTTTTTGACCAAAGTTATGTAATATTTATGATCTTTGGTGTATTTCATTTTATTAAATTTCATTAAGGTAGAGATTTTTTTTGACAAATTAAATTAAGGTAGAGATGATCGGTGTTTAATCTATATATTAATTTTTGATATCATCCGATGATGTGTAATATAATTTGGTTTGAGCTCGAAATTGTTAAATTTGACCTAATTCATCTATGCACTTGTATAATTGTAATGAGGTTATTTCGGAACCTTAAAAAAATTAACATTTCAGAAAAATTTGCTATTAGATGTTTCTGGATTCTTAAAAAAATCAACATTATTCCAGACCCTCTTCTTGGTGTAGTAAAAAAATATTTCCACTGACGCTATGCAAAAGGATTCTTCATCTTTGTCGGCTCCTAAATGTGATATCTCTTCTGAGAAATCCACCTTTGGTAGAAGTTCTCCTATGGTGGTTCCTTCTTCATCAATTAAATCTTCGACTCAGAATTTGCAGGATGTGAATTTATCCTCCACACAATCTCCCACGACAAGGCTCGATTCTCTAAATGTCTCAATGTCAGTTGCTACTTCTAACCTAGTGGTTGGGGGGATGTCTCAGATGAGGAGGTTTTAGCTGATTCTTATGCATTTGTGGCTGTGTCCAAGACCCAAAATTCGCTTACCTCCTCAGAATCTGTTGCTACTTCTAATCCAGTAGTAGCTTCTGACATGAAAATTTTAGGAAATCTTTGGGTTCAGATGATGTTGGTGATCCAGTGGCTACCAATACCCAGGGAATGGGGGCTCATCATGATTATTTTGAACCGGTTGCCAAGGGTATTCTAGTCCCCCATTGGCCTCTCTTCTGCCTTTTTCTTTTTTTCTTTTTTTTAACAAAATCAGGGAGAAATACTCTTTTTCCTTCTTGATGTTTTTTAACATCAAAAGATATTAAGGAGGCTTCTTTCTTTCTTTCTTTCTTTTGCAAGTAAATAAATAAATAAATCTATCCGCTGAACCTATTGATACGACTGAAATCTTTGGAATATCCAATAGTAAAGCTACTCCGCTTAAGATTCTCGTTAAATCACGTTTATCTCCTACTTGTTATGACATTATGTGATCTTTGTATTAATTTTTTATATATGGGTGTATTGTCCTTTTATCAAACTATGCAAACAAAATGCAAGCCATTTTGTGTTAGATGTGTAATATTTTATTATGATCCATGGTGTATTTCATTTTGCGAAATTTCATGAAGGCTGAGATGATAAATATTGATTTTTCCCTACAAAAAACGGAACAGATTGCGGGGGTTTTTAAGTCACTTAGCGGGGGGTTTTAAACCCCCGCAACGTAATCTGCGGGAGTTTTAAAAAACGCCGGAGTTTCAAGTGCCGCAATCGTTTTGCGGGGGTTTTTAAAAAACACTGGTATCATGTCTTTTAGCGGGGGTTTTACTGCGGGGGTTTTTAACCCCCACGATTAGTGGAGGTTTTTTTGAGGGGGTTATAAACCTCCCAAGATCTTGAGTGATTTTACAAGAGCTTTTTTCTTGCAATTTGATATTTTTTTTCTTATCTCATTACCACATTTTTATTACTAGCAAATATACATACATCTTCGAGAATACTTATTAAGCTTAATCAAAAAGACCAAAGATTTCATTAAGAATATAACTGTGATAACATACATGTAATGTCAAATTTCTAAAAATCATAATAAAAATAAACATTTGTAGCTCAAATATCTAATGTCATACAGCTCAATTTATAGTAGCTTAAAAAAAATCTTATGCTAAAAGATCCTAAAAAAAATATCAAATTTGGCTAGCACTAGATGATCCTCTTGCAGATTCTTCATGTTCTGTGCCGTGAAGAACTTCCAATATTTGTGTTTTGTCACAACCTCAACTCAAAAGGCACAATGGGAAAATGCTTTTTCTCATAAACAGAACAATTGTTCAGTTGGTTATTAGATCAAGATTCACTTGCCTCATCACATTTACTTCGCATAATCCTTTAATGTTTCAACCAATCAACAAAGCTTTGATGGCACAATCCTTCAATGTTTCAACAAATCTGCAAACAAAGGACAGCAGGATGAAATGATAAGCAAATAAAGGGTATAAATCATTACAATAATATCAACATTAATATATACCAAACTCAAAATCTCAAACAAAAGAATAAAGAAGAGAAGGAGTACTCAATTAAAGTAATATAAAGAAGAGAAAGAGTAATCAACACATGAATCAATCTACGTTTTATCTTAAGTGCCATAGATAATATAAAAGGGTGATTACCAACATGGGATATTAAAACAAAATGACTACATGTAAACGAAATTGCAGACAAACAGATATTAGTACTGTTACTAAGCCCTGCCCTTCAATCATCTCAGATGCACAATAATTGATATACAGTATTATTGTTTAATTTCCATCCTATACATTTGACATCAAAATTATATCCTCTTAAGGTAGTGAAATAGAAATCAAAAACTCCAACTCATTGTGAGCATCAAAATTACAGCAATGTGGTAAGCATAATTGATGGGCAATGAAAGTGAAACTTAACATTACTCAGTTTTGGTTTAACCCAACTTAATTCGACCGTTTCCAAAGCCATAAATCATATAAGGAGACAATAAATACCATATGGTGATTGTCAGATAATTCTTAATCTTATCCATTCCAACTCTTAATACAACTATTAAACACTTGTAAATCATATGTGCATATAAACAAGCCACATATTCTCCACATTGTAATTTCATAATCCATATAGCATACCATAGAATCAAGCATAGGTCAAATTCAACCACAACTCATGAAATGTTAAGAGAACTATGACTGAGCAAGAAGCTCCATATCATTATCTAGATATCAAGAATGTACCAAAACCCTACATAGTCTAAAAGGGAAGGGAGAAGAACTCACTTGCTACCCTTAACTAACTTCACTTTGACCATATTAATAATTCTTTGCTGCAAAATTTTTCTAAAATTGGGGCATGACTTCCTTGCTCTAAGCTCAACAAATTTTACCCCAAAGATTGTAATCCTAACTTCAATCCTCTTCCTTTAGTATTCCTTTACCCATAGCTCAGCTCCTACAACCCCACATTGTTCCAAAACTCACTCAAATGGGAACTTAGCAAGTAAGAAGAACTAGAAATTAAACACCGTTATTCCCCTTCAACTCTTAAATTTGAGTGCAGCTACCAACCTTTGATTATTGAGCTTCCTACCATAGATTGTATTATTTTTATTGAGTACATCAAACACGATTCTACTACTTACTAACTTGTCTATGATACTCACTAATAAACATCCAGGTTCCAAAGGTGGCTCATTGACAAGTTCAACAAATGATTCACTCTAACACATAGGAATCTCTCACGACAAACACAAACTACTTAATGGGAATCCAGTATTCAAGTCACATTAAATCCAACTAAACAAAGCACTCTAGCCACCTACTTTTTCCATTCATAAAATGCAAACCCAAAATCTTAGATTCTATACCAACTTAACCAACATACATGATAATTTATCGATTAAATTTGATTCAAGCATAATAAACAGTAGGTTTTCTAATTTGTCACCTACTGTTCAGCTAATTTTTCACATAATCAAAGCAAAAAAAGAAGCCAAGACATTTACCTCAAGGAGTAGCAGAGTCGCACGGCACGTAAGGAGTAGCAGAGTCGCACGCCGAGCAGCAGTGTACGTGACTGATTCATAGTGGGTTTCTCTCTTCAACTCGCTGGTTTCACTAAACTGAGAAAGAAACTCGATTTCAACTGGTTTCCATTTTCGTGCAACATCTGATTTCCAGTTTCACAAAACTGAGGAAAGAGAGAGGGGTTAGGGTTTCGCGAGATTGAGGGATCCCAATTTCATCTTGAGAAATCAGTGGGTTTCACGAAATTGAGGAAAGAGAGAGGGGTTAGGGTTTCGAAAATCTGAATCGCGAGATTGGGGAAACAATGGAAACTCACTGTTAACTTAAGCAAGGTAGCGAGAAGAGCGACGAATGGAGCGAAAGAATGGAACCGGTGACTGAATAGTGAGAAGAGAAAGATTGAAGAAAGGTAGGAGAAAAGCGACTGAATGGAGGAGAAAGTGGAACCCTGGCGACTCTGAATAGTGAGAAGAGATTAATCGAAGCAATGTAGCGAGAAGAAGCTAAGGAAAGACTTTGGTAAAAGTGTTTTTTTGGGGGAGGTTTTTTCTTTGCAAATAGCGAGGGTTTTAAACCTCCTCAAATTGAAACAAATATTTTGACCCAGAGAAGGCCGGTTCCTTTTTTAACGCTAAATTGAGGGGGGTTTTTAAAACCTCCGGAAAAAACCCCCGCAATCTGTTCTGTTTTTTGTAGTGTTTTAGTTAAAGAGTTGAATAAGATAGATGATCCTTTGTCCGTATTTTTGTTGTTGTTGTTATATTAACTAGTACTATACTCGTGTATTTGCACGAGTGACACTGAATTTGTTATAATTTGCAATGAAGTAATAAATATTTTGAAACTTGTTAAATTTAATAAAAGAAAAAGGCAAAACTCGATAAAAAAGTTATATTTCAACTTGAGCTAATTATTTCCCTTTTTCCTAAGGTGATAAGCCGCACAAATCATAATACTCCCAAGCAACCTTCCCATTCTTTGCTGCAAACCCTAAACCTAATTCTGAAATTAGAATTAAAGCAAATTTAGATCGGTTAGTATCAATCAGCACAAATTATTCCCAAATCACAACTAATGATTCTAAAAATACCATCTAAATAACAAACAAAAATCACAGTATGAACATGGAAAAAAGCTGAAGAATTCACACTAAAAAGATTAGTGATTTCACATTAAAACCCTAAACAACCCAAACACTGTGAAGCAAAGTTTCGTGCGTAACAAACAGGAGCAAGAGGCAGCAGAATATTAAAGCATTAATAGATAACAATACAAGCAAGCAGAAAAGAGAAATTGATCAGAAACTTGGAAGCCATGTTGGCTTTTCATATGCTATTAGACTCTAAAAATGTAGGAAATAAATGTTTAATTCGTTTGTTTTCTTTTTCTTATATGCTTAAACCCATATGCAATTCTTTTTTTTTTGTACAACCCATATGCAACAATTCTATAATACTCAAACTAATGCTTTGCTTATACCATTAAACATAGATATTGTAGTAGATGATAAAAAAGTTCAGAGAATATAAGGAATGCAAATAAAGCCATAGCAGAGGTCACCAAACAAATAACCATTCTTTTTAATTAATCTTCAGAAATAGAACACAAATAAATTTGAGAGATATAGCTAAGATCTTTTTAAGATAGAAAACATAAAGTTTTCCTTAGATTAAAACTAGAAATAAAAATAACTACAGGAAAAAAAATTTAAAAGAAATAGAAAGCCAAAAAGAATACAATCAGCTAGTTTTTATGGCTTGCACAAGATTTATTATATTTTAGCTAGTTTTTTTTTTGCATTGCTTTGAAATTTTAAACCCTTTTTCTAAAACTATTGATGTGACCGAAATCATTGAATTTGTTAACACCAAAGTTACTCCACTTGATATTTCAGTCAAATCATGTTTGTCCCACAAATGTTATGAAACCATGTGACCTGTTATGTTAGTCAATTGTGTGGTTTTTATTGTTTGTTATGTGATGTTAATAGCTGGTAAGTAAATTAGTGACTAGTTAGTTTCTTACTAATCTCAGATTTTGTTGTTTTTGTTATACTATAAAAGTTCATATATAAACTCTTTTTGTATTGATTTCAATACATACATTTAAATAAAACAGGTCATTTCAATTCATACATTGAAAAACTTTTTAAGGCTTTTAAAGATCAAAAACAGATTTTGGAACTCAGAATAAGTAAAAGGTTTTAATGATATTTACACTGCGATTTTGTCCAACCAGCCCATATCCTGAAAATCTGGCCCAATCAATCAACGGTTCAGATACCTCTGCAAGATCTAACGACTCAGGATCGCCATAACGAACATCACTCAATCTCTATAAATACCACATTCAATACTCATAGGAAAAAAAGCTGAACCGATACTCTTTTTTTTCAAACATTTGGCCCATGGAGAGTATTATTATTTTTCAAACATTTCGTCCTTTTGCTATCCTCTTGTCCTACAAATCTTATCTTTTTTTGATTGCTCTACAAAACCTTATCTTTATGATGAACATTTTGGACTACTACTATTTTTGTAAGATAAAAGAGGCACTACAATTCACAACCTCATCAACTAGTAGAATGGATTTTGTTCTAAATTATTCCTTAAACACTTACACAACTACTATAGGAATAATTTCTCTAATAATATCATTATTCTCCTTATTCCTTCTTCGTTCCATCAAAGTTAACAAAGAAGCTCCTATTGTAGCTGGTGCATGGCCAATACTTGGTCACCTCCCTTTGTTGACTGGCACACAAACTCCCCACAAAACCTTAGGTGACTTGGCTGACAAATATGGACCCTTATTCACCATCAAGCTTGGTTCCAAACGCGCTTTGGTACTCAACAATTGGGAATTGGCAAAGGAATGTTTCACCACGAATGACAAGGTTGTGTCCTCTCGCCCCAAGCTTATTGCGGTTGAAGTCATGGCCTACAATGGAGCCATGTTTGGCTTTGCACCCTATGGTCCTTATTGGCGCCAATTGCGTAAGATTGTAACTCTAGAAATCCTCACTAATCGTCGTGTGGAGCAACTACAACATATTCGTGTCTTAGAAGCTCAAACTTCGATCAAAGAGCTCTTTGACGTTTGGTGTAACAAAAAGAACAAAGAGTCAAACAACTATGTGTTGTTGGAGTTGAAGCAATGGTTTACTCAATTGACATTCAACATGGTTCTTCAAATGACTGTTGGGAAGCGATATTTTGGTGCGACAAGTTTGATTGAAGAGAAAGAAGCACAAAGATGTATAAAAGCTTTGAATGAGTTTATGCGTTTGTTAGGGGTATTCACCGTGGGAGATACTATTCCTTATTTGAGATGGTTTGATATTGGTGGCCATGTGAAGGATATGAAAGAAACTGCTAAGGAATTGGACAATATATTAAGTGAGTGGTTGGAGGAGCGTCGTCGGAACAAATCTTTTGGTGAAAAAGATGATGGTGATCAATACATCATGGACATGTTGCTTTCTTTGCTTGATGGAATAGCAATCGAAGGGTTTGAAGTTGATACCACAATCAAAGCTACAATATTGGTACGTACTATATACTTGCAAAAAATCATCAATTTAGCCTAGGATGCTCTCAATTTAGTTTATTAATATTTTAGAATACCTATAAATATAAATTTTCGATATGTCAATTAAAGTGGAAAATATTTTCAATGCAAGAAAAAACTAAGACAATCATAAAAGAAATTTCTACTATTGAAATTAAGTCTTGATCACTAGTGGAAAAATGGGATTCAAAGTCGGACCTTTCGGACATTTAAAGTCGGACATTCACCCGACTTCTATCAAAGCGACTTAGAAAGTATGTTTTTTTAAAGTCGGATTAAGGTCCGACTTAAAAAGTACGTTTTTAAGTCGGATTATTAGTGCGACCGACTTTAATTATGGCCTGTTTCCTGCGGTGCTGACTTCTGTGGAAAACCTTTAACGTCGGGTTTTTCTGAAGTCCGACTTTAAAAGTGTTATTTTAAAGTCAGATGACAAAAACATCCGACTTTAAAAGTGTTTATTTATTTAAAAAAAAATTATATTTGCTTGGATCACATTCTACCTATCCTAACCCTGCAAGTCCACCACCACATTGGTGCAGACTAAGAATCAAGAATTTCTCAATAAACGTCATTCTTTTCTTAATTTTTGATCCCACTAGGAAGCAAATTGTACATAAAAATGTAGATTAGAAAACTTTATCACAAACAAAGTAAAATCTTCCCGTCATGCTATTCATCCCATTTCTTTTCTATTATTTTTTTTAAAAAAATAATCCTAGATTATATACCTAATAACAAAGATCCAATAAAGCAACTAAACTGTAAATCTTGGGTTAAAAAATAATCCTAGATTATATACCTAAGAAAGAAAACCAGCAGCAACACAGCAACACAAAACAGAACCAGTACAGCAGCAACAAAATTACAGGAACAGCAGCACCTGCAACAAGTCTCTCATTTGCATAGAGGGGAAATATGACTCCTTTCATGAACATTAGTATTTTTCCTATCATTCTAAGACCCTTTTCTATCTTCCTTCATGTGTTTGATATTAACAAGATTATTTGAATGTACGTAGTGTTCCATCCATTAGTAGAGTAATTTTCACACATGGTTTAGGTTTGCTTTATTCTTTGAATTACATGTTTGAGTCTTATTTAGATTTTCGACCATATACACTTTTATTATGATATGAACATTTTGCTTGTGAAATTTATACTTAATTTACAGACACTATTTGTGGGGGGCGCTGAGTCAACTAGTGTTACCCTTATATGGGCAATATGTTTGTTATTGAGAAACCCTCTTAGTTTGAAAAAAGCAAAAGAGGAACTTGACAACCATGTTGGAAAAGAGAGATGCATAAGGGAGTCAGATATAGAAAATTTGGTGTACATTCAAGCCGTAGTCAAAGAAACACTCAGATTGTATCCAGCAGGACCTCTTACAGCAACTCGTGAATTGACACAGAATTGCAACTTAGGTGGATATGATGTCAAGAAAGGAACTCGACTAATCTTAAATATTTGGAAGATCCACACTGATCCTAATATTTGGCCAAATCCATTGGAGTTCATACCAGAAAGGTTTCTTACCACTCACAAAGATGTTGATGTTAGAGGTCATCATTTTGAGCTATTACCATTTGGATGTGGTAGAAGGATTTGTCCTGGAATATCTTTTGGACTTCAAATGGTGCATTTAACTTTGGCTAGTTTTTTGCATTCTTTTGAGATCTTAAATCCATCCACTGACCCTATTGATATGACTGAAAGCTTTGGACTAACCAATACTAAAGTTACTCCGCTTAATATTCTAGTTAGCCCTCGTTTGTCTCCTAATTGTTACCACATTATGTGATGTTTGTGTAATTTTTTTATATGTGGGTGTTTTTTTTGTTGATAAGTGGTGTGTTGTCTTTTATCGAACTATGCAAATAAGATGTAAGCCATTTTGTGTTAGTTGTGTAATATAATTTAGATTGAGCTTGAAATTGTTAAATTTGACCTAATTCATCTATGCATTAATTTGTATCTATAATTGTAGTGAGGTTATTTATAGTACGATACAATGGTGTGATAAATTAAATATAGTCATGACTACCTGACACTTACGGCTCTTTTGGTAAAATTTAAGAATGGTAGGTTAGAAGGATTTTTTAGGAATCAGTTAAAATTGGCAAAGAAAAATCTTAAACATTGGGATAAGGAGTTATTTGTTTTCATAGAGTCAAGTAGGAGTTATTTGGTTTCTTAGACTTACATATCAATTTTTTAGTTAAAGAGCTGAATAGATGATATACATATCTACTAAAATATCTCTATTTAGCAACCGATTTAGAGACCAAAACCTCAAATGAGTCCCTAAATCGGTCGCTAACTATTTTAGCGACTAGTTTAATGACCTATTTGGGGACGGATTTTAAATTTCAGTCGTTAAATCGGTCCCTAACTTTTTAAGCGATCAATTTATCAACCCTTAATTCAATATTTAAATCAGTCGCTTTTCTTTTCTTCCAAAAACAGTCATACCCTCTCATTTTTCTCGATTTTTGTTTTGTTCTAGAAAAATCAAAAACCAACTTTCTAGAATGAAAATTTTCAGGGTTCTGGAAAAATGAAAAAACCAACTTTCCATATTGTTATTAAATTAGCATTTAAGAAAGAAAAAAAAAACTAATTTTTTCAGGATTTAACTTCAATTTGGAAAAAAGCAATTTTTTGATTTTTTAAATTCAAAATAAATTCAAAACTTAATTTTCAGGGAGTTTTATTTCTTATAAAGTTAAAACTAATACCTAAAATTCAGGAAATTTGATAGAAAACTGTACCTCATTTGGTGGTGAAAATTAAAGATGGTAAAAGGAGATAATTTTTTTAGGGGTGTATAAGATCACATAGTGGGAACTGGGAAGGTATACATTTTTTTTATAATTAGAGATAATAATATTATAAAGGGCCATTTAGCTTACCATCATTGACACACTCACCCGTCTGCTAGAAATCAGAAATGCTATTTTGACCACTTTGTGGACCACAAAGTGGACCAAATACTAGTCTACTCTACGGATCCGTATATACATACCCCTCTGTTTATAAAATTTATATATTAATAATAATAAATAGTTTTATATTATAAAAATTAAAAACACAAAAAAATAGAAAACAGTAAAAGAAACAAAACCACCTTCTTTCTCAATAGTATTTCTGATTTCTGATTCCCGCGCCTCTTCTTCTTCTCTCCCGCGTCTCCTTCTCTCCCAGCCCGCGCCTCTTCTTCTCTGTTAGCCACAGAACTGCTGTCCACTCTCTCAGCCGCGCCTCTTCT
Organism: Astragalus membranaceus; assembly: GCA_039519185.1. Classification (NCBI taxonomy): domain Eukaryota; kingdom Viridiplantae; phylum Streptophyta; class Magnoliopsida; order Fabales; family Fabaceae; genus Astragalus; species Astragalus membranaceus. The sequence continues at coordinate 5,842,500 of CM076852.1, forward strand.
TCTCTCTCAGCGATAAACATCAAGCATTTCGGTTTCTCTGTCAGCGATAAACACTCAGCGTCACCCCGTCCCCCCTCGTCCGCTGTTATCCGCCGTTTCCCCTTCTTTCTCAGCCACAGAACTCCTCTCCACTCTCTCAGCCGCGCCTCTTCTTCTCTTTCAGCGATAAACATCAAGCATTTCGGTTTCTCCGTCAGCGATAAACACTCAGCGTCACCCCGTCCCCCCTCGTCCGCCGTTATCCGCCGTTTCCCCACCGTATCTCGCCGGTTTTCCACCTGTTCTCAGGCGCCAGGTTGTTGGACTCAGGTAATTTATATTTTTTTTACTTAGTTTGTCTCTGTCTCTATTTGAGTGAATGTAGAAACCCTTAATGTCCCAAAATTCGTTTTAAAAAATCTTGTAATTACAAAACATCATTTCATTGTTGTTTGTTGTCCTCAGGTACAAATGAGCCTTGGTTAACTGTTTAGAAAACGTGGGTAATTTATGTGGTAGCTTGGTTAATTATTATTAATGGTAATGGTAATTGATGTGGTAACTTAGAAAACGTGTTGTTTGTTGTTTGGTTTATTTTGATTGGCATTTATTTTGATTGTCAATGGAAATGATATTGTGCAAAGTGGTAAAATATTTGTAGGTTTGATACAAATGTGTCTGGTTAACTGTTTAGAAAACATGGGTAATTGATGTGGTAACTTGGTTAATTATTGTTAGAAAACCTGGGTAATTGATACAAATTGAATTTCAATTTAGTGTTCATATTTGAATTTAGTGATTGATTTTGTTTATGCAATGTTTGTTGATTCAATTACGGCACAGTTTAGTGTAAGGAACACTAACAACTAACACTGTTTTTAGTGATTGATTTTGTTTATGAAGTACATTAATTGAAGTATATATTTTTTCCACAGTAAACGTATAATAACGTTCCATTATGGGAAGGACCAAAGAAACTGAGGTAATTTTATTTTCACATAGTTTAGAAGTTTTTACAATTGTCCTTAAGTTAGTCATTTACCATAATTCGTTCTATAATTGAGTATAACTCGGTGTTCTTGTTATTGTGTCTTAATTGATGTATTTTTCAGATCCGAGTGAGACACACAGTAAAGACTCAGGCACTAGTTGAGATTAATAGAAACTTAAGTCCACTACAAAAGAAACGTCTTCTAACAACTCCCTTCCATTCCTTGATTGATCTTGTTGAAGAGATCAACATTAGTGGTGTTTTACTTAGGGAAGTTTTGAGAAGGTGGGATACACATAGTGTAGGTATTAGAGTAGGGAATAGGCTAATTTCATTTTCAAAGTTAGATGTTTGTTTTGGGTTGGGGCTTCGCATAGTTGGAGACCCTGTTTTTGATGATGATAGAGTTGACTCTAGAGTCAAACAGTTGTTTGATGGGGAAGTAATTAATATGCCCTGTATTGTTAAAAAAATGGGAGACCTAACATCAGATGAATTTGTAGAGGACTTTTGTAGGCTTTACCTTCTCCTTGCTTTTGCCACTTTTTACTTTCCCCAAATCACCCGCACGATCAATACCCTACCCTTTAGCTTACTGGATGATTTAGATAGCCTTCATAGGTATGATTGGGGTGGTAAGGTTTATAACAACTTAGTAGGTAGCTTAAACCGTACTGCTCCCCTCTTGAATGAACGAAAGAACATTGAATCAGTGAGTATTGCCGGGTGTGCAGCTCTACTTCAGGTACAATTCTATTATCCTTTTTAGAGTTGTTATTAAATTAAACAAAATTTAAATTTGATTGTTCAATCTATTTTGTGATGTAGATTTGGACCGTTGAACACTTATTGTGGCGGCCTACTCCACAAAATACACGTTTTCCACGGTTTTTAGCTTGGTTTGACGTGCCGTCGGGAAAGTGTATAGTTGGTAGAATATTTGAAAGCAAAAAGGTTAGCTGTAATGCGTTTAGTTTAATTCATTTAGTGTTTAGTTTCCTAAATTATTGGAATTCGTTAATGTGTAGTTTCATTCATTTAGTGTTTACTTTCCTAAATTCAGTTTCATTCATTTAGTTTTATTGGTGAATTGATATTATATTTTTGTATTCAGTTTGTTCAGGTTGTGGCGTTGAGCGAAGGAGACCAATCAAATGAAGTCCTCAATGAAGCTATTGAGGAGATTGAAAGGAGATATTGTGAAGGGATATTTACCAAAGAAAAGGAGATTAACATTAGGCTTTCGAGTGTTGAGGATAAAATCAAAGTCTATAAAACAAAAGATGATAGAAGGGCATCAGGAAGCAATGAAATTGGTGTGAGGGATCATGTCCCAGGTGCGTCCTATGCACCTACCGTCGCAAATGGCTCAAAAGCGACAAGAAATCAAAATAAATTCAAAAAATTGCTGTATTCTTTGTACAATTTTTGCACCCGCCCAAGCACATCGACAACGGCGAACGAGTACGTGTTAGTTCTTTTTAGAATTTATAATTGGAAGGTACTTGAAATTTTGTTGTTGCCAATGAGTAGAAATTTTGACAACGTGCTTGTTCTATGGCGATGCAGAACATTGGTTAGGTTGGATGACCACATTCTTACAAGAATGTCTCTCGAGGGTCTTGCACCAAGGAAATGGGTGGACAACCTTTTATTCAAATGCACCCAATATTGAATTGTGAATTTCATTTGTTTTTCCAATATTGTTTATGAAGTTTAATTTTAGGGTAAATTTTTGTTTTCAGCTATTCTGTTTTGTTTCGCCGATGTTGATGGAAGAAGAATTGGAAAGAACCGGTTTGCTGACCCGTTTCCTATTTAATTCCTTCTATGCTGTGAGTCCATCTTAAAATCCTTTATTTGGAAGGATTTGAGTTTAAAAATTAGTTAGTTAATATAGTTATGATGAGAATATTGATTTTATAATGTAGGCGGAAGTGATCAAAGAATTACAATCTGGACAAGCCGGCACCCAAAAAAGATGAACTTTACGACAGCATTTCAAACATGTTTCATTGAAAGAATTGAAGTCAACCCCCATGGATGTGTTAAGGTCTTCAGATATGGTAAGTTAGTTGGAATTAGTGGTTTTTTGTTGTACATTTTGGACCTCAATTGATAGGAATCAAATGAGTAAAAGTAATTTAGACAGTTGGCGCCCTTGGCGCCCTGGTAGTTATCCTCTGAGCAGTAACTGGCGCCCTTAGCGCCCAAGCTGTTGGAGCTCTGCAGGGATCCTTGGAATACTCTGAATCTTCTATCATGAATTCACTAATTGTGCTTCTCAGTTCACTGCTCACCTCACTGTGTTTCAGTCACATTCAGCAATGGTGCATGACAATCATGCACACACACTCACAGAAAGAAGGAAGTGAATCTGAGCGACAAAACGAGTAACAGAAGAGTAAACAGAAACTGAAAAGATGAAATTGTATTCAACTGAAATGTGAATCTGTTACAGTAGTATTTATATGCTGTTTGAGCAAGAAACTGATTATCGCAATTGAATGCCAACTAGGCTGCCATTTTTTGCCACATCCATTGTGGCTTACAAGTTCATTTATTCAATCTACACTTAAACAAAATACACAAACTGAATTAACAAAATAGAATGGAAAAAAAAAACTGAAGATGTTACAGGAGTCTTTTGATTAGCTTTCAACAGTACATATGTGTATTATGAATATTACCTAATAATTTATTAATAAATGTGTTAGATTTTTGCACCGGCCTGTTACAATGGACAGTGGGTGTGCTACGTGGTAGTTCAACACGAACGGAAGATGTACGTGTTGGACTCCTTGACAGATGAACGAAACGATTCTTGGTTGTTGCTTGATAATGCAATGGTAGTGTCCTATTCTAACACCTTAATATATGTTTTTTTGGTCTCTTTGATTTGAAGGTCTTCTAATTAAATTTGACAACGTTTGTAATTGTGATTTTTTAGCGCATTCGTTTTGAAGAGCTGTTGAGTTACGTTTGTGATAATTCTCTGGAGATCGTTTATGAAATAATGCCCAAACAACACAATAGGTAACTCATTTTACATGCGTTGTTGGGAAAGTTGTTATGTTTACAATAGATTTTTATTGTTTTTATGTTTATGTATTGAAATCCATATTCCCTTCCAATACAGTCATGATTGTGGAATCTATGTTTTGAAATACTTGGAATTCTGGAATGGTGAAGGAACCATGCCACAATACTCACAGGTTAATCGTTAATTATTTTTATGTTTCTGTCTTTGAAATGTTATGGGAACAATGCATATATATATATATATTAACTCTACTTCTCTTTTGTTTAGGATGATGTACTTCAATTTCGTCAAGACTTTGTTTTGAAATGGGTACTTGATCCACGAAATGTGTATAGGGCAGAGGTATTAGAAAAAGCAAAAGTTCCACAAGATTTGACTTTGCTAACATCATTATGACTTTATTGAGAAAGATGAAGACACTTTGAGATGTTGCTTTGGATGAACGAGAGGAGCAGAAGATGATTATGAGGGACACTTTGAAGAGATTCAGATGTTGCATACACGATGAGGGAGACTCTGAAGAGATTGAGATGATAGATGAATGTACTTACTTAGTTAATGTTTATAACACGTTTGTTAAATGTACAAAAAACATGGGTAATTCTGAAGCCTGGTTGGTGATATGGTCTAAAAAAGAAATGTAGCTTTAATTTTAACACCACATGTCAGTAAGCTTAATATTGTGCTTACATTTTGAGCTGGAGTTGGTGACATGATATGATATTTGTAAAATGAGAAATTTACAATAAATTTCTCCTTTATTGATAGGTTGGCTAGTTGTGAGTAAAAGCTGGGGAATTGGGCACGTAGGTTGGTTATCAAATACAACAAAAACAATTAACCATAATTTTTTATGTCTCATTCATTGTGCTTACATTTTGAGCTGGAGTTGGTGATAAGATATGGTTAAAATGAGAAATTTAGAAATTTTAATTAAATTGACAGGTTGGCTAGTTGTGAGTTAAAGCTGGGGAATTGGGCACGTAGGTTGGTTATCAAATACAACATAAACAATTAACCATAATTTTTTATGTCTCATTCATTGTGCTTACATTTTGAGCTGGAGTTGGTGATAAGATATGGTTAAAATGAGAAATTTAAAATGAGAAATTTAGAAATTTTAATTAAATTGACAGGTTGGCTAGTTGTGAGTTAAAGCTGGGGAATTGGGCACGTAGGTTGGTTATCAAATACAACATAAACAATTAACCATAATTTTTTATGTCTCATTCATTGTGCTTACATTTTGAGCTGGAGTTGGTGATAAGATATGGTTAAAATGAGAAATTTAGAAATTTTAATTAAATTGACAGGTTGGCTAGTTGTGAGTAAAATCTGGGGAATTGGGCACGTAGGTTGGTTATAAAATACAACATAAACAATTAACCATAATTTTTTATGTCTCATTCATTGTGCTTACATTTTGAACTGGAGTTGGTGATAAGATATGGTTAAAATGAGAAATTTAAAATGAGAAAAAATTTTAATTAAATTGACAGGTTGGCTAGTTGTGAGTAAAAGCGGGGGAATTGGGCACGTAGGTTGGTTATCAAATACGACATAAAATGAAGGTTACAGTTAAAATGAGAAAAACTTTAATAGTTATAAGGGATTAAATTTTTGTCATTAAATTGAGCCAAAAAAAAAATTAAAACCGTTGGATTACAAGGCCCACGCCAGAACCCTTAGATTAGAACCCAGTTGGATTCGCTGAACTTCAACCCCTCTATTGCCTTTTACTTGGATTCGACTAATCGGTTACCGTCTTCAACCCATCGATCCAGTTCTTCGCTCCATCAACCCGTCGATCCAGTTCTTCAAACGCAGTTCTTCAACCCATCGATCCATGGAACAAAAGGTCAGTATCTCAACCCATCGGTTTTGGTCGTCGCTGTGACGAACGAAAAGTCAATCTCGGTACGTCCATCACTGTAACGAACGATTGTTGTACCGTCGCCACCACGCTAATATCATCCCCGGTCGCCGCTATCAAAGTACGGCGAACGCACTTCGACCATCACCTCCTTCGGGTGAGCTCTAATTGATTAAAACCCCTAATTAGATTAAACCTATTTTCTTAAACAGTGAATTATTGTTTGTGGGTTGGGTTTATACCAGTTGTATTACATTGCTCTCGTGAATATCTTTTTCTTAACTATAGATAATATCTAGATGCCTTAGATTATGAATATGTGAAATTCTTTCCAATAGGTTGAGCACCTTTCAATTGTAGTTTTGATAACTTCTGATGTTATTTACAATACTTGTGAAGTGTAAGTTCTAGTAAATGGTTGTTTAATATTCTGCACTAAAATTTGAATTGGTTGCTATTTGGGATGCTGTATTTTTCAATCTCTTAAATATCAGAAAGGCAACAATAATTTTCTCCTGTTTTTGGACTAATTCTGCACTAATTGTGCACATGTTGCTATTGGGATGCTGTATTTATTGAAGCCTTCTGACATGCAACGAAAGCTAGTGCAAGGACACTCTAGTGTTGCTCCCAAGGAACCAAAGCTAGTGCAACGGCGTGATGTGAAAGCTACTCCAGAACCATCTAGGTATGGAGCTTGTTGGCATACCTTTTCTCAGACAAAACATTAAATTGATACTCTTTGGTCTTTCTCACTTTGCATGAGACAGTACATTCATTTGTTCAATAGTGGCTGTTTTGAAGCAATTGTACCACTTCTTTTAATTGGTTTTCTATGCAATACACTTCATTTGGAATGTAGTTCATTTATTTTATTTCCGTTTCTTATATATAAAATTTGTGACACATAGAGTTTCAATACAGGATGACCACTCAGACTTTAGGGGCTAGTAGCTCAAAATCAAAAAAAGTGAGTATTATGGCCTCTGCTTTGACTTTGTGTAATTGTTGTCGTTACATGTACACCACTGACAGTTTTGTTGATCATATTTTTTTAGATCCGTGTGCGACATAGTTGTTCCACAGAATGGATCGGCAAAGTGAATCAAAATCTTTCAGGTGTACAAAGGCAAAGGATTAATGCAACACCGTTTAAATGGTTGATGTTATTGCCTGAGAAAATAAATATATCTGGTATATTGTTAGAAGAATTAGCACGACGTTGGGATAAAAAAAGGGGGGGGGGTTAGAATACGGTCTAGGTATGTTGATTTTACTCCACTACATGTTTGTTATGTGATAGGACTTGGCATAGTGGGTTTAGATGTGGAATTCGTGGACGACCTTAGTTCACATACCATAACATTGGTTGAAGGAAGAAAAAATACCTTAGCAGGAATTTATGAAAAACTGACCACCCTCTCTGCCGATCAACATGTTGATGATTTTTGTAGGCTGTGTATACTGCTTGCAATGGAAGAGTTTTTATTCCCAAACACATCCACCGGCATTTCTTGTCCTTGCATTAAGTTGTTGGATGATCTAGATTCCCTTGAGACATTTAATTGGGGACTTGCAGTCTATGATTATTTGGTTCAGAATTTGAATAAAGTCACAAGTTCTTTGGAAGAATCAAAGAGCCCTAGAACATTGTATGTTAGTGGGTGTGTAGTTGTGTTGCAGGTATTTTTTTTGCAGTATATTTTTTTGTGTAGTCATTAAGTTTGTAACAATTAATTTTATTGCAGTGCTCCAATTCTGATTAAGTTTCATTAATGATTATAGGTCTGGGGACTTGAACATGTTTGGCCACACCATAAGATAAGTCCCAAAGTTGATAAAATCTTTCCTCGTTGTTTGAAGTGGCAGGATGTTTGGCTCTTTAAGGAAAGCCTATTGGATGCATTTGAGAGAAACCAGGTAACCATAAATATATATATATAACAATTACTCCCTCTTTAAGGAAAGCCTATTGGATGCATTTGAGAGGTTAAATTAGTATAGTCAAAAACTGAATATTATAAAGGTTTTCCTTGGTATCCACAAATCAGCCTAAAACGACATCTAATTAGAAATAGAGGGAGTATTTGGTCCGCATTTGTTATCTACATGTCATAAGATGTTGCTTTAATTTATTGTACTAAACTATTCATAATGGTTCCATGTTACTAGGTTTATGACCAGCTGACTGCAACAGAAGAAGAAGTTGCTGTTTATGAAGTGAGACAAGCCTTAACTGAGGCCCCGCATGGATTTGTCAAATCCAGAGAGCGGTCAGATGAAATGGTTAATTTGATTGTCTACAATGAACAGCTGCATGCCGAGCACAACACACTTTTTAAAAGATTATCGCAAGCTGAAATGGAATTGCGTGATCTACAGAACTTATCTCATGAGGAAAAGAAGGCACTTCAACAAACAATAGCTGAACTTCAACGACAATTAGAAGAGGAAAAGAACGCAAGAAACTTGACTCATTCCCTTCCAAAAGAAGCAAAACAAGGATATTCCCCGGTGAGCACCCAAGGAAACATGGGTGAACCATCTGGTCTCATACCGTATCATCACCTCCATCAAGAGTCAAATGCTTACACTCGTAGAGCTCAAAATCCAAGAATTATAAAAACTAGTGCAGCAATCCGAACACCATATGAGACTTATGGTGTGTCAAAGAAGGAGAAAAATCAGAGGAAATGACATAGGCATAGTGCTTTCTGTATGTAGAACATGTCTTTTGGTGTTTTTGTCATTCATATTGCTAATTAGGAAGTTGGAGTTTGATTTCACTGCTGTATAACATGGCATAGTGCTTTTGTTAGGTGTCTACTGTGCAACTTATGACACTATTGCTATATGAAGACTATCTATTATATTTGTCAGTGCATCTATTTTTTAAGCATAACACCAATCCGTCCAAGGAATTACCCAGGTTTTCTGACAAACTAACCAACCATAATTGGGATATATATTACTATGCAGTCACGTGTCCTATTTAATTACATGTGTATGAACCCTCAAATACTCATCATAGCATACACATACATACCCCTTGTTAGCTGTCTTGCCTCACTATTTCATTACAGAAATGATAAGAACAATCCGTCCAAGGAATTACCCAGGTTTTATGACAAACTAACCAACCATAATTGGGATATATATTACTATGCACTCACGTGTCCTATTTAATTACATGTGTATGAACCCTCAAATACTCATCATAGCATACACATAGATACCCCTTCCCGTCAGTCTTGCCTCACTAATTCATTACAGAAATGATAAGACCAATCCGTCCAAGGAATTACCCAGGTTTTATGACAAACTACCCAACCATAATTGAGATATATATTACTATGCACTCACGTGTCCTATTAAATTACATGTGTATAAACCCTCAAATACTCATCATAGCATACACATAGATACCCCTTCCCCTCAGTCTTGCCTCACTAATTCATTACAGAAATCATAACACCAATCCGTCCAAGGAATTACGCAGGTTTTATGACAAACTAACCAACCATAATTGGGATATATATTACTATGCACTCACGTGTCCTATTTAATTACATGTGTATAAACCCTCAAATACTCATCATAGCATACACATAGATACCCCTTCCCATCAGTCTTGCCTCACTAATCCATTACACAAAACATAACACCAATCCGTCCATGGAATTACCCAGGTTTTCTGACAAACTAGCCAACCATAATTGGGATATATATTACTATGCACTTGCCCCAAAATATATATAAGTTTTGCTCCATAACACCAAACCTGTTCAGAACATAAACTGTGAAGCTGCATCTTAGGCACTTGCCCCCAAATATATATAAAATTTATCACATTTACACCAATACAAATGAAAAACTACAGACTTCGTTAGTTACAAAAAAAGTAGTAAAGGGTTTTCCCTAAACCTTAAAGGTTACATGAGGTCTAAACAACGTGTAGCAAAAAATTACTTTGTGAAAATTGACACAAATGTATGAGGCATTTACACCATATACATCAACTTTAAGGCATTTACACCTATATAAATCAAAACATAATTACATGTTTAGTTACAAAAAAAATTATATAAAAGTTTAATATGGCCATCGTATTGTTGCAGCTAAAATGTCACGGATTTGTAGACAATTGTGATAGTCCCGGGAAGTCTATTTCCACATTTGACAAAAGTTCCATGAATGAAATGTGAGCTCCAACCTAATAAAAACATTTTGTTAAGCAACATCAAATTTAAAATATGCACAAGAACTTGACAGACATTCAAATCACATGCCTGTGGAGAAGAAATATCAGAGTTGCCTAATCCGAAATTATATGGTTGTCCAACAGTTGCACTTTGAGAAGCCCAACGGTTGGACATCATTTCTGACCCTCCAGCATCTGTACTGAAATATACACTCCCTGACTGTATAGAGGAAATATTAAATAAGTTAAATATATCTCACTTAAGTTTGAGTTTATCGCCCAAAAACTAAATTCTTTAAATGTAAAAAAATGAACAACTTAAAACGACAACATCATTAGAAATAGGGACGATGCTGTGATACAAACTTCTCCACAGTCTTTCGATGCAACAACTAAACGGGTTATAAAAAGAGTCAATCACATTAACTCTACTCATAATTATACAAATTTATCATATAAAGTTACAATTTCAACTCAACAATTGTGTTAATAAATGTTCCGCAAATTGCAACACCGATCAAATTCATCCATCTCCAAATCTCAAATAATACACTCTACACATTCAATAAAATCTTATAGTGGACACGAACCAAAGTAGTTGCATCCATCACATCTCCACCAGTCATAACCTCAACAGTTGATTCAACAGAAATTTCCCTATTGATTGTATGATTTGCCACTCCAACATTGTCCGCCTACACATTATACAAAAAAACATTAACATGCATGTTAATAAGTAGCTTCTTTCATGGTTAATAGATAAATAGTTAGCAAACAAGACTGACCTTCATAATGTTGCTTGTCATACCCTAATTTGTCCGGCTAATTTAAAACTAGAAAATCCAAAATATTGTTTTTGTCGTTATGTGCGTCGTTCCCAATCGTGTATAGGCGTGTTACTTCTCATTGTGCACGGATTGTCGTTCTCGTTGTGCCACGTTTCTTTTTTTAATTGTACGCGCGTTGTTGCTCTCATTGCGTGAGCGTGTTTGTTTCTCGTTGCATACGAGCTTTTTTTTTGTACTCGTTTTTTTTACCGCTATTAAAGTCATTGCTTTTAGTTTAATTATCATTATTGTTATGAAAAAATCTAATAAAAATCAATTTCTGAATTAATGTTTTTATAAACAGTTTTTTTACAAAAATAAGAGGTACAACTTAAGTCAACTTTGATATACATGAAAACAAAAAACCTTAAATGCAAAAAAGTACAAAAATTAAAAACAAAATAAAATAAAATAAACAGGGCAGAGGTGCTGACTACAATACTGTTGCTGGGGCAACATTTGAGGAGTGGAGCCAATTGCTCCTTCTCCTGGCCCTTTCGTTTTTTTTCAAAATAAGTCCCAACCAAGCTGCTTTCCTCCACCCCTCTTGCTGCTGCTGCATATATCTCAGTGGCTGTTATGCTTTTGTCTCCAAAGGGTTTGCTCCTCTGCTCCAACACTCCACCCTACACCACATAATCTGTTTATAAATTCAGACTCAAAGCAAAGAAAAGGGGGGGGATCACAGAGAGGAACACAAAAAAACAGTGAGAACCAGAAATTAATAAATCAGAAAAAGAAAGGCAAAGAAAAAAGGAATTTGAAGCTCCTGCCTCCACACGGTGGTCACCACCGTGACCACCCAAAGCAACCCCCTCATAGCCAAACCACCACATCACCAACCAACAGCCACCACCGTGACCACCCAAAACCACCAGCACCACCATTTTCGCACCACATCATCAACCAACAGCCACCACCGTGAACTCTACCCACAAAACCACCATCTCCATCGTCCTCCCTCCCATCGCTCCCTCTACCGCTCACCGTCGCCTCACCACCGTACACCACCTCTACCGTCACAGTCCCCATCAACCTCACCCTCTCTCTCACCACCGCGAGCCTCCCCCCTGTCGCACGCCACCGTAAGTCACCCCCACGACCATCTCCGTCCCTTCGTCTCCGACCCCCTTCGCCTCACCACCGTTCGCCGTTTCTCTCCGTCTCTCGCGCATCTCCCCTCCTCGTTTCCCCTCTCACCGTCGTCGGTACCTCCACGGATCCCACCGTGGTCGCGTTCCCTCCGGCGACGTCATCCTCCTTCGCCCAATACGACCGACGCACCAACGCCCCCGTCGCCGTGACCCCCGGCGAAGCCAAGCACCGTAGCCATCGCCACCGCAAATGCCATCTCCGTCCTTGCTCTCTCTCTCGGAAAACCTCGCCTTTCCTCTCTTCATCTTCGACGTGCGACGTTGAGAGGAAGGGTGGAGTTTACTGGTGGTTACGGGTGAGAAGAAGGGGGAGCGAAGCTTAGGGGTGAGGAGGGGTTTTGGACGGGAAATCGGAGTTGGGGCTGAGAGGAAGAGAGGGAGATGGCGCCGTGAGAGAGAAAGGGAAGGGATTAGGGTTTTTTTTTCGTTTTTGCTTATATAGTGTTTATTTTATTTTTGTTTTATTTTAATTTTAATTTCATATTAATAGTAACACCCCCATTTTTCATTCATACAGCCCCTGAATTGGCCCATTCGCATGCCATATTTTTAAAAGCCCAAAAAATATCTGATTCATTTCTGCACCCCATTATCCATAGCTACAGCCCGCTCACTAACTACACCCCACTATTTCAATGTTACAACCCCATCTTTTTTTAAAAAAAACATCAAGCTTTTATTTACACCCCCAGCTTTTTAAAAACATAGTCCCTGTTGCTATTCATACCCCATTTTTTAATAACGTAACACTTATGTCAATTACACTTCCTGTTCTATTACAACTCGCTTAGTTTTTTTTTTATTTACATCATAACGCTTCCAAACCAGCTTTCTTAACAATTATCCACTAAAATGGTTTGCTATTAATGGTCACTCTGAGCTTAGCTGGTTTGACCGTTAATAACAGCTTTAATTTTCAAACGAGCTATGAGTGATGACCACTCTGAGTGTTACTTGTTTGGTCATTATGAATGTCTCTCCCAATTTCAAAAATAAATAAAAAACACCAACACACAAACATTTTCTACCAAGAACTACGTGTGATTTGATTCTCTACCAGGAGATACGTAGGACCAGAGGGCGGCCGACCTCTGTCAATTGCATTAATAAAAAACCTTTTTTTTTCTTCTTTTAATCCATTTCTCTTCTATTTCTCAAAAAGTACAAAAATAATTAACCGTTTAGCGAGTCTTGAATTATTATTATTATTATTATTATTATTATTATAAGGGTAAAAACATTATTTTTGAATTAATAAACGCTTACACATTTAGTTAAAATGTAACCTTCCTTAGGAAGGATGTCGTAGGGTGCTAATACCTTCCCTACGCATAAACGACTCCCGAGCCTAAATCTGGTCCGCAAGACCCTTTTATCCACTCAATAGGGATTTTCCGATGTTTGCCCTTAAACTAAACTTTGGTGGCGGCTTCATTCAAGAACTTCGAAGAATCCCTCATCCGGATTTTTCGGTCGCTACATTGCTGTCACTAGCTCGCTTGGTTCGCTTCTTCTGTGACTTTTTAACAACTTTCTCAACAATAGATATTTTTTTGTTCGTCGGAGGACGACCTTTACGTTTTACCCTCAATGGACTGTGACATATAGGAGTAGTAACTGGGATAGAGTCTTCGTCTTCATTCAAACTTGTTTTAACATTGTCCATTGAAGTATCCAAGTTTGGCAATTCAGAACTAAATTGATGCAACATCTTATTGAATGCTTTTGTGGCATACTCAGACTCCGCCGCTACTTCAGCAACCTCGTAAAAATGCTTCGAGAGTTTTTCAAACCTCTCCATCAGTGGTTTCAATTCATTCACACCATAATTTATCTTAATATAAGAATGCTTCCTTTTAACATTTTTTTTCCATCGAGACAAAACATACTTGTCTGGGACGTTTGAAACCCTCTCCTTAGCGCACACACATAGTACATGGCGACACAAAATTCCTCTAAACTCAAACAACGAGCATTCACACTCGATATTATGGTTTTCAACATTGAACACAACTTTAAAGTAGCGCTCTTTTGGTCTATCTCCAACCAACAATTCCTCCAACACATTATAACTAGCAATGCAACCCTCCAATGACTCCAATGAGGGGACACAATTCATTTTACCTCTAAATTCAGTTTGGACCTCCTTAAATTTAGCATGCGTGTAGGCACGTTGGAACTGCATTTCGATTAACGAGTTTGACCCACAAGGTATTGTTGTATCCATTGATTTAAAATCCGCTTGAAATTCTTTTTCTGCTCTATTTCTAAGAGCATTGTCATATTGTTTAACAAATTGACCAAGACTTGTTGTTGAATTTATATATCCATCAAAGAAAGCATGTATGCTCTCACTGCGCTGTGTGGTTGACATGCCCGCCCAGAAGCTTTTCCTTAACAACGTCGGTGCCCATCTTTGTCGCTCCTTATACAACCCACTTAACCATTCATTGTCTTGAAGGTCAAATTTTTCTATGAAGGAACACCAGTTATCTTCAAAAGCAAGTACGGTGTAAGTATCGTAAACTGCTTCTTTCACCGCTGCCTTTATCTTCAAATATTGACCATATCCATTGAGTTTTTCCGGTATTTTTTTCATTATATGCCATAAACACCACCTATGGCGAGTGGAAGGGAAGACTATCTCAATCGCTTTTTTTATAGCACCGCATTGGTCAGTGACAATACCCATAGGCGCCTTTCCTAGCATGCAACGAAGCCATGCTTGGAAAAGCCACACAAATGAGTCTTTGTCTTCACCGGAAAGTAGGCCACACCCAAGTAATGTTGATTGACCATGGTGATTTACACCTACAAATGCAGCAAAAGGCATGTCATATTTATTGGTCAGATATGTTGAATCAAATGTCACCACATCTCCAAAATATTCATAAGCAGCTCTACTTCTTGCATCCGCCCAAAATACATTCTTCACATGAAAACCGTCGTCCAAATCAATATCATAGAAAAAATCTGAATTTTGTTCCCTCATTTGATAAAAGTAACTTATCAACGCCTTCCCATCACCTCCTTTTCCAATTGAACGCCTTTCCTTGTTGACATAATTCCTCACGTCCTTTTCACAAAATGGTACCTTTTCATGGCCTCCGGCATCTGTAACAATAGATTGAAACGTTTTGTTAATCCTCACTCCCGCTTCATCATTGATTTGGATTGTTCTCTTCACATGT
The DNA here is from genome assembly GCA_039519185.1 of Astragalus membranaceus. NCBI lineage: Eukaryota > Viridiplantae > Streptophyta > Magnoliopsida > Fabales > Fabaceae > Astragalus > Astragalus membranaceus. The sequence goes on from CM076852.1 coordinate 5,857,759, forward strand.
AGATTTAGTTTCTTGTTACGCCTAAACAACCTTGCCTTTGTGGGGCTCATCTCGTGAGAATGGACACCTTCAAATTTTCTGACTTCCCATGTCCCATCGCATTGTAACTTCAAACCTATCCTGGCAGGACATTTGTTCACTTTAGTCGGAAGTGTTTTCAATGAACATGGAATTTTTGACATGTTTGCCCTAGACCCCGCTCTCGAGCATGCAAGATTGACCCAGTTGGTTTTCCCATCATCTCTCTTTAGTGATGTTCTAATTTTCCACCCAAAACCTTTTCTTGATGCATACTCACCATAAAATGATTTCCCCTCATCTAACGAAGCAAAACACATCCCTATTACAGGCTCCCAACGTGCATCGTCATCGTTTGAGTTTTCAACTATTATACCTTCAGCATCCCCACCACCACCCTCCACGAAGGTTGCTGCACTATCCATCTTTTTTCAAACCTACGTGTCACGTCAACACTGCACGGTTAAAACCAATAAAACACAACATTATTTAATAACCCAATCAGTTTACCGATATTTACTACTAACTAATAATAGTCAAACTAAAGTACCACAAACTTCACAAATTAACAGCTTCTCAAAGTACAATGAGACGCATTTCTTATTAGTAACACAAACCAAGTTCAGAAAACAATTACCCAGGTTTCTTGACCAACTAACCAACCCGTGTGGTTCATAAGCCATGTGCTATTTTGCTAACCCACTCATGTTAGGCTTACACAAATCTTCAAACCCAGTAACTTAATGGAGGTAAATGAGAGAAGCAAAACCTAACTATTATTCTAAGGGGTTAAATTGACAATCTAACAATAATTAACCAAGTTACAACATCAATTACCCAGGTTTTTTAAACAGTTAACCAAGCCACACCACATTTGTATCAGACTTAGAAAATTTAGGGGGAAAAACACAAACACGGGACAAATTCCTACTGTAATTTCCTACTGTAATTACCTCAGTAAAGATCCTGCCGCTGGACAACGGTGGAAGGTGCGAAACGCGAGTACACAACGGCGGCTAACAACGGAGGAGGAGGGAGGACAGGGTGGAGGGGTTTCAGTTGAGCGTGCCACTGAGAGGGTGAAACGCTAGTAGGCAACAGACACAGCGGAGATTGGCAGAGGAGGGCGGAGGAGGAGGCGGATTTCAGAGGGAGGAAGCGGTAACAACGGAGGAGGGAGGACAGGGTGGAGGGGTTTCGGTTTAGCGTGGTACTGAGAGGGTGAAACCCTAGTACGCAACGGACAGAGCGGAGAATGGCGGAGGAGGAGTCGGATTTCAGAGGGAGGAAGCGGTGGAGGGGTCTCGGTCTTTCATGGAGATGGTTTTGGGTTGATGGTCGATCAACTGAGAGGGTGGAGACAGGTTGTTTCTGATTTTTGTGTCTTTAATTTTTTAAATATAAAACTATTTATTATTATTATTAATATATAACATTTTATTTTAAAAAGAGAGGGGTATGCGTATAGTAGAGTGCTGTATTTGGTCCACAAAGTGGTCAAAATAGCATTTCTGGCTAGAAATAGTTTGCCAGGGTGTCTAATCATGCGCTAACACTAAATGGTGTAAAAACATACACCAAGTTCAATATAAAAAAAACGAGCAAGAGGGCAGAGCACGAAAAGTTCTCTAGAGTGCCACCCCAGAAGACATCGAGTACATATGTTGGCTATAAACAAGGACATCTATTGATACAGAGGACCGGACACTGAACTATGTATGTATAAAAAGAAAAAAGACTGAACAAGTGACAACTCTACAATATGTGTATGGTTTGATCCCTTTTTATTTACTTTTCCGTTAGTTATCTTTCATATTAAATAGTTTTTAAAGTAGAATAACATTGTTTTCAATGGTGAGTTCAAAGACTTCGTTAGTTGTTAATTTAGTGTTTTTTGGGATACTTGGTACTCTTAAACCTTCCATATTTTGTGTCCATCACTTAGCTAGGGAGATCACCAAGTAACCAAAAGGAAGCAAAAAGATAACCTTCAATTTGATGTTTTGTTGTCTAGCGAACCAGACAACTTGCCTAGAAAATGCAACAAAGAAAAGAAGAAAAGTTTATGCACAGTTTTGCCTCGGGATAGAGTTGCATCGCCTTGCGGTCAAGGAAAAATTTGGCCTATCACTTTGGCATTGAGTTACATCGCCTCATGATAGACAGTGTTGACTGCATTCAAGCCCAAAAACATGAAAAATTAGGGCATCTTAGAATTGGTCGAACTAAGGAGTTTGGAGACGGCCCTAGGACATGTTTTGGAGCTCGTGACAGCTAGGATTCACATCCCATTGACAACCATTGATGATTCAAACTTGGGAACAAGTCCTTGGAGAGCATCAATGTTGTCGGCTTTTCCCTCTAGTTTGTTTAGATCTTCCGTTTTCTTTATTGTTATGTCTAGCTAAACTTCCTGTTGTTGGGAATGAGCAAAGATTTATGGATCCTTGATGTATTTAATTTGAATCCCTTTTAATGCTTTATAGGAATTGATCATTCTTAGGATGATTTACGGTTTGTGATTTTGAATGGAAGTTTGAGTTGCAAAGGTTTGAGTTTTGAAATCTTTATATCTCTAGTCTAGGAATCATATGTGAATTCCTATTCGTAATGCTTATTTTCTAATTGAGGTCACCTGAGGAATTAGGGATTTTATTAGGGATAAATGTTCTATTGCCTAAGAGATTAGAATTAGAATAATTATGAGAATTTGATCATAAACCATAAGAGGAATTTGTAATACATTCAATTAATTATGCATATTGGTGAAATCAATTGAGCTCGTTCCCAACTTTTTTAAATCATAAATTCACTAAATATTTTACTATTTTATTATTTTAATTTCTTGTCAACAAATTCAATTTAGTCCATTTTTAATTTAGTAATTAGTCTGTTAAATTGATAATTAACCGCAATCTTTAGGTTCACCACTCGGTCTATACCATTTTAATATTAGTTGCAACGATCCGGTACACTTGTCGTGATCCTAACAACAAGACAAAAACAGCAGCCCAAGCCAAGCCAGGACGTGAAACATGTAGCCAAAAGATATAATCACTTTCATTCATAAGCATTGCATGTGATACAGCATTTCGTCCTTTTCCTTTTTAGGATAGAAATCTGAACACTAACCTCTTGTCCTACAAACCTTCTCTTTTTTTGGGTGCACAACAAACATTATCTTCACGATGAACTTTTTCACACTACTACTATTTTTATAACCTCAACTTGCTAGAATGGAGTTTGTTCTAAATTATTCCCTAAGCACTTACACCACTACTATAGGAATAATTTCACTAATAATATTGTTATTCTCCTTATTCCTCCTTCGTTCCATCAAAGTTAACAAAGAAGCTCCTATAGTAGCTGGGGAATGGCCAATACTTGGTCACCTATCACTATTAAGTGCCACACAAACACCCCATAAGACCTTAGGTGACTTGGCTGACAAATATGGACCCTTATTCACCATCAAGATTGGTTCCAAACGTACTTTGGTACTCAACAATTGGGAATTGGCAAAAGAATGTTTCACCACAAATGACAAGGTTGTTTCCTCTCGCCCCAAGCTTATTGCGGTTGAAATAATGGCCTATAACGAAGCCATGTTTGGTTTTGCACCATATGGTCCTTCTTAGCGCAAAGTGCGTAAGATTGCAATTTTAGAAGTCCACACTAATCGTCGTGTGGAGCAACTACAACATATTTGCGTCTTAGAAGTTCAAACTTTGATTAAAGAACACTTTGATGTTTGGTGTAATAAAAAGAACCAAGAGTTAAATAACTATGTATTGGTAGAGTTGAAGGAATGGTTTACTCACTTGACGTTCAACATGGTTCTTCAAATGGCTGTTGGGAAGAGATATTTCGGTCCAACAACACTGGTTGCAAAGGAAGAAGCACAAAGATGTGTAAAAGCTTTGAGGGAGTTTATGCGATTGTTGGGGGTATTCATTGTAGGAGATGCTATTCCCTGTTTGAAATGGTTTGATATTTGTGGCCATATGAAGGATATGAAGAAAATTGCTAAGGAATTGGATAACATAGCACCGTCACTACAATAGGGTTTTGGGTGAAAAGCTTGACTCTCACCCAAATTTCATGGACGTTATAATTTCATTGCATGACGAAAAAACAAATGATGAGATTGATGCAGATACTGCAATCAGGCAGTGGTTTAGGGTACTAAGCATAATGCTTAGTAACAAATACTAAATGGTAGATTAGTAACTACCCATATTTCCTTTGAATATTGTAATAATTAATGATATCACTCTCAAATTCAAAAAACCCACACCTCAACAAACTCTCACTGTGAACCACCAACACACTCTCACCGTGAACCACCGTGCAACACATACAACCGTACAACCACCGTACTTCTCCGCAAGCCACTCTCCTCTCGTCGTTCACCTCCCTCTCTGCTCGATCAATGCAAGCCACTCTCCTCTCGCTGTTCACCTCCCTCGCGATGTCGTGTTAACGAACGGTTTCAGTGGCATGCACCTTTGCAATCAACAAATGGTGCGAGTATGAGAGGAATATGATCATCCGGCAGCAGCAGCAGGGAGCCAAGGGAGTGGCAGAGAGGCCTGATTCATCGGATTCAGTTGTCGTGTTATGTTGTTCTGGTTTATCTCCTTCGTTATGGAAATCTGTGTCATCTAGAAAGTATTAACCACAATTGTACTAATCTGCGGTTAGTGGCCACTAACTAGTGTTGTGCATATCTGTGGTTAGTGGCCACTAACCACAAACTAGTGCCCCAATGGTTAGTGGCCACTAACCACAGATTAGTATTAAAATGGTTAAAACTGAGACCAACACATTAACAGAATCACAACATGGAGTAAACGTGAAATCTGATTGCATCAACATGAATTAATCGTGAAATCTGAAGTAATAGTTATTGAGAAGCTATATTGTTAGTGACAAGTAGTCGTTATGGAAATCTGTGCCATCTAAAAAGTATTAACCACAATTGTACTAATCTGCGGTTATAATTTCATGGACGTTATAATTTCATGGACGTTATAATTTCATTGCATGACGAAAAAACAAATGATGAGATTGATGCAGATACTGCAATCAAGTCCACAATATTGGTATGTACTATTTGCTTGCAAAAGAATTACCATTTTAGCCTAAAGAGATCTCAATTTATTTTTTGAATTATTAATATTTTAAATTTTTTTAAATTATAGATCTTCAATCATATTTTTTCAATTGATTCAAAAAAAATAATTTTTCAATATGTCAATGTAGTGTACAAAATTGTCTGGTATACACTATTGTTATTTCCCCGAAACAACCTATTAATGTAATGTTTTAAAACTCGAACCGGTGACCGACTCGGTGAAGGTACCGGGTCACTGGGTCAAGGGTCGGACCGAAGGGTCGACAGTTGAACCGCATGACCAAAACCGGAACCGGATGACTCGGACCCGGTCTCTATTTCGAGAATTTTCAATACCTATATAGTATATAATATAAATTTCGTCCCTGTAAAATTAATAACTATGTTTATTTTATATCTACTAAAATATAAAAAATTCCCAAATTTTTAGGACCTATATATTTCATACTTGTAAAACTTAATTTGCTAAAATTACACACCATGCCTATTTTATTTTTATTTGCTTGGTATATATTAAATAAATTTTAAAAGTTCATATCATGCTTCAATAAATATTTAGAACAAATTTCATAAGTTAACAACTTAATATTAAATAAATCTTTAAAAAAATACTTAATATTAAATAAGTTTGTTGAAACATAATATTAATATTACAAGCTAATGCCATGAGGATGAGCATACTTGACTTTTAGGAAAAGAGGTACCAATTATATATATTTGAAATAAATAATATTCTCAATAAGATTGGTAGCCTCATGGTAGCGCTCAACATTTGCTTTCAATAGGTCAGGGGTTCAAACCCCACTAATGACATTTTTGTTGAGGGTTTTGAGTCTCTTTTGTTTTAAGTAGTTTAGAAATAGTCCCACATCGGATAGAATGAACAGAACATGGAGGAAATGAGATATAAAAGCAAGGTGTATGTCAATGGGAAACATACTTACCTAGATGGCAATCACTAGTGGGGGCTTGCGTTCGCGCGGCTCCTCCCAATTACAGTTCAAAGATTTGATAAAAAAAAAATAAAAAAAAATGGACAACTCGGTCCGGTTTGAGCCGGGTCGCCGGTTTTCCCCAAAACCGGCCGGTTTCCACCGGTTCCCACCGGTTTGGTGCATAACCGATCCAAAGGCTCGGTTACCCCCCCGGTTCCCGGTTTGACCGGCCGGGCCGAGCCGGTTTTTAAAACACTAATTAATGTAAGTAAGCGTTCCTTGGACATCGCGAGCGCAAGTTTGAACTCCACTATCTCCCCTCAACGCTCCACTCGACCGTTTTTACAAAGCATATAAAAAATACATCATTGTGATTTGTGATTGAGAACTTTCAAATTTCAAAATTATTTTCATATTTTGTAAATTTTATATGGACTAGGTGGACAACCTTCCACGATACCAATGACAAAATCGGTAATTTAATAAAATATTCTATATTGAAATAAAAAATTCACATTTCTCGTTGCAAGTATTTCCAATGAAAATATAATTGTACAATCAATTTTCTTTCTCTTTTAATTTAATTGAAATTAAAAGTTTCTTACAATTGGAAAAATTATGTTATAGTGTTAACTTTAGCTGAGATTGGGAAAAGGATCATTTGGACGTGACAACCTTCTAGTTCTATTACTTTGTTTGAATCTAGCAAGATTGTGAAACAGTACTGGAATTCAAGAGTTATTTGGTTTCTGAGACTTAGTTAAAGAGCGGATGAAATACTAATCGAATTCAAGTGTGAGTGGTTAGTTTCACATGAGTAGGAATGAGGTACCTGAATGATATATAAGAGAGGAGACCCATATCTTAAGGTTTTGGGTGGAGATGTGGTGTCCAAGCCTCTTGGTGGTCTGGTTCAATGGCTCGTTGTTGCTTCCGGTGCTCCCCCAGGGTCCCCAACAAGTGGTATCAGAGTCATGGTTCGGCTTGGTAGGGGAGCGGAAGTGGATTCGGGTTCGGATAAAGGCTAGCGATATCGTGTGGGTGACTCACACTTGTGGAAATTTAAGTGTGAGCGGTTAGTCCCACATCGGGTAGAAGTGAGCTACATGAATGATATATAAATGGGAGACCCATATATGACCCATATATAACATATAATCATTGAACAATGCTTTTGAATTCATACGCAAGATAGAAGGATAGAATATAGCTGCTAAGTTCGTCATTAGATCCATTGAGGTCAACAGATTGAAGAGTCAATCTTATAATCATCAGATGAGGTCAGGACCTCTCAACAGGCTAGGTTTTAGAATGGCCCAACCAATCACGGGCCCTTCTTATATTATAGCCCAAAATAATTATTCATTTATATATTTAAATGCGTTATTTAAATAAGTGTATATATATATAGATGATACAAAAATTATCTAATTATATTTTAATTAATTGATTGAGCTATTCGATAATTATAGAGAAAATCCAACAATTCTCCCACTTGGATATTATTAATCAATTATTAAAATATAAAAGGATAGGCGAGTTAAAATATCAACTAAAGCACTTATATTTGAAATAGAATAAGAAACATAAGTTTTAACAATGTAGAGATTGTATCCGATAGGAAAACAATTCATACATGCTAAATACCCACATTTCATCCGAGGATAATGAAATTGGACTCACACGATAGAACTATGAAATGTGCACTCCAACAACAACAATAATAATAATAATAATAATGGCCGAAGCATATAAGATGCTATAAGAGATATGATTATAAAAGTGACGTCTCATACATATCTCTTAATAATAATAATAATAATAATAATAATAATAATAATAATAATTAAGACTCCCACTAACCCAGAGTATCAAATGGCTTACCTAAACCAATGTGGGTCACATGCTTTTAAAAAGCTCCAACAACCAAGCCTTTGGTTAGTGGATCTGCTAACATATTCTCTATAGCAAGATGCTCAATTCAAGTCTGAAATTCAAGAAATTTCTCTCTAACAAATAGATATTTGATGTAAACAATTTTGATACTTGAAGATTCCATACATCTCGCACTCATAATTAGATTTGATGAATGGCCCAAGTATACCTTTGTTAAGGACACGAAGAGCATGAAAATTCAAGATTTGACACTTAGACTAATAATAAGGGGAAGAACAAGGAAGATTAAGGAGCAATTAGAAACTCAAAGGACTAACTTACTTGATGACAGAAAGTATTCTAAAATTGTCCCTTGTCTTTTAAATGCTCTTCTAATTGAGATTTCATACAAATTATATAATTGTAATAAGCCATTTTTAGGGACATTACTTCCTTTTCTAAGAAGCTTAATTGTAAGGCCTAATTTGGATTTGAATGTGGACTTGTAGGTGATATGATTGTCTTTTTAGTGAGTCCACAACCTATTCTCTATAAATAGGTGTGGGTTTGCAATTTGTAAGAACTTTTGATCACTTTGTTAAACTGAGAGGAATTAGCATAAGTGCTCTCTCTAGGGTTCTTAATTTCCTAACCATCTTTTCGATCTTATCATGAACTTTTGTTTTTTGGCAATCCAATCATAAGGATTATCATCTTCCCATGGAAGACGTGGCTTCTCTTAACCACATAGATTCATGTCTTGCCTCTTCCATCCTTTTGATTTTCTTCCATTTTCTTGTATTTTCTTTTTTTATTCATAAATGATCCTATACTTTTAGTGAATTATCAAGAATAATTCACATCAACCCTCCAAATCCTTTACAATTTTGTTACGGATTGGGCCTTTAGTGGCTTATTCACTAAGGTCCAATGCCAAAAGCAGATCCATAAATCAATGGCTTAGATAAATGACCTAGATCTAATGGCTCACCTTGATATCCAAAACCTATAAATAAGCATTCAATGCTAGCATTTAAGGTACACATTCTCCAAATTTCTTACTTGTAACTGACTCACTTGCTGACTTGAGCGTCGGAGTGTCATTGCAGGTACCACCCCACCTCAGATCGGAACATAACTCAGACTGACCAAGACCATTCCTACCTACTATCTCGGATTGCACCTGGTATCCAAGATCGGATACAAGGCAGGAGATACGGCACAGATCTATGGCCATCACAGTGGGAGGATCTTATACTCTAGCTCCTCTCCCATTTTCTTGGTCAACGATGGCTCCGATATTACGTCAAAGAAACCTCTTAAGTGTGATAGCAAGACCGGATCAGCAACAAGATACTCCTGAAGGGGTGGTGATCACTCTGCCACCTAGCTCTGCAAATGCTCTTGACTTGTCCAGGGCTATAATCCCCAGGAGCTCAGCCCGGAACCAACTTCCGCCTCCACCTCAGACTGTCCAGGTGCCGGTCGATGCTGTTCAACAGCTCATCCAGCTTTTAACCCGGCAGGCCGAGGTTGATCAGCAAAGGAGCCAATGTGGATATCTTATATTGCAGGTTACGTTTTGATGATGAAGTAATCCAAGACAAAGTGACAAATGGAACTCCGAGACACAACCAACTCAAGAAGTAAGTCTGTGTCAAGGGTAGTCACTAGGAAGTTGGGTCATGTCTTAGGAATGATTGTAAACCTCTTTTGAGGATTGGCTCAAATCTCTCGACACACAACACTCACGTAATCAAGTAAACGTATGCATGCTAAATAGGTTAGGCACACATGTTTTTCAAGCATAAATTCGATTATGCCCTTATGTTTTTAAAAGAACATGTTTTTGGAAGAAAACAATCGATTCATGACTTCTTGTTTTTAAAGCAAACAATCGATTTATGACTTGGTGTTTTTAAAGCAAAGAATCGATTTTTAACTTGGTTTTTAAAGCATAAAATTGATTGTATACTTAATTCATTAAGTATAAAATCCTTTATGGGCTTCATCTTGGAAGCACACAATCGATTCATAGCCTTAGGAGTTGAAAGCACAAAAGCAATTTTGATCCTATTTTATTTAAGTAAAGAATCGATTTTCACACTTAGTTTTAGAAGCAATCAATCGATCATTCACTTATGAAGTTGTTCACTTTTTAAAGCAAAGAATCGATTGTCATACTAAGTGATTTTAAGCAAACAATCGATTTTTCACTTGGTAGAAATTGTCTCAACGGTTATATTTTTCCTAAATCTATAAATAGAGAGGACTGCACAGAACGAACAACCCAAATATTCACAAGCTGAAACGCATAACTCTTGCACACCATCACTTCTGTTCTCCAAGTTCCTCATCTTTTTGAGCTGATCTCTCTCAAGGGTTAGATTGGTTTGGGAATCTTCAAGTTGTTGTATCCACCTTCATAGAGGTATTTTGTTATTTGTTTGTAATCTATTTTAATCGTTGTAATTGGTTTATACTAGAGAGTGGGGTACCTCTCTAGGGTTCTTGTTTGTACTAGAGAGTGAGGTATCTCTCTAGGGTTTGTGGTTGTAACAATGGCAGGGTATCTCTTGTTGGTTATAGATCTTGAGGGCTCTTGCAATAGGTGGGGTATCCTAGGTGAAGAGTGCATGAGTCTGCAAGGGTTTTAAAGTACCCGGTTAAGCTTTGTGTTTGTTAGTAGAAAATCTCACAAGGTTGTGAGGACTGGACGTAGGTCACTGGGAGGTGACTGAACCAGTATAAAATCTATTGTGTTCTTTACTGTTTTAACTTCTTTCTCGTTCGTTCTATAAACCTGCGCGAAAAGTTGATCTAAGTCGTTAAAAAGAGCCCAGAAGAAGAGAGCGATGACGACTTGGCTCGGGAATTGAAGAAGAAAATCAGGCGACCTCAACCTGATGGGGAATTCGTGGAAGTCCAGCTAGGAAACGAGAGTGGGTGGAAATGTGACCGAAATTTAATGTCCTATTTTGAAGTTGTCGACATTCTTAAAGAAGTTGGCTAAGTAAGTAGAGATCCTCAGGTATAAAAAAATCCAAAAATGAAGCTTGTTGGTATAAGAGAAAGGTATCATGAGATGTGGAATGGCGTATTACAAATTCTAAGGCTTTAAGAGCCAGAAGCTTTGCAAGAGATCTAGTTGAGAGCTCTTTCAAAGAGCAGTACAAAAGGATTTATGATTTGTCACAAACTTACGCGATCAAAATAGAGCTGTCAATTTGGCCCACGTGGGCCAGCCCACCCTAGGCCCACGTGGCCCATGGACCAAAAAGCCCATGGGCCAAAAAGCCCACCATCCTAAGGCCCCACATAGGCCCCAAGCCCATAAGGCCCATGTGGGCCCAGCCCCGCCCATAGGCCCTGAATATTTATTTTGCAAAAAATGACCCACTCAACTTTGATGGCCTAGTTTAGCCCATGGGCCCTGAATATTTATTTTGCAAATAATGACCCACTCTTGGTGGTGGTGGTGAGTGTGAGATAGTGATGATGGTGGTTGTGGTGAGAGGGAGAAGGAGGTGGTGGTGAGTGAGGGAGAAGAGGAAGAGGGTGAAAGAATGAAAGTGGATGTGTAAATAGTGGAAAAATAGGTGGTGATGGTGGTGGTGGTTGGTGAGAGGAAAAAGGAGGTGGTGGTTGTTGTGTGATGGTGGTGAGATGGAAAAGGAGGTGGTGGTGGTGGTGAGAGAGAAAAGAAGGTGGTGGTTAGTCGAAGATGGTGGTGGTGGTTGTGGTGAAAGGGAAAAGGAGGTTGTGGTGAGAGTGAAACAGAAGAGGAAGAGGGTGAAAGAATGAAAGTAAATGTGTAAATAGTGGGAAAATAGGTGGTGGTGGTGGTGAGAGGAAAATGAAGGTGATGGTGGTGAGAGGGAAATTGAGGTGGTGGTGGTGAGTAGAAGATGGTGGTGGTGGTGGTGGTGGTGGTGGGAGTGAGAGAGAAGAGGAAGTGGGTGAAAGAATGAAAGTAGAGGTATAAATAGTGGGAAAAGAGGTGGGGTGGTGGTGGCGAGAGGGATAAGGAGGTGGTGGTGGTGGGAGGGAAAATGAGGTGGTGGTGGTGAGTGGGAGATGGTGGTGGTGGTTGTGGTGAGAGGGAGAAGAATGTGGTGGTAAGAGGGAAGGAGAAGAGGAATGGGGGTGAAAGAATGAAAGTAGATGTGTAAATAGTGGGAAAAAAATGAGAATAAAATTTGGGGGCCAGTCCAAAAAGCCCTGGCCCCAACCCACTAAAAAATTTAAAAGTGTGGGCTGGGGCTAAAAAAAGCCCCATTAATAGGGGGCTTCAATTTTATGGGGCTTGATTGGGGGCCAATAGGGCTGGGCTTGGGGGCTTGGGCCAAATTGACACCTCTAGATCAAATGATGGTTCTACTGTCAAGACTAAACTGCAACCAATTCAAGGACATGATGAAAGTGAGAACATTGAGCATCGAGGAATGACCCTGAAAGTATCATTTGTGAGACTTTATGTGTGTTTCACTCTTAACTCTAGAGACTGTAGGTTATAGGAAGTGGATATTTACTGGAATTCCTTGTGCACATGTTATTTCTGTCATGAAGTCCATGTCAATCCTGAGACCTACTCCAATATATTACTGGAATGAAATCTATAAAGAATGCTATCAATCAATTATCTGTCCAACTAATGGTCAGAACCAATGGCACATAACCCCATACACAGATGTGCAACCATCTCCAATCACTACCAAAAATACGGCTATTAGCCACACTAATTTAGGCACAGTTATGGTGAATGTGGTAAACAGGTTGTTTGGGCCACGTTTGGACCGTGGGGAAATAGCCCGGGAAGTTATTAAATTGTCTTTCACTCTCCCTCCGTCTTTTTTCGTCTTACTTTTGGTTTTTTTCCTCCAAAAAAAAGGCCATCGATACCATCTTTGCTCACTGCGTTATATTCGTCGCGCGTTGATTTCCATCGCCACCGCTCTCTTCGCGTTCTCTGCTCATCGCCTTCTTTGCTCATCACGTTTGCTGTCGTTTATCGCCGTCGCCACCTCTCTCTTCCGTCAATTCACTTTTACACAAACAGGTAACACATCTGACTCTTAGGTTTTACAATCCCCAATTTATTCTTTGATGCATCTGCTTTGAATTCCCTAATTTTTTGCCAAGCATAGTCCATTTGATGATTTTTCTTGAAATTCTAGGAGTCTGTAGAATTCGATTTCTCTATTTGCACTCGATTTCTTCTTGGCAAGATTTCATGTCGTCGCAGTCAATTCTTTTTGTTTCTATATGTCGTCGATGAAGCTTGAGGGTTTTGTGATAATTGGTTTTCCCCTTTTCTGTTAAATCTATTTCAATTTAGTGATGAAGTTTTTGTGATAATTGGTATGTAACTCTCATCGATTTATGATATTTTGTTTTATTCCATTGATTGATCATTAATTTTCCCTTTCTTGGTTCTGTTTGCGTCAAGACCAATGGTTTCAAAACTGAGAGGCAAATCAATCTGATGGCGAAATTGGCAAGGGTACCAAATTGTCGCAAGTAATAATAAAATGGTAAGACCGAGTGTCGAACTCAAGGATCAAATGCAAATACCAATAAACATTAACAACAACTAAACGAACAAAAATGAACCGAAGTTTGAGTAATATTGTAAAGTAACGAGAACTTTTATAGGAAAGACAGTAAAATGTTTTTCTATTTTTAATAACGAACGAAGAACACAAACTTTACGAGATGATAAAAGAAGTTAGGGATGAACTTTCATTGGTTTCACACTATTGCAAACTGATTTAATAGAGACAATAATCCCCTCTTTCACTTTGTTATCAAACCCACAATATTAATTAATCCCTAATTCCTTAAGTAACTAATCATTTTTTCACAACTAAAAACCCTAATTTCTTAGGTGATTATAGATGACAACAAGCATTAGAATCAAGGGTTTGCAAGGTACAACAACTAAAAGGTTATTCCTAAGCTAAAAGTTGAAGGTATTCAATCTCAAGCATTCAAGTATAAAATTTCCATTCCATAAATGAACCATAAATCATCCCATGGGTGATCAAATCATGAAAAGCATTAAGAACAGAGATTAAACACACAAAGTAAGAGAGAATATGACATCAAGAACAAACAAAATGAGTTACAATAGTGATTCATCAATATTCATTCATCCCTAACAAAAAGAGATTTAGCTAGACATGGTAGAAGAAAGGGAAAAACGGAAATTACAACTTAATGGAGAAGATGAACTCAGTTGAAGCTCCAAATCTTGTTCCCAAGCCTTGAATCTTCAATAGAGGGTGAATGGAGAGAGTATTTTCAAATTCTAGGATTTCCAGCCATCTAAAAGTGTGTTCTGCAGAATGAAAACGCGCTATTTATAGAGTCCAACGCAGCAGACACTATTCACTTTCGCTCATAGAACCACGTGGATCGCTTCGCTCATAGAACCACGTGGATCGCTAGCGCTCATAGAACCACGCGGGTCTATAGTCATTCCTTTTAACAGATCAAATAGCCCTTTTTACTGCATTATTCCCTTTCTTAAATCGCTCCAAACTTCACCCCTTGCCTTCACACTTTGTTCTATAACTCGATCTAGTTCCTGTGCACATAAAAACAAAGAAAAACCGGCATAACCACTACACAAAAACTAGATTTACAAATTCACAAAATCTGCTCAAACTTTACTGGTTTTCATTAAAATCTTCATTCAAAACATAGTTTTTAACATTCAAAACAAGCATGTGATATGGATTTATCACAATCTTACATTTGAAAATGAGCATCGTGGTCCTCCTTCTGTTTCATTCGTGGACCTTGATGGTTCACGGAATTACGAAATCCAAATAATCAAACTTTTGAACTAAAATGAAGAGTCTAGTGAACTGAACCTGAACCATATATTGTTGACTTGTGTGTTGTGTTGTTGAGCGCTCTGTATAGATTTTATATTAAGATTTACTGAAGCATATGTTATACGTTGTATCAAGAAATTATGCCAAGGAGATTATGCCACTCAACCTTTTTTTGCCTCCCTAAAAGGTCATTCAGCATTTCAGAAATTTATCATGGGAAGAACCTTTAATCAAAATACAAGCACACACATAGTATGACTTGATCCCTTGGGTTTCTTAGAACCAAATGTAATGGATGTTTGAGTATAAAAACTTGATCTAAAAACTTCTTATTTTGCTTGAAAGCATCAAGTGATTGTCTTAAACAAACAAACATGATTCATCTTCAAGAATTTGATACCTTTTTTCTACCGTTGATCTCAAACTTAAACCCAAACTTTACTAAATTCCCTGCATCTAATGGTTACTAATTTGCATGTTCAATTGCCTTTAGCATCATGCTTATTTATCTCTATAGACATTGTTTGTTGCTCACACGAATGTGGTAAACATTCGACAGAGTTTAAAAACTAAAGCTTTACAGCTATACTAATCCTTTCCATTTATGGCAAACAATACTCATGAACTTCAGATTTAGTAGTAGATGTCATACCATTGTCTCTATACTTAGTAGTAGATGTTCATCTAATATACTATTATCTGGTTTTTTAATTCAGCTCTTGAGACAATTTGTGCAGGATGGTTTAATGTGTAGAACGTCGAAGATATACAATTAGTGCAGGATGGTTCAATGATCAAGAACAAGAACATAAACATGAACACGATGAATCAAGTTTTGATGAAGATGATAGCATGAGGTTAGAGTAGTTTGCTTATGAACTTTGTCAATTTAATCTTGATGGGTTTGAACAAGATGTTGTTGCTTTTCTAGCTGTTTTTGTTGTTGCTCTATATATACATTTTTGCATTTAGATGTTTTGTAGTGCTTATTCATGTTTTGATAGCTTTTGGTTCATGCCCTGTTAGTTAGAATCTCTAAAGTCTTTTGAATGTTCTTGCTGATTGGCTATAATTTAGTGTGCTTCACTAATTTTGAATGTGTTCAATGAGCCAGATTTACTCAAAACATTAGTCGTCTGCCCGTTGCACTTCTGGGTCTGATGAACTTGGCTCTGTTAATGGATTGCAATTCACACCCAATAAGCTTTGTATGCAAGAGGTATCCCTTCTACTAATTTCTTTGTATTTGTTCAAGGTTTCAAATTCATGTTACCGATTTTTCCCAATGTTTTGTGTCTATCCAAGTTTAAAGGTTGTGCTTTTATGATCAGTTCTATTTTGTGTGCGCTTTTCTTTTGCAGCCTCCATATAATGGAATCTCATTGGAAGAGTGAATTGTGATGTGAACTGTGAAGTGATTGGAACTTTTTCTATTCCTTATGTAGCGACCGAAAAATCTGGAGGATGGATTCCTCGAAGTTCTTGAATGAAGCCGCCACCAATATTTATTTTTAGGAGAAAATATTGAAAAAAACCTTTTAAAAGGACAAGGGGTTTGCGGACCAGGTTTAGGCTCGGGAGTCGTTTATGCGTAGGGAATGTATTAGCACCCTACGACATCCTTCCTAATGAAGGTTACATTTTAACTAAATGTGTGAATGTTTATTAATTCAAAAATAATGATTTTACCCTTATAATAATACTAATAAAAAAGACTCGATAAACAGTTAGTTGTTTTTGTAGTGTTTGAGAAAAAAAGGAGAGAAAAGAATTAAAAGAAAAAAAAAGGTTTTTTTATTAATGCAATTGACAGAGGTCGGCCGCCCTCTGGTCCTACGTATCTCCTGGTAGAGAATCAAATCGCACGTAGTTCTTGGTAGAAAAAGGTTTGTGAGTTTGGTGTTTTTTAATTTATTTTGAAATTGGAAAAGGTATTCGTGACGACCAAACAAGTAAAACTCAGAGTGGTCGTCGCTCATAGCTCGTTTGAAAACTAAAGCTGTTATTAACGGTCAAACGAGCTAAGCTCAGAGTGACCATTAGTAACGAACCATGTCTATGTTTAGGAAAACATTTATTCGTTATTTGGGAAAAAAAGGTTTGTGAAAGAAAAGTTCGCTTAGGGGAAAGAAACAAAATTTAAAAAAGAGAGACAGGGGGTGCAGTAGTAAAATGGGGTGCAAATAATAGGAGGGCTGTATTATAAAAAACTGGGGTGTGAACAGTGAGCCCAGCTTGTTTTTGTAAGCTGGGCTGCGTTCCTTTTTTTAAAACGAAAAAAAGAATGGGCCGCTTCCAAAAAGCAGAACCGTGGGCTTCAGAAAAGGGGGGGGGCGCTGATGAAACACAAGGGGTGCGAATAGGGATCTGAAAAAAAAAGAGTGAAAGGACGAAAATGCCCCTGGGTCCCTAATATAAAAGCCTAGACTAAAATGGAAACCCTAATTCCATTCAGTTTCCTCACGCTGCGCCTCCACCCAAAATAACCAAAACCTAATTTGCGCTCTCTCTCTTGCCGCGGCGGATCTCCCCCTCAACCGATCCTCAATCCTCTTCTCTCCTTGCTTCGCGGTGGTGAGAGCTGCGACGGTGGCCGGGTGTGGCGTCGTTCCTCACGCTGGTGACGTGACGGTGACGACGCCCAGAAAAAACGCGAACGGAGTGGGAAGGGTTGTCACCGGAGGGATGCGAACACGGTGGGGAAGACGACGGGAGGGGATCGCGCCAAAGGAGACAACCGGAGGAAGCCAACCACGGTGGGGAGCCGTGGAGACGCCGGTGTCTTTGCTACGGCCCATGGTCACGCCGGAGGGGATCGGTGCGCTGCCAGACGCGTGGGCTCGCGACGACGGGCTAGCGACCAGGCTACAGTGGAAGTACGGTGGTTCTCATGGTGTCTCGCGTGACTGTCGTGGTGGCTCACGGCGGCGTTTTGGCCGTGAGTGGCAAACGACGCGACGAAAGTTGAAGGCTTGCTCACGGAGGACGGCGACAATGCCTACGGCAGTCCAGGACGAACGGCCACCGTAGGCGGTGGCCGGAACTTCAGGTAGTCAGAATCTCCCTTTTTTACTGATGCTTCTGTTTGGTTACAGTTTTCTGAAAAAAATCTAAACCTATTTCGGATTGACTGTTAATTTTTCTAGCTGTGGGTTTTTGTGTATCTGGTGCGAATTCGTTGATCCTCTGTGCTTTTTTTGGGTATTTGTTGTGTGTGTTTTCTGTGTTGAATCTGTGTATATTGTTGATTTTTTGTATCCCAGTGTGCGTGTATTTTGTGTTTTTCAGTCACTGTTTGTGTGTATTTTTTTTTTGTATTTCAGCGACTGAATGTGTATCTCTTTTCCTTTTTTTTTTACTATTTCTGTTTATTGGTATTTATAGGCAAAAACTGTGGTGTAGGTGTGGATGCTAATGCAGGGGATCAAGGCTCATAGGAGACCAAGCTGTTGGCAGCAGTGACACAGTGGAGCAGCAAGGATGGCAGCAGGGCTGCTGCCACTGCAGCAATGTTTTTTTCTTTGTTGAAAATGGGAGGCCAGTACAGGGACAAGAAGAAGGAAGCTTGGGCTTGTAGCTTCATGAAGGGAGGAGGGCAGAAGTCGCATGTTGCTGTTCCTATTCCGATTCTGCTTTATTATTTTTTTTTTGTACTCTTTTTTGCTTTTAATTAAATTTTTGTACCAATTTTGTATTTAATTTTTTTGTCTACATGTATGTACTAGAGTTGACTTCTTTATTTGTAAAAAAACTGATTATAAAAAACATTTATTCACAATCTGATTTTTATGAGATTTTTAGAACAAAATTAAACCGATAACAACGACGAAAAACAAACGCACACGACGAGACGCGAACGCGCGTCCACAACGAGAATACGCGAATTCACGTACTAAAATAAACACTCGTACACAACAATACGCAAACACCTGTCCGCAACGGGGCCTAAAATGTGTACATTATTAACAATAGCACACACGCACCAATGAGAAGCGACACACATAAACGATAAAAACAATATTTTGAATTTTCTAGTAAGCTTTAAATTAGCCGGGCAAAATTAGGGTATGACAGCTGCCCCTCTTTATTTATATTTTACTAGGAAATATGAAAGGTTTCAAATTCCTCGAGTAAAATAGAAATGAAGATAAAAATACACTAGTTTTTTCAAGACTATTTTTAGAAATTATTGAAAGATAATGGGTTGACATAGAATAAAAGTAAATAAGGATCACTGGGGATCTGAAGGAGCACTGGGCTCTGATGGTCTAATTCGCAGTCAATGCTTGACGCATTGATTGGAGTTAAACTGAAGGACCGACGAGGTCTGAAGGGCATGCCTAAGCCTGATGGACCCATAGGTCTGATGGAGCGCAAACTAGCAACGGTACTAGTAAAACGGTCTGCTTGGGGGTGGCCTTTTTCGAGCGGCCATGGGTGGCAAGGTCAGGTCATTGACCTGATTTGCACACCTCGAAGGACGTGCACTGTGCTTTTTAGGCGGACACAGCTAGTCTGAAGGGCCTGGGGCCGGATGATCCGTCGGTTGCTCGATAACGCGACGTGCGATCTGGATTGAAGGACCATTGATGGTCTGAAGGAGCGCTTGGGCTCTGAGGGACCGCTGGGGGTCTGGAGGGGTACTGAGATTCTTAATTGTGATATGAGACCAGCGCTTGGAGCACCGACTTCGAGGGAACAAACTATTGGGATTGGTACGCGGCGTACCTGCCTTGAACATACCTAATGAATGCATTCACCTGAGACGGGAAAAGCTATCTATATTTGGCATGTCTAAAAATGCAATGAATGGTGTATGCGTGCAATATAGGTATGTGAAATGGTAGGTATCCGATGGGATGAATGAAGTGTGGCAGATGATGCGAGTTGAAGTTGATGGAACATGGAGGTTGACAACCAACGTATGTGAGTGCAGATAAGATGTGAATGTGATTGTGCTGATGATGAATGTAATGGAATGAGCAATTTTTCTCCTTTTTTTTTTTTTGCTTTTCGCTTTTTCCTTGGTATATGCAAAGTGTGAATGTGATGCAAATGTAAATGCTTTGATGCAAATGCCATGCACGATACAAATATATGATTAGTGATGTAAAAAAAACTCTTTTTGGGGGCAACGATGAGACCGGCACTTGCCACGTCTATCGAAGCAAACAATGTCATACGTGATGAACGTGCAATGATTGGTATCTGGGGGATGATGAATGAAATGGGTATACCAAGGGTGTCGAACCTGGTGGAATGAGAAAGTCGACAACGGTGTATGAAATGTGGATGTGACTGTAGTGATTAATTTTTGGTGTGATGATAAATGCAATGAATGGACTTTTCTTTTTGCTATTTCTTATTTATTTTTGCCTCTTTTCTTGATGCATGCAATGCGAATGTGAATATGATGCGTATATAATACTTTGATACAAATGCTAGGGCGAATAAAAGGAAACACATGAATGCATAGCAAATGATATCATTGGTGATGTAGAAAGCTTTTTGGCAACGACGAGACCGGCACTTGGCACGTTCATCAAAAAAAAGTTATATGTATGCAATGTGATGAATGTGCAATGCGAAAGTAAATGGACTACAAAAAGCCCGTGAATGATGGATGCTTATGCCGGTCGAAACAGAAATTGATAAGCTGTGTATGCGAATGCAGATAACATGCGAATACGAATGTACTGCTGGTTGCATGATGGAATGATCTATACTTTGGTAGGTGCAATGTGGATAATTTTTGCCTTTTTGGTTTTCTCCTTTTTTTGTTTCTTTTTTCCATGCATAAATGAATGAATGAATGAATGAATGAATGGGCACACGTAATGCTTAGATGAAGGGTTGTGGTAGCCGCATGACTTGATGTTGTATGATGCAACGATTGGATGTTTGTTGGGATGTGGGAGGGTTTTTTTTTTGTCTTTTCGCTTTATTGCCTTTTTGGTATTTGATGAGTGTATGAAATGAGAATGTGAATGTGATGGATACGTAATATTTTGATGCAAACGCTATGGTGCATAAAAGGAAATGCCTAAATACATGGTGCATGGATGTGATTGATTGGGATGTAGACAGACTTTTGGTAATGATGCGACCGACATTTGACATTTTTGTTGAAGCGATACTTGTTATGCGTGGTTATGCATGCCCGCATGCGTAATGCACAAGAAGCAAAATTGTGTAGGCGAAACAAGTGGAATGTGAATGCGTGTACAATACTTGTATGAAAGAGTTGTGATGGGTATGACCAGATGCATGGTTTAATTCTAGAATAATGAGGACATGTATAATGCATGATTTGTTGGTAACAACACTTTTGGTTTTTGTAAGGATGCAAAAATGTTTGATGTGAAACGAAACTTTTGATGCTGGAAACAGAGAGCTGAACATTTTGAATTGTTCGTTCCTTGGAAGAAAGATTTTTGATGGCTTGGACTTGAACTCTGGTAAGCTCAAGATTGCCATCTTGAAAAGTGTGGCTTGCAGCAATGTATTAGTGTCATTTCTAGAGATCGAGATGTGTATTTGCAGATGAGTTCTCATTTGGTTATGATGACCCATGATGGCTAAGCTTTCAAGTCTAAGATGTTAACTTAGAGGGATGGTCATTATTGTGTGTCTCTCCTTTTGAAGCATTTGCTTAATAAATATGAAAAAAAGTGTGAATGCAAATGAATGTGTCAGTTGACTTAGGGTTCCAGAAATGCAGGGTATAGTCAAGTGTAACACATGAGTGGAGTGGAGGATGAGGTTTATTGGCTCAAACTTATGAGAGATAAGCTTGCCCCATGGTAAAAATGTTTGACTGCCCCAATTTTGACTTCAAATAGTGGGGAGTGAAACAGTCTGCCTTTGTCTAGGGAGGACAATGACAACTAAGGATGTAGACTGGTTGAGGGATTGGGAACTATGCAGGTATTGGGGTGACGCGTGGCTAGGAATGAATGGAATGGGAGGCCGAAGGATTCTTTCGGGCCGAGGGATATGAAGCCCCGGTCTACAAGAGGACAAGGTTGCCCCAATCCATGAAAGGTGAAGATTGCCCCATCCGAGTGGGATTGTGACAGGGTGTAAAGTTAGAATGTAGTATATGAACGGGATGAAAGATGAGGGTATTTTGAGGATGCTAAAAAAAATCTCCCTGAGTTTGAGTGGAATGGGGGGTGAGGTATTGCCCCATTTTGATATGATAAGTCAAGTAACTGCCTTAGTAGGGATTTGTGGTTTTCCTTGGGAAGGAGTCCACAAGCTAAGACAGTCAAGAGTTTTTGGTTCGATGAAGATTCACTTTGTTGATGATCACTGTTATCTTCTCTTGATGAACTTCGAGCGTGCAAGCCCTTTTAAGTTTTTTTTCTTTTTATTTTTTTATTTTTTGTGTAATAATATTTTTCTCTTTGTTTTTTTTTTGAGCAAATAAATTATTCTGATTATTTTGTCCTATAGTATAAGCTTTAAGAAAAATGGAAGCAACCAATCACTGATCAGAATAGGCCTTAGGATTGTAATATGGCTAATGGCTAATGATTACTTTGCTCCTGAGAGTGTTCGGGGTTGGTTGAGACAAATAATCTTTTATGCGCTTCATGGTAGAATGAACCTGTTTTAGGGTTGTAGCGCATTTGAGGGTTTATGGAGGATAGGACGCTTAGGCCAAAGGAAGTGTTTGAGGGTTTATTTCAGACAATGATCTTTTATATGCTCGATGGTGTGAAGTGTCAGCTCACAAATTCTACTTTTTGGTTTTCAGGATTTTTCGATCCTCTTTTTTTTATTTCACTTTTTTGTGATTTTTCTTTTTTTCTTTCGAGCTGAGCGAGCTGTTAGATATGGGATTGATCCTTGTCTAAGGTGTTTGAAAGATTTCTGATTTGTTGGCTCGAAGTGGGTAGCAAAGGGCATTTCTCTTTTTTTTTTTGAATTTTTGGATATAGGAAAATGGCCAAACTCCAATTCAAATCATGATTGCTTATTTTCTTGAAATTGTAACTATGGGACAAAACTTCATTTTAATGTATTTGCTTTTCTTTATTTATTATTTTTTTATGCCCTAATTTTTGCTCAGGCTGCTCTCGCGAGTTTTCAACCTAACGGGCTTTTCTTTTTTGGATCTCTTTTGTGTTTTTTTTTACTCAAAGGACTTGCACGAGTGTTTAGAATGCTAGCAGAAAATCTTAGTGATCATTACTCTGCCCCAGTATGAAACGTACAAAGTGTTATTCGTGAAATTTCATCACTGGGGGAGAGTGAATGAAATACTCTTGTGGGGACGGGGCCTTTTTATGGATGGTTGGGTCTGGTTTTGGAAGTGGCGGAAAGATGGGGGTGGTATAACTGACTCAAACAAGGGTAAACACACATGTCATGTTGCTTCATGGAGAGTTAACACCGCTTAAGATTGAACAATTTTAATTGTTAAAACCACACAAGTTAACAAAATAGACATTTAAGCTTATTATCACGGGTGTGAGATATATGTTGGCTGGTGCTCTTAGTGGGGCACGCAGTGGCTAAGGGTCAAGCCTATGATGTGGTCAATATTGTAGTGACCATGATGGTGAATGAGTTATTGGTGAATTCCATTGAAGGGTTAAGTGGGTGGATGGTTTCCATAAATGTGGCAGGATGAAGAGTGAAGAACTTATTGCTGGTGAATCAAGTTAGGGTATGACCACATTTTCCAAGGAAGAGGAATCAATTAAAATATATTTTCAAGAAGGCATCGTCTCTCATCAAACAGTATGTCAAAAAAAACTTATGAGCTTCATTTTTTTATTTTTTTGAAAAAAATTATTTGAATAAAGCAGAATGCATGAACATATGGATGTTGTTGTACACAGACAATGATGCAGGTGAATGAAATGCATAGTGATACCTTAAGCAAGTGTGTGTGATTTTTTTATTTTTATTTTTTTAAGTTCAACTAGAGTGAGAGGCTAAACAAAACAACAAAAAACTATTGGATGATGAATGATGCAAGAATAGAAGAAAATGAAGCAATTCCTAATTTTGTTTTAATGCATGTGAGAGGATTAATGCCCTTGAGATGAATGTGAGAGGAATAAATGACTTTCATTTTTTTTTATGCATGAAGGAGGTTACTGTATTTGAGATGCATGGGGATGAATGACTTTTGTTTTTGTTTCTTTATGATGCATGAAGAGGAGTAATGAAATAATGAATGAATGTAATTTTTTTTATAATACCAATGTGACATTTATTATTTTTGGCGTATGGCTACGCGAAATGAAGTAATTTAAAAGGTATGATATTTTGTTATCTTAGATGATGAGATGCATGTTGGTACCATGATAGTGAGATGAAAATGATGAATGCATGATGATTTTTTTATTTTCTAGTTGAAAGACTAACTATGCTCACGCAACAAGAATGATCAAGTTAAACGCACCTTGTGTCCTAATGCATGAAGGAACACATGGTGAAAAATGACGAAAATGCAGATGTGAATGCATGACATGAATGATCACTCGGAAAGGTCAGTTATTCTAAATAGTTTTTGGAGGCAATGATGACATAATTTTTGAAATGATGCATGTTGAAACAGTGTATAGATGATGTGTGGATGAAATGGCGTATGGGTGATTTAAAGAAACAACAATTTTTTGATGAATGAAAAGGTGCGTGAATGCTATCATGATATTGCAAATGATAAAAATGCCTATATTATTTAATGATGATTTTTGTGAATGATTATGAATGAATGAAAATGCATGCTAAATGAGATATTCAGTTATTTACCGATTTTTTAATTGTGATCATGCTTTTTGTTTTTCTTTTTCGTGAAAAAAAAATGTAATGTATGAATGAACGAATAACGTTGCACGATGCAGATGCGAGGAAGGTGGATGAATGATCACTTGAAAAGATTGACTATCCAAAATGATTTTTCGGAGGCAATGCAATATGATGATGAATAATGCAAGAAAGTGGCATCATTTTATTATTTTTCTTTTATTTTGGAAATGATGCATGCTAGATGACTAATGCATTTTTATTTTTCTATGCCTGAAGAGGAGTAACGAATATAGTATATTTTTGAGTATGCAAGATGATGAAAGTTGGACAACTATGTAGCGTCTTTGTTTTTTTTTTTGGAGGATGATATGCATGTTAGTACCATGAGAACAAGTGACTGTTCCATGGTGATTTTTTATTTTCTAGCAAAATATAATGCCCTTGATGACACATATGTATGAAAAATGCGAATGCATGTATGTATGAAGAAATAAATGTTTGATCCTAATGCAATTTTTTTATTTTTTTCAAGAGGCAGTGCAACATGTATGCCGACTCTCATTTTGATTTATTGGATGACAAATGATACAATTATAATGAAATGATTTTTTTTGTTTTATTTGGGAAATGACACATGAATATGGAATTGTTGCATTTAAACTAGGATGACCACATGAGGGAAATGATATATGAATGTTATGTTTTTTTTTGCAATGTAATTCAAGACTTTATGAATGATGTGGTACCTACACTGTGTGATCATGACTTTGAATGATTATGAATGAATGTCGGTGCCTATGATGCTATTGCTTTTTTTTTGTGTGCGAGGAAACAAAATGCATGACACTCGCAGCGACCCTTTTTTTTTAATGCGTGGAAAAGAGTAATGAACATAACCTTTATATAATATGGGGGTAATATTCTTTTAGTGTACGGATATGCAACATGAATGCAATTTTGAAAAAAATGATACCTTCGCGACGCATGATAGTGCAATAACAATGAAATGCTTATGAAAGAGTGATTTTAGTATGAATGAATGGTGATTTTTTTGTGTTTTCTTTGAATAAAGTATAATGCATGAACATATGGACGTTTGTTGTACATGAGCAACATGGAGATGAATGAAATGCGTGACGGTTTTATCCCTTTTTTTTTATGCTTCAACTAGAATAAAAAGCTAACAAAGTGCTATTGGGTGATGAATGATGCAATAATGAAGATATTTATAATTTTTGTTTTGACGCATGTTGAAGGACTGATGCATTTGAGATGGATAGGAATAAATGACTTTTGTCCTTGTTTTTTATGATGCATGAAGATGATGCATTTAAAAATAAAGTTTTATAATAGCAATGCAATGTATGAGTATGAGAGATGATGCAACTAGGATAAAATGATGCATGTATGGAGAAGTTGCGCATTTGGACTATGATGCATGTATGGAGAAATTGTGCATTTGGACTTTGCTGACAATATGAGCAAAATGTTATAGAATGTCTCATGCAATTTGTAATAATGATGTTGCAAATGACAAGATGCCTACACTATTTGATGATTTTTTTTCGATATTTATGAATTACGAATATATGATGAATGGTACGGTAGGGAAATGTGATGCATATGATAAAAAAAAATGATCTTATTTTATGATAATTTTTGTTTGATGAATGAAAGAAATGATGTCGTCTCGTATGCATGCAAATGAAGGAAGCATGAATTTTTTTGAGTGATTTTAATTTTGGAGAAAAACTAACCAGATTGATAGAGAGGGTAAGTATAGTGCCCCTGTGTCCTAGGTGGGTCATGTCTAAATTGGGATTTTCAACATGATCTAGGGTCACTTATGTGATCAATCTCTCAGGTGGCTCTATT
Source organism: Astragalus membranaceus (assembly GCA_039519185.1). Classification (NCBI taxonomy): domain Eukaryota; kingdom Viridiplantae; phylum Streptophyta; class Magnoliopsida; order Fabales; family Fabaceae; genus Astragalus; species Astragalus membranaceus. The sequence goes on from CM076852.1 coordinate 5,884,209, forward strand.
CACTTCCTCACAAAGGTCTCCAGAGCTAAAATCCCCTTCACGATATGATCCACAACGATAGCGAGCCACCTGGTGTGGGATACCATGAAAGAGCGTACTCTGGCTAAGACTTTCATGAGAGTCAGACAGATAAAATCCAGAATGACTATCACTAATAATCTCCACTCGTCCTAGGTTATTTGCAGACCCGGGTATAGGGCCCCACTCAGAGGTGTGTGCAAAAGTGTAAGTGAAGTGTGTGATATGTGCATAATACCACAAACTGGACAAAATATAATAATAACAAAAAGGTCGCCTACCCTAAGGTTCAATAATATGAAAAAAGGCTAATAAATTAGTAACATAAGCATAAGGGCAAAAACAAAATATAAAATTAATAAAAACTTACACCTTTAGTTAACCAGGCTTGACTCTCTTAATTTGTCCCCAGTGAAGTCGCCAGCTGTAGCGACCGAAAAATCCGGAGGATGGATTCCTCGAAGTTCTTGAATTAAGCCGCCACCAATATTTATTTTTAGGAGAAAATATTGAAAAAAACCTTTTAAGTGGACAAAGGGGTCTTGCGGACCAGGTTTAGGCTCGGGAGTCGTTTATGCGTAGGGAAGGTATTAGCACCCTACGACATCCTTCCTAATGAAGGTTACCTTTTAACTAAATGTGTGAATGTTTATTAATTCAAAAATAATGATTTTACCCTTATAATAATACTAATAAAAAAGACTCGATAAACAGTTAGTTGTTTTTGTAGTGTTTGAGAAAAAAAGGAGAGAAAAGAATTAAAAGAAAAAAAAAAGGTTTTTTTATTAATGCAATTGACAGAGGTCGGCCGCCTTCTGGTCCTACGTATCTCCTGGTAGAGAATCAAATCGCACGTAGTTCTTGGTAGAAAAAGGTTTGTGAGTTTGGTGTTTTTTAATTTATTTTGAAATTGGAAAAGGTATTCGTGACGACCAAACAAGTAAAACTCAGAGTGGTCGTCGCTCATAGCTCGTTTGAAAACTAAAGCTGTTATTAACGGTCAAACGAGCTAAGCTCAGAGTGACCATTAGTAACGAACCATGTCTATGTTTAGGAAAACATTTATTCGTTATTTGGGAAAAAAAGGTTTGTGAAAGAAAAGTTCGCTTAGGGGAAAGAAACAAAATTTAAAAAAGAGAGACAGGGGGTGCAGTAGTAAAATGGGGTGCAAATAATAGGAGGGCTGTATTATAAAAAACTGGGGTGTGAACAGTGAGCCCAGCTTGTTTTTGTAAGCTGGGCTGCGTTCCTTTTTTTAAAACGAAAAAAAGAATGGGCCGCTTCCAAAAAGCAGATCCGTGGGCTTCAGAAAAGGGGGGGGGCGCGCTGATGAAACACAAGGGGTGCGAATAGGGATCTGAAAAAAAAAAAAAGAGTGAAAGGACGAAAATGCCCCTGGGTCCCTAATATAAAAGCCTAGACTAAAATGGAAACCCTAATTCCATTCAGTTTCCTCACGCTGCGCCTCCACCCAAAATAACCAAAACCTAATTTGCGCTCTCTCTCTTGCCGCGGCGGATCTCCCCCTCAACCGATCCTCAATCCTCTTCTCTCCTTGCTTCGCGGTGGTGAGAGCTGCGACGGTGACCGGGTGTGGCGTCGTTCCTCACGCTGGTGACGTGACGGTGACGACGCCCAGAAAAAACGCGAACGGAGTGGGAAGGGTTGTCACCGGAGGGATGCGAACACGGTGGGGAAGACGACGGGAGGGGATCGCGCCAAAGGAGACAACCGGAGGAAGCCAACCACGGTGGGGAGCCGTGGAGACGCCGGTGTCTTTGCTACGGCCCATGGTCACGCTGGAGGGGATCGGTGCGCTGCCAGACGCGTGGGCTCGCGACGACGGGCTAGCGACCAGGCTACAGTGGAAGTACGGTGGTTCTCATGGTGTCTCGCGTGACTGTCGTGGTGGCTCACGGCGGCGTTTTGGCCGTGAGTGGCAAACGACGCGACAAAAGTTGAAGGCTTGCTCACGGAGGACGGCGACAATGCCTACGGCAGTCCAGGATGAACGGCCACCGTAGGCGGTGGCCGGAACTTCAGGTAGTCAGAATCTCCCTTTTTTACTGATGCTTCTGTTTGGTTACAGTTTTCTGAAAAAAATCTAAACCTATTTCGGATTGACTGTTAATTTTTCTAGCTGTGGGTTTTTGTGTATCTGGTGCGAATTCGTTGATCCTCTGTGCTTTTTTTGGGTATTTGTTGTGTGTGTTTTCTGTGTTGAATCTGTGTATATTGTTGATTTTTTGTATCCCAGTGTGCGTGTATTTTGTGTTTTTCAGTCACTGTTTGTGTGTATTTTTTTTTGTATTTCAGCGACTGAATGTGTATCTCTTTTCCTTTTTTTTTACTATTTCTGTTTATTGGTATTTATAGGCAAAAACTGTGGTGTAGGTGTGGATGCTAATGCAGGGGATCAAGGCTCATAGGAGACCAAGCTGTTGGCAGCAGTGACACAGTGGAGCAGCAAGGATGGCAGCAGGGCTGCTGCCACTGCAGCAATGTTTTTTTCTTTGCTGAAAATGGGAGGCCAGTACAGGGACAAGAAGAAGGAAGCTTGGGCTTGTAGCTTCATGAAGGGAGGAGGGCAGAAGTCGCATGTTGCTGTTCCTATTCCGATTCTGCTTTATTATTTTTTTTTGTACTCTTTTTTTGCTTTTAATTAAATTTTTGTACCAATTTTGTATTTAACTTTTTTGTCTACATGTATGTACTAGAGTTGACTTCTTTATTTGTAAAAAAACTGATTATAAAAAACATTTATTCACAATCTGATTTTTATGAGATTTTTAGAACAAAATTAAACCGATAACAACGACGAAAAACAAACGCACACGACGAGACGCGAACGCGCGTCCACAACGAGAATACGCGAATTCACGTACTAAAATAAACACTCGTACACAACAATACGCAAACACCTGTCCGCAACGGGGCCTAAAATGTGTACATTATTAACAATAGCACACACGCACCAATGAGAAGCGACACACATAAACGATAAAAACAATATTTTGAATTTTCTAGTAAGCTTTAAATTAGCCGGGCAAAATTAGGGTATGACACCTTACAGGCTCTTGGATCTGAATATGAGGAGGCTTTGAGACTTTTAGGGCAGATGGACCATTGAAAGTATGTGGTAAGGAATTTTGTTCACTTGGAATTGTTGTAATTACCCTATTTTTTGAAGCAAGTATATTGTCATTCATGACTAACGGTCAGCTTGTTTTTGTTGAAAATAGGACTATTTCGATGGTTGATTGCAAGACGGTTTTCTTAAGCGTATACGCTATGCTATGAAGTTAGACAAGGCTTATTGTCTTATCTTCTGTTGGGACAATGTGGGAGTGAGTAATTTAACTGAGCTTGTAGTTTTTGTTTGGTTTAGATTGAAACCCTTGAGATGGTTGTCTTTACTATAATACTAGGGGAATACCCGTGTGTTGCACGAGTTGTTATAATATTTCATATATTATTTTATAATTATCGTAGCAATTCATTTATTTGGCTAATTGAAGTAAATGGAACGATGGAAACAGTTCAATTTAACGGTATTATTTAATAGCTTAATAAAAATTAATAAATCGATAATTAAAGAAATCCAATAGAATCGTAAAAAGAGGAAGCAAATAGAAATGTTAGTTAAGAAAACTTTAATATTAAAAACAATGTACATCAAGCTTCAGAGTCTTGTAGGCAAGCTCTATCACCATTCTTTTATAGCATTTAGCACATCAGTATCATGATCAAAAGTAATAAATTAAAATCACTAAGTAAGTTTATTTATGTAGAAAATTTGTGAAAATAAAAAAAACTAAGCAAAAAATTCATCTCAAGAATTTAGAATGAATAATAATGAATAAATTGATATCTAATACTTAATTTCACATAAAATCAAAAAGAAAAAATAAAGAAAAAGTGGATCTCATAAAATAAGAATGTAGATTAAGAAATAAGAGAAGAAAGTTGATATTAAATTTAATATAATTAAAAAATTGAGGAACATCTCCCTTATAGCCTAATGAATAGAAGAAAAAAGTTGATATTTAATACAAATATAAATTCAAAAAATCTCATAAAATGATGTTTTTGTTGGTTTTTTTTTTACCTTTTTGTGATATAGAGGGTGAGCTTCCTATATGTGAGACCTAAGGTGACTCCTTCATAAGAAAGATACTAAATGTTATATACATCGTGTTTGATTTATGCACTCAGTGTAAAGACAAACTAATGCACTATCTATTAAGTGACAAAAAAAGCTCTTTTTCAAAGGACATAATTAAATCCTACACATCATACAAATTCACCAAAACTATTAAATAAAACAATTTTCTAAGAACAATAATAAAATATACATGACTTCTCTCAATGCTTATAACTTTACAAAGAATCGTTATTTCTATTGCATGATTCACTAACTGATCCATATTTTCCTTTGCCTCTTTGTTTACTTCAAAACTGTCAATAACATGGAATCCTTGACCCTTTTTGTGCATTCTACCTCTTCTCAGGAAACTCGCTCCTTTCTTCTGCTCTTTGTTTTTCAATTTGAACATTTTTGCCAAAACCCCTCCCCTCACCATCCAAAATTGTCTCCTTTAAATAGTTAATTTTTGCTCTAAATGATTAAAACTCTATCTTTTTCATTCATATTATAGTAACTCATTAGTTTAGTGTCAATTAAAGGAGTAATTCATCTGAATATGAAACCCCTCAATTTCAATGCATAATTGTTACATAAAAAAGAATTTTAAAGGTCAACTAACTTAATTATACAAAAAATAATCTTTATTTTGTTTACAAATTTTTTTAAAAAAATATGTACCTAGATTGGAAGATTTCAAAAAATATTGAGTCGATTGATAAATTTTAATAAATGTACGAATATATTTATTTGTAGGTTTATTCACTAAATTATATAATTATATAATAACTAATATATAAATATGTTTGTGTGTGTGTAAATTAAATTTATTTAAATTTATTTGATAATAAGTAAATTAAAAAATGAGGACATTAATTTCGAATTAGTTTAATAATATTTGCTTTTTTAAAACTAAATTATAATGCTGGTTTTAAATAAAAAGTATGAAACATGTTTAATATTATATATAACTTTTATTTATTGTAATCATTGGCGTAAAATATTTTTATCTCATGAAGTTGTTTGTGTATAAAGCCCTTCATCTACTACAATGTATTTTTATATTTTTGGTTACCATTAATGTCATCTAATATATATATATATATATATATATATATATATATAAAATAGTTATCATTATTATTAATCTAATAAAATGTAGTTATTTATTATAATTGACACATAAGGAATATAAAAACTAATATATATATATATATATATATATATATATAATAGTTATCATTATTATTAACCTAATAAAATGTAGTTATTTATTATAATTGACACATAAGGAATATAAAAACTAATATATATATATATATATATAGTAACAATTAAAATAATATATATATATATATATATATATAGATAAATTATATTATATTATATATAAACATATTGTAAGTTTTTATTATTATTTAATATTCCACTAAGAGAATTTTTTAATAAATTAGTGGCAATTATGTTCTTTCATTAGAATTAAAGTCTTTTTATGTGTAAATTTTAAATAAATATTATAATTGATAAAATTTAATTAGGAGAAAAATTGTGGAGGCTCCATTGGGGTCTCCTTTACATATATAGATAGATTTTTCCATGTTGAGGGCATGTTAAGTGATGCAAATTGAATTTGTGATATTTGTCGCTATCGTATATACTATGTGCATTGTTCTGGTTGTTGTTTGCTTTTGATGTTTTGTAGAGAGGGTCCAACATAAATAAAAGACAATGCTAAGTGTCTCTGCCTCGTTGCTGATGCTGCTAATCGTAGGCCTTGTGAAAATAAGAATGTGGCTGCACATAATAGCATGCATCCAGTCAGTTTAAATTAATTCTCTGATAACTGCCAGTAATTTTAATTCAAGCTCTGAAGAGGAAGGCATGGAAGCAGCTCGCCACCGAAGAGGGTACGTTAATAATAAAGGAATACATATTTTGATAATAAACAATACACATAATTTCATAGAGATCACATAATTTCATAACATTTCGGAGCCAAACATGGCTTAATGAGAATCTCTAGGGGATTAGTTTTGGTGTTGGTTATTCCAAAAGTTTCTGTCATATCGATAGGTTTGGGTGATGGATTCACGATTTCAAAGGAATGCAAAAAATTAGCAAGAATAAAATGCACCATTTGTAAGCCAAATGATACTCCAGGACACATCCTTCTACCACTTCCAAATGGCAATAGCTCAAAATGATGACCTCTAACATCAATATCTTTATGAGTGGTAAGAAACCTTTCTGGTTTAAATTCTAATGGATTTGGCCAAACATCAGGATCTGTGTGGATCTTCCAAAGGTTTGTGATTAATCGAGTTCCCTTTGTAACATGGTAACCACCTAAAGTGCAATTCTCTGAGAATTCACGAGGTCCTGAAAGAGGGCCTGCTGGATACAATCTAAGTGTTTCTTTGACTACAGCTTGAAGATATACCAAATTACTTATATCAGACTCGTTTACACATCTCTCTCTGCCAACTTCGGTGTCAAGTTCTTTTTTTGCTTTTTCCATTATAAGAGGATTATTCAACAGCAAACTTAATGCCCATGTAAGAGTAATACTGCTTGTGTCTGTTGCTCCCACAAAGAGTGTCTGCAAATTAAGAACAAAGTTCCTTAAAAAGAGTTTTCATATCTTCCTTAAAAGTGTGCATGTGCAAGTTTAAATAAAACCAAAACATATAAGTCAAGAAATAAATAGAAATATGTACAATAAAAATGAACAAAGCTTTATAATGTCATTCTTTTGCTTGAATTTATGTATTTTCCTTTTAAATATACCTTTCATATGGGCAAACAAAGGATCTCACTCATATTATGTTTATTATCAAGAAGTAAAGGATTAATGACACTAAAAAAATAGATCTCATATTATGTTTATCTTACTGGTTTCTAATTTATTTATAAACTACCAAAAAAAAGAGATAACGATGAAAATTTACAAACGAAGAAATGACACAATATATCTCTAATTGCATCTCTAAGTGTTAGCGACACAAAATTTGGAAATCAATCTCTTTCTAACTTTCGTCGCTATTTTAGCTTTTCTAGTAGTACAGTGAATCACTTCAAGAAGTATCAAATATATAAATTATATATTACTATTTTTATTGCCATATTTTCCATTACTATGTTAAAGAAATTAATATATCTTTTTTTTGTTAACTCATTGTTATTAGTATCTTTACCTTCAACAAGCGTTGTGTGTTGGAAGTTCTACATTATACGGTGTTATTGTATGATTAGTAATATTTAGGCTGAATTATAGTTTTGGTCCCTTTATTTTTACAAATTCGGACATTTGATCCCCCTATTTTAAAACTAAGACATTTAGTCTCTCTATTTTTAAAAACTCAGACATTTAGTCCAAAATGGGGCTTTTCAATTTTTTTGGCTGATCTGGATGTGTGGCAATAAAAAAAATGCTGATGTGAATTCATTAAATGATGTGGCAGGTGATGCAGCTTGTCCATATATTTGTCACGTCATTTAATGAACCACATGGATCAGACACGTCATATTAAAAAAGATTAAAAAATTTTAAATAACTTAAATTAATAATAAAACATTAAAACAATAAAATAAATAACAAATTCGTAAAAAAAAAAATTGAACCCAGCCTAAAATTGAACCACCATGGAAGAAGCTTACACCCAACCAAGACAGCATCTAAACCCCACGACTCTTGGTTAATGGAGAATCAGCCCCAACCGCTGAACCCCACGCTCTGGGTTATTTTGGATTGAATTTTGTTATCTCTTTCATTGTTTTATTAATAATTTAATTAAGTTATTTAAGTTATTTAAGTTTTTTTAATGTTTTTTAGTATGAGGTGTCAGATCCACGTGGATCATTAAATGAGGTGGCAAATATGTGGCAAGCTGCATCAGCATTCACGTCAGGAAAAAAAATTGAAAAACCCCTTTTGGACTAAATGCCTGAGTTTTTTAAAATAGGGGGACTAAATATCTAAGTTTTGAAATAGGGGAACCAAATATCCGGATTTGTAAAAATAGGGAGACCAAAAATATAATTTAGCCTAATATTTATAAGTGCAACACCAATAAGTTTTTTTTTTGATAAGTCAAAATGATATTTATGGGGTACAAGGGTACCTCTTCCCTTTTATATCAATAATTGAGAGAAATAAGTGTTGTTTAGACAATTATTGTACCCCTTGTACTCAATTATTTTCAATTCATAGAATAAAAGCGATTTCAATAGCCAGTATGCATATCTTATTTTCAATTCATAGAATAAAAGCAACTAATATCATACCAATATTGTAGCTTTGATTATAGAATCAGCATCAAACTCTTCAATTGTTGTTCCATCAAGCAAAGAAAGCAACGCGTCTATAATGTATTGATCTCCATCAACTTTTTCACCCAATGATTTACTTTGACGATGCTCCTCCAGCCATTCACTTAATATTTTGTCCAATTCTTTGCCAGTTTCTTTCATAGCCTTCAAGTGCCCACCAAAATCAAACCATCCCAAACAAGGAATAGCATCTCCTACCGTGAATACCCCAAACAAACGCATAAACTCATTCAAAGCTTTTACACATTTTTGTGCTTTTTCCTCCGCCACCAAAGTTGTAGCACCAAAATATCTCTTTCCAACAGCCATTTGAAGAACCATGTTGAACGTTAAATGATTAAACCATTGCTTCATCTCCACCAACACATAGTTCTTTGGCTCATCATTCTTTTTGTTATACCTGTTTACACTCGAAAAATTATTGAGTGTTAGTCGAATTTGACGCTCAGCCAAATAATGAGATGAACCGATTGAAATTCAAACTACGAAAACAATACCAAAGATGAAAGAGCTCTTTAATCGATGTTTGAAGTTCCAAGACACGAACATGTTTTAGTTGATCCACACGACGATTAGTAAGGATCTCGATAGTTACAATCTTTCGCAATTGGCGCCAATAAGAACCATAGGGTGCTGTGCCAAACATGGCTCCTTTGTAGCCCATGAGCTCAGTTGCAACTTGCTTGGGTCGAGAGGAAACAACCATGTCATTTGTAGTGAAACATTCTTTAGCCATTTCCCAATTGTTGAGTACCAAAACACGTTTGGAACCAAGCTTGATGGTAAACAAGGGTCCATATTTGTCAGCCAAAGCACCCAAGGTTTTGTGAGGTGTTTGTGTGGAACTCAAAAGTGTGAGGTGACCAATTATTGGCCACGCACCTGAAATTGTGGGTGGCTCTCTTGCTTGAGAAACTTTGGAGAAGTGAAATTGAAATAGAAACAAACATAAGATGATGATTAGAGAAACAAGTCCAATTGTTGTGGTGTTTATTAGGGCACTTAGAACTAAATCCATTCTAACTAGCTAGTGGAGGATATGGCTTGGTGGAGAGATGTGCAACTATATTTTATTTTTGAATGTTGGATAGTTATGCTTATGCTTGATATTGATATATAACTGAAGAAAAGTAACTTTTTTTTTGAAGATATATAATTTTTTTTATCAATAGAAATATAACTAATACTTTTCTTTCGGTGGTGTAAGCAATTTCCAAATGAGGATGATGGGATGTGGAAATTGGGCCATCAATTTTTTTGGCAGCACTGAAAATTTTGTGCCAATCGTATCTCTTACGTGTTTTAAGCAAGCTCAGCCTCATACATTAGTGATTAGTCAGTCATTGAAGAAAACTTAAACACGGAAGTTGATCAATCACGATCAACTTGAATATAGGGTCGTAAGTTTTGTGATATTTCAAAGTTTGAGTGAATTTTGTGAAACAATAATTTATGAAATATTATTTTTATCAGTCTACCCGAATATGCCCAATTACTGGTCAAACTGACTTGCAAAACAAACTTTGTAACGGATAATTTATTTCGTAACTAAAACTTAAATTTCTTTTATTTCGTAACTGCAAATTAAACCAGCTTTATTACAATTCATTTTGTAACAGACTGTAACTGGCTATTGAATGGCTGCTGGAGCGTATGCTTCAAACGGCTATTTCATAGGCCTATATAAACGTTCTCCAGTAGCACTTGAGAACACACCAAAAAATCCATTTCCCTCTTCTAAATATCGCTCTCCTGGGTTCATCTCCGGTTCCATCTCAAAAATTGTTCTTGCCAGTTCGGAGCCCTCAATCGCATCTGCGATTGGGACGAGACCAGTTGTACCTTGGGGAATTTGCGTTGTAGAGGCGAATAAATTCTTCAGGGCAGTCGCAGGGCGCCTCCGGTTGTCTAACGTTTGCTTTGTTCGCAGGTTTTGTTAACAGCATCTCTGTCTCTGCAAATTCGACTCTGTCTCTGCAGATTCGACTACATCTGTCTCTGCAGATTCGACTACATCTGTCTCTGCAGATTCGACTCTGTCTCTGCAGATTCGACTACATCTGTCTCTACAGATTCGACTACATCTGTCTCTGCAGATTCGACTACATCTGTCTCTGCAGATTCGACTACTTCTGTCTCTGCATATTCGACTACAACTGTCTCAGCGGATTTGACAACAGATTCGACTACAACTGTCTCAGCAGATTCGACAACAGATTCGACTACATCTGTCTCAGCAGATTCGACAGCAGATTCGACTACATCTGTCTCAGCAGATTCGACCACATCTGTCTATTTGCAGATTCGACTACATCTGTCTTTGCATATTCGACAACAATCTGAAGAATTTATTTCATGGCTGACGCAATCAACAACGATGATAACGGTGCTCCCATCAACAACAATAGCACTGTTATCGTTCCTGCTGCAGTCCTAGTAACTTACGCGAAGCCTTTCCCTGACATCTCCAAAATTGAGGTCTTCGCAGGCCAAAACTTTCGCAGGTGGCAGGAGCACGTGAGTTCTCTTCTTGACATGCACGGAGTTGCTGTCGCACTTACTGAAACCAAGCCGCTGGAGTCTGCAACTCCCAAACAGGTCGAAGTTTGGATCCATGCAAATAAGGTGTGCCGTCACACAATTCTCAGCACTCTCTTGTTAGCCTGCATTTTCGACAGGCTCAATTAAATGTAGTCAACGATGTTGATTTGTCATTTTAAAGAAGAAATGTTGATATTTGACATTGAGAAGGCGTTTTGAAGAATAAGGAAGAGAAACCCTATTACGATGAAAATCATCCCTGATAAAATTGGGAATACTGTTCCACCACTTAAACCCTGACAAAGTTACCCCATGAGATGCTATCTTATCAGCACAATGGTTTCCTTCCCTATAAACATGAGAACAAATGAACGACATGGACTTGAGAATATCCATGCAGTTACGCCAGCGAATTCGGAGATTCCAAGGCACAATGGAATTCGAAGATAAAGCCATAATAGCAAGTTGAGAGTCACTTTCAATCCAAAGACGATGCCAACCTTTCTTATAGGCCACCTCAATGGCAACTATGACACCCACTAATTCCGCTTGAAGAGCGTAATTAATACCAAGGGGAAGGGCAAAACAACCAAGAGAGTCAGCATTTGTATCACGAAAAATGCCCCCACAGGCAGCTAAACCAGGAGAGCCCCTATCAAAAACAGATAAACAATTAGGTCTTCAACTTCATTGCTGCTTCTTCTACAAGCCATTGCACTTTAGTCCCTGCTCTTTGATTTAATCCCTGTTCTTTGATTTTGTCCCTGTACTTTCATTCAACTGCAACCATTAGTAGACAAGATGTAATTTGTTATTATACAAAACAAAGCGCGTTTGTCCTTGGTTCAACAAAAACAACCTGCCGCTTCAAGCATACCAAGAGAGATTAAATTTCTCTTTACACCAGGGACATACTTCACCTCCGGAAGTATCTTTATAGTGCCATCATCCATTCTAAGTCTTACAGAACCTATCCCTTCAATCCTGCACACTGTGTTGTTTCCCATTACTAGTACTTGTCCGCCACTCACTTGCTTATAGCCAATCAGCCACTCCTTATTGGAGGTCATATGAAACGAACAACCTGTATCCAACACCCAGTGATCCTTGTTGATGGATGAAGAGGCCATCAACACATCACCATCACAATACCCTATAACTTCGCTTCTTGAAGTTATATGATGACCAAAGCCAGAGTCCAAAATCCATATTTTCTCACTTGTGGAATTTGACCCAATGACTTCTTCTGCAATCAAAACGTCTCATTCATAGTACTCGGAAGCAATTGAGACGCTTCCTTCATCATCAGTGGAATCACCCTTTTTCTTGGATTTCCATTTTGGACAATCCTTCTTCCAATGACCCTCTTTCTTACAAATGTAGCATTTGTTATCCTTCTTACATTTTTCTTTATCCCATTTCTTGTTCTTCTTATTCTTGTCTTTCTTTTCAAAATTCCCTTTCACAAATAGACCTTCATTCTGTTCTTCTTTAGTCTCGGATCTCCTCTTAAGTTCCTTTGATATTAGTGCGGATTGCACATCATCAAGGGTTAATGTTTCTTTACCATAAAGTAGAGCATCGGTGAGATGTTCATACGTTTTAGGTAATGAATTTACAAGTAGGATAGCCTTATCCCCATCATCAATCTTGACATCAATATTTTCGAGGTCAAGAATGACTTTGTTGAATTCGTCAATATGCTCTTCTACGGACTTTCCCGGTTGCATCTTGAAGGTGTAAATCCTTTGCTTCAAATACAAACGGTTGGCAATTGATTTTACCATATACAAGTCTTCCAATTTCTTCCAAATAGCTGTTGCCGTGGTTTCGTTTACTACTTCCCGGAGAGGCTTGTCACCAAGACTCAAGATTAGCGCACCATGTGCCCTCTCTAAAGCCTCCGCCTTTTCTTCCGTGGACATCTTTACCAGCAAGCCCCTTTCTCCAAGTAGCGCACCCGCGAGACCTTGTTGGCCTAGCATTGCTTTCATCTTGACATGCCATAACCCGAATTCGTTCTTCCCATTGAACTTCTCGACTTCGTACTTTGTTGAAACCATCGTTTCTTGATCACGAACCAAAGCTTTGATACCAATTGTTGTTCCTGAAACGATAATCAACAAAGAACCAGCAGCCAATTCCAGAGAATTTGAAAAACAGGAACTGTAAAACACAAAACGAAATAAAGCAAAAAACAGAATTGAAAATGCGAAAAACAAAAATTAAAGAAACGAAAAAAATGAAAACGAAAAACAGAGAAATGGGAAGGAGTTAACACCAAGAAATTATTAACCGAGTTTGGATTTCTCCTACATCTGGGGGTCTGAATCCGAGCAAGAATCCACTATGATGATGATGATTACAATATAGAGTCGGTTTCCTCTTCTTCCTCACAGATTCTCTGTTTCTCCTTACGCGAAAACAGAATTGGGAAGAGAAGCAAAGGAAACGGTTTTTATTGTTACAACTGAAAAACTTGAAGCGAATGCTTCTCACATTTATAGAACGATTTCTGCTGAAGATGGAACCATCATAATCGCACAATGAAGCTTCGATTCTTCAAGAGGAAAGACGCGAGCGAGAGGAAGCTTTACGCTTCGAGTTAATGAAGGACTGACCCGGCCCAAGAACAGCAGCGAGGCCCAACAAATGAAGCACAGCCCAATAAGCTTTTATTTTCTATTTGCACCCCAGCTAATTTATTTACACCACTCCACAGAAACCAACAACAACATCGGGAAAAAAATATAAGGAAACCTAACAACAACATCGATTGCTCGTGGCGATGAAACTATACCGACAACAGATAATTTGCATAGTTCCGATTCAAAATCTAAATATTTATTTATAAAAAATAAATATATTCTAAATACAATGATATAAAAAAAATATTTATATCGACAAAGTGCAATGGTTGCCTGTCGAGAAAAAAATTACTAAATTCGAATCAGTATGGTAAAAACCATAAGAATCAATTTGAAAGAAAATATTTTTGAAGAGAAAAAGAATAGAAGAAGTAAAAGTCTATTAAATATTGAAAGAAGTTGTAACAATAAGTAAAAAATGAGGATAAATAGAGAGATGGAATAAGAAGAAAAAAAGAATTGAGAAAGGAGAGAGGGAAGAGGAAGGAAATAAAAAAAGAAAGAAAAGATAGAGAAGTGAGGAACGCAAGAGAGAGGTGGGAGAGGAATGAAATTAAAAAGTAACAAAGGAGAGCAGGAAAAGAAGATTAATAACAAACTCGAATTGAGTTTTAAGTTGAATCAAATTTTATTGAGTTAAACTGAACTAAATTTAACTCGACCTGACTCATTTAGAATCCTACTCGTAGAATTAGAGGTGGCCACGGGTACACGTTGACCCAACCCAATCCAACTCAACCCATAAAATCCGGGTTGGTTCAGGTAACTAGGTTGGATTGGTTTTAAAATAGAGAGACCCATAGAGTACGGGGTTGGGTAGCGAGTCTGAAATTTTAGAACCCACTAAAGCCAACCCATACCATTATTACCTTACATACACTAATTTTTTTTGTGTGCCTTACATATACCAAATGATAACCAAAGTCACCAAATGGATTTGGCTTAGTGGTACCGGGCTATGGTTCGTAGGGGTCGACTCGGTTGGCTCCCGGATTCGATTCCTGTGAAAAGTGTTTCCTTTAGGAGGCGAGTTTCCGTGCCGGACTACATCGCCGGGGCTGTGAAGTTCCCCCTCCACAGTTTTTAATACCAAAAAAAAAATGATAACCAAAGTCGAGGTGCATAGAACTCTTAAATAAATTTCCAATTTTATTCAACAAAACTTCAATGTTAAAATTAATTTCATTAGACCTTGAAAACTAATTCCGATATTAAAATTAACCAAAGTTTAGGTGTAGAGTACTCTTAAATATATGTAATGAATATGTGAGTTATAATTTTTTTATTTTGCTGGTTGTAGAAATTGATAGAGGAAAGCAGCTTCAAGTGAGGGATATGATCTATTTAGTTTCTTTACGACGTTTTCGTATAAAGAAAATTTTCTTTTGCATAAGCTTCATGGGTTTTCTAAAGACCTTTTTGTTTTGTAATTGTTTTAATTAATTGTAATGAAAGTCCAAATTAAGACAAATTATTCTTTCTTTTTTCAATTGTTCTTGAAAAAGATATTTTACTAATGAACCAAGTACCCAACCCACCATTGGAGATCAGGAATTGGGTTGGGTCACATGAAAATTTGGGCCTAATTTTTTTGAACTCAACCCATATAAGTATTCGATTGGGTTGTGTGTTTAAACGCATCAAAATATATAACTAGAATGTTGTGTATGTTTTTAAATATTTTATTTGTAATTATTAAAATATAACTATAAAATGAATTTATTTTAATTTTGTGATGAGAAAATTATAAACAAATTGCCCCCAGAAATTTTTGTTACTAATATACATTTTCTAGTAATATAATCAATTTGAAACATCAAGAAATCTGTAGGAAAAAAAATTGTTTTGTTTTTTAATAAAATTAAAATATATAACTTTTTAACTTGAAGTTCATTTTGTTTTTGATATGACTCAAATATAGAAGAACATCATATATAAATCAAATATTCTATTCTATCACATCATCACAAAGGAAGATTCTGAAAATTGATTACTGAGATTGATAAATAATGATTACATAGCTTAATAATAAACAATACACAATTTATTAAGCAATTAATATAGAGATCAAATAATTTGATAACAATTTGGAGCCAAACATGGTTTAATGAGAACCTCTAGGGGCTTAGTTTTGGTGTTGCTCAATCCAAAGGTTTCTGTCATATCGATAGGTTTGAGTGATGGATTCACGATTTCAAATGAATGCAAAAAACTTGCAAGGGTAAAATGCACCATTTGTAAGCCAAATGATACTCCAGGACACATCCTTCTACCACTTCCAAAAGGCAATAGCTCAAAATGATGACCTCTAACATCAATATCTTTATGAGTGGTAAGAAACCTTTCTGGTTTAAATTCTAATGGATTTGGCCAAACATTAGGATCTGTGTGGATCTTCCAAAGGTTTGTGATTAATCGAGTTCCCTTTCTAACATGGTAACCACCTAAAGTGCAATTCTCTGAGAATTCACGAGGTCCTGAAAGAGGGCCTGCTGGATACAATCTAAGTGTTTCTTTAACTACTGCTTGAAGATATACCAACTTACTTATATCAGACTCGTTCACACATCTCTCTCTGCCAACTTGGGTATCAAGTTCCTTTTTAGCTTTTTCCATTATAAGAGGATTGTTCAATAGCAAAGATAGTGCCCATGTAAGAGTAACATTGCTTGTATCAATTCCTCCAGTAAAAAGTGTCTGCAAGTGAAGTACAAAATTTCTTAAAAACAACTTTCATGTCTTCCATAAAAGTGTGCATAAGTGTAAGTTTAAATAAAAGTAAAATACGTAAATCAAGAAATAAGGCAATTTGAAATGTATATGCTTGGTCAAGATTTTACTGTAATATTCAATCCAACTAGTCCTAACACCCGTGCTCCGCACGGGGTTGCCTTCTTTCAATTCCTTTATGGAATTTGCATCTGATGTGCGATGAACGTTTAACAATGCGCTGACATATAACCCTAAGGGTCACGAATAAACTCATTGTAATACCAAGATTGGCTTAGACACGAACGCGATAACCATGAGGAGTTGCAGGAAAATTCTTGGTACCATGTGGTGCTTGAAAGAGTTAATTTATTGATTATTGTAAAAAACACAATTTAATAATTAAAAAAGTGAATGTCAAAACATTTTTGAAAAACAAAAATTGGATGACCAGATGGGGTCGATCAAATATGTCTTGTGCAAAATATATAATTTTTTTTTAGTTTATATCAATTCAAGATACTTACAAAATATCTTAATGCGTTCAATTAAATACTAATATTAATGTGTGCTTATGAGTAAATCGAACTCGTATGCACCGTATCGACCCCTGTGTCTTAGGATAACTTATGCTATTAGCCAATAATATTGTCCGTAAAATATATACTATAATAATTGAGTATACAAATTAAATTACAACTATAGATTGAATAAGATGATTTAACAATTAAAACTAAATGTTAATAAATAATTGGAACTGAACAAAGAACAACAATTTATCAGAAAATTTTGAAATTTTGATCATTTGGACGTATTATACTCCACTAAAAAGTCTAAACTTATCAATTTTGAAATTTTGAAATTTTGATCATTTGGAAATTTCAAAAACATTATCATAATTTTGTACGTATTATACTCCACTAAAAAGTCTAAACTTATCAGAAAAATTTGAAATTTAGATCATTTAGTTCTATACAATATAAAGATCGAAATGATATCTGCAGAATTTTTTTTACCTGAAAATATGGCTTTTTTTTTGTTATCGGTAATACATAACTAACAGGGTTGATTTTAATGGTAATTACTAATTAGACTCGGATCCCACCACAAAGTATCGGGTTCGAACCTTGGGTGTAGCAAAAACTTTGTTAGGAGGCACCGGCGGTTATAATAGCTAAAAAGTATTTGTCTGGGTAAATTTGTACTGCACTAAAAAGTCAGAACTTATCAGAAAATTTTGAAAATTTAATCATTGAGTTCTATAAAATATAAAGATCGAAATGATATCTGCAGACTTTTTTTTACCTCATATTATTGTTAAACAAAACACTTAAAAGTATTATCTGTATCAAATATTTTATTTTAAATAATTGGATTAATCAGTTTAATAGAAATAGTAATACATGACTAACAAGGTTGATTTTAATGGTAATTAGACTCGGATCCCGTATCAGGTTTGAACCTTGGGTGTAGCAAAAACTTTGTTAGGAGGCACTGGCGGTCATAATAGCTAAAAAGTATTTGTCAGTGTAAATTTATACTCCCCTAAAAAGTCCAAACTTATCAGAAAATTTTGAAATTTAGATCATTTAGTTCTATAAAATATAAATATCGAAATGATATCTGCAGAATTTTTTTTACCTGAAAATATGTCTTTTATTATTATTATTGGTAATACATGACTAATAGGGTTGATTTTAATGGTAATTACTAATTAGACTCGGATCCCACCCCAAAGTATCGGGTTCGAACCTTGGGTGTAGCAAAAACTTTGTTAGGAGGCACCGGTGGTTATAATAGTTAAAAAGTATTTGTCAGCATAAATTTGCACTGTACTAAAAAGTTCAAATTTATCAGAAAATTTTGAAATTTTGATCATCTAGTTCTATAAAATATAAAGATCAAAATGATATCTGCAGACTTTTTTTTACCCGAAAATATGTCTTTTATTATTACCCGTATAACAAATATTGACTTAATAAAATAAAAAATTGCAACTTATATTGTATTGAGACCCTAACGCACGCGTGATTGAAGTATTATATACTATAAACAGATGCAGAATAAATATAAATCCAACTGCAGGACTATACAGCATTTTGATATAAGAAACAACTTTTTGATTTTTTTCAATTAGGCGGACAAAATTAGGGTATAACAACTACCAGCAACAACGACTATAACGAACCAAAAGTACAAAATGTTAGGAAGAGAAGGAGTAAAAAGCAAGATGGTTGATAGGAAAATTAAATTAGAAATGTCATGATTTTTTTTTATCAGAGAAATGTCATAAATATGAAATCATTTAAGTCAAAAAGAAATAAAAAAACAGTGAAATAAATTGGTTACATAAGCAAAACAGTGTACAGAATAAATAATATAGTGTGTTGAGTCAATTAAGAGGCCTACCACACGTTTTGCAAGTTGCCGCAGCCGCACTTTATGAAGAATTATATGATACAAACAATAGCAGAGTGGCTGCAAATTAACTGCAGGGCAGCACTGCATTTTGATGTAAGATACAAGGATTTAAATGAAGAAAGTCAAGATGTGCAAAAACAATTTTTTTGGACCAAATTTTCAAAAACATTTTTTTTTCTTCAAGAGGCTAGCACAATGGCCACATATAGGGGAGATGGGGATTGGAGTGCCCATATCAAGTTCAAATCTGATAGCAAGTGAAAGATGTCCCTAGCTCTAACCAACTCAGCTACACCACTAGGGAAAAAAAACAATTTAAGTACAATAAAAATGAATAAAATGTCATTCTTCTGCTTAAATTTACGTATTTTCCTTTTAAATATACCTATAATGCCAAGAGATCTGCTCTGACTTTCGTGATCTTATGGGATCTAACTCACCTAAACTTTTGATGAGATAAATCTAGAATCATGACGGGGTTTGGGTCAGCTAACATGAGGGAGGGACTTGAGTCTATCTATGATTACAGTCTTATTATATAAGAAATTGTTTTTGGATGACACTGAAGACCTTCCTTTTAGCCTTGAAGGAAGGTTCAGCCACTTTTGAAGATGAATATAGGTGGTTACCATGTTAGAAAGGGAACTCGATTAATAAAAAATAATCTTTAGTGCTCAAAATATATTTTTTGTCATATTTTCCATTACTATGTTGATGAAATTAATACTTTTATTTTTATTTTTATTTTCTGTTAACCAATTGTTTCGAGAATCGTTAACTTCAGCGGGCCCATTGAGTGTTGAATGTCCAAAATTATATAGTGTTATTGTATGATTAGTAGGGCTGGGAATAGGCCAGACTGATTGGTAGGGGCCTACAGCCTAGCCTACATTAAGTTAGGCCAGACCAGACTTTTTTTAAAGATAGATAAGGCTCGGACTTTTTTAAAAGCCTATTTATCTAAAAATGTCAGGACACAAGTCATTGAAAAAGCCTTTAAAGCCTACCAGGCTGACCTTTTTAAATAGAAATAAATAATATTTTTATTACTATTATTATATTAAATTTTGTACTTCATGTTAAATAATAAATTTGCTAATATTTTCAGTTAATTTAAACACATCGACCTACAACAATTTTTAAGATATTCAAAGTTAATATTATAAAATAGAACTTAATCTCACTGATCTATCTGCTCCTTAGTCTATTTACAAAAGGATACATCACTTAAGATTGTAGGCTTTTGTACAAAAATTGTGAAATAAGACTTTCAGGCCTTGCCAGACTTTCACAAAGGCCGCACCACGCTAAAAAGTTGGGCCTATAGCAGGTTACAGGTCAGGCTTAGGCCTCATACTTTCAACGCGGGCCAGACCCAGGCCTTGCAAAACCCAACACTCGGCTCAGCCTATTCCCACCCTTAATGATTAGTAATTATAAGTGTGCAACACAAGTAAGTGTTGTGTAGACACGCAGAGCGCGAGTTCAAACTCGCAATCGCAATGCTCCTTTCTCTTTGTCTATCCTCCTACATTGGACCATTGTACTAAATACCACAAAATTAAAACCCTCACCCCAAAGGTTGATAAAGAAATTAAAAGCAATTTCAATAGCAAGTATGCATATCTAATTTTTAATTCATAAAAAAAAAGCAAGTAATCATACAAATATTGTGGCTTTGATTATGGTATTAGCATCAAACTCTTCAATTGGTTTTCCATCAAGCAAAGAAAGTAACATGTCCATGATGTATTGACCTCCATCAACTTTTTCACCTAATGATCTGCTCCTAAGATGTTCCTCCAACCACTCACTTAGTATATTGTCTAATTCTTTGCTAGTTTCTTTCATAGCCTTCAAGTGCCCACCAAAATCAAACCATCCCAAACAAGGAATAGCATCTCCCATAGTAAATACCCCATACAAACGCATAAACTCATTCAAAGCTTTTACACATCTTTGTGCTTCTTCTTCCGCAACCAAAGTTGTTGCACCAAAATATCTCTTCCCAACAACCATTTGAAGAACCATGTTGAATGTTAAATGAGTAATCCATTGCTTCATCTCCACCAATACATAATTATTTGACTCATCATTCTTTTTGTTATACCTGTTTACATCGAAAAAAATTATTAAGTGTCAGTCGAATTTAACGCTAAGCTAGATAATGACATCAATCGATTGAAATTCAAACTATAAAACAATACCAGACATCAAAGAGCTCTTTAATCGATGTTTGAAGTTCCAAGACACGAACATGTTGTAGTTGCTCCGCACGACGATTGGTAAGGATCTCTGAAGTTACAATTTTTCGCAATTGGCGCCAATAAGAACCATAGGGTGCTGAGCCAAACATGGCTCCTTTGTAGCCCATGAGCTCAGTTGCAACTAACTTGGGGCGAGAGGAAACAGCCATGTCATTTGTAGTGAAACATTCTTTAGCCATTTCCCAATTGTTGAGTACCAAAGCACGTTTGGAACCAAGTTTGATGGTAAACAAGGGTCCATATTTGTCAGCTAAGGCACCAAAGGTTTTGTGAGGTGTTTGTGTGGAATTCAAAAGTGGGAGATGACCAATTATTGGCCATGCACCTGAAATTGTGGGTGCTTCTCTTCCTTGAGAAACTTTGAAGAAACGAAATATGAACAAAAACAAGATCATAAGAGAAACAAATCCAATTGTGGTGGTGTTTACTAGGCTACTTAGAACTAAATCCATAGTTGAATGTTGGACAGCCATGCTTATGCTCAATATAGATAATTGAAGAAGAAGGAAAACCACCGATGAAAAGCAATTATAATATGAAATTGAAGTAATCCAAATAGCACGGGGCCGCCGCCAGGGTCCACCAAAGCAAGTACTTAATTAATATAGCAATGGCGGATCTAGATCTACGATTAGGGAGTCAAATTTGTCAACAACCAAGAAGTGATCGGATCGGAGGAGATGGTAGGAGTCTATTACCCGGCTTTAGAAATTAGTCTACAGTTGCGCGCAGAAGATTTGAATGAGATGGTTGGGTTTTTTTTCGGCTTAACCAAGGTCATGGGTTCGAGTCCAGTCTTGAGCAGTGTTAAATCTCTTGAGGGAGAGTTTTGCCGACCACTGTCGTCCTACCCGGCATGAGAGATTAGTCTCTGCAATTGCGCACAGAAAATACCCGGTTTATACCAAAAAATAAAAATGAACTAAATTTGTCTAAAATCATGTCTCACTAAAAATATAATAAAAATAAAATTTACTGTAATTAAATAAATTACATAATTCATAATTGTCCTCTATGTACATTGGAGGGAGAAGAATTGATGTCGGTGATTATGTGAGTGTGGTGTAGTGTGGACTCAATGAAAAATTAGAGGTTTTGTGGAAATTTCTTTTTCCAGAGTCTGACCCTTCTCATTAGAGGATAGATCTGCCCCCTGATTATAACGAGTAGCTCAAGTGACGAAGTGAGAATTGTCCAAAAAAAAGTGACTAAGTGAAGTGATACGAGACACCTTCATCCGGACACTTTGTGTAATGTCTTTGGCCTGTTTGGATATAAAAGAACGAAATATTGCTTCTTGAACTGACAAAAGGAATGAAGTAAATAACCTCAATCAGTGGTAAAAAAATCAATAGCTTTTTTTACTGCTTTTAAAATCAATAGTTGATATTAACTATATATATATATATATATATATATATATATATATATATATATATAGCAAGGATCGACTTTTTTTTGGTTCGGGACCATCGCTGGCTATCCACGCAATGTCCCAACGCTGACACCGAATGACTAATCTGCACTCGTGCGTTGGGCCAATGACATCACTGTCAATGATTGCATTGGCCAACTCGTTGTTTGTCACCGCAGGGAATCGAACACGGGAGCCAACCGTGACGACCCCCCGAGTGTCCCAGTGGTAGGCTCGACCAACTGGGTCTGACGAGCTGGTTATATAGCAAGGACTAATTCAAGGACTATAGAGCTTTTTTTACTACTTTTAAAATCAATAGCTTTTTTACTTTTTTACTGCTTTTAAAATTTAATTTTTCATATTTAATTTCTTTCCTGAAATTAGAGACAATACAAGGACTAGTTCAATATTGTTCTGGACTGGATTAGGGGGTCCATTTAGCAATACCAGGAGGTCCATTTAGCAATTGGATATGGATTGGCCCAACCATTTCGGCCCATATCCACAACATACAAGCCCAATTAAGGCCATCACACTCGGATGGTTAAGATCAATTCTATTGATCCGACGATCCACAAACGGGCTCGATTTCCTATAAATACCGGCTCTCATTGCCATCATAAGGTACACACTCTCATTCCTAGCTAAATCATTCTTCTGTTCTCAATACTGACTTGAGCGTCGGAGTGGCTTCGCAGGTACCCCCAAGCTCACACTAACCTCCCGCCAGGCAGCAAGAGACCTGCCAACTGCAGTCAACCCAATACTGCAAGGTACAGAACAATATATATATATATATATATATATATATATATATATATATATATATATATATATAGGAAAGTAAAATGACTTTTTCTGAGACAAAAAAACTAAGTTAAAGAAATTTAGGGATGATAAATAAATGAAAAAAAATGTAGTCACAAAAAATCAAAATAGCAACTAATATATATAGGAAAGTAAAATGACTTTTTTTCAGAGACAAAAAAACTAAGTTAAAGAAATTTAGGGATGATAAATAAAAGAAAAAAATGGTAGTCACAAAAAATCAAAAACAAAACATCTATATTTATAAAAATAAATATAGTTAAGCCGAAATTAATTAAAGAAAAGACAGTCAATATTATTCCATACAGTCAGCACAGTCATAGCAATAAGAACCATTATATTAATTTTTCCTTCACCGTCAATCCTTGATTTTCTTATTTCAAAAAATAAGAAAAAAAATGAGATGAGAGACAGTGCACTGTATCTGAATCCCACATGTAAACAAAGTCAAATTTTGTGTTGGCCAATGCAAAATTTATTCCTAAACAGGAGCAAAGATTAATATTCCGTTGAAAACATTAGGACACACCGTAGGTAGGAGTGCACAAAATAACCGGATCAACGGATAAACCACATCTATATCTATATCCAGTTAAAAAAATCCGAGTATTTTGTAATTTTTATAACCAGTTATTTCAATTTGTCCAAAAATGGTTATGGTTTTTATCGAGTTATTTGATGGATATCCAATAGATATCCAAATGGTTTTGCCTATATATATTTATAACTAGTGGAAAAAAGACATTATTAAGTATCATTTAGCATCAGTTGTTTGAACAGTCGATGCTAAATGTTGAACCGGTGGCATTTTTGCAATTAAATGGAAGATTTCATATTTCACGCCTACTTTTAGCATCGGATGTTTAAACACCCGATGCTAAATGTATTTGCTTAAGACATTTAGCATCGGGTGTTTAAACAATCGATGCTAAATGTCTAAAGCAAATACATTTAGCATCAGGTGTTTAAACAACCGATGCTAAATGTATTTGCTTTAGACATTTAGCATCGGGTGTTTAAACAACTGATGCTAAATGTCTAAAGCAAATACATTTAGCATCGGGTGTTTAAACAACCGACGCTAAATGTATTTGCTTTAGACATTTAGCATCGGGTGTTTTAAACAACCGATGCTAAAGCAAATACATTTAGCATCGAGTGTTTAAACACCCGACGGTAAAGGCCATGTTTTATTTTTTCACTTCTTCCATCGCATACACTACTTTTCGCATTCTCACTCTCACTCTCTAAACTGTCTCACTCTCTCAAGGCTCTCTCGCTCTCTCTGAACCTCCATCTTCCTCGCCGTTGATTCTTGGCTCGTCGTCGTCGTCGCTCTCGCCATCGCCTTCTTCGCTGTCACTCCTATTTTGGGGCTTGAAATCGAAGACGGTGCTCTCACTCTCAGGTCTCTCACTCAGTCAACAATACGACACTCTCACTCTCTGAAATCGACAAACACGATGCTCTCACCGTTCTCAACTCTCACCGTCGCCTTCCTCGTCGTCGTTTCTGGGCAAGGATATTCGAAACCTTAAGTTTTCAAAACGGCCTCCTTTTAAGGATAGCCTCTGTGAAGTCTTCTCCGTGGTCGCACCTGGTTCGTATTCTTCTCTAGTTTGATTAATTGCTTCTATTTTGTTTTGAAACCCTAATTTTAATTTTTCTGATTCGTCATTTTTGTGTTGAACAGAGTCTATCACAGTGATAAAAAGTTCACCTACTGAACTTGTGAGTCTCTCTCTCTTGGTTGCTGTGTGTTCTACCTTTATGTTCATTGATTCATTGTTTACTCATTATTTACAAGTTTCCTGATTCATTATTTGCAAGTTTTTGGCCAACATTATACATTCTAACTAATAGTAAGACTAACTATTGGAGTGCACTTCTTTTTTATGGAAGTGTGTGATGGAAGTGTGTGTTAGCAATAGCAATAGTATATGACTTTTGGAGGAAAATGATTGTTTTATTGACTTGGGGTGTAAAAACATTGGCTAAATTGTTGGCCTTTGTTCTCTGGAATCTAGTGTTGAGAGGGAGCATTTTTCCAGTTCTGTTGTGTTCAACTTAGTTAGGATATGCTTGTATACTAACTGTTAATTGTTGCCGTTGGTTTGATGTGATAGTTTGATTTTGTTTTGACAATACTTAGTCTATTATTTTGGAGCGTAGTCATGGATCGTAGTTGAATGCAAAGTAATCGTCTGAGTGATGAGTATGCGAACGGAGTCGAAGAGTTTATAAATTTTGCTCAAGCAGATTTTGCCAAAACTGATATTCCCAAAACTGGTGTAACTTATTCGTGCCCTTGTTGTTTTTGTGTGAATCGAGCCCCACAACCACCAAATGTAATACGAGACCATCTCTTTGTTTATGGGGTCTATCCCAGTTATACCACATGGATATGGTATGGTGAATCAACTGACAACCCAAGTGTGTCCAAAAGAGAGAAAGTCGATGAAGATATGAATGATCGAATGGAGGATATGATACGTGACATTGGTTCTGAATCTTTTAAGCGAGCGCATGAATATGATACGTACTTTGTGCAAAGACAAAGAAGAACCTCTGTATATGGGTTGCACAAAATACACATTGCTGTCTGCGACGTTAAAATTGATCAATCTGAAGGCGATAAATGGGTGGACTGATAAGGGATTCACTGATTTGCTTGAGCTGTTGGTAGACATGCTTCCCATAGGTAACACATTGCCAAAACGTACATATGATGCGAATAAGATATGGTGTCCGATGGGTGTGGAGTATCAGAAAATACATGCATGTCCAAATGATTGCATATTGTATTGGAAAGACATTGAGAAGTTGCACTAGTGTCCTACGTGTAATTGGTTGCGCAACAAAGTGAAGTCGGGTGAATCTAGTTGTGACGACAACAGCTCAAAGGGTTCCCCTGCCAAGGTTTTATGGTATCTTCCATTAATACCCAGGTTCATACCCTTGTTTGCTAATGCAAATGACGCGAAAGATGAGAGGAAATGTGACGGATCATAACTCGTGGCCTGTTCTCCTTGTAATTTACAACCTATCTCCATGGTTGTGCATGAAGCGCAAATATGTGATGTTACCCATGATGATTTCTGGTCCGAGACAACCAGGTAATGACATAGATGTTTACCTTAGTCCATTGATTGAAGACTTGAGAAAAATGTGGGATGAAGGCGTGGATGTATTTGACGGGTATTGTAGTGAAACTTTTAAGCTGCGAGCCATGTTATTTTGCACAATCAATGGCTTTCCAGCATATGGAAACTTCTCAGGGTATAGTGTCAAGGGGGCATAAAGGTTGTCCTATTTGTGCAGAAGGCACGTGCCACCGTCAACTCAAACATGGAAGGAAGACGGTCTACCTTGGGCATCGGAAATTTCTCAAACCTAATCACAGATATCGTAAGTTGAAAAAAGTTTTTAATGGGTGCCAGAATGACATTGCTCCAAATGCCTTGACCGGAGAAGAAATTTATCAAATGGTTAAGGACATCGAAGTTGTATTCGGCAAAAAGCAGAAGCAGTCCATGGAGAAAAGCAAGTGGAAGAAGAGGTTGGTGTTCTTTGATCTTCCATATTGGTCAAATCTTGATGTAAGACATTGTATTGATGTCATGCACGTCGAGAAAAACGTTTGTGATAGGGAGAGGGAGAGAACACAGAATGCTGAGAATGTGAGAGAGGAGAAGGAGGGGACCGTACCATACTCCGGCCACCGTCTGTGGTGGCCGCCACCATACACCACGCCTCCACCACCGTCGTTCCCCTTCAGCACCGTCGTCATCATTCCCTCTGCGCCGCCGTACCGCCACCATACACTGCCTCCAACCTCGAAATCTTTCTCTCTCTCACCATAAAAAAATCGCATCGTACTCTCCACCACAACACCGCCGCAACCACCCCCACACCAAACGACGACCACCATCACCGAAAATGCCAACCATCCCAAACTTCCTCCTCCGGCGAGCTCCCCTCCTCGGACCGTCGTCTCCTCGTTTTTCTATCACCGAAGCAATCATCACTCTTGTTGACGCCGGCGCCGCCACCACGGCCTTCCCTCCGGCGTGACCTCCGTTTAACCCCTTTTCCCCTTCATCTTCGTCCTCTCTTTCGCCCTCCACCTTCGTTTTCTCTCTCCTCTCCATCGTTCACTTTCTCTCTCCTCTTCCCTCCCCCCGTCGCATCCTTCTCTCTCGCCCTCACCGTTGTCTTCTAAACGGCGCACCAACGCCGTCTTTCTCCATCAAACCGCCATAGCCACCGTCATCCTCACCGCCACCACCATGCGACGTCTCCGCGCGTCTGACCGTGAACCCCCTTTGAACCGTCGCTCCTCACCACGACGTCTCTCCCTCTCTCGTTCACCTTCCTATCTCTCCCTCTCTCTCCTCACGAATTTTTTTTTCTTTTTTCTCCCTTTGATAAAGCCAAACGGCGCTGGGTGATGAAAAGGATATTAGGGTTTGTTTTGGATCACATCTGCCTCATATAGTCTGGGCTTCCCCTTATCTTAATTTTGTTTTTTTTCATTTTTGATCAGATTACTATTCGCACCCAGCCAGTTCCATTATACACCCCAGGCAGGCCGTTTTTTTTAGCCCAAGCCAGTTCAAAAAAAACGAACCAGGCTCTGCTAAACACGCCGCCCTGTTTAACAATACAACCCTCTTTCTGTTAATTGCGCCCCTGTTTTACTATTACGCCCCACTCCCTCTTTGCATGTTTTTTTATGTATGTATTTATTTCATCTTGTATACTAACTCTCACTCTTCCTTCCTCTAATAATAACACCCCCTATATTTGTTGTCTCACATTCTCTCTCATACCCCTTTCTTCACATGCTTAATCATTTACTTCTCTCTTTTTCCACTAATGGATATTTGTTGTTTACACCATTTATTTCCTACATTCTCACTTTCTCACATTCATTATCTCCACGGGGTATATAATATTTGCTTCTTCAATTTCCAAAAACATTTCAAATAATAAAAAACATAAACACACAAATATTTTCTACCAAGAACTACGTGTGATTTGATTCTCTACCAGGAGATACGTAGGAGCAGAGGGCAGCCGACCTCTGTCAATTGCATTAATAAAAAACCTTTTTTTTCTCTTTTAATTCACTTCTCTCATTTTTCTCAAAAAGTACAAAAATAACTAACTGTTTATCGAGTCTTTTTTATTATTATTATAAGGGTAAAAACATTATTTTTGAATTAATAAATGTTTACACATTTAGTTAAAAGGTAACCTTCCTTAGGAATGATGTCGTAGGGTGCTAATACCTTCCCTACGCATAAACGACTCCCGAGCCTAAACCTGGTCTGCAAGACTCCCTTAACCACTCAATAGGGATTTTCCAATGTTTGCCCTTAAACTAAACTTTGGTAGCGGCTTCATTTCAAGAACTTCGAAGAATCCCTCCTCCGGATTTTTCAGTCAACATGTGTA
Source organism: Astragalus membranaceus (assembly GCA_039519185.1). Classification (NCBI taxonomy): domain Eukaryota; kingdom Viridiplantae; phylum Streptophyta; class Magnoliopsida; order Fabales; family Fabaceae; genus Astragalus; species Astragalus membranaceus. The sequence continues at coordinate 5,912,991 of CM076852.1, forward strand.
TACTCAGGAGCCAAAAACGAATTCAAACACTATAATAAGAAATCAATTAAAACTCACAAAAAGAAATGTTGCTTGCGACAAACATTTTTTTTGCAAATAACTTACTCCCTACTTTACAAAGACCATGAATGGACCTAATTAAAGACGAAGTTATAGGTAATCTCAAAAAAAAAAAGACGAAGTTATAGGTCTTCTAACTATTTGAGGCGACCTTTGTTGAGTTTCATGACGGAAGCAGCAAGACAGTGGTGGGAAATTGAGTAGGGTGCGAGGTTTGACATTGAAAATTTGAGAGAGAGAGAGAGAGAGAGAGATAAGAATTGAGAATGAGAGAGAAAGAGTGTGAGATTTGAAAAACTTTTTTCAAAAATAAAGAGAGTTTATGCACCATTATTTGCATTTATTTAATTGTTGAAACATTTCATTTCAAATAATTTAACAAAAAAACATTCCATTTCAAGTAAGGTAATGTGATTAATACATAGATAGGTGGAAGATGCGGCATTCATTTATTTTAGTGACATTATATTGTTTTCCTTTAAAAGAAGATGTGGCGTTTTAGTAGTGTTAAATGTAACTTTATTATTTTTGATTTGTTTTAATTCCAAGTCAGCAACAAATAGGAAAAAAAATGGTGACATGTCAAAAAAAAATTCCAAGTGGCCCAATCAATTAGCAATATTTAGAGAATTTTTTTTTTGAGGAAATATTTAGAGAATTCCTAAAATAGTTTATTCTTAAATATATTATTTATAGATAGATTATAGATTTGATTAACATTAACCCATGCAAGGGGACTTTCTATTTATATTTAGACACTTCACATCTATCCATTTTGAACATATCTTTTCTCTCAGCGGTGATTTTGTTTTTTTTCTTATAAAAGAAAAACATGTCTTTACTTTTAGCGGAGGTTTTCTTTTTTTTTCTTATAAAAAAACATATCTTTTCTTTTAGCGGCGGGTTTCCTTCTTCCTCAATCATCTATATATATTAAGCATAAGCATAACTATCTATAATAATACAAATTCGTATGCTTCTCAAAGCCTTTTTGCTGAGTTGTCCTATCGGTCACGATTCATGGGGACGGAATTAATTGTCTAATCTACATGGCATTTCACAAAAAAATAATCAATTGTTTTTTTTGAAACGTTTCGGACGTTTTTCAATGCCGTATTTGAATTGGCTCATTTCATATCTCCATTTTGTGCATTATATTCAAATTATATATATATTAACCTTCATCCACCAATTTTTAGTTTTACAACATGCATCCGTTTTTTTTATATGATATTTTATAGATCCACTACATCGCCATTTTAAATTGATATATTATATAACCTTCATACATCAGTTTTTTTTACATAAACTATATATCTAAACCATTTTATAGATCCACGATGTATCATTTTAAATTGCATCGTACACAAACTATAAACCCATAACATAAAACTAAACCATTTCTAAATTATTTAACGTTTTAATTTTAAAATGATACATTATAGAACCTTCATGCATCCGTTTTTTTTTTAATATGCATCAGTAGGTTAATATGAAGCATTTATTGAGACTACTATTGGGTGATTAATATATATGAGGCATTTATTCTTAACAATAATCCTGTCCATTACAAATAAAATATGAACAATAATCGATGAAATGCTGCCTATAATCACGTAGGAATTTTTGATTCACGTATTTGTATACACTTTTTTGAATTTTTTTACAGTTGACCAAATGCAACAAGGTATTCAATATCACGCAATCATTTTGGAATCAAAAATTAATCCAATTTACTGCATTTCAATAATTTCAATAATATTACGAATAGATAACAATCGACGGTTGTCTAAAACTAAGCCAGATCAAAAAATTTGAAAAACAGATTAAATCTACCTTACTAAATTCAATTTAATATATCAAAAAAACATATATTTTTATGATTTTCAAAAGATAACTATATTTTTAGTAAGATAGCATCGTACAAAAAATGCAGCCATGTAATTTGTGCATACTAATCCTTCTTTGAATTATTTAATGTATTGATTTTAATATGATATCTTATAGAACCTTCATACATCAGTTTTTTTTTGACAATATGAATCAGTAGATTAATATGAGGCATTTATTGAGACAACTATTGGGTGATTAATATCTATTATGAGATATTTATTGTTAATAATAATCCTGTCTATTACAAATAAAACAACAACAACAATCTATTAAATGCCTGCCTATAATCACGTAGGAATTTTTAATTAAAATATTTGAATACACGTTTTTGAATTTTTTTCCAGTTGACCAAATGCAATAACGTCATCAATATCACGCTATCAATTTGGAACGCTGATGAATCCAATTTACTGCATTTAAATGCAATTCCGAATATGAGCGCGTGACTTCTTTCTATATTAATTGGCCACCTATAAACACGTAGGAATTTCTAATATGCATTAAGTGGCCACCTATAATCACGTACAAAATTACTGTCCTTCACACCAATTAACCCGCCCAATCCACCAAAACGGCCGCAACCCTTATTTCTTGAATTCAAAAAACCTTAAACCTAACACAACATTTGTTCCATATATAAGAAAGCCACCAACAATCGAATAGTCATTAGCAGTCCTATTCACGCTTTTCACTAAAAAAGCCTTTTCTCAAAAAAAATTCACCACCGTATTGCTGTTCCTTTTTCAAAGAGTTCAAATATGAATACCAACCACGTCCTCCTTTCTGATATCATTGCTGGGCACCAACCCAGTCCCATTGTCGTACGATTGATTCGGATGTGGCATGTCCAAGATCTAAACCGAGGACGGACTCCATACACAAAGGAGATGGTTTTAATGGATTCTGCTGTTAGTATCATGTCAAATTTTGCTTAGTATGTATGTGTGTGTATATATATATATATATATATATATATATATATATATATATATATATGAGAAAATGTAATACTAACTGTTGTGGTTCTTTGTGTAGGGGAATCGCATTCAAGCAACAGTCCGTAGGGAGTTGATTTATAAGTTTGATAGCATATTGCAGGAGGACTCGGTCTACAGAATTTGTGTTTGATGTTGGTGCTAACGCAGGTGGTTTTCGTGCGTCTTCACACCAGTACAAGCTTAATTTTCAATTCAACACCGCCGTCAGACGTGATCACCAGTCTGTTGTGCCTGCTATGATATATCACTTCATCAATCCTGCTTCGATATTCGAACCTGGGTTTAATACAAATTATTTAATTGGTAATCGTTATATATTGAAAAACTGTTTGTTAGTGATGAATGATCAATATTTGTGATATTTAACAACTTTAATGTGTGTTTCTGATTAACCACAACTGCCAGATATGTCAAAAAACAATAATTTCAAATTAAAAAAAAATCACATAGCGGATGTCACAGATAGTTACGAAGGATATTTTAATTTATCTAACTTAGAACAAAGCAAATAAAGCAGATCATTCAGTTACTTCTAATCGGATGCACTTCTCATTGACTCATTTATTACAAACGATATTTTAATTTATCTATACTATAGAACATTGCTCCCCGTGCATCGCACATGTTGCATACTAGTATCCAACATTCAAAACATAATATTGTCAACAAAAAAACATCCAAAACATAATAGTAATAGTTGCACATCTCTCCACCACCAAGCCATAATAAAACACAACCTCAACTAGCTAGCTAGCTAGAATGGATTTAGTTCTAACTAGCCTAACCACAATTGAACTTGTTTCTCTAATCATCTTATGTTTGTTTTTATTTTGTTTCTCCAAAGTTTCTCAAGCAAGAGAAGCACCCACAATTTCAGGTGCATGGCCAATAGCTGGTCATCTCCCACTTTTGAGCTCCACACAAACACCCCACAAAATCTTTGGTGCTTTGGCTGGCAAATATATGGACCCTTGTTTACCATAAAACTTGGTTCCAAACGTGCTTTGGTACTCAACAATTGGGAAATGGCTAAAGAATGTTTCACCACAAATGATATGATTGTTTCCTCTCGTCCCAAGTTTATTGCAACTGAGTACATGTGCTACAAAGGAGCCATGGTTGGCATAGCACCCTATGGTTCTTATTGGCGCCAATTGCGAAAAATTACAACTTTAGAGATCTTCACTAATCGTCGTGTGGAGCAACTACAACATGTTCGTGTCTTGGAACTTCAAACATCAATTAAAGAACTCTTTGATGTTTGGTATTGTTTTCATAAGTTAAACTTCAACCGACTCATCTCATTATTTGGCTGAGCGTCAAATTCGACTAACACTTGATAATTTTTTTGGTGTAAACAGATATAATAAAAAGAATGATGAGTCAAAAAATTATGTGTTGGTGGAGATCAAGCAATGGTTTACTCATTTAACTTTCAATATGGTTCTTCAAATGGTTGTTGGGAAGAGATATTTTGGTGCAACAACTTTGCTTGTGGAGGAAAAGAACAAAGATGTGTAAAAGCTTTGAATGAGTTTATGCGCTTGTTAGGAGTATTCACTGTGAGAGATGCTATTCCTTGTTTGAGATGGTTTGATTTTGGTGGCCACTTGAAGGCTACGAAAGAAACTGGTAGAGAATTGGACAATATACTAAGGGTATGTTTGGGAGGGGGTTTTGGGAGGGGAGGGGAAGGCTTAGAAAAGATTAGTCTATATTTTAATATGCATTTGAGATTTTAAAAAAGTAAAAGAATAATATGATAGATAACAATATAACAATTTTAGTCACACTTCATTCATGCTTATTGACATTTTATAGCTTATTCAATTTAAATTTGAAAAATAAGCCATCCCTTCCCTTCCCCTCCCAAAACCCCCTCCCAAACACACCCTAAGTGAATGGTTGGAGGAGCATCGTCGAAGCAGATCTTTGGGTGAAAAAGTTGATGGAGATCATTGCATCATGGACGTGTTGCTTTCTTTGCTTGATGGAAAAACATTTCAAGAGTTTGATGCTGATACCATAATCAAAGCCACAATATTGGTATGAATACTTGCTATTTTTTTACGAACTGAAAATAAGATATGCATACTTGCCATTGTTGTTTAGTAAAATGGCCGGATCTAGGATGATCGAGAGGCCGAAAGTGGAGCATTGCGATTGCCGGTTCAAACCATATATACTCCCTCCCGTCTAATATAAGAGAAAAATGTTGTTTTAAGTTTATTGAATAGTTGATGTATCTGGTCTAACCGATGTATCATGTCTATAGACCAGATACATCAACTATTCAATAAACAAAAAACTGCAATTTTCTCTTATATGAGACTAGAGGGGAGATAATATAGGACTTCCAACCCACAACGCCTGCCGGTAAAGATTCTCAAAACAATGGGTTAACAAAAATAAAAATATTAATTTCATTAAAACTATAATGGAAAATATGACAGAAAATTAGTTATATATAAATTATCATTTCAAAACTTCTTGAAGTGATTTACTACTAGAAAAATTGAAATAACGTCAAAAATTAGCGACAGGTTGATTTCCAAATTTGACGTCGCTAATACTTAGAGACGAAATTAGATACAAATTTTTCCATTTTTTTGTTATTGAATTTCCCTTGATATTTTTCATCTTTTTCTGCTAGTTGTTTATAAATAAGTTAGAAACTAGTAAGATAAACTCATTTATCTTTCTTTGAAAAATAAACTCATTTATCAAGGAATTCTATTTCAATCAAACAAGTTTATAAACTAGGAAAATAACCTATAGTTTAGTCTAAACATATTTTGAGGAAAAAAATCTAAACATATTTTAAAATAGAAATTATGTTTAATACTAATATTGCTCTTAGGTTACTTTTTTTTACTCTCTTCAGTTAAACTTAACATTTCTAATTGTCAAAAAGATGATTAAAACTAGGTGTTTCCATTCATAACTGTTATCCAAAAGGAAACCTTTCCATCAAGGCCAAAAGGAAGGTCTTAACTATTATCCAAAAACAATTTTTTATATAAAATTGTAATCGTAGACTCAAGTCCCTCATTTCATTCAAATCCTTGTAGTTGTATGAGATTTGAATATTACAATAAAATTTTGACCAAGCATATAACATTGCAGTTTGCTTTAATTATTCCTTAATTTACATGTTTTCGTTTTATTTAAACCTGCACTTATTCACACTTTTATGAAGATATGAAAATTATTTTTAAGGAATTTTATGTTTAACTTTCAGACACTCTTTATAGGAGGAACAGACACAAGCAGTGTTACCCTTACATTGCCATTTGGAAGTGGTAGAAGGATGTGTCCTGGAGCTATTGCCATTTGTTTTGGTGCATTTTGCATTCTTTTGAAATCGTGAATCCATTACCTAAACCCATCGATATGACTGAAACCTTTGGATTAACCAACACCAAAACCAAGCCCCTGGAGATTCTCATTAAACCATGTTTAGCTCCAAATTGTTATGAAATTATGTGATCTCTGTAATAACTTGTGTATTGTTTATTATCAAACTATGTAATCCTTTGTTATCAATTTTAATTAAATTTCGTTGTGACAATGTGATAGAATAGAATATATATATATATATATATATATATATGATTTATATATGTTGTTCTACATTTGATTGATATAAAAAACAAATTGAAAGTCAAGTTAAGAAGTTATATATTTTGGTTTTATTAAAAACCAAAACAAAACAATTTTTTCTACTCTCTTTATGTTTCAAATTGATTACCCTACTAGAAAATGTAGATTAGCAACCAAAATTAAAGGGAGCAATTCGTTTATAATTTTCTCACCACAAAATTTAGTAAAAGAATTAGAGATTAATTTCGTATGTTTTTCTCTAATTTTTGTCATTACTTTCACGGTAATAACTTATTATCAAATTATTTTTCATATATTAAATGGAAATAGATAACTCTTAGTCACTAGTGCAAAATCAGGAAAAGAACCAGACTTTTAAATATCCCACTTAAAAAGTGGACGGGGTGGCAATTTTGTAATTCAGAAGGAAAAAAATTGTAGAACGATACCTTTTTAAGTCAGGTGTGTGATAGGCCCGACCTAAATTGTTTGGTATGTTTCTAAACCAACGCAACATCCAATTCAAAAACCAAAACCGCGCCACATCTCTTAGTTTTCTCCTAAGTATCGTTCTCATCGCTCTCTCGAGTCTTAGTCTCTCTCGAACTCCAAACCTCTCCATATGGAGCTGTTGCTTCGCCCTCTCCCTGCATTGTCATCGCCGTTGACTGCCGTCACTGTCGCTCTATCCGTGTGTTGCCGTTGTTGTCGCCGTCACAATCACCGTGGCTGTCACAGTCGTCGTTGCCGTGTCTCTCGGTAAGTTCTCTCTACCGGTACCATTTCTCTTTCAAAACCTCTCCCTCTCCCTCTCCCAGTGTCACTGTTACCCTCGCCGTCACCATTTCCCTCACTGTCACCATCTTCCCCCCGCGGTCTCCATCTTCGATTTGCATTCCACTATTTTTTCTCACAGGTATACAAACACACTCCTCATTTTCATTTCAACGCTTCTTTTTTTATTTATGTCCAATTTCCTTTTGTATTTGTTGTTAAACTATTATCTGCAGATCCAATTTCAAAGCCCTAATACTTTTCAGAATGATCTTAGCCCTAATTGTAAATTATCTGAGTTTAACTGTGATGGTTGATTGCATGGGGAAATTGAAGTGTTTCTTGTTTGTATTTTCAAACGCTCAAACGCACTCTCGATCTCTTGCATAGGTTTTGATGTTATCTCATGGAGAAATTGAAGTTTTCTCCAAATTTTAGGGGTTGCTTTCTTTTGTTCATTATTGGTTAGTCGTCTTAGTTTTTGCTATTTAGTTGGCTGATGCGTTTTAATTTTTGGTTTGAGTGTTAATTTTGAACATTAACTTTTCTCCTTGGCTCCGAGTATGTTGGTTTTTGATTGTGGTCCTTCGTTGCTGGTGTTGATTTTTTTGTCCTACAATTGTTACTTGAAGTTTAGTTTTTTTTTTAATATTGCTTTTGAGTTGAGATTCTCGATTTTGAGTTTGAGATCAAACCTCATTCAAAGTGGAAATATCACCTGTGGTTTAAACCCATTTATTTATTATTATCGTGCCCATGGATATAAGGTGTAAATGATAGAATTTAGATGCATTGAGATAGAGACAAAAGAATTTAGATGATAGAATATAGATGCATTGAGATAGAGACAAGAAAGATGTGGTTCAATTAGACAACATCTAACTTACTGCCAAGTTCAGACCACTTGATATTGGAAATGGGATATGCCAGTAAAGTATATTAAAAGCTAAGATGAACATAGTGATTCTAATGAATTAAACCTTTATTCTTTGTCGGGATACTTTCAGGGGAAGAGTTTGTGAGTGCTTTGTCTGTAGTGAAAGGTTTTCAGTATAGGGGTGATGGTTATCATCATGCTGTTGTTAATATGGTAACTCTTTTCGTTATTTGACCGCAATTGGTCCTGCAAGGTGTTCTATAAACAATCGAGGTTGTTGGTCAGAAAAAAGAAATGAAGACTGTAAAGGTTGAAGATAGCCAGTTATTGGTGCTGCAAAGGGCATGACCTATTGTATGAAGAATGTAAGTATATCTTGTAGTTTGGTTACTGGATCAGATATTCTTGTATTGAAACTATGTTTTAAAATATGTTTAAAAATATACTGGATAAATTGTATTTAGATGTTATTTCTTTATGAATTTCATAGCTTTTAGTGTCCTTAGCCACTTGATGTTTATGTGTCTAGTGAAAGAAGGCCATCACTTGCTCACAAGTTCAAAGGAGGTGCCCTTAAGCTGATTAGAGTAACACTCACTACATCAATTGTGGCTTGTTGCAGCTCGGAGTCTCAGGTCTAATCAGCAATGGACCTTATGTACTTGCACTGGATTGTGATATGTATTTCAATGATCCATCCTCAGCCAAACTAGCCATGTGTTTCTTTCTTGATCCTGAATCTTCTAAACATATTGCATTTGTCCAGTTCCCTCAAATGTTTCACAACCTTAGCAAAAAAGACATTTATGATAATCAATCTACACTAGTGCAAAAAAGGGATTTAAAGTCAGGCGAAAAGGGGATTTAAAGTCAGGCGCCCGCTTGACTTTTATTAAGTCGACTTTGTATGTCAGGAGTTTTAAAGTCAAGCGATAGCCTGACTTCGTAAGTCTGATTTAAAGTCAAGCATTTATTTCGCCTGACTTCGTAAGTCATTTTAAAGTCAAGCATTTATTTCGCCTGACTTCGTAAGTCTGTTTTAAAGTCAAGCATTTATTATCGCCTGACTTCGTAAGTCTGATTTAAAGTCAAGCATTTATTCATGCCTGACTTCGTAAGTATGATTTAAAGTCAGGCTTTAGTTTCGCCTGACTTTAAAAGTTAATTTTTTTTTTTAAAAAAATTGTTTGGTAGCCAACTAATCTAAATAATGACTGCTAATCTAAATTACTTTTTTTCTAAAAAAATTCAAACAAATGAAACTTAGAATAAAGAAAGGCACAAAACAATCAAACATTAACACACTTTTTTTCATTTATAATCTTATATCAACACAATCTTACAACAATATCAAATTATATATTCCATACAAATACAAACATATAATACTTCCACATAATCCCATTCATAACTAATTTGAAGCATTATTCAAACAAATTGGTCATGTAACTAAGTAGAAACATATAAAACAATGGAAAATCTTAAGCAAGAAACATCAAGGTAGTATTGAAATGAGTTGTATAGCAGCTATCCATTTGCTTCACCAAACAGAATCTCTCCAGTTGATTTTCTTAGCATTGATGAGTTGTATAGCAGCTATCGGCATTCCTCTCCAAAGTGTCATCAGCAGTTGAACAAGCCACTTGCAAACCCTCTGTGAAAAAAGTTGATATTAATTAGTTTACTAAGTATAAAAAACTAATTAATGGGAAGGAGGGTTAATTACCTCATCCTTTAAATATGCACAACATCAGATTAAAAGTGTGATCAAATATAAAGAGAATTTATTTAATCTACCAATGTCTCACTTTTGATGCCTGATGTTCATTCATATTTTTAGGAGTGAAAGAAAAACATAATAAAAGACTTATCTGATATTATAAGCCTTGAAACAAATAGAATGGACAGATATTTACCTGTCCAGCATAGCCTGAGCTGAAGCATTGGAAGAAAATAATGCCTGAAAATGAAACCATAAAAACAATTAATTATTCAGTGAATATTGTACTGTGATAAACAGGGATAGAACACTACTATGCATATATTTACTTAACAAGTTATCAAGTAATAAATGCTATCTATTTACTTAACAACATGTTTTGTCTGATATGAGATAATGGGAAGGACGAGGGTTAATTACCTCATCCTTTTCACCAGACAATGCCTTGGCCAATGCAATTACTTCAACAATTTTTTGGGCTGCAAAAGCCAGCCATTATTTTATCTCATTGTCCAACTTAGTCTCATTAACAAGATCAACAGCAGTCTGGAGAAGTGAACAGGAGGTTGACACAACAAGTTTATACGCAAAATATTAATGGTGATCCACAATTTAGATTCTTACTTGTAGATTGCAAGGACTTTTGGGAGGAGAGAAAGAAGATCAAAGGATTCTCCCTTGGCAGGCTTGGAGGGCAACAAGTATGTTACAGGGCCAATGAGGGTTGGAACTGTATCTACTCCAAGCTGGAAGAAAAATTGAATATTCAAGAACAATGTAGAGATCAATAAACACATGAAAAGATCATAATGACCCACATATAACTCAAAACCATCATCAGAAGTTGTCCTAAAAAAACAAAAGTACACTATTTATAGCAATGCCGTTTACAGTCAAAGCTTAACTAAGTTAGGACTTAGGAGTACCTAATCTAAGGCCCATTTACGTTTTGAAGACATCACATGTTTTCATTTTCTAAAATTTGGTAGTGAGATAATTGAGCTCACCTGTACGATCTGGAGGGTCAGGACCCACAAAATGGAACCGAACTTGAGAAGTTTTGCAGCAGTCATTGCATAGGATCCAAACCTGTTAAGAGTCACCACCATTAGTCCCTCAACATGCAAAAAAAAAACAACACAGGACTGCATTTTAATCAAAGACTGACTTGGAGCAGAGAGGGCATGCATGCCTAATGTAGAACCAAATACAATAATCAGGACAATTTTCAGAAAGAGATGTAGAACCAAAAACTGCAATCATCAATTTTGTATGCTTGAGAACTTTATCAGCTTATAGGGGTTTTATAGAAAAGTAAAATGAGAAGCTTTTTTTAAAACAAATGAAATACTAACCTTATAGATAAAAATTCATAACTACTACAAGATTCTTCTAGTTTTCCTATAAGCGCTTGTTAAGCAACTGACTCTAAATCATGAAAGTTGGAAGTGTTACCTCAAAACAAATGGGGCAAGCACCATGCATTGCTCCTTCCACACAGTTGTGATTGTTTTTTAGCAGAGTTGAGTGGCAACAACCCATGCAAACATATCAGAATGAAATTATTAAACTAGTAGTACATTACTACATTTTAAAATAATGATGTTGCTATTTACTACACATAAAAAAGCATGGGAATAAAAAGGATTACTTACCACACTTGTAGCAATAGAAGAAATTCTCTTGTCCTCCGGTTCTGTGTGAAAACATAACAAAATAACTAGATGACAATACATGACAAACAAGCTGAAAAGTTGGATATTGATATCATGTAACAATGAAAATATCTAAACTGAAAAAAGATAAACCGAAAAAATTGGAAACTTATACTTTTTATTGCTAGAAAGTCACCCTCAACTTCTAGCTGTCCTGCTAACCGAAACTGACTTTCACTAGTGCTTGATGGTGCGAACTGAACAAAAACTCTTTTGCAGTAATGAATATGTTGAGCTCTAATCAAAGATGGCTTGGCTTAAAAAATTATTCAGTTTTTTACGGGTTCATTAATTAATTTTGAAAACATTGATACCTAAATTTTATGAAAACCCATATATAACAAGAAAGAAATCGAGTCGGAGACAGGCTCTGGAATATCTACAGAATGTTTTCTGAAGTGAAACAATTGAAACCTAAGTAATGGGTGCATGTGCATCTAAAGTGAAACACAAACAGGTGATACTCACAGCAGGGTCAGATTTTGAAATCCTCCAATTGCGGATGGAATTGAACCAGTAATATTGTTATTCCTCAGTTCTCTGTGACAATCATAAACAAATACTTGGATTAAATTCAGAAAATCAGAACAAAGGAAAAAGTACAAGTAAATATTTACATCTACTTGGGAGACTGTTAGGCATAATTATTAGCATAGTTGCATCCTTACAAGATAGTCAAAGACTTCATATTCCGTACTACTTCCAGTGAGGAGCTTCCGTTAGATATACCACTTATTCTCCTACATTTATATCACAGATGATATATTAGCTTTTATGGATCAAAAGCAGCCATACAAGAAACTAGTGAAAGCACTCACAACTCTGTCAAGGAAGTCAAATTGGAAAACGATGACGGTATTGGACCTTCAAAAGAATTACCCTGAAACCTCCTATGAAGATAAACACCAATACACAGAAACAGCCAATACACACTTGTGAAACAGAATAGGAAAGTAATCATGAAAACAAATATTTATTTTCACAATATGTAAGTAACAAAAATATCAACATTAAAGAAACAAAAACAAATCTATGCTTTTGGTAGTTTGTTTAGCAGTGCTTAAACAAGCAAAGGGAATTCGCGGCCTAAACCTGCATGTGTGTCAACCAAAAAAATTAGTTGTGTTCTTAGAAAATATAGGCGTAAAAAATAAGCAATGGAACAAAATAATGCAACTTTCATCCAATCTGATTAGCCTTATAGTATTTTCATGATCATCCAACTTCTATATCTCCAGTGCTAAAATTACAATAACAGAACCCAGTCAATCTGAAATGTTGGAGCCAAGAATCGAACACACGGATGGTGGCTGATGAGGACAAGACTCCACCACTGCAACAGAATCTGATTGTTGTTAAATTCTCGCTAATATAATATTAATTAGTCAAGTTACAAGTTACACATTTACATGTTGAAGACAAGCACGACAAGTTTTAATGGAAACCACATTTGAACATTTTTTCATTAAAAACAAAAATGTTCAGCCAAGCAGAATCAAACAGAAGCAAATAAAAAAATATAATCAGACACACAACTCATGTTAAAAATGCAGTATACTGCAATTTCTTGTACATCAAATGCATTTTAGTAAACTAAGCTAAAGGAAAAGACTGAAGTGTAGTTTCATGGTATTACCCCACAGATAAGTTAAATTCCATGGCTATTATGAAATTTCAGCAACCATTTTCTAAGTTAAAATCCATGGCTATTATAAAAAGATGATACAAATGACTAAAATATCTTAAAAGCTTAAGCTATGGTAAATAAAAAAAGGTTCTGTAAGTATAGAAATAGAAATAATATATATGAACTCATCAAATAAACACATACCAACATTAAAATACAAACATTATGAAATAAAACCACAGATAAGTTAGATTCCAGCAACCATTTTCTAAGTTAAACACATACCACATTAAAATACCAATATTATGAAATTTCAGCAACCATTTTTGAAAACCAAAGTATACATGAACTCTAAACTATTTGTCTATGCGAGAGACTGGAAGGCACTTGTTCTAGCAGTCATATGTCATGATACACCATTTTTTCTCAAGCATTAATAACCTAAAGAACCCTAAAATAGCACCAGCATTCCACTATCCCAACCTTTTCTTCAAAAGACAATAATTACAGAGTACACAATCCTTTACAAAACAAGTTATATACTCTCACATTAAACGTGCTCTTAGCATAATATTGAATGTTGATTGAATAACCAATTGACAAAAAACTACCTTGCATAGTGAGTCTCAAGCTGTACTCCAAAAGCCGGCATAATCACAACAGACTCTGCAAGCAACAACTAAATAATATTAGGGTTTTTGTTTTTCAGAAAACAGTGAACTTTCAGAGGATAATATTAAAAGAAGAAGAAGAAGAAGAAGAAGAAGAGAAGAAGAAGAAGAAGAAGAAGAAGAAGAAGAAGAAGAAGAAGAAGAAGAAGAAGAAGAAGAAGAAGAAGAAGAAGAAGAAGAAGAAGAAGAAGAAGAAGAAGAAGAAGAAGAAGAAGAAGAAGAAGAAGAGAGGTTTGAGAATGAGAGTGAGAGAGAGAGAGAGAGAGAGAGAGAGAACGGCGACGAGTGGGTGGAGTGGTGGCGAAGAGTCGCGAACGAAGTGCACGGCGAGGCGTGGCGGAGAACGGCGTGAGATCTGAGCTTTGTGTTCTAAGAGTGAGATCTAAGAGTGAAAACGGCGTGAGAGTGAAAACGGCGTGAGATCTGAGAGTGAGAAGGGTTCTGACTTCTGAGAGTGGAGAGCACGAAGGGTTCTGAGAGAGAGAGAGAGAGAGAGAGAGAGAGTGTGTGTGTGTGTGTGTGTGAGATCTGAGAGTGTGACGGAGAGGGTGAGGAAACGACGACGACGACGGTGACGGAAAGGGTGACGGAGAGGGTGAACGAACTGAGTGAAGAGAAGAACGAAGAGAAGAATGAACGCCTGAGAGTAAAGGAGTGAGTTCGAGTGAGGGTGAGTTTCTGAGATTTCTGAGGGTGAGTTCCTGAGATTTCTGAGGGTGAGTTCGTATGCGTGGGTTAGAGAAAGGAAGAGTGGGCTGCGTATGCAAAGGAGAAAGGGAATTTAGGGTTGTGCGTAATGCGAGAGATAGCCAGGGTTCGCGAAGTTCTTTTTTTTTATTTTAGTACTTTAGAAGTCAGGCGAATACACGTCTGACTTCTAAAGTAATAAAATAGAAACAAATAATTTCACCATTAATTACAAGTTTGCCACCGCGTCACTTATGTAGTCAGGCGAATACACGCCTGACTTCTAAAGTCTAATTTTTTCCCTATTTGTTCACTTTAGAAGTCAGGCGTGTATCCGCTTGACTTTAAAACTCGCGAGTTTTGCCTCTTAATTACAAGTTTGCCACCGCGTCAACATATAAAGTCAGGCATATGAGCGCCTGACTTTAAATGTCTAATTCTAATCCCATTTTTGCACTAGTGCTAGAACTGCTTTTTAGGTAAATCAAATCAACAACCCCTTCATTTATTTATTTTCTCTTGTTTGTTTTGTTTGATCACCTACTGTATTATATGATGGCATATTGTAATTTCTTTCAGACAATGTGGCAAGGGATGTGTAATGCTCATGGTATGTATACACACAAAATCATGGAAGGATTATTCTGTATTCATTAAGGATACCAGTGAAGTACAATACTGAATACAGCTTCTGAATAGAAATCTAGATGAAATTGAAAAGTACAGGGAAGCAATAATCACTCAATAGAGTGCCAAGAGGGAAAGGGAAGTACAAATAAAATTTACCAATTTCCTAAGTAATGATTGGAACCCTACGTCCCCTCAAGCCTCTAATTCAATCACTCCTTCTCAGCCCTTGATTATTCCCATCATGTGCCATCTGTCCTTCCTTATGTAGTACATTAACGTACATTTTGGAATATTATTAGAATATCATGAATTTGTGTATCTGTTTTTTTTGCATCGATTAAAGTGTAGTAAATTAACGTACATTTTGGTATGAAATCTAAGAGTTTAACTCTATATATTTAAGTGTAGTACTTTAATTAACTATGTGGGTACGTGTTCCTCTTGGCTAGCTAAAAGTTTAGTACTTTAATTACGCTAAAGTATGTGCAGAAAATGTTTTGTATTTGCAGGGTGTAGCAAAAAAACAAAAAAAAAATAGGCACTTTTAAAGTCGGATATTCATGTCATCCGACGTTAAAAACAAACATTTCAAGTCAGATATTGCTGTTATCCGACGTGAAAATTGTTCCACAGAGGCTTACAGGTGGTAATTAAGGTCGGATGCTGATTATCCGACTTAAAAACAGACTTTTTAAGTCGGGCATGTATCCGACTTTAAATCTCATGACTTTCTAAGTCGCCCTAATAGAAGTCGGATGGGAATCCGACTTTAAAAGTCCAAAGTATCCGACTTTGAATCCCTTTTTTCCACTAGTGAGTGTATTTGAAGAGCTTCTTAACAAATGAAGGAACATATCAATTAGTGTTGCTCAAATGCATTTAATATCCAATTCAAACGAAAACAAGATGAGTCTTAACACTCAGAACTTATTGGCTATAAATACAAGACAAGAGGAATGAAGAATGGTTAAAAAGAAGAATAACACTCAGAACTTATTGTACTAATTTTTTGAAAACCCATTTATTTACCCTCTACAAAATGGTTATATTCATTCCCTCAGCAAGACCATTTTGTTAAAGGGAAAACCTAACTGTTTTATGCTTAGTTATCTCATTATCCACTATAAGAAAATCGCTGGTTTGCGACGGCATGAGAACAAGGAGTGAAACTGCAAGGAGTGAAACTGCAATCAGGGGAATAACTAAATATAATGTAAAAAGCAACTATCATGAGAACAAAATAATGTACGGTGAGATGACTATCACGTTAAAAATATTGTATTAAGACAAAGATAAAATCTTAGTTCATCATAAATTCAGAGTTATAATTAACCACAATAAAGACTATTGTTACTTGTCCTACTAAAACACTATAGAGTCTAGAAAAATCCTAATTTACTACTTCAAACAACTTCAACATTAACGGTAACTTCTTGTAGCTTCTTGAACTTGTGGTATCTGAAAAGAACAAAAAATAATGCATCTTCACTTGCCAACAAGCATTTCCTTGGTTGACTGTCGTTTTAGTTGATTCTGAACCCAAATCACAAGCATCTGACAGGAAGAGCACAAAGCAGTATCTTTGGCAGACAACTCTCTCTTTTCGTTTTCAGTCACCATTTCATTGCCGATGCTGCACAGTATTATGATTCAAAGTAAATTTGGGAGTCAGATTCAGCCAAAGTTTGATACTATTGTAAGCTAGAATATGACCTAAACTCCTTATGGCAATAGAAGAAATTAATAAACTAGTAATTTTAACCAATGAAGAGTGTCAACCAAGCCTGGTTAATTGTCTGATAATAGAAGTTTCTTAGATTTTCTTCTTTCTTTTTTTTTTTGCAGAAAACTTGTGTCTCGAAAAAGCATCATCCAACATTCTCAAATTATTACCAATTGAAACGCAATGAATCAAATACTATGTGAAAGACACATTGGCATAATAAAGATGCTTATTTTTATTTTATTTTTTTAATAAAAGAATTTTCTAACCTCTTAGACTGGCCCCTCTTGGAAAAACATAAACCAACTTGTGAACATACATCAGTGGGTCGCACCTGAAAATCAAGATGAAACTCATTTAGGTCCAGTGAGTGAAAATGCAATCAGGGGAGAGAGCAGAGACTGCAAATCGAGGTAAAGAGAAAAACTTTGAAGGGCGGGTAATAGGACTTACCCCAGATATCAAGAGATCCCATTTTAACTCTCCATATTCATTAACAATTTCCTTACATTCTACACTTAGAACTCCTTCAGCTCCAATAGCATGGTTGATTTCAGTCACAACGGACTGAAATCAACTCAGTCAATAGATAGTATAAATGTAAAGCTACGAATGAACAATCTCTGAAAAGATGTAAGTACATACAGTTGGACCAGCAAGCAAGGATGTTCCTGAATCCACAATAGCAACACAACCACCTTCACAAACACCTAAAAATAACAAACATTTTCCAGAATTAGATGCACTATGTAAATTGTAATCACACTTACCGTTATAAAAAAATTAGAAAAAAAAAGATACACCTTGGGTTCCTATCACATTTCATTGAGAGAGGAGGAAAACAATACAATTCAGTTTTCTCCTTATACAATATCTCAAAACCTTTCAACCATGAAATCAGTCCCTTATTTTTCAGTAATTGCCCAAAAAAAAAATCCTACTTTTGAAGAACAGTGAAGTCACTTGTTGAGAGACCTCCAACGAAAAAATCTCCCATTTCAATTTGAAAAGGAGTGTATTCATATTAAGCTTTTCTGCATTAAATTATTCGTTCAAAAAGAATTCCTGATCAAAGTAAGTTTGGCTTTGCTAACATGCCAATAACCTTTTTGAGTGACTGGAACATAAGTATGGTTTCCTTTGAAGTGCCTTGGATCAGTATCCCCAAAAACTAGTTCACCGCCCTTTTTTGCTGTTGGATCCCCATTGAGCCAAAAAGAGAATATCTGCTCACTTACAAGATTTTGCTCCACCAAATTGTACCTGTGATGTATAATGCATCAGTGAATTAAAGGAGATAAAACACACACCATACATATTTCTAACATGGGGAGTCAAACACAAATGAAATAACAAGGAATGGGTTGAAACATACGATACTAGAACAGCATTTTCAACGGAGATCTCCTGAAACCCAAGCCCAAGCCCAAGCAATCCATCAAACTTTTCTAGAACAAAGGAACCCAGGACCCAGGACCCAATGGTAGTCGGACCACCCAGAGAAGGGATCCAGAAGGAAACCTTCTGTAAACAGTCCCTTCGAATTAAAAGTTTCTTACAATTAGCTAAAAAGGCATCTGTGTGTAATTCATCCATCAAAAACAAAAATCTCAAACTATAAAAGCCTATACCATTCATTACCTCATTTGCCACATTAGATAAAGCTTGGTAGAGACCAATCTAGATTGGAATTGTAGCCAAAGTTAGATAAAAATGTACCAGTCAATGGGTTAACCTGTTGCTTTGTCAAGGGAAGTGTAGGGGCCTTGACTATAACCGTGAGCAATATGATAGCAAATCCATATGAGTAAGGCACATGAACGGCAGACAGACCACCCTTTAACACCTGAAAACAAAAAGTAACACTGACATAACATCCAAAACACATTTACCTGAATAACAAGAAGCAAACATTTCCATTAAAAAATGCAATTCTCCAAAAATTAGTACACAAACATGGAGTGATTGTCATGTGGCTTTATTTCTTCAAATTTTTTGACTACTTTACATGTAAACTGTAGTAAAACAAAAGGCCAAGTGCATTTTACCATTCACAAACAGTTTAGTAGAAATAATATACCAAAACTAAGGTCTCTTTACTAAAGAAATTTGCATATACGCTCTATGTATCTTATCTTGATCGTTAGGATGCTAAGACGAAGGTGCACCGAGATCCTCATGATCGGTAAGGTGTCTCCATTCTCTGAAGTTGGTCTCAGCGACTCTGTCTGCTGCAAGAACTAGATAAAAAGGAGGCCACATGTTTGAATAGCTTTGTCTCCTGTACCTGTTGCAATACCTCTTCCTGTGAAACAAAATAAATAAAATTATAAATACACGATGAGACTAATGAGAGCAAAATGAATAAACATAGTAGGTTTATATAGTGCTGGAGAGAATTATCCAGGTCCATTCATATATGCATAGTTTCTTTTGTAAAAAATAAATCATTTTGTTCATTACAGCACTAACAGTAGGATCAATCAGATTCCATGGTCATTGGAAAATTGTATTAAATTTGTACAAGAATTAAACACCCATTCCAAATCAGAAGCAACAATCAGAAATTAAACAATTAAACAATCAAATTAAAACCCAAATCAGTTAATCAGAAGCAACAGTCAAGGATTCCAAATTAAAAAAAATCAAAAATTAGGGTTTTCAATTCATGCAAAAATTGAACAATTTTCCCCAAATCAAACAACCATCAAAGAAGAGAAGAAGAAACTAACCTGAGAAGAAGAAGAAGAAGAAGAACTGAAGAAGAAAGCTCGCGATTCACTAAGAAATTGGGGACCGATTCTGTGATTCACTGTTTTCGCAACTGAGAGAGGGAAGTGAGAGAGACAGCGCCTGAGGAAGAAGAAGAAGAAGCCATTTTCTGGTTATGGTTCGGATTGGCGATGAGGAGGAGCGATTCTGCTTTTCAGTGGTGGAGATGAACTGTGGTTGAAGAGGGGAAGACGAAATGGTGGTGGTGAGAAGCGAAGGACCGGCTGGGCAATGACAGGGGTGGAGGCTGGTGGAGGCGGAGTCGGAGAGTGAAAGGTGAGAGGGAGAGGGAGGGGGGCAGCGTGAGGGAAGTTCAGAGAGGGAGAGGGAGTCTGAGAAAGAAATAGAAAGAAGAAGGAAAGTGATGCTATGAACACGTATTTGGTGTTTTAAGTGAAGATCATTTGCGACGGGCTTGTGACGGGATCTCCGTCGCAAATTGGGACCATTTTCGAAATCCGTGGCAAACTCCAGCGGAAGTTTCGCGCCTCTTACTTTTTATACATGCCGTTGCAAATCCGTGGCAAACGACTGACGGATTAAGCTCTGTCGCATATGTTGGTAGCTAAAACAGGCTTTTCTTGTAGTGATCCTTGCAAAATGTGTTTAATTGGGAACCAGGTGCAGTGCAATGCACTAGAAGTTACCGGATGAGTGTTCGAGCACCAAGACATGAACAAGAATCGGGCTCGAGTCAAGCTGCAAAAGAATGCGATAGTTAGATTCACTCCCCTCAACCCAAGATTAACACTGACTAAAGTCAGTTACATAGTTAATTACAACAAATCACCAAACTAACTTATGAAACATAACTAATATTAGGGATATTGATGATCCACTAATATCTACAAATGTACATTAGAAATAAGAATAGTTAGTCTTCAATTTTTTTTGATAACAGAAGATTTAGGTGATTTGGGCTCCGGGGTCTCACAAGGGTCAGATAGGCCTCACAGCTCTTTGAGCACTTATAGAGGTACTTACAGATCACTCACCAAAGAGATCCTCACACCGGCAGCAGGAGTTGAACCCACACCCAGTGGCAGACTCAGGACCCGGGGTCAGGGGTTCAAAAATTTTAAACTCATACATCGCAAAAAATATAATTAAAAATAACCTTAAATATAAATGGGTTTTCTTTTTATTGACAAAATGAGTCTACTTCATTTCATTAATAATAAGAGGAGAAATACATGTCGGAATATCAACTAATGTTTGAGAAGAAATTGATAACAAGGCTGCCCCTGCTAGAGTGTGAGCCACCTTGTTAGTTTCTCTCCTAGAGAACTCCACACGAGAGTTTGAACTAAAAGAAACAATAGTCTCCCTACAAGACTGTAGAATACAACCATAATCAGCTACAATAGGGGAGAACTTATTAAAATCATCTACTACTACTTTAGCATCAAGCTCAAAAATAACGTTTTGGTAATGGAGATCACGCACCCATTCCATAGCCAACAACAGACCAAGAGCTTCACCTTTGTAGACTTCAATAACGGGATGAAAACGATGTAATTTGACCTCAAGAAAGACCCTATACTCATCACGAAGACATAGACTGAATCCCGCATTGTTGCCAGTAACATCAAACGCCGCATCAACATTGCACTTAACAAAACCTCCCGGAGGGGGCTGCCAAACCGAGGCTTAAGTCATTGCACTTACAAAACCCTATACTCTTCATCGAACTTGATGATTAATCAGCCATCTATACAGAAAGATGGAATCAATCTAACATGACTTAATTAAATGTATATTTATCAATCTTTAACATTCCCATTGAAAGCCTTTTGGAAAGTCATTGCCCATGCAAATAAAATAAGTTGTTGTGATTATTAGTCAATCTAGGCTTGTGATGATATTATTCTGATTCTCGTTCAAATGAAAGCAGGGGTCATCGGTTCACATTCCAGTTTTTTTTATTTCTTTTATTGCCATCATTTCTTTTTAACTTAGTTTTATGTTTATTTTTTTTAATTTATATATACTCTCTGTCTAGATTCAAGAATTATTAAAGAGCTTGTTTGGATTTCATGTTCATTTTCATGCACCATTAGCGAAATTTTTTCTTAATCTTGTATTTTAGCTAACTTGCTTAAATTTCAATTTCCATGAAAGTTTAAATATGTCGAACCTTACAAAACTTGATTTTGAGGCTCTTGACATTTCGGGAAAGAATTACCTGCCATCGGCTCTAGATGCTAAAATTCATTTGAATGTAGAAGGCCATGGAGATACTATTAAAGAAGGAAATAATATATCTAATCAACAAAAGGCAAAAGCCATGATTTTCCTTCGCCACCATCTTCATGAGGATCTTAAAAATGAATACCTTACGGTAAAAGACCCACATGTCCTTTGGAACAGTTTAAAAGAAAGATACGAGCACCAAAAATCTATTATCCTTCCAAAAGCTCGTTATGATTGGATGCATCTGCGTTTACAAGATTTTAAAAGTGTAACTGCATATAATTCTGCGGTATTTAGGATCACTTCTCAATTGCAATTATGTGGAGAAAAAGTGATTGATGAAGATATGTTAGAAAAAACATTCTCCACTTTTCATGCATCTAATGTGCTCCTGCAGCAGCAATATCGAGAAAAAGGCTTTCAGAAATATTCTGACTTGATTTCTCGCCTTCTTGTGGCCGAGTAAAATAATGAACTTTTGATGAAAAATCATGAAGCTCGTCCCACTGGCACTGCTCCATTCCCAGAAGTGATGTAGCAACACATGATCACTATGGACAAGCTCATGGTCGTAGTCGTGGCCGTGACCGTGGTCATGGATGTGGTCGTGGCTATGGTCGTGGTCACGGTCTTGATCATAGTGGCAGTGGAAATTACAGGTTCACATCTTTTCACCAGAAGTGGAAAAATGTTGGAAAGAATGAAAAAGGTGGACAGAGTAGCAAAAGTAATGAAAATATTTGCTACCGTTGTGGAGGCAAAGGTCATTTGAGTCGTACTTGTCGTACACCAAAACATCTTGTTGATCTCTATCAACAATCAATTAAAAATAAGGACAAAAGGATTGAGAGTCATTTTGCTTATGAAGATGATGGTAATACAAATGCTACTCATTTGGATGTTGCTGATTTCTTTGCTGACCCTGACGGAAATATTGATCACCTTATTGTGGATGGAAGTATAGTCAAGAAGTAGATTTTCCTAAATATTTCAATAATAATAATAAAGTTTGAGAGGTTCTTGAATTTCCTATGATAATAAAATGTTTTGAATATCCTATGCTAATAATAGAAAAGCTTTATATTTAAGCGTGTTTTCAACTTCCATAGATTATGTTCAAATAATTCAATCATAAAACTGTTATTCTTTCTTATGCTTCTCTCTTATCATATTGTTTTCTTCTTTGGATAGAATGAGTATTGACACTAGCATCAATAATGGAGATATGTGTCTCGTTGATAGCAGAACTACCCATACAATTTTAAATGATGCAAAATATTTTTCTTATTTAGTGAAGCGAGAAACCAATGTTAGTGTACTATATCTGGCTCTTCAAAGATAATTGAAGGCTCCGAAAGAGCTAATATACTACACTATCCCGGGGAACAAATATACACATTGAGAATGCATTATATTCCCCCAACTCTAGTAGGAATTTATTAAGTTTCAAAGATATCCGTCTAAAAGGATATCATGTTGAAACAAGAGATGAAGGAAATATTGAATATCTCTATATAACAAGACATACTTTGGAAAAAATAAGTGTAGTGGAAAAGCTGCCCGCCTTTTCCTCTGGTTTGTACTACACTTATATCGTGCAATTGAAGCACACGTTGTAAACCAGAAATTTATCTTTTATACACATAAATCCATTTTATAAAAAACCTAAACGTAGTTATGTATATAATAGATAAATCCGTTTTGTATTTTATTTATTATGTTTATTTAATTTTTGTTTGGAAAATGAAACAAATATGGATACAGAGTCACAGTTGCTTCCGGTCTCGATAGATACATCAGGTTCATTCGTGACGGAGACGGTATATTTAATTAATTATTTTTTTAGAGCATGTATGTAGATATTTTATTAATTAAGTAACTAACAATTGTCTATTTTGTAGCTATTTCCTACACGTGATGATGTTGTACGTTGGGTCAGAGACGTTGGGGGAGGCGTTGGAGTTGTCGTTATCGTTGTCAGATCTGACAAAGGTGAAGGTAAAAGGGAGACGAGAGATAAAATTATTTTTGGCTGCGAGAAGCATGAGAAATTCACTAATAATTCTAGAGTCATCAGGCCAAAGAAGCGTAATTGTCCATTTAAGTTGAGAGCTACATGTACGGTTCGTGATGGGGGTTGGCGTTTGAGGGTTAGGTGTGGACTCCACACACATGAGCTGCTTACTACCTCGACCGGCTCCGCAGTGTTTGGTCGGTTAACAAAGGAGGAGGAGGCTATAGTCGATGCATGAACACACATCATTGAGGGTTGCCACAAAAGATTGTCTGAATGCTTTGAAGAATAAAACTCCGGGCAATGTGACATCTATGCCCCAACTATATAGGCAGCGTTACATCTACAGGTCTTCTTTGAAGGGTCCTAGAACTGATATTCAGGAGTTGCTGAGATTGATTGAGTCTGAGAAATATTTATGTTGGAGCAGGAAAGTAGAGGGGACAGATGTAGTTAATGACATCATGTGGGCACATCCCACTTCTATTAAATTATTCAGGTTATTTTCGAAGGTTCTTATTCTCGACACCCGTTACAAGACCAACAAATACAGAATACCACTGTTGGAGATGTAGGAGTCACTTCAACCGAGATAACCTTCTCTGTTGCATTTGCATATTTGGCACATGAGCGTGAGTCTAATTTTACATGGGAATTACAGATGTTGAAAGATTTGTTTGATATACACGCTTTATCACCTGGTGTTCTTGACTGACAGGTATCTTGGTCTTATGAGTGACATTCATAATGTATTTCCGTCCTCTTTAAATTTGCTCAGTGTGTGGTATGTAACTAAGAATGTGAAAGAAAAGATTAAAGAGTATGTGCACGTGGATAGACAAGAGTCAGTGATCTCTCTTTGGCACAATCTTATTGATTCACTTGACGAGGTTGAATACTCACAGAGGTTGAAGATATTGGAGGACTCATGTGTCGATTTTCCCCTTCTGCTGAAGTACTTGAATGACACATGGTTGACTCCTCGTAAGCACAGATTTATTTTTGCATGGACTAATCGGGTGGCACACTTGGGGAATACAACCACCAACAGATATGCTTAATTGTATTTGACTTTAAAGTTTTTATATATGGATGTTTATCTTTGTTTTTATTTAAGGGTTGAGTCAGCTCACTGGGCTTTGAAGAGGGCGTTGGGGAACTCTAGAGGAGACCTATGTAGGTGTTGGGAATCTATGAATGGTATGCTTAGGCTTCATTTTGATAAGGTTGTTGGCTCTTTCCAAAAAAGTATCAACTGTATTGAAGTGGCTCACAATATTCCTTTCTACAAAAAACTACGAGGTCTGGTATCTTTAAATGCTCTGGATCATATTGCTAAAGAGTATGTGAAAACCACCTCAGGTATGGGGTGTGACAAAGCTCGTTGTGGGTGCGTGATTAAACGACACATCGGTTGCCTTGTGCTTGTGAGCTTGGTGTCCATCATGTCTCTGATGCTTCTATTTCGTTGGCTGATGTTGACAGTCATTGGTCTAAGCTGAGTTTGGATTCTTTGGACGAGGATGTGTCTCAAGAGATTTATGTTGAATGTGACATTACTTACTCTATGGAGATGATATGGGTGAGATATAATTGTATGACTCCTGAGGAGAAATTTGTGTTCAAGTTAAACAGATTGATGAGCTTGCATTTACTACCACTTCTTCAATGGTTCCACCACCATCTAAAATTAAAACAAAGGGTCCACCAAAGAAGAAAAAGCAAAAATTTTATGATGTGAAGCGCGTTCCTTCTTTTTAATGGGGAGCATGTGGATGAAAAGGTGAAAAATACTCAAGAGTCTGGGACTTCTAATAAATTATCACAACGGTTCTCAAAGTCACGGGGGACTTCTCCTAAAATATCATAGTGGTTCTCACAGTCACAGGGGACTTCTCTTAAACTATCATAGCGGGGTTCAAAGAAATTATGACAACAGATGTTACAGGGGACTTCTAAAAACCTATTACCGTGGATTCCTCTCCATTTCCACTCTTACGTTGCAAATATTATATGATGTGGAACCAGACGGTAATTGTGGTTACCGATCAATTGCTATTGGTCTTGGTCTTGGTGAGGAAAGTTGGACGTTAATTCGACAAGAACTAATTCAATAAATAACCTCACGTTATGATCTATATTCTGAATTATTTGGGGTTCAAAGGCTTACAACTATTAAGGAGTCACTGTTTGTTAGAGGTTATGGGAGGCAGGAGAAGGACAAGTGGCTGAACATGGTTGAGATGAGGTATATTATATCTACCAAATATAATATCACCCTGGTTGAATTATCTTTGGGAAACTCATTTACTTATTTGTCTTTGAGAGGTTCTTATTCATCTACTAAAAGTCGCAGCATCATCTCTATTCTTCACATGAACCACTGCCACTGGGTGCATGTTGCGCTCTTGCCCGAGTGTCCATTGCCTCCAATTGGTCTTCAATGGGAGCGCTTTACATCTAATGAATATACTTCATGGTTTGGTGCAGATGCAGCTCACAGCCAAGCCACTGTGGCGGCAGTGACTGCTACTTCTCTCGGGCCAGCATGCAGCAGCAGTGGAGGCTACTGATCTTTTATCTGTTTTGCAGGATGTATCACCTTCTAAGGGGTTGTCGGATTCATGGATATGGTTGTTGGACTCATCGAAGTCTTTTACTGTTAAATCTTGCTATAATTGGCTTGTCAATTTGAGTAAATAATATTGGGTTGGTTGGTAACTTAAAGAAGCTCCTTGAGTCTATTTGGAAGTGTGCTACTCCTTCCAAAGTGTCTATTTTTTGTTGGCGTTTGTTCCGCAATTCTTTGCCCACTCGCGGACTTCTTCTTCATCGTAAAGTGCTAACAGATGCAGCTGATGCTTGTTGCCCCTTTTGTAGGTTGCATTGTGAAGAATCTCATCACTTATTCTTGGAATGTCGCTTTGCTAATGAGGTTTAGATTAAAGTTTATTCTTGGTTGGGTATTGACTCTGATGCCCCTAATGCCTTGACCGACCATTTTCTTTGGATGGGTAACCTTGTTGTTGGGAGAAAGGCAAAGAAAACAAAGCACTTGATTTGGTTGACAATTTGTTGGTGTTTATGGTTAGCCCGGAATCGGATTATTTTCAAGAATGAGGAAACAAACATTGACTCTATATTCATTCGTATCAAAATCTTATCTTGGAGTTGGTTTGTGTATAGAGCGGGTTATAATTCTAATTTATTTATTTCCTCTTGGTGGAGTAATCCACTTCATTGTCTAAACAATTTTTAACTTTATTGTTTGGGCTTGAGCATCCCTAGTGCTCCGTTAAATGAAGTGTTGCTTATCGGAAAAAAATGGTTGGATCCTTATATGAGGCGTTTCCAGCTATGAGTTTCTTTGGCTCCGGTCCTGAAACCACCCTCTCATCCGCCCATCATTGTAGACTTATCATGCTGATCCAAATTGACATTCCATATACTTATTTTGGTACTAGTTGTTTGTAATTAATATTTCATATTTATTAATTTTAGAGCTTATATTTTAAATTGCTGATTTTTTAAAAAAAACGGATTTATCTAATTAATAGATAAATCCGTACGTATAAAATAACGAAATGGAAGTATCTTATTGCAGATAAATCTGTTACCTAAAATTTACAATAAGGGATTTATCTATTAGTTTTGCATTTTCGGTTTGTTATTTTACAGGTAATGGATTTAAGTTTTTTAACTTACTTCCGTTTTACAAATTTTGTAACGTACGGCATTACCATATTAAAAGGTAAACCCGTTTTTGTTTTTTCTACAAACTGATTTACCTGTTAAATAGGTAATTCCGTTCAAGTCAAATTATCGGGGATATTTTCAGAATATCATAATTTGTGGGGTTATTAGGGGTAACGGTGGGGGTAAAAAAAACCCAATTTTGAATGCTACCTGTTCCATGCCTTGCAGTGTTGGGTGGACTGCAGTTGGTAGGTCACCTGCTGCCTGGCCGGAGGTTAGTGCGAGCCCGGGATGGGTACCTGCGAAGCCACTCCGACGCTCAAGTCAGTATTGAGAATAGATGAGTGATTTAGCTAGGAATGATAATCTACCTCTTTATGGCAATGTGTGCCGGTATTTATAGGGAATTGTGCATGTGATGGGCCGTTGGATCGATAGAGTGAATCTGAGTCATCCAAGTATGAGAGTCATGAATGGGCTTGTGTATTGTGGATATGAATCAAAGTGATTGAGTCAATCCATGTCTAAGTGCTGAATGAGCCTCTTAGTCCAATCCAAAACACTGCCAAAAATTTGATAGCCCATTTTCTAAATCCCACCATCCTCATTTGAAAATTACTTACACCAGGGAAAGAAAAGTATGTGGAAGAAACAATCAAAGAGAAAAAATGGCAGGGCATTGTCTCCTGTGACTTTTCAGCTCGACCCGAATGGGAGATCCATTTTGTCAGTTTTATAAAAAACAGTACCCTTCATTCAAGTACTATTAAGATTAAGTCATACAACTAACAATAAGTAATTATGATGAGATTAGTTAAGTGGCTCTCATTACTTTTTTTTTTACATGAACATACAAAAACATATTGTTAGTACAAAAACATGTATAACAACGATTTTCAAATTTACTTTTTATTTTTTTTTTACTATTGTTGGCTATCCACAGAGTGTCCCAACACTTTCAACGAAAGACTAATCTCAAATCGTGTTTAGGATTAAATTGCGCACTGGTCAACACCAAGTTTGTGCACTGTGGAAATCGAACGCAGGAGTACCAGATCGACCCCCAATGTCTCAGAGTAGATTATGCCACTAGACCAGTAGTGTTGGTTAATTAACTTTTTATTCTTTTTAATAAAAATATAATAGCATATTTAAATATAAGCATAAATATAAAGGAAAAAGTTAATTATATTTTTATGCGGAAGATTGCTAAGGACCTCTGAATCTGTTCGTGTGTGAGTGTATATTCACTGTGCCATTGTTCCAACAACTGGTATCAGAGCGAGGTTAGAGACGATCCAGAGATAGTTGTGCGACGGTGATGGCGAATACCGGTGGGAATAATGGCCAGTTTCCGGCGAAGCTTCCGATCCTTGATGGAAAGAACTACGACCGGTGAATTATACAGATGAAAATCGTGTTTCGATATCAGGATGTTCTTGAAGTCGTTCGATCTTTAGTACAATGGTCGGATTGCGGGTTCGAACCCGCACTCTTACTGTCTACACTACACTTACTTGTGTGCAGCACTTATAGTTGCTAATCATAGGATAATACTATATAATGTAGGACTTCCAATACACAACACATGTTGAAGTTATAGATTTTCATAATTATACTATCAAGGAGCACCGAGAAACCAACCCAGCAAGATACAGTCATTTCTTAGATCTCACATTGCTCATAGATTAGAAGAGACTAAGATACATCACGCTCATGTTATGAGAAAAAATGACACAGTAGGCCCATAGTTAACCTAATTCACCCTTAAATTCAAAGGCATTGTTTGACCAAAAAAGAATTCAAAGGCCCCCAAGCACACATTGCTACCTCCTCAAATCATACGGTGCCTGAGTCTTGTTTTAAAAAAAAAATTAGTTAATGTGTAATAGAAAAAGTAGTTAATGTCCTTTGTTTTAGTTAATGTGATGTGATTAGAAGAACTTAAAAAATTAACTTCTAGTTTTTTTAAAAAAACATTAACTTATTTTGATGTTTTTGAAGAAATTGAAGTATTCTTGGTGTTTTTGAATACATTCACTGTGTTCTTCATTTTTGTGTTTTTCTTTTAAATGACCAAATTGAAACATATCATACTGATTGAATGATCAAACAAAAACATACCAAAACAAAAGTCAACTTTGACAAATTTGAAACATAAACGACCAAAGTGGGTAAAAATAAAGATAAAAAACCAAACTAAAACTCTAGTAAAAGATAAATGACCAAAAATGCAATTTAACCTAATTTCTTCTTAGACTTGGACACTTGACATCTATCCATATTTCCATTCCTTCTCAATATATCTTTTCTTTTAGCCGTGTTTTTCCTTCTTCGTTATCTATATATAGCATAGGCATAACTATAAACCATTCAAAAAACAATAATAGTTGCATATCTCTCCACCAAGCCATCACAAAACACAATCTCAACTAGCTAGAATGGATTTAGTTCTAAGTAGCCTAATAAACACTACAACAATTGGACTTGTTTCCCTAATCATCTTATGTTTGCTTCTATTTCGTTTCTCCAAAGTTTCTCAAGCAAGAGAGCCACCCACAATGTTGGATGTTTTAGTGTAATTGATCTCTTTATTATGTTAAAACAAGAGTGCACGCTTGATTTAACGTAATAAAGAGATCTAAGGTTTAGGCGATACTTGGAAGTAGTATGGAAATGTTCGACTAGAACTTCCGCTTGGACTTCGACTGTAAACGCTTGGATTTCGACTGAGCTTGGACCTCGACTATAAAACCTTTTCTGTTTGTCGAAGTACAAAGTTTTGTCGAAATTGCCCTTCATTTCTTTGTCGAAATATGAAGCGTTGTCGTAATACGCAGCAGTTACGCTGTCGAAGCAATGGCTGTTACAAAGGCAGTTGTCGTCGAAATTTAAGAGCAGTTGCGCGTCGAAATTTCGCGTGTAACTTCCATGAACCGCCAATAACCGTTGGTTCTTTGATCATATATATTCATTTTGGTTCAGAAAGTCACATACAGGAGAAAAATAACAAAAACAACAAAACTCTTGAACAAGAATACTCTTCTGATTTTATCCGATTGAACATTTTGGTTGAACCCCGAAATTGATTCAATCTGAAAGTGTATTAACACGACTTCAGATTTATCCAAGTGATCTCGAATTTATCAAATTAACCAACAAAAGATTGAATCAAATCTCATTAAATTCGAGATGACGAACACCAATTCGAAAATGACAAGTCAGTTTGCGAAATTGGAGAAGTTTGAAGGACAAGATTTCAGAAGATGGCAGAAGAAGATGCACTTTCTCTTGACAACATTGAAGACGGTGTATGTGTTGAGTACACCAATGCCGGAGACTATGGAAGATGAAACTCTGGAGCAAACAAGGAAGCGCTCCAAATGGGAAAACGATGATTACATTTGTCGTGGGCACATTCTGAACGGTATGTCTGACTCTCTCTTTGATATATACCAGAATGCTGAGTCTGCCAAGGAACTGTGGGATTCGCTTGAGTCCAAGTACATGGCAGAAGATGCTTCAAGTAACAAATTTCTGGTGAGTAATTTCTTTAACTATAAGATGATTGATTCGAGGCCCGTTATGGAACAATACAATGAACTGTTACGGATTTTGGGTCAATTTAAACAACATGACTTGAAGATGGATGAATCCATCGCAGTTTCATCAATAATTGATAAACTGCCCCCTTCTTGGAAAGATTTCAAGCATACATTGAAACATAAGAAGGATGAATTGACTCTGGTCCAATTGGGTAGTCATTTCATGATTGAGGAGTCGCTGAGAGCTCAGGAAATTGACAAAGTCAATAACAAAAATGTAGCAGGTTCCTCTTCCGTTAATATGGTAGAGGAAAGTGGAACAGTTAAGTCGAATTACAATGGTACAGGTAAGAAACGAAAATTTCAAGGAAATAAGAACAATGGTCCAAACAAACAGACAAAATTGTCATGTTGGAAGTGTGGAAAACCTGGTCATTTGAAGAGGGATTGCCGTGTGTTCAAAGGAAAGAACAATGCTGGTCCAAATGGGTCTAAGGATCCAGAAAAGCAACAAGGTCAGATGGTAGTGAATAATTTTAATTCGAATACGAATTCAAATTATGTATCACTAATATCTGATGCATTCTATGTGCAGGATGATGACATTGCTTGGTGGTTTGATTCGGGAGCAACAAGCCATGTGTGCAAAGATCGTCATTGGTTTAAGGAATTTAGACCAATTGATGATGGATCTATCGTGAAGATGGGCAATGTTGCGACTGAACCAATCCTAGGATTAGGTTGTGTTAATTTAGTTTTTACTTCCGGAAAAAGTTTGTACTTGGATAATGTTTTATTTGTACCTGGTATTCGTAAGAACTTATTGTCTGGTATGATTTTAAATAATTGTGGTTTCAAGCAAGTACTTGAAAGTGACAAGTACATCTTGTCAAGACATGGTTCGTTTGTTGGATTTGGTTATCGTTGTAATGGAATGTTTAAATTAAACATTGATGTTCCTTTTGTTCATAAATCAGTTTGTATGGTCTCGTGTAGTTCAATAAATAATATGACGAAATCTGAAATTTGGCATGCTAGATTAGGACATGTTCATTACAAAAGATTAAAAGATATGTCAAAAACAAATATGATTCCTCCTTTTGATATGAACATTGAAAAATGCAAAACTTGCATGTTAACCAAGATCACTAGGAAACCTTTTAAGGATGTTAAAAGTGAAACTAAAGTCTTAGACCTTATTCATAGTGATTTGTGTGATTTGCATGCTACTCCATCATTAGGCCATAAAAAGTACCTGGTTACTTTTATTGATGATGCATCAAGGTATTGTTATGTATATTTATTACATACAAAAGATGAAGCTCTTGATAAATTTAAAATTTATAAGAAAGAGGTAGAACTTCATCAAAATGGGCTAATCAAATCTCTTCGTACGGATAGGGGAGGTGAATATTATGATCCGGTTTATTTCCAATCTACCGGGATAATACATCAAACAACTGCTCCCTATACACCACAACAAAATGGTGTAGCGGAAAGGAAGAATAGAACCTTGAAAGAAATGGTGAATTCCATGTTATCTTATTCTGGTTTAAGTGAAGGATTTTGGGGTGAGGCTATGTTGACAGCCTGTTACTTGTTGAACCGAATTCCTAACAAAAGGAATAAGGTTACCCCATATGAACTTTGGCACAAAAAGACACCAAATTTGAGTTATCTCAAAATTTGGGGATGTAGGGCTGTAGTCAGACTTACAGAACCTAAAAGGAAAACCTTAGGTGAAAGAGGTATAGATTGCATATTTATTGGATATGCTGAACACTCTAAAGCATATAGATTCTATGTGCTAGAATCTAATGATTCTGTTGCTGTGAACTCAGTTATAGAGTCACGGGATGCAATCTTTGATGAACAAAGGTTTACATCTATACCTAGACCAAAGGACATGAATTCCATGTCGAAGGTCTCAGTTAATAATGAGGACCAACCTTCGACTAGTACTAAAACTAGAAAGAGTACGAGAGTAAGAAAGGCTAAGTCATTTGGTGATGACTTTCAACTCTATTTGGTCGAAGGATCAAGGAATGAAGTTGAATTTCAGTATCAATATTGCTTTAATGTTGATGAAGATCCAAAGACTTTTGGTGAAGCAATGGCTTCAAGGGATGCTGGGTTTTGGAAAGAAGCAGTCCAAAGTGAGATGGATTCCATCATGCAAAATAACACATGGAAATTGGTTGACTTACTTCCAGGGTGTAAGCCACTAGGATGTAAGATGATCTTTAGGAGAAAGATGAAAGTGGATGGTACCGTTGACAAGTACAAGGCCAGATTGGTCATCCAAGGATTTAGGCAAAAGGAGGGTATTGACTTTTTCGATACATATGCTCCTGTTGCTAGGATATCCACTATTAGGTTGTTGTTAGCACTCGCTGCTATCCACAATCTGGTAATTCACCAAATGGATGTGAAAACTGCATTCTTAAATGGCGAATTGGATGAAGAGATATACATGAAACAACCTGAAGGGTTTGTTATGCCTGGAAATGAAAATAAGGTGTGTAAACTGATGAAATCTCTTTATGGCTTGAAACAAGCATCTAAACAATGGCATCAAAAGTTTGATGAGGTTGTGTTGTCTAGTGGTTTTGTTCTAAACCAAGCAGATAAATGTCTATACAGCAAGTTTGATACTCATGGCAAAGGAGTTATCATTTGTTTGTATGTAGACGACATGTTGATCTTTGGTACCGACCAAGATCAAATTGATGAAACTAAGGCATTTTTGTCTTCTAAGTTTGATATGAAAGACATGGGGGAGGCGGATGTGATCTTAGGAATAAAGATCAAACGCGGAAACAATGGTATTTCCATCTCTCAATCACATTACATTGAGAAGATATTGGAGAAATTTAATTTCAAAGATTGTTCTCCGGTGAGTACTCCCATTGATCCTAACCTGAAACTATTACCTAATACAGGTTTAGCAGTGTCTCAACTTGAATACTCAAGGGCTATAGGATCACTCATGTATGCAATGATCAGTACTAGGCCCGATATAGCCTATGCTGTTGCTAAACTTAGTAGGTTTACAAGTAATCCTAGTACACATCATTGGCAAGCTATGAACCGAGTATTCAAGTACTTAAAGGGAACCATTGACTATGGTTTGACATACACTGGCTTTCCTTCTGTTATTGAAGGATATTCTGATGCAAGTTGGATAACCAATATGGAAGATCATTCATCCACAAGTGGTTGGGTATTCCTCCTTGGAGGAGGTGCTATTTCTTGGGCATCCAAGAAACAGACTTGCATTACAAATTCAACAATGGAGTCTGAATTTGTGGCTTTAGCAGCAGCTGGTAAAGAAGCTGAGTGGCTAAGAAATTTGATATATGAGATTCCATTGTGGCCCAAACCTATACCTCCCATGTCTATCAGGTGCGATAGTCAGGCTACTTTGGCTAAGGCATATAGTCAAGTGTATAATGGGAAGTCTAGACACTTGGGTGTTAGACACAGCATGGTTCGGGAGTTAATCATGCATGGTGTGATATCAGTGGAGTTTGTGAGAACTCAGCATAATTTGGCCGATCATTTAACCAAAGGGTTAAGCAGAGATCTTGTGAAAAGGTCGGCTGTGGGATTAGGATTAAAGTCCATTTGAAATCTCTTATGTTAAGATACCCAATTCCCATCTAATATTACATTAGGTGCTGAATTCAATGTGGAAAGCCTAACATGAAGAGATTGGAACACATCATTGAAAATATCCCAAAGGTATGTGTTCGGTTCTGCGAGTTAAGGAGGTTGAAGTATAACTTCTTAATGGTTCTTTTGAAAAATTACATTTGCAGGTGCAAGAAGAAAAGGACTACCTATGTGAGCATGAAGTTTAGCCGCTTCAAGAAGCTAGGACTTGGCTTTGATATGCTTATGAAGGATAGGGACACAGGCTAGTAAACTAGTGTCGAGCAAGAGTGATGTTATAAACTATTGTGCAGATTACCTTCATGTATTCATTATGAATAAAAAGGGTTCAATCCTTAGTGACACCCTGATAT
Source organism: Astragalus membranaceus (assembly GCA_039519185.1). NCBI lineage: Eukaryota > Viridiplantae > Streptophyta > Magnoliopsida > Fabales > Fabaceae > Astragalus > Astragalus membranaceus. Next base: position 5,948,217 of record CM076852.1, read on the forward strand.
TCGAATATTTGAAATGTGTAATTTGCTAAGATGAAATTCAATCGTCACGATATTTCATTTATGCAGCAGTTTGATGTAAATTGTGACTTTGGTAAAGTGATCAATAATTACACTAAAATAGGGGAGGTTTGTTGGGCAGTGGTTTAGGGTACTAAGCATAATGCTTAGTAACAAATACTAAAGGGTAGATTAGTAACTACCCATATTTTCTTTGAATATCTCTTCATCTCCTTTAACAACTTCCCTCATCACCGCTGCCGAGATTCAATCTGAATTCTCCCACCATGACCACTCCGTCGCTCGAATCAACAACGACAGCTTCGGTTGCTGTCCCGCTTCCATCATCGCCGCTCAACAAGACTGGCAACTTAAATACCTCCGCCAACCTGACCACTTCTACTTCAACCACCAATGAAATAACCAGATGAATTGAAATAACCAGATGAATGAAGCGCTACTGGGAGAGAGAGAGAGAGAGAGAGAGAGAGAGAGAGAGAGAGAGAGAGAGAGAGAGAGAGAGAGAAGAAAGGGAAGACAGAACGACGGAGGAAGGGGACGGACGCCGTGGTGCGGCGTCGGTGGCGAAGCGCTACTGGGAGAGAGAGAGAAAGAGAGAGAGAGAGAGAGAGAGGGAAGACAGAACGACGGAGGAAAAAGTATTAACCACAATTGTACTAATCTGCGGTTAGTGGCCACTAACCAGTGTTGTGCATATCTGTGGTTAGTGGCCACTAACCACAAACTAGTGCCCAATGGTTAGTGGCCACTAACCACAGATTAGTATTAAAATGGTTAAAACTGAGACCAACACATTAACAGAATCACAACATGGAGTAAACGTGAAATCTGATTGCATCAACATGAATTAATCGTGAAATCTGAAGTAATAGTTATTGAGAAGCTATATTGTTAGTGACAAGTAATCGTTATGGAAATCTATGCCATCTAGAAAGTATTAACCACAATTGTACTCATTGATTTATAACTGATGTTTTGACTTGATCGGTGATTGTAAGACGATGATTTTGCATCAAATGAAGTGTGTTATGTTGTTCTGGTTTATCTCCTTCGTTATGGAAATCTGTGTCATTTAGAAAGTATTAACCACAATTGTACTAAACTGCGGTTAGTGGCCACTAACCAGTGTTGTGCATATCTGTGGTTAGTGGCCACTAACCACAAACTAGTGCCCCAATGGTTAGTGGCCACTAACCACATATTAGTATTAAAATGGTTAAAACTGAGACCAACACATTAACAGAATCACAACATGGAGTAAACGTGAAATCTGATTGCATCAACATGAATTAATCGTGAAATCTGAAGTAATAGTTATTGAGAAGCTATATTGTTAGTGACAAGTAATCGTTATGGAAATCTATGCCATCTAGAAAGTATTAACCACAATTGTACTAATCTGCGGTTAGTGGCCACTAACCAGTGTTGTGCATATCTGTGGTTAGTGGCCACTAACCACAAACTAGCGCCCCAATGGTTAGTGGCCACTAACCACAGATATGCATAATTGTGGTTAGTGGCCACTAACCACAGAATAGTGCAACTGTGGTTAAATTCCAGAAAACAGGTTCAATCAATTCCAGAAATTCCATTAAATATAATCCAACCAGATGAATGAAATAACCAGATGAATTGAAATAACCAGATAAATGAAGCGCTACTGGGAGAGAGAGAGAGAGAGAGAGAGAGAGAGAGAGAAGAAAGGGAAGACAGAACGACGGAGGAAGGGGACGGACGCCGTGGTGCGGCGTCGGTGGCGAAGCGCTACTGGGAGAGAGAGAGAGAGAGAGAGAGAGAGAGAGAGAGAGAGAGGGGAAGACAGAACGACGGAGGAAGGGGACGGACGCCGTGGTGCGGCGTCGATGGCGGTGAGAGAGAGAAAACGTGGTGGTTGCCGTGGATGGTGCGCGCGAAGAAGGAAGAAGGTGGTTGCAGGTCGTTGCAGGAAGTGATGCGTGGGAATGGAAGGCTGCTGTGTTAAATGACAAAACTGTCCTCTTTGAGTGACAGCCCTTAGATCATATTTCATTAAAATTAGAGGCATCCAACGGCTCAGTATAATTTAGTAAAAAATACTAAGGATATGCCTTAGTATCCTAAACCACTCTCGGTTTGTTGGATGTTTTAGTGTAATTGATCTCTTTATTATGTTAAAACAAGAGTGCACGCTTGATTTAACGTAATAAAGAGATCTAAGGTTTAGGCGATACTTGGAAGTAGTATGGAAATGTTCGACTAGAACTTCCGCTTGGACTTCGACTGTAAACGCTTGGATTTCGATTGAGCTTGGACCTCGACTATAAAACCTTTTCTGTTTGTCGAAGTACAAAGTTTTGTCGAAGTTGCCCTTCATTTTTTTGTCGAAATATGAAGCGTTGTCGTAATACGCAGCAGTTACGCTGTCGAAGCAATGGCTGTTACAAAGGCAGTTGTCGTCGAAATTTAAGAGCAGTTGCGCGTCGAAATTTCGCGTGTAACTTCCATGAACCGCCAATAACCGTTGGTTCTTTGATCATATATATTCATTTTGGTTCAGAAAGTCACATACAGGAGAAAAATAACAAAAACAACAAAACTCTTGAACAAGAATACTCTTCTGATTTTATCCGATTGAACATTTTGGTTGAACCCCGAAATTGATTCAATCTGAAAGTGTATTAACACGACTTCAGATTTATCCAAGTGATCTCGAATTTATCAAATTAACCAACACACAATTTCGGGTGCATGGCCAATAGTTGGTCATCTCCCACTTTTGAGTTCCACACAAACACCCCACAAAACCTTGGGTGCCTTAGCTGACAAATATGGACCTTTGTTTACAATCAAACTTGGTTCCAAACGTGCTTTGGTACTCAACAACTGGGAAATGGCTAAGGAATGTTTCACCACAAATGATATGGTTGTTTCCTCTCGTCCCAAGCTAGTTGCATCTGAGCAATTGGGTTACAAGGGAGCTATGTTTGGCGTAGCACCCTACGGTTCTTATTGGCGCCAATTGCGGAAGATTGCAACTTCAGAGGTCCTTAGCAATCGTCGTGTGGAGCAACTACAACATGTTCGTGTTTTGGAACTTCAAACATCAATCAAAGAACTTTTTGATTTCTGGTATTGTTTTCATTGTTTAAACATCAATTGATTCATCTCATTATTCGACTAAGTGACAAATTCGATTAGCACTTAATAACTTTTTGGGTGGAAACAGGTATAACAAAAAAAATGACGAGTTAAATAACTATGTATTGTTGGAGGTGAAGCAATGGTTTACTCATTTAGCGTTCAACATGGTTCTTCAAATGATTGTTGGGAAGAGATATTTTGGGGCAACAACTTTGGATGGAGAGGAAGAAGCACAAAGATTTGTAAAATCTTTGAATGAGTTTATGCGTTTGTTTGGGGCATTCACTGTAGGAGATGCTATTCCTTCTTTGAGATGGTTTGATTTTGGTGGGCACTCGAAAGCTATGAAAGAAACTAGTAAAGAATTGGACAATATACTAACTGAATGGTTGGAGGAGCATCGTCAGAGTAGATCCTTGGGTGAAAAAGTTGATGGACATCAGAACATCATGGATGTGTTAGTTTCTTTGCTTGATGGAACAACCATTGAAGAGTTTGATGCTGATACGCTAATCAAAGCCACAATATTGGTATGAAAACTTGCTTCTTTTTTATGAATTGAAAATAAGATGTGCATACTGTTATATGTGATAATTCAATGTTAATAGTTTACATATATAGTCAAAGTTAAAGTCAGCTTTAGTTCTCTTAATTGTACAAGTGGACCATAGTATAAAAGGTTTTGTAATTGCTATTCAAAGATTAGAATAACAAAAAATAACAGAATTAATTCTTCTGTTACATTCGGTTCTCTCACTCTTCCCTCTGAATCTGTTTGTGTGTGAGTGTATATTCACTGTGCCATTGTTCCAACAATTGGTATCAGAGCGAGGTTAGAGACGATCCAGAAATAGTTGTGCGACGGTGATGGCGAATACCGGTGGGAATAATGGCCAGTTTCCGGTGAAGCTTCCGATCCTTGATGGAAAGAACTACGACCGGTGGATTATACAGATGAAAATCGTGTTTCGATATCAGGATGTTCTTGAAGTCGTTCGAAACGGCGTTGTGGCCGTCGGGGGTGAACCACTTCGTGAGCAACAAAAGAAGGATAACAAGGCTTTGTTCTTGATCCATCAATGTGTAGACGCTGACGCATTCGAGAAGATCGCGCAATATGAGACGGCAAAGGAGACGTGGGATGCTCTCGCAGCAGCGTACTCCGGCGACGCAAAATTGAAGAAGGTGAAGCTGCAAACACTTCGCAGACAATACGAATTGTTACAAATGGGAGAGAAGGAGTCAATTGCTGAATACTTCAACAAATTGGCAGTATTAACGAATCAAATGCGAACCAATGGCGAGACGATTTCTGATCAATTGAAGATTGAGAAAGTTCTTCGAACCCTAACTCCTAAGTACGACAATCTGGTGAATGCAATTGAACAAGCAAAGAATCTAGAGACGATGAAGCTTGAAGAATTGCAAGGTTTACTTGAGGCAAATGAGGCCAAGCTTAAGGAGAGAGTAGGCGAGAAGGATAAGGAGAAAGGTTCTGATGAGGTCCTGCAAGCACGATTTAAGAAGAAGAAAGGAAAGGCGAATTGGAAGGCAGATGCTGAGAGTGCTAATCAGCATAGTGATGGTGAAAACAAAGGCAAAAAGAAAGCAGGCAAACTAGATGCGAAACGTTTCAACAAGAAGGAGATTCAATGTTACAATTGTGACGGTTGGGGACACTTTGCAGATGAATGTCCTTCAGCGAGCAACTCAGGTAAGAAACCTAAACCAAAGAATGATAAAGTGCAGTATGCTAGTGCAAATGATAAGGATTGTGAATCTGATCATGAAAGTGACTCTGATAGTCAATTGTTAATGGAAAAAATTGAACATGATAATAGTGATGATAGTGATTTAGAGTGTCAATCACTTGCTGCAACCACTAAAACCGATGATGATAGGGATGAAATGTGGTATTTAGATACGGGGTGCTCTAACCACATGAGTGGAAATAGGAAATGGTTCATTAATCTTGATGAAACAGTTAAAAGAAAGATAAGGTTTGCTGATAATAGAAGTTTACGTGCTGAGGGAATGGGGAGAATTATGATTAGGAGAAAGGATGGCAGAGAATGTTGCATAAACAATGTGTTGTATGTCCCTGAGATGAAGAGTAATTTGATAAGTCTTGGTCAATTACTTGAAAAGGGATACAAGATGATAATGGAGGACTGTAATATGAAGATATTTGATGTCAAATCTAGATTGGTTTTAAAGGCACCTCTGAGTAAGAACAGAACTTTTAAAGCCACTATTGAGATTGTGAATGACAGGTGTTTTGCTACAACTACTGATAGTGATAGTTGGCTGTGGCACCAAAGATTTGGACATCTTAATTTCAGGAGTTTTTCCAAATTAAAGGAGAAAGAGATGGTGAAGGGGTTACCAATGATCAAAGATCCAAAGGAGCTTTGTGGTGAATGCTGCAGATCCAAACAAGCCAGAAGCTCATTTAAAAAAGTTGTGTAGGGTAGAGCAACTGAGAAGCTAGGAGTGGTATACTCTGATGTATGTGGTCCCATGGAGGTAAAAACAGCTGGTGGAAATTCTTATTTCGTGTCCTTCATTGATGAATACACCAAGAAGATGTGGCTATATGTAATAAACAAAAAGAGTGATGTGTTTTCTGTGTTCAAGACATGGAAGGTGTTGGTAGAGAAGCAAAGTGGTGCTAGCTTAAAAATATTGAGAACAGATGGAGGGGGAATATACTTCAACAGAGTTTGAAGAATTTTGTAAAGATGAGGGAATAGTTCATGAAGTCACTGCTCCATACACACCACAGCACAATGGTGCTGCTGAAAGAAGAAACAGGGCTGTCCTTAATATGGCTAGGTGTATGATGAAGGGAAAGAAAATTCCTCACAGTTTCTGGGGAGAGGCAGTCTCTACTGCTGTATTTATTTTAAATAGGTGTCCAACCAAGAGGTTGGAAGACAAGACACCTGAGGAGGCTTGGTGTGATATCAAGCCAAGTGCTAAACATTTTAAGGTATTTGGCTCTTTGTGCTTCAGACATGTACCTGACCAAGTTAGAAGAAAACTTGATGATAAGGCTCAAGCTATGATACTCATTGGATACCATCCAACTGGATCATACAAGTTGTATGATCCACTCAAGAAGAAGGTTGTAATCAGTAGGGATGTGATGGTAGATGAATCCAAGTGCTGGGAGTGGGAAGATGATAAAGATAGTGACAAAGAAGTGTTTCCAGTAACAGTTACACTAGAACAAGCAGATGAAAGTGAGCCAGAGGAGCAAGAAGAGAGTGAGCCTACTGAGGAAGTTAGTACAGATACTAGTTTGAGAAGATCAACCAGGTAGAGAGTTATACCAGTAAGGTTAATTGACTATGAAGTGTTTCCTATTACAAGTGTAACTAATAGTGAAGGTGAAGTGTTAGAATTTGCCTTGCTGGCAGAGAGTGAACCAGTAAGCCTTGAAGAAGCTCTAGAGAACTTCCATTGGAAGAGTGCACTAGAAGAGGAGCTGAGATCAACAAGAAAGAATGACACTTGGGAATTGAGTGAATTGCCTAGTGGTAAGAAAGCCATTGATGTGAAATGGGTTTTCAAAACAAAGTTGCAACCAAATGGTAAGGTGTCAAAATATAAAGCTAGACTTGTGTCTAGGGGCTTCTTGCAAAAGAAAGGAATGGACTACACTGAAGTGTACTCTCCAGTAGCAAGAATAGAAACTATAAGGCTGGTAGTAGCATTTGCAAGCTACAACAATTGGAAAATGTTCCAACTTGATGTAAAATCAGCATTTTTAAATGGACCAATTTAAGAGGAAGTCTATGTGAGACAACCACCTGGGTTCATGATTAAGAATGCAAGTGAGAAGGTGTATAAACTGAAGAAAGCTCTATATGGGTTGAAGCAGGCCCCAAGAGCATGGAACATGAAAATTGATGGCTCTCTGCAGAAGCTAGGCTTCATGAAGTGCTCCACAGAATTTGGTGTGTATGTCAAAGTGTCCAAAGACAATTCCCTCATGATTGTGTGCTTATATGTTGATGATATGCTTGTGACTGGTGAAAGAGTGACTGATCTGAATGAATTCAAGCAGAGGATGATGCAGGAATTTGATATGTCAGATTTGGGTGAATTGTCATACCTTTTAGGAATGGAATTTACTCCAACAGGCAATGGAATTCTGCTTCACCAGAGCAAATATGCCTCTGATATACTGAAAAGGTTCAACATGCAGAGTTGTACCCTAGCAGTAACACCCATGGAGCCTGGGCAGAAGTTGAATAAGAACTGTGGGGGAAATTGTGTATATACAACACTGTATAAGCAGATAATTGGATCACTTAGATACTTGTGCAACACTAGGCCTGATATAGCCTATCGTGTTGGTGTGGTTAGCAGGTTTATGGAGGAGCTGAGAGAAGCTCATCTCTTGGCAGCAAAACGAATCCTTAGATATGTGAAAGGTACTACAGATCTTGGCATTCTGTTACCTAGAAAAATAAATGATGAATCATTTGCTAAGTTTTGTGGTTTCACTAATGCTGATTGGTGTGGTGATCAAGATGATATATAGGAAGAGTACTTCATGGTACATCTTTCTATTGGAAAAGCCCCTATCTCATAGTGCTCCAAGAAGGAGAGAGTTGTAGCACTCTCATCTTGTGAGGCAGAGTACATATCTGCAGCTTTAGGAGCCTGCCAAGCAATCTGGTTAGGCATGCTTCTAAAGGAGATGAAAATTTCTGATGCTGTTTGTATGAAGTTACTGATTGATAACAGGTCTGCCATTGATTTGGCAAAGCATCCATTGGCACATGGTCGCAGCAAGCATATAGAAACTAAGTTCCATTTCCTTCGCGATCAAGTCACCAAAGGAAAGATAGTTCTACAGCATTGCAATTCTGAGGAGCAGCTAGCAGATGTGTTAACTAAGCCATTGAAGAAAGGTAGATTTGAAGAACTCAAGGAGAAACTGAACATGAAGTCACTTGCGAGTCTGAATTAAGGGTGGATGTTATATGTGATAATTCAGTGTTAATAATCTACATATAGTCAAAGTCAAAGTCAGCTTTAGTTCTCTTAATTGTACAAGTGGACCATAGTATAAAAGGCTTTGTAATTGCTATTCAAATATTAGAATAACAAAAAATAACAGAATTAATTCTTCTGTTACATTCAGTTCTCTCACTCTTCCCTCTGAACCTGTTTGTGTGTGAGTGTATATTCACTGTGCCATTGTTCCAACACATACTTGCTATTGAAATTGCTTTTATTTTCTCTCTCAACTTTTGGGATGAGGGTTTTAATTTTTTTGATCTTTAGTACAATGGTCGGATTGCGGGTTCGAACCCGCACTCTTACCGTCTACACTACAGTTACTTGTGTGCAGCACTTATAGTTACTAATCATAGGATAATACTATATAATGTAGGACTTCCAATACACAACACATGTTGAAGTTATAGATTTTCATAATTATATTATCAAGGAGCACCGAGAAACCAAACCAACAAGATAAAGTCATTTCTTAGATCTCACATTGCTCATAGATTAGAAATCCATAAAATATATTTGTCAAGGATTATTTATTTAGGGTCAAATATGTTTGTGATCCCTATAAAAACTGGGTATTTTGTTTTTTTTTCTTACAAAAATTTCACCTACGTACTGTTTGTCCTTACTTTTAAATTTTTTCATCAGTTTTAGTCATTCATAATTTTTAATAAAGTTTCATGACTTTTAAAAGCACTTTTTTGACTTTTTATAAACACTATTAAAAATCTTTAAGCGCTATTAAAATTTATGAAGAATTAAAACTGATGAAAAAAAAAATTGAGGGCCAAAAATAGGTGAAAATATTTTTAAGCAACTAAAACCAAAAAAACTCAAATTTTATATAGACCGAAAACATATTTAACATTTTTTTTTATTTGCAAGCCTATAGTTATGTCGTAGTCGCCTTATGTTTGGATAGGCTCTACTTCAATTCATCTTGAAAACGGATGGAAACCTCCCTTCGAGGCCAAAAGGAAAAAATCTATATAAGAATATAATCATAGACTCAAGTCCCTCATGTTAGTTAACCCAAACACCATCATGATTCTACATTATCTCATCAAAAGTATAGGTGAGTTGGATTCCATGAGATGACTAAGGTCGGGGCATATCTCATGGCTCAAACTGTGTTTATTGAGTTACTTACAGATCACTCACTAATGGGGTACTCTTAATTAACGACATCAAAAATTCAAACCCACTTCCTTGCAATATGAGTCATGTCCTTATAAAATGGACTAACCTTTGTTGGACCATAATATATAACTTGTAATCCTAGTAAACTAATTAAATCTCACTTCCCTTAATAATTACAGTTGTTATATTTTTATAAGAAGTGAATTTTTTGTCGGAAACATTGAAGAAAAATAAATATTGTTAGAAAGAAAAGTAGAATTTGAAGCATCTAGCTAGTGGCATGGCAAAACCCGCCCTAAAAGAAAATTCTAATAAACCTCTAGTGCAACTCAATATCTAGTTTTCTTCAGATCATATTCAAATTCGTGCACTCAAGGTGAAACACATTGGAGCCTCACAAACAATACTTAAAAGAAAATAATCACAATATCTATTCACATGGTATACGATTGTCATTAATCCTTTAGTTCTCTCGATAAGAAATACAATATGAGATCCTTTTTTTTCGATACGAAAGGTATATTTAAAAGAAAAATATCTAAATTCAACTGGAAGAATGACATCATTAAGTTTTATTCATTTTCATTTTACTTAAATTTTTTTGCACATCTTGACATTTTTCATTTAAATCCTTGTATTGGATTTGAATATTACAATAAAATTTTGTACTCAATTTGCAGACACTCCTTGTGGGAGGAACGGACACAAGCAGTGTTACCCTTACATGGGCAATATGTTTGCTGTTGAACAATCCTCTTATAATGGAAAACGCAAAAAAAGAACTTGATACCCAAGTTGGAAGAGAGAGATGTGTGAACGAGTCTGATATAAGTAAGTTGGTATATCTTCAAGCCATAGTTAAAGAAACGCTTAGATTGTATCCAGCAGGCCCTCTTTCAGCACCTCGTGAATTCTCAGAGAATTGCACTTTAGGCGGTTACCATGTTAGAAAGGGAACCCGATTAATCACGAACCTATGGAAGATCCATATGGATCCTAATGTTTGGCCAGATCCACTTGAATTTAAACCAGAAAGGTTTCTTACCACTCATAAAGATATTAATGTTAGAGGCCTTCATTTTGAGCTATTGCCATTTGGAAGTGGTAGAAGGATATGTCCTGGAATATCATTTGGCCTACAGATGGTGCATTTTACTCTTGCTAGTTTTCTGCATTCCTTTGAAATCGTGAATCCATCGGCCAAACCTGTCGATATGACAGAAACCTTTGGATTAACTAACACCAAAGCTAAGCCGCTAGACATTCTCATTAAACCGTGTTTGAATCCAAGTTGTTATCAAATTATGTGATCTCAATGTTAAGAATGTGTAATAACTTGTGTATTGTTTATTATTAAACTATGTAATCGTTTGTTATCAATTTTCAATAAATTTTGTTGTCACAATGTGATAGAATATAATATAGGATTTATATATGTTATTCTATAATTGAATCATATAAAAAATAAAATGAAGTTGAGGTTGAAAAGTTAAATACTTTGATTTTATTGAAAAACAAAACAAGACAACACAAATTTTTCCACTATCTTGATATTTCAAATGTATTATGTAAATTTAGTGACCGAATTAAAGGTGAATTTTGTATTTTCCCCTCCTAATTTTTGCCACAATTTTCAAACTCTAACAGCGTATTTGAATTTTGAAGAGTTTCTTAACAAATAAGTTTGGAGTGTTCTTCTTCTTGATCATTCTTCATTCAAGAAGAAGAACACTCCAAACTTATTTTAAAAGTTTGACGCAATTTCTAACTACAAAAACAGTTTGTTTGACCAAAAGGTTTTTCTCGTGAGATGTGTTGTAAGCCAACATTCTACTTTTAGAACATTCAATTGAACTGGGAGGTTCTATTATTTGTTCTCTTTGTTTCTCTTTATATATTAATCTTATCTGATAGAATCTGAGAGACTTAGTTAACTACGACTAAAAGAGTTAGTTGTTGACAATGATGATTTGCATATTGTTGACAATTGTCAAGCAATTCGGCTAACACTCGATAGTTTTGTAGGTGTAAACGGTCCTTTTATCCTATTTTATTCGTTGTTTGTTGATCCTATTGACAATTTATCTAGGAGGTAGTTTCTGTTTATGTGGTTCTCTTGTGTGTGGGACTGATTTTCTTCGTTTAGGTTGAGTTCCTCTTGGGCTCGACTATATATATATATATATATATATATATATATATATATATATATATATATATATATATATATATATATATATATATATATATATATATATATATATACCTTAAAAAAAGTCTCTTTTATGCCCTAATGTATAGACGAGAACGAGTTAGAATTTCTATTTTTAAAAGGAGTGTCTCAAAATATAACCTCTCTTACTAAAAGACTATGTAAAAACAATTATATTTGTGAGATAGATTAATAATAATGTTTATTGATAACACACTAGTAGAACCTTATCAAGTGATAGATTTGTGATTTAGGGATGAGATACGCAACACCTACACTGTGTGTGTATAAATTTATATCGAAGCCAAATTATTTTCTGGAAATAGAATGCAGCATTTGCATCAGAGTCAAAATTTAACATTATATTGAATCGTGAGGCAAAGCTTATAACATTCCCTATAAGGGATCAGTTTTATCAGATCTAATTTTTTTGGGGAATATTTACTTTGCATGTTTGGTTTGACATTTTGAACATTAGATGCGTGTTCATATATTCTTTCGTTGTAGAAATTAAGAAGCTACGACACTTGTTTTCTTTTTACTTTTAATAAATTCAGGGTTGCTGCCTATTTGTTTAAAAAAAAAGAAGCTACGACACGTAGCTTTTACTTTTCCATGAATTTTTTTTTTCTTCGATAAGTATAGATGATATTATTAATAACCAAATAGCTAAGCATCCTTGGCAGGTGGCACACACTCCCCCACCTTCTATGAAGAGTTTGAGAGAGCGTCGAATCATGTGCTGAAGCTAATGGGAAGGAAATACACTAAATTTAGGATCTTAAAGATTAGCACATTATAGTTCAAGTGAATGTCAATCGGCCAACCCTAGAAAAAGGAAAAGCACCTACATGTGAATAAGGAAATAAGGAAGGTTGTAAATAGTAGATTTGTAGATTTATTTACATATGTATTCGGCTCAGGCCCGTTAGGTTTTCATAGAATAGCCTATTTAAACTCATTAGTGTTTGTACTCAAAGGATCAAGACACACAATCAATAAAACGGAACTACAGCTACTCTGTAGTCGCAGACGTAGGCAAAGTTTGGCCGAACTGCGTGATCAATATCGTCTCTCCGATTTTGACATGGTATCAGTCTAGGTTTGATCTTGGTATCCGTCTCTTGCTTTCGTAATTGGCGTTCCTTCGCTCGTGATTTTCGTGTGGGTGTTCCGTCGCTCTCCTGCTTTCGTAATTGGCGTTTCGATTGTTCGATCCATACTGCGAATCGCTCACCTGGGTTCGTCGTCCTACTTGCGCAAGCCCTGTTGGCTGTTACGCTCCAGCTTCGTGACTCTGCTTGGTATCTATCTCGGTTGCTTTGCGAGATCTGAGTCGTGGGATTCTTGGCTTCCGTTTGCGTTGTGATATTTGCGGAATCCTGTTCACAAATCTTGCTCGGTTTCGTTTGGGGATTTCTTGGCTTACGTTTCCGTTTGTGTTGTGAGGATTTCTTGTTTCACGATTCTGTTTCCTTTTTTGGTTGGCAATATTTGTTTCCTTTTTTGGTTGGCATCTTTCTGTTGGCAGGGATATTATTTGGTCTAGTATATTTTTTTGGGCAAATTCTGATTTGTTCACGACATCATTTTTTTAATGGCTTCTGACAAGGAACGAGATAATTTTTGTGTTCAATTCACCGGAAAAAATTATGCTGCTTGGGAATTTCAATTCAAGATGTATGTCAAAGGGAAAGGACTATGGAATCACCTTGATGGGATTTCTAAGGCGCCGACAGATAACACTGCCTTAGATGCGTGGGAAGTCAAAGATGCTCAAATTATTTCGTGGATCCTCAGTACAATTGATCCTCAGATGATCAATAATTTGAGATATTTTTCAACCGCTCAAGAAATGTGGGATTACTTGAAGTGTATTTACAATCAGGACAATACGGCTTAGCGTTTCCAGTTGGAGTTGGAGATCGCCAATTACAAACAAGGTAATTTGTCAATTCAAGATTATTATTCTGGTTTTCTGAATTTATGGACAGAACACTCTACTATTATCTATGCTGCTGTTCCCAAGCCGTCATTGTCGGCCGTTCGTGATGTTTATGATACTAGTCAACGGAATCAATTTCTCATGAAACTTCGTTCGGAATTTGAGGTCGTTCGAGGTGCTTTGTTGAATAGGAACCATGTTCCTTCCTTGGATATCTGTGTTGGTGAACTGCTCGGGGAAGAATAGTGTCTTAATACTCAAGGAACCATGCTTAATGATCCTGTCCATTCTGAACCTGTGACAGTTGCATATGCTGCGCAAAATAGATGCGTGGGCCGTGATATGCGACAAACTCAATGCTTCTCTTGTAAACAGTTTGGACATTGCTCGTAGTTGTCCTAAGAAATTTTGCAATTATTGCAAGCAGCAGGGTCATATCATCTCTGCATGTCCTACGCATCCTCCACGATCGACTAAGCGTCCGGTGCAGGCATTCCATGCCACTACTAGCTCTACCGCTGGTCCTTCCACCATTGGTGCATCTGATGGTGGTGCTCTACAGCCTGAATTAATTCAACAAATGGTACTATCTGTTCTTTCTGCCTTGGGCATTACTGGTATGTCTTCTTTCATATCTTGGTTACTTGACTTTGGTGCATCGAATCACATGACGGGTTCCTCTGAACTCCTGCACAATTTACGTTCTTATATTGGTAATCAGAAAATTCAAATTGCTAATGGCAGTACCCTTCCTACAACTAATGTTGGTGACATAAATTCTAATTTTCGTAATGCGCTGGTAGCACCTGGGCTTGCCTCAAATTTATTGTCTGCTGGTCAATTAGTGGATGAAGGTTGTGATGTTAATCTTACTCTGTATGGTTGTCTTGTACAGGATCGGGTGTCGGGGAAGGTGATCACGAAGGGGACTAAAGTTGGAAGAGTGTTTCCACTCCAGTTTATTTCAAATCATTTATCTCTTGCTTGTAATAGTGTTTTGAATGCATGTGAGGATTGGCATAGGAAATTGGGCCATCAAAATCTGTTGTTTTGTCTCACTTATTTAAGATTGGATTGTTAGGTCCTAAACTGATGGATTCTATTACCCCTATTTCATGTTCGGTTTGCAAATTAGCTAAAAGTAAACCACTTCCTTTTCCGTTTGGTGCTCATCGTGCTTTTACTTGTTTTGAGTTGATTCATAGTGATGTTTGGGGAATCTCTCCTGTCGCTTCTCATGCTCACTATAAATATTTTGTCACATTTATCGATGATTATAGCCGTTTTACTTGGATTTATTTTCTTAAATCTAAATCTGAAGTGTTTTCTATGTTTAAGAAATTTTTGATGTATGTTGAAAATCAATTTCAAACCAGTATTAGAATTCTTCGGACTGATTCTGGTGGTGAGTATATGTCTCATGAGTTTTAGGAGTTCTTACAGAAAAAAGGTATACTGTCTCAACGATCTTGTCCCAATACCCCTCAGCAAAATGGTGTTGCAGAACGTAAGAATCGTCACTTGTTGGATGTGACACGTACCTTACTTCTCCAGGCCTCTGTTCCATCCAAATTTTGGGTGGAGGCTCTTTCCACGGCTGTTTTTTTGATCAACCGTCTTCCTTCTAAGGTGATTGGGTTTGATTCTCCTTACTTTCGTCTTTTTAAAACTCAGCCTGATTACAGTAGTTTACATACTTTTGGGTGTATATGTTTTGTTCGCCTCCCTTCCACTGAAAGACATAAGCTTGGAGCACAATCTGTCCAATGTGCATTTATGAGGTATAGTCAGTCTCATAAGGGTTTTGTGTGTTATGATGTCTCTAACCACCGTTTTCGCATTTCTAGGAATGTGACATTTTTTGATAATCAGTTTATGTTTCTTTGCACTTCTCCTGGTTTGAATGATATTGCTATACTTCCCCAATTTTTTGATAAACCAGGACTCGTTCCCACTTCCCCTTCCAACGCTGATCTGCCACCTGATCCTGATCCTGTTCCGCTGGCACCACGGCGTTCTGGTAGAACATCTCGAGCACCTGAAAGATACTCCCCAGACATGTTTGTTTCCTCACATACTGCTTTAACTGCTTCTCTATCTGGCACATATTCCTACTTGTTACTTGCAGGCTATTAAAGATGTGTCTTGGGTAAATGCCATGAATGAGGAACTTCGGGTCCTTCAAGACAACTTCACTTGGGATATTGTTCCTTGCCCTCCTGGTATCAAACTCATAGGCTGTAAATGGGTCTATTCTGTGAAATTGAATTCTGATGGATCTCTCAATTGGTACAAGGCTCGATTGGTTGCTTTAAGCAACAAGCAGGAATATGGTATTGATTATGATGAGACATTTGCACCGGTTGCTAAAATGACTACTGTTAGAATTGTGCTCTCTATAGCTGCTTCTAATGGGCGATCTCTCCACCAAATGGGTGTGAAGAATGCATTTCTTCATGGCGACCTGACTGAAGATATTTATATGACTCCCCCTCAGGGCCTATTCTCTTCATCTAATGGGGTGTGCAAGCTCAAACACTCTCTATATGGTTTGAAACAGGCGCCTAGAGCATGGTATGCGAAATTCCGTTCCACTCTACTTGGGTTCTCTTTTACTCAAAGTCAGTATGATTCGTCTTTGTTCATTCACCGCACAACTACGGGCATTGTTCTGCTCCTTCTTTATGTTGATGATATTATCATTACGGGTTCTGATGCAGCATCCATACAGGAAGTTAAACAAAAGCTTCACGCCTCATTTCAAATGAAAGATCTTGGTCTTTTACATTATTTTCTTGGACTCGAGGTTCTTTCTACCTCTAAGGGTATATTTCTCCATCAGCATAAGTATGCCACCAACCTTATTGCTATGGCTGGCCTTCAATCCGCTAATCCTGTGAATACTCCTCTTGAGGTTAATGTTAAATACCATCGTGACGAGGGTGGACTTTTGACCGACCCTTTATTGTATCGACAGCTCGTAGGTAGTCTTAACTACTTGACCATTACACGACCCGACATTTTATTTGTTGTTCAGCAAGTAAGTCAGTTCATGCATTCTCCTCGTCATCTTCACTTGGCAGCGGTTCGTCGTATAATTCGCTACTTGAAAGGTACCTCTCAACGGGGTTTGTTCTTTCTTAGTGGGACCCCTCTTAAGTTGATTGCCTACAGTGATGCTGATTGGGATGGGTGTCCTGACACTCGCCGTTCTGTCACTGGTTGGTGCATGTTCCTTGGTTCTTCGTTGATCTCATGGAAAAGTAGGAAGCAAGCAAGAGTCTCTAAGTCCTCAACTGAATCGGAGTATCGTGCTATGTCTACGGCATGCTCCGAAATCCTTTGACTTCGTTGTCTTTTGGGTGAACTTGGATTTCCTCAACCCGAACCGACATCTCTCTATGCTGACAATACAAGTGTCATTCAGATTTTTGCAAATTTGGTTTTTCATAAGCGTACTAAGCATATTGAAGTTGATTGTCATGCTATTCGTGAAGCCTATGATAATCATGTTATATCCATCCCTCATATCAATACTCAATTTCAAGTTGCAGATATTTTGACCAAAGTTGTTCCTTGTCCACACCATCAGTTTCTTGTCAGCAAATTGATGCTCATTGATGACCCGCATCAATTTGAGGGGGGATGTGAATAAGGAAATAAGGAAGGTTGTAAATAGTATATTTGTAGATTTATTTACATATGTATTCGGTCCAGGCCCGTTAGATTTTCATAGAAGAGCCTATTTAAACTCATTAGTGTTTGTACTCAAAGGATCAAGACACACAATCAATAAAACGGAACTACAGCTACTCTGTAGTCGCAGAAGTAGGCAAAGTTTGGCCGAACTGCGTGATCAATATCGTGTCTCCGATTTTGACACTACAAACACTACTGATACAAGGAAAACACTAAAATACAAAAGAAGGAGGCAAATAAGAAGAAAAAAATAACAATCGAAGAGGGAAACACAACTCCAAAAAGAACCAAGAGGTAAGAGCTCCTTGTGATGGTACCATCTAAACCAATCCCAGAAGTTGACAATTGAGCCACGGTGTTGGGTATGGCTCATATTCATTATCAATGGGGCAGGGGGCGAGGGAGCTGAGCGGAGCGTATCGACCTTCGCCAAAATATGTTTGGGGGTACGCTGGGGTGTAGGGGCGTTATCCCCCTCTAGTATGGTTCAAGGGTAATCTTATAATCTGGACCGAGTTATTATAAATACCTATTGTAACGCTGAAACCCAAATTCAATCAATTCAAGTAATAAGATGGAACTACAGCTGCTCTGTAGTCGGAGACCTAGGCAAAGATTGGCTGAACTACATGACCAATATCACATCTCTATTTTCGTTTTCGTTTCTATTATTATTATTATTATTATTATTATTATTATTATTATTATTATTATTATTGTTATTATTATTTCTTTTACTGTTGCGGTTACAACACACAAATGTGGTTGGAGTACACCCGACTGATGGATTTCCTAGCTGCAAGGTGAACCGATCTTGAGAAGCACCACCAGCTAGAGATGTAATAGGTTCACATATATATATATATATATATATATATATATATATATATATATATATATATATATATATATATATATATATATGAAGTAACCCAAATATTATATATTGAGCACCTATCAATCCTCAAAGCACTATATCTTCACCTAGAGGCCAAATACTTGCAATCTCCAATAATGGTCATCTAAAAATCTAAATGCTTCCAATCAAGATACCTGCATATACGAAACACGGACGAGACAGCAACATCAATCTATAACATTCAAAATATAGCTTTCCTTGAATCACAAAAATGCCTTTCTCATAGTCCCTTGATGATCCTAAGGCAAACCAAAATCAAGCCACTCCACCCTTGACCCCTGCATGGATGCACCTTCTTTAGCCAAACCATCAGCAACGTGGTTGGATTCCCTAGTCTTATGGGTGAAATACACGTTCTTCAAAATCCACATAAGGTTTCTCAGTTTATTGTGTTACCAATTTCCATGTGCAAGAAGGGCTTCATGAACCTAACTTGGAGTCCCACATCGGGAGTCATGAACCCCGTATAGGGCTTATAAGGGTTGGGCAAACCTCCCCTTACAACTATGGTTTTGAGGAGGAGTTACGCTTCATTCCTTAACATATTCCTTAACATATTGTCGCAGATCCAGAGGTGCAGGGGCAGTTAGATCTAACCCGCCAAACCTTAACTAGCCTTCATCTAAGGATAATTCTAAGGCCAAGACCACAACAATGAATTCCGCCTCATTTAAGTCTCTAATACCTGTGGAGGCTGCGAATTTGGCTAGAACAAGACCTTTGTCATCGCGCAAAACCCCACCTATACCAACTAGTCTGGGTTTTCTCTTAACAGACCCATCGACATTCCATTTCCATTCCATTTTCGTGAAAAGTTACCATGATTGTCATGAGCTTTCACGCCCATTTATCATCCACCATGATTTTGGTGGTAATTGAAACATATGCGAAATAAAAGTAAAAATGTACATAAAAAATAATAGTAGTTAAATCTTCAATTTTATCAAGAGTATCCTATCTTCTTTTTTTATTTATTTTTTTCAGTTTCCACTCTTACAAGAAGAAAACATCATACAATTCCTATTATTAATACAAGGGAAAGTAGTTCAACAAACTTCACCCCAAAAAGGAAAGGGCAAAAGTTAAAAGCTCAATTTTAACTATCTGAATCATTCCTGTTATAGTAATATTTACACAAAAGTGTATACAATAACAAACTCACTGAACTTAACCAAGCTAGAAGCCAATAATAATTATCCAAACGTGCTTCATGAATCATATCATCAGAAAACCAACTTGGTACTCCATTTGAACTTGTATATACTTCAACTAGTGTAATCATCAATGCACTCACAAAGCTTCCAACACCAAAAACACTAGTATACAAAGCAATTCCCATTGTTCTCATTGACTTTGGAACTTTACCATAAAAAAATTCTTGCATACCAACAACTGTGAAAATATCTGAAATACCAAGAAGTATATATTGTGGTAACAACCAGAAAATACTTAGTGGTACTATTTCTGATTGTGATCCTTCAATTTTAATTTGCTTACCAATCTCAAGTCTTTTCATTTCAACTAGAGCTGCAATAACCATAGCTATGATTGATAGAACCATTCCAATTCCCATCCTTTGCATCACATTTATACCTTTTTCTTGTCGGGTAATTAGCTGCGCAATCGGTATGAAAATTCTGTCATATAATGGCATTAATAGTATTATGGATAATGTTATAGCACTTTGAAGTGTTGCTGGTGGTATCTTGAAATTTTCACCAATTGTTCTCTTCATTGTCATGCCTTGTTTTGTGAAAAATGTTGCAGGTTGTTGAAAAATCACTGCAAACATTAGAAGCACTGTCCATATGGGTAAGAGCCTTAGAACAACCTTGATATTTGCTAGCAGATACATTGTGCTTTTAGAATCCTTATTCATAGCCTTAAGACTTTCCAAGTTTTCACCACAAAGGGGTCTCTCTTGAAGCCTGTGACAAGATAAATAAACATTTTAATGTTAGTACTTCCAAGGTTTTGAAAAAAGTCTACGACCACGATCACGGATACGACATAAGGTTTTTGATGTCTTCACGACTGCAACCTAAATGCGGTTGTAACCGCATTTGATCGTGATTCTCTGCAATATCAAGGATCAATGCAATTGCAACTGTGACCGCTATTTTAAACTTTGAGTAGTTCACTACTTTGCATAAGCTATGGATTTGGATCCTGTGCATTCGTCATTTGGCGCAGTCATACATTCAGCAGATCTTGAACATCCAATCTTGATCAAACGGTCTAGATTTTAACTTTATATTTCATATCTGTTTTTGAAGTTAAAAATCTAGATAGTCTAATCAAGATTTGACGGTCCAAATCTGTTGACTGCATGATTGCACAAAATTGGTGATTGCCCAAGAACCATATCCCTAAGAAAAATAAATATTTTTGTTGTAAGTATTTTCTAAAAAGTCTATAGTCTACGATCTAGGTTACGACATCATGGTTTTTGATGTCTTCACAACCACAACCTGATCGCAGTTGTTACTGCAATTGATCATGATTCTCTGCAATATCAATGATCACGACGCAACTGCGACCGTGACCGTTATTTAAAACTTTGAGTAGCTAACTACTTTGCATAATCCATAGATAGTAAATGTAAATATATGAATGAGAAAAAGGAACTTACTCTAGCTCAACCATTTCAGACTTGTCATTTGGTAGAGTAATTTTACAATGGAAGCATTTCAATGCAGATTCTTTAATAGCTTGAAAAATGTGCATGAAGGGCTTCTTATCTTGAAAATCATCATCATGTTTATAAGAATAAATAGGACTTCCACTAGAGAAAATCAAAATAGAAAGAACCATTGAAATTGCAGGGATGGCAAAACCTAGTACCCAACCAAAAGTATCTTGAATGTAAGACATGACAGTAACTCCCATTAAGCTTCCAGAACATACACCAAAATACCACCATTGGAAAAAGAGAGTTTTTTTCTTGCAACTTGTATTATCATCATTGCTACAAGGTAATTCATCTTCTTCATTAAGTTGATCAGCTCCAAAGGCTTGAAGTGATGGATTATATCCACCTTGTCCTAATGATATTAAATAGAGAGATAATGATAGAAATGATGATGACATTGTTCTGTTTTTATGGTGCCGTGATCTTGCTAGAGCTGTTGCTGTTAATGCTGCAAGTCCCTAAGAATAAAACACAAATGAAAAAAAAAATTAACTTAATAAGGAAATGTTTAAATATTCAAATTAACAACATATTTGTTAGTGTTACTACCTACCACACAATATGTCAATAATATGAAAATTTGTTCACCAAGCACTTTATTGATGTTGTATGGGAGGATATTCTTTTTTGGTGAATAAATAACCTTGTAGACATGAATTTATCAGACCATGACAGTCTATGTAGCACTTACACTTCTGATTGAAGAAGTGTCCAGTGTCTGACACGTGTTGTGTCGTACACGGATACCGACACTTCAATTAGTTCTATTTTTTCGAACTATTATTGGTGCCTATGTGTTTGTGTCCGTGTCTATGTTGTGTCTGGTGTCTGTGTGTGTCGGTGCTTCATAGATGACATCAGAATAATGGTGTTATGTCTTTATGATTGGTAAATAACTTTAGTTCATTTTACTGTGGATTTTTTTCAATTATGATCTCCTTTTAGCATGTGGTCCTTTAGTGCTTAATTTAATAAGTTAAAACAAGTGGTTTACTTTTTCTCAGAGTAAAGTAATACATCAATTCTGATAACCATACATGCATAATTGCCTTCTACTAATTTTACTGTTGTAAATTTGATTACAACTTTCACATCAGTGAACTTTTTCTTGGCACAACAGTTCTATTCAGAAATTGGAATCTGACAAATTCAGTTCCAAAGATTGCTTTGTGGCTACGATACAACCTTTGCTTAAAAAAGAAGAGTGCTAATGACTCAGACTCCAACAAAATTAATGGATCTCCTAATAATAATGCTAAAAGTAAGGCAGTTAAATTTCCAGCCACATGTATGAGCCATTTCTAAAATCCTAAGAGGCCAATAATTAAAAATAAAGTTAAGGAACTGCAAGAGGTATAGTGATATTCCAATATATATCTAATAATGGAGACAATTTGAACAAACTTTATAGCTAGCACGAATGAGAAAACAAAAGCTGAAATAATCTTACAATGATTACAATCATCTAAATGATAAATTTCAGTAAAAAAAAATCAATTTTTAACATTTCATAAACTGGCTCTTATAGTCTCTCCAGAAACAACTAAAAATTAAAAACAGCTTTTTTCATATGTTAAAAGCCAAATATATCTCTATAAAGTAAGAGGTTATATAAAAGTATATGTTGTGGAGTGTGACTCACCATAACATAGAGCAAAGATGAGGACATAATGGTGGAATATTTATGCCAATAAGCATCAGCAAAAGGTGCAACCAACAATGGCATTATGGAAGTGAATCCAACCCAACTATTAACCATTTTTGCTGCTGATGAATTGCTTAAATCCACAACATCAGTTAAGTATGTTACCAAATTTGAAGCTACCCCTTTAAATGCAAACCTCTCTATCCCTGCAATTGCTGTCAAAAACACCACAAACATATAAAAAAAAAAATCAATTTTTTACCCCAAAAATAACATCATAGTAAATCAGAACTCAGAAAGACAAGAACATTAGAATCTTGGTTGGATTCTTGACTCAAACATCATTAAAAGCTTCAAATGAGAGCTACTTTCCTATGTTTTTGAATGAGTTCAGATTAGATATATCAGATATTCAATGAACTTATAACTGCAGTTTTTTCTTATAAATAGGACCAGAGAGAGTATTTCCTATGGAAATTAATAAGGATACTCATAACTAAAACATTAGAGACAGAAATCATTAAATGGAGACATGAACATGCTTCACTTACAACACCCATTGTGCTCTCAATGTTGAGAAAACTCAAGTGCAATAAGGTTGAAAATGTCACAACAGAGATAAATTGATATAAATAAAGAAATAAACAAATAAATAAACAAAAAAGGACATATTTACCAATGAGGAGAATACATGAATTGCTGAGCCTCTTGAGTTTCTGTCCACCAGCCATAATGTTTTATACCTGCAATCTATAATGTTTTATACTAAATGAGCTAAAGATTTTAAGAGGGTATGATCAAAAACACAAAACAAAGTAGGTTATGTTGTTCTTCTTCATGATCATGATTTTGGTCATTTTTTCAAATTTCTACAGTACTATATGGTACCAGTTTGATCCTTCAAGGCTGGTTTAGTTTTAAATAGGATTGGATATTGTATTGTAAATATATAGCAGGGTTGATTTTGTCTTTAGCTCTTTATAATGGGGCACTAGACTTTCACTTTGTAAATGCCACACCAAAAGTTTCCTCAAAAAAATGAAAAAATGTTAGCTTTATTGTTATTTGTTATTATTATTACTTCTTGTCACAAGATAAATGAAGGGTACTTTCAGTTTGTTAGAGAAAAAATAATATTGAAAATGTGTATAACATTTTGTGTATATGTTATGGGTGCTGATGTGGGAGACAATAGTGGTGAGGCGCGTGAAATACCGGGGCGCAAGGTGAGCAACAGAATGAGAAGGCCTCACTCTAGGTGGGACCAGTTTGTTAGCAAGTGAGCATAAAAGGAAAGAGAGGTATCTGTTTTTAGTGGGCAATTATGTGATGTCACCATTTCTCTTCTAATCTCTCTCTCTCTCTCTCTCTGTACTGTTATCCTTCTTTCAATAGTACTGTACCAAATAGCTGTTCGTTTTTGAGC
The DNA here is from genome assembly GCA_039519185.1 of Astragalus membranaceus. Taxonomy (NCBI): domain Eukaryota; kingdom Viridiplantae; phylum Streptophyta; class Magnoliopsida; order Fabales; family Fabaceae; genus Astragalus; species Astragalus membranaceus. Next base: position 5,972,064 of record CM076852.1, read on the forward strand.
TAAGACCGTTGTCCTGTATTTATCAAATTCAATCAAGCTCACTATACTCTGTATCATTTGTACTTGTGTTACATTAGTGCTTTCATTGACTCCATGGCCGACAACACTCGTATAAAGGAAATCGCAACGGAACTCCGGCGACAAGCAGAAGCACTGGAGAAGTCCGAGATGGCGAACAAGGCACGATTCGATCGCTTGGAAGCTATACAAAAAGCTTCTGACACTCGGTTTAATCAGCTCGCGGATGCATTCAAGAAGTTCATGCAACAATCACCACCGGTCACCCATGGATGCACGAACTCAGGCTCGATTTCAAGCACGATTTCAACAACGGCACCTAGCTCGATTTCAACATTCGTTGGTCACACACAAGCAGCAGTAGCAAGTCACACGAGTGCGAGCACGAGCTCAACCCTGTTTCAGGTGACACACATTAAGCTGGAATTTCCGAGATTCAATGGTAAGAATGTATTAGATTGGATTTTTAAAGCTGAGCAATTCTTTGGTTACTATAATACTCCTGATCCAAAGCGTTTAATCATCGCTTCGGTACATTTGGATCAAGAAGTGGTTCCCTGGTTCCAAATGGTTAACAGATCTCGTCCATTTCAGACATGGACTGACTTCACTAGGGCTCTTGAACTTGATTTTGGTCCTTCTCTATATGACTGTCCTAGAGCGTCTGTGTTTAAGTTGCAGCAGACAAAATCTGTTAATGAATACTATCTAGAATTCACAGCATTATCTAATCGTGTTTATGGTCTCAGTAATGATGCATTGATTGACTGCTTTGTAAGTGGCTTGAAAGATGAAATTCGCAGGGATGTTATGCTCCACACACCTATCTCTATTATTAAGGTTGTGTCACTAGCAAAATTATTTGAGGAGAAACTAGCTGCTAACCCTACACACACCCAATATCAGAAATCACAGACACCTAACCAAACATACCAACACCAAGCTCACTTCAATCCAACTAAAAATGACCAAACACAAGCTACCGAAAAAGCCCCCAACCCACCCTTACTTCCCACTCCACCTACTAGACCTATGAGACACCTCCAAAACAACGCAGCCATTAAGAGAATCTCACCTGCTGAGATGCAATTAAGAAGAGAGAAAGGATTGTGTTATTTTTGTGATGATAAATTCTCATTCTCTCACAAATGCCCCAACAAGCACCTCATGCTTCTAAAATTGGAAGATGACCCTGAAATCACCACTACACCTGCCCAAACAGACACTTCAAAAGACCCTGAAACACCTCAGATAGTGGAACATCATTTATCTCTGAATGCCTTAAATGGAGCCACGGGATTTGGAGTGATTCGTTTTAAAGGATTTATTGGACCAATCAATGTTCCTATCCTATTGGTTGGTGGCAGTTCAGATAGTTTTGTGCAGACCAGAATTGTGCATTGTCTAGGACTGCCTGTGGAACCAATTCAGCAATGCAACGTATTAGTGGGAAATGGACAAAACATGAAAGCAGAAGGTGTAGTCCAGAACTTGACTGTGAAAGTGCAAGGGACTGATATTACAGTACCTGCATATTTGTTACTTGTTACTAGAACTGATGTGGTCTTAGGAGCACCTTGGCTTGCATCCCTGGGTCCTTATGTAGCTTATTATGCGGCAGCCAAGTTGAAATTTTACTTGAATGGTAAATTTATCACATTACAAGGTGAGACAGAATCTAAGCCAGAAGTAGCTCACTTACATCATCTCAGAAGATTACAACAAACTGATGCTATATCAGAAATGTTTGCCCTGCAACAAGTGGAGTTACCTGTACCTGAGGATAACTGGTCTGGCTTCCCTAAAGACATAGAACCTGAAATGGCCACACTGCTTTATACATACAGAGATATCTTCCAGGTTCCTAAAGGGTTACCACCTAATAGAGAACTAAGTCATGAAATTGTGCTGAAGATAGGGTCCCAACCTGTGAAGGTTAAACCTTATAGGTACCCTCATCGCCAAAAGGAGCAAATTGAGAAGATGGTACAAGATATGCTTGAAGATGGCATAATTCAACCAAGTGTTATCCCTTTTTCCTCACCAATTATACTTGTCAAGAAAAAATATGGGTCTCGGAGATGTTGTGCTGACTATAGAGCATTAAATGTTATCACCGTCAAAGATAGTTTTCCTATGCCCACAGTGGATGAACTACTTGATGAATTACATGGATCCAAATATTTCTCCAAGCTGGATTTACGTTCTGGTTATCACCAGATACTACTGAATCCTGAAGATAAAGAGAAGACTGCATTTAGAACCCATCAAGGCCACTATGAATGGCTAGTAATGCCATTTGGTCTTACCAATGCTCCGAGTATTCTTTGATGACATACTAGTATATAGTCCTTCTTGGCAAGCTCATTTACAGCAAGTTGAATTGGTTTTTCAGATACTTAGTAAACATGTCCTACTTGCTAAGCTATCTAAGTGTTCATTTGGTCTGACTGAGGTAGAGTACCTAGGACATGTAGTATCTGGTACTGGGGTGTCAATGGACAGGACTAAGGTCCAAGCAGTGATGGAATGGCCAACACCTACTAATTTGAAGCAATTGAGAGGCTTTTTGGGACTTACAGGTTACTACGGGATATTCATTAAATATTATGCTACCATTGCAAGTCCTCTAACTAATCTACTGAAGAAAGATGCTTTTCAGTGGACTAATGAGACTGAAATAACATTTAAGCAATTTAAGCAGGCCTTAACATCAACTCCTGTGCTCACACTTCCTGATTTTTCTCAGCCATTTGTGTTGGAAACCGATGCATCAGGCACATGAATAGGGGCAGTACTTAGTCAAGGAGGACACCCAATTGCATTTTTCTTTAAAAATATGGCTCCTAGAATGCAATTACAATCTGCTTATACAAGGGAATTCTTTGCTATTACAGCTGCATTAGCAAAATTTAGACATTACTTGTTTGGCCACAAGTTTATTTTAAGAATTGATCAAAAGAGTTTGAAGAGTTTATTAGATCAGTCATTGCAAACTCCATAGAAACAAGCATGGTTGCAAAAATTCATTGGATATGATTTCCAAATCGAGTACAAGCCTGGTAAAGACAATCAAGCTGCAGATGCCTTGTCTAGGGTCATGACCTTGTCTTGGTCCGCTCCTGAAAATCTATCTTTGCAACAACTGAAGTCTGAAATTGCTGGCAATGCACATATTCAGGCCTTTATTCAAGAATGTCTCAACAACAATAATTTAGACAAGAATTATTCAGTCAGCTTATATTGGAAGAATCGACTGGTATTGCCACTGGAAAGTTCATTGATTCAACAAGTGTTGCAAGAGTATCATGCCTCACCTATTCAGGGTCATGCTGGAGTCACTAGAATATTGACACGATTGTCTGCACAATTCTACTGGCCGAAAATGAGAGAAGTTGTACAGAAATTGTTGAATGTGTCATCTGTCAGCAAGCTAAACACCTCAACACCCTACCTACGAGGTTACTTCAGCCATTACCTATCCCTAATCAGATATGGGAGGATGTCACAATGGATTTTATTGTTGGGTTGCCTATGTCTTTTGGTTTGACTGTGATCCTAGTAGTTGTGGATAGATTAACCAAATATGCACACTTTATGCCATTGAAAACTGAGTACACAAGCAGAAATGTTGCTGAGGTTTTTATGACCAATGTGGTCAAGCTTCATGGCATACCTAAGTCCATCGTATCTGATAGAGACAGAGTTTTCACTAGCAAGTTTTGGCAACACTTATTTGAATTGCAGAGCACCACTCTAGCTATGAGTTCAGCTTATCACCCACAAACTGATGGGCAATCTGAAGCTGTCAATAAGAGTTTGGAAATGTATCTCAGGTGCTTTACCTTTGAGAATCCGAAGTCTTGGCCCAAGGCTCTCAACTGGACAGAATTTTGGCACAATTCATCCTAACATACTAGTATTGGCATGTCACCTTTTAAGGCATTATATGGTAGAGATCCACCTTTGTTACAGAGGTATGTTCCTAGTGGCAGGGAACAATCTGATTTACGCAACAATTGCTTGAAAGGGATGAACTGTTGAAACAACTGAAACACAACATAGCAAAAGCTTAGCAGACAATGAAGAATCAGGCTGATAGAAAGAGAATTGATGCTGCTTTTGAAATTGGTTAGCAGGTGTTAGTGAAGCTGCAGCCTTACAGACAGGGATCAGTGGCTCTAAGAAAGAATCAGAAGTTGGGCATGCGATATTTTGGACCATTCCCAATCATTGCTAAGGTTGGATTGGTAGCCTATAAGCTGCAATTGTCTGAGACAGCCCGCACTCACCCAGTTTTCCACATTTCTCAGCTGAAGTTGTTCAGAGGGGATGCTGCAGTACCTTACTTACCCCTTCCATTGACTACAGTGGAACAAGGACATGTATTAGCACTCGAGGGTATTCTGAAGCATCGTGTCTTGATGCAAGGAGGCCAACAAGTGAAGCAAGTGTTAGTTAAATGGCACAACTTACCTATCACTGAAGCAACATGGGAAGCTGAACAAGAGATGGCTGAGAGTTTTCCAGACCTCAATCTTGAGGACAAGATTTCTTTTGAAGGCGAGGGTATTTTTGTGGGTGCTGATGTGGGAAATAACAGTGGCGAGGCGCGTGAAATACCAGGGCGCAAAGTGAGCAACAGAATGAGAAGGCCTAACTCTAGGTGGGATCAGTTTGTTAGCAAGTGAGCATAAGGAAATAGAGGAATCTGTTTTTAGTGGGCAATTATGTGATGTCACCATTTCTCTTCTAATCTCTCTCGCTATACTGTTATCCTTCTTTCACTAGTACTGTACCAAATAGCTCTTCGTTTTTTAGCTAAGACCATTGTACTGTTTTTAGCAAATTCAATCAAGCTCACTATCCTCTTTATCATTTGTACTTGTGTTACGGTATACTATGAAACATGTTATGATCTTGTTGTTTCAGCCACATGGACATGTAACCTTGCATGCTTGACACACTTCTATTGCCATGGTTTGTTACACGTGTTCCAATGTAAATATTGAAGATATTGAATTGTGGAGAGTGTTGACATGATGTTGCCATAACTTACTGCTTTGCTCCATGTGACTAAAAGCAAATTGTTTACAGCAAGCTACTTACTAGAAAGGACAGTAAGTTGAAAAGTTGTTGGCACCTTAATACGGATTCGGATGCCATCCAGTCAAAAAAATTGTACAGTCATGCATCCATAAGATCTTAATCGAACGGTCTATATTTTTAACATTAAAAACAGATATGAAATAAAAAGTTAAAATCTAAACCATTCGATCAATATTGGACAGACATGGTCAACTGAATGCATAACTGCACAAGTTTCTGTCTGCACTAGATCTGAATCCATCTTAATACAAAGTTCACAATTTTAACGGCAACTAAAATAGATTATCTTATCTGTGTTGATTTGATAAAAACAAAAATTAAATGAATGAGCTGAGTTTTGAAACACTCATTAATTAATTTCTCTTATTTTTATCAATCAGATATCGATTAGATCACTGACGATCAGTCACGAGGATAAGAAGAATATCATAACTCTGTACTTTCGAGGGACGCTGTTGATCGTTAGAGTTTCGTACTTTTTTAAACACTAATCCATCGTGAACCACCTATCAAGATGGCTTTGTAGAATTTACCATTTTATTATGTTTAATTGTGAGAAGAAATAGAGAAGAAAGAAAGGGGTGAGTAGGAGTATGAGAAGAGAAAAATGGGTGAGAATTGAGGAGATTTAAGGTATTATTTGGTATAAGAAAAATAGAATAGAAATAAATGTGTTCTCCCTCTTTTCTTTGTTTGGTTTAATAGAAAGTGATGACAGAGAAATATAATTATTTGTGAAAGGACAAAAATACCCTTAACTGTAAAACCAATATACTTTTATTTTTTAAATGAATTAAAGGGTATTAACGAAAATTGAGAAAAAGAGTGGGATTTCTCCTCCATTACTTCTCACAATAGGAGAGATTGGAAAAACATTTGGACTCACTCCACCATCTTTTAATCTCTCCTCCATATTTCTTTCCAAACCAAACAAGAGAAGTTTGTTTTTTTCTCCTCTTTCTTTATTCTCCCAATCTCTCTATCCTATCTCTCCTAAAAAACACATGCCATTAAAATTAGAATTTACCCTTAAAGTTAGATGATTATCTAAAATTGCATGTAATTGACATTAACTAAAAAAGGAAATGGATGATCCGTTCATCCACGTTACTAAGAAAGTAAAAATCTGACTGGCAAAATTTGAAAGTGAGGTTATACTAATCCTACTAGGACTAAGAAGCCAAAAGCATAAGGTTAGGTAATGAAGCTTTTTAAAGAGTGGCAACTATTGGAATTTTGGAAGGTTACTCCTTCCTTGAATTACAAAAATACTTTTTTTTTAATTACAAAAATACACTTAGTTGCTTATAATAAAACAAATATATACTTAAAATCGGGTATACACGTGGCCAGTCAGGTTTCCCGGCGTATATTAGTCATCGACAAAGTCGGTGGATACTGCCCTACAAATAACATGGTAACAAAAAAAATATATTCTTAAAAGTGTTTTGGTAAAGAACTTAATGAAGCATTTATAAAATAAGTTCCCCTTATATATGCATTTGTGTATAAATTATTTTTAAAATTGAAAAGAAAATATAATCAAAATGTTTTCATGTATATAAGCTATAAACTTTATCATAACTTGACTTAGAGAGCTTATGAAAAATAGGTTATACAATATAGAGTCTGCTTGGGCGTCGCATCACATATCATTGTCCGATCAATAAAAGTAACCAAAAAAATTATATAATATAAGCATATCATAAGTTATTTCCATAAGCTGTCACAAACACCTAAATAAGTGTTTGTTCATTAACAAATTCAAATAGGGTCTTAAACATATACACACGACGCTTAGAGAAGTAAATATGGTGTGGTTTAAAGAATCAAGTATAAAATTATAATTGTTGATTAAAAATAATTATGAATGTAGCAAATTATATACTTATAATATATATATATATATATATATATATATATATATATATATATACTTATAATCGTGCAAGTTTATTTACAATCCTAATCATTAGATTTTGAAGTAATTGTGCCAATCTCTCATGAATGTACCTCTTAATTTACGGGCTAATAAAATTTAACCATTTTAGAAGGAAAAAAGCATGACCTCGTACACCATCATGGTCAAGCTATAAACAAGGAAAGATTTGTTATGGCTACCACCTTTGTGGCTTTGTGCTATCATAGTGTCCGTTACATCTACTTTATGTTTTGTCATTTTTATCACAAGTAACTTAACTTTAATTGTAAACAAAGTTTTGTAGTTGACCAAGCATGCCACACATATAGGCACACAATTTCCACAAGCAAGCACACAACATGAACACATAGATTGAGAAAGTTTGTTGGAAAAAACAGAGGGCAAACAATTGTGAGTTTATGTCTAAAAGAATGATATTTTTACTTAATCACCCAATGAACATACAGAAGATAATAGTGTCTTGTTTTGTATATCTATTTTTTTCTTGTACTTTCTTTTAATGTTGGTGCTTCAATGAGATGGAAACCACTTTGTATAATTATTATGATAAGAGTAGCTGAAGTGGGAAACTTAGACATAGTGAAGTGACAGAATATGTGTTTATGAAACCTGCCATGTGTACACAATGGTAGTGCTAAGTCCGCAACACACGTGGAGCCCCATGGGTAAGAGGATTAAGGTTTGATTTCCACAAAACATACTTTTGAGGGGTGAGTAGCTTTAAATGTGACCAAGCTAAGAATCAAGGATTAGGGATGACAAAGCGGGCCTCCCCAGCGTGAGCTTGTCTAAAACAGGCTGACCCACCCGACCTACCAAGGGGGTGATGGATTGACAAGTGAGTCCAGTACGCTTGTCGGGGTCTAGTGTGGGCTGCCCGTCAAAAATCAAAAAACTAAATCGAATGAAAAATGAGTAAAGCAAATTTGGGCTAAAGCGGATTAAAATGGCTGGTTGGCTTGCCTGAGCCCACCTAAAATGGGCTACAACGCCATGCTAGCTCGCCCAAAACATGTAAAAAACAAAAAAAAAAAATGTTAAAAGTTAGGAACATTTATATATAGCTTGGCGGGCTAGTCTGTCCGGCCTCGCTCTTGGCTCATTTGTCAGTAGGCTCGGTGAGTAGTAGGAGAACTGACATGTCTTGCCCTGCCTGACCCCATTTTTGGCAGGTTGGCTCGTCGAGCTTAACTAACTTTATTATCCTATCAAGGATTAGTCTCACAGTGATGGTGGAAATCATGGAGATGCTCTAGTGTCACTGAGGACAACGCACCCTAATTACCATGAATTAAAAAAATTAACCGGCCATGCAGTGACGGAGCTTGCCCAAAATATTAGGAGGAGCCGCCAATACTAACTAAATTATTATTATTGAATTCGTTAATCATATATACGAATATATATAAAAGGAGCGATGTACCTAAAAAATACATGAATCATTTGCTAATAATTTTTTTAAGAAATAAAAATCATTTAGCGCTAATAAATTTGTACAAAAAAAATAATATTAAGTCACTTATGGGCATCAAAAATACCATTGGTTGGGCATGAACTAATGATATTATGGAACACCCCCCAATATATTTATCTTAATTGTATTTTCAAGAAATTTGATTATTTTATGAATGTCAATAATTAGATTAGATAAGGGGCATTCCACTTTCGCTTGGATTGAGGGGTACAATGGCTCCTTTGGGCTCTCATAAAGCTCCGTCCCTGCGGCCATGTGTGATGAATATCTTAAGAACATGTTTGATTGAATAATGATATAACATATTTGTTATCCTCTTCTTTTTCTCCAATAAAAACATTAATATTTTACTCCCTCCGTCCCACATTATATGTCGTTTTGGGTCATTTCACACATATTAAGAAAAGTAGTTAATTTTGTATGGGAAAGAGAAATTGTGAGTTAGTTTACCAAATTAACCTTCATTAATGACATTCGAAAGATAAATTAGTAGAGTTAAGAAAGAGATATTATTAAAAATGAAGGGTATGGTAGGAAAGAAACAATAATCTTTCATTGGAATTCAAAAGAGTCGTGTATTACGGGACAAATTTTTTTGGCTAGAAAGTCATATAATATGAGACGGAGGGAGTAATAAATTAATTTTCTCTTTCTCTTTAAATAATATATTCTCCTCTTTATCAGGTAAAAATTAATTAGGATTAGACTTCATAATAGACTTCGTAATAATTGAGATGAATACTTGAGAAAGAGAAGTCCACGTGCACATCTGCCACGTGTGCAGACCTAATCTTGGTGGCATCTGAGTTGCAATTTGCATCCAAGACAGCTTCCACAATTAGGAGAAACTAGGGTGATTACCCGTGCGCTACACGGTGTGGGGTGGCAATTAATACGGTGCATTATGTGGTATGCATTATGAGGTACCCACTAATGAACATGGTTACAAATTAGGAGAAATTGTAACCAGACTCTCACTATTTACCTAAGTGGGCCACTGCCAGTTTACTATCAGCCATCCAAATCAAGTGTGGATTGAAACTATTCCGGTACACATACCTAAACTTAAAAGTATTTTGCAAATAATTATCTTGAACTTAATGTATTTTGCAAACCGTTCCGGTACACTAAAAAGTCTTACATTGCTTGAGTATCAATGTCGAGGGTAGTTTATAAACACACTCACTTTCTTAACTCGTCGAGGCGCCTTTCAACAAGGACAAAATCGTGACAACTCCCTAGGTCGAAGCAGACAATTCCTCGTAAAAATAGTATGATTTTGACGGAGTATATCATATATGAATGTAAGGTCAAGTGTGAAAGTGATATCAAATTTAACTCTTACTGCCGGCTAATATATTGATTAGTCAACAACAGAGTTTAATTATGGGGTCAAATTTGAGTCACCGCCGAATCTTTTTTCTGGTGAAATTCCTTAGTTGACACCTATGCAAGGAACACAATGTTAGCATGAGTGCGCTTACGCACTAAGATTTATTTGTCCCTTTGCAAAGCTTTTCCATTCATCTAATTGGGGGCAAAAAAACAATGCCATTTATTTATTTTTCTAAGCCAATGATAACCCAGCTACATTCATAAACGTGGATTACAACATCACTTTATGAATATATATACTTGTACTATACATCATAATCATAATCATAATCATAATGATATCTAACTATACTTATGTAACTATATCCAAATACTTAGCTTTCTATTACTTCCACGTCACCTGCACTTATGCACTACAACCAAATTATCTCTTGAGTATCTCTACATTACACGTATGTGTATTCTGTTTTGGTACTCTACATTTGAGTAAATCATCAATTTAGTTTCTAAAATTATAGGGTCCAACAATTTGTATTTGAAATTGGTGAAATTCTGAAATCATTTTTGAAATTGTTCCGGACTGGGCCAAGAAGCCCGAGTTCAAATTTGGGCTTAGAAGCGGCTCAACCATGTGAGCGAAGCATTTCTCATTGTTGAGCCACGCGCCGCAGGCTGAGAGCGCACATCCATATCCAATGGGCGACAACGCACCATGTCACTTATGCGCTGGATGCGCCCCAGGCACACCTGGCGCCTATAAATACCATCTCATCCCCCTGTGCCAGGTACACATTCACTCTCCTTGAATTCTCATCACTGACTTGAGCGTCGGAGTGTCATTGCAGGTACAACCTCCGACTCGGACTCTGAGGCACGACTTCCACAAGAGCCCTACCAACTATTCAAGCCGGACAACCCGAGCTTGAATAAGGTACATATCAAAAAATAAAAGTTTTATTTATCACATTCCTTGGAGACAATTTCAAGAAGGCTTAATTATAGTTTTGGTCCCCCTATTTTCCCCAATTCACGATTTTGGTCCCTTAAGTTTTAATTTGACGATTTTGATCCCCCTATTTTCCCAATTTGTAAAATCAAGGTCCCCCTCTTAATTGGTCAAAATTGAAAGTCAATTTTGACTGACTTATCCTACGTGGCAGTCCACGTAGACTGCCACGTAGGCGCACTGTTCATCCCCCATCCTCTCTCACTGTTCATCTCTCTCTCTCTCTCACATCCCTCTCCTCTCTCTCACAACCCCCTCTCCCACCGTGACCCCCTCCCCCCACCGTGACCCCCTCCCCCACCGTGACCCCCTCCCCTTCGCACCTCCCCCCTCCCCCTTCGCACCTCCCCCCTCGCTCTCACTGTCGCACCTCCCCTCCCTCTTCTCTCGCCGATCCTCCTCCCACTGTGTCTCTCTCTCTCCTTTCTCTCTCACCGTCACCACCCACAGCCACCGTGTCTCTCTCTCTCTCCTTGCATCTCTGAATCTCTCTCACTCTCTGTCTCTTTCGTACGCTTCTGTTTCTCTGAATCGAAGGGGAAGGGGAAAACGAGGGGGGGTGCGAAGGGGAAGGGAGAGGGAGGAGGATCGGTGAGGGGGGAGATGCGAAGAGGGAGAGCGACGAGAGAGAGAACGGTGAGAGAAGAGGGAGGGGGTTGCGACAATGAGAGTGAGGGGGGAGGTGCGAAGGGGAAGGGGGTCACGGTGGGGGGAGGGGGTCACGGTGGGAGAGGGGGTCACGGTGGGGGAGGGGGTTGTGAGAGAGAGGAGAGGGATGTGAGAGAGAGAGATGAACAGTGAGAGAGGAGGGGGATGAACAGTGCGCCTACGTGGCAGTCTACGTGGACTGCCACGTAGGATAAGTCAGTCAAAATTGACTATCAATTTTGACCAATTAAGAGAGGGACCTTGATTTTACAAATTGGGAAAATAGGGGGATCAAAATCGTCAAATTAAAACTTGAGGTACCAAAATCGTGAATTGGGGAAAATAGGGGGACCAAAACTGTAATTAAGCCTTTCAAGAATTAAATTGACCCTCCATAAAATACAAATATGATCAAGGATTTTCAATTTTAGATCTTATTTTGAAATTCTGTTAATTTCGGGGGGGGAAAGTGTTTTTTGCTACAATTTCAAGAACTAACGGCATATGTGGAACAATGTCACAAATGACTCACCGCGCATCTAATTTGATGTAACTAGAGAGGGCTTATGCGATGACGAAGCATCAGAACACGAGAATAAGGCTCAGCACCACTATTTGAGTAAATTACCAATTCAGTCCCTAAAATTATGAGTTGGACAATTTTGTATTTGAATATGACGAAATTCTAAGATGACTTCTGAAATTAAAAAAAATTCATCGCATTCTTTCAGACAATTTCAAGAACTAGGTTGCCCGCCCAAAAACGACTAATAATATGATCGAGAATTTTCAATTGTAGAAATTATCGTAAATTTTTTTAAATTTTGGGGATCAAATTGTCTAATACGGACAATTTCAATGACTTGGTGCATGTTTTGAACGGTGTCACCAACAACTCACGGCACGTCTAATTTGATACAACTAGAGAGAACTTCTACGGTGAAAAAGCAAAGAGACGTGAGAACTCACGGCACGTCTATTTTAAACTAACACTAAAGTGATGAATCACTTTTTTTTGAATCACTTATTTATCAAAGTTTCCTTTTTTTGTTTGTTGTCATCATGGTCCTATCTCAACTCAACCAAATGATAATATACAATAACAAACATTACGCAACTAGTCCTAATATTGCTTCTTCTTTTTTATTTCCAAAAAGCAAAAAGTATTTTCAAAATCAAAAGAAAAAGAAGCATATAGTCCAACTTCAATGTTATCCACACACAAAAAACAATCAAAAAATGGAAAACAGCAATATCTACAAAACTATGTTTCGTGAGGGAATGAAATTACATACACCAACACGAAATTCGCATTACAGTTACATATAGTGATCATGATTTTTAGGCAAATTAAAGTTGAACAACATGGATGAAATGCATGTAATGGGAAGGCTTTTGAAGACAGAAAGTTAATGATTTTTATCAAATAATTGTAAAGGTCGTGTTATCATGATATTGTTCATAAAAAGAGGCTATCAAATCATAGCTCTATATTTTTCAATGGGACAAGAATCAGAATCTTTAGATTCTTGATTCTGTATCAAACTTTGTGTGAGTGATCCCAACATTGACCACTTAAAGTTTTGGCATAATATAGTCTCCTTGCTTTAATAATTTACTTAAAATTATGTTTCAATAAATTCTTAATTTATCTCTCTACATTCCAAATCTTAGCTCAAAAAAGAGTGAAAGAAAAAAAGTCGAAAAGAATTACGGATTGCTTGATGTCGACACTTTTAAAAACAATTTTCTATTTTAAAAAAATTAACAAAGAACAAATTTATACTTTCTTAATTTTTCGAAAACAGAAAATTGTTTTTAGAAGCCTAATCAAACATACTCTGAATTATTTCTTTTAGAGTAGTAATGTTGATCATCATACTCATTAGACAATGAGGCGGATAAGTTATTTAATTATGGCTTAACTATGTCTTTAGAAACATGTAACTGAGAAATTGGTGAGATTATTGTCTAATGTTTTTTTTTCGATAAGTAGAAATTAATAACATTGATATGGTTTAGCTTGAGCATCATGGTGCACCCACTCTACCCATTTTCTATGAAGGATTGCAGAGGACACAAAATCATTTGTTACCAAAACTAGATGAAGAATACACCAACACATTAAGAGTTTACTCTCCCAATCGGGCAGAGATCTCACTAGATTTACACAAGATAAGGCAAGTGAGCTTAACACCAAAAAATAAAGGAAAAAAGAAAAAGAAAAACAAGGCTAAAGGGAACACTACTACATCAGCAAAATACAAGCTTTATTGTCTAATGTTGATTAAATAAATTAAGAAATAATGATTATTATGAGGGAAAAAATAAAGAGAAGATTTGGTACCTTTAGAGTTCTTGGAAGAATGCACTCCTCTAGAATTCACAAAATTGAAGTTCGCATCACAGTGGTTGCATATGCATATTGCAGTTCTCTGATAATTTCTGACACAATAGAGATTCAAGATCATCAAATTTTTGTTTAACTTGATGAATGGCGATTGTGACTGAGATAGTTTTATAGATTCTAAAATATCTGCAAAAAATGTTGAAAGCTTGTTGGAATGGTTCAAGTACAGAGATCTGTTTTAACATCCTCAAATTCCAATTTTCCTTTTTTTCTGGCTAATGTTATAATTATTGTTTTTTTGTAAGAATAAGAATATTGTTTCTTGGCTATACTCACAAAATTGAACATGTTATATATAATTGAATGAAGGGATTAAATTGTGTTTTTTATATTACAAAGGTAAACAAAATATTCTAGTTCCATATATGTGCACTAAAATATTATTTGATTAGGCTTAGTTGTTACTATATAATTAGTTTGGTTTATTTCATACGTAATGTAAACTATTTTTTATAGCAATGTAAACAAATTTTTAATTGTTTATATGCGGTTTAAATTGTATTGCAGGCTTAGTGTTAAATTTATATTATCATTTAATTATGTAGTTATTTATATTAAAGGCCAAGAGATTTTGTCACTTCCAAACATCACTAGCTATTTAGGTGCACAAAGGAACAACAACTAGTACTATATTAAACTAGAAGAAGAATGATTTGGAGCAGCACCAATAATATATTTTTTTACATTGACCAATCTACTATAGTCTACTATAGATATATACAAATTCACCACATATGATTTTACCAATACCCCCATTCTATCTAAATGACACCTCAAATTTTTTAGGGTAAAAATGTCATTACTCTATTTCTTCTTTTTTTTTCTCGTTATTCTTACACTCTCTTTCTTACTTTTCACTTTTCTCTTAAACTCTCTTTCTTCCTTTTTTCTCTTTCTTCTTACACTCTCTTTCCTCATTTTTACTTTTCTTTTACACTCTCTTTCTTCCTTTTTTTTTTCTTTTTACTTTACTTTTCCCATAAATAATTATTCTCTTTCTCTTATCACTTCACTTTAATTCTTTTAACTAAATTTCTAAATTTATACAAACACTACTTTAATTAAAAAAATTGAAGACTACTACTATAAACCTACTATCTAAAAAACAAGAAGACTTAATGACTATTTAAATTAGTAATTAATATTTAAAACAAATATCTCTTATTGATAGTCTAATATCTAACTTTTATTATCTACTATAATCTACTAATCAATTAAAATAATCAATTGAAACTACGAGATAACTGCACTGATAAACAAAAAACACGGGATAACTGCAGTGATATATAAAAAAAACACGAGATTAATATTTACCATTGATATTTATAATTTTTTTTGAAAATTTATAATTAATATTTACCATTGATAATTATAATTTTGGAAAACTACTATAAAACTACTATCTAAAAAAACACGTGATAACTGCAATAATCTACTATAATCTACTAATCAACTCAAATAATCTAATATAAAAATACGGGATAACTGCAATAATCTACTAATCAACTCAAATAATCAATTGAAACTATGAGATAACTGCAATGATATATAAAAACTCACGGGATAACTACACAAATATATAAAAAGACAAAGGATTAATATTTGTCATTGATAATTAAATTTTTTGAAGACTACTATAAACCTACTATCTAAAAAACAATAATATTTAATGACTATTTAAACTACTGATTAATATTTAAAATAAATATTTCTTATTCATAATCTATTATCTCTCTTTTACTATTTACTATAATCTATTAATCAACTAAAATAATTAATTGAAACTACGAGATATATAAAAAAACACGGGATTAATATTTGTCATTGATAATTATAGTTTTTGGAAACTACAATCTAAAAAAACAAGAAGGCTTAATGACTATTTAAACTGATTAATATTTAAAACACACGCGACAAATATTTGTCACTAATACCTAAAAAATGACAAAATAATTGTTACTGATATATAAAAAAACACGGGATAAATATTTGTTATTGACAATCTACTATCTATCTTTCACTATCTACAATAATTTACTAATCAACTCAAATAATCAATTGAAACTATGAGATAACTGCACTGACATAAAAAAAACACTGGACAACTGCACTGATATATAAAAAATACGGGGATAATTGCAATGATATATAGATTTATACAAATTCACCACATATGATTTTACCAATACCCCCATTCTATCTAAATGACACCTCAAATTTTTGAGGGTAAAAATGTCATTACACTCTATTTCTTCTTTTTTTTCTCTTTATTCTTACACTCTCTTTCTTACGTTTCACTTTTCTCTTACACTCTCTTTCTTCCTTTTTTCTCTTTCTTCTTACACTCTCTTTCCTCATTTTCACTTTTCGTTTACACTCTCTTTCTTCCTTTTTTTTTCTTTTTACTTTACTTTTCCCGTAAATAATTATTCTCTTTCTCTTATCACTTCACTTTAATTCTTTTAACTAAATTTCTAAATTTATACAAACACTACTTTATTTAAAAAAATTGAAGACTACTACTATAAACCCACTATCTAAAAAACAAGAAGACTTGATGACTATTTAAATTAGTAATTAATATTTAAAACAAATATCTCTTATCTACTATAGATTTATACAATTTCACCACATATGATTTTACCAATACCCTCATTCTATCTAAATGACACCTCAAATTTTTGAGGGTAAAAATGTCATTACACTCTATTTCTTCTTTTTTTTCTCTTTATTCTTACACTCTCTTTCTTACTTTTCACTTTTCTCTTACACTCTCTTTCTTCCTTTTTTCTCTTTCTTCTTACACTCTCTTTCCTCATTTTCACTTTTCTTTTACACTCTCTTTCTTCCTTTTTTTTCTTTTTACTTTACTTTTCCCATAAATAATTATTCTTTCTCTTATCACTTCACTTTAATTCTTTTAACTAAATTTCTAAATTTATACAAACACTACTTTAATTAAAAAAATTGAAAACTCCTACTATAAACCTACTATCTAAAAAACAAGAAGACTTGATGACTATTTAAATTAGTAATTAATATTTAAAACAAATATCTCTTATTGATAATCTAATATCTAACTTTTATTATCTACTATAATCTACTAATCAACTAAAATAATGAATTCAAACTACGAGATAACTGCATTGATAAATAAAAAACACGGGATAACTGCAGTGATATATAAAAAAAAAACACGAGATTAATATTTACCATTGATATTTATAATTTTTTTTGAAAATTTATAATTAATATTTACCATTGATAATTATAATTTTGGAAAACTACTATAAAACTACTTTCTAAAAAAAACACGTGATAACTGCAATAATCTACTATAATCTACTAATCAACTTAAATAATCTAATATAAAAATACGGGATAACTGCAATAATCTATTAATCAACTCAAATAATCAATTGAAACTATGAGATAACTGTAATGATATATAAAAACTCACGGGATAACTACACAAATATATAAAAAGACAAAGGATTAATATTTGTCATTGATAATTAAGTTTTTTGAAGACTACTATAAACCTACTATCTAAAAATAATAATATTTAATGACTATTTAAACTACTGATTAATATTTAAAATAAATATTTCTTATTCATAATCTACTATCTCTTTTACTATTTACTATAATCTATTAGGCAACTAAAATAATTAATTGAAACTACGGGATATATAAAAAAACACGAGATTAATATTTGTCAGTGATAATTAAATTGTTTGAAACCTACTACTACAAACCTACTATCCAAAAAAGAAGCAGACTTAATGACTATTTAAATTACTAATTAATATTTAAAAAATTATTTCTTATTGATAATCTACTATCTAACAAATTTACTATCTACTATAATCTACTATCAACTAAAATAATCAATTGAAACTACCAGATAACTGCACGAATATATAAAAAACACGGGATAACTGCAGTGATATATAAAAAAAGCGGGATTAATATTTGTCATTGATAATTATAGTTTTGAAAACTACTATCTAAAAAAACAGGAAGGCTTAATGACTATTTAAACTGATTAATATTTAAAACACACGCGACAAATATTTGTCACTAATATCTAAAAAAGGACAAATAATTGTCACTGATATATAAAAAAAACACGGTATAAATATTTGTTATTGATAATCTACTATCTATCTTTCACTATCTTCAATAATCTACTAATCAACTCAAATAATCAATTGAAACTATGAGATAACTGCACTGACATAAAAAAACACTGGACAACTGCACTGATATATAAAAAAAACGGGGATAATTGCAATGATATATATAAAAACACGGGATAGTTGCACTGATATATAAAAAAAAACATGGGATAACAACACTGATATATAAAAAAACGCTGCACTGATATATACAAACACACGGGATAAATGCACATATTGTTTTTAAATGATACTTTTACATTTTTAGTTTTAATATTTATCAATTTTTTATTTGAAACTCCTTTTTTATCTACTTTAAATTTTTCTTTATTTTCACGGGGTAATGTTCAGACTATTTAAATACTGTGTAAATTCATTCCTAAAAAGAACACGACAGCACCTGTCCGTATGCAAGTCATCCTCTATATTTTACGATTGATTTTAGATTAATGAGATTTCAAACTAACGTTTCTATTTGAGGTAATCGTATGACGTGACGCGATCGGCCCGTGCGGATGCACGGGTACGGTACTAGTTGTAATTATATGATACTGTAAAAGTAGGACTTTATGGGTGGAATTGACCATATTCCAGTAAGTTAATATGGCCAGATAACGGTGGGAAAATACTAAAATATAAGTTAATATTTTTTTTGATGAAAAAAAAAAGTTAATATAGCACATACAATAATATAGAGAAGGCACCCAAGATTCTCGTTTCAAATCCAGTCTTGGGAATGCAACAGCGTTAAAACTTTTAAGGGAGAGTTTTGTTGCCAATTGTAGTCTACCCAGTACGGGTGGGCACGGTACGTACACTTTGGGTTGGTTCAGATAACTGGGTTGGGTTGGTTTTCAAATAAAAATTTAGAACCCATTAAACCCAGTGGCGGACCTGGCTTACATCCAGGGGGTTCAACTGAACCCCCTGGAATTTTTTTTTTGCACTAAATACCCTATATAAATAGCCTAAATCTCTTGAAATTTTAGTTTTGACCCCCCTGAAAATTTTAAATTGTACTAGTAGACCAAGTTTTGCACCCATTTGACACTGGCCTTAAAAAATTTGACACCCCTGACCCCGGGGTCCTGGGTTCGCCACTGATTAAACCCAACTCAACCATACCATTATGACCTTACATGTACTAATTTTTTTGTATGTGACTTTACATATGCTAATTGATAATTAAAGTCTAAGTGCAGAGAACTCTTAAATAAATTCTCAATTTCATTTTTAAAAATAATTTAATTCTTCCTTAATGTGTCAATGAGAACTTAATTTAGTCTACCTTGAAAATTAATTCCGATGTAAATATTAACCAAATTTAGGTGCAAAGTACTCTTAAATATGTAGTTGAATGTTACTTATAACTTTTTTGTTTTGGAGGTTGTAGAAATTTATTGAAGAAAGCGGATTCATGGGTGGAAAATGATCTATTTAGTTTCTTTAAGACATTTTCGTATGAAGAAATTTTTCTTTTGCATGAGCTTCATGGGTTTTCTAAAGGCATTTTCATTTTGTATTTGGTTTAATTAGTTGTAATGGAAGTCCAAATTAAGGCATATTATTCTCTCTTTTTTGATTTTTTGTGAAAAAGTATTTTACTAATGAACCTAGTACACAACCTGGTTTGGGTCACAGGAAAATTTGGGTCTAATTTTGCTGAGCCCAACCCATAAGTATTTGATTGAGTTGGGTATTTAAACACATCAAAACCCACTCCGACACCCACCCCTACTATCTGACTCGAGGAATTAGTCTCAGCAGTTGTGCGCAAAGGATACTCGATTTACACCAAAAAGATAATACAGAGAATACCATTCAATCAGGTTGGCTTGCCCCATTTCTATTGAGTTTTCATAATATTTTTAATGTTTTTCAACAAGTATATCCATGACCAAAATCATGTGAAATTAAAACTCTGGGCCAGCTGTCCTGCCCCTCGAGGCACCTACAATGAGCGAGAGATTAGTCACTGTTGTCCGTGCGGTGGATACCCGGGTTTACCCAAAATCATGTGATAAAGTCAACTACTGTTCAAATATTGAAGGATAATCTTGCTTTTGAGGCTTTACCAATTCGAGTTGAAGATCAGAGGATCAATCAGCTAAGAGGAGGAAAGGAGATTCTCATAGTGAAATGTATATGGAGGGCAGCAACAAAAGAGAGTTCCACTTGGAAATTGGAGAGCTAGATGAGAGGGTTGTAATAAACATTTAAAAATTTGTTTACGTTGCAATAAAAAAATAGTTTACATTACGTATAAAATAAAAGGATTGAAACACTACCCTTATTTCAACCACTTGAACAAGTGTTTAAAGGAAGAAAATTTT
Source organism: Astragalus membranaceus (assembly GCA_039519185.1). Lineage (NCBI taxonomy): Eukaryota > Viridiplantae > Streptophyta > Magnoliopsida > Fabales > Fabaceae > Astragalus > Astragalus membranaceus. Next base: position 5,992,520 of record CM076852.1, read on the forward strand.
TTAAAAAAAAAACTGGAACCCAAACTTTAGGGTGTTGGGCAGGCTAACTTAGGTATTTTAGGGGTCAAAATGTAATTTTAACTTCAGCAATGCTATATATCCCGAACTTATTGTTCAGGAAATTTTACTACTGTGAAATTTCTTTGTCTTAATAAATGAGACCAATCATAAATATATAAATGTGGTCGAGGGATTGACCAACCAATCAAAGAGTTTCGGGATGAATATCGGAACAAACACATCGGGACATCCAACATTTCAGTTTTAACTTAGACAATTCAGAAAGTGCTAATGTAAGAAAAAGATTTGCGCTAGGAAAAAAACACCCAAGTTAAGGGAAATATCTAATAATGAGTTTTAATTTCACGAGTTGTGTTATGTTTGATTGTTTGATGATTGTTTCGATTGTAGTATGTGCATTATATTACTATGTGGATTACTAGTATGAAACCTGTGCTACGCACGGGAAACAACTTTCATATTATATTTTTCATTAAAAATTATTGTGGAGATTATATTAAATTATTTATTAATCAAATTATTTCTGAATTTATGAAATTGGTATAAAAATAACCTGTTAAAAAAATGTTACTTGTTTATATTATACTATACTATATAATGGTATTTGAGACGATCAATATAAACAAAATATAATTTATATTAAATTATAATATTATAGGTAAATTTAATGAATTTTAAAGTTCAAAAAGTAACTAATACAATGAAAGTTTCATTAATATATATATATATATATATATATATATATATATATATATATATATATATTTACAATAGCTTTGATTTTTTTCTGATGTATTTCCAGCTTCTCGCATTGTAATTTTCTTTTGTTTTGATGTATCTTGTATTGTTCATCTCAAGCTAGAAGTGTTGTGAATACCTTCTAGCAAGCAAATGACTATTAGATAATATTAGAATAATTGAAAATAACATATTTAATCTTATCTAGATTTTAGGGTTCGTTTGTTAGAGTTTGTTTGATTTAAGTTAAGATATATGTACTATTTTTATGGCTATATAAGCCCTCTTTAGCTTTACTTTTGTAATCAATTTATTTTCAACAATCAATAAAAATTTTCCACTTTTGCTTTCTCTATTCTTGATATTCAACACTTATTGTGTAACACCCCGATATTTCTTTAACAAAGAAATACCTAAATATACAATTTGGTATAAATCAGAGTATAAAAATTCCTGTTTAGATATACATCTTTACAAGAAACAGCGGAAACTATAAATATAACATTATACAAGTTCGAGTCATAAGACCGAATACAGAGACTACATCAGAAGAATCCAGAACATAGATGGAAGATTACATCTCCAACTTCTCCTCGAGCCTGACGACTAACTGTGCCACCTGCTGTCCTTATAACCTGTTCTCTGTAAAAACAACAAATATGGATTGGGTGGGACAACTTGTCTCAGTGAGTCCTACCGTGCCCCCTCACTGACACTCGGTTCAATTATTAAACCGTTACAACAAAAGCTGACATAACAATGTCTTATTTATTAATCGAATTGCCGACCGCACAACGACTGCTAATCCCGGCAATTCGTGAATAGTACTTAACATGATCCGGCCGCACAACAATCTGCTAATCCCGGTAACCATGTGTCTAACTTAGCACAAACCGGCCGCACAACAATTTGCTAATCCCGGTAACCCAGGAATTGACCACGCCAAGACGTATACAGGGCCTAGGGTGAGGGTTCATGACTTCCCTTCCTAGTATGCTACTTGTCGGGTCGTCACCCAACGCGATACATATGACAATACATATCAAATCTCGAGAGTTAGATAATTTATATCTTTTCGATCACCAAAGGATCAGTCACATAATAATTGGATAAACAATATCCATATCGATCTATAACCCTGTTTAGATGAATTCAATAGTTAGACATCTGGCATTATAATCATATTCAATTGACATATATAAATATATATATTCAGTCAGTCCATCAGTTGGTGTACTCACACGCGTACTAGGGTTTCGGTTTTTCGATCAAATAGGCGTTCAAAGCTCTTTTTTCAAAATCATGAGTTGAACAAGTTCAAAATAAGGTTTTCAGTAAGGCAGTATCCTTAAAATTGGTTGGGAAGAAGATTAGAAGTGGTTTGGGATCGAAAAGAGCGAACGAAATGAGAAATCAGTGTCCGGTAGCAGAACCTCACGCACGGTCCGTGCCCAGTGGCGCACGACCCGTGCGTGGTGCACTAAATTAAAATACCCATCTGCGAAGTGGGCGCACGGTTCGTGCCCAGGGGCGCACGATCCGTGCGTCCGGTTCTGTTTCCCGATTCCAATCCGGTTCTCATTCCGCTTTTCCGTTTCTCGCCCAAATCGAATTCCGATCGTAATCCAACCTGAAACCAAATTTAATATACCACAATCCAGACCATATTCCAGTGAAAGCGTTTAAATCACAATTTTGTAAATTGTTCAACATTTCAATAAAAACCGTAAAAACGCGATATTGCTCGAAAACGGTTTTCGGTTCCAAAATCTTTCGAAAACAGGATAAAAGCCTTATGACTCAAAACCGACATATTTTCAGGACACACAAAAATATCCCTATCCGTGAGTAGAACTCACCCGGTTGACGATCTCGCGAGAAATCACGTCGGAGCACGGATGACCGGACCGTAACCACTCGAACAATCCTCGTAGTCACGTACACGCTCCGAATGCCTCCGCAACTGAATTCAGCAACCAACACCCCTCTTGATACTGACTTCATCTCCGGTGTATAGAATTGACGTCTCGCGCGACTTGACAACTCGAATCCCAATTACGACGAATCACATTTCCAGCTTCTTCTTTCTGTTTTCCAGCAACAGTTTGCAGATTTGCAACTGCCATATCTATGTCAATTCGCAACCAAACTCCTTCAAATCAGTGACCATTCTAAATAGGATTTTGTCTACTTTCTGATGAGGAAGATTCACACGCTTGCATCCAGTGGTTTGGGAGATATCACCAAGACAAGGTGACTGGTTCAGGATAGTGCTTGATTCTGAAACCGTAACTTGGGAACATGATATCTCCTTCATTTCTCCATGAAATCATACGGTGCTTGTGCCCAAAATGAAGATCTTTGTGTCTAGTTTCCAGAGGACAAGAATCACGATCATCGGAGTAGTGTACAGTGAGATACGATGAAAACAATGAAGGTGGGTGAATACAGGGTTCTGGGTAGGAGTGCTGCTTGCTTGAGAAATCGTTTTTCCCAGCCTTTGAAACTTCTCCCATTCAAACCAAAACTCTAAATTCGAGCTTCCAAGGCACCAGCAAGCTCTTTACGCACTAGACTCGAATTTCAGCTCCCATCCATTCTATGAATGTTGCTAATCATGATGTGGTTCTCAAAACATACATGCATTCATCATCCAAGTACAATCCAACCCATTTTTTATGAACTTTGAGTTTGCAACTTCAACAATGGTAGAATAAGGTAGAGAGGAATGTAGAGGGAAATTTTAGGATCAGTGGATAGAGGAGGAAGAGCTGAAGCCAATGGTGTGAAGAAATGGCACATGCATGAGGGTCTCGATAAGCCCTCCACCTTCTTCTTCCACTTTCTCTCATGCCCCCTTCTCCTCCTTTCTTCTTAAATTTCTGTTTTGCTCTCTATTATTTCTAAGTTCTGAAAATGAGGTGAAGAAGGGAGTTCAGCTGGGGTAAGAATAAGGGCTGAGGGTTAAATGGTGAGGAAATGACCATTTTGCCCTTGGGCCATCTATCCAAGGTTTTTGGTACTAGAACCCCTAAAATCCTATGGTTTTCTACTCGGCAAAGGTTTCTCGACTACCTCTCTCTCGAGTTGCGATTAATCATTTCGTTCAATTGATAAATCTTCGATGTGAGGAGAAATGACGATTTTACCCTTCAGCTGAATTGTTCAATTAAATTATGACTAAGCCACAATTAAATGTAGAGTAGGATTTCTTTGGACTTTTCCTCGACTATTAATCCCCGAGACACGACCAATTATTCCCACAAATAATTACTCGGTCTTAGGCATCATAGTACAAGTCTTTAAAAATTAGGGATGTTACAATCACCCCAACTTTTAAAAATTTTGTCCTCAAAATTGACAAGACGAATCTTAATCAAAAAGGTATTGATATCGGGTCATCATGTCCTCTTCCAATTCCTGAGTAGCCTCTTCGGCTGAGAAGCCTTCCCAGACTATCGTGACAATCGGAATCGTCCTTGACCTCAATGTCTTCATGCCACGCCCTAGGATATGACTAGGATAAGGTTGGAATGATAAATCCGGTCGAAGATCGATCGTTTCAACGCTCAACGGCTGAAGTGGATCGGGAATTCATTTTCTCCACTGAGACACGTGAAAGACATCATGAAGATACAGACTTTCTTCAGAAATTAACTATTCCGACCTCTTGAAAGCTGACACTAATTGTTATGGACAATGGAATGCCTACAATCTGTTGAGGATACGAACTCATAGTTATGGTATCCACACATCCTGCACTATCGAAGTCAGGAATTCGGAAGGTTTCGGCCTAGCCGTAGCTTGAATTGGAACGAAACGATGACTTTAAGAGAATTTCTTTGGAATCAAACCATACGGTATCCAGAAGAAAAGTTTTCTTCTCTTCCCGAGTTACGCTCACATAAGCGCTTGACTCATTTTACTAAAAATCTCGACTGAAGCAAACAGAGTTATTTTATAAAACAGGTTGACTTTCAGTCCAAGGAATCTAGAAACGATTTTCCTTGCAACCGAATCCAGGAAAAACTCTAAAATAATAGTAAAATATTCTTTCATTAAATCAGTTCCAAAACTTGAAAGTACAATAGTTCCATTTGAATGAAAATTCTTTTCAATGGGGTTTCTAATGACGATAGTTTGAAAATACGACTATCCCAAAAGTTAATTCACCCCAACTTATAGATGACCTTACTCAATGCACGACGCTTCACAAAGCGGAATCTTATTCTCCGATATTTAAGATTTACGAGTTTGAAAGTGAGAGTAGAAGTGTTACTTTGTTGGAACCAGCCATTTGTGCGATCAAGATCTCACAAACTTCTATTATCGTGCCTGAGTTTGGCCCCGTTAAGACAAAACAATTGGGTTCGTTCGAGGAAGGGATCGGGAAGGACATTGAGCCGAAAGGGAAAACGGGTATTTGTTTTAAAATTTTTCCAAGGCGATCTTCTATTCGATTCAATTCATTTCCCTTCAATTCCTTTCTCGAATCAGTCCAAGATAAAACTTCGAGGTTAGAACAAAGGCTTGTATTTCGTGACAAAAATAGACACGACTCAATTGTCTCAAGAGACTACACAAAGGTTGTAGGATTCACTATCAAAGACTCATGTGCCATACATTCACTGTCCAATCATTCAGTCTCAGACCGACATACGGTTCATCCTCCGACCTTCTTCCATCATACGGGTATAGTGGGTGGAAGGGAAAAACACTATACGTACTCAACTGTCGGATTGTCCTAGAAAGGCATCGTGTACTGGACCACGATCGGACAATTCTGAATTCAGCACATACTTAATTTATCGACGTCTAACCATAGGTTAATAGAATGGAGAACTAGTCTTGACCCATCCGATGGATCAAAGTCACGACAACTTACTGTTGGTCTTAACGAATTCAAGATTGACGATTGGAGTTCCATTTCAGTAGCGGAAGCTTGAGCACTAGAACTGCCGAAAGATGATTGCTGTGAACACTCAATTTTTTCCGGTATTTTTCAGTTTTTCGAAAAAATTACCAAAAGTAGTCGCTTTTTGGGTATTTTCGAGTTTTAGTTTTTAGCTACTATGCGAAAGCAAATTCTCTCTCCTCGGACCTCGTTTTGACGATCCGTACGGTGAAAGTGGAGACATATGTCCCACGAACCTGCTGTCAAAACACAAAGATGATCCAACGGTTAACGAATCCGGAATCGTACCTTTACGGTGAGAGGTTTGAGAAAAATGGACCAAAAACTGTAGCTATTGCGAAGGCAATTTCTCTCTCCTCAGACCTCGTTTCGACGATCCGAACGGTGAAAGTGAAGATATATGTCTCACGAACCTACTGTCAAAAAACAAAGACGATCCAACGGTTAACGAATCCGGAATCGCGCTTTTACGGTGACAGGTTTGAGAAAAACGGGAATTGTGTTCTCTAAGTGGGAATTGTTTTCTCTATCTTGTTTTAGTCCCACGTTGCTTGCAAGAAACAACAACCCTATAGCAATTGACTATAAAAGAGGTTGAGAGGTGAAGGTTTGGAAGGGGGGAGTCATTGGCAGATTAAGTGATCTTTTGGGCTAGCCTTTGCGGTCCAGACACTAAAAGTCTGTTTTTGATTAGTTTGTAATTTTTTTGAATCGGTTTTTCAGTTCTCAAAGCAGTCCGGTTCGCAGTTGACCTGGTCAGACTGCTTGGTCCGGTTTGGCGTTCATCGCGTTCATCAGCTTGAGGTTAGTTTTGTATTTATTTATTTATTTATATCCATTTGTTTATTTATTTATGTACATATTTATTGATTATTTATTTATTTCTTTAGTTTTTTTTTGTATATCTTTATTTTATGCTTGATATAAACCCTAGGGTAGAAGACTATTATTTTCTGTATATGTGTTTGTTTGTTTTGTAGCTAGGGGGTATATTTAACATTTTGCTCCTACACACACTCCACTATCACACTTCTGCACACACGTGAGAATAGTCCTGTACCCGGACTGGAGAATAACCTAAGTTAGAACGAGACTGCGTAGTGATGGCCTACTGGATGTGCGTCCTGTTGGGTGGTCACGAAAGTCTCACCTAGAGTTTGGTCCCTCTTGAGAATGCTGGCACTCCTAATAGCTTGCCTATTGTTGTTGATCAGTGTTCTTAATTGGGGTCGTTGGCTCTAGGAACCTTATTTAGGACTCTATAGAGCTACCTTTGAGAGGTTCACTTGATAGAAAAAGCCTTAGATCTATTCCCAAAGGGACCCCTCTAGGACACAAAGGAGCTTAATACTTTTGCATTCAAGCAAACAATAATACAACTCCCTTTTTGCAAACTGCACCCCATTTTACTATTGCATCCCCTGTTTTCGTTTATATTATTTCCTTTTACAAAAAACCTATAAAAATAAATAGATAAATATTTCATTTTCAAAAAAATATAAATAGGGGACTAAATCGACTGTACAGTCGGGTTAGTCAGCTTTTTAGGTTACTAATGAACCGTTACGGATCATGTCCTAAAATTCCTATTTAAAACAAACAATTTCTAAATCAAAATAAACACAAACATATTTCTTTCCATAAATCAAAAACTCCATTTTTCGAAAATAGGGGACTAAGCCGACTGTACAGACGGGTTAGTCAGCATTCTAGGATAAATGAGCTGTACGGTTCAAGAGTCCTAAAATCCCTATTCAAATAAAATCAAACCAACACACATCAAATCATTTTCCAAAACTCCAAAAACTCCATTTTTATAAAATAGAGGACTAAGTCGACTGTACAGACGGGTCAGTCAGCGTTCTAGGATGGATGAGCTGTACAGCTCAATAATCCTAAAACCCCTATATTAAAAAATACCAACCAACAAAATTTTTCAGGAAGAACTACGTGACTTTTGAGTTCCTCATTGCACCGGAGGATAGTAGGAGCGGGGCTTCCCCGTCAAGTCAAAATTAAACTTTTTTTAATCCTTATTATTTTCTACTATTTTATTTTTGGGTAAAACAAATAAATTCGTAATTTATATTTGCACAACCAGATTTAGGGTAACTGTCTTAGGACGGATGTACTAAGGGTGTAGTGGAATTAAGTTTTCGCCCTTCCCTATGCATAACCGACTCCCGAATCCAACCTAGTTTACGCAGACCAATAATTTTAACATAGGTTTTTCTCAATTTTCCCTATTTAATAAATTGGGTGGCGACTCCCTGAAATATCGATTTTTGGGCCGTCTACGTCGGGATCCCGGTCACGACAGATGGCGACTCTGCTGGGGACGGTGAGAGTCAAGCCTATTGAGTTTGTTTGTGCAAAATGATTATAAGGTACGCTTTGTTTACCCCTCTTAATTTATTATTTTTTCTTTGTATATATTTCATTTGATATTTATTTTATATTCTGCTTGATATAAACCCTAGGCTAGAGAACACTTGATATTATTGTTGTCTGGTTGTATTTTCTGGTTTATATGCAGGTTCAATTTGGGTTTTTATTTTTAGGATTTGAGGTTTGTATTCCCCCTTCACACACTACACATACACCGTAAGCCCACATTGAGAGTTGAGCTCGCACCTGAGCCGCAAAAAACACATAAGTTAGAACGAGGATAAGTGAGACTCATTTGGGATGTACATCCTGTGTGACTTCCATGAATTTCTCATCTAGAGTACGACTCTTCTATGCGGGTATCCACATTTTGGATGTACATCCTAGTGTGTTTAACCTGCTAGAAGAGTACTTGACTCTAGAGACCTTAAATCTCAATAGGTTAGAACAAGCCCACCTTGTGAGTATTCACCGTAGAATACATCAGATCTATAGGGCCCAAAGCCCAATAGCATGGGCTAACCAAATTAGGTCACAAAGGGAGCTACTCTATCTCTTACCTTACTCAAAAAAAAATGAAAAAAATCATATTGCATTTCATGCATAAAAAAATACCTCATATTGCATTTCATGCATGAAAGAGCAAAAAAAAAATCATGTTGCATTTAGAAGTTCATTTCATGTAAAGACAAAACTAAAATTTAATCGATCTTATTTTCCGCGTGTCATTCATGTGCATTTTGCATTGCATATGTCCTTAGAAAAATTGCATGTAGCGCATATTTCCATTTCATTGTCATTCATCATACTCATTTGTAAAAAAATAAATATAAAAATCATTCATCATAAAAATTCCTCCATATTTCATTTTTTTCTTCACATGTATGTAAAAATCTTTGCATAAGTAAATAAAAAAATTATCATTGCCATTTGTAAATTTTCATTGCATATTCCCTTCAAAAAGGGCAATTGCATTGCATTTTTTGCATAAAACAATGAAAAAAAATTACAAAACAAATGCATATTGCATCTTAGGATGAGTGTTTGCATACATACCATGCATTTCATAACATCTTGTTCTCTTTGACTCATTCTCATATAGCATAATTTTTTCTCTCTTTAAATAAAATCAATAAAAAAGGAGTTTTGAAGTCATTAATTCATGTTGAATTTTTGTGCTTGCGTGAATATGGATACCAATCAAGCTTAGACTCATAGAATTAGAGCATTCCCTGGAAAGTTGTTGAGAAGATTTGTCATTCGAGGATTAGAGAAGTAAGGTGAGAGGAAAGATATCAGGGAGCACTATATTGGGGCATTTTGGGAAAGATGAAAAAAAAAGGAGAGACATAAGGTTGGCAATCAGTTCTCGGATAAATAAATAAAAGAGTGGGAAAAGATGATTGTCATTAGCGCTTGTTTAGTCATGTAAGCTTGAAACCAAGTTAACTTAGTTGAAGCTTTACACTAATGGATTTGCATGTATTTAAAAACCCATCTCCATCCTTTCTCCCCATGTCCCCTTAAAACACCGACCCCTTTTGAGTTCTTGCCTCAAGTGATAATTCTTAAAGCCCTTTTAGTTGCGTCATTCAGGGATGAACCGGTGAGCGAATATCGGATATCAAATGTCCATTTCCCAAAAAAAAAGCAAAGAAAAAAAACAAAAAAGAAATCAAAAGAAATGAAGAGCAAAGAATGTGTAAAAGAGTAGATGTTATTTCAAAATTAAAATTTTGCAAACATGGAATCATGATTTCAAATGAAGAGTGGTCGTTTTTCTCTATCCCAAACAAAATATATCCCTTACCATCCCCTTTGAGCCTGTAACGTCCCTTCACTAAACCCTGGACAAGGATCGACACTACAATAGAATTTAGTGCATTCAGTTTTCCAAAGTTATGAAATCAAAGAGATGGTGGAAAAAGTTCAAAAGAAAAGAAAAAGAGAATAATGAATAAAGCCCGCAAGACTGAAAGCGGACTGAAAGCAAGTATTGTCAGTCTTGGCAAAAATTAGGGCACAAAAAAAAAGAGTGATCAAAAAGCAGAGGGGGTGAAAAAAAAGAGTAATAAAAATCAAAAAAAAAAGTGAATGATATGAGGTCTGGGGAACACAATAGAAAGCTGAATGCACTAAAGATCCTTGATCCATTCCCATAACCCATAACCTAAAACCTTTCTTTGAGCCCTCTATTCATTTGTCTCCCATAGTATGTAACCCATACTCGCAAAACATTTCTTTGAACCTTCTACTCATTTCCTTTCCATAACCCATAATCCATGCCTGTAAAGCATTCCTTTAAGCCTCCCAATCAATCCATCCCGATAACTTGTTACTCATGCCCGTTCTTTGAACCTTCTAACCATCTTTCTTCCATAGCCCATAACTCATGCCCGTAAGACGTTTCCTTGAGCATTCTAATCGTCTTTCTTTCATAACCCATAACCCATAGTCACATTACAAGCCTCCAAAATCCCACTCTGATTGATGAATGATCGTTTTCATTTTCTTAATGTTAATTTTGAGATAAATCATTTGCTTCTTTTAAATTATTCTTTGCTCTAATAAAAAAGGAAGTGAAAAAAAAATCCCGCTAGATTGAAAACCCGAAAGGGCGGTCTAGGCAAAAATTAGGGAGAATAAAAGAAAAATAAAGCCCGCTAGACTGAAAACCTGCAAAGGAAGTCTAGGCAAAAATTAGGGCACAAAAGGGGAATGAGACTTACAATGAGAAGCTTATGTAGTTCATTGGGAAATTTCTTCTACTTGGGCCACACAATAGTGTACATCTGGGCAGCTTTGTGAAGGATAAGCTTGAGAGTCTCGTGAAAACCCCACACTGGGGCAAGTTTCGTAAGACCTTTAAGAGTCAAATGTTTCTTGTTACATCAGGTAGTATTCTCTCAGGGCAATGTCTTTCACCAGAATGAGGCAAAATCCTTACCATACCCTACATCCGTCACGTTTACCACACCAGTGCACTCTTGTGAGCAACAATTTTCACCAGTACTGGGGCAAAACCTGTGTAAGACCCGTCATGAGTCAAAACTTTCTTTTCCACACCTGAGCTGTTTGAAGCAAAATCTTTGCAGGTCCTTTCATGAGTCAAACTTTGTTTGGTACACCCGTATAGCCTTCTCTTGGGGCAATACCTTCTACTAACACCGGGGCAAAAGTGTTTGCATAACCGTGAGTTAGATTTTGCTTGCTACCTTTGGAAGTCTCCCCTATGGTAAAATTTGTTTTCAATACCCAGCCAATTCCCAACAAGTCAGGCACCTCAAGTAAATGGAATCCCCAATAAACTCGAGGTTGCCATAATACTTTTTTCCCTACCATCCTGTGTCGCCTTTGTCTTCCCTATGTTTCCCTCCAAAATACCCTCCACTTTCAAACCAAAAATCCAAACCCCAAAAGTTCCAGCTCTTAAATACCTGTGAATCCATGCATGCTCATTAAGTAATGCTTCAAAAATAGTCAACTTAGAATCAGTAATGTGATTTAGAGAGCTAATGACAATCAAAAAAAGAAGAGAGAGAAGGTCAAATTTGAGGGTGATTTGCTTGAAAGGAGAGAAGTGGTCATAAAAAGAGAAAAAGGGCCTAAGCAAGTTAGCTGTGTTGAGGATAAACTTCCATATGAGGACAAGCTTGATTGGTTTCAAATAAAGCCTGCACAAAAAGAAAAAAATTCTCAGTGAATCCAGCTTTCAAGACAAGTGCATCTTAATTTCAATTCAAGATCATGCATAATTCATGCATTTCATGTCATAGTTTGCATACATTTCATGCCCATCCATGCATTCCACTTCACGATTAGAATCATACCTTTGTGTTCAGTACTTTGTAAATAAAGTAATAAAAAAAGAGTCCTCCAAAGCAAGACGTGCATTGACACTGCTTTACTTCTCATGCCGACGGTTCAGCCCTGGCATTTCCCTTCTCATCCTCGTGCTAACGGTTCAGCCCTGGCACTGCTTTACTTTTCATGCTAACGGTTCAGCCCTGGCATTGTCTTTTAAATTTCGTGCTAACGGTTTAGCCCTGGCACTGCTTTACTTTTCATGCTAACGGTTCAGCCATGGCATCGTCTTTTAAATTTCATGCTAACGGTTCAGCCCTGGCACTGCTTTACTTTTCATGCTAACGGTTCAGCCCTGGCATTGTCTTTTAAATTTCGTGCTAACGGTTCATCCCTGGCACTGCTTTACTTTTCATGCTACGGTTTAGCCCTGGCATTGTCTTTTAAATTTTGTGCTAACGGTTCAGCCCTGGCACTGCTTTACTTTTCATGCTAACGGTTAAGCCCTGGCATTGTCTTTTAAATTTCGTGCTAACGGTTCAGCCCTGGCACTGATTTACCTTTCATGCTAATGGTTCAGCCCTGGCATTTGTCTTTTTAAATTTCTTGCTAACGGTTCAGCCCTGGCATTGTCTTTTAAATTTCGTGCTAACGGTTCAGCCCTGGCACTGCTTTACTTTTCATTCTAATGGTTCAGCCCTGGCACTGCTTTACCTTTCATGCTAACGGTTCAGCCCTGGCATGTGTCTTTTTAAATTTCTTGGTAACGGTTCAGCCCTGGCATTGTCTTTTAGATTTCATGCTAACGGTTCAGCCCTGGCACTGCTTTACTTTTCATGTTAACGGTTCAGCCCTGACACTGTCTTTTAGTTTTTCATGCTAACGGTTCAGCCCTGGCATTTGTCTTTTTAAATTTCGTGCTAATGGTTCAGCCCTGGAACTATTTACTTTCATGCTACCGGTCTCGCCTTGGCATTGTCTTTAATTTTCTGCTATCGGTCTCGCCCTGGCATCATCTTCGTTGTAATATAGCTTCGACATCGTACTTTAAAAAAAAGAAAAAAATTCGTGATTTTCAATTCACCTCGACAATCGCATATTTCACCGGTTAAAATTGAGGTTCGTATCTGTACTTATCTCTTACTTTGATAATACGACAAAACATGGAGAACATGGTTTTGTGTGTTATATCGTAAGAGAGTAAGCACAGAGGGGCAACTGTGAACACTCAATTTTTTCCGGTATTTTTAAACACTTTTTCGAAAAAATTACAAAAAGTAGTCGCTTTTTGGGTATTTTCGGGTTTTAGTTTTTAGCTACTATGCGAAAGCAATTTCTCTCTCCTCGGACCTCGTTTTGATGATCCGTACGGTGAAAGTGGAGACATATGTCCCACGAACCTGCTGTCAAAACACGAAGATGACCCAACGGTTAACGAATCCGGAATCGCACCTTTACGGTGAGAGGTTTGAGAAAAAATGGACCAAAAACTGCAGCTATTGCGAAGGCAATTTCTCTCTCCTCAGACCTCGTTTCGACGATCCGAACGGTGAAAGTGAAGATATATGTCTCACGAACCTACTGTCAAAAAACAAAGACGATCCAACGGTTAACGAATCCGGAATCGCGCTTTTACGGTGACAGGTTTGAGAAAAACGGGAATTGTGTTCTCTAAGTGGGAATTGTTTTCTCTATCTTGTTTTAGTCCCACGTTGCTTGCAAGAAACAACAACCCTATAGCAATTGACTATAAAAGAGGTTGAGAGGTGAAGGTTTGGAAGGGGGGAGTCATTGGCAGATTAAGTGATCTTTTGGGCTAGCCTTTGCGGTCCAGACACTAAAAGTCTGTTTTTGATTAGTTTGTAATTTTTTTGAATCGGTTTTTCGGTTCTCAAAGCAGTCCAGTTCGCAGTTGACCTGGTCAGACTGCTTGGTCCGGTTTGGCGTTCATCGCGTTCATCAGCTTGAGATTAGTTTTGTATTTATTTATTTATTTATATCCATTTGTTTATTTATTTATGTACATATTTATTGATTATTTATTTATTTCTTTAGTTTTTTTTTGTATATCTTTATTTTATGCTTGATATAAACCCTAGGGTAGAAGACTATTATTTTCTGTATATGTGTTTGTTTGTTTGTTTTGTAGCTAGGGGGTATATTTAACATTTTGCTCCTACACACACTCCACTATCACACTTCTGCACACACGTGAGAATAGTCCTGTACCCGGACTGGAGAATAACCTAAGTTAGAACGAGACTGCGTAGTGATGGCCTACTGGATGTGCGTCCTGTTGGGTGGTCACGAAAGTCTCACCTAGAGTTTGGTCCCTCTTGAGAATGCTGGCACTCCTAATAGCTTGCCTATTGTTGTTGATCAGTGTTCTTAATTGGGGTCGTTGGCTCTAGGAACCTTATTTAGGACTCTATAGAGCTACCTTTGAGAGGTTCACTTGATATAAAAAGCCTTAGATCTATTCCCAAAGGGACCCCTCTAGGACACAAAGGAGCTTAATACTTTTGCATTCAAGCAAACAATAATACAACTCCCTTTTTGCAAACTGCACCCCATTTTACTATTGCACCCCCTGTTTTCGTTTTTATTATTTCCTTTTACAAAAAACCTATAAAAATAAATAGATAAATATTTCATTTTCAAAAAAATATAAATAGAGGACTAAATCGACTGTACAGTCGGGTTAGTCAGCTTTTTAGGTTACTAATGAACCGTTATGGATCATGTCCTAAAATTCCTATTTAAAACAAACAATTTCTAAATCAAAATAAACACAAACATATTTCTTTCCATAAATCAAAAACTCCATTTTTCGAAAATAGGGGACTAAGCCGACTGTACAGACGGGTTAGTCAGCATTCTAGGATAAATGAGCTGTACGGTTCAAGAGTCCTAAAATCCCTATTCAAATAAAATCAAACCAACACATATCAAATCATTTTCCAAAACTCCAAAAACTCCATTTTTATAAAATAGAGGACTAAGTCGACTGTACAGACGGGTCAGTCAACGTTCTAGGATGGATGAGCTGTACAGCTCAATAATCCTAAAACCCCTATATTAAAAAATACCAACCAACAAAATTTTTCAGGAAGAACTACGTGACTTTTGAGTTCCTCATTGCACCGGAGGATAGTAGGAGCGGGGCTTCCCCGTCAAGTCAAAATTAAACTTTTTTTAATCCTTATTATTTTCTACTATTTTATTTTTGGGTAAAACAAATAAATTCGTAATTTATATTTGCACAACCAGATTTAGGGTAACTGTCTTAGGACGGATGTACTAGGGGTGTAGTGGAATTAAGTTTTCGCCCTTCCTTATGCATAACCGACTCCCGAATCCAACCTAGTTTACGCAGACCAATAATTTTAACATAGGTTTTTCTCAATTTTCCCTATTTAATAAATTGGGTGGCGACTCCCTGAAATATCGATTTTCGGGCCGTCTACGTCGGGATCCCGGTCACGACAATTGCCCTAACATGGCTTGACACCTCTCCAACTAGCAATTATATCCACGTGTTACCTAGCCTTCCTTTGTTTCCGAGCAAACGTTTGAGTAACTCACATCTTTGGTCATCTTAGAAACATTTCTAGCATTTCAGGTAGTTGTCATACCCTAATTTTGTCCGACTAATTGGAAAATCCCAAAAATTTTATCGCTTCGCATATTGTTCTAAACGCGGGTGTATTTGGCACTCTCGTGCAACGATTTTGTTTGGCGCTCGTTCTTTTTTTAAAAAAAAAACAGAGTCCAAAAAATATAATAAAGATAATAATAAATCACGCGAGCGCGTGTCGGTTGCGAGCAACGTGTGGGCAGTTGCGTCACTGCGCGTTATTTTACCGTTTTGTTAGAAAAGTGAGGATGAAATGAAATCGGTTTTAATAACATACGCGTGTGCGTATTCAAATCGCATACGCGTTCCTAGTCTTAAGGCGAGCGCGCGTTTCGTTTCGAGTCGTGTGGGTGGTTGCGTCGGTGCGCGTTGTTTCTACCGCTTTTATTATCAAAAAAAATAAAAAAAAATAGTAATAATAAATTAAAATCAGCTGTCCCTTTATTTATTTTGTTACATATACAAACAAAAAAAATTAAAAAGCAGAATAGTACAAAAAAGGAGAAAAGTCAGCTCTTTTTATTTACATGAAGACAAAAAAAAACAGCCAAAAAAATACATTTCTGAAACAAAAAAACAAGGCAGCAGCGACTGCCCATTTGGAGAATGAGGCTGAGGTTGCCTTCTCCTTGTCCCTTGGCTCTTTGATGGTTTGGGCAAGAGCATGTCAGCCCACCCTATGCTGCTCCTTTGCTGCTCCACTGCAGCAGCAACAGCTTGGTCCCCCATGAGCTTTGATCCTCTGCTCAACACCCACACCTACACCACAATCCTTTGCCTATAAATACAAATGCACAGAAACAGTGTTAGGGGGGACAACTGAGTTATTCACCACCAAAAGAATCTGAATCCAACATCAGTATTCTAGTTCACTTGAGCAAAAACACTTGTGAAAATAAAGTTTTGTCAACAATCAGAAAGAGTAAAAGATAAGAAGCAGTAGATACAATACCTTTTCAGAAACTTGGGATAAAGGTCAGTTTTTCTTTTCTAAACATCATGAATATCCAAAATATGGAGTGGTATGTTTAAGTATTTTGCTCTTCTATTTGTTGTTTAAGTTGCTGTCTTTATTTATACAGTTTGTTTTGTCACATAATAATCACCACATGGATACAGATAACGCGGCCATGATCATAAAAACGAAAGAAAATCATTAAGTTCATTGTCTGTTTCTATTCATGATGTCTTAGAACCAACAAGTTAAAACCAATTACATGGAAACAAATCACAAACCGTGAATCCTAGTCCACTGTCCTTTAATTTATTTCGTAAATCGTTCCCTTTATTTCCTTAGCAACAGATTCAGAATATTTGGAAGCAAAATAGGGATTCATCAAAAAATTGATTTGGAAAAATCACAAACGAAATCAGGGTTACAGGAAAACAAGTAATCTCTAAATACGAAAAAAAAAAACAGAACAGTAATAGGAATCAAAGTTTTAACTAGAAATAAAATACGAAGCAAAAATCAGAGACAACAATGGAGGGAGGTCAGGTTTTCAAAAAGGATGTGTATATGTAACAGCCAATTCGAAATAGAACAGAAGAGAAAAGCAAAAATGGTAGGACTTACTTCCGGCCACTGTATACGGTGGTTGGCCTCCCAAGATCGCCGTCACGGCGTTGTTCCCGTTCGCGCCGTCGTACTCTTCACCAAAACGAACACCATGACCACCGCGAGTACCACTTTCCCCCCTCTGTCCCTACTTCGGCGTTGACGCCGTAACCACCGTAGCCTCACCGCCGCCTGCTCCGGCGACCACCACCACCGTCCAAAAAAAAGGCCACCATCCTCCACCCAAATCTGCGACTACCCTAGACCACCAAACGGTAGCCCAAACAGTCAGCAACAGAACCCAACCGCACCCCCAACAGAAACCAAATCAGAGAACTAGTGGATCGGTTGAGAGAGAAAGAGACTCAGTTTGGTGTTTTCGGTGGTGGAGAGAAAGGGGAAACGGATGTGGTTGACAGAGAGAGAGAGGGGAAGGCACAGCGCCGTGTAGGGTGAGAGAGGGAGGCGGATGCGCCGTTGGAAGGAGAGGGCGAGGCTACGGTTGAGGTGAGCTGAACGGTGGCGGTGGAAGTTGAGAGGAAACAGAGCTTGAGGCACTAAGGGAGAGGAGGCGAGATCGGTGGTTGAGAGAGAGAGGGATCGAACGGCCGTGGAGAGAGAGAGAAGAAAATTTTAGGGTTTGAGAAATCTTTTGGAAAAGGGGCGCCAGTGGAGAGAAAGAGGATGAGATTAGGGTTTCTAGAATTAGATTTTCCTTTTATAGTATAAGTGCAGGGGCACTTTCGTCCTTTCACATTTTTTTATTTTTCAGATTCTTATTTACACCCCTTGTGTTTATTTCACGCACCTCCCCGAAGCCCATCAGAAAATAAAAAACGTGGGCCAGCTCGCTAAGGATGGATGGGCTACTGTTTACACCCCCAATTTTAATAATACAACCCTCCTGCCACTTGCACCCCCCATTTTACTATTTCACCCCCTGTTTCTCTTTTTAAATTTTATTTCTTTCCCTTAAGTAAACTTAATTTTTCACAAACTTTTTTTTCCAAATAACGGATTTTCTTTTCCCTAAATAAGAATCAATCCAATTGCGAAAACTCTTCCAAAATCAAATGTTTCCCCAAATAGAAATTAATTCCTTTCTAAAATCATTTTCAACCCATCGTCGCTAGTTGATAACCTTATTTTATATAGGTTATTTATGCTCCTAATACTTAAGTCAAGCTCATTTCTCAAGTAATTCTAGTGCTTAAATATGTGAATATATGAATACTAAAATAAATATAGGTTATAAGTCAATTCCTTAAACCTTGGGCATAGTCAATGCCTTTGTGAATATGTTTGATGTTTTGCTTTAGCGCTGCAGCGGTATGCTATCTAGAAGACGCTACAGCGTTATATGACGGCTGACCATTGAGATATTTGTGTGGCCACTTGAGGACATGATGAGTCACCACCCTTATCTATTCCTCTCAGCTGGATATTTTGACTTTCAAGTGGATGCTAAATTACACTTGGCGCCTCCTAAATGGAACCCATGTGATAGTTGTTGTATTCCATCATTACCACTTTTTGTAAAGTACTTTAAGGATAATATCTAAGCCTAATAATCATCATGTAATATTATTATTCTATTAAGACTTAGTTATTAATTAGATTAATTAGATTGCTTCACTAGAAGGTAACATACGTAGACAAGTATTGTAACTTTGAAGAAGAACTACACAATAGATGGTAGACTCTCTCCATTGATACACTACTTTTCAAGCTTTTATTTTTAGCATAGTTTTCTAATCTTCATTCAAGGTTTTGCTCACGCCTCAACTTCATCTCTTGTATGCTACTTGGGATCATTGGAGTGTATCTTTTGCAACCACTCTTCTCTTGTCTTCATACGGTAATACATACTCTCTAGTTGTACTATGTTGATGGAACTTGTGATGAGCTAACTTTGTTGTAGTTGGATTGTTCTTGGTATGTAATGAACCTTGAGTAACTTTTGTATAATATTATGATGTTTGTGTTTTATTCGTTGTGTCATAATACTTTCAATCTTGGTTTGGGAATGATCAACTAAAACAAGGTAACTTTGTGGGTACAGACATGGTTCACAAAGAGAACTCAAGGAATGATATGAATGAAAACCCTTTAAAGACATTTAAAGGAAGCACTACTTAACTCTAGACATAGGGGAGTAATAGTTCATAAGGCAAATGTTGTAAGAGCTTAATATACAGGGGTAAAACTTATTTAGAGCCTAGACATAGGAGTCTTGTAACATAGCCCTGACGAAAGTGACTGAAAGGCACGCCACCAAGGCGCTACAGCGTCTACGGATTCTTAAGCGCTACAGCGCTTAACACTACAGCGTCTAATATTATATGAACATTACTCTTGGGAACTTACATACTATTGAGCTATCCAACTCACCTTTAATTACTTCAAACTTAATACTGTTTTATCACAACTTATGATGTTTACAACTCTTTACCTTTACTTGTTACTTAATTCTTTTCACTAAGCTTCTAATCACTTAAACTTCTTAGATTAATTCCAATCCCTGTGGGAACGAACTTTACTTATCAATATATTACTTGTTGCGATTGTGTATACTTGCACATCACCTTTTCGCACAACACTAGTGGTTAATCAGAACCTTTGTTCGTCTAGCCATTGGTGGTGATGTCTTTTTCCCAAAAGAACAACAAGTGATGATCACTCATAACCTTTGTTAGTCTGATCATTCATGCCAATCAATCTCTTTCGAAAACCACTTTCAAAAAGGCAAATAAAAAACGGGTTGCTACTAATAGTCAATCAGAACCTTTGTTCGTCTGACTAGTGGTAGTGACTCTCATTTTCAAGAGTACTTAGCAGTGATTACCCATAACCTTGGTTAGTTTAATCATTCACTAAATGCTCGTCCTATTTCGAAAACTCACTAAAAAGATAAAAGACAAAAACCTTTTTTCAGGATTGAGAAGAACTACGTAGCTTTGAGTTCTCCATCGCACCGGGAGATACGTAGGAGCAGGGCCATGTCCCGTCAAGCGCTTTTTTTCTAAAAAACCATTTTCCCCCTTTTCTTTTTCATAATAATAAAGATTTTCATTAAGAATTTTTCAATAAGAAGTAGAGAGGCAAAATTAAGTATTTTCAAGTCAACACACTAAAACCACACATTTAATTAAAGGTTCCCTCTCAGTAGAGAGGACGTGTGGGGTGCTAACACCTCCCCTGCGCGTAACCGACCCCCGAACCCTATTCTCTAGTTTCGCAAGACCAATCGCTTTCCAAAAAAGGTTTTCCTAATATTTTCCTTAATAAATATTGGTGGCAGGCTTCATTGTCTTAGGAAAAGTTGTGAACGGGGAAGGTTCTCCCTCGGGGACTTTTTCGGGCGCAACAGTAGTCACCGGTACAACCGATGTTTTAGCTAACCCAAACCAAAGATAAGGGTGTGTCTTTCGACCATTATGACTCTGTCTTCAGAACTCAAACCTACAGTTCGGTGCCCTTATACAGTTTATGGGTCTTTCAGGATTGTTATCTAATCATAGTTGCCTTTCTAGATCAACTAGGCTTTGAATTTTGATACCTATCTTTCATAGATCTTGA
Source organism: Astragalus membranaceus (assembly GCA_039519185.1). Lineage (NCBI taxonomy): Eukaryota > Viridiplantae > Streptophyta > Magnoliopsida > Fabales > Fabaceae > Astragalus > Astragalus membranaceus. The sequence goes on from CM076852.1 coordinate 6,013,160, forward strand.
TTACTCGGATCTTAAGGAGATGCGAATCTCGATATTAGGAATCTTACTAGAATGACATAAGGTTTTCTTTAGAAGTTACGATTTAGTGCCATCCTATTCAAATCCTTGGTTTCTCGATTAACTTCAATGTAGTAATTATTCTCGGATTAGTCACGAAATTGAAATTGCGACGGTACCAAGGAATTTTGAAAACAAAAGTTATTTTGGAAATCAAACGAGCACACCTTGAGTGTTTTCGTATTGATTCATAAAATTTCAAGTACATGTTGATTGGAATTTTCCTTGGCCCAGCTTCTTTCCGAACTTCCGTAACTATTCAGATATAATGATTACTATCATGTAAATCAATCAAGTTTCAGAACGAGTTCCGCTCCCATGACAACATCATGTTCGCCACTTAGGAGACCTTAAGCTTTCCTGTTCTCCCAATTTCCCGCACAGTAGGGAGGTTCACATTCCACGAATGCTTTAGCGTTTACTGTTCAGGTAGAAACAGAGATACACTTCACAATACAATTGGAGGTACGGCTCACAACCCATCCATCGGTGTAGATATTTTCGTTAGCTTTCCAACGCCTCTCGGAACATAAAAATCGGAGTTCCGAGGCAGGAGTTATGAACAAAATGAGTCGGAAGACTAACGAGAATTTCTGACAGATCGCGATCGGGATGCTTCTAGCCAGCGGATTGAAATAAGGTCACTTCTATTGATTCCACATACTAACCTGCTTTAAAGGATGTGATTTGTAATTCCTGATCGGGACTTAACCTGATCGATACATTATGACTCAACTAGTCAATACTAGCGACGGAGGTACCTTAACTCAGTTGGCTTTATCATCTGTCACATAGTGACTCGGAAGAAGAGGGATCAGGATTTATGCCGGAGATTATCCGAAAAGGACTTCCTTAACTTCTACCTAAACTGGGATTGACTTATTCCAGAAGGTAAGATTTACGGTGAAATAATATTTAGATAGCTAATAGGCTGACTAATCAATGGTCATGGTTTTGGGTGTTAACTAATCTGATAGCCTTCAGTACACTGACGTTGCTATTGCCCAATGGTCCCGCTTAATTCGTACTCTCGATAAGATTTACGATGTCTTATACTGCGACTCACTAGCCGCATCCGATTCATTTACTGAACAGCCGCCCACAGTTTCCTCGAACCATCGCGGATGCCCATCATGGTTTCCAGATGTCATATGTAGCCCTCTGCTGCTGCTACGCGCTCTGATGAAACGAGAAGGCTGAGAATCCTATGGTGTAGGGTTTCGGACATTTTCGGGGCTGAGGCAACTATCTGTCATAGTTTTCAGTAACTTACATGAAACATTGAGTGGATCCTGACTCAATACGTCACATAATATACTAAAAAGGTCTGACATATAATTGTCTAAGTCCCTAGCTGACTCGATCCTATGTTCTCGACCCGAAGGTCACTACGTCTGACAAGGCCGAACCGCTCTGATACCAAATGTAACACCCCGATATTTCTTTAACAAAGAAATACCTAAATATACAATTTGGTATAAATCAGAGTATAAAAATTCCTGTTTAGATATACATCTTTACAAGAAACAGCGGAAACTATAAATATAACATTATACAAGTTCGAGTCATAAGACCGAATACAGAGACTACATCAGAAGAATCCAGAACATAGATGGAAGATTACATCTCCAACTTCTCCTCGAGCCTGACGACTAACTGTGCCGCCTGCTGTCCTTATAACCTGTTCTCTGTAAAAACAACAAATATGGATTGGGTGAGACAACTTGTCTCAGTGAGTCCTACCGTGCCCCCTCACTGACACTCGGTTCAATTATTAAACCGTTACAACAAAAGCTGACATAACAATGTCTTATTTATTAATCGAATTGCCGACCGCACAACGACTGCTAATGCCGGCAATTCGTGAATAGTACTTAACATGATCCGGCCGCACAAAAATCTGCTAATCCCGGTAACCATGTGTCTAACTTAGCACAAACTGGCCGCACAACAATTTGCTAATCCCGGTAACCCACGAATTGACCACGCCAAGATGTATACAGGGCCTAGGGTGAGGGTTCATGACTTCCTTTCCTAGTATGCTACTTGTTGGGTCGTCACCCAACGCGATACATATGACAATACATATCAAATCTCGAGAGTTAGATAATTTATATCTTTTCGATCACCAAAGGATCAGTCACATAATAATTGGATAAACAATATCCATATCGATCTATAACCCGTTTAGATGAATTCAATAGTTAGACATCCGGCATTCTAATCATATTCAATTGACATATATAAATATATATATATATATATTCAGTCAATCCATCAGTTGGTGTACTCACACGCGTACTAGGGTTTCGGTTTTTCGATCAAATAGGCTTTCAAAGCTCTTTTTTCAAAATCATGAGTTGAACAAGTTCAAAATAAGGTTTTCAGTAAGGCAATATCCTTAAAATTGGTTGGGAAGAAGATTAGAAGTGGTTTGGGATCGAAAGGAGCGACGAAATGAGAAATCGGTGTCCGGTAGCAGAACCTCACACACGGTCCGTGCCCAGGGGCGCACGACCCGTGCGTGGTGCACTAAATTAAAATACCCATCTGCGAAGTGGGCGCACGGTTCGTGCCCAGGGGCGCACGATCCGTGCGTCCGGTTCTGTTTCCCAATTCCAATCCGGTTCTCATTCCGCTTTTCCGTTTCTCGCCCAAATCGAATTCGATCGTAATCCAACCTGAAAACAAATTTAATATACCACAATCCAGACCATATTCCAGTGAAAGCGTTTAAATCACAATTTCGTAAATTGTTCAACATTTCAATAAAAACCGTAAAAACGCGATATTGCTCGAAAACGGTTTTCGGTTCCAAAATCTTTCGAAAACAGGATAAATGCCTTATGACTCAAAACCGACATATTTTCAGGACACACAAAAAATATCCCTATTCGTGAGTAGAACTCACCCGGTTGACGATCTCGCGAGAAATCACGCCGGAGCACGGACGACCGGACCGTAACCACTCGAACAATCCTCGTAGTCACGTACACGCTCCGAATACCTCCGCAACTGAATTCAGAAACCAACACCCCTCTTGATACTGACTTCATCTCCGGTGGATAGAATTGACGTCTCGCGCAACTTGAAAACTCGAATCCCAATTCCGACGAATCACATTTCCAGCTTCTTCTTTCTGTTTTCCAGCAACAGTTTGCAGATTTGCAACTGCCATATCTATGTCAATTCGCAACCAAACTCCTTCAAATCAGTGACCATTCTGAAGAGGATTTTGTCTACTTTCTGATGGAGGAAGATTCACACACATGCATCCAGTGGTTTCGGAGATATCACCAAGACAAGGTGACTAGTTCAGGATAGTGCTAGATTCTGAAACCGTAACTTGGGGACATGATATCTCCTTCATTTTTCAATGAAATCATACGGTGCTTGTGCCCAAAATGAATATCTTTGTGTCTAGTTTCCAGAGGGACAAGAATCACGATCATCGGAGTAGTGTACAGTGAGATACGATGAAAACAATGAAGGTGGGTGAATACGGGTTCTGGGTAGGAGTGTTGCATGCTTTTGAAATCGTTTTTCCCAGCCTTTGAAACTTCTCCCATTCAAACCAAAACTCTAAATTCGAGCTTCCAAGGCACCAGCAAGCTCTTTACACACTAGACTCGAATTTCAGCTCCCATCCATTCTATGAATGTTGCTAATCATGATGTGGTTCTCAAAACATACATGCATTCATCATCCAACCCATTTTTTATGAACTTTGAGCTTGCAACTTCAACAATGGTAGAATAAGGTAGAGAGGAATGTAGAGGGAAATTTTAGGATCAGTGGATAGAGGAGGAAGAGCTGAAGCCAATGGTGTGAGGAAATGGCACATGCATGAGGGTCTTGATAAGCCCTCCACCTTCTTCTTCCACTTTCTCACATGCCCCCTTCTCCTCCTTTCTTCTTAAATTTCTGTTTTGCTCTCTATTATTTCTAAGTTCTGAAAATGAGGTGAAGAGGGGAGTTCAGCTGGGGTAAGAATAAGGGCCGAGGATTAAATGGTGAGGAAATGACCATTTTGCCCTTGGCCCATCTATCCAAGGTTTTTGGTACCAGAACCCCCAAAATCCTATGGGTTTCTACTCGGAAAAGGTTTCTCGACTACATCTCTCTCGAGTTGCGATTAATCATTTCGTTCAATTGATAAATCTTCGATGTGAGGCGAAATGACGATTTTACCCTTCAGCTGAATTGTTCAATTAAATTATGACTAAGCCACAATTAAATGTAGAGTAGGATTTCTTTGGACTTTTCCTCGACTATTAATCCCCGAGACACGACCAATTATTCCCACAAATAATTACTCGGTCTTAGGCATCATAGTACGAGTCTTTAAAAATTACGGATGTTACATATTGCATGTCCGCACATACATGCATGGCATCCTCTTTGTGAACACCCAACACTTCTTTGAGGAATTAGATTCGCATATAAAAAAACTGTTAACCAATCCGTAGGTGGATGTGTATCATATCTTCAAAAAAATTAATGTTAAATAAATATTGGCCTTTAATCATTAGTTCACGTTGATGATGAATGGTGAGAGATCAGGTTTTTAATGTTTCGTTAATTAACAGCTATCATAGTGAATGATACGATGGTGTATTTTGGATGATTGATATTTTAAAATAATCCGACTTTAAGATGTAGTTTGTGATTAGGCAGGCCCGAACATAATTTGACCTGAGGAGATCTGAATTGGGAGACTGTGTGTAGTAATTTTATAATTTTGAATGATACATGGTTGAATTTTATAAGTTGTACCTTCACATGATGGTGTATATTTCCATTGGTCAGTGTTAGAATGATTTCTAATTTAGGGGTTATTGTTTTTATTTCATTATATTTTGATGTTCTATTAGTATATATGCATATCATTAATGGATGTGTATTTATTATAATTAGAATTTGATAAGTTGTACCTATATGCACATGATAGTTTATGTTTCCACTGGTCAGTGTCAGAATGATTTCTAATTTAGGTGTTATTGATTTTATTTCATTATACAAAGGAGATTGTAGTAGTATTTGTATTTGTATTTGTATTTGCATATCCTTTATGGATGACATTAATTCTTTACACAAAAATATAATATGTTACTTTTTGTGACAACTGTGTAACACACAAATGAAAACACTCTATTGATCATAATAGTAAAAATGATGTATAAGTCATCCATGGGATGGTTACAGCATTCAAACATGACATAAACCCAAAATTTGAAAACTGCAATTAATTAAGAAAAACATCTATTTTTTGGGAATTGATGCATTAATTCTTAAACCATGAAGACTAATCCATTTCAATTTTAATGTTCTTCTTTGGAATAGCTGGTGAAATTCTTCTTGACACCAGAACTCTGCCCCTCTTCTAATCCACTGCGTCGCTATCATCAACATCCAGAACTCTTACCCTCTTCTAAAGGCCTTTTCAGCACGATATAGTCATCGTTGTTAGATCCATCATTAGTAGCCTCATTAGCATTCTCACTTATAGTGTCAACAAATTTTTCTTTGAGATCCTGTTCACCTATAGGAAAATACGATTATAACAGGAAAACATATATACATATATAAAAATATGCAAATTATATTGTAACAAATTAGACAACCTGTGATACAGCAACAACATCCTCATGATTATCTTCCAGATTCTACAATTCAAAATAACAAATGTGCATATCCAATCAATAGTATTGAAACGAACAAATTTTTTGCTTTCAATTCAGGTATAAGTGAGGAGATGATATCTGAGTCCTTCTTTTGAACCGGTCAATGATACTAATCTCATCAATGTACTTCCTCACACTGAAAGTCCTTTCAAATTGGGAATTTATGTACTGCCTCACCTCCACCTTAAACAACAGTTTCCTACCAATAAGGGCCTCAAATTCAGCAGACATACCATTGCTTATACCAATAGATAAGCTTAAATAAACCGATCCAAACATGACTATACTTTTAATATAATATTTTGTCATAAATATGATTTCGGAATAGTTTTTAAATTTTTTATTAAATTCAAAATAGAAATTAGAAATTAGTAAAACTTTATGAAAGTGTCTCGTCTCTAATGGAAAAGTTTAAAAGACGTTAACGTTGTATATCATTTATGTTCTATTTGGGCGTTTCCGTTTTTAATATTCACCGCATTCCTTGCGTATTAATTAGTAGCCTTTTTGAATGCTATGCTACAGAAGATGATGAGCTGGAATTCTGGACTTGCGGTGGTCTTTTTTTTGTTGGTCCAAATGTATAGTTGATGAGCAATGCCACGTATGTAAAATAGTGAATGCTCGTTCCCATGAAATGCGGCTGTGAGGACAACTATGAAAAATTGCTTTGAGGAGCCGACTAATTTGTATTATTATAGATTGCAATGTTTAAGACATAAATCAATTTGAGGGACCTGAAATGAAAAACTATTTTTTAAAGGATTCAAACGAAATTTTGAGAGGAATTGGAAAGAAAAAGAATAAAAGAGGTAACGAATTTTTGAACTCAAGCTTTTTAAAGAAATAAATTCGAAGGTAGAAGAAAATGGAGTTTTAACCTAAGTGGAAAGATGAGCAAATCTATATCACAAAAAAGGGCTACTTACTAAAAACGGATTTTCCAAAATATTTATGAAGTTAAAATAAATTTTAACTATGTACATTTTCAATTGAGAAGGAATTTTAGATAACAAATAGATTTTTGGAGGGGTTTTCTGAAAAGAGAGGATTTTTTGAAAAATGACTAAGTGAGCAAACATGCGATGAAATGGAGATTTCCATTGTTTTAATGTTCATCATAAGAGAAGAATTTTTGTTTATCCAAAAAAAAATAAGAGAAAATTTTTTTGCTTGGTTTAGGGGTCTTTGGCCCCGCTCCGGTGTCCAGGGGAAATGGGCCCTGAATCTGGAGTTCAGTCGGGAAGTAAGTAAAATCTGGTTCTAATTTGTTCCATCGATCGCTGAGGATCGAACCCGGGTACTAGCCGAGTCCGCCTCTTTAGATGGAGTGCATTAACCACTTGCACCCAAACTTGGAGTTAGATAAGAAAAGAATTTAGATTTATGTTTTGTTGCAAAAAAAAACCACGTTGTCTCGTTTTTGAATCAAGGAACTGAGTGTCCTAAAGAAATCGTATTGAGTGGTCTGGTGAAATTCAAAATGGTGATAACCTAGACACCAGGGGTGTCAAAATCATCCATTAGTCCCCCATCCATCAAATTTATCCACTAATAAATCCATTGAATCCATCCCTTACAAATTTAATAAATTAATAGATTGGATGCAATTCATCCATTTAGTTTATGGATGGATTGTGATCCATCCACTAATTTTATAAATTCATTGAATTAATTAAAATAAAACTAAAATATCTATTGGATAAAAAGTTAAAAAATAAATTTCACAAAAACAAAATAAAAAATATATTTTGACAAACAATATTCCAAAAATATAAAACATTCAAAATAATTTGTTTACTCTCAATCTCTCCCTCTCTCTCTCTCCCTCTCTCTTTGTCTCTCTGTAGACGAGGTCTTGTCTATGTAAGACTATGAGGGTAAGGTGTCATAACAGCCGTCATTGTTGAAGTATCCCTCAATGACAAGGAAGGATCCCAAGCATACCCTAAGTATTTTTTTTAGAGTATGTTTGGGGGGGATTTGGGAGGGTTTGGTCTATATTTTAATATCTATTTGAGATTTTATAAAATTGACAGAATAACATGATAAATAATGATAAATCATTGTTAATCATACTTCATTTTTGTTTAAAAACATTTTATAATTTCCTCAATTTAAAATTGAAAATCGAGCCCTCCCCTTCTAAACCTTCCATCCAAACAAACCCTTAATGGAAAAAAAGGGGGTTATGGAAAGTAAAATGGGGAGTGTGATTAATAATTGCCTTTCTATTTACCTATTTTGTTTATTAAGTCGAAAAGGTTGTTCAATGGGCCATATTTTATATTATCTACAAAAAATGGCCACATTTTATACTTGCACCTTAGTTTTACTCAAGTAATTGACATTTTTAGGTGCTTATCCACAACTCTTTTTTTTAATACTTCAATTAATATATTACTATTTTTTAATACCTTAATTTTGCTTCGCACAAGTAGGAGACCTTTTTTTTCAGATAAGCAATGATTCATTGATTAGAGCATTAGAGATGCTCAAAAGTAAAAGACCTGCTTAGGTGCTTCAACCAACTACTATTTTGATCCATTAAATTAAATATAATAAAATGACTATTCCACTGTTGATCACATTATTTTAGGGTGTACTTGAGTAAATAACCTACATTTTATAAAAAAAAATAGCGGGGTAAAATTTTCATAAACTTTTACAAGCACAAACTCACATATACAAAGTAGAGATCTCAGGTTCGAACCCTTGAGTAACCACGAAAAATATCCAACTTGACAACGTCGACTTTGCCAGTTGTGTTAAGTCTTACAGATACACGCACACAAGTGTTTATACAATTAGTAAATTCAAATAACTTTTTTATTTTTATAATAAGACAATTCAAAGACACTTTCAAAATAAAGACAATTTAAACACACTCATAATATCTTAATGTAATATCAAACATACCCATAATAAATTTCAATAATTTTGCTATAAGATGATCCATACACACTCATAATAAATTTCAATAATATTAAACAAATTCTAAAAGTAATATAAAAAAATTAAATATTCTATATAAAATATCCATTTTATAGTTATTAACCTTAATTTTGTCAAAAAAAACCCTTAATATTGTCAATTTTTGTTAAAAGAAAAAAACCTTCATTTTTCAGAATATTCTATTTCTCTCTTACTCTCTTTGGCCTCCTCAACCCTTAATCAGATGCGGGCATATATGCTCTTACTAGGTGACCTGATCTAGCTGTGAGTCCAACCAACCGTGCATCTTAAGTCACAACACACGACGCACGAAATAAGAGACCTTAAATCCATCAAACCTTTTTGTCTTGGAACTAGTAGTAACCTTATTACTTGAACAAACCTTTCTTAAAAGTCTTCAAAATCCAGAAGCATTGTTTTTGAGCTTAAAGATCTGAGCTTTGTCAATGGAGAGTTCAGAGAAGGTGGTTGCTGTGATAATGGTGGGTGGACCCACCAAAGGTAATTGGCTTCTTCTCTTGTCTTATTATCAAAGTTTGAATCTTTTTCTCATTTGAGATTTTGGGGTTCAATTTTTTGTTTATGCTTTTGTTTGAATTGAATTGTTTTGCAGGGACCAGATTTAGGCCTCTTTCTTTCAATACTCCAAAACCCCTTTTCCCTTTGGCTGGCCAACCAATGGTTCATCATCCTATCTCTGCTTGTAAAAGGGTTTGCTTCTTTTTCTCTCTCTAAAATTATCCTTCATGCTGTTCCTGATTTTAAATTGAGAAAAGTAAAAAGAATTTTTAATTTCAATGTTGACTTGCATACTTTGTTTTTTGTATATATAAAATTTGAGACTGGAATTTGAATTTTAGGGATGATTTAGGTATAATTCAGTTCTCAAGAGCAGGGACTCCAACAATTTAGAATAGAATTTGGTGCTAAGAGAAAAATAAATGCAGATTGAATTTGAGTTTTTGGGAAGATAGTATTTCCGAAATGTGAGTTTCTTCAATTCAAGACAATTGTCCTAGCTATATAGCTAAGCTAGGCAGTTACCAATTAATCCATTGGAATTTTCTAGAATCCTCTCCACTCACAAATGAAATTACAAACTAAAACATGCTGATAAGCAAGTTAAAAAGGTGTGACCTATGAAGCACCGACATAGACACATACACCGGATACGACACTGACACGGGCACGTAGACACCGATGATAATTTTAAAAGTGGAAGTAATTGAAGTGTCAATGTTGGTGTCTGACACGACACGTGTCAAACAACGGGCACGTCTTCAATCTGAAGTGTCGATGCTACAGAGGGTGTGAATAACAATTCAATAGGAAATTGAAACTATAAGACGGAGTTACCAAATGGTAAATTACTGTAACAAAAATATTTTAAAAAAACTCAGGTATTAACGTTGTCATAGATATATATCATATCTAGTCTCCTTCATGGTTTTTAATCGTGGTTGGTTGCATCGTCTTGTGATACTTAATATTGCGGAGAATCACGTTTAAATATGGCTGAAGCCAACGCCATTGCGGTTGTAGAGATGTAAAAAACCTTGATATTGCAGACTGATTTTTCATAACCCTGGTCTCCATTTTAAATCTCAGCTTGGATAGTGATGTAGAGGAAAGGTGATGATATAACCTAAAAGTTGTGTAGTGTTTTTACTCACTTGAATTGTCTTGTACAGATACCCAATTTGGCTCAAATATATCTTATCGGATTCCATGAGGAGCGAGAATTTGCTCTATATGTCTCATCAATTTCAAATGAGCTGAAATTGCCAGTAAGGTGACTAAATGCAGCTTCAATAATAAATTAATAATGATAATAATAAAAATCTATGTTTGTATGCTTTGTTAAATGCTAAACTTGACCATAATGTGTTGTCACTAATATCATTCTAGATATTTGAAGGAAGATAAACCACATGGCTCAGCAGGTGGCCTTAACTACTTCAGAGATATTATCATGGAAGACAGCCCAGTTAGGAACACTTCTCTTATAACTTCTTTTTCATAACATTGTGGATTAACTTTTGAATGCTTTTATGTTCTAAGTTTCTAACAGATAGGCTATGTTTTTATTGCAGTCACATATCTTTCTACTAAATTGTGATGTTTGCTGCAGTTTTCCACTACCATCCATGCTTGGTAAGTGTGTTGCTATCTCTGTTGCACCGACACTGACACTTCAATTACTTCTATTTTTCAAATTAAAATCGGTGTCTACGTCTTCGTATCAGTGTCGTGTCTAGTGTTCGTGTCTGTGTCGGTGCTTCATAAGTTGCTATTAAGTCGTGTAGCTCTTCAAAAGTATGGTGCTAATGAAATATTTATTGTTTCCTTTTGTAGATGCCCATATAAAGTATGGCGGGATGGGGACGATGTTGGTAATCAAGGTAGGTGCATAGAAAAATTGAGTATATTCACGTGCGTTTAAATATATATGATATATGTCACTGTACAAATGCATTCTGGTTTTCGATGGAAAACCGAAAGCCATATTTTAAATTCTCCTTCCGGGGTTGTCGATGTCGTGTATAGGTTTCAGCTGAATCTGCTAACCAGTTTGGTGAGTTGGTTGCGGATCCAGAGACTCATGAATTGCTGCATTATACCGAGAAACCTGAAACATTTGTAAGTATAAGTTTGTGTCTCTACCTATATTTTCAAAAATTTCTTCGCATGAAAAAGAAAAATATCCAGCACTGAAGCTTGATTGGTATTCTACTATATTTCTTTTGCTTCAGACAATGCTTAGAGAAGAATAACGATTTACAATATGCAGGTTAGCGATTTGATAAATTGCGGTGTATACATTTTCACACCTGATATTTTTGCTGCCATCCAAGATGTATCTATGAATCGAGAAGGAAGAGGTTTGTCTCCTTTCATCACAATTTGAAGAGTATCAATCATAAAAAGGTCGTCTTTAATATAACTCTAAGATTCTCTGCATGGTAAAATGGTTAAATTGTTATTTTTTAAACTCTGCTGCATTATATTTGATGTAGCTACAATATGACATTTTTTTCATGTATCTATGACATGCATATATGAGAACTAGAAAATCTTCATGTTTTTGCTTATTTCGTTTTATATTCACTATAAATTTGCACCATTTAAAATTGACTTGAATATATATTGACTGCATCACAGCTAATCTACGACGTGTCTCCAGCTTTGAAGCTCTTCAGTCCGCCACAAGGTCAATTAAATTCCACTAATTTTTTTGTAATTTCTTTAGAAAAATTCAAGAGAACTTTTTCAATGGCATGTATCGGTACACATCCCTATTCAAATGTGCATAGTTGTCAAACTCTCGCTTTAACTCCTAAATTTTACTTTGAAGCTCTAGGTATCAAAATCGATTCTATGTAACCTCGGGTAGACTCGCATAGAATTGCAAGTTTTAGGATGATCAAACTGAGTCTATAGCATAATGGTTATTTTCCTCTAGACAGGCTTAATATGACTGGTTTATTGTTCTTTAAAACCGCAATATCTTCAGGGCTCAAATTTTTTCTTCCTGCAGGACTCTTCCAACAGATTTTGTAAGACTGGATCAAGATATACTATCCCCTCTTGCTGGAAAGAAGCAACTGTATACATATGAGACAAAGGATTTCTGGGAGCAAATTAAAACTCCAGGGTATGGTTGCATAGAACCTTAACACTGGCAAGCTCTATAGCACCGACACTTCCAGTTGAAGACACGCCTGGTATCCAACACGTATACTGACATAGACACTTCAATTGTATTTTTCAAATTAAAATCGGTGTCTGTGTCTGTGTTCCTGTCGTGTCTCGTGTCGGTGTCGGTGTCGGTGTCGGCGCTTCATAGCTAGCAAGCCTTAATGTTGCACCATTGTTGGTTTTGCTTACAGTATGCATTTGACATGAACAGACTGTCTTTGAAATCTTCGGAGTTGTATCTTGCTCAATTCCGGTATACTTCCCCCCATCTTTTGGCCAGTGGAGATGGCATAAAGAATGCGAAAATTGTTGGTGACGTGTATATTCATCCATCTGCTAAAGTTCATCCATCTGCAAAGGTAGTTCCATTCTTGAATCTTGTAATTTTAGAGAATCATCAAAAAGTTAGGTGAACAACACATTTCATTTAAAAATGTTGGCTTTAATTTAAGTATAACTAAAACAAAACTGTGGAGAATCTGTAAGGCCTAGCTCAAATAGCAATTGCCAAAATTGTTAGACTGAATATCATGTCCCGAGTTCGAACTCGGGACCTCATAGTTGTGTGTGAGTTTGAAGTGGCACTTGTCGTTCCGTCTACTGACAAAAAAACAAAATTGTGGAGAAAACAAAAATATCTGGTTATATGGATCCAAATATTTTGCATGAATTATAATAGTGTTTTCTTCTTTTTTTGAACAGCTTGGTCCCAATGTTTCTATCTCAGCAAATGTTCGTGTAGGTGCCGGTGTCAGATTAATCGGTTGTATCATCTTGGATGATGTTGAAATTAAGGTAAGGTATCATCTTAGTGTAGATGCCTAAAATGTGTAATATTTTCAAGGTATGAACAAAATATGTTTTTCATCTTGTAGGAAAATGCTGTAGTTATCAATTCTATTGTTGGATGGAAGTCATCGATCGGAAGATGGTCGCGTGTCCAGGCAAGTTCAATTGTTTCTAGAAACTAGTGCTAAAGACAAAAAAAAAGTTATATAGAAATAGAGGAAATTTTAAATAATTTTTTTTGACAATCAGTTCAAAGGATTTCCAATTTTAATTGACCTTTGAAAAACATGGTTCAATCCATGTTTTGGTATTAAACTACTCAAGCTTACTTTGGCTGACCAACATGTTTTCAATGGTTCAGGCTGATGGTGACTACAATGCAAAGCTTGGCATAACCATCCTAGGTGAAAACTCCTGTCAGCTTAAGTGCCTTTTGTTTATGAGCAATGTTATTTATACACCTAAATAAGTGGACACTTTGGACACCTTGATTGATGCGGTTCAAAATCGTAGTTAATGGTGAATTGAGTTTGGTTAATTGGTACATCAAGATTGGATAACTCATTAATATCAGGCTTCACTAACCAAGATTTTGTATGTTGTTAACCATACTCATTACACCATTAACCAAACTCATCTACTACATGCATATCCATTAACTGAACTCAATATACTATTACCAACTTGGTATAGCACAAGTGGTAGATAATTGGGCTCCTTAACCATCTGGTCAAGAGTTCGATCTTTGATCGTTGTGTATGGAAAAATATATGGTGGGAGAGGTCAACCCCTTAAATGGATCTCAGTACCTCGGAGGATTAGTCTTTGCAGTTACCGCGGAGGATATCTTGGTTTACCAAAAAAAAAAAACTCAATATACTATTAACCACGATTTTAGTGTCTTAGGTGACAATTTTCCAAGTGTATAAATAACATTATTGTTTGTTTATTTCATATCACTTACTTTCAAAGTTGATTTTTGGTTGCATTTGTCTGTACTGACCTTAGTTTCTTTTCCGCCTTATAATAACAACTTCAGGAGAAGCTGTGACAGTTGAAGATGAGGTAGTGGTGATCAACAGCATTGTTCTTCCCCACAAAATTCTTAATGTCAGTGTACAAGAAGAAATCATTTTATAATCCTGAGGAATGAGTTTTACTAAGAGGCTTGTAACATCTTGATTTTTCCCATTTCTAGAATTTGTTTCATCTAGAAGTGATAAATTAAAGTTTGAGTCCAGGTAAAAGGAAATACTCACTTCTAATACCATCCCAAAAAGTGCCTGGAATTTTTGGCTTATATATATGGACATGTCAATTTTTTTCCTATCCTTCCAAATTACATTTAATGTCCACAATTGGACCAATAAAATCAGTTATTATAATGCAAATCAAACATGTTGTGGTTGAATACTAAATGCAATGCTTATATTGTTACTTCAATCAGTGTTGTCAAAATTAGACTTGACCAAATGGTTGAGTCAAATGGTACACTGTTGTCAAATTAGTCCTGCAACTACTGCAAGTGCAAATAGGGTCATGACTGGTTTTACCAAGTAGTGAGGTTTTCCCGAAAAGTGCTTATTCAAAAATTTGAGCTATGCACTCAATTTCTTTTAGCTTCAAGTTGAGATTTTTCTGGTCAATTATGTTTTTGGTCTGTTTGGATTTACGGTAGAATGGGCGTGGACACAAGTTACAATGGGGAGCTTTGAGTTTGATGCGAGTTTAAGAGCCATTCGACGAGATACCAAACATTCACTTTGTCTCTTTAAAATACTCTCTTATCAAGTTTAGTTTATACGAAAATTTCCTTTGATGTTTAGTCGTTGAAATCGCCAAATTGGTGACTAAAAATTGATTGAAGTTTTTGTAGAGACTAAATTTGATTGGAAGGTTGTACAAATTGGATTGAATCGGAGGGTTCAACTGGTTGAACTATGAGTCGATCATGTTCATGTTCGCGGTTAGATTATTTCGTTAAATCAACGTCCAATTCATAACGATTCGAGCGGTCTACAATATCAGAATCATGACTCAAGTGTCACGTTTGTCGGTTCGAGTTTTTAAACAATGGTTTAAACCTTGCTAGTTACAACTGATTTCACTATCAGCTGAGAAATTAACTCCACACTTCAATTCCTTGCCAAACTCTATAGCAAAAAGAACCACTTCCACTTGAATTCTCTACCAAACTGCTTACATGAGTAACATGCAAATTCAGCAACTCCCCATACCCCCATACAATACCAATGTGGTAATCCTAACCAGCAGAATTTATAGGCTGCAAATGTGGTATCTATAATCTATAATATAACACATTTTTCAATCAACTATATTTGTAAAGGACCTACGATTATATACCTTATTTGGATGTCAATTAATTATTGACTGTAATTACTGCTGTAACTATTATAAGAGCTATTGGATATGCCGTGAGAAAAATCATAACCATTGATTTCTTTTATTTAAAATCTATTTCTTTATGTCTTCATTCAACTTTGCAAAATTATTTTCATAATCATGAAGAACAATAATAAGCATCGTTTTTTAAAATTGTTAAGCACACATCCAAAGAAGAATACACTCCTTTTTGCTCAGATGATAAAGGTATTAAATCTGTACATGTATCACTCACTGACCTCTAAGAGTCGTGTTATACAATATAACATGTAAGTCAATGAACCAAAACTCTTCTTTCAATAAAGTAAACAAAATGCTACAAAATCACACTAAACAAACTAAGAGCCGCAGATACTATAATCTCAGCAGCAATCTACAAAAGTCCCATCTGCCAACTATTCCCTCACATTCTCTTACCTGCACCACCTTAAACTCAAGTGTTTAGATTAGAAAACTAGTCCAAGAAAAGTTACTGGGGTGGTAAAAAGATGTTACTTTCTTCTGGTAAAAATGTTGCTTTCTTCTGGTTCAGCTTCAAAAAGAAGGAACAATTCAGCGATGAACGAGCGAGCGCTCTATTGTTGTTGTGGCCGCAACTCTAACCGATAAGCTTGTATTTCCATTGGAGATATCGCGACATGCCCCTCTTGTGCAAGATCTGCAAACTGTTCTGTGAACCCCATTACTCCTGGATCTTCATGCAAAAGATTCAATGAACTTGCTTTAGCCTTCAAGACAGTAATATCTTTGAATATGCTGAACAGATTCACGGGGTCGTTGGCTACATTTGTGCATTGTGATCTTCCTTTATGACAGTACGAAGAATCCCAATGTCGTCGTTGCAAAATCAGAGCGAATCTTGAACCTTCAGATGGTTGCTGCAAGAATTTTAAAGGCTTTGGAACCTTAAAGTTCACTACATGTAAATCACATGGAAAAGGAGTAGCAAGTGGAGAAAAGGATCTGATTGGTGGCGTCACAGACACTTCTTGAGATTTCTTGGAAATGAATGCATGCAATGGATAGTTCAAGTGAGAACCAACACGGTGAGATAAAAGCGAAGGAGTATAAGGCAATGAGCTTGAAGTTGAAACCAGATTTGATGTGGTGGAAATATTGGTTTCGACGGTTAAGTGGAAGACGACATTCATTACGCGGTTATCCATCACTCCTTGGCCTAAACCACGACCGTCGTCTCTTACCAAACGGCGATCAAGCATTATCTCTAACCATCCATTTTTAAGACTTGTAACTCCTAATGATTGCTTGGAATGGACGGAAAACCGTCGACCATCAGATCCTTGTAAGAAAGCAAGAGAGGGCATGGGGTAGTAATTGCCTTGTAGAGGAATCTTATCATAAGTTTCTCTTCTGCTCATCTGAAATCCATTTAAATCAGAATAAAAAACCTTTCTGTTATCAATATCAGTTTTATATCTAACTATTAACTCCCTATCATTGAAGTGATGGTCAATGAGCTCAACATGATATTCCTTTTCGACGACAAATCCTTGAACCGTGCTCTCCCCACTATATATTCGAGTGCTATGAGAAATTGGTGATTTCTCCCAAGCTGTTTTTGGATAAGAGTATACTTCTTTCATCAAAGGCCCCTCAGAGATCAACAACTGCCCGTCTCCTTCAATAATCGGTTGCGCTTCACCATTCGGCTTAAACAAGTACGCCCCACTACCCGCGCTAGCATACATACCGATTTCCTCATTTACAATATTTGATTTTGGGGAACTATTTTTTGAGGTTATCTTCTGCAACAAACCGTACCTTACATCGAAAGTTAGTCTTTGATGCTGATTCTCAATTTCAGCCACATCAGCTTCTATTTTTTCACAAGAATATGGTGAAGGACAGGTAACTGAGCTAGACTTAGTGAAAAGTTTCAACTTTGCAGGCACGGCTTTTTCGCAACCGACGAAACTCTTGGCAATATAATATGTTTCTAACCCCATTGCAGGAACGGAAACTGTCCAATAAACCCGGTGCTTCCCAGTAAAGATCTTGCTATTGTGATGCCGCAACTCAGGAAAGATTTGGCTTTGAACACAACTCATGTTAGAGTCGACAACAGTAATGTCGGGATGGTCAACAACAACCATCACGACTTCTTCTCTGGTTTGCTCCAACGGATTAAAAAAGACCACCGATTGGTAAGTACCGTCACGAGTATTGATCACTTTATGCAATGGCTGAGCGTCATATTTAGATCTCGTTATCGCTGGCTCGAACTGCGAAGGACTTTGATCTAATTTATCATAGCGGATTCCAAGAAGTGCCTCGATTGCCTTAGACATAAAAATCTGTAAGTCCTGTACCGAGGTATGCATTCGAGTTCCGTAGTCCATAACCACGTGATCTTTTGCAGTACCAGTTACTCCGTCGTGATGCTGAAAAAGAGCCAAGTTTCTTCTAGCAGCAGTTAACTTGTACGAAAACCCCATTGCAAACTTCTCACAATGCGCTCTCCGACAGCACCCGAGTGTTAGAGCTACCATCATTTCCGTCGCACGAAGTGTATGCTCTAGTACCCTGTCAACGGCCTTAAAGAAGGGCCGTGAAACATAATAACCGCTCCAGTAATCTTGTTGACGATCGGCATAAGTAAAAAAGTCACCAGAGAGGGAAGGAAAACCTTCAACTAGACCAGATCCTACTTCACCGGGAACCGAGTAATTTATTCTTTCTGCTTCCTCCCGCAGGGTTACAAAGTAGTCTTCTAAAGTACCAAACTTCGCCTCCGTATTCAGACTAGGGTTTGAATTGATATAATCAAACAACATTTGGTAATTTCTGAACTGCGCTTCTGCTTCTTCGACATTAATATAGCGGAAATCATCTCCAAGTGGAATAAGAAGAGTATTTGTTCGGTACAAAGTAGATTTTTTCCTGTATTGATCAAGTAATTTAAGTGCCCTTTCGTGAACATTGTCTTCAGTTGTCTCGACAGGATGTTGTCCCCACGGGCATTGTTCATAAACAAAACCTTGCATGCGTGCGAAGTCAAATTGACAACAAATAGCCGGCTCAGGACCACATGTATGAGGTATATCATATGAATAAAAGGGCATCATATGGACGAATATATCTGTGGTTTCCTCTGCATCCCAGCTTTGTCGCCATATGTATTCTAAATTCTTACGCCATGCAAGTTCCTTCTTCAGTTCATAATGAGTCCTCTGGATAAGCATATTGTCAAAACCCATACGGCGAAGAAGATAGGCCATGGTAGATGAGTAACCAAATGGATCAATGGCCCAAGAATTTCTAGGAACAAACCCAATTGTGTCATTCAACCACATATTTCCTTCTGCTATCTGATACATAATTTCACTAAGATTAAGACCATCACAAAATAATACAATGCAAAAAAGATAATAGATTTTATATGAAGATGAAATCACATGACAGGTTTGAACATGGAAGCATTATTATCCCTCATAATGAATTGTTACCGAGGGCATTACTGCATACAAAGAGAGAATGTGTTCCTCGGTAACTTCACCAAATAGCTAAAAAAGTATGGAAGTAATCATTTCCACCAATATGACAACCAAATATTATATATATAATGATACAAGCTATTGAGAAAACATAAACATAATTAGACTTTCCATGTTACTGAAATAACTATCTGCTTAAAATTTTTAGCAAAACAGCCAAAAATAATATTTAAAATTGAAAGGATAGACAAAGCTTTCAGCATACCTGTTCAATTATAGCATAATAATGGGAATTGGCCTGCATCAAGGAGAAAACAATTTAGAAGTCAAAAACCATAAATAAATTAGAGTCCACCACTAATCAGCTTCATTAACAGGAAAGCCTTGATGAAGTTCTTAATCTTATTTAGATATGATTATTCCAGAGGCACGGACATGTCTCTGGAGCATGCACTTCGTTAACAGAAGAGAAAATCAGAAGCTGCTTAAATTTCAAAACAATTATGATAAAAAATCATCTCAGAAAAATCAGAACCTATATTCCAAAAATTCTTGTTATAACTACTTCAACAAGAGTGAAGCTACATCTGGGGTTACATGCAATTACTTCCATTTCTCAAATTAAAAACTTGTGTCTGTGTCAATGTCGTGTCCAGTGTTCGTGTCTGTGTCGGTGTTTGATAGGTTAAAGCAAGATAAGAGTTGTAAGACCAACATCACATTACCTCATCATTCATCACCCAGCCGCCTCCAACAATTTCTAACTGTCCATTTTTCACCAAAGTGATGAATGATTCCTTCATTTCATCTGTGGTATCCCTCCACCATCTCTCTAAGTACGACATCTCTTCCCATATGAACTTCCGACGAGGATCCTAATTATCAAGTCAGATAGTCAAAATCATAATTCAATTTACTCTCAAACTCATGACTGGTATAAAAAAGAAAACGAGCTGACAATGGAACTTACAAGCCTACAATCAATATTTTCTCCACTTCAGAAGAGAAAATATTTACATTTAAGGTGTAATGGTGTGCTACTTCTGTTATCTCATCAAACACCCGCTTTGAAGCGCGAAGTTAACTTTTGTACCATTTAAGTTTCACCATTTTCCACACATAAGCCACAACCCAGCAACATGAATTCACTCAACCATTACAACTTGAGCAATACTAGATACACACACTTCACATCACTTCCCATTGATCAAACATCAAAATTAATTTACAAACAATTTACCTATAATTAATACATGGTTTGTGGCAAATATTCATATCAAGTACTATCTCTGGTCCCATATATAAGATAAAAATGCAATTTTAGAGTTCATTGAATAAATGATGTATCATCTAGTCTATAGATATACATCAGTGATTCAATGAACCTAAAACTGCATTTTTCTCTGATATATGGGACCAGATGGAGTATAATTAAATGGTTAAGCAGTAAATGATAGGTAGACATAGAACACTGAATAAATAAGTATGATATTAGTTAATTGAAGTGATATGAGTGTTGGAACCAAAAGTAGTTCCTCATACACACTGTTGTTTCACTAGTGTATTAGTAAGAAAGAAGATGAGAGAAGAGAAAATCTGAAAGAGAATTTTATTCACATTCACATACACTTGTATAGGATACACTTTATTTATATTATATGTATCTCTAAGTCTCAAACCATGTGTGAGTTTAACCACTTCACTTAACTAACTCAACAAACTAACTCACTCACAAACATGATTTAACTAACTTTCTAACAGTGAGGTAATGTCTTTCTATGTAGAATCATTCACAAATTCATGTCATAACATAATATCATGAAGTAATATAAATAAATAAAATAAGCAACAACAAAAAAAATCAACCTTTTTTAGAGTTTCAACAATGGTATCAAGTATATGACGAGATTGTCTTTCATAATATTCCTCAACAGTGAGTTTCCAACCAGGATCATTATGTGAATGAGGAACAACAAAAACCTTCAACTTCTCATTATCCCATTCATTTCCTCTATAAGTAACACTCCAACCTTGTTTCCAAGCACCACCATCAACATCCAAAAACTCAATCTTATCATATAACCCTTTAGTGGTGATATCAACAGTAGCAGAACCACCAAAGAGGATAGTTCGATTACCACTCCCATCAAAAAGGGGTTTCCTTGTAAAGGCTTTTCTGAAACGAGATGAACGAGTTCTGAAGTGCGTTGATATTGGTTTTGGAACCCCAAATCTGAGAAGAACTATAAGGAAGAAAAAGAGAGAGAACAATAACCCAATTGTGAAGAAATTTTTAAAAATGAAATCTTTAAGTAAAGTTCTCTTTCTTCCCTTTCTGGGTATCTTGGATTTAGGATTTGATGATGGAAGAATCGATTGTGCCCAGTTTCCTCCACGTCGAGATGAAAAGGCCATGATCTTCTTCTATCTCTATAATTGGGGTTGAAAAAAAAAAGTGATTTTTTTGGTGGGATCTATGGTGGGGGAAGGTGAGAGAAAAATTGAAGAAAAGCGAAACCCATTTTCTGAAACTGTGAAGGTAGTTGATTGGAGTCTTCAAAATCAAGTCTTGGTGATGGAATCGATCATGGGGAGTGTGTTGAGAAGCATCTATGGTGTGGTGTGTTTTTTGGGGCTTTTGAATTGTCAATGCAGTGTGTTGAAGACTGAGTGCTGTGGGTGTTTGTCGAGAGGAACATTTTTCTTCACTAATAAGACATGGAAAAGTATGCAGGATAAACACTTTGTTTGGTTATTATGGGCGGAAGTGTGAGAGGAAAGAAAATAACCCTAACTCCTCAACAAATTTTCGGAATTACCTATTAAGACATAATTTCGGATCGTATTTGTTTGATACTAGTATGTACGACCCGTGCGCTGCACGGGTATATGTCTTCTTTCTTTAATTTAAATTGGAAGTATTTTATTAATGAAATTCTATATGTATATATTTATATATGTAACTAAACCGTGCCTTGGACGTGTATACAAATACTTTTTAACACTCTATGAAGATTATTAATTTGAAAAATACTACTTTTTATAATTTTAATATCGACAAATTAAGGAATAAATTATTAATTAATTTGATTAAATATTTTTTGATTCATGATGCAAACTGTATAATTGATCATACAATGTAGTCTTTAAAAGATTTTTTTTGTTAAATCACACTAACTTACACAACATGTTGAATAATAATGAATTTCATGTAATTTATAACTATAAATATTAAATCTGAAATATAGTTTGAGTAATAAGTTGCGAGTATATGTATATAAATTTATTAGATATGAGATATATTTATAGGATTAAATAGAGTGTTTACGATCATAATAAGACTTTTGAAACCTTTTTTTGGTCAAAAAAATCATAATGAGACTCAATTTGGTCCCTAAATTAATATACTCATATTTGGTCTCTTAACTATAAAAATATATTAAATAGTCCTTTAGACTATTCTAAAATTATTCCAAAACTGAAATAGATCAAATATGTATTTATAAAAAATATTTATTTTTGACAAAGTATTTATAATAAAATATATAACTTTAATGAAGTTATTTGTTAAATTCTTCACTTACACTAAATAAACCGGCTTTACAACACCGACTTTCATGAAATCAAGCCCTTGAAAACCTAGTTGCCTTCAATTGTAGCATCGAGCGGTTTCTTGATATCGGTAATTTCACCGAGCCACAACTTGCACATGAGAATTGAGATGCGAGCAGCCCTACCGGTTGGCGTTGCGTGTGTGATTGCCGATGGAGGGTGCGATGCATGAAGGTTACATGCGTGAGCGGCTGAATTTGTGGGTTTTATCTGAGAGGTCAGATCTGAGAGGGGGGGGCTGATTGGAATGAGTTCGGCGAAGGGATGGGAACCTAGGAAGAAAAAGAAGAAGAATGAAAAAGCAAAGAAATTGGTGTGCTGGGTCAATGCTAATTGAACCATAGAGAACAATAAAGAGGAACCTAGAACATCTGAAGCAGCATCAGCTAGAGGAAGGAGTTGATGTCTCAAGAGTCATGTGTGTATTTTCCTCAATCACCCTGTTGTGGAGTATGTCTTAACCTCTCACTTTTTGCTATGTATTTTTCTTAGTTCTCACAGAAAATCCATGTTAGTTTTATAATACTAAAAACTATTTGTTTTTACTTTAAAATAGTGAAATGATTAATTTAATTTGTTCCAAACAATGATCGGTAAAATAGATGCCCATTGCCAGTTAATAAAAAGAGATTTGTTTGGCAAAAGCATTAAGCTGAATATGGGGACCCTTAGATTATCATTCCTTAGATTTTAGTCTAATTTATGTGATGTAATGTGTTTTTCCTTTTTTTTATAGATTTTTGAAAGTGGCTCACTTGAATTTCAACATGCATCATTTCATGTTTGGGATTTTTGAGACTTTGTGCTTCACATTGGTAATGAGACTGGTTACTTAGTTGGCGACAAATTAGTAGTATGCAGGGTAAATTAGTTTTATTCTATAGGTTTTTTCATGACTTTGACTAATCCCTTGTTTATTTATATAGTACAACTCCCTTGTAGTTAAAGTACCTACTTCATTGTTATCTTGCATTATTTTAATGGTTATGTCATTTATTCATTGACTGTGCAGGTTGGTTATGGAAGACCCGCACTTCTGACCACTAACCATACCTGCACACACATGTTAAACTTTGCTACCATGGTATGTTGAAGATGCCATTGAATTAAATTTTGCTGATTCCCTTCCTTGATCTGTGTGCCGATTGCCGAGGTTTCATATAACGAATGCAGTAAGTACTTGGCAATAATGTTGACCAAACAGGATCCATGTTTCATCCTAGAAAATGTAGATTTTATTTTTCTGATGGTAAAGTTGTCCAATTGCATTATAAGAAAATCTAAACTGCGGAGTACCATGCTGCAATGAATAGGCAGGCTTGTTGATACTTGTGATACTGATATTTGATGTAAATTTCTGAAAGTCTTTTATTGCTGTAATGAATAGGCAGGCTTGTTGATACTGCTTGTGTCTATTACCTTCAGCTTGTCTTTTGTTCATTCGAAGGCAAGTGGAATGGTTTCATGGTGGCCCTCAAGCTAGATTATTTTAATGATATTTATACTTATAAAAAAAGGCTTGAATGAAAATGGGGACCCTAAATAAGATATACTCCATAAACTTTAGTCTAATTTATGTGATCTAATTTGTTTTCCCCTTCATTTTTCATAGATTTCCGATGCTGGCTCACATGATTTTCAACATGCATCAATTTGCGTTCATAACGTTCAGAATTTTTTGAGGTTTTGAGCTTCACATCGGTAATGGATCTGGTTACTTAGTTGGCGACAAATTGGTATTGAAGGTAATTTGTTTGATCCTATAGTTTCCTGCATGACTTCAATTAATCCCTTGTGTATTTATATACCGCCCCCCTTTTAGTTAAAGTACTTATTTCCTTGTGGAATTAATCTATTTTAATGGTTCTATTATAAAAGTCATTGAATGTGCAGATTGATTAAGGAAGACATGGACTTATGGCCCCTAACCATACCTGCACACACATGTTCAACTTTGCTCTCAGGGTATGTTGAAGATTCCATTGAGTACATGTTTATTAATTCCGTTCCTTAATATGTGTCTTGATTGTTCTTATTTCATACTACGAATGCAGAAAGTAATTGGCAATCATGGAGGTGATCTGTTCCCACACTTGACATCATTTACATTGCTACTGAGTAAGGTAAAATAGCTGCATCATCATTAATAAAGTCTTTACCATCAACTGTGGTGCGGTGCACATTGTAAATTTCTTTAGGTCAAGACTTGATATTAATACAATTAACTAAAATACTTATCTATTGTATAAAAAAAGCTAATATATATATATATATATATATATATATATATATATATATATAAATACTTGTCTATTGTATAAAAATCCAATACATATATATATATATATATATATATATATATATAGATATGATATACTATATATAAAGACTTGATATATATTAATTCATGTATATGTAGTCAAAGTACATTTGTGGTGATTCAATCGCATTAAACTCTAAGTTTAGATGTCATATAATGACAAAGGGATAATAAATGGATACATTGACATGTTTTGACCTTACAATAGAGAAGCACAATCACAAAATTGTTTGCCTCGCCAGATGAGACAAACGAAGTGAGTTCCTCCACAAAGCTTCCAAAGAGCGTGACGTTGAAACGATAACTAAACCAAATGGTAAAGTGCAAAATAATTGTTCAAAGTAAAATAAAAAAGGTAGGTAACACACAAATCTCAAATAAGGATGTCTCACCCCCTGTTATCCAACTCAATGAGAATGAGACTGTTTTTCACAGGGGTGATTGTTTTTTGATTCGCGGCCTTTGTATGGATGTGTTTGTGCGTACACGGGACACTGAATAATAGGGTACAGAAAGGTGCGGGGATTTGACATAAGGTGTATTGCTATTTGTAAACCCAAGACAAAAAGGGCTTTGTCATCAGTCTGTATGCATTAGCGCAATTAGTGCAAATTGCGTAATATAATTTTTATTTTTATTTTATTAGATTAGGTGTGTTGTTTGAAATTGGGTTAATTTCAAATTTCAAATCTGAAGTAAATGCAATTGCTGTACCCTTTGGATTATTCCTTGATTTAAATATCCCTGTCTTCTTCGACATAACCTGACTAATAGATGATTTCAATATACTATTTTTATGATAAGTTGGTTGTCAAACCCAAACTAATCCAAATTGCTTTTACATGCATGTCACATTTGGTCGAGCATACATGGGATTGATCATCGCACAACTGTGACAGTAATTTTGAAGTTAGAAAATCCAATTAATGAGGTAAAAACCGTCATAATTTTGCACATATAATATGATTGAGATGTAGATGTTGTTTGTTCCTATTTTCCCTTATATTGATGAAGGTATTAGTGGCAAACGAATATAATCATTGAACCCCATGAGATTATTTAAGTACTATTTTCATTTCAGAAAAAAAAAAATTAACCATTCAACCGTACAAAATACTATGCTAACAGCTGATGATACCACAAATGCACGGTCCACGTATTAGTATCTGCCCTACAAATTATCAAAAACGTCACTGTACACAACATTCTTTGTGGACTGACATAGATTTTTTTCTTCATCGAGTATTAGTAGCTTAAGTCCATTTCTTGATTTAACACGGGACAATGCAACGTACAGTTGACCGTGTGTGAACACGGGCTTAGGCAGATATATTCCAACGTGAGAAAGAGATTGTCCTTGGCTTTTGTTTATCGTCATAGCAAAACACACTGTTATTGGAAACTGCCTTCGTCTGAACCTAAATGGAAGTCCGGGATCACTGGGGACCAGGTTCATTCTAGGGATAAAAATCTTGTCTCCAATGTTTTTTCCTGTAAGTACAGTAGCTGTTATAACATTCTTTCCCAAGTGATTGACCATTAGCCTTGTACCGTTGCATAGACCAGCAGCTTGGTCAACGTTCCTCATAAGCATCACCGGCACCCCAACCTTAAGTATTAATTTGTGATTTGGAATACCTGAACACTTCACTTCATTCAAGAATTCAGGGGTAAACCACTCGCTCTGAATTTCACTATCCTCATCCGACTGACAAACGGAATCAGAGCTTAAGTACTCAACAACCTCACCAGGTATTAGTGATAAAACATAGTCATTAACCTGTTCCACAGACTCCAATGTTGGAGCCAAAATAGCTCTCTCTTCAAAAAAATGTTGGCCATTCATGTTTGTAAGAAGTTGCGGATATGCAAAATCAACTAATGATTGAAGTGGGTTTGTTGTATCCGTAATTAGGAGATCTTCTGGAATGTCAATGTCACTCTCCCCATTTTCATTTGTGATGTCATTACCATCACCAATCTTGAGTATCCAATCAGCAAACTGTTTAATTTCCAGCCTCTCAGACTCTATGTTTGAACTGCCAAGTCTCATATTGGTCTTGAGTGTCAACACTTTACAATGTCCCCCATAGCTTCGATGAATTGATTGCAGCAGAGACAATTTGGTTCCTTGATCCTTTCCTTATAACAGGCAATATTTGCCTGAAATCACCACCAAGTACGACTGTTTTACCACCAAAAGGTTTGTCCACATTAGCGCGATCGACGGTTGACATTATGTCCCGTAGTGTACGGTCAAGTGCTACAAAGCAGTTCTTTTGTAGCATGGGCGCCTCATCCCAAATTATGAGTTTCGTGTGTTTCAGCAGTTCTGCTCTTGGACTACCTTGATTGATACAACACGTGGAATCGTCGTGTGGGTTCAAGGGTATTGCGAAAGTTGAGTGAGCAGTTTTTCCTCCGGGAAGCAATAACGATGCAATTCCGCTGGATGCAACATTGAGAACAATCATACCCATCGAACGACATCCTGCAGAGGTTGTGTTCCATAAGTATGTTTTTCCCGCCCCACCATATCCATTAACAAAATAGAAACCACCACTTCCAGATGTAACAGATGTCATAATCTCATCGTATGCCCTCTTCTGATCGTCGTTCAACTTCTCTAGTAATGATTGGTGAGTCCTTGCCATTTCATCTTTGTCATACCTTGTTTCATCGATTATCAGCTTGTTTTGGAAATCAAACCCTTCTGTAATGGTAGGGAATGGCATTGAAAAGTCAGCAAGTGATCTTCCATTAAGACGGAGCAACTTCTCGATCTCAATTAGGCACATGTTTTTCAACTCTGCTTCACATATTTGAAGTCCTAAACGACAAATAATATGAATGAGTAAATAAGGAATATAGTGGACAAAACATTTACAAAATTAAGTAATCTATATGATACCTGGTGTGTCCATCTGCCTTCGTGTGTTATACAAAATTCCATCTGCAAGGAGATTCCAAGTGGACTGCCATACAAAATCGGCTTTGTTCATTGTGTTCATAGACAATAAAGTCACAAACATTCTCCGCAATTGATTCCCAGATGCCAGTTGGCTTGCCTCTGTAAGTGCATCCACGTATTCTCTATCTCCTTCCAACAATCCCAAGTGAAAGCAAGCGTCCTCAAATGTAGGGTGCATCTTACCGTTAACCGTTCTTAAAGCCTTATAACTCTTGCACCCCTTTTGAACGTTGAGTAATATCCGCAAATAGTATAATTCACCGATACCGGGTGGAACATAATTAAGCCTACCAATGCTATGGCCCTGTTTTCTTGGTTGCCAATACTTACCTTTTGCGTTGTATACAAATCGAGTTGGGAATTCAGAATAAGTCAAGTCTCTGCCCTCACTGTACAGTCTATTAGCTGCAAACCAAGCAAGAAACATGGTATCCGAGTTTTGAGCCCTGACTATAACATCTTGAATGTTGTCATGGTCATGAAATGGTACAGTTTGCTCATTTGGAAGATGAAACGTTAACCTTTGCACAGGAGGCCACTTGTGGTGGATTTCGAATGCAAAAATCCTCCAAATAGCTTCCGATGGGGACACATATCGACAATCATAATAATTCTTGATTTCGTCGACCGGGGCATCATCATCACCATTGTTTGTGCTGCGCAACACCTGTAAAGTGGCACGGTCTGGTCCCTTGTTAACATATTTGAACAAATATTTAATGGAGTTGGATTTGTTACAATACTCCACATTAACATGACCACGATACCTCATCAACAGGTGGGGATTGTATGGAACCACAAATCTGTTATCTAATTGGGTTCCCATCTTATCGATGGTTATGCCAGTATCCATACGTTTGTAATTTGGGTAACCATCCTCGTCAATTGTGGTTGACTGTGCAAACTTTTTGGGGAAGAACTTTGTACATTTTTGGTTGGTCGTGCATGAAGAACTCGGGTTCGCACGACCACATGGTCCATGCATCATATATGCCGACACAGCCTCATGTAGATTGGGATAAAGAGTAGGATCGGGCAACTCTGCAGATATAATGTTATCTATATCTGTAGTTGTGTTCAGCTTGTTTGCAGCAGCTAACCACACCAAGAAATGAGCGTGTGGAAGACCTCTCTTTTGCCACTCAACTGTATACATCACTGCAACATAAACATGGATATTAGCAATTATAAAAACACACAAAAGCGTAATTTGTTAGCGTGCAAATAACAGAGTGAAAAAAGGAATACTACATAAAAAACCAATTTTACTTAAGTACCTGCGTCAACCTTGCCAAATATGTCGTTAGTCCTTAAATCTGTAATGAGCTGGTCGAGCTTAAGCTTAAAGATACGGGACACTATGTCTGGTCTGTCAGATGCTTGGAGACCTCTCGACTGAAGGAACTCAACCATTTCGGGCCACTTTGTGTTGCAAGTTATTGTAATGAATAAGTCTGGATAACCAAACCTCTTACAAATAGCCATCGCATCTTGACAGTTATTGAACATATACCGAACTCCCCCTGTAAAAGATGCCGGTAGTATAACACGCCGGCCTATGGAAGATGCATCTGTTTCACCTCTAGTAACTGCGTCTTGGAGCCCAGTTAACACATCAGATCTAATGAGTTGTTGATTGTTGCGGATGTACGAAAGTCTTTGAGATTCAATCATAGTATAACAATCAACAACAAACTGCTGAAACAACCTTCGTGCGCTGACTATCTGTCCAAACTCTACTTCTCTCTCTTGGATGCGGAAGGCAATGAACTCCCTAAGTGTGACCCTTTGTCTTTTTGCCGACCTTTCTTGACCACCCCTTTGTCTTATGGGAATATTTTCTCGAAACCCATCCTCTCCCCGGGTAAAAATTAAAGGATATTGTAATGGGAGTAGTGCAGTGTGTGTTTCGTGGACCCTTTCAAGCTCACCAGTCATATGTTTAACAACAATGTCTCTACCCTGCTCAATGTGGGAGTCATCTCCAATAATCAATGCAGCGACCTCATCACATGATGGAGTATTATGGGTCCTTGGGTCAGCGGATCTATGCCTAATCAGTCGTAGGCTAATTTTTTCATTCGGATTTTGTTCTTTGAAAGCCCTGACCTGCCTATACTTTTGTGCTATTACATTGTACTGGTCCACCATTTGTGTCAGATCTTTTACTAATGATGCATCCAGACCTGATGAATTACGACTCGAGCTGGAAGAATAATGTCTTATGTTAAACTATTAGTTCATGGATCATGAGTACACTAAATAAATATGATGTCAATTTGTTCAATAAGTATTTTATGTTGGTATGAAATATGGGAAGTTCTGAGATATACCTGAAATGACTCAATCTGTTTGATATCTCATTTTGAATGTCGTAAATGTACAACTGTGCATATTTTGGTGTGTGGCCTTCCGTTGGTAATAGGCTCCCAATACGGTGGTAATTTTGACCACTCAATATGAATTGTGGAGGACCACCACCATCATTGCGTGAGGTATCAACCTTCCCTCCCATGGATGTAAATGCGAACATGCTGTTGTATGCCCTTATGTTCTCCCTAAAGTGACTGCTTCTATGGTCACGTCCCCTAATAAGATTCAGCAACAAAGGGGGTGGCTGTTGTAGTAGTGGAATGTCTACTTGACCTTTCATACAACACATGCTAATGTCGGGGGTGTTTGATCTGTCACTCTTAACTGCCCTCTCTTGAAACCAAAATAAAGCCATGCATTCCTTACATCGATAAGTTGGTCCTCCGAAGTCAAGAAAGGTTGTAAAATACAATTTCACTAAATATCACCAAGACATGTACTAAAATATACAATTGTTGCGCAATGATTAATAATTAGTGAAAATGCCATATAGAAATACATACGCTCTGCCTCGTACTTGTCATACAGTATAGAACGACCATCGTAGTTTTGGTGTTCGTTTGGTGGTTCTGTGCATAATAATTAAAATAAACTTCGTAAGCAGAATTATAAAAGTAAATAAGATTCAGAAATTTCATAGAATGCTAGCTTTATTATCATGCAGATTAAATTACCTGTGGCCTGATAGGTTGTGTCATCTATGTTTGTGTCTACTTCCATATCAAAATCTATCCTCATGGTGGGCAATGATGATGTTGGGAGTCTTGGTCGACCTCGACGTGTCGGTCTTTTAGACGTGTCTACATGGTGTGTTAATACAGATTCTATTGTGTTTGGAGAGATATTATTTGCATGGGTTTCATGACCTGTAAGAATGTGACAAAGTCAAAATAAAATAAATACAAACAACAAATCATTAGTGCATAAAATCATTTTGTATAAACTTAAACTTCGAGATTCCTTACTGGATCAAATGCGAACATTACACAACAACATACCTTGTGTGTTTGTCCTGTTGTTATCAACTACGTTTCTTCGTCTTTCCATTGCATTTTCTTGCTCTAAAGATGACTGCGTGAATTGGTTTGTACATGGTTCCGTCGGAGACGTAGAGTTGATCATTGACGAAACATTTGGTGTATCTGTTATTGAGAACACACATTTTTTAATAAATATGTTGTTACCAATTGTAATTCGTTGTCATTGTGATCGTTTATCGTTAATATCTTTGCTGGCACGGTAGAAACTCTTACCTGTTGAAATACATGATTGGGGCACTGTTTGGGGTGTTATGTTTCGATTGCTCCCCATCTTATGGAAAAATGTGGAGGATGACATGATTGACTGAGGGGTGGCTGTAATAAATATAGGTAGTGGGGTTATATTAGTCATGTGCATTATTGATGGTCGTTTTGTCTCTGTGTATATTACCAGGAATAGAGTCTTCTTCGTGATTCCATATGCTGCATCCACCAAATGAGGCAGGTGTGTTTGGGTCAGTTGGGGTACCTAACATGCGAGGTTAATTATAAATTAGTTTACAATGCGATTCTACCAACACTGTGGTTAAATATAAGATTTGTTGACGGATTATACTTTTGCTGCCTGGCTTAAATGTATGTAGTATCCTTTTAATGTGTAACCGTGTTGATGATAGACGCGCTTCAGATGCCTTTTTTGTCTTGCATGCTTGTTAAAAACAATTTTAAATAAATTATTCTTTAATAATAGACAAATAATAATGTTTATTTCCATATATGTCAAAAAACTGGAAAAGTCGCTACTTCTATTACCGAGTGAATACCTGATAATTCCTTGTTTGATATGCTTTTTTGATTATGGCCGTCTAGGTTGTCCGCTAGGCTCGGAAGCTGATTTTGATCACAGGGAACTGCTCCAAAAGGTATTCATCATAACAACAGAGATATCATACATCTGTTATGAGGTAATGATTACTGAAATTGAGGTCAAATTTGAAATGTGCATTCAATACTTGACTGTTATAATATGTGCTGGCTATTAAAGTGTGGTTATTGTGCCGAATTATATGGCCGAATATTGTACAGCCTTTTTTTCAATTGAAGCGTTGAGTCATCAAATGTAGAGGTACATGTCATAATTTATTTGGTGACGTGTAATTATATGAAACGATTACATGGACAACACTTGAATGAGGGCTTTGAGAGAAGCCTTCATTGTATATAGTATAGATTTCTGGAATTACCTCTTAACACGTAATTGCGGAACTCATTTTTTGATTTTTTCCGGATTTACCTAGCAAAACATAATTTCAGAAAGTTTTTTTAAAAAAATGACTTTTACCTACAGAGAGAAACTGTAGGTAAAAACCCATTTTTTTAATGAAAATCTTTTACCTACGAACAAAAACCGTAGGTAAAAGTCAATTTTTTTAAAAAGTTCTCAAACAACATTTTTCATTCCGGAAATACTATTTTTCACATAAATCCGCAAGCCATTTTTTGGAGAATTTCGGAAATACCTTTTTCACATACTTCCGGAAGCCATTTTTCACATAATTCCGGAAATCTTTCAAAAAACTAATTTCCAGTTAAATTTTGTTAAAAATGTAAGGGGTATTTTGAGGATAAAATGAGTTATGGGGGTACAGGGTCTAAGAGGGGGTAAAAAAAGTCAAAAAAAAGTAATAGAAAATGTGATATTTTTTATATAGTAAAGTTTAGTGTTTGAGTGTCAATTTGATGTTGAGTCCTGTTATTATTAGTTTGTTAATGAAGTTAGAGTTGGCAGAATGGATTCGGATATCCATTTATCCCCCTCAAATTTTTTATACTTTTAGTTTATTCAATTCTTTCCTCGTTTGTTGACAATAATAACCGAAGTAAATAAAATGTTTTTGAGCCTTAAAACATGTCAAAATTCAGTCACATTCATTCATTAATACTTCATTAGGGTTAGGGTTAGCATTGGGAAAGAATTGGAGTTCAAAAGGAAGAGGAATAAAAAATTTTAGGCTAAAGTGCTCCCGGGGTCCCTTATCTTTATTTAAAGTAACGATTTGGTCCTTTATCTTTTTTTTGTCCCAAATCAGTCCTTTATGTTTTAAATTATTGACACATAAATCCTTTTCTGTCCCAAATCAGTCCTTTATGTTTCAAATTTTTAACACATAAATCCTTTTTTTTGACACATAAATCAGCACTGTTAACGGAAAAGGATTTATGTGTCAAAAATTTGAAAGATGAAGGACGTATTTGGGACAAAAAAAACATAAAGGACTAATTCGTTACTTTAAATAAAGATAAGGGACCCCGGGAGCACTTTAGCCAAAATTTTAAGGGAGGAGACCAGATGGTGGCACGGTCCGTGCCAGTTTCTTAGCACCACAAAAATAGTGTTTTTCGAATCGTTTCCTCGCCTTTTTCGGTTCTGATTCGTCCCCAACACTAAATTCAGCCCAATGCCTCATCATACCAGTCATATTTCCAGTCACAAACACAATTAAATCAACAAATGCATCAATCATTAACAATCACATGAGTTCCCAATCAACAACATAAATACGCAATTTTTACGAAAAACGGTTTGAAAACAGAATTTCAGCGCATGCAAGTCACTAACTTCAGAATCCTTGCAATCAAATCAACATGCATTTTCATAAAGACACAAAATAAGTGAGGAACTCACCTTGAATGTGATGAAAATCACAACACAAGCTGGATGATGAAGAGATTGTCTCAAAATATGCTCTAGAAACCCCAAAATTGAAAATGGCTAGACACCAACAATCCCAATGACTTCGACTTCGAACCCAGCCCTTAAACTTCCTATTTGAGTGATTCAATCCACAATGTAGCTTCTAAATTGCACTTAGAAACCTCCTACGTTGACATGCAAGTCAGAAATTTCAACTCAATCCACCCCAAGTAAAAAGGGTATTTCGAAAATGAGAAGGAAGGGAGAGTGGAAGAAATTGAACTAGTTGAGTTCTTGAGCTCTCAATCTTTCAAACACGATGAAGTGAACAAGAGGAGAAGGATGGAGAGTAAATTTTTTCAGATGTGGTTTTGTGGGTGAGGTGAGGGTTTGAGTGTTCTTCCCTTTCCCTTCTATCTTTCTTCGAAACTCTCTCTCTCAAAGTGAGGGAGTGTTGTTTCTATTTTGTTGTGGGTGTGAGAGTTGGTGTGTTTTAGTTTAATGGTCAGCTAAATGTGTGTGTGTGTGAATTAGTGAGCGTTGGGTATGGAAAATTCCTAAAATACCCTTAAACTCTTCCTCTATTTCTATGAGGCCCCAATTCCCTCAATTAATTAAATTAGCAACCAACACAAAATGCACTCAATGCATATTAGTTTCACATTCAAGCTATCGCTTCATGGAATTATCAAGCACACTCCATCACAAACAATTAAATAATTTAATAACCTCCAACTTAAAATCAACTACTAAATTATTATTTAGTACTCAATTTCACACAAATGTCACATTTAAGCAAATTTGACCATCGATCATCGACTCACTTAACAACTTACAACTAAAATTATTTACTAACCAATATAATTAAAAACAATCAACTAAAATAATTGAAACAATTAATTTGGGGAAGTTACAATACACCCCAACTTGAAAATTTTTGTTCTCAAAAATTGTTCAAGTTCCATCTATTACACCATAGAACATTTCAGCCGCAAAATCTCATGAAAAAAAAATTAACGAAAAATTGGTCGAAAGGCTAAGTACATAGTACTTTTTAGAACATTGGTAAATGGGAGGATCCTCTTATCATTCTGACACATCACAGACATTCTAACCAGTAGTTTTGGGTTCAAAATCATTAGTTTTTAAACAATCATAAAGGTAAGAGACAAATTTATCTATTTTGAGAATAAAAAATCTCTTCAGTTTGTGTCAGAAGGGTACCTCCAGAATTATTACTGCAAACAGTTTGGTTCACACCCCAACTTTGATTAATCTTAATCAAAACATTTAATAGAAAGTACAAGTTCGAAAATAAGGTTCACAACCCAAATTCATAGATCAAAGTAAGAGCAAAGCAACTCCTTTGAAGGGGGGGAATTTCCGTCAAACATATTTTCAACAAATTCTTTAAAACCCAAAATAGCCTTTATACATAATAGAAAAATATGACGGAAGTTCAACTGTGAAATTTCTCGATTAATGAAGTGGTATATAATACATGAATCTCTTCATTCGTTCCCAAGTTTTCGAAATAAACTCTTTCAAAGATGAGGGAATGACTTACTAGAAACCTCTACATTAAGCATAGAGGTGGGTAATGATGGCACCAAAGAGGTTTAACGAATAATCAAAATGGTATTAGGGTTATTTTCAAAAATAAAATTTCCTCTTTGTAGTGCAACCAATACTCACTCCTAAGCTTAATTGAACTTAGGAGCACGTCTAGTTGCATGCAATATCATCTCATGACCTTACAATCTAATTGGGTCTCACTATATAAACTCTATTTATACGCATAAATTACTATAAGAGTTATGCATTTCATTACACAATACACATAACCGTAAACCTTTTAAACACTCACATGACGCTAAACGTAGGTCAAATCAGTCGATTCCAATTATTATCATCATATATCAGGGTAAGGATAGGATTTTGATAAAACTTTATTTGAGATCTTTGAGCATAAAACAATTTTCCTCGACCTATCGGAGTCGACTCTATCAACTAACCCAAAATATTAGTATGGGTGAATCTCCATACCTCTTGAGTTGAGCCTTAACTCAACCACCATAGAATCCTCAATCATAAAGCTAGTGTAGGGACTTTTGGGGAAACTCTTAGCCAGATGGAATCCTACACGACCGAACTACCAATTTTAAATAGAACTTTCTAAAACCCTATCATGATTGATCGTTGACTAATCTAGGTGTAAACATAAACATTTGGATTAAGTATGAAATTGGGATAATTGTAGCATCTAAGAAATGAGAAAATAGAGGGATTCTTTTAAGGAATCAAACGGGCGCACGGTAGTGCTTCCTGTGTTGATTCCGAAAACGAATTCTAAACTATTTTGGGCATTCATTTGGTCCTCCTTCTTTCCGAATTCCATAAACAATACAAACAAAATTATTACAACTATTGTAACACCACTTTTCTACCCGGTCATTATTGCGTAAAATCAGAGTTTACAAAAATTTATTTCATACTTCGAAAAGAGATGTCACACATTCATCGTTAAATAAAACGTCTCATACGATATAAATAACTTTGTCAAAATACATCACCACGCAGCGGAAAGAATTAAGTTCTAAAACATAGAATAATAACGTTCTGAATGGACTCCAAACAATAGAATATAACAACCAAAGTTTAACGTCTATTCCCCCCCTTGAGTGTTACACATCAAAGCAAGGACACCGACGACACCGACTCAGAATAGCGAAGGTACCTAAGTCTTCACTCGCAATCACCTGCACGTTACCGCATAGGGGTAACATTCAAACAGAAGGGGTGAGATATCTTCAATATAATAGCGTAAAATGATAGGAAACATGCTAGAATATGATACTATATCTACCACTCCACTCCACACATCAAACCATAAACACACGTCAAGTTATAACATCACAATCAGTCACCAATGTCATGATAATGCATGAATGCAACCCACACCAACGGGCATATGCATGTGGTACCAAATCACCAAAAGTCTTGCCCGTAAATAGGGGCGTCACCAAAATTGAGAGCTTTCACACCCGACTCACCAATTCACCAAAAAATTGAGCTTTCACACCAGGCTCACTAGTTTTATAAAAATTTGAGCTTTCACACCTAGCTCCAAGACCAAAGGCCTTCACCAAAGTAAATGCACATGTTGTATGCGACACCATGAATGCACACAGACAATCACCAATTTAGTCACAATGTGACAAACCAAAATCAATCACCGAATATCACCAAAATTGGGCTTTCACACCTAGCCACAACGACACCGAAACACCAAGACTACCCGACACAACGGAATCACCAAAATTTGGAACCTTCACACCTAGTTCCAACAACACCAAGGTTTGAGCCTTCACACCTAGCTAAAACCGCACCAAGACACCAAGATGACAACAATTTTCCAAAACAGCACCAATACACCAAGATGACAACAATTTTCCAAAACAGCACCAAGACACCAAGTGGACAACAATTTTCCAAAACAGCACCAAGATGACAACAATTTTCCTAAACATTTGAGACGCGAGGATTTTTCCCAACACCGGAGACAAACGACAATTTTTCCAAAGTATTTGAGACATGACAACTTTCTTTTTAAAACATCACCATTTAACGACTACACCAACGGTTAACAATTTTTCCCGAAAAATGGACTACTTTGCCTCAAATTAGAATATTCAGCTAGGCCTCTGAATAAGCTTTCCAAAACATTTTGAAACGTCTAAATTGGACTCCCGAGTCAAAAGATATGTCAAAAACAAAACCGGGAAAAAATTGAGGAACATCCTGAAAATGGCGCCCAGGCACTGGGCGCCTAGGGGCAACACGCAAAATCTGGCCAACACACAGAAAACTGGCGCCCTTGGCGCCCAGACAACTCAGGAACACGGAACAGCAACACAACATAACGTGGAACACACTCCAGACACGGCGCCCATGCACAGGGCGCCTAGCAGGGAACAGCCACACAGAAAACTGGCGCCCAGGAGCAGGGCGCCCAGCAACAAGGCAACACACTGAATCTGGCGCCCAGGAACAGGGCGCCTAGCAACACTACAGGAGATGGCGCCCTTGGCGCCCAGGCCACCTGAAACACGGCAAAAACGCAACATGGCACAGGAATTGGCGCCCTTGGCGCCCAGACAGCCTACAGCACAACAGAAACGCAACATGGCACAGGGAACACGCACCAGGCACGGCGCCCAGGCACTGGGCGCCTAAAACAGCAACACGCCCAGGGAACACAACAACAGCAACTCTGGCGCCCATGACTCAACACAACAGCAACCACCATCCTGGCACACGAGACACACACCTGACACGGCGCCCATGCACTGGGCGCCTAAAACAGCAACACAGACACCCAAACGCAACACGACTGGAACATAGCACACGGCGCCCAGCAGCAGGGCGCCAAAATCAGCAACTAGAACAATGGCGCCCATGGCGCCCTAGGGTCTATATTTTCGTTATTTCACCAATTTTACATCACCAATTCTTAATCACCAACACCAATCACCATGAATTGCCAATCATCACACCAAACAATAATTTAATCGAACACCTAGCATGCAATTAGTTATAACAACAAAGAATCACCAATTTCTAGAGTCACATCAATCACCAACGATGTCAAATTTCAATTCAACCTATATACAATTCAACTAACACCAAACTACACATCAAAATCAAACCCTAGGCATCATAGGATCTATTCCCACATAACCCCATCATAAAACCCCATTATAAGGAAGAACCCCACCCTTACCTTATAGTAGGAGAGCACCAATTCTCTTGATCGAGTCACCAACACAACCTCAGCAACACAGCTCCTCTCTACTCCCTTGGATTCGCGAATTCCTCTTCTCCCTCTCCTTTGGATATGCGCGCCGTACCCTTTCTCTCTTCCTCTCTCTATTTCGCAAGCTCTCTTTTCTTTTTCTCAAGGCAATTCGCAAATGAGCCAAACCCTAGCCTAGGTGCTTCACTATGCGCCTAGCTAGTGGGCTCATGGATCACGGGCTTTCCTCCAGCTTAAGCCCGATCACTAACGCCATCCCATAATAATCAATTACATACCTCTTAATCCAACGCTAATATAATTACACCGACTAAAATAAATAAATAAATAATTGAATACCTAAATAATTAATTAAATAATTTAATTAAATATTTGGGCGTTACAACTATCGTAATCAATGAGATCCAAACACTTGTCCTACCCATAGAACAGCAAAAACATTTGACATTTGGGTAAACCGAACTTTTTCCCCCTTTTCGACATACAAAATGGGTGCCTAATCGTATAGGACTTTTTACTAAATCTAAAGATTTCATAAGGGGAGTTATAACTACTCATAGCCATTTCCGAGAAATAGCCCTCCTTAAGACTCTGAAAGGTATTGCCCTAATCTGGGGTCTAAAGACTCAGCCTTAATCGTTGGGGATCCACTACATAATTTATATGCCAATCTAGGGTTTATATTCTACTAGCGCTTAGAGCTTAAGGGCTTCGGGTAGAGTAGAAGTACTTTTTGGAATCAGGATAAAACACAGTCCAAAAATCTATTTGTAAGTGTAGATATTTTCATTAGCTTTCCAACGCATCCAAGAACACCAACATCAGAGTTCCGGATCAAAAGTTATGAACAAAACAAGTTGGAAGACTAGCGAAAATTTCTCACGGACAAAAACTGAAATGCCCATAATTGGAGGGTCGTAATAGGGTTACTCCTATTGGCATAAAAATTACTAGTGCCTTTTTGGAAGGAACCCCTATTTAGAAATTTTGACAAGGTAACTCATCTAATAAACATCGGGTGGTACTACTGGTCATAATTGTAGGTACAATTATAATTCACTAGTTCGGTTTCATGGCATTGAGTAAGGTGTTTATGAGGGAAGGGAACATGATCTAGAATCATAACTATCCGAAAGGATCTCACTGGGGCTGAAACATAAGTTGGGGTTAACTTGAGTCACAGGGTAGGGTTGACTACGAGATATCATCTCAGTAACTAAGACATTGGTCTGACAACAATCGGGGTTTTACGGTGCTCATTAGTCCTGAATAAATCTAGGATACTAACACTTTCCAAGTACTGCAAGCTCTCATACCACGGGGAACCCAATTTGTATAGCTATACCGAATAATCTCGGGCCTTGGCTTTTGGGCTCATGACGTCCCAGCCACCAAGTATGCTTATAAACCTCTTGGGATCGTCATCCCCCTCGAATTTTTTATACCTTTTAGTTTATTCAATTATTTCCTCGTTTGTTGACAATAATAACCGAAGTAAATAAAATGTTTTCGAGCCTTAAAACATGTCAAAATCCAGTCACATTCATTCATTAATACTTCATTAGGGTTAGGGTTAGCATTGGGAAAGAATTGGAGTTCAAAAGGAAGAGGAATAAAAAAATTTAAGGGAGGGGACCAGATGGTGGCACGGTTCGTGCCAAAAACTAGCACGGTCCGTGCCAGTTTCTCAGCACCACAAAAACAGTGTTTTTCAAATCGTTTCCTCGCCCTTTTCGGTTCCGATTCGTCCCCAACACTAAATTCAGCCCAATGCCTGATCATACCAGTCATATTTCCAGTCACAAACACAACTAAATCAACAAATGCATCAATCATTAACAATCACATTAGTTCCCAATCAACAACATAAATACGCAATTTTTACGAAAACGGTTTGAAAAACAGAATTTCAGCGCATGCAAGTCACTAACTTCAGAATCCTTGCAATCAAATCAACATGCATTTTCATAAAGACACAAAATAAGTGATGAACTCACCTTGAATGTGATGAAAATCACAACACAAGCTGGATGATGAAGAGATTGTCTCAAAATATGCTCTAAAAACCCCAAAATGGAAAATGGCTAGACACCAACAATCCCAATGACTTCAACTTCGAACCCAACCCTTAAACTTCCTATTTGAGTGATTCAATTGACAATGTAGCTCCTAAATTGCACTTAGAAACCTCCTACGGTGACATGCAACTCAGAAA
Source organism: Astragalus membranaceus (assembly GCA_039519185.1). Classification (NCBI taxonomy): domain Eukaryota; kingdom Viridiplantae; phylum Streptophyta; class Magnoliopsida; order Fabales; family Fabaceae; genus Astragalus; species Astragalus membranaceus. The sequence goes on from CM076852.1 coordinate 6,054,184, forward strand.
TTTCAACTCAAATATCCACTCCAAGTAAAAAGGGTATTTCGAAAATGAGAAGGAAGGGAGTGGAAGAAATTGAACTAGTTGAGTTCTTGAGCTCTCAATCTTTCAAACATGATGAAGTGAACAAGAGGAGAGGGATGGAGAGTACATTTTTTCAGATGTAGCTTTGTGGGTGAGGTGAGGGTTTGAGTGTTCTTCCCTTTCCCTTCTCTCTCTCTCTTCGAAACTCTCTCTCTCTCTCAAAGTGATGGAGCGTTGTTTCTATTTTGCTTAAAATGATAAGTGTGTGGGTGTGAGAGTTGGTGTGTTTTAGTTTAATGGTCAGCTAAATGTGTGTGTGTGTGTGTGTGTGTGTGTGTGTGTGTGAATTAGTGAGTGTTGGGTATGGGAAATTCCTAAAATACCCTTAAACTCTTCCTCTATTTCTATGTGGCCCCAATTCCCTCAATTAATTAAATTAGCAACCAACACAAAATGCACTCAATGCATACTAGTTTCACATTCAAGCTATCACTTCATGGAATTATCAAGCACACTCCATCACAAAGAATTAAATAATTTAATAACCTCCAACTTAAAATCAACTACTAAATTACTATTTAGTACTCAATTTCACTCAAATGTCACATTTAAGCAAATTTGACTATCGATCATCGACTCACTTAACAACTTACAACTGCAATTATTTACTAACCAATATAATTAAAAACAATCAACTAAAATAATTGAAACAATTATTTTGGGGATGTTACAAATGAAGCTTGAGATTTATAGTAAACTAGTATACCAATGCATACGCACGGGTAGTATGGTCTAACTTGTTATAAACGATTCAGAAATTAAATTTGCATACTAAAAGTAAAGATTTATATAAAATATTTTTTCATTTTACGTGAAAAAAAAATGTTTATTTACATAAAATGGTTATATATTTATAAAAAAATATAAGGTATTTACAAAGGATAAATACCAAGTTACATATACGAATTTTGTCAAAAAAAAGTTACATATACGAATAACACGTAATTATTTACAAAATATAGATACACTCATGAAAGCAAAATAAAAAATTATCTATACTGCAAATATTTAATATCAAAATAATTATACCTACAACATAAAATAATTTTTGGTCGGGATTCTTAAAAATAATGAAACTATATTGAAAATGTGCAATATTTGAAATTATATTCACACAGTTTATTGTTTCTTCGTTAGGATTCAAAATATACTAAAACAGGAGATGTTTCACATTTGAAACTTAGAATCAAAATAGCCACTTATAAATAATAATTAAATTCGCGAAATTGATATGTGCTCAACTACCATGAAACTATATAAAAAATATGTAATTATTCCCCGTAGGGATCCAAAAGTAAAATAATTAATTATAATTACTAAAGATATTTAAAAAATTGCTATTGTACTTATAAAAATAATATGATACGAATCACTTATGATGTTTAACCGCCATGACCTAAAAGCAAAACAATCATTGATATTTTATGATTATAGTTTGGTCTTTCAATTTTATAATTGTACTATGGTCGTCTATTTTTCCATAATCCAGGATGAGGATTATAACTGCAAAAAAAAACACAATATTGGGGTCAGAAGGTAATAAAAAATATTGGGATTAAATTCATAAGATTTGAATTTTAAGAGGATTAAATTAATCAAATCATGTCATGTGTCCTCAAAAAGGTGAGGTGGCAAAAATTTAGATATTTAATTTATTAATTTAAGTGGATATTTTTTCTTATGTAGTTAGTAGATAGGTTAGAAATAATTGATGCATGGTAATTTATAAAAATCTTAAAAATTAAAGAAAGGAGTAGATGAGAAAGAGAGAATATGAATTTTTTTAAAAGAATAATAAAATAAGTATGTGTTGGAATTTTGATGTTGTGTGAATTGAAAAAGTCTCACACTAAATAGATTAGGCACTTCAAAAGTGTTTATAAGTGTGGAACTCATACAATGGGTTGGGCCCCAAGCAGTGCCCAATTTTGTGAATGGGAGATGACGCACACAAAATGGCCACCACATGCGCGCCGCCGCCTTTTGTCCGGCCGGGCTTGGGCTGAGTGGTGTATTTGTTTTTTCGAAAATAATTTATTATTATTGTGTTCGTTGACCGAGTCAAAGGAAACGTAACGTTTTTTTCCCAACGATCATATTGGTCAAAAGAGTCGTTGGCTCTTTATTGCTTCCCAACGGATACCTCAACCCTCACGCCTATAAGAGGAAGACTCCTCCTCACTTTTTACTCACACCAGAATTTAAGCATTTCCAAGTTTTCTCTCTTCTCTAGAAAACTTGAAGCATTTCAAATTTATACATTAATTTATACTATATAAATGTATAAATTTGTCATCAAAATGGTGAGGTGACAAAAATTTAAATGTCTAGTTTTGTAATTTAAGCGGTAATCTTTTTTCTTATATAGATATAGATATATATATATAGATATAGAAATAGATAGATATAGAGAAAATTAGCTATTAAATAATAAACTATTTATAAATTTGATATATTATCCAAATGAGAGAGAAATGTTGGAGACAGAAATGAAAAAAGTAAAAGTTGTGAGAGAAATAAATGTGGAGAGAAAAATGTAAAAAGTAATTTTTATGGAATTTACAATAATACCCTTAAAAAGGTGAGGTGTAAAATGTCCAAATATGTAATTTCAACGGCCCATTTCTTTCTTATAGTGTTGTTGACGCAAATTTAATTTAGCCATGGGTTTCAACATTTCAATTACTCTTAATTTTTAATCAAATTTAAAACTTTAATAATATACCTAATTTTTTTACTAAATATTAATTTATTTATTAATTTAGTTTTATATCATTCGTAGTAACTATTAATTTTATAACTTTTTATTCATTTAATTAAATAGTTTAATTTGTCAATAATATTATGACTTACTAATTATATTTTAAAACAAAAAACTTAAAATTGAATTAAAATACACTATAAATTATTAACTATTGCTATCAATACAAAATATTATCATATTTATTAATATTTGTTAGCAAGGATAATATATGCTATGTAATTTTTTTATACTAAAAAAAGTACTAACTTATATATATATATTCTTTCACTACAACTTAATATTTTTTTGACTCATGCCATTGCTGTCTGCACACAAGTGTTTCAATACTTTTAGCAAAAAACTAATCTCTACTTGTGCTTAGAAGCAATTCTCACACCGGCCAACATCAAGCTCTCATTGTGGAAATTGAACTTGGGAGCATCAGGTCGAGCCCCCATATATCAGGATAGCTCAAGCCATTGGGCAACGATGTTGGTTACTAAAACCTAAGTTTTATTTTGTTGGTATATACCGGGTATCCTCTGCGCGCAACTGCATAGAGTAATCTCTCGAGCCGGGTAGGACCACAACGGACGTCAAAGCTCTCCCTTAAGAGATTAACATTACTGCATGCCAAAGGCTAGATTCGAACCATGACCTTTATTAAGCTGGAAGAGACTTCTACCATCTCATTCAAGTGTTCTTGGATAACCTAAACACTGTTGCATGCCCAAGACTGAAACCTAAACTAATACATTTTTAGTATAACATCCAATAATAACTAATATTTTCAGAATATAATAATCACATTACAAATTTTATAATATGTTTGGTGTTTTATCGGTATATGCTATCAATTTTATTGATATAACTATTTATTTAATATTTTGTAGTATTGTCTTATAAATGTTGGAGTAAACCCAGGAAAAAACAAATAAATTGTATAATATCTTATTATAATATTTCTTTGTTTTTTCCTGGGTTTCCTCCAACATTTATAAGATAATACTATTAAATATTAAATAAAAAGTTATATCATATTATAAAATTGATAGCATATGCAGATAAAACAGCAAATATATTATAAAATTTGTAATGTGATTGCTATATTCAAAAAATATTAGTATTATTGAACACTAAAAAGGTATTAGTTTAGGTTATATCATACTTCCAAAAAATATTAAAATAAATTGATTCATTCTTATTATAACATTTCTTTGTTTTTTCTTGAGTTTACTCCAACATTTATAAGACAATATTTATTATCCAAGTAAAAAAAGACAATAATTTTTATTATCTTCTATTTCCTTGGTTGTTTATTGTCACTTTTACATTTATTAATTAAAACATCGTATTACAAATTCAGTATTTAATTGACTTTAATTATAATTTAACAATAAAAGTTATTAAAAACTATATTTTATTTAACAAAAGTTACAAAGAAGTTTAACACATACAATTTAGTTTAAAAAATTAACTATAAATGTATTATTTAATATAAGAAATGTATATTTGAATAATAAAATAATTCATTTTTGATGCTTGGAAACTTAAATTTTACTATGTTTGTAAATAAAAGCATCAAACATGCTACCTAGAATATATATATTTTTTGGTCAAAATCCTACTTAGAAATATTAATATCACATAATAAATATATAATATGTTAAATATATCTTTATTATGAAAAAGTAAATATTTCTTAGAAATATTATCACTTAAGGGTGTTTGGGAGTTTGGACACGAAGGAAGAGGAGGGCATACTAATAGTGTAAATTCTTTAATAATAGGAAGAAAAGTTATCTCCCTAAACTCATTTCTTAGTTTATTTTTGAGTATCTCTAAAACCCCCAAATTTGGAGGGTTTTGGAGGAGCTCAAAAAATAAATTAGGAGAGTCGTTTAGGGGGTTTAGCTAAATAATTTTTCTCCTCATGACTAAAAAAATTATACTATTAGTCTTATTGCCTCCCTTCCCCACCCAAACACACCCTAAAAGTAACAACAATTTTTTTTTGACCAAAAAGTAACAACAATTTTAAAAAACTTATTTTATAATAATTCGTTTCGATGATACTATAAGAAGTGATCGATGATTAAAAGTCAATGACAATTACACCTACACGATAATTTGTTTCACATCAATAAATGATGTTATTGAAAACGGTAGAAAGACTTGTATTAACTGATGGGTATTATTAAAAAATAATATTAAATATATTATAAGTTTTTTATTGCTTATATTTAGAATTGTAGGGAGTAGGTATACGACAAAATATTATAAAAAAAAATGTATACGACAAAATCTATATATCCTAATAAATTTTTATAATACTTTAAAAAAGGTTACTAACTTTGTAATTAATATATATATATATATATATATATATATATATATATATATATATATATATATATCCAAAACTATTCGCTACATAAAATATTACTTATGTTTTATTCACTACGAGAATCGAATCCAGTAGCACTGGATCGACCTCTTGTGTCCCAAAGAAGATTAAGTCATTGGGGCAATAGTACCGGTTGTCATGCATGCTCTAATTCAAATAAAATATATATATTTGTGTGTGAACGTACAATGGTTAAAAATAATAATTTTTTTGGCCTATGTGATTAAAACAATGTGCCAAGCCTTATTTAATACACATATAATTAATTGACTAATAATAAACCATTTTCCTTTTTCAAGTTTAAATTTCATTAAATATTTACATAAAATATAATAAATTTTTTGTCTGCAGACGGAGTGCAAGCCATAGCTGTAAAATCATACACTCAAATTGGAGATTTTAGTTAACCACGAAAAATGTACAACATAATAACATCTTGTGATGATATGGTAAATAACAAAAAATAATAATAAATAAGTAATTTTAATTATTCAATTGTTGTTAGATTGAGGTCACTTGTTTTATTCCTGTGCTTTTTTTTTCAAATGAAAAATGACACATAACTTAAAAAGGGGGTTTCCTTAGTGACGTGTGTCATTTGTTTACATGGATAAGGAAAAAGATATTGGTAAAAAGGGCAACTGATTTAATTTGGGTTCTTTGATGACTATAGAAAGTAACTCTAATAATAATAATAATAATAATAATAATAATAATAATAATAATAATAAGGGTTAAATATATTTGTGGTCCTATAAAATATGAGTTTTATTGTTTTAATCCCGCAAAATCTTTCACTTACTTTTGGTCTCTATGTTTTTTCCATTAGGAGTTTTAGTCCATAATGACATTTATTAGCATTTAGAAGTGCTATAAAAAGCCCAAACAACGTTATTAAAAGTCATGTCTAAAACTATTGACGAAAAAATCTTAGTGGGCCAAAAGTAGGCAAAATTTTTAGGGACTAAAACTAAAATACCCCAAAATTTATAGGGACTAAAAACATATTTAATCCTGATAATAATAATAATAATAATAATTTTGTCAATGATAATAATAAAAAAATTAAATTATACTTTTTCGTAAAATGTAAAATTTGTAAACTTCGAAAGATCGAGAAAGGAAAAAACATCCAATGCGTTGCCTATATAAGTCTGTCACCGAGCAACGTTGAAGATACGAATTTCAGCAAATCTAAGAGTTACAGGCAAGTTTCTGGGCAGAGATCGTCTAACTTTTAGACGAGAACTGCGCCCCCTACTTTTATATCTATCTCTCTCGTTCAACTCCTTTTCTCTCATTGTATTTTTCTCTCTTTTTCAACTTTCTCTCACATAAAAAACCCTAAATTTACTAATTAGCGAAAACTAAAGTCAGAGAATCCATATCACAAATTTCGATGTAGATTTTCATTTGCTACTTCTTTAAATTTCACAAGGGTATTGCAATTTTATTTCATCATGCCTAACAACTTGCAACTTATGCAAAATTTCAAACCATTTTCTTTGCAATCACTCACTACTTTTCTACATTGAAGTTTCTTATTGATTTCCTCACTTTAATAGCATTTATTTATTATGTCATATATCATGGAATTATGAAGTAAAATTCTAATTTAGCTCTCAAAATCAGTCTTTAAGATCTATATTTATTTTGTTACGTCCTTGAAAAAATATCCAAAAACTTCATTTTCCCCTTTGTGTTCATTTAGGCTCTATTTGGCAAATCACATCCACTAGCGCATAGCGATTTGACTAGCAGATTTGACTAGCGGGCGCGTGCGCGTATTTGGTAAGCACGTGCACGTAGGGATCCCAAGTAGATAGCTCAGTTAGCGAGGTAAGAGATATCGAAGGAGTGCACCAAAAGAGTGCAAGAAGGAGGTCCCGGGTTCAAACCCCAGAAACTAACATTCCTCCACCCCTACTAACATTGCTTATCAAAAAAAAACTTTTTCGGGTAGTGTTTAACATTTTTTCAGAGGCTAGTGGATAGCGTATAACGTCTCACTTTTTTCTCATATTACTCTTATTAATTTTCTTAAATTCCCTCTCTATCCTCATTAAACGTTTTGTCCTAATTGAATAATATAATCAGGAATTAAATATGTCTTTTTATGTCATTTTAGATTTATCAGCTAGTTTAACCGTTAGTTTTACCAAACACATGATTTGTTATCCGCTATCCGCTAACTTATCCACTATCCACTACTTTTTAACAAACAGGGCCTAATAATTAGTATTAGTAATAGTTATACAAGTTTTTGTTGCCACCCTTTGATCTTATATACATAGCCTAATTTGTTATTTCTCTAATTTTATGTAGAAACTACATCATGGCTACAAACATCACAGGAGTTAAACGTCTAAGAAACACAAAGGAGATGAACATGCCAGTTAAGAAGAGGCAATCAAATACCTTTACTTTTCCAGAACATGCATTGTTGGTGGATGGTGTGACTGAATCTAGGCGCTTGGCGCATTCTATGTTGGAAGCATTAGGCATTTCTACTGTGCCTATGACTAATGCTGAGGAAGCCATGAACCTTTTGATGAATAACTACTTTAATTTCATCTTTGTTGATTTTGATTTGCCTATAATCCAAGGACCAGAGGTATCAACAAATTCTTTATATTTTTGTTCATCACGTTTCACTGGAAAAAGTTTAATTAGTGATCAAAATTAATGACGTAAAAATTGAATCCATCGTTAATTATGGCGTCACAAAATTTAGTGACGAAATTAGAGACAGATCTCACATTTTGTCATTAATTTACTCTCTGTAATTTTACTAAGAAATTGATTTATGATTTTGTTTGTGTAGTTGGTGAGAAGGATTCGTCTGATGGGTATAGAGAGCAAGATCGTGGCTATGTGCTCAAACTACAGTGATGAAAATGTGCAAATGTTTGAGGAGGCAGGAGCTAATTGCACCATTTCAAAACCTGTGAACCAATGGGTTTTATCACAAGCGATTGCATTCGTTCGCAACTTCTGAACCCAATGTTCTTCTTTTATGGGAATATTATTATAAGTTAGGTTTCATGTTGTTTGGTTTAGTTTTATTTTGACTTCATGGGATGAATAAACTTTTATATGTATGAGGAAGGAAATCAATTTAGTTTTTGTGCAATATTTAATAGGAAATACATATATGTGTGTATCTTATTAAGATGTCTATCTGGCTTTCACCGTCACATTTTGAATAGAAAATTTATTTAATTTCCTTTATTAAAATAATGAAAATCAAATTAGGGTTAGAAATGAAATGGAGAGGGGGGGAGGGGGAGAGATAGGGAATGGGGTGGTGGTGGTTGAGAGAGAAGAAAAGAGGAAGCAACTCTTCTCCCGTGAGGGTGCCACGACATATCAAACACAACTAGCCTCCAATAAAGGCTTCACGAACAACTCAACTTTAACGTCATTCATTGTTTGTCCTTCAATTCCACAGGATTTCTTGACGTAGTCAGTCAGAGGATCGTTGTGGATATCCCAACATTTCTTCACCAACATATTTATGTCCTCCCTCTGCACATTCTCTTTCTTCCCTGTATATCTCCAGGGCTTCGATCCCTAAACAGAAACAAAAGTAAAGCGCAAGACGATTATTTTTTTGTGATAACAAATAAATGCGTATAATAAATACATTTCAGGTAAACATCGAAGTAAATCTACTTCCTTTCTCTCGGCCATCCCCCCCCCCATCTCCCCTTTCTCTCTAACCCTAGTTTGTTTTTCCTCATTATTTTAAAATTAAGTTAAATAAAAATAATGGTTCAGCTCCATAGTTCGTTAAGGTTATTTTTTTTTCTCATTTAGGATTTTAACTCATAAAATCTCTACCTCGTTTTCCTTTCATCCATTCTCGATCTGTTTTAAAAAGGATGACATGTCATGTCTATTGTGTGGGTGATGTGACTGTTATAATGCTGATATGGCTATAACAGTGTTGACGTGGCAAACCTAAATAGACTTTTTAATTAAAATTTTATTTTTAATTAATTTTATTAAAAAAAAGGCTAAAGTGCTCCCGGGGTCCCTTATCTTTATTTAAAGTAACGAATTAGCCCTTTATGTTTTTTTTTACCAAATAAGTCCTTTATCTTTCAAATTTTTGACACATAAATCCTTTTCCGTTAACAGTGCTGATTTATGTGTCAAAAAAAAGGATTTATGTGTTAAAAATTTGAAACATAAAGGACTGATTTGGGACAGAAAAGGATTTATGTGTCAAAAATTTAAAACATAAAGGACTGATTTGGGACAAAAAAAAGATAAAGGACTAAATCGTTACTTTAAATAAAGATAAGGGACCTCGAGAGCACTTTAGCCAAAAAAAAGATGAACTCGGGTTCATCTTCTTTTGGGTTCTTCTTTTACACCCATTTCTGGGTTCATCTCCATCCTCCTTGAAATACAATTTCTACCATCTAGGGTAGTAATTACCAAAGTAGATTTACAAAAGTATTGAAATCACATACAATATTCAAGGAGAAATGAACCCAATTCCTTCAACAATAGATGGTAGTGAAGTTGCAACCCATATCCCTGCAACTGCAACCCATTTCCAATTACTCCATGGAAAACTCATAAAAAATAATCCCAAAACTACATATAGAATTTGTTTTGGACTTTGGTGGCTCAGTTAGGAGATGAAACATGGAGAAATGATTAAAAATGTAATGAAAGTTAGACACAAAGGGAAAGTTGCGATTTGAAAGACTAAGTTAACTTTTTATGCTTAGTTAGTTAGTCCTTTATGTATTTTTTCTTCACAAATTGGTCATTTGTGTTTCAAAACATCAACAAAGTTAATCTCCTTCCTCAAGCTTTCAACATACACAAAATGTAAATTTGCATTTTCCTTTTAACCATGATTGTGTTCATTATAGTTTTCTCCTTCTATTATCAACAAAAATTCATGGGACTTGTTCCATTGAATTCGTATGAACTCTGATCTAAATTAACCACATGGTTTGCAACTTTGTTTTTTGCATATCATGGTTTGAAAGTCATAATTTAGAAGATGAATTTTCAGAGTCTTTGAAGAGCCCTAACTTATATGTTTTTGTTTTTAGTAAAATAAAATATTAAATGAAAAAATATGACTCAGATTATAATGTTTTGCTGGACATATGCCACATAAACACTATAACATCAACGTCAACGATTTAACATCCACATAAGTTTTTTTTAACGAAGTTAGATAGAAACTAAAAATGTGTCAACTATGTTAGCGTTTTAAAACTTAAAAAATCAAGTTGACGAAAAAACTTAAAAGACTAAATCGATATACAACAATAACTTAAAGGACCACTAGATCTATTTTATCTATCGTACAGTATTAGTGACCATTATAGATCCTCTCAGAATTCTGCAACTAATTGTGTTTGAGCAAGAGTAATATTGAGATGAGTGACTTCCTAGAGTGTTTTCGTGTTGCCCCTCTTTTATAAAAACCCTAATGGGTTGAACTAGTGGAGCATGACAAATTTTGTACTCAAAAGGCTTAAGGTTCAAATGCCCAATATTGAGATAAATGTAATTCCTTTCTTAAACCTCAAATAGCTCTAAGGTTTTTGATGGGCCGTCATCCCTTCACACTATGAAACAAAACTGATACAATAGTAACTCAGGGGAGAGAACCGAGACTTACCTCTACTCTAGCAGAAAGCTCAATTATCGAATGAGCCTTTGTGTTGGGAATAGAATGCGATGCAACAGTAAAGTAAAGAGGGAGAAAGCAGATATTTTCGTATCAGTTCTATTATGCCTTTCATTTTCTCACTAGAGCTGATATAAGGTAAAAACAAGCATCCTCACCAAAGTGCTAACCTGAGCAAAACATAAATCAACTTACATAAAGTTGTGACTTCACTAAATGAGTAAAAAGTAAATGGGTAATTAAAATAACTATAGTTGTAAAATTGAAATTGGCATTCTATAAACTTGTGACAATACTCCCTCCTTCACAATACACTTATCCTCAAGTATGAAACTTGTGACAATACTCCCTCCTTCACAATACACCGGGACAATGAAGATGGTTTATCAGCACACATCCATCTCAAATATGTTTCAAGGCATTTGTTAACAATCCCAGTTTGCTCATTAGACTTTGGGTGATATGTTGTAGATTTGTTTAGTGATACCCCTTGCAAAAACTTGATATGCCGCAAGTATACGGTTATATCGCGTAATAAAAGAGTTATCGATCTACAGAGACTTTGTGATTACCAAAATTATTTTTGGCTGTGATTAACTAAAAGAGAATGATTTAGAAAGAGCAGTTGATTGCTTGATTTAAAATTTATAAATAAAAGCATCTTAGGATTGTGGTTTCATCACAATGATATAATGAACTCCCAATCCCCTCATCCATTCCCTATTTTATATAAAATTGTATTTTTAAGGATAAGGCATTCAATGGTAACTTAAGTTTCCTTTCAGAATACAAGAGTGTGTCTTGAACCAATAGTCAAAAGCTATTTTCATGGTTGATTATTGCCAAGACCCCTTAAGTCCAAGTCTCTTTTATCCCATAGGTCCCAAAACTATTTTCATATTTTGTTTCCCTTGTTTAATCCCATAGTTCTAATATCAAAATTTCTCCTTTCGGTACTTTTGTTTGATATTTGGAATAAAACTTTGAAAATGATACGGATTAAATTAGAATAAAATTTTAATAAAATAGAGTTTAGACTTGGGATTGTTTATGGATATCATTGGATCAGTCCCACAATCCCAAGACTAAAAGGAGTCTACTCACTCATGATCATAGTAGACAAAAACTTAGAAAAAGAAGAAGAAGAATGCATGAATTATAAATGACGAGAATAATAAAGGAAAGCGATAAACGACAGGAATGTAAATGATAGAATTATAAATTGCTGAATGTAAATGACTTGGAATGTAAATGACTTATAATGTAAATAACAAGAAATAAAGTGCAGAAAATAAGAGCAGAAATGTAAAGAGCGGAAAATAAAAGTGCAAGAAAGTAAAGAGCATAAAGTAAACTACAAGAACTTAAGAGAATAGAATAAAATGCATAAATAACTTGATTTCACTTTGAGAGTAATTTTGCAAATGACAAATGATCCCTTAGCACTCAGAAGTTCATGCTATATATAGGCCTAGGATCATTAAAGTTGAGAAAAATCAGAATTAAAACCAATTACAAGCAATGAAGATGGAATTGTAATGGCTTTTGGAATCTGATGCATCATTACGGCCCGTAATGAAATTAACACTGGCCGTAATGAAATCCTGCGATTCTTCAACTACTTTTCCTTTGACTTCCAACACTGGCCGTAATGATTCAACACTGGCCGTAATGAAAATCTGTATTTCTTCAACTATTTTTCCTTTGATGCTTTTTGTTCCTTTTTGCATTCTTTGGTCTTGGGATAGAACTAAAATACCGAATAACTTACTAAAAATAAGTACTAAAAAGACACATAAAATGGACTTATCACCGGTATTCTGCAAGTGACAACCATGACAATGAAGATGGTTTATCATCATACATGCATCTCAAATATGTTTCAAGGCATTTGTTAACAACCTCAGTTTGCTCATTAGACTTTGGGTGATATGTTGTAGATTTGTTTAGTGATACCCCCTTGCAATTGGAACAATTCAGTCCAAATTTTGCCCAAGAAGATGGGGTATCTATCACTTGTCATATAGTAGAGGGCATACCCTGAAGCTTAAAATGTGATCCAAGAATAAATGAGCAACATGAAGGGTTGTGTATGGGTAAGCTAAAGCAAGGAAATAAGCATATTTGCTTAACTGTCCACCTCTGCTAAAATAACTTATTTGCTAAAGCAAGGAGACAATCCTTCAATAAAATCCATACTAATAGCATCCCAAACTCTATTAGGATAATTGGTAAAGGCTGAAGCAAGCTTGGAGAAGCAGCAAGATCAGGTTTACATCTTTGACAGATGTCACAATTCCTGATGTAGCTTTAAATGTCCTTGTTCAGACCCTTCCAAAAGAAATTAGATTTGACTATTGCAGTTGTTACATCATGACCAAAACGCCTTCTAGAAGGATAATCATGCAACCATTTCATGATGGTGAGCTAGCTTAAGTTCAGAGGAATCACCTACAACTAGCTTGCCTTTCCTTCTCAACTCATTTTTTCACCAAGAAAACTTTGGATGGGAAGCAGAATTCTGTTGCAGGTTTGTGATTAATTGTTGAAGAGTAGCATCAGTGGACCAAGAGACTCTTGAGCATTACACCAATTTGGAGGTTTAGTATCGGTTTAATAGTGGCGGTCGATTATCGTCGCCGCTAAGTAAGTATTATAGCGTCGGACGGCTGACTCACGCTACTTTTGATGAACTGCGGCAGGTAGTATGCGACTTCTGGCGGTTGCAACCACCATTAAATTTTTTGTTGTTTTTTTATTAATTTTAGTACTAGAGGCAGTTGTAGCCACCAGTAAGCTCAATTAAGTTTATTTTCACCTTCTCCGACCGCCATTATAATTTACTTAGATTTTTGGAAATTTAACTTAATTTTAGTGGCGGTTGCTACCCACCGCTAATATTTTGTTGATATTTTTTTCATGTGTCCTTTTATCTTTATTTGAAAAATAAAATTTAAAAAAATTAAAATTTAGTGTTGTTGAAAACCACCACTATGATTAATTTATTTATTATTAAGTAAATTAAGATTCCAGCGGCGCTCACTACTACCACTAAGATGAACTCATTTTAAAAAAATATATATAAATTTATTGTTATAGCAGTGGTTGTCACCGCCCCTATCCTAATCCCAAGTAGGTAGTTCAGTTTGCGAGCTAAGAAATATTGAAGGAGTGCACCAAAGGAATGCAAGAAAGAAGTACCGGGTTCAAACCCCGGAAACTAACATTTCCCCCACCCCACTAACACTGCCTATCAAAAAAAAAACTGCCCCTATCCTATAGTTCGCGGACTTTTTTATGCTCCCTCCAAAAACCCACCAATTTTTCACTTTTCCTTTTTCACTTTTTTAAGTGGCGCGCTTTTTTGGTCTCTGTTTTTAGGGTTTTGCAAAGGAGAAGTCGGATGTGGTGGTGCTCTCTATTTCTCAGTTTTTAGGGTTCTCTTTTTTCCTTGTTACTGCTCTCTCTGTTAGGTATTTTTTTTGCAATGCTCTCAAATTTCCTGGAAATTTTAATTTGTCATTTAGATTTCTAGTTGTTTAGGTTATCCTCTCTCTCTCTCTCTATTTATTATTATTCTGGTGATTTTTTGCATGGTTGAGGTTTTCTTCCCTCCAATTGATATTACCACTGACAGATGGTAATGGAACGAGGGATGATGATGAATGCTGCTTGTTCAGGGAATCACGAAATTCAATTGGTGATAGATAACATGAATAGTAGTGTTAGATGACAAATCTAGGTTTGTGTCTTATCTATAAAAAAAATTGGGAACAATTTGGTGAAGCGCTTCTTGGCAAATCACATTGAAAAAGTGTAATTTGATTCACTACATGCCAACTTGTTTAGTAAGACTTTTTTAAACTATTTTGGACTTTAGAGAGAAAATAAGAGAGTATTCTGATTGTTTTCTTAGGTCTTCGGTGAGGAAAATGGTAAAGTAAGGAGAATATATTGCTCTTTCCTCTTAATTTCTATGTTTGGACTAATTTTAGATATTTTAGTTTTATGTTTAGTTTTAGACTAAATTATCTTGCTCTATCCTCTCACTTTCAAATACAAGAAAGCTTACTAGGCTCTCGGAAGTTGTATCCATATACCTACTGAAAAGGTTAACCTAGTGTAACACACACAATTCAATCACCAACAATTAGGGTGTCAAAATGGATAGATCGGATGGATTTGGATTTAGATTATAATGGATGGATGGGCAGTGACGGATCCAGAAATTTTCACTAGTGGGGGCAAAAAAAATAGCCTATAAAATTTTCTTAAAAAATTATTATAAACTTTCCAAAGAACATAATTTCATTACAAAGAAACCTTAAAATACTTAAATTTTTATAAATACATAGCTAAAAAGATAAAATTAGTACCAATTTACGTTTCTTTTTATTTATGTCTTGTGAATTTCTACATTTAATTTATCTTATGGGGGCAACCTTTATTTTTTTATGGGGGCAAAATAAATTTGTTATATATATTCCCAACCAAAATAATTTTTCAAGTGGGGGCAAATGCCCCCAATTAACAACAAGTAGATCCGTGTCTGTGGATGGGAGACAATCCATTTATCCATTAAAATTGTACCAAACAAATCCAATCCAATCCATCTATTTACAAAAAAATCCATCCAATCCATCGATTAGCAATTTTTTAATATTTAATCCATCGACTAATATTTTTAAAACATAAAATACCTTTTAATAAAAAAATATTTTTATGAGTAAAGAAATAAAAAAATATTTTCAATCATAATTTTAATATTTTTTTACAGTAGAAATTTCATTTTTTATATTTATAAATATATAAATACATATATATACATTATATATAATATTATATATATATATATATATATATATATATATATATATATATATATATATATATATATATGGTAGTGGTGGCAGATGGCGGCCATCGACGGAGCTCCGGCGACCGTCATGGCGGCCGACGGAGGAGCCCCGACGACTGTCACGACGGCTGGTGGCGGAGCTCCGGCGACCGTCACGGCGGCAGACGACAGCTCTCCAGTGGTCGGTGGTGGCCAACGGCGGAGCTCACAGCGGCCGACAACCGTCGTAGGTGGAGGTTATATATATTATAATGTTTTGATTCTGAATTTTTTTAAATAAATTTATTTTCTGAAAAAAATTTAAAAAAAAAACTGAAATGTATTTTTAAAAATATTATTTTGGTAAAAAAAATAATTTTTTATAATTATCCAATGGATTTTTTTATCAAATCCATTGGATTTTGATTTTGTAGTTGTTGTTATCTAATGGATTTAAAAGATATAATGGATGGATCACAACCATCCACAAAATAAGTGGATGGATTCAATCCAATTCATTAATAGTTTTTTTTGTAACAGGCGGATTGGATGGATTTTGTTATGGACGTCCGGATATCCAGTGGACAAATGGATCATTTTGACAGCCTACCAACAATATACTATTCTACCGGTTAATGATTTAGGTTATGAAGTTATGACATTTAACAAAGTTTGATTTCTTTCATGTCTCTTGTTAATAGGTTGGAATTTGAAGTCCAACTCAAGGGCAGGACAACAACTAGCTGAGTTTAGAAGGTATATAGAATTCTGTTTCCAGTTTTGTCTCCATTATAGATATTTGTTTTTGTTCTTTTTAGTTCGGGTGGTGTAGGTAATGGAGCTTTGGTGTTATACTTGCATTTGGCATCAGTGATAACTTATTTAGGTGTGCCTTGCTTGCAACCAGAAGTTAGAGTTTAGATGTGGAGTGGTAGATAGTGACGGCTGCAACATCGACTCTTCCCTTGAAGTAGCTACCAGTTCCTTTCTGTAGTTTAGTTAGAAGATATTTTGGGCTACAATTGGAATGCCATGATTTTGAGATGATTATTGTACTTGACTTAAGTTTAGAATCATTACTTTTGGTTTACATATTTGACTTTGGTTATCCTATGTAATTTTTACTTTTTTACAATCTCGTTTATACTTATTTTGACAAGAATGTCCAACACAACATTTGAATCGACAAATATTGCCTTTGCAATGTTTTTAAATTTGTTATTTATGCTTCCTTATTAATAGCTTTTGACTATATCCAAATTGTTGTTAATGTTTTAAGTTTGATAAATATTTATAAGTCAAATAAGAAATATATTAAATAGCCAATTATTGTAGAATCTTAATTTTATTTACAATTTAGTAAATAATAAAATAATTAAACATTTTATGAAAAAAAACAATGCACCATTTCGGTGGTGGTTACAAACTAACACTATTATTACTTGATAAGCACACCGGTGGTCAGTGACCGCCACTAAGCTTCTAAAGCTTCAAACAACTTACTGGTGGTTAAGACCGACGCTAAGAAATACAATAAAATGTTAATTTTTAGCGGCGATTCAAACTAACGCAAAATAAAATATAAAACAAAAATTTATAAAATACTTAGTGGTAGTCGAAACTGCCACTCAATAAATCATATACTAGCGGTTCCCAACCGAGGCTAACATACCGACGGTTGTTCCGACGGTCGCCTCTGAACGACACTATACTGACTAGTAGCGCCATATTTCCCGGCGCTAGTGAAACCGCCACTGATCAGCTTAGTGGCGGTTGGAACCGCCACTATTTGGTCATTTTAACCGCCATTAAGCTTCAGTTATCTTGTAGTGAGGCAACAATTCTACCCCAGTTTTCCTAGAAAGAGCATCTGCAGCAACATTTTCAACTCCCTCTTTGTAGTGAATTTCAAAGTCATGACCCATCACCCATGAGTTTGGCCATCCAAACCTGCTGAAAGGGTGTGTTTAACCTCAATCCCACCATGAATTTGATGCTCTTCTGATCTGTCTTAATAATAAAATGCCTATAACCAAGGTAAGTGCAGCATTTTTGAATGGCATAGACAATTGCAAGTCGTTCTCTCTCATAATTGGACATGACTTGTTGCTTGGGGCCAAGAGCCTTACTAATATAAGAAATGGGGTGTTTATTTTGCATGAGCACATCCCATATGCCTTTACCAGAGGCATCTGTCTTAAGTATAAAGGGTAGAGAAAAGTTAGGCATTTCAAGAACATGGGCTAAAATAAGAGCTGATTTCAATTGTTGGAAGGCTAAGGTGGCTGTAGGTGACCAATGAAAATCATCTTTCTTAAGCATATCTGTTAGTGGTTTGGCAATTTTGCCAAAATCTTTCACAAATCTTCGATAGTAGCCAGCAAGTTCTAAAAAACCCCTTAGCTCTTCGATAGTAGAGACACCCTCCTTAGTGATTAAGTGGCAAAAGTATTCTGTAACATCTCAGACTACTTTCAGAACTGTCGACTGTCCCCACAATCGAACACGAGTCTTTTCAGCATGCTTTGTCCTCACTTGCAGGCTTTCCGGGAAACTTCCCAGAAGGTCTCCCATCCCACTACTACTCCAAGTCAAGCACACTTAACTATGAAGTTATTATGTTCATGGATCCCCAAAATATAATGCATTTGTTGGTATAGAACTTAAAAATGTTTTCTTGATAAGAACTTAAAAATAAGCTAGGGTATGACTCACTATAAAGAATGACTCCAAATAGATCCAACATAAAGGTTACTCATATATTAAACATATGCATCATAATTACAACAAACTACAAGGCACGCTCACAAGCGGCATGGTCAACGCTAATACAAAAGACACGCACTCAGGCGGCATCATATCTACATGAAGAGGTATACTCCATCCCTAAATACATATGGGAGAAAAGGAAACTATACACAAGGACACTAATCCTCAAAAATACATGCTTGGCTTTACCATCAACTCGCCAGCACGTCACAGCCACTATCCTAGGCCCTCCAAAACACCTGACAATATCCCACACCATCACTATACCTCTACTCAACTGATCTCACTAAAGATAATAAGACGGACTCACCGCCGGGTCATCCTCATCGTCGAACTCCTCATCACTAGAAATATAAATCAACTCATGAGCTCCAGAGAATGATCCTGCACTACGAGACTCACTCACTGCCGTCCAGACTGGAAGAGTAGGTACAGGATGAGGTGAAAACATGTACAAAGGTGGCGGAGAAGTATGAGCAAACTCTGGAATGATAGGTGACTTTGGAATGTCATCAGCAGTACCATCATGGACATCAGTATCAACAAAATCCCTAGCACCACCCTCAGCAATGGGGGAAAAGGGTACCTGAATCACTGGGACGGGGTCAACAGGTTCAGGAAAATCTCGGGTCACTGATGATCTAGCAAGTCTCCTAGGAATGGCGCTCTTCTTCAGAGTGGTTATCCTACGTGGTCCACTCCTACCTCCACGCGTAGGTTGCAATGGACGCCTAGTCCCAGAATAGAATTTTCGCACAGGAGGGGTCCAAGGTACATCCCAGAAAAAGTCGAACGGCATATTAATAGTGTACTTAGTCTTGTAACGTAACTGTGAGAGACGGTTACCTTCATCATCTATACTGGTCGATACTACTACCCCCTTAAACCGGATCTTTTGGGAGACGGGGTCGAACTCCCAATCATCCAAATTTCCACCACTAGGGAAATCAAGAACTTGTTCCCCCTTGAGATCCAAGGGCAAGTCCATCTCCTGCAAATCCTTCATAACCATCTTGTCCTTCGAAGCCATCTTCTGAACCCAATTTTAAATATACCACATACAAAATAAAACACAACAAGGGTGAATTCCTCGTCCACGAGTTCATCATAAGCTATACATAGGTAAAACCAAAATAATACATACATACAGATACCATGTATTACTTACTTATCTTTAGATATCATTCCAAAATCGAAAAAAATAACACATAGGATTCATAAACAATCTCAGCACCTCAACATAATGGAGTTAGTCAATCAAAGGTATTCTGATCCGTGTTAGTAATCGTTCCTCACATCGATTATCAATATCATCAAAATTTCCATACGAAATGGAATAGCACTAGATCGTCACCTAGGCCAATACTGTGATCTAGATTCTCTGTTAGATCAACACCGACAGACATAACATTTACATATGTCTCCGTGTCCCTTGTAACCTAGATCTGGATTCCCCGTCAGACCTACAGCAATTACTCAGGCAGTCTTCAACACAGGACCATCTAGCATCCAGGTTGGAACAACGCCCTAAAAACGTTCTAAACTCTCAACGCTCTAGGTCCTCGATGGTACCTAGATAATCAATACGAATCTTTGCTAGATTTCCTCACATCTAGATTGAGACTCGTCCCCAAGTTCTCATCTCAAAACAACGCTTAACTTTGAAAGTCTCATTACGTATCAATAATTATCGAGTATCCCATTTTCATAACTTCTCTTTTTAACATGATGTGCTAAAAGTTTTAGAGAACCACACTAAGCGTCCCATTCCACTTAGCATAGCTTTCCGGGTATTCTTATCTTTTGACGGACGAGAGTACCACTTTGAGTTTTCGAAAACGTTTCTCTTTTATAAAGTCGGAATACTCAATTATCATCTTTACTAACATACTTTCATTGTTAACCACAACTCTTAAATCAACTCTTTGTTCTCCATTTTTCAAATGCCTAAGGTTTCATTTTCAAAATACGAGCGTGTTTGTTCAAACGAGGTTACACCGAAGATCCATTGGAGAAATTCGGGTTTTCACAATTGATACGCTATTTCATAAAGTCTGTTTTCTTTTTATTCTGTCAAAAATATTTATTCTGTTTTACCATGACTAATTCCTATTAACTCTCGAAATTCAGTTTTCCTATTTTCGAACCTCACACGATCTGTCACTAAAATGTCACGTTCCCTTTGTCTTTTTACCGTTACGATTCCTCTGCTCGAGTCCAATTCAACTCAAGTTACAAAACAATTGGTCATAACAATAGTTATGACTCCAACACTCAGACAATTCAGCACAGCCAGTCATTCACATCTTCACAATCAATCACAGGGATATTCAATATAAAATCTCACATAATAATACTACAAATATTATCAGGCAAAACAATCCAGCACACAGTTCAAACAATCACACAACACCCATGAAGCTAAAACTCATTATGCAGAAATTCCCCTTACCTGAAACGTGCTCTGACGAGTAGCGAGGTATCCGAGCAAGGGCCGGTCCAGATGTCGCAGAACCTTCAACGCATAAACATAAAGTCCAAAGGTCTTAGATTACAATACTAGTACTCGTTTTAAGGGTGGTAACTAGAGCGTGATAAGCTACTAGTCCCGGTTTTCGATATTTCTTTTTCTACAAAACGATTCTTTTCTTATGAAACTTTTAAGCTTTTTAACTATTTTCTTTCTCCAACCACTATGTCCCTTTTTTTTTCATGATCAGAAATGCTAAGAACAAAAACTTTTGGGTGACTACAAGTTTCAAAGTTGCTGAAAATCCAAGCTTTATATCAAAACATATATTTTCCTTTGTATCAGAACATAAACTTTTTTGTTCCAAAGGATCTACTCTACCATTTCGTGAAAACAACACTATAATAGAAGAACAAAACTATATTTTTTTTTCTTTAAGTAAACTCACGGCTGAAAAAAAATGGTGTTTGATTTTGCTTAAAAGGAAAAATTTGATTTACAATGATCATCAAAGGAATAACATACAGGAACTAGTATTTAGGTGAAGAACCCAAAATATAATCTTTGTTTGTTTCAAGATTTTCACTTTAACAACATTTTTCTTTTAAAACACGTAAATAAAGAAACAAAAATATATATGATAAAAAGTGAATCAGGTTATGGTCTGAACAAAAATTTAAGAGGAAAGGGGTATTTTCTTACCAAGTTAGAAATAGAAATAACTAGGGAGAGATGATCCTTCAAAATATTCTTCACGTATGATCCATGATTGTATTATTGATGTAGGAAGCTTTTCTCTTTGTGAAGCAAGAATAAAACAGAAGTGGGGGTGTATTGAAGTAGAAGTAAATATGATGATGAAAGAAAGGAAAGAGTTATGATTGAGGAGAGGTTACGGTTCTGGAGATAGGTGATGGAAAGATGAAAACATTCTTGTTTTTTTTTTCTTTTTAACTCATGGTTAGAGAGAATGAGAGGCAAACAAAATGAAATTAGAGAGATTGTGTGGTAGTGAATGGGTCTGGCGAGGTAAAAAAAAAGAGATGAAATTGTTTTTTTTTTTATATAGATAACTTCTTGAGTAAGTAGAGTAAAATAAAATCTAGATATTTATTTGATATATTAATATAATGATACGGTTAAACGATAGTTAGCGTTTTTGCGGAATTAACCTCGCATCGGATGTTAACTAAATTATTCCAACTCTCTATTAAAACCTTGACGTCGAACGTTTTCAGATTCGGGTCACGGTTAGGGTTTTTAAGCGGGTAACTTTCGTCCGGCAGGTCCAAAACGCGTCCAAATTCTGGTGGAATTTTGGAACGAAAATTAAACCTCAACCTAATATAATATATTAGGTCCTATATCTATTTTCGGTTTGGTGAAAACACACAGAAATTCTGGGGCTAAATTCACATGCGCTAGCGTGAGAAAACACACAAGTGAAAACATATAAAAGAAATTAAATAGAAAATTGAGGGTGTTACAGTATAGATAGTCCAAATCAATTCTTTTTAAGCCTTCCTTCAACTGTACAGTCACATACCTACACAGCCTCAAGATCCCTCTCATTCTAGTCGGTATTTGGTTCATTCACGTGCCCCCTTCTCTATAAGCTGTCAGGAGCGCTCTTTGTCGTGCCAGCCTTTGGACACTGGCGATCACTCTCAGCCCTCGTCATCCATGGATGTCACATGCCCACTAGCTTCTACTTGGTTCGTTCCCAAACCACATCGTATTGGGAGAGGCCTGCTCTGATACCATTTGTAACATCCTAGACTACTTTCAGAACTGTCGACTGTCCCCACAAACCAACACGAGTATTTTCGGCATGTTTTGTCCTCACTTGCATGCTTTCCGAGAAACTTCCCAGAATATCACCCATCCCACTACTACTCCAAGTCAAGCACGCTTAACTATGAAGTTCTTATGTTCAGGTCTCCCGAAAAGATAATACATTTCTTGGTATAGGTAGTCCAAATCAATTCTCTTTAAGCCTTCCTTCAACTGTACAGTTCCATACCTGCACGGGCTCAGGATCCCTCTCATTTCGGTGTGTATTTAGTTCATTCATGTGCCCCTTCTCTATAAGCTGTCAGGAGCCGCTCTTTGTCGTGCCAACCTTTGGGCACCGACGATCACTCCCCGCCCTCGTCATCCATGGATGTCACATATTCCACCCTAGGAGTAGCAAAACAACCATTTTCCCCTCCTAAGATTCTCTAAGTTTTTGAAAGACTTTGTCCAAATGAGCTACATGAGTGGTCAGGGAAGGGCTATAAACCAAGATATCATAAAGATAGATGATGACAAATTTCCTCAAATGTGCATGAAACAACCTGTTCATTAAAGCTTGGAAGGAAGTAGGGGCATTAGTAAGCCCAAAAGGCATTGCTAGATATTCAAAATGTCTAGCATGTGTTTTAAAAGCAGTCTTGGACTCATCATCTTCAGCCATTCTCATTTGGTGATAGTCAGATTGCAAGTCAAGCTTAGAATAAATGATTGAACCTCCCAATTCATCCATAAGATCTTCTATGAGAGGAATGGGGAATTTATCCTTGACTGTAGCTTGGTTTAGGCGCCTATATATAGTCTACACATAATCTTCATTGATCACCCTTCATTCTAATAAGGACCACAAGGGAAACAAAAAGGCCATTGTTATTTTGAGTCCACCATTTGTCCAACATTTCGTCAACCAAACCATCCATCATATTCTTCTGAATTGAAGAGTATCTATAAGATCTAAGGTTGAAAGGTGTAGTACCCTTTTTGAGAGGAACTCTATGATCAAAACATGGTCTGGAGGGCGGCAATTCTTTAGGTGCTTGTATTTTATTTCCTCCACCAGCAGCAACTGTCATGGTTTTAACAGGCTCCAATTCGCAACCTAGTCTCATAGCAACATCTAGGTCCAAAAATTACGGGTGCTGAGACTATCAAGCAGTATTTGTAGAGTTGTTTGGTTGTGTGAGCCACAAATCTTCATGGTTTGGTAAGAGGATAAACCTGTTAAGGCATGAAGGGATAACTGAATCTCTTCAGTGGAGGAATCAATGGCTACATAGTTGTGTTCTGTAGGTTCCTCACTGCCTTTAGTACTTGGCTCATCTTCATCAAGTTCCAACACCATTAATTGGGTTTGTGTGTGTTTAAATTGATGTCCCGGGGTAAATGGCTCATCACAGTACATGCGCAGTGTAACACCCCGTTTCTACCCGTTAATTGTTTGTAAAAATCAGAGTTTCAAAATTTTCTTTCATCGCAAGGAATGTTACACATACTTCAAATACAACATCGTACTTCAATAAAACAGTTCAACGTCAATAAGTGTGCAATACGTAACACGCCCCCAATGGGGAAAACTCAAGCATCAGTCATCGTCACCACAACCGTGACATCAATAAAACCAACTACGCAGCGGAAAGTATAAAGAAGAGAAAATCATCAAACAACATATAACAACCAAAAATAGTCTTAAAACATCGAGTTCGTTTCCCCCTGAGTGCTACGTATCAGAGCATGACGACCCGACTCAAATTAGTGAAGATACCTAGGTCTTCACTCGTGATCACCTGCATGTTACCGCATGGGGGTAACATTCAAACAGAAGGGTGAGTCCAATTCAATCCATATAATAAATCATATGATAAGCAATAAGTCAAAGTCACAGCACTAGAGTAACCACATCACAATCATCAATCACGTCAATACAACAACTCATCACGATGCCATGTAACTATATGAAATGCAACCCACTCGCGGGCATATGCATGAGGTACCTTTCATCATCGTCGCTTAGCCTTTATGGCCTCATCGTCGCTTAGCCTTTATGGCCTCATCGTCGCTGGGTTCATGCACATGGATTACATGAGACACTATGACATGCACCACACACAAACACACAATCACAGTCAACTATGTGACCCATCACTTACCAATTGCCAAATAAGAGGCACAACACCTGTCAATTTATAATTGCACACAACAACGTCGCTATATTTCATCGTCGCTTATTCTCATCGTCGCTTAGCCTTTTGGGCCTTATCGTCACTTATCCATAAACGTCATCAAACAAACAATAGCCACTAAGGGCAAAACAGTCATTTTACACATCATCATCAATAATATTGGTCACTAAGGGCAAAAACATCATTTAACTAGCCACTAAGGGCATCATCGTCATAATCATCCATTTTGACACTAAAACGTTAAAACTGTTGGTTATACACAAAAAAAGGATTTTTAAAGGACTCAATATGGCTCTACAACGTCACTGTAATGACCACCGGGAACAGCCACTTGGGCGCCCAGAAACCACCAGAAAATAATAAGTTTTTATTTTAAAAATAATACACACAGGTAGACAACTGAAAAATCTTCCCAACACTTTTTGAAACGTTCAAAACGGATGCCCGAGTCAAAAGATATAGCGAAAACAGTTTTTATAAAAATTTAACGTGTTTCTGGTATTTTGCGCTTCATTCGCGCTCCCAGCGCCACTTAAGCGCAGGTGAGGACGCTATAGTGCAGTTTTCGCGCCTCAGTGGCGCCTTGCGCGCAACTGCAGCGCAAATTGGCAGCGCCCAACACACACACACACACGCACACTGACACGGCGCCCTTGGCGCCCAGCGCCCTTGGCGCCCAGCGCCTGGCGCCTGGCGCCCAACGCCCAGCAACACGCGACGCACACACACGCACACAGCGCACAGCGCCCTTGGCGCCCAGCAATATTTCCAGCAACCAAAATCCAGCAACACACAAACAAACATATGGCGCCTTAGGCGCCCATATCACCAACAAACGGATTCCGAGCAACACGAATACATCAAATCACATACAATTCGTAATAACAACATGAAATCACATACACATTCATGATCATGGATAGATCTAGGCTAGCCCTACTCTAAAACCTATCATACCATCTATTATATAGAAAGATAGAACTCCCCTTACCTTGGATTTGAAGAACGGAAGCCCTGGAGACAGTCACGAACAAAACCACAGCAACGGATCACGTCCCCTTTCTCCTTTGAACTTCGCGATCTTCTCTTCTACCTTCTCCTCCCTACGGCGCTCTCCCTCCCTCTATTCTCCTCTCTCAATTTCGCAAATGACCACCCAAAACCCTAACCCCAAAAGACTTAGCCACTTCGTATGACACATGGATCATGGGCTTGGGCTTTTCACTTAAGCCCAAGTTCATCTAATTGGCGCTTCCACCTTCTAATACCACCTACACCATTTTAACATAATTTCACTTAATTAAATTATATCCAATTAATTAAAATAAATTCCTAAATACTTAATTAAATAAATTAATTAAATATTTAGGGTGTTACACGCAGACCCCTGGCCTTCCTCTTAGACATTGTTATACCCCAATTTTGTCCGATCACTTTTTTTTCGCAAGCATTTGAATTTAGTCCGCGGGTCATAGGTCCTAGGGGATATCGTTACGAGAACAGTATTTTGAACGCTTTCAATACTATCTTGTTTTAATTTAGGCAAATGTGAGGTGTTTCGTTCAATTGGACCTACGCTCAATATGTTGGGCCAGTTTGTCTAATTTCGGTCTATGTCTAATAGTTTGGGCCAGTTTTTAATAAATGGGCTTATGTCTAATATTTTGGGTCATTTATCTATTTGGGCCTACATCTGGCTTGTTGAGCCTCTTTTTTTAATAAATGGGCCTATGATTGGTATTTTGGACCTGTTTGTCCTTTGATCAAAAGGCCATAAAAAATATTAAATAAAATCAGAATTTACAAATACTTACAATAATAAAAAAAAATCAAAAAATACAAAATAAATTAAAAAATACAAAAAATAATAAAAATTCGAAAATAAACAAAAAAAAGGGCAAAAGAGGCGCCCCAGCCAAAAAGAAAAACAGCAGCTGGACCCTAACCCTTTCTTGCTCACCAAGCACACATCTCCAACCCAAGCCCAAAACCTGCAAAAAAGGAAAGAAAGATGGAGAAGGATCAGAAAAACCCTAATTTCTGCCTATATAAACAAGCTGAATTTAGAGAGAAAAGGATCCAAAAAAAAAAATACAGAAAGAACAATACAGAGGAATTCAGAACCAAAGATTAGGGTTTTATGTTGAAACCCTAATAGCAAAGCATCAAAAATTCTGGAACAAAAGAGGCATAGCAGTAGCAGCAAGGATAGGAACAGCAGTAAAGAACAAGCAATAGGAAATTTTTCAGAAGTTGGAAAAGAGGTTGGTCTTCATGTTCTCGTTTTGATTCTTTAGGTTTTACCAAATTTAGTTCATAAAAGACTATTCTGTGGAGAACCAGAATCACAACTTGAACTAATAATCTGAAACTAGTAACAACCCGAATCTGAAAAAATGCATATGTGAACTAAAAATCGAATTTTCGTTAATGCTGTGAATGTTAGTACTGTGAATAGACTATGGCGTAAAAAGGGTCATGAACGGAACAAGGTTTAAATCAGGTTTGCAAATAAGTTAGATTCTCTCTGAAAAAATCATGAACAGAACAGTTTGAATACAATGAAATTAGGGTTCTCACTGAACATAAACAAATTACAAATTAGGATTAGGAAAACAAAAATCCATTAGAGAGTAGGAGGAACAGAAACAGATTCATCACAAGAAAGAAAGAAAAGAAACGAACCTGGTTACTGTTGGAAAAGCGCCACCACCGGCGGTGTGGCTGCCATACTCCTCCACGCAGTCGCAGCGCATCACCATCACCGTCACAGCCACAATCCCTCGGCCTCTGTTGCCGTCACCATCGTGCACGTTCGTCGTCACCACTGTCATCGCCGGTCAAGGAACGGCCGACCGGCGTCGTTTTCTTCCACTGCCGTCACCGTGGGCATCGTCTTTCCTTCTCCATCATCCTCCATCGTCGCCGTTGACTGACGTCGTTAACCGCCACCATGAACTCGCCACCTGTAACTCTCTCTCGGTTCTGTATTTCCTCCCCCACCGTGACTCCCTCGCGTTTTTTTCCCTTCACCACTACTGTTGAACCAAGCTTTTCTGTCGCGTCTTCACCCTCAACCATCGTCCCTCTCCGTCGGTCTCCTTCTCTCCACCCTTTCCGTCGCGTCCACTTCCCATTTCTCTCTCGTTCATCTTTCCTCTCTCTCTCTCTCTCTCTCTCTCTCTTGGCCGCGAATTTCGCAAAGTTCCCTCTCTCTCCATGTTTTTTGGATGCGGCGCTGTGAGAAGAGGAAAGAATGAGAAATTAGGGTTTGTGGTAACAGGTTACCTTAAATAGTCTAGACCATCCTTTTTTAATTCTGAATTATTTTTAGTTCAGATCATCGAGTACACCCCCTGTTTTACTATACAGCACCCTTAAAAGCCCATAGTCTCGCAGGCCAGTTCACAAAAACGAACTGGGCTGTTGCTTTCCACACCTCTCTTTTTAAAAGTACAAACCCCTGCAGCTAATGACAACCCATTTTACCACTACATCCCTTTTTCGTTCCTTTTTCCTTTTTTTTTTTACAAATGAATAAATTCTTTCACAAATCCATTTTTTCCTATGAAAAATAGATATTCCTTTTTTTCAAAAAATATAAATAGGGGATTAAGTCAACTGTACAGTCGGGTTAGTCTGCTTTTGAGGTCACTAATGAACCGTGCCCTGAAATCCCTATTTAAAACAAACAATTTCTAAATCAAAATAAACACAAATACATTTCTTCAACAAATCAAATTTTCAAAATAGGGGATTAAGTCGACTGTACAGTCGGGTTAGTCAGCGTTCTAGGACGAATGAACCATACGGCTCAAGAGTCCTAAAACCCCTATTCAAATAAAATCAAACCGCCACACAGCAAACTATCTTCCAAACTTCAACAAAATTCCGTTTAAACAAAGTAGGGGACTAAGCCGACTGTACAGTCGGGTTAGTCATCGTTTTAGGACGAATGAACTGATCACTCAGGAGTCCTGAAATCCCTAAATAAAATACACCAACAAACAAAATTTTCTACCAAGAACTACGTGTCATTTGATTCTCTACCAAGAGATACATAGGAGCAGAGGGCGGCCGACCTCTGTCAATTGCACTAATAAAAAAACCTTTTTTAGTCTTTTCCTAAATAATCCCTTTCTTAAATTCAAATAAAATATCAATTTTCTTCTTAATTCACAATAAAAGGGTAAGAATAAATGTTTTCAAAATTAACTTTCGCTTCTACAACTAATTAGCAGGTAACCTTCCTTAGGAATGATGTCGTGGGGTGCTAATACCTTTCCCACGCATAACCGACTCCCGAACCCTAATCTGGTCTCAAGGACCCTTATCCATTCCAAAAGGGATTTTCCAATGTTTGCCCTTAAACTAAACTTTGGTGGCGGCTTCATTTTTGAACCTTCGAGGAATCCTCACCCGGATTTTTCGGTCGCTACAGCTGGCGACTTCACTGGGGATAATTTAGAGAGTCAAACCTAGTCTAATTAGTTGTAGGATTAGTTGTTAATTTAATGTTTATTGTTACCCTTCCCTTTTCTATCTTTTATTTTCACTGCATATTATTCTTTTGTGATATGAAAACCCTAGGATAGAAGACCACTTTTTTGTATATATGTTTGTTTGATTGCAGCTTGGTGGGTGTTCTTGATATTTTTGCTCCTTCACACACTCCACTATCACACTTTTGCACACACGTGAGAATAGTCCTATACCCGGACTGGAGAATAACCTAAGTTAGAACAAGACTGCGTAGTGATGGCCTACTGGATGTGCGTCCTGTTGGGTGGTCACGAAAGTCTCACCTAGAGTTTGGTCCCTCTTGAGAATGCTGGCACTCCTAATAGTTTGCCTATTGTTGTTGATCAGTGTTCTTAACTGGGGTCGTTGGTTCTAGGAACCTTATGTAGGACTCTTTAGAGCTACCCTTTGAAAGGTTCACTTAACAGACAGGTCCTAGACCTATTCTCTAAGGAACCCTCGTAGGACACAAAGGAGCCTCTACCCCTGCATTCAAACAAACACTGATACATTTTTCTGGTCTTCTTAAAAGAAAAAAATTTCAAAAAATCATATGTTATTTATACCTCATGCATTTTTACCTTTCCCTTTTGCATGGCGTAAAAAAAAATTAATTATTGCACATTAACATTTTTCATACATTTCTGTAACCGCCAGGGAATTGTAAGACTTTCTTTCTGACAAGATGGATCAAACATTTGCATTAATAAAATAAGTTTCTTTCAGTTCTGCGTCAAACAGAAACTTATAATTTCCCCGGCGTAACACGAAGTCGTACATTTGAATTTCATGCACATTCATTCATTCATGTACTTACGTAAAAAAAATTTTGAAAAATAAACAGAGAGTAAAAGGGCAAGCTGGTTCATCAACATCGCTACCGGACTCGTTCACAAGCAAGAAAAATGGCCGAAGAGGATAATTAGGCTCTGAGAGAAGACATTGCAAAGCTGAAGGATCAAATGAGCGAGATGATGGTATTGAAAGATCAAATGACCGAGATGATGGCGCTGAAAGATCAAACGTATGAATTCGTGAAACTCCTCGAGAGAAGAAATGCAGATGAAAGTCCTTCGGCAGGGAATACTGAGAACAATGCTTCGAACCTTCCTCCTCCTCCTAGCTCCGAGACTCCACACACCGCTGGAGTGAACATCCAGAGCTACCGATGGCCCCCTTACGGTCTCCCAGCTGGTTACGCTCCTCCTACCATGGAAGCCAATCCAGAGGAAGGACCTTCGGGAGTCGCTGGACCTTCAGCTCAAAATACAAATGCAGAAATACCGCGAGTTCACTTCTCAAGTCCTGCGACTGCACCACAGGTCATTCCACAGGGTTATACTCTGTCACCAGTAGTAATTCATCATGCTCCTACACCGAACTCCGCTGCAATGCCAATGGTTCCTCCCCATTACAACATGAGAGGACCCTCTCATAACTACTCAATCCAGGACTCTCAGCCCGAGGACAAATATCATATACTAGAAGAGCGCCTGAGAGCAATTGAAGGATCCAATGTCGGCGCAAGAGATGCATATGATCTGTGTCTCGTCCCTAATGTGATTATCCCACCCAAGTTCAAAGTGCCTGACTTTGACAAATACAGAGGGGTAACTTGTCCCGCTAGCCATCTGACTATGTATTGTAGAAGAATGGCCGCATTTGCACACGACGACAAACTGCTCGTCCATTACTTTCAGGACAGCTTGACTAGGGCAGCCTCAAGCTGGTACATGCGGTTGGAACGCACCCACATTCGATGTTGGAAAGATCTGGCTGACGCTTTCTTAAAGCAGTACAAATACAACATCGATATGGCTCCTGATAGAGCACAGTTGCATAATATGGTGAAAAAAAACAACGAATCATTTAAGGAGTATGCCCAGCGCTGGAGAGGATCGGCAGCGCAGGTAGCATCGCCTCTACTAGAGAAAGAGATGGTATCCATGTTCATAGATACGTTGCAATCACCCTTCTATGACAGATTAATTGGGAGCGTGTCCTCAAACTTCTCAGACATGATCACCATAGGGGAAATGTTGGAAAACGGAATGAGAAACGGGAAAATTTCTTACGGTTCAGCCGAAACCAATAACCCAAAGAAGCCCTTCGTAGGATTTGTCAGAGATAATGAAGGGGAAACCAATTCCATAACAGGATCAGTGAAAGCCTCTTACACTTCCAAAAACCATCCTCAAGCCCTGCACTTCTCTACCCAAACCACTAAAAGCCATAAACCACCAAACTACCCAGAAAGGAGACATGTACAGTTTGATCCAATTCCCGCATCCTACTCAGATCTGTTCGACCACCTCACTAGTCACAACCTAATCTCCTACCGCACGATAAGGCCCATTGAACCTCCTTTCCCGAGAGGCTATGACCCGAACGCCACTTGCGAATTTCACGCAGGCGCAATTGGGCATTCAGTAGAAAACTGCAAGGCACTGAAACATGTGATTCAGGATCTGATCGAGTCCAAATGGTTGGGCTTCAATGAGGATGCTCCGAATGGAGGCGCTAACCCTTTGCCAGGGGCATGAGAAGTCATCCGTCAATGCTTTTGAAGGCGATCAAAGGGCTAAAAAACAACATCATCAACCTTGTGCACCTTTGTCCTGCAACTGAAACACTTATGAATTGAGAGATTGTTGATTTTCTTGTGATTTTCAGTTCAAAGTAATGTTACGTAATGCAAATCCTATGGCTCCGCCCAAAGCCTTAGGACATTTCAATAAGGGCACGCATGTTTCTTTCCGGTATCAATATTAATAAAATAGCATTTTGAATTCTCCAATAAATTCCTTTTTTACACGTTTGCTCGCTTTACTTTTTCTTTTATCCTTCTTCAATTTCTACTAATGCAGATCTAAATAACTTGTCCTTGAAAATAACAACGTCGGTAACTCATGCCATATCTTTGATCGCCCCATTAATCAAACCAAGGAAGATGTTGAAGATAACTGGGAAACTCTTCCAGAGGTAATGAGAATAATGGAACAAAAGGATAAAGTGATCCAACCTCGCGTAGAATCAAACGAAATGATTAACTTGGGCACAGAAGAAGATAAAAAGGTGTTAAAATTAACATCACACCAAAAGGATAGCAAATCAAGAAAGTTAGCTTACATCACCTTGTCTGACATAAGATGCCCACTGGTGTAACAAATCCGTGATTGTCAAGAAATTTGGTCTGCCGTTACGGCTTTCCTAAAAAGATCGTCACGAACAGTGGTGAAAGGGTTATGTAAGGACTCCAAGTCGAGCATCATGATCCCTTCCCATACCGCCCAAAGAACAAATGGGGCAGTTGCAACAATAAACAAAGAATATCAGGGATGATAGTGACATTTCACCTTAGATGGAGATCAGACCTCCTTCATACTTCAACAGGGGCAACCCCGTATGATGGGAATAGTACTTCCATTAAACCTCACCAAACAAAAGAACGGTTGTCTTACGTCATATCGGAAAAGAACAAAGAAAGCTTAACAGAAGAAGGTCCATCCTCAACAATTTTAAGGAGATTTGGTGCCCAAGAAAGTCATACCCAAAAGGATTCTCGCAGGAGATAGACCTCGAACTATAAAGGACCTTACGTGGTAAAGAAATCATTCTCTGGAAGAGTCTTAACTCTCACAAAAATGGATGGGGAATACCCCCACTCCCGGTGAACTTTGCTTAAAAAAGGAGTATAGAAAAATGAGAAAGACGATCCAAGCAAAAATAAGCTTGCTAGGTTGAAAACCCGAAAGGGCGGCCTAGGCAAAAATTAGAGCGACCCGATGGATTGAAAACTCTAAAGAGCGATCCAAACAAAAATTAGGGTCAGGGAGTTGGACTAAACAAACATTGAGGCAATCAACACTTCCAAAAGTCGGATGATGAGTGATCAAGGTCGTGAACATGGGTGGCCGGCACCGTTATTTCAAAGACACTAACTACCGAGAAGTCTGCTTAGTATTTCAGCTTTCCCATTCTTTCCATGAAATTCCCGACGTATTCTTAAGTCGGTGTGCCTTCTGCACATTTGGCCCCCAATGTCAATATCAAACACTTTCCTTTTCTTTTTTCTTCCGTCTATCTTTGAAATGATATTTTGTGATAATTGATACTGGATTGTGAAACATGGCATAATCAAAAGCATTACAATCGTTACGAAATTTCTGAGAATCACAGAAGAGATATAGTCTTTCATTAAAATACTTCTAAGGAAGAAAGGAACCGCAGGAATAGAACAATAAATGCGTGATCATCTCAAATGATAAGTCCCAGTCGTGCGCAATTGACTTAGCAGTACGAATGCACTTGATAGCCTCGTAACCCCATGCCGGGAGTCCTGCGAGTTAAAGGACCAGCAAAAAGAGAGGCCCCAAAAAAAGGACCAAAAAAAGCAAAAAAAGAAAAGGCAAAAGAAAAAAATCATCCACATTGCATTCATTACCCCCACCAAAGCATAAAATCATGCAACCATGCATTTCATCGTAGCACCTTCATCTAAGCAGTTCAATAGCATTCATATCTTATCTGCATTCACATGTGGTGTTTGTCAACCTCCATGTTCCACCAATTTCAACTCACATCATCTGCCACGTTTCATTCATCCCATCGGACACCTACCATTTCACTATGTCGCCACTGAGCACGACGGATCATTCGACCCCAGGTCCTTCAGACTAGCTGTGTCAGCCTAAGACATGGTGGACGTCCTTTGAGGTGAGCAAATTAGGTCAACGACCTGATCTTGCCCCTCCGGCCGCTCGAAAAAGGCCACCCCCGAGCATACCATTTTACTAGTACCATTGCTAGTTTGTGTTCTTTTGGACCCTCAGTGGTCCTTCAAAGCCCCAGTGCACCTTCGGACCCCAAATGGTCCTTCAGGGTTTAGGCAACCCCTTGGAGCCCCAGTGCTCCCTTAGAACCCAAATGCTCTTTCAGAGCCCCAGTGCTCCTCCAGATCCCCAGTGATCATTTCTTTATTGTTCTCGGTTAAGACACCAAGTGTTAATCGTCCCTCGTTTCCCTAACTCATCTTCCCCCTAAGCGGACAAAATTAGAGTCTATTCTATCTTTATTTTTATTTCTACTACGAAAATCTGAAAACCATTCAATTTTTCTAGTAAAACATAAATAAAGAGGGGCAACTGTTATACCCCAATTTTGTCCGATCACTTTTTTTTCGCAAGCATTTGAATTTAGTCCGCGTATCATAGGTCCCAGGGGATATCGATACGAGAACAGTATTTTGAACACTTTCAATACTATCTTGTTTTAATTTAAGCAAATGCGTGGGGTTTCGTTCAATTGGACCTACGCTCAATATGTTGGGCCAGTTTGTCTAATTTCGGTCTATGTCTAATAGTTTGGGCCAGTTTTTAATAAATGGGCTTATGTCTAATATTTTGGGTCATTTATCTATTTGGGCCTACATCTGGCTTGTTGAGCCTCTTTTTTTAATAAATGGGCCTATGATTGGTATTTTGGACCTGTTTGTCCTTTGATCAAAAGGCCATAAAAAAATATTAAATAAAATCAGAATTTACAAATACTTACAATAATCCAAAAAAAAAATCAAAAAATACAAAATAAATTAAAAAATACAAAAAAATAATAAAAATCCGAAAATAAACAAAAAAAAAGGGTAAAAGAGGCGCCCCAGCCAAAAAGAAAAACAGCAGCTGGACCCTAACCCTTTCTTGCTCACCAAGCACACATCTCCAACCCAAGCCCAAAACTTTAACTTCTGCCTATATAAACAAGCTGAATTCAGAGAGAAAAGGATCAAAAAAAAAAATACAGACAGAACAATACAGAGGAATTTAGAACCAAAGAATAGGGTTTTATGTTGAAACCCTAATAGCAAAGCATCAAAAATTTTGGAACAAAAGAGGCATAGCAGTAGCAGCAAGGACAGGAGCAGCAGTAACGAACAAGGAATAGGAAATTTTTCAGAAGCTGGAATAGAGGTTGGTCTTCATGTTCTCGTTTTGATTCTTTAGGTTTTACCAAATTTAGTTCATAAAAGGCTATTCTCTGGAGAACCAGAATCACAACTTGAACTAATAATCTGAAATTAGTAACAACCCGAAAATGAAAAAATGCATATGTGAACTAAAAATCGAATTTTCGTTAATGCTGTGAATGTTAGTACTGTGAATAGACTATGGCGTAGAAAGGGTCATGAACGGAACAAGGTTTAAATCAGGTTTGCAAATAAGTTAGATTCTCTCTGAAAAAATCATGAACAGAACAGTTTGAATACAATTAAATTAGGGTTCTCACTGAACATAAACAAATTACAAATTAGGATTAGGAAAACAAATATCCATTAGAGAGTAGGAGGAACAGAAACAGTTTCATCACAAGAAAGAAAGAAAAGAAACGAACCTGGTTGCTGTTGGAAAAGCGCCACCACTGGCGGTGGTCATCGCTATCAGACGTGGCTGCCATACTCCTCCACGCAGTCGCAACGCATCACCATCACCGTCACAGCCACAATCCCTCGGCCTCTGTTGCCGTCACCATTGTGCACGTTCGTCGTCACCACCGTCATCGCCGGCCAAGGAACGGTCGGCCGGCGTCGTTTTCTTCCACTGCCGTCACCGTGGGCATCGTCTTTCCTTCTCCATCGTCCTCCATCGTCGCCGTTGACTGAAGTCGTTAACCGCCACCATGAACTCGCCACCTGTAACTCTCTCTCGGTTCTGTATTTCCTCCCCCACCGTGACTCCCTCGCGTTTTTTTTCGTCACCACTACCGTTGAACCAAGTTTTTCCGTCGCGTCTTCACCCTCAACCATCTTCCCGCTCCGTCGGTCTCCTTCTCTCCACCCTTTCTGTCGCGTCCACTTCCCATTTCTCTCTCGTTCATCTTTCCTCTCTCTCTCTCTCTCTCTGAAATTTCCTTTCTCTCTCTCTTGGCCGCGAATTTCGCAAAGTTCCCTCTCTATCCATTTTTTTTTGGATGTGGCGCTGTGAGAAGAGGAAAGAATGAGAAATTAGGGTTTGTGGTAACAGGTTACCATAAATAGTCTAGACCATCCTTTTTTAATTCTGAATTATTTTTAATTCAGATCATCGAGTACACCCCCTGTTTTACTATACAACACCCTTAAAAGCCCATAGTCTCGCAGGCCAGTTCACAAAAACGAACTGGGCTGCTGCTTTCCACACCTCTCTTTTTAAAAGTACAAACCCCTACAGCTAATGACAACCCATTTTACCACTACACCCCTTTTTCGTTCCTTTTTCCTTTTTTTTACAAATGAATAATTTCTTTCACAAATCCATTTTTTCCAATGAAAATAGATATTCCTTTTTATCAAAAAATATAAATAGGGGACTAAGTCGACTGTACAGTCGGGTTAGTCTGTTTTTTAGGTCACTAATGAACCGTTACGGATCATGCCCTGAAATCCCTATTTAAAACAAACAATTTCTAAATCAAAATAAACTCAAATACATTTCTTCCACAAATCAAATTTTCAAAATAGGGGATTAAGTCGACTGTACAGTCGGGTTAGTCAGCGTTTTAGGACGAATGAACCGTACGGCTCAAGAGTCCTAAAATCCCTATTCAAATAAAATCAAACCGCCACACAGCAAACTATCTTCCAAACTTCAAAAAAACTCCGTTTTCACAAAGTAGGGGACTAAGCCGACTGTACAGTCGGGTTAGTCATCATTTTAGGACGAATGAACTGATCACTCAGGAGTCCTGAGATCCCTAAATAAACACCAACAAACAAAAATTTCTACCAAGAACTACGTGTCATTTGATTCTCTACCAAGAGATACGTAGGAGCAGAGGACGGCCGACCTCTGTCAATTGCACTAATCAAAAAAGCCTTTTTTAGTCTTTTCCTAAATAATCCCTTTCTTAAATTCAAATAAAATATCAATTTTCTTCTTAATTCACAATAAAAGGGTAAAAATAACTGTTCTCAAAATTAACTTTCGCTTCTACAACTAATTAGCAGGTAACCTTCCTTAGGAAGGATGTCGTGTGGTGCTAATACCTTTCCCACGCATAACCGACTCCCGAACCCTAATCTGATCTCAAGGATCCTTATCCATTCCAAAAGGGATTTTTCAATGTTTGCCCTTAAACTAAACTTTGGTGACGGCTTCATTTTTGAACCTTCGAGGAATCCTCACCCGGATTTTTCGGTCGCTACAGACATTTCAGTAGGGGTATAAGTGCATAGTGTTTTCTGGTTTACTAGTTTGGGGGGTTTTGGGGTGAGTTACGTGAAGTTGGGGAGGGATTGGAGGGTGTATTGAGTAGTGGTTTTTGGGTTATATTAGTGAATTTTTTGGGGGGGTTAAAAGGAGTGGTGTTTCTGGGTTGAAATTTGGTTGGGTTAGAGATTAATTTAGAGGCCTTATGTAACTTGGCCAACCTTCCTGCGTGAATTACACTGGTTGGATGGAACATTCTTATATGCATTTGAGTGGTGTTTTCTAATCTAGCTAGAAAGATGCTCAAAATTTGCTCAAGAAACAGATTTACCTGAATTGATGCGAGCTCAAACGCATTAATGTAGTCCTGCACACTACCATTATGCTCGACCTGAATTAGCCTAGCTAGAGGATCTTCGAAAACTTCTCCAAACCTCTGAGTGACATCCACCACTTATTCAGTCCATGGTGGGTGAACGCTAAACTTATTGTTTATGTAATTGACATGCCATTGCAAAGCAAGTCCGTTTAGGTGAATTGAAGCCAAACGAACCTTGGCATCTTTAGGAGTAGCTTCCAGAGTAAATAATTGATCACACTTGTAGAGTTATTCCTTCATTTTCTTCCCTTCAAACCTCAGAAAGTCAACTTTGGAGATCCTTGTTGCGAACAATTGTCGTTTCCCCTCATCGCACGGTCCTTTGACAGATTTGCCCCAATTCGTTGAATGTTCTTCATCCTCGTTGTTTTAAGGCTAAAGTGCTCCCGGGGTCCCTTATCTTTATTTAAAGTAACGATTTGGTCATTTATCTTTTTTTTGTCCCAAATCAGTCCTTTATGTTTTAAATTTTTGACACATAAATCCTTTTCTGTCCCAAATCAGTCCTTTATATTTCAAATTTTTAACACATAAATCCTTTTTTTGACACATAAATCAGCACTGTTAACGGAAAAGGATTTATGTGTCAAAAATTTGAAAGATAAAGGACTTATTTGTGACAAAAAAAACATAAAGGACTAATTCGTTACTTTAAATAAAGATAAGGAACCCCGGGAGCACTTTAGCCTTGTTTTAAGCTAGCACGAGTTTGCGAATCTCCTCCATCGCGATGCTCAATTGTTCCATTCGCGTGCCCATTTCTTCAATCGTCGTTCCACTCGCAACCATGGAAACATCAGGTCGAAGCTTGAGATACCAACTGAAACAGAACTGATACAATAGTAACTCAAGAGAGAGAACTGATAGTTACCTCTACTCTAGTAGAAAGCTCAATTTGCGGGGAAGAAAATGCGATGCAACAGTAAAGTAAAGAGAGAGAGAAGGAAGATATTTTCGTATAAATTCTGTTATGCCTTTCATTTGCTCACTAGAGCTGATATAAGGTGAAAACAAGCATGAACGCCAAAATAACTATAAAATTGAAATTGATATTCTTTTCTTTTATAGGCAATGTTAGTGGGGGATGGAGGAATGTTACTTTCAGACCTCTTGCACTCCTTTTGTGCACTCATTCGATATCTCTTAGCTCGCCAAATGAGCTACCTACTTGGGATATTGAAATTGATATTCTATTGGTTTATGTGTCGACCACATTTTATAAACCCGTGACACACTAAAATTTCCGTAACCGAAAAAAGTGACCAACAAAAACACAAGAAACAAAGGCTAAGGTTAGTATATGGAATGAATGTTACCTCGTCACTGTATTAAATTGCACTAGGGTTATTAATTAGGCTTAATTAGTATATGGAATGTATTTGAATTTGCAAATTTGAATTCACATAAGTTAATTTAGTGCTTGATTGATAATTTTGTTAATTGAGTGCTAAATTAATTAGTGATTGGTGTGGAGTTTTGAGAGAATAATAGATAAAAAGAGTATTGTTGAGGAATTAGAATAGATTGAGGGTATAATTGTCTTTCTAACCAAATGAGATATTTTAGTTTAAGTTTATAATATAAAAAGAAAAGAAAAGTGAGAGAAGGGAAGAGAGGATTCGAGGGAAAGAAAGAATGAAAGAAAAGAAAATGGAGAAGAAAAGAGAGAGAGGGGCGAAGGGGAGAAGAGAAGAGGGAAAGTGAAATATTTGATAACTCTATTTTATATAGAGTTATGCATCTAAACCTAAATAATTACCTAAACTCAAGTACAATATGTGTTAAATATAGTTGTATGAATAAAATAATAACATTTAAGGTTTTTAAGAAGGTTAAGAAGGGCCACACTCATGGCTTAGCATCTTGTATATATATTGATATGTTTGATGTGTTTGTTCAGTGCACCTGTGATAACTCATATTTATATGAGTTATTTATGCTCTTATCACTTAAATCAACACAAGTTCTCAAGTAATATTCGTGCCTTATTAGGTAAATATTAGTTATTTAGAGGAAAGAATGGTAAGGAGCTTGTTTGTTATCATTTGACACATTTGGTGCCTTTTTGAGTATTTTAATGTTTCTGCTAAGTGCTGCAGCGGTAAGCGCTATAGCGCTATATGACGGTTGGCCACTTGGATATTTATGAAGTCACTTGCTGCTTGATGAGTCATCATTCTGATCTTCTTCTTCTCAGCCTGACATTGAAGCCTCCAAGTGGATTCAATAAGACACTTGGCGCCTCCTAATTGAAGCTTATTGGATAGTTAATTTCGAAATAAGGAGAGTTTTTGGAGAGAAAAACATGACACCCTTCTCCTCCATTAATCCTCCACCTCGAGCTTTTATTTTTCAAGAGAAGATCATCATTTCCAGCGCTATGAAGCCGTGTTGTAGCGTCAGCAACCCGTCACATGAGAAGGAGGCCACTACGTGCATCTTTTGCAACCTTGCTTCTTCTTTTCATTTTCGGTAATATGAGCTTTTTAGTTTGTATTGTGTTGATGATGCTCATCATGAGCTAAACACTTAGTAGTTGGATTGTTTTAAGCTTTGTAATGACTCTTTAGTATTGTTAATATAACGTTATGATGTTTGTGTTTCAATCCTTGTATTTTAATGCTTTTCAAACTTGTTTTGGGATTGATCAACTGAAACGAGTAGATTCGTGGGTACAGACATGGTCCATGATTCGAACTCAAGGATTGATATGAATGAAAGGTTGTTTAAAAACATTTAGACAACTTGTGCTTAACTCTAGACATAGGGGAGCAATAGTTCCTAAGGTGAATACTGTGGGTTCTTCATTATACAGGGGTGGACTTATTTAGAACCTAGACATAGGAGTCTTGTAACAAAACCCTGGCGTCAGTGACCGAAAGGCACAACAGTATATGCTACAGCGCTTAACGCTACAGCGTCTAACGTTATAGCGCTTCACTACTGAGAAATTATTTAGCAAAGAGCAATCCAACTCACTTTATCAACTCTTGAACTTTCTTTACTTGTTTATTTACATTTATGTTACTCACAATACTTGTTGACAACTTGTTATTGTTACTTGTTTTTCTCACTATCTAAATTACTAACTTAAATATAGAAGTAAACTCAATAATCTCCGTGGGAATGATCTTTACTTATCAATACATTACTTGTTGCGATTGTGTATACTTGTACATCTAATTTTCGCACAACAAGTTTTTGGCGTCGTTGCCGGGGATTGTGAAAGTTAATTTCTATTGTTTATTTAGTAAGTTTAGTTAGTTTAGATTATTTTATTTAGCATGTTCTGTTTTTCCAGCAAATTTTTTATTATTGTGTTTTGTGTTTGTAGTGTGTTTCACTTTGTTGTTATTTGTGTTTAGTGTTTGTGAAAAAAAAATCCACTTTATGCCATGGACCATTTGAATTTTTACTCCATGCAAGCAATGAATGCTCAACAACAATTTTTCAACTATGATTTCCATGGGAATGAACATGAAAGGGGCTGTTATGAGACAAATTTCATAGGAAATGTTGTGTGTGAGCAAGATTCATATTCTCAAGCTCAAACCGAAGGATTGTATGAGGACAACTCTGATCTAAAAGAACTCTTAGCTCAATTCCTTGAGGATATCAAAGTGGATAAAGACAACTTTCAAGTGTCATGCATGAATATTGAAGAGAGTTGTATTGAAGAGGTGGTTGAGCAAAATGAAGATAATTTCAAAGAACTCTTAGCTCATTCCATTGAATATATAAAGGTGGAGCGTGACAACTTTGAAGCTTCATGTAAGAATATAGAGGCTCACTTTAACACTATAATGGAGCATTTAAAAGAAGAGAGTTGTATTGAAGAGGTGGTTGAGCAAAAGAAAGAAAAAAAGGTAGAGTTTGAAGATGAATGTTATCATTTGGGCAACTCTTATTTTAAAGAAATTTTTACTCAGTCCATTGAATCTACCGAGTTGGTTGAGCAAGAGGAAGAAAAAGAGAGTGTAGAGTATGAACTTGAATGTGGTCATGTGGAAATAGTGGAAGAAAAACAAAAAAGTTGTGTAGTTGTAGAAAAAGAAAAATTCAAAAATAGTGACAAAGAAGAAGAACTAAGGTTGAGGTATGAAAAGAGTCACGTGACAATTGAGACTCAATCCTTGGTAATGAAAGAAAAGATTCCTCCGCAAAATGAGCTTCAATTTTTTCAAGAGAGGGGAAAGTCCTATCCCAAATGCTTATTGGTTGCGGGCATGGGAACA
The DNA here is from genome assembly GCA_039519185.1 of Astragalus membranaceus. Lineage (NCBI taxonomy): Eukaryota > Viridiplantae > Streptophyta > Magnoliopsida > Fabales > Fabaceae > Astragalus > Astragalus membranaceus. The sequence goes on from CM076852.1 coordinate 6,096,442, forward strand.
CTTGCTGCCATATACCAAATACATGAAATTTCTGACCAAAAAGAGAAAGCGGAAGGATGATATTTTCTTCTTGTCCTATTATCCACCCTAACTTGGGTTTTGAATGTCAAGTCTAGCTAAGGACTCTTAAACTAAGCGCTACTGGGAGGCAACCCAGATTTTTAGGACTAATTATGTTTTCTGTGTGTTTTTTGTTTTTACTATTGCAGGTATGAATAAGAAGACTTGTGGTATGTATGTATGTGCTGTCAATTATGCAGATTTATGATGCTGTAGCACCATGTGCTATGGCACTCGTAGCTGAGGTGTTGATAATGTGGTTAAAATAGTTAAAAAGTTGATGAGAAAGATGAAGGAGACCATAATACGAAAGAAGTGGGAAGTAAGGAAGTATAATCACACAACCCACCCAAAACCTTTCCACCACACCTTCACCTAAACCATCACCAACCAAAGAACCATCCCCTCCACCTATAACACCTTCCAGCCATTAATCTATCCTTACCTCAAGCCAAACCATCAAACCTTATTCAAATACCTTCCTCATTTCCAAAACAACCCACTCTACACAAGTCCCCATCTCCTAAGAAACTTCCCCCACCAAAACAAAAATCATCTCAGTCTCATAGAAGAAAAATCCACCCAAAACTCAACTTGCCACAGAGCAACCACCAATGCTATTGGAAACTAAAATGCAGAGAGTAAATGCTGTCACAGGTGGTGCTATAGCATCAGTATCAGAAGGCAGTGCTGCAGCATCTGCTGTAGCACCAAAGAAAGCTGTAAGAACAAAAATGGTGGCCAAAAAGAGGCCAAGGGTGCCTAAATCTGTTGTGGAGGAACCTAATTCTGTTGTAGCAAATGATTGGGTCCCCTCTCCTACACCAGAGCCGCCATTAGCCAAAGATACCTACCAACAAGACATAGTCTGGCTGAAGACTCTTAAACTAAGCGCTACTGGGAGGCAACCCAAGGTTCTTAAACTAACAATTTTGTGTTTTTAATTTTTCTTTTGTGCAGGAGTGAATTTTGTGAAGTGAGAAAAGAAGCCACCAAAGGAGAAACCCTGGGACCAAGTTGGCAGAGGACCCTCCACAAGAAGAAGTGCCAGTTAGCGCTGTAGCGGCTGATGCTACAACGCCTAAAGCCCAATCCCCGCACAAACCTGCATCTGAGGAGAATACTCTTGATCTTTCTGCAGAGAGGGAAGCAGCAGAAAAGCTGGCTGAGATGAAAGTTTACAAGGAAGTAGTGGATCCCCAGAATGAGGCTACAGCGCCTAGCGCTGTAGCGGCAGGAAAGAAAAAAAATCCAGTAGCAGAGCCACCACAATGCCCACCAGAGCAAGCAATAGGCTTAAATCTGGGTTAGCAAACAAGTACTCTAACCCTTCTTTTAAAAAAATGCTGTTTGTTTGTTTTCAATAAATCTGTTAGGTGCTATAGTGTTTGTTGTTGCATCTAACAGTATGTTTAGAGTTTTATTTCTGTTGTTTTTAATTCTGTTGAGTTTTAGTCATAGGCCTCCCCCATTAGAATTGCATGAGAAGTGGAGACACTGCTAGGTCTTAAGTTGGGGGGAGGACCTTAAATGTGTTTAATGTTATATGTGAAATGTTAATGTTATGTGTTTAATGTTATGTTTGTTGAATGAAAAGCATGATCAGTTGCAATTCCTAGTTTTTCAATAATAGGATATGTTTCTTCCCGGGCTAAATTTAATGATGATTATGTGTTGTGAGTAGAGTAGCCTTATTTGAACAATGACTAGTCTTATTGCTGCTTCTACACAAAACTCTAGGCTTAGCAAGGAACCTAGTTAGCTAGGAATGATAAGGTTTAGTTAAGTTTTTACTAAAAATTGAGAGTAGCATTTGAAGCTAAGTTTGGGGGTGCATCAGTTATATTAAGGATAGGGATGAAGATTATAGGATGGTCAGTGCAATAGGATCCAAAGTGTACAAATGGTCATGTAAAAAGCTGCAATTGCCTGAAACAAATGCTGAACTGTTCCAAAAATGCATATAAAAAAAAGAAGAAAAAGAAAAGAAAAGAAAAAAAATAAAAAAGATAGAAATGCAAATAAGGAGTTCCGTAATGAGGGCATTGCAGCTGGATCTGTTCATCAAGTAACCAGTGCTATAGCATCTAACGCTATAGCGCTGAGAAATCACCAAATCAATAGTTAGTGCACTGGCCAAAGATCTGGAATGCCTAATCAAGCCCTTTGTTGTGCTTTGAAGCCCCTCAAGTCTTTTGTGAAGTTGTAGTCTACTCTCCTTTTTGAAAAATTCTTTGGCTAAACCAAAAGAAGGCCACTCTTTCCAAGGCTAGGAGAAATCACCAAATCAATAGGTAGTGCACCTGCATTGCTTGGGAATTCATGCAAAGGAACTCCAACTTGTGTAACCTTTACCTTGTTGCTTTCTTTTATGATTTCAAGTATATAAACATGTTCTATTCGGTTTATATATGTCTTGCAATGTTTAACATAAGCTAAATTTCTTTAGTTGAGATGTTCTAACCTTATAATGATCTTTTAAGTAAGTTGTTGTGCTTTTCTATGATGTATGCATTTTAGTTCTTGTGTAACACTTCTTTCAACACTTGTTTTAAGGGTGATCGCTTGAAATAAGTAGATTTGTAAAAGCAGACATGGTTTACAATTAAGAACTCAAGAACTAATAAGTGTGAGTGTTTTAATAAAGTCTTTGTTAACTTGTTTTAATAAAGAAACCTTTGTTAATTCCATGTTAAGTCCTAGACATAGGATAACATAGTCCTTAGGGTGATTCAGTGGGTACTTAAGAGGCAGGAGTAAATTTATTTAGCATGCCTAGACATAGGAAGCTTGTAATGAAACTCTGAAGAAAGTGACTGAAAAGCACATACTGATGCAGCTGCATCCAGTGCACCTGCACCACTTAAATGCACAAAACTCTTGAAAGTGACTTATTTGGTAAAGACATCTCAACTCTCATTCTCAACTGATTTCCTCTACATTCTATTAGTTATTTGCGTTCTGTTTACTTATCACCATCATCCAAATTTGTGAGTAGTATAGTTCACACTAATTTATACACTTTTAAGCTACAAGAGTTAATCCAATCCCTGTGGGTTCGATCTTTTATACTACTTGTTTGTGACTGTGTATACCTGCACACTTTTTCAGCCACCAAGTTTTTGGCGCCGTTGCCGGGGATTGCCATTAATTTTTGTTGTTTAGATTTATAAATTAGTGTTTTATTATTCTGGTAGTTTGTTTCTTAGTGCAGGTGCACAGGATGCACTAGCTTATGCACAGGGCCAAATCACCAGAATTCGAATTAGATCCAGAGATAGAGAGAAGGTTTAGAAAGTTGCTTAGATTCCAGAAACAGAGATTTCAAAGCTGCAGAACCACAATGTCTCAACAAAGTGAAGAAGAGAGATCTAGACCAGGTTCCATTGGAGGATCAGTTAGAGGTGGTCCAGGCTCACATCATGAACCTGAGGATGATCACAGAAATCAATTCATCAACATGGGACCAATAGGTATGATTAATGATAGAAATAGACCCATGAGGGATTATGCTATGTTTGATCATCAGAATATGCAAACAAGTATAGCAAGACCTTATATTAATGCTGTGCATTTTGAATTTAAACCCATGATGTTCCAAATGCTACAAACAATTGGTCAATTTGGTGGATCTTCCCATGAGGATCCCCATGAGCATTTAAAACAGTTTTTAGAAATATGTCGTAACTTTATCATTTCTGGTGTTAGTGAAGAAGCATTTAGACTTAAGCTATTTCCATATTCTTTGAAAGATAAGGCTAAATCTTGGTTGAATTCATTAGAGCCTAATTCTATTCATCCATAGAACGAAATGGCTGAAAAGTTTTTAGCAAAATATTTTCCACACATCAAAAATGCCAGAATGAGAAATGATATTACATATTTTAGACAAAAAGAATTTGAATCATTGTTTGAAGCCTGGGAAAGATGAAAAGAGCTTTTAAGAAAATGTCCACATCATGGTCTGCCTGTCATTATTCAAATGGAAACTTTTTATAATGGTTTAGAACCCCAAACCAGAATAATGCTTGATGCATCATCTGGGGGTGTGTTATTAAACTTGTCTTATAATAAAACATGTGAATTGATTGATAGAATTACAACAAATAGTTCTAGTTGGCCTACTGAGAGGGTGAGTGCCCAAAAGAGACCATCAGGGGTACATGAAATTAGTGAAGTATCAGCCCTATCCGCTCAAGTATCCTCACTAACAAACATGTTTAAAAACTTCACTTCAACCAGTGCACCTGCACCTGGTGCAGCTGCACCAACAGAAAACACTGCAGCAGCCATAGAACAAGCCCCCTCAGGGTCTACAAGTTGTGTGTATTGTGGAGGAGGTCACTTGTATGAGGAATGTCCTAGCAACCCTGTCTCTGTCAATTATGTAGGATACAATAGGAATAACAACCTTACTCTAACACCTATAACCCTGGCTGGAGGAACCACCCAAATTTTAAATGGAACAATACTAGTGCACCTGCACATGATGCAGCTGCACCAGTCACACCACCAGGATTTCAATCTCAACTACCAAAGACAACAACCACCTGCCAATGATAACTCCTTAGAAGCCTTGCTCAAATCCTTCATTAGTGAAACTAGAACAGCTAGGCAAGCACACGAGGCATCTATAAAGAATTTGGAGAATCAAGTGGGACAATTAGCAACAGCTCTGCATCAAAGACCAACAGGTACACTACCATCAAACACAGAAGCTACCACATCCCATAAGTCAGGTAAGGAACAGATGAAAGTGAAGGTAAGGTAGAAAATGAAAAAAAATAAAAACAGAAAAGAAAAAAGTTTGCAAGATGCAGAAGCACCTCATGCACCTACATCTCAAGAAGTTCAAATGCCAATGTTAGTTCCTGAATACCCTCCTCCTCCTTATCCTCAAAGATTAAAAAGTTTCTTGAAATTTTAAAACAATTACACATCAATGTCCCCTTAGTTGAAGCACTTCAACAAATGCCTAATTATGCTAAATTCATGAAAGATGTGCTTTCAAAAGGAAAAAGATTAGGGAATTTTGAAACAGTTGCTATGTCTAAAGAATGTAGTTTAATTTTGCAAAACAAAATTCCAAGGAAATTGAAGGATCCTGGCAGTTTTACAATTCTATTCTCAATTGGAAAATTTTATACAGGTCCTGCATTGTGTGATTTAGGTGCAAGTATCAACTTGATGCCTAAATCCATATTTACACAACTTGGAATTGGAAATGCTAAGCCTACTACAGTGACACTTCAACTTGCTGATAGATCAATAGCCTACCTAGAGGGAATTATTGAAGATATTTTGGTTAAGGTCGACAAATTTGTGTATCCTGCAGATTTTGTTATTCTTGATTTTGATGCATATAAAGAAGTACCAGTCATTCTTGGGAGACCATTCTTGGCAACTGGGAAAGCACTGATTGACCTGCAGAAGGGAGAACTAACCATGAGAGTAAATGACCAAGAGGTGAAATTCAATGTGATGAATGCTTTGAAGTATCCTGCAGAGGATAATGAAGAATGCTCAGCCATCATCTCTCTTGATCAAATAGTGCAGAAGCAGTTCCATAAGCAGTATGATCATCTCACCAGTGCACTTGCACCAGATGCACCTGCACTGCTTGATGAGGAAAATCTGGAAAAAGATATTCTACCAAGTGAAAGACCAACCAAAGAGGTATGGACCAAAACTTATGAACCTCTTAATCTAGAAAACCCTAACCTCAAAAAGAATTTACCCTCAATAGAACAACCTCCAAAACTAGAATTGAAGGAACTGCCCAAACATCTGAAATATGCTTTCTTAGGGGAAGATGATACACTTCCAGTGATCACTGCCTCTGACTTATCAATAGAGCAGGAGCATGATCTCATTTGTACCTTAAGAAAGCATAAAAAAGCAATAGGTTGGCAAATGGCAGACATTAAAGGAATCAGCCCTTCAATATCCATGCATAGAATTATTCTGGAAGACAATTCCAAGAATAGTATAGAAGGACAAAGAAGGTTTAATCCTATCATGAAGGAGGTTGCAAAGAAAGAAATTATTAAATGGCTAGATGCTGGAATCATATACCCTATTTCAGATAGTGAATGGGTAAGCCCTGTGCAATGTGTACCAAAGAAGGGGTGTGACAGTTATAGCCAATGAAAAGAATGAATTAATACCAACCAGAACTGTTACAGGTTGGAGGATATGTATGGATTACAGAAAACTCAACAAGGCCACAAAAAAAGATCACTTTCCTTTACCATTCATAGATCAAATGTTGGATAGATTAGCAGGTACGTAAAGAGTTTTATTGTTTCTTAGATGGATATTCAGGCTACAATCAAATTGCTATAGAGCCTAATGATCAACAAAAAACAACCTTTACATGCCCTTATGGTACCTTTGCATTTAGAAGGATGCCATTTGGACTATGTAATGCACCTGCAACATTCCAAAGATGCATGATGTCAATATTCTCAGATTTCATTGAGCAATCAATGGAAGTATTCATGGATGATTTCTCAGTATTTGGAGAGACATTTCAACTTTGTTTGTCTAACTTAGAAGAAATTCTCAAAAGAAGTGAGGAAACAAATTTAGTGCTCAATTGGGAGAAGTGTCATTTCATGGTGAAAGAAGGCATTGTGTTGGGACATAAAGTGCCAAAGAAAAGTCTTGAAGTGGATAAGGGCAAGATTGAGGTTATTGAAAAACTACCACCTCCAACAACTGTCAAAGGAATTAGGAGCTTCTTAGGTAATGCAGGCTTCTACAGAAGATTTATCAAAGATTTTTCAAAGATATCCAAGCCATTATGTACACTCTTGAAAAATGATGCACCTTTCAACTTTGATGAACCATGTATGGAAGCATTCCAAAGGCTCAAAAAGGCATTAGTGACTGCACCCGTAATTGTCACACCAGACTGGAGCAAGTCTTTTGAATTAATGTGTGATGCTAGTGACTTTGCTGTGGGAGCTGTCCTAGGGCAAATGTATGATAAAATCTTTCATTCTGTCTATTATGCTAGCAAAACATTGGTTGAAGCTCAAATGAATTATACTGTAACAGAAAAAGAACTATTAGCAGTGGTTTTTGCATTTGACAACTTTAGATCTTACTTGATTGGCACCAAAGCTATTGTTTATACTGATCATTCTTCCATCAAATATTTAATTTCAAAGAAAGATGCAAAACCAAGGTTAATAAGATGGGTTCTCCTCCTTCAAGAATTTGATCTTGAAATCAGAGACAAAAAGGGGGTGGAGAACCAAGTTGCTGACCATTTATCTAAACTTGAAAGTGAAGGAACAGGTACAAAGGAAGGAGAAATCAAGGAAAGTTTTCCTAATGAAAAACTGTTAGCAATTGCTTTGACAGCACCCAGTGCTCTTGCACATGGTGCAGGTGCATCTAATGCAGTTGCACCGTGGTTTGCTGACATAGTTAACTTCCTTGTGAGCAAGGTGGGACTGGTGGATATGGCGTACCAACAAAGAAGGAGATTCTTCAACATAGTCAAGCAATACTATTGGGATGATTCTTTTCTCTACAAGATGTGTCCAGATCAGTTAATGAGGAAATGCATCCCTGGAGAGGAACACCAAGCAGTGCTCCTGCACTGCCATGCTGCACCATATGGAGGTCACTTTGGAAGCACCAGAACAGTAGCTAAGGTATTACAGCCAGATTATTATTGGCCTACTTTGTTCAAAGATGCATATTTAATGGTCAAAACTTGTGCCAAATGTCAAAGAGCAGGTAATATTTTTGAAAGACATGAAATTCCTAGAACCAATATTTTAGAAATTGAACTTTTTGATGTATGGGGCATGGATTTCATGGGTCATTTTCCACCTTCTTTTGGCAATCCATATATCTTAGTAGTTGTTGATTATGTGTCCAAATGGGTAGAGGCAGTAGCATTACCAAATAATGATGCCAAGTCAGTTAGTAAACTTTTTCAAAGAAACATTTTCATTAGATTTGGCACCCCAAGAGCAATCATCAATGATGAAGGCTCACATTTTTGCAACAAACTTATTGAAAATCTTCTTGCTAAATATGGGGTAAAACACAAAATTGCTACAGCCTACCACCCGCAAACAAGTGGACAAGCTGAGTTATCCAATAGCGAAATTAAAAGAATGCTTGAAAAAATGGTTGTATCAACAAGAAAAGATTGGTCTTTACACTTAGATGAAGCATTATGGGCATACAGAACAACGTTTAAAACACCATTAGGTATGTCCTCCTATAGGATAGTTTATGGCAAAGCATGTCACCTACCTATTGAGTTGGAAAACAAGTCATATTGGGCTATAAAAAAGCTAAATTTTGATCTCAACAAAGCAGGTGCACAAAGGTTTTTGGAATTAAATGAATTAGAAGAATTTAGGCAATTCTCTTATGAGAATGCAGAAATTTACAAAGCAAAAACCAAAGCATGGCATGACAAAAGAATCCAAAGAAGAGAACTTAGAGAAGGATGAATGGTCTTGTTATATAATTCTAGGTTGAAATTGTTCCCTGGAAAGCTTAAATCAAGATAGTCAGGACCATTTAAATTAGTCAAAATCTACCCCCATGGTGCAGTTGATCTATATGATAAAGCCTCAAAAACAACCTTCAAGGTAAATGGCCAAAGAGTGAAAATGTATTATGGTGAGAATGTGGTGAGGGAAAAGAACACCACTCATTTTGAAAATCTCTAAAAAAAAGAGAGGTAGTTAGGCTGTAAGACTCTTAAAACAAGCGCTTATGGGAGGCAACCCATGATTTTGTGGTAAGTTATTAGTCATTTTGTTCAAATTGATGTTTTCAAGTATTTTGTAGGAACACAGGTTTCAGTGCAGCTGCACTGCATGCACCTGCACCACTCTATACCCAGTGCTCCTGCATCAACAATTCAAAATTCGCTTGGGTGAAATTTTTTTCAAAAATGGCTAGCGCATCAAGAAAAGTAATCATAAATTATGGCTAAGATGGTGTGTTGTCTTACCTAATGGTGCAAGTGTCCTCATGCATGTCCCTCCACTTAGCCTAACGGCTAGAACATCCATCAAATCAACCTCCACTAACCCCCATTCACCATTTAAACTTCCCTTCGATTAAACAAAGTTACTATTGCACTCTATCTCTCTAAACCGTAAACTCTCTCCCATCTCTCAAGAAAATCCCCAAATTTCCCTAATCTCAGTTCATCTTCAACCTCTCGCCCAGGAATTCCTAACCCTCTCTGCAAATATCAATTCAAAAATGGGAAGAAAACAATCTGCATTAAAGACCTCGGGAAAAACTGCACCAAGTGCAGAAGCACCATCAAAGCAATCATCAAGGAAAAATCCTACTGTCGCGGTCGCAACTCCTGAGGAGAATGCTCATTTCTGGGAAATGAATATCCTGCCAGAACGTGGGTACAATTTGGCCAAGGCTAGCCCATCATTTCTATCAACTGTCGCAAATCTTCATTGGGACCTCTTCGTCCAACACAGAACCTACTACATAGAGCAAATCGTTAGAGAGTTCTATGCAGGAGTTCAGGACACCAAGGGAGGTAAGGTTGTTTGTCATTCTCTGGTTAGGGGTAGCAAATTTTTCTTTGAACCCAAAAGAATCAATGATCATTTTATGTTAACTTATAAGGGTTCTGATTTTGAAGAAAGTTGTGAAACATATGGTAAAAAAGAGATGGCCATAATTAAGTCTAGGATAGTTATAGAGGGTGCTCAATGGGAAAAGTTTACACACACTGAGTTTAAATTGAAAAGTAGGCACATTATTCCAGAATTGGGAAACTGGCATTTGTTCATTGATGCCTCAATTATCCCCACGTCACACACCTACACATTGTCAAAGGAAAGATTGATCCTCCTAGACACCATCTTAACAGAAGGCAATGTGGACATAGGAAGAGTCATTTCAAGAAAAATCTTAGAATGTAGTGGAAAGGATTCTGGATATTTGTTTTATCCATGTTTGATAACTGAACTGTGTAGAAAAAAAGGAGTGGTAATTGATGACAGTGAACAACTACAAAGGAAGTTTCCTCCTGGTGCACTCTCTGCTGAGTTTAAAGAGAGAACAAAAATTGGAAACGAACCAAATCCTACAGTGTAGGAGCACATTGTGCAGAAACTCCAAGTTGTATGGAAATTTCAACAGGAACAACATGAGTGGCTCCAATTGAAATTTAAAGAGATTTCTGATGAAGAATCAACTGTAGAAGCTCCTGTGTTCCCTAGTTAGGTCTTTCAAGCACCAGGGGAGGAAGTTGAGAAAGAAGAGAATAAAGAAGAGGAGGTTAGAAAGGAAGTCAGACCAAAGAGAAAAATGGTGACAATGAAGCGGAAGGAAAATAAGAAAATCATTGAGGAAGAGCCAGAATTACAAAGTGAAGAAATGGAAGACAGTGAGGAGGATGCTGGAGCAAGAAGGACAGTGCAGGACATAGAAAAGGATGTGGAAGAGGATGAATCAGAAAGTAATGAGGAAACTGAAGAAGAAAGTGAGGAAAATGGGAAGGAAGAAGAAGTACACATGGAGATTGTGGCCAGAAAGAAATATGCCACCAAAATAAGAAAAACTCAACTAGAACCCATTAACCAACCACAATCAGAACCCACTCCACCATCACCACCAAAATCACCTACAGGTGCAGCTGCATCAGATGCAGCTGCACTTCAAAGTCCAGGAAAAAGCCCACCCAAAGCACCAACACCACCCCATAATTCCCCAACACCACAAAACAAATCTCTATCACCCACAAAATCACCATTACCAAAACCCACCCAATAAGAACCACAACAAGAAAAACAAAGTGAACAACCACCAAAGAACCATCTCCCACCCCATTTCAAACACAAAATCCACCACAATCACCACCCCTCACTACTGGACCCATTCTTATACCCACTAACATTGTTTTTGAGAAATAAAAATTACAAGTTATTGAAGAAAATCCCTTAGCAGAGGAAGCAAAAAAAAGTTCTGAGGAAAAGAATGAAGAAGGTCCTGAACAACAGTCAACTGATGCACCTGCATCTGGTGCAGCTGCATCCCAGGAGGTTGAAGCAGTGACAGTCATCCCAAAGACACCAGAAGCTACAATACAACTGGTTTTGGAGGAGCTAGCTGAAAAGAAGAGGGAAGAACTGGGAAACACTCAGAAATTTTTCAAGAAACCTACTGAGGTTGCTGCTGTTGTAGGAGGAGGTGAGGCTAGCAAGACAAGTGTGGAACCAGCGGAGAAAGACAATCCAAAGGAAGGTGAATCAGATGCTGCAGAAACAACGGTTGCAGTGCAAGCTAGTGCAGGAGCATCTGATGCACCTACAACAAAGAAACCTGGTGAACCAGAACCAACAACAGAGGTGGCTGGTGCAACTGCATCTAGTGCAGATGCACCAAAAGCTGAGGAGCCCAAGAAGAAGAAGCAGAAGGTCAAACACATTCCTGTGAGATCAAGCTCAAGGCTCAGGAGTGGAGCCAAAAAGTAAACTTTAATGTTGTTTAGTTATTTTGCTTAAGTACTTTGTTTAATATGTTTGGTTTGTCCCACATGTACTAAGCCCTCTCCCTATTTTGAACAAAATTCCTTTTTGAAGCTCAACTTAGAGCAGTGAGGACACTGCTCAACTTTAAGTTGGGGGGAGCACTTTATACTTTATCACTCTATGCATGTGTGTCTTTTAAATAGTTATGTTTGTTTGTTTTAAGTACTTATATATGTTTGTGTTAGTATCTGTTATAGATATGTGTTTGTTTGTCCATGTGAAATAGTTTTAATTAAATTTTAGTATTAGATATACTCAACAAAGTAGTTTGAAATGCATTAAACTGTTTTCAAAAAGTAGCAATTTCTTTTCAAAAACAGTAGGTGCATAAATTCTATTGTTAGGTGCATCAAAATTGTTTCTATGTTCAAAGTAGGATTTGATAGTTTTGAAGCATGATCAGCTTAGATTCTTTTTCACAAACTTAGCCAAATGCATTCTTTGAACTGCATTTTGAATGATGAAGGAAGAAAAAGAAAAGAAGTCTTGTTTTCCCCAAATGACTAATTTTATTATTACTTTAACACATTCAAAACTGAGTTTTGAAAAGAACCCTGCTATTTGAAAAACTATCTGATGCAAGAGGAATTTTTAGAAAGCAAGGTCAAAATCAAATTTTTACTAAAAATATAGAAGAGCAAAAGGAATTCAGTTTGGGGGAGTTTTCATGAATACTAAGATAAAGTATGAGGAACTCAGAGTAGTCAATGTCATAGGTTATCAAAAGAGATTACAAAGTGTCAAATTGAATGTAAATAGCTATATTGGCCCGAATCATAAAACTGTACTCGTTCCAAAGTGCATTTGATTTGAAAAAAAAAATCAAGAAGAAAAGAAAGAAAAAGAAGAAATGAAAAGAAAATCAAAGAAAAAAGTATGCATAAGGGGGTCAGTGAGCAGAGCAATATATGCTACAAAGTCTTGAAAGTAGTGACCGTGCAGCTGCACTCAATGCACCTGCACCGTCATAGTATAAGTGCATCTGCACTTCAGAAAAGTGATGCACCTGCACCGAATGCATCTACATCAAGAAAGACCACCAAAAATAAGAATAGTGCATTGACTCAACAGTTTTGAAATACTCAAATCAAAGCCCATTGTTGTGCTTAGAGCCCCCCAAGTCTTAAGGATGTTGTTTGTCTAGTCTATATTTTGAAACATATTTTTTTTGACCAAATGTGATCTAAACTTTTCAAAGGCTATGAGAAACTTTTTACTTAGTTTTGGAACTGATTGAAATCTCAGTGGAGCACACTCACATAAATGAGTTTTAATAACTTTGGATGTTTGGAAATTCAAAGGCACAAAGACAAAATTTTCTGAAAAATGAAGTTCATAAAATGCGAGATCATAGTTTATCAAAAAATAAATAAATAAATAAATAAATATGAGCTGATCTGTTCTTCTTAATTATGAAAATCTTATTTGTGTTTTCTTTTTGTCATTACTTGAGGACAAACAATGGTTTAAGTTTAGGGGTGTGATAACTCTATTTTATATAGAGTTATTTATGCATCTAAACCTAAATAATTACCTAAACTCAAGTACAATATGTGTTAAATATAGTTGTATGAATAAAATAACAATATTTAAGGTTTTTAAGAAGGGTCACACTCATGGCTTAGCATCTTGTATATATTTATTGGTATGTTTGATGTGTTTGTTTAGTGCACCTACACAAGGAAACAACAGTGCACATGCACTTAATGCTCCTGCACTGAAAACAGATTACAAATGCATGAAGCACCATAGATCATACCAATGCACCAGCACTTCATTGATGACATCATGCTTAGTCATGGATCACATGGGGAACATGCAACTTGCAAATTTCGGCGCATACCATAGAAGTTAGCTTTGAAGAGTCACTCACCTATGGACACTTGGCCATCCATTATTGGACCTCCATTTGTGTTTAAGTGTGGGATTCAATTTTCTGTTTGAAGTTCAGAAACTTAACCCTGGTTAACTCCTCGAGTTAACTTAATCTCCAAGGAAGTCTCACTTTTTGAAGGCTATAAAAGAACCCTCACTTCTCATTTGAAAACACACCTCAAGATATCAACAAGATATCCTTAGAATTAGTTTTAGATAGTTTTTAAGTTTTCAGGAAGGTAAGGAAGGAACTGACAACTTCTTTTTTCACTTTCACGTAGTGCTAGCTAAGTGCAGGGAATCAGTGCACCTGCATTGCTTGGGAATTCATGCAAAGGAACTTCAACTTGTGTAACCTTTACCTTGTTACTTTCTTTTATGATTTCAAGTATATAAACATGTTCTATTCAGTTTATATATGTCTTGCAATGTCTAACATGAGCTAAATTTCTTTAGTTGAGATGTTCTAACCTTATAATGATATTTTAAGTAAGTTGTTGTGCTTTTCTATGATGTATGCATTTTACTTCTTGTGTAACACTTCTGTCAACACTTGTTTTAAGGTTGATCGCTTGAAATAAGTAGATTTGTAAAAGCAGACATGGTTTACAATTAAGAACTCAAGAACTAATAAGGGTGAGTGTTTTAATAAATTCTTTGTTAACTTGTTTTAATAAAGAAGCCTTTGTTAATTCCCTGTTAAGTCCTAGACATAGGATAACATAGTCCTTAGGGTGATTCAGTGGGTACTTAAGAGGCAAGAGTGAACTTATTTAGCATGCCTAGACATAGGAAGCTTGTAATGAAACTCTGAGGAGAGTGACTGAAAAGCACATACTGATCCAGCTGCATCCAGTGCACCTGCACCACTTAAATGCACCAAACTCTTGAAAGTGACTTATTTGGTAAAGACATCTCAACTCTCATTCTCAACTGATTTCCTCAACATTCTATTACTTTTTGCATTCTGTTTACTTATCACCATCATCCAAATTTGTGAGTAGTATAGTTCACACTAATTTATACACTTTTAAGCTACAAGATTTAATCCAATCCCTATGGGTTCAATCTTTTATACTACTTGTTTGTGACTGTGTATACTTGCACACTTTTTCAGCCACCAATATTCAAGTTGAGTTCTTCTTCTTCCCACCATTAAAATCATCTTTTCATCCTCTTTCATTTGATACCAAGATCATCACCAACAACTCACTCTCTCTCACTCTACCATTTTCGCGTTTCAAGAGGAAAAAGAGGGGTTTGAGGGTTGAAGCTCAAAGGGAAGCTTAGGAGGGCGATTGGTATTTCATAGAAGCCATATTGTTGATTAGGAAGCTCAATCACTAAAGTTTTGGGAGATTTTGAAGAATCAGTGATTAGGGTTTGAGATTGGGGAAAATGAAGAATTGTTGGTGCCTTTGGTCAAATTGATGCTTCAAGTTATAATTCCTTGCGTGTTCGTGTGTTTGAGTCGACGAGCTAGGTGAGTCCTTCAATTTAATCGAGGTTTCGTTTAATGTGTTGTTTAATGGCTTAATGTCCTTCATGGTTGTGTGAGGATGAGTTTGAATTGATTAGTTACGTTTTTGATGATTGTCAATTGATTCATTGGGAAGCCATAGATATGTTTGATGTATGTCATGTGATGGAAATGTTGATTTTGTGCATCTTAAAAGTCATGTTTAGAGGGGTTAAAAATCTGTTTTTGATTGTGGTTTTAATGGGGAAAAGGGTTGAGTAATAAGTGGTTGATGTTGGAAGAACAAAAGAACAAAATTGCTGTCAGGGCCAAAAACATGCCCATATGTTTTGAAAACACGGGTTGCCGTGTTTCCTTCTGTGTGAAACGCAAACTTTACAAAATAAAAACATGGATATGTTTCTATAAAACACGGGAACGATTCAAAAAACCACGGGCATGTTTCCAAAACACGGGTGACCATGTTTTCTACTATCACCCAGTTTGTTTTCTTGGTTTTCCACCTTCAAATGCATTGTTTAACGACTCTAACTCAGTCTCTTATGAAATCTATGATGTGTGTAAACATATGATGGTTAATATTACGGTTTAGAAAACAAACCGAGTAAATGTTGTATCGAGAGAGAATATGACCAACTATCAAGAATAGTCCTAAAAGTCTAAGTTCATGTAATAATGAAAGAATACGACTTCATGTCGAGTAACAGACTTAATGTCCAAGAGGATAATGATACGACTTCGTGTCGAGTAACAGACTTAATGTCCGAGAGGTTAATAAAAGATATTGAGGGGGATGACGATCCCGAGTTCATGTAGAAAACCTAGCATTATTTCTCGGATTATGCTAAGCCACAGACAAGATTAAAAGACAGACATGATAATTCACAGACAAGAATAAGATATGAGCAACAACAACTCCTAAAACAAGGAAAACGCCGAGAGAGGAAATGTGAGGGGGTGCGAAATAACTCACTGAGATTTATAATCTCACTGTTATGTTGTGGTGTTTTTCAGATGTGGAGGGAAAGCAAAGCAGATTGAGGAGAAGTGACGTATGTTGTAGCTGCTTAGTTAGAGGGAAAAACCTTTGGTGATCTTTATGATGTACTTTGCTTATTCCCTCCTCATGTAATATTAGGTTTAAATCCTTGAATTGTAATCAAGGTCATATAGTATGTTATAATCGTGTCTTGTAGATGGACCATAGTTATGTTATTTTATCGGATTTGTACCTATTGTGTACTTATTTCGGAATTGTAATTGAGAAATTCCCATCTCAGAGTTATGTAAGTGGTTTTAATCCGCTTTAGTTTTTATTTGGTCCATTGTTATGAACATGTTATACTCTGATGTTTATGATTATGTTAATGCCTTTTTGATCACTATGTAGTGAAATTTAAGGTGTTACATTTTGGTATCAAAGCATTTCGACCTTGTCGGGCTTAGAGATCTAACGGTCAAAAGACTAGATAGATTGAGTCAGCTACGGACTTAGACAATTGACTGTCAGAACCTTTTAGTATTTTGTGTGAGACATTGAGTCTGGATCCACTCGATATTTCATGCAACGTACTGAGAATAATGACAATTAGTTGCCTCGGTCCCGAAAATGTGCGAAACCATAAACCCTAGGATTCCCGGACTTCTTGTTTCATCAGAGTATGCAGCGGAAGTAACCGGCATCCGAGTTGGTTCGAGGAATTATGGGCGACAGTCTCGTCATTGGAGCCGATTCGACCGATGTGTCATCGCGTAAGTTGTAAAAGGGTCACCTAGAGAGTTATGAGCGGTGAAACCTTCCGATAGAAGAAGTGTTAGTGTCCTAGATTTGTTCAGGACTAGTGAGCACCATAGAACACAGATTGCTTCCTGACCAGTCTCTCAATTACTAAGATGACGTCTAGTGGTCAACCCTACCGTGTAGCAAAGAATCACTCAAACTTATGTTTCAGCCAAATAAGATCCTTCGGGATAGTCACGGTTCTAGAATATGTTTCCTTTTCCAAGAAACACCTTTCCAATGTTATGAAACCAAACTAATAAGCTATCATTGTACTTACAATTTTGATAAGTAGTACCACCTAGTGTATGTTAGACTAGTTACCTTATCAAAATCCCTAGTTGGGTTCCTATCAAAAAGGGACTAGTAATTCATGTCAATGAAAGTAACCATATCACGACTCTCCGATTGAGAGCATGTCAGTTTCTTTCTGTGAAGAAATTTCGCTAGTCTTCCAACTTGTGTTATTCATAACTTTTGATCCGGAACTCCGATTTAGGTATTCCGGGATGCGTTGGAAAGCTAACAAAATTGTCTACACATACCAATAAATTTTTGGACTATATTTAATCCTAGTTCCAAAAAGTATTCCTACTCTACTTAAGCCCTTAAGTTCTAAGTGCTAGAAAAATGTAAACCATAGATTGGCATACGAAGTATGTAGTGAATCCCCAATGAGTAAGACTAAGCATGTAAGACCCAGATTAGGATAATTCCTTTTGGCGTCTTAAGGAAGGCTATTTCTCAGAAATGGCCATTAGTAGTGATAACTTCCTTTAAGAAAATCTTAAGATTTAGTGAAAGTCCTATACGATTAGGCACACAGCTTCCATGTTGAAAAAGGGAAGAGATTGGTTTATCCAAGTGCCAAATGTTGTTGATAGTCTATGTGAAAGACAAGTTTCGGATTTGGCTGATTACGACAGTTGTAATGATTTTGTCTGTATTGTATATGGAATTCGGAAAGATGAAGGGCCTAAGGAATGTTTAAAATAGTTAGAATTCGTTTTCCGAATCAACATAGGATGCACCACTCGTGCGCCCGTTTGGTTCCTTAAAAGAATTCTTCTATTTTCTCGTTTCTTTGATGCTACAACTATCCCAATACCGTACATAATCCAAATGTTAATGATTACACCTAGACTAGTCGACAATCCATCATGATAAGATTAAGTTCATCGAATTCTAGTAAACCCCACTCTTAGGGAAGCCGTTATGCCTCACCAGTGAGATCCCTATCGTATAGAGATTCTCGTATCTTAGTGTGTGGTTAGTTGAGGCCCTAAAAGGGCTATTGGTCCGAAAGGATGAGTGATAGATTTTCAGACAAGTTCTATCAAGAAGGATAACCAGTCTTGTAGGACTTCATCTAGCTAGAAGATTCCCCAAAGATCCTTGCACTAGTTCTATAGTTTAGGATTCCATGGTTATTAAGTTTAAAGCTAAATTCATGAGTTATGAAGATTCACTAACACTAGTAAATTTGGGTTAGTCGGTAGAGTGACTCTGATAGGTCATGAAAAACTTATTTTATAAAATCCTATCATTATGTGAGTCATTGAGACGCTATAGTCGACTCCGATAGGTCATGGAAAGATTATTTTATAAAATCCTATCACTATATGAGTCACTGAGAACAGTGGTGGTTCCCGAGTCTAGCCCAAAGTACTAGATATATCTCCAATAGGACCGAAAGGTAATGTCCCAAAATTTTCTTCTGTTGCGAAGAAAATTTTGTTAGTGCATTGACTAATAAGGGAAAAATAGAGGTTTTAAGCATTGAGTTGGGCATTATCCCTAAGCCATGGTGTCTACAAGGTCTCCACTTTGGTGGCAAGGTTTTAGTTGTTAACCTCTCTTTATGAAGGTTAACGATTAGATTGTATTTATGTGACTTTTGTTTGACAAGTCAAACGTGAATACGGTTATGAAAAGTGATGTGACTGCTGACTGTGTTTAATGTTGTGAATATCCATCAAAAGATAAATTGATGGAACTACTTGCAATTGATTGAAATAAATGTATATTAAAATTGTGAGTATGTTGGTGGTGGCATAGAGTGCATGAAATTGTGAAATAATGACATGAGGTATGCTTTTGAGAAATTGCATTATGTGTATGGATAAGTGGAGTGTGACTGAAAAATTATTTTTAAGTAAGGATTGATGTACTAAAATGATGAACTCATAGTGAGTTCCTCACATTGTTTAAATGTTGTTAGCATTGCATAAGGTTGTTCGATGATTTAATTTTATGAAATGATAACACAACTCATATGATTTTGAAAATTTAGGTTCAATGATTGTGTTGTTGAATTCTGATTTATATGTGTTATGACAAGAGAGAGAAAGACGGTGTTTAGCGTGTTAGAAGTTATGGTATGGATTAGGATAAGTGTGCTAACCAACAGAATACATAATTTCGAAGTTAAAGTTGATTTTGGAAAGGATCAAAGAGCCCGGACCGTGCGCCTGAGAGGCACGGACCGTGCGAGAATTTCTGCCACCCTCTTTTCATATTAAGACCAAATCATTCCGTTTCGATACCATTGCTTGCCTAACCTTATCCTTAACCTAAGTTGAGATAATTTCCATTGAAATCAACTAATTGGATTCATGTTTAGTGTCGCGAGAGTGTACAACGGTTTAGGGTTACATGTAAGGATAGAGTTTGCGTAGTGAGAACCAATTAGGTTATGAGATACCTTCACATGAAGTAGAAATGTCCTTCAGTTTAACTAAGCTGAGGAATAAGTATTGGTTGCACTACGAAGAGGAAATGTTATTTTTGAAAACAACTCTAATGTGAATTGATTGTTTTATAAACTTATTTGGTGCCATCATGACCCATTTCTATGTTTAATGTAAAGGTTTTTAATAAACCCTCATGTCATCTTTTGAAATATTTCTATTTCGAAAACTTGGGAACGAGTGAGGAGGTTCCTGCATTGTATGTTACCCATTAATTAAGAATTTCACCGTTTTCTTTTCCGTCACAATTTTCAATGTGTACAAGAACTATTTTGGATTTTAAAGGATTGGTGGAAAATGTGTTTAACGGAAAATTTTCCCCTTCAAGAAAGTTGTTTCGCTCTAGAAATTCAGATATGAGAATCTTATTTTCAAACGTGTATTTATATTAAGTGCCTTATATTACATGTTTTGAGTAAGGTTAATCAAAGTTGGGGTGTGAGCCAAACTAATTGTAATAAAGTTTCAAGTTATTGTTATGACAAATTAAAGTTTTGAGCAGAATAAAGTTACGAAAGTGTTTTCAAACTCGGTATCAAGCCTAAGTAGGCATATGATAAGTTTCTCGCTTTGATTAGTAGCAAGAGAGTGCGGATTATAGCCTTAGACCGTTCTAGGGTAGTAGTGGCACATACCTAGAGTTTGACATAAGTTACATGACATGTACATACTTACAAAGAGCTTTCATACTCATTTCGTTATTTCAAGATTGTTTTCCTGTAAATTAAGATCCTTCTGAGAATGTGTATTCTCGGTTAGTCAATCGTAAGATTTGACGAATTTTTGAGGACAAATTTTTTGCCAAGTTGGGGTGTAATGTAACATCCCCAAAATAATTAAGTTAATTTAGTGCTTGATTGATAATTTTGTTAATTGAGTGCTAAATTAATTAGTGATTGGTGTGGAGTTTTAAGAGAATAATAGATAGAAAGAGTATTGTTGAGGAATTAGAATAGATTGAGGGTATAATTGTCTTTTTAACCATATGAGATATTTTAGTTTAAGTTTATAATATAAAAAGAAAAGAAAAGTGAGAGAAGGGAAGAGAGGATTCGAGGGAAAGAAAGAAAGAAAAGAAAATAGAGAAGAAAAGAGAGAGAGGGGCGAAGGGGAGAAGAGAAGAGGGAAAGTGAAATATTCAAGGTGAGTTCTTCTTCTTCCCACCATTAAAATCATATTTTCATCCTCTTTCATTTGATACCAAGATCATCACCAACAACTCACTCTCTCTCACTCTACCATTTTCGCATTTCAAGAGGAAAAAGAGGGGTTTGAGGGTTGAAGCTCAAAGGGAAGCTCAATCACTAAAGTTTTGGGAAATTTTGAAGAATCAGTGATTAGGGTTTGAGATTGGGGAAAATGAAGAATTGTTGGTGCCTTAGGTCAAATTGATGCTTCAAGTTATAATTCCTCGCGTGTTCGTGTGTTTGAGTCGACGAGCTAGGTGAGTTCTTCAATTTAATCGAGGTTTCGTTTAATGTGTTGTTTAATGGCTTGATGTTCTTCATGGTTGTGTGAGGATGAGTTTCAATTGACTAGTTACGTTTTTGATGATTGTCAATTGATTCATTTGGAAGCCATAGATATGTTTGATGTATGTCATGTGATGGAAATGTTGATTTTGTGCATCTTAAAAGTCATGTTTAGAGGGGTTAAAAATTTGTTTTTGATTGTGGTTTTAATTGGGAAAAGGGTTGAGTAATAAGTGGTTGATGTTGGAAGAACAAAAGAACAAAATTGCTGTCAGGGCCAAAAACATGCCCATGTTTTGAAAACACAGGTAGCCTAGTTTCCTTCTGTGTGAAATGCAAACTTTACAAAATAAAAACATGGACATGTTTCTATAAAACACGGGAACGATTCTAAAAACCACGGGCATGTTTCCAAAACACGGGTGGTCGTGTTTTCTTCTGTCACCCAGTTTGTTTTCTTGGTTTTCCAGCTTCAAATGCATTGTTTAACGACTCTAACTCAGTCTCTTATGAAATCTATGATGTGTGTAAACATATGATGGTTAATATTACGGTTTAGAAAACAAACCGAGTAAATGTTGTATCGAGAGAGAATATGACCAAGTGTCAAGAATAGACCTAAAAATCTAAGTTCATGTAATAATGAAAGAATACGACTTCCTGTCGAGTAACAGACTTAATGTCCAAGAGGATATTGATATGACTTCGTGTCGAGTAACAGACTTAATGTCCGAGAGGTTAATAAAAGATATTGATGGGGGATGACGATCCCGAGTTCATGTAGAATACCTAATATTATTTCTCGGATTATGCTAAGCCACAGACAAGAAAAAAAAAACAGACATGATAATTCACATACAAGAATAAGATATGGGCAAGAACAGCTCCTAAGACAACGAAAACACTGAGAGAGGAAATGTTAGGGGGTGCGAAAGAACTCACTGAGATTTTTAATCTCACTGTTTATGTTGTGGTGTTTTCAGATGTGCAGGGAAAGCAAAGCAGATTGAGTAGAAGTGGCGTATGCTGTAGCTGCTTAGTTAGAGGGAAGATCATTTGGTGATCTTTATGATGTACTTTGCTTATTCCCTCCTCATGTATTATTAGGTTTAAATCCTTGAATTGTAATCAAGGTCATATAGTATGTTATAACCGTGTCTTGTAGATGGACCATAGTTATGTTATATTATCGAATTTTTACCTATTGTGTACTTATTTCGGAATTGTAATTGAGAAATTTCCATCTCAAAGTTATGTAAGTGGTGTTAATTCGCTTTAGTCTTTATTTGGTCCATTGTTATGGGCAAGTTATACTCTGATGTTTATGATTATGTTAATGCCTTTTTAATCACTATGTAGTGAAATCTAAGGCGTTACACTGTGTTTACTCATGGACAATTGTACGTTGCACTGTCACGTGTTAAATCAAGAAAAGGCCTAAAATTGGTATACTGGATAAGGAAAGGGGTTTGTGTCGATCCATTAAAAATGTAGTGTAATGTAAAATATTTGATAACGTGTAGACATTATTGACAGATACATTTTTTTATTTTATTATAAGTTTAATAGTTTTTTTGTTGGAAAGTTGTCAATTTTTTTCAGTTGTCGGTTTGATATGGAAAAAATATATCTTCACTAAACAAGAAATAATATTAATTTATTTACGTATTTGGTATCCAATATATACAACTTTTAATATTTAACCGATTGTTTGACAAAAGATTACCGGATTACAATTTAATTTTTTTATACTAATACATAATCAACTTTTAATTATAGTTTTCTTCGTAAAGTATATATACATAAGACATAATCATAAAAATTAACAATAAATACCAATAAATATTTATGCAAGATATTAATAATAAAATACTTTACAAATAAAAACAATAAAAAAATACGTTGTATACTCGTGAATTACACGGGTCATTCATACTAGTAAGGTGAAAACAAGCATGAGCACCAAAGTGACCAGGTCAGCAAAACATAAAGCAACTTATATAAAGTTTTTTTAGGCTAAAGTGCTCCTGGGGTCCCTTATCATTATTTAAAGTAACGAATTAGTCCTTTATGTTTTTTTTGTCCCAAATAAGTCCTTTATCTTTCAAATTTTTGACACATAAATCCTTTTCCGTTAACAGTGCTGATTTATGTGTCAAAAAAAAGGATTTATATGTTAAAAATTTGAAACATAAAGGACTGATTTGGGACAGAAAAAGATTTATGTGTCAAAAATTTAAAACATAAAGGACTGATTTGGGACAAAAAAAAGATAAAGGACCAAATCGTTACTTTAAATAAAGATAAGGGACCCCGGGAGCACTTTAGCCTTTTTTTTATATAGACTTACATAAAGTTGTGACTTCACTAAACGAGTAAAAAGTATGGGTATAAACAAACATTATGTGGCACGAGTGGTAGATACTTAAGTCTCTTAATTATTTGGTCCTGGGTTCGATTCTTGGCCGGTGCGTATGGAAAAACATTTGTTGGGAAATGTCAACCCCTTAAATGGATCTCAGATACCTCGAAGGATTAGTCGCCGTGGAGGATACATTGGTTTATAAAAAAAAGTATGGGTATAATTAAAATAACTATAACTATAAAATTGAAATTGACATTCTTTTTTTTAGAGTAAAGACCCAAATTCGTCCCTGACAATTTTTTCGAGACACATTGATCCCTGACAATTCCAAAACGAGACACGTTAGTTCCTCAATCCATTTAACCGTTAGCAGCACAGTAAACGTCTCCTACGTGGCACGTTAAGTGCCACATGTCACGTTAGATTTAAAAAAGGGACGAATCAGTCTCTGATAATTTAAAAAGGGACAAATCAGTCATCTGTTACTATTCATCGTCTTCTACCTCAAGATAATCCCCAAATCCCTAATCCCCAATTCCCTTGACCCTTAATCTTGAATTCCCTTAATTCCTCAGAGTTTCAGATCTGAACGAACGATTAATGATTGTTGAAAACTTGTGCCTTGCCATACACGAATCTTTCTTTTTTTAATTAAAAAACATTGAATTTGAATTAGCATCCACTGAATGTGCCTTGTCTTCATGTTCATCTGCGAGAGAATGAAACATGGCATCATAACTCGTTTTTTTTAATTCCTTTTGTTCTTTCTTTGTAGCTTCAAGAGTCTTAATTGAAGCACCAATAGTTTTAGTAAATATTTAGCTTCAAGAGTCTTAATTGAAGCACCAATTGAACGAACGCAATTCATTTTCGTTTATGGGTTTATGGGTTTTCGTTCCAATTTCGATTTTCGTTTGCTTCTGGGTTCTGTTTCTGGATCGCATCTAAAATGGCTTGAGGTAATTGGGGATTAGGGATTTGGGGATTATCATGAGGTAGAAGACGATGAATAGTAACATAGGACTGATTTGTCCCTTTTTTAAATTGTCAGGGATTGATTCGTCCCTTTTTTAAATCTAACGCGACACGTGGCACTTAACGTGCCACGTAGAAGGCATTTACTGTGTTGCTAACGGTTAAATGGATGGAGGGACTAACATGTCTCGTTTTAGAATTTTCAGGGACCAATGTATCTCGAAAAAATTGTCAGGGACGAATTTGGACATTTACTCTTTTTTTATAGGCAATGTTAGGAGATGGGAGAATGTTACTTTCGGACCTCCGGCTTGCACTCCTTTTTTGCACTCATTTGATATCTCTTAGCTCGCCAACTAAACTACCTACTTGAGACGCAGAAATTGATATTCTATTGGTTGGTGTATGTCGACCTGAAATTGACATTCTAGAAACCTGTGACACACTAAAATTTCTGTAACCGAAAAAAGTGACCAACAAAAAAACACAAGAAACAAAGGCTAAGGTTTGAAGTCATAGGAAGGAAGTAGAGTCCATCGTCATCTTCTATTCTTATTGTTACACAGCTGTTATCTCTTCCTTGTAAATCGAATTGAATCCAATTCGATTCGGTTCTTCAATGGCAGCAACAACAGTATCATCATCATGGCGACCTTTCATTCTCTCAAGAGTAACCGATTTATCACTCCATCCATTCAATTCATCAAATTCAAACCAACCACCACAACCACAACCCCCAGTCTTCACTTTCCTCCGTCGCCGTCGTCCTTTCCTTCTCACTTCTTCTTGCCACGTGGACGGTGACGATGTCGTTTCAACACAAAATTCAACCTTTGACAGGGGTTTCACTGTTATTGCTAACATGCTTCGTCGTATTCAACCCCTTGATAATTCCGTTATCTCTAAAGGTGTTTCTGATTCTGCTAAAGATTCTATGAAACAGACGATTTCTACTATGCTTGGTTTGTTACCTTCTGATCAATTCTCTGTTACTGTTTTGCTCTCTAAATTGCCCCTTCATCGTTTACTTGTCTCTTCCATTATCACTGGGTAGGTACCTACTATTCAATTTCTCCAAAATTTATTTATTTATTGAATAAATCATTAGCACTATTTAGTCCCTAGATTATAAAACAATCCTAAGGTTGAGGTTTATCTCCGTTCATCGATTTAGTCAACAAATTTGAAGAATAAATTAATGAACAACCGGTGGTGTTTAATAGTTTTCATACTTTTAGGACTAAATTGAGGTGACTTCTAGAGTGAGGGATACTACTAGGGTGAGAGATACTGGTCTACCGGTCAAATTGACTATATGATATAGTATAAAATGTTATGAAAATGGTCGAGATTTCCTACTGGTTGATACAATCTCAACCATCGAAAGCATTTTATATTATATCAAATAGTCGATTCGACTGACAGTGAGAGAATAGTTGTTCCCTCTACCTTAGAAGACGCCCTAAATTGAGGGTTTAGTCTGATTTATATAATAATAACCTCTCAATTTAGGATCTCCTCTAATTATTTTTGTCCCTGAATTAATCCCTCATTCGTAGATATTATCATCAAATGAATCCCCTTAGTGTCACCACTTATGAATTTTGTGTTAATTGTGCGGCTTTTGGAAGATTGATTTAGGGAATTGTAATAATCCCATTGAATAAACCCTTAATTTAGTGCCTAAACTAACTATCTCTCTCTTATTTGGTCCTTAGACTATATAAAAAAGGTTTTTGAAATTCATCACATCAGTCCTATAAGGAACTGCATATAAAATTTTAGGGACTAATTGACGGATAATACAAACTTTAGGGATTTTCTTATTCCTTTTATATACTTTAAGGACCAAGCAAGTAGGAGAAAGACCTTAGTTTAGGGGCGAAATCGACTGTTTACACTCCTTTATTTTTTGACAGATTCATTTGAGATTAGAGTTTTTAGAGGAGTGATGTGAGGATATTTCAGAGTGCTAAATGAGAGTTTGCCTATTTGCTTTTTTTACTGGTTGGTTGGTTTCAGATTTTGTGTGCAAAGATGGGAGATTTGGTTGTGAAGTTGAGAAATTTCCATTTGGTTGTTGTTGTTTTTGATAGGTACACTCTGTGGAATGCGGAGTACAGGATGTCCCTGACGAGGAATCTGAATATGTCTTGTGGTGTTGGAGGGTCAGATTGTGAAAATCGTTTGAAGATTTTGGAGGCGAAGGGTGGAGGAGAGGAACGTGGGGAGATTGAACAGGTTGTTTCTGATTTGGAAAGTTGCAGCAGCAGCAGCAGCCCGAGAGTCTTTGGAGATTTGCCTCCTCAGGCTCAGAATTACATTCAGCAGTTGCAATCTGAGTTGACAAGCTTGAAGGAGGTAAGATTACTTTTTCTTCGTGTTTTTGTTTAGTTCGTTTTTTTAGGGTGCAATGACTGTGGAATATCTGCAATGTTTGGCTATGCCAAGGAGGCGCCTTAGCTGAATTTGAGTTTATGTATTGGGAACTTGGGAAAAACAAAAAAGGCCGTGCCCTAATGAGTGAATTATTCTTTGTGCCTGTGAAATAGTGGTTTTATGTTTTTGCCAAGTAAGTTGAATTTTGAGTTAGTGTATTGGAATTTGGAATAATGATCTTACCTTGATAGGTGGATTGTTATTTGAGCTTCTAAGTTGTAACATGTTCACTTCTTAGTTCTTATCTATTTGCTGACTATGTTTGGCTGAGTATGGTTTCTTTCTTCTAAACCGCTAGTAGTAATTTGAGTTTTATTTAAACGACCAAAGAACCTTGATTTTCATCCCTCAAGGTTATGATGGAAGGGGAAGGGAAGGAAAAGATAATTTTTCATTTTACAATGGAGAAAATAAAAAAAAAATTATATGCAAACGAACAAACAATAATTGGGAGGTTTTTATTATGAAAATTATCTCAATTTAGATGATTTGGGCATGCGTGGATGATACCTATAAAAGTCTCATGGAGGAGAGTAGATTATATGGGCGGTAGCTCTATAGTTAGTATTGAGATTTTGGGCCGAATTCACCCTTATAGAACTAGCTTGTAAGGTGAGTGGGACCATTATTCAAACTCTTTTGAGGCCTTATCTCTACCCGTGTGGGATTTGAGTTGTTCCCAATAGTGGGGATAGAAGAAGACAAAAAAGGGTTTGGGGGTATTTGAATAAACAACTCAATTAAGTGCGTACCATAGCATATGTAAAAATTGTATCTAGAAACGAAGAGAAAATAAGCTTATAATTTGCATAAACTCTAAGCTTTTTCCATAAGCTATCCCAGGGAGGTAGTCAAAATAAGCTAAAACAAAATATCGACACATTATAATTTATAAGCTATTTTCATAAGGTCTTCCAAGCATTTACTCAAGTGCTTATATCATAAAATAAGCTCAAGTAAACTCTTTCAAACACCTCTTTCAAACACCTCTTTCAAGTGCAATTGTTTGTCATATGACACATAATGGTGTCGCTTGATCCATGTATTTTTGGAGAGAGAAAGATGAGAGGGAAATTGAGTTAAGATGAAAGAGAAAGTTTTAGATGAGAGTGATAAACACAAAGTGATATAAAGACACAATGCCTTTCCCGCCCTAAAGGCACTGAATCCTTTCCAACTATTAACACGCCTTGCGCTGCCTAAAGTAATGATTTAGCAAATTGGGTCCTTACAAAAATTGGGCAAAAGGCCTAAAGTAAGGATTTACCAAATCTAGGATCTAATATTTAAAAATAAAGTTAGGCCCTCAACTATAACATAATTTTTTCATTTAATATTTATCTATATATCAAGCAACCTTTTTATTTTATAAAAGGTGCCCCTAAAAAATGGGTCCCTGTGGGGTTACACACCCTCAGGGCCACGACGAGTATACGAGTATACATGGGGTTTGTAGAGATCATAAGGTTCCCACATATAATCAACTAAGCAAGGCCTCTTGGCATCAAGCCTTGCCCATGGCTTCCCTTTACCACTCCAATGCAGCAAACTGACTGGACCAGGATGCAAAGTCCTGCAACTATTAACAACATTATCCCCTCCAAGTCCATGTTGGTTCCATCTATATTTAATAGCCTCAACATCTCCACCAAAAACCATCAAAAAAGGAGGAAGTGAACCTAACTTATAAATCCTTCTCTCCTTTTGAATTTCCATCCATTTCTCAATCTTCCTTGTGTAGTCACCGTCCCTCCACCTCACCAATTCCATTACCATCACCCCAGTGTTGAAATAACAAGGTCTTTTCCTTCCTGCAAAGGTCTCAGAGAACTCAGAACTTGACCAAAACTCATAGGAAAAGTATCTTGTGAAGTTTACATGACAATATTCGGGAGCACCGATAACTCTTGATCCACTCAATGAAACGTTCCACAGGTCCTGAATATCATCATAAACAATGATATCAGAATCTAAATATATCACTCTTTCAACACATTCCTCAAGTAAATCAGCTAGGTAACTTCTTGCATAGTTCAAGGGGTTCTCGAGTGCTCGCCTTATTGAAGGAGAAATGAGATTCTCGACTACGCTTTTCTTGAACACATAAACTTTGAATCTCAATGAAGGAAATGAACTCCGAATAATCCTAGAAAACGCGTCCCTGCTATCCAATCCTGCATCTGATGCAATGAAATGAAAGAACAGATTCTGAGGGCAGGAAGTGTGTTTGAGAACGGAATGGACTGCCGCCACTGACCCTCTCAAGTATCCCCAATCAACCGTCATGGCAATATGAACACGTGATGGATCACATGCCATTGGCACGTAGTTTCTCGCAACTACAGTGCAGTTTTGCTGGTTTATATATTTTGGGGCCTCTTTAAACTTTCTAAAGGAATAAACTTTAACAACTTGATTTTTGTAGCCATTGCTTATGATCTTGTTGGGAAAAGATCTAACAGCATTAGCTGGAACAAGAAGCATTGAAGGTAAGAAGATGAACACGAAAAGTGTTAATCTAGAAAGAAACATCACTACCTTTCTATTTAGACCAAAATAGATTATTTGAAAGAACCAAAAAGGATTGAAGAAAATAGAAAATGTGAGAGAGAGAGAGAGATAGAGAGATTTGTGTTCAACTAGATAAGAGAAATGCCTAAAGTGCATATAAATGGAAAAAAGAATTGAATGATGTCAGTGTTCTCTCTCCTCTTTTGCCTAAAGGCACCATGTCATTCCAAAATGGAAGTTGGGAATCTGTTTCAGGGGAGCGGATCCTCTAACTTTTTTGCTGGAAAGTTAGGTGTCTTCTTCTCTATCTCTCTCTTTCCATTGTTTTGTCTCCCATATTTTCCTGAAGGCACGCTGCCTTCCAAAATGGAAATCAGGGAATTTGTTTATGTAACGAAGGGAGTGGATCCTCAAACATTTTCGTGGAAAAGTTAGGTGATTTTATCTTTATATCTCTCGTCCTTTGTCTTTTTATCTCATATTTTTCCTCCATTTTTTGTTACTTTCCCCCTCCTTTTTTGGCCTAAAGGACTTCCTTTCCAAAATGGAAGTCACGGAATCAAGGGGAGCAGTCCCTCTAACTTTTTTGCTGGAAAGTTAGGTGTCTTTTTCTCTATCTCTCTCTTCCATTGTTTTTTTCTCTCGTCTTTTTCCTCCATATTTTGTTACGTTCCCTCGTCCCTTTTGCCTAAAGGCAGGCACTAATTAGGGAATCTGTTTTTGTGACTTTGTTAGAAGCTTCAGTGGCCGTGGTCGAGAATTTGCCTTAAGGAAACTTTTTATATATTTCTTTCTACCTTCGCGCCTGGATTTTTCATTTTGATGAAAAATGTGAATGAAATTATATATTCATTTAACCTTGGATTCCACTTTTGGTTCAGGTTATAGTACAATGAAGACAGAAATGCCAGTGACCGTGTACTTTGAATGTATGTTGCACGCACACATCATTGAATAATTCACATTTAATAATTTGCCATGGGTTGGCTACACGCTACAAATATATGTGCAAGGGCTATGTGTAGGATGCACCACCTTGCACCATGCCATTTGGCAAGTTTAAAACATCTTCAGTTTTTAAAAACTACAAAGTAACCCTTCACTACAAACATTCATTCTAGGATTCCAGTTTGTGATATGGTATAATGTTGCCGCTTGATCTAGTTTCCCTCACTTAAGTGGTGCTATAGCCTTACAAATGCCTTAATGTTAAAGCAGTGTTGTCAAATAGTGGCTATAGTGGCGCTATAGCGTAGCAGGATTTGAACAAACTACTATTGCCCGCGATCCGCGATATGCCCATCAATACTGTCAAATAGCGACTATATATTTTCCGCAATCCATGATTGACAACAGTGTTAAAGAGGCACTGCTGTTGTGTACTATAATGATTTACTGACTCTATTTTTACCTTATAATGTTTATGGTTTCAAAAAAGTGATATTACTACTCATAGACCTTTTAAAATACTTGCTCAAAGAGTATAAAAAGGCAATGTACTAGTTTGAGAATGTGTGTTTTCTTTCAGGAGCTGAATGTTCACAAACAGGAAATGATGCAACTAGAACACGAGAGGGGAAACCGGAACAATTTATTGGAATATCTTCGCTCGTTAGATCCTGATATGGTAATGCCTCACAACTTCTGCTTAATTTGTATTCCCTTGCAATTGAAAAAATGGTACTTCATAGATAGACTGTGAAAAGCCAGTGTTGTCGCATTTTTTTGAATCATTTCATGTGTCTTGGCAGGTGACTGAACTGTCG
This sequence comes from Astragalus membranaceus, assembly GCA_039519185.1. NCBI lineage: Eukaryota > Viridiplantae > Streptophyta > Magnoliopsida > Fabales > Fabaceae > Astragalus > Astragalus membranaceus. Next base: position 6,127,461 of record CM076852.1, read on the forward strand.
CGACCTTCATCGATAGAAGTGGAGGATATAATTCACCAACTAGTTGAAAACATGTTGAACAGATTCTTTGTGGATGATGCTAGCTCTAATTTTATGGAACAATCAGTAGAAGGAAACATAGACAATGGTGATGAGTTTAGTGATACAGTACGCACTTCCCGCGATTACCTAGCAAAGTTGCTTTTCTGGTTAGTAAATCTCATTGATAATGCCCTTCAAAACAAAGTTGCTTAGTTCTATGTGAATCATATCCTCAAAATAATTATACAAATGAACCTTAAATTTGCCAAACACATAGGCTCTGTTTTGCAAGACCAATCTGCTAGCTTATAGCGGATAAGTTCATTATAGGTGTTTGGCACGAATAGCTTATAGCATTTTTTGAAACGCTACTTGAAGTAGTGTTTGAGCTTATAGCTTATCGCGTTTCATTTTTTCTTTCATTTTTACCCTTATTATTTTTATTAAATGCGTCATTTATCCTCCATTAAATGAAGATTCTCTCTCATTTTGAAACATTAATTACAAATGTCTATTGTGTCATTTTATATTTATAATCTAGTTCAACCGGTAATTTTACCAAACACTTTAAATTCAATCCGCTAGTTTATCTGCTATCAGCTCATCCACTATAAGTTAGCTTATCCACTATCCGCTCTTTTTTACCACACAGAGCCATAGATATACATGTTTCTCCTTCCTTTTATGTCTAGTAAATTTCTTTATTATTTATTTGTGTCTAAACATATTGAGGTGTTCTTTCCATTGGCAGGTGTATGTTATTGGGTCATCACTTGAGAGGATTGGAAAATAGATTGCATTTAAGCTGTGTTGTTGGACTTTTATAAAGAAATTGATGGAAGGCTTGTATATTCTTTTCTTCCTCTTTTTCTCTCCACCCCCCACAAAAAAAAAATCCCATAATTTTTCTCTCCATTTCCCTACCATTTGTACTAAAGACAAAAAAAATTAAAGTATGGAATAATCAGGTACCAAGCATTAAAGTATACCAAATTGTTAGAAGAATCTGTTGCTAGCTGTATCATCTGTCATCTATATGCTTGCAAGAATAATGTTATGAAAAATATAACATCACGCCTTATTGGAAGATAAATTAGTTGATGTGAAAGTTATCTTATCAGTAGGTGAATTTATAAAATCAAATTGTTTTGAAGGGTGTATTTGTAACTAGCTTAAAGCTCAGTATGCTTTAGCTTAAGCGGGAGTATTAGAATATTTAAAAATAGGATATCTTATTTAGATTTTAGAATTTGTTTGATCTTATCTTAGAGTATTTTAAATTATCTCTTAACGCCTTACATTTGAACTAAGAATCTATATTTATAATATAAGAAGGGTATACCTATAGTAAGCAGGGGTGTTCGCGGTGCGGTTTGGTTTGGTTTTGAGACAAAAAATGAACCGAACCGCAAAGTAAAACTACATGCGGTTTGGTTTGGTTCGGTTGGCTTTCTAAAATAAAACCAAACCAAACTAATGCGATTTGGATTGGTTCGGTTGCTTCAGTTTTTTTCAAGACAAAACATAATTTAAAACGAAGTTAAAATTAACTAATATAAAAAATGGCTAACATAAATCTTTAAGAAAAAATTCACTCAAATATATGTAGCATATAAATTACGCTCTTTTAATTCTTTTAAGATAGTTACGACACGTTTAAAAGAATTTGAATTAAATATTTTATTGTAATTTTTAAATATAGCATAACAATATGGATTGTTTGTAAGTGAGTCAAAGAATTAATTGGATTTTGGCTAGTAAGTGAGTGAGAGTTGAGTTTTAGTTGCATTTGGGCTAGTAAGTTAGTAAGGAAGGTTGTAAGTCAATAAGTCTTAATGTTACTTGCGGTTTGATTTGGTTTGGTTCGGTTTCTGTAATCAAAACTGCGAACCGAACCAAACCGCGCGGTGCAATGAAAAAAAGAACCAAACAGAACCAATAAGAAGCGGTTTTTTGCGGTTTGGTTTGGTTCGGTTTGCGGTTTTCTATTGGTTTGGTTCGGTTTTGAACACCCCTATTAATAAGTATTTACGGGTGTCACCTTCGTATGCAATAGCTTCCTCTGCATGCTTCTTTAGGCCTTTCTATATTTAGAGATTTTTATACTTGCTTCTCATTGGCATGGGTTGGTGCTGTCGACTTTTATTTGCTTGGATACATGCAATGCACACCCTCGCGTCGTTCGTACATCAATTCTCTTCGCGTGTGTTTGGAAATCAACATTTCCACAATAGGAAATCACATCTATTTAGATGTTACAACTGGTATAGCTTGTGTCGAATCCTCTACTATGGGTCCAAACGATTGCGTTGTAATAATATTGGGTGCGTATCTATATCTGGTTTAATTGTGAGTTTTACTTTTGCCTCATATATTGCTTTTTGGCAACCCTATTAGCAACTACAAGATTCATTCAAAGAAAATTATGGTTATGGTTTTTCAGAGGAAGTTGGGATGATAATGTTTGGTTAAGGTTTGATTGAAAAGGAGGATGGTGGTTACTTCTATGTTTAGTTGTGCAACTCTTGATCCATCTACTTTACATCTGTTTCGTACTGTACTTACGAACTTTATGATAAGATCGAAGTAGTTAGTAGGTGTTTTATCCTTGATGATGTGGCGATCTTAAAGTAACGACCTTGTTCGATCTTGAGATGATGGTCTTTGTTCGATCTTGAGATGGTGGTCTTTGTTCGATCTTGAGATGGTGGTTTTTGTTCGATCTTGACGTGGTGGTGTTGTACCTGCAATAACACTCCGAAGCTCAAGTCAGTGTTTGAGTAAATATGTGGTGGTTGGAGAAAAATTACTTACATTTATGAGTATTGAAGGTGGTATTTATAGAGTTTGTGTGATGTATGTTCTGACGATCTTGAGCCGTCAGATCTCGCCGAGTTATCTGAGTCGTTGGTCGATTGGGCTAGATTTTCTGGCTATGAGTCAGTTTGTTATTGGGCCTTGCAGGGGAGTGTAAATATTGCTGAGGCCTTTTTACTTATTACCATAACAGTGGCCCCCCAAGCCTGGTCGCCTGAAGGGCGATCTTGGCTTGATGAGTTGGTGTCACCTTACGTTGTCGATCATAGGACACACCGAGCTTTCTTTTTTGAGGGGCGATCTTGTTTTTGAGATGTACCGAGCTTCCCTTTGAGCAATTGGATTAGTGCCTTGGACTCAGTGCCATGCACTAAATGTTTCTGACATGGCGTGTATTACGATGGCGGCTAATGATGGTGACGTTTTGTTTTTAGTGCCTGACCTTTGGGCTTTGATTGGACGCGTCGATTCGGCTTTCAGGTCCAGCCCATGATATTCGGTCCACTATAAATAAAGGGTCACTTGCTCTTGTTTTGTTTCGCTGCATAACTTCTTCTGCTCTGACTACCGGTCTTGATTAACTTCTTCTGCTCTGAGTTCCGATCTTCAGGCCGACAAAAAAGAGTTCTTTCAGATCCGATCTCCGTATCCGCTTTATTTCGAGGTTAGTTTTTAATGTTTTCTATTTGTATTGTGTTTTGGACCCCTCCTAGTTTTTCATTTGTTCGCTCAGAGTGGGGGTCGTCAGGTCGGGTTCCGACTTGTTTGCGGACCCATTTGCGTTTTTTGTCCTGACACTTCGTCCCCCATTTCTGCAGCTTCTTAGATCTGACGAGGGCCAAACAAACTCGTAGGTACATAACCGAATATCGAAACGAGTTTGTGAAGATCATGGCTTCTGGTGGTGACATCCCTGAAAGTCGAGAGAATCAGTCAATGGTTGGTACTCCTGACGAGCAAGATCATTCGCCCTCTGCTCCTACCAGCGAGCAAGCAGAGGAAAATGTCGATGTTGAGAGTTTTTCTCCGGTAGACAATGTTAATGAGTCCGCTCCGGAAGTTGTGGGAGCTATGGAGGAAGACCAGAGGATCGATGTTGTGGCTCTCTCTTCTGATTCTGATGAGGAGGTTCGACCGGAGGAAAGACATGGGAGCTCGGATACTGTTGAGTCGGAGAGCTCTGATGCTGATTCCGGGACGAGCTCAGTGTTTGGAGATGACTATGATCGGGTCGATGCCGATGGCATGGATCAACCAGGCATGAGTCGTGCTTCTGATGTTTCAGTCGATGGTTATTCCAGTACCGGTCCTGGGGCCCATGACGTGCCGGTGCGGGAGGTTCGTCCTTACGATTGGGTTTCCGCGAAAGTTTTGGAGATCGAATCGTTGTACCGTTCGGGTCATAACCTAGAGTCGTTAGGTCGAAAGATTGTTGGGCGCTCTGAGAGGAATATTTGGAGGGTCGAAGGCATGAAAGATGGAAAGCACGTGGCTTCTTGGGCAGGAGATCTTAAATTTACAATGTACCACGTGACGATAAATGATATGAACATCCGGCCTCCTTTTTCTTCTCTCGAACAGACAGTTCTGGCGGAGCTGGACGTAGTACCCTCCCAATTACATCCAAACGCATGGGCTTTCCTCCGAGCCTTTGAGTTGATGTGTATTCACTTGGAGAGATCGGTGTCGTCCCCACTTTTCTTCCATTTGTTTGAGCTTAATCGGAATAGTGGGGAGGACAAGTCCGCCGTGAGCAAGTCAGTTTTCGCTCGAGGCGAGGAGCGAAGATCTTCAAAGCTTACGCGGACTCACTGAGGGAAAGCTTGAAGCAGCTTTTTTATTGGGTCGAACCGGTTAATGATAAGGCCATAGATTGTGTAGGGAAGTTCGGAGATGGTGGTCGGACCTTGGTGTCCACCAAGTTCTCTATTGGCTGGAGTAATGGTCATTTTAATCGGTCTTCACATTCTTACTCTGTCAGTGAGGATCAGTTGAGCGCGAAAGATTGTCTCACGAAGGCGATTCTGATCTTTATTTCCTAGAGGGTCTCATTCTCAAAACATAAATACCGGGGGTATCCCTACGGATCGTTTAGTCCAGACTGGGAAGCGATCACGGGTGCAAAGGGTTTTAGGCAGACCGTCTTTCTGCTGTGGATCTTGGTGTATTCGAATTTTCTTTAAGTTACATAACTCGTATTTTTCTTGTTTTTCTGTTACGATGACGCCTAAGAAGCTCGCGTTTTTGAAGAAGCTGGCGATGCAATCGGCTGGTGTTGAGCAAGCAGGGGTACCGCTGTAAATACCTTCTCAACCTAGACCTGTTGTCGAGGCTGAAGAGGTCGCCATCGCAGCCGAACCAATGACCACCGTTACTCAGAAGGATCTGGCACGTGCCGAGGCTAAGAGGGGGAAGAGGATCGATGTGGGGACCTCTGCAAAAAGGGGGCGAGCTGGTGTCGAAGAGGAGTCCGGGTCGGCCAAACGACTAAAGACTGGGAAGAGGTCCAAGCATAAATGCAAGGCCGTTCCCCTGGATGAGAAATTTTTGGAACAAAATTACGAGCAGTGGCGGGAGGATCCCATTGCAGTGTCGCCCCAGATCTTCCTAAATTTTGCCGAGGTTCATAAAATCGCAAAAACGAAGTATGAGCAGCGAGCTGAAGGTGGGTTTTTGTTTTTGCTTTTGTTTTGTTGATTTATTTATGACTTTCCTCTTTGTTTTGATATCTTTTTTGATACGTTTGTAGAGTTGCTGGAGACCGAGAAGACAAAACGTTTTAAAGTCTTTGAGGAATTGACTACGAGGACCACTGAGCTGGGTCAAGCAAAGTTCGAGCTTCGGGCTCTGAGGGAAGGCGCAGAGATCCTTTCAGCGTTGAAGATGACTGCCCTGAATCGTGCAGAGACTGCCGAAGCTCGTGTGAAGCAGCTCGAAGGTCAACTTAGGGTCCTAGAGGAATCTGAGGCCGAGGTAAAGAGAAAGGCAAGGGTCTTGGAAGAACGAATAGTCGAGCTTGAGGAAAGCTTGGAGGTGAGGGCGGAATCTAGTACCGACCCAGAAGCTCGTATTGCCGATCTTCAGGCCGCCCTTCAACAAAGTAAGAGGGACGCAAAGGAGGCTGCCGAGGCGGCACTTGAGATGTACAAAGAAGGTTTTCAAGGTTCCCTTTTGCAGGTTCTTTTACTTCATCCTTCTCTTTCGCTAGACCCGACGGTTATTGATGCCGATCATGAGGTCGATGGGAGGCGTATTGTCAAGGTCGACCATGTGACGGAGGAGAAGATCGTTGTCTTTCCGACCTCAGACGTTTAACTGGTTTCCAGCATTTTTGCAGAAGTTCTGGGTGTATGCTTTTCCGATCAAGTTTTGTATAGACTTAGAACTTCTTTTATGTAATTTTGGAATTCAGAAGGTTCGGCCCATCCGTGGTGCTTTGTAATTGAAAATACATTTAATCGATCTTGATTTTTGGGTCTCATTTAAGAGCTTTATGAATGCTTTTTTAATTCTGCAAGTCATATACGTCGTTTTTAGAGATCGTTTCGCATCTAAGGGGCTCGAGGTGGTTTATAAGCGTCGGCCTATAAAGCAGTTTACCAGGACTCGGCCCAGATTTAACTCGCCCTATAGGGGTATTGGCAGCTGTGGCCAATGGTCGTTCTGAGGATATTTTGATCCTAGAAGACCTGGTCCCTTTGAAACAGTTTACCAAGACTCGGCTCAGATTTAACTTGTAACAAAGGGTTGCGACCTCAGTTGGTCGCTTGGGGACATCGGTCCCAGTCACTTCTGGAGAAAAAATTTGGTTCCTACATTCTGTTTGATTTGATAAATCAAGAATGTGTGGAACGTCGGTGGTTCACCGCAAGACTTTCGAAGAACATCGGTAAGGTTACCGTTCTATTAAAATTGAGCAGCTCATTTTTACAAGAGATTGGTGCACCCTATGGTGCCCTTTGTGAGAGATTTGCCCAATTTCTGCCTCTAAAGGGAATAACTTTTTAGCTTTGTTGCGTTCCAAGTTCTATCGATCTTTTTTCCTTGGAGGGTCTCCAATTTAAAAGCTCCCTTACCAGTTTTAAATGTAACGCGGTAAGGTCCTTCCCAATTTGGTGCGAGTTTTCCCTGGGAAGCGTTTTTCTGTCCAACATCAGCTCTTCGGAGTACCAGATCGCCAAGATCGAAGTCCCGATGAACGACTTTAGCATTGTACCTGGTTGCTACACTTTGCTTGATGATTGCTTCTCAAAGTGAGGCTCGGCCCCGGACTTCATCGATGAGGTCTCCTCTCTTAGGGCTTGGCTATTGTTGTTTTGAGATTTGGGGTTTGTCGTTCTCCAACTAAATTCGCCAATCTTGACGGGAATGACCGCCTCGCTGCCGTAAGAGAGCCTGAAAGGTGTCTCTTCTGTGGAGCTTTGAGGGGTAGTCCTATATCCCCAGAGGACATAAGGTAGTTCTTCTACCCAGTTTCTTTTAGCATCGCCAAGACGTCGTTTTAATCCGTTTAATATTACTTTGTTCGCCGCCTCTACTTGTCCGTTGGTTTGAGGGTGTTCTACCGAAGTAAAACGGTGTTTGATTTTTAGGTCGGACATCAGCTTCCTGAAACCAGTGTCAGTGAATTGAGTTCCATTATCTGTTACCACTACTTCGGGGATCCTGCTCATGATGTTTTTTCTAAAGAATTTTGTGCAGTTCCTTGCAGTGATGGTAGCCAGAGGTTCTACTTCTATCCATTTGCTGAAGTAGTCGATGGCGACGATTAAAAATTTGATATGACCTGGAGCTTTTGAGAATGGTCCCAGGAGGTCTATCCCCCGCCATGCGAAGGGCCATGTGGAGGACAAACTTGTTACATCGGTCGGAGGAGCTATGTGGACGTTGGCGTGAATTTGACATTTTTTGCATCTCTTGACGTGGGTGCTAGCATCGCCTGCCATGGTCGTCCAGTAGTATCCGGCGCGGAGAGCCTTCTGAGCCAAAGAACGAGCTCCCATGTGCTGACCGCAGATTCCTTCATGAATTCCTGTTAGGATATAGGCTGCTTCCTCCCCTTCAATGCATTTTAACAATGGGTAGGAGAGACTTCTTTTGTATAGCGTTCCATTAATGACCGAAAAGGCAGAGGCTCTTCTTCGGATGATTTTAGTGTCGTTTGCGTCTGGGGGATCTGTTCATGCAACGATGTACTCTAAGATCGGAGTGATCCAACTGTGATTTTCTTCTATGACGTAGATGGTCGAGTTAAGATCAGTGTCGAGGGACACACTGGGTTTATGGAGCATTTCTTGGATGATCGTTCTCTAATTCCCAGGAGCCTTGGTGCTTGCGGGTTTGGCGAGGACGTCAGCTCGTTGGTTTTCCGCACTTGGCACGTGTTTTACCTCATTTGCTTCAAACTGAGCTAACAAAGCCCGTACCCGGAATAGGTATTTTTGTAAGATCGGCTCTTTGGTCTCGTATTGTTTGCTGATTTGGGAAACTACCAATAGAGAGTCGGTGTGCAGTGTTATCTGAGGTACTCAGAATTCCATTGCTAAGCGTAAGCCAGCAATGCAAGCCTTGTATTCTGCCTGGTTGTTCGAGGTTGGGAAGTTGAAAGTCAGAGAAACTTCAATGATGATGTCGCTCGGGCTTTCTAACATAATACCAGCGCCACTTCCCTTTGGGTTGGAAGATCCGTCGACGTGCAGGATCCAAGTACCTGTTTCAATGTTTACTGGTGTCATTTCTGCTATGAAGTCTGCCAGGACCTATGCTTTCAGAGCTGTTCGAGCTTTGTATTTTATTCTGAATTCCGATAGTTCTACTGCCCACTTGATCATTCTCCCTGCAAGGTCGGGTCTGTGGAGAATTTTTCTGATGGGGTAGTTAGTCCGAACGACTATCTGGTGAGCAACGAAGTAAGGTCGAAAGCGTCAAGCTGCGATGATGAGAGCCAGAGCGATCTTCTCGATCTTCTGATAGCGACTTTCGGATCCGTGGAGGGCTTTACTCGCGAAGTAGATTGGGCTCTGTCCGGTTTTTAACTCACGCACAAGAACGGCTCCTATGGCTTCTTCCGAGATTGCTAGATATAGAAAGAGGGTTTCACCTTCGTTTGGTTTGGTCAAGATCGGAGGTTCGGAGAGGGCCTTTTTGAGCTGGTTTAAGGCCTCATCTTGTTCGGAGGTCCATTCGAAGTCTTTCTTTTCTTTCTTAAGCAGTTTGAAAAGGGGGAGAGACTTGAATGCTGCATTTGATATAAACCGAGATAAGGCGGCGATCATGCCGTTAAGTTTTTGGACCTCTTTTTTCGACGTTGGGGTTCGCATTTCAGTTATGGAGCGACATTTATCAGGATTAGCTTCGATCCCCTTTTCTGTTAGGTAAAAACCCAAGAATTTTCCAGCTCGAACTCCGAACGTGCACTTATCTGGGTTTAACTTCATAAAATTCTTCTGAACCTCGGAGAATATCTCTTTAAGGTCGCTTATATGTTTGTTGTCATCCTTACTTTTGACGATCATGTCGTCGAGATATACCTCGACACTCTTACCGATTTGTTTTCGAAACACTTTGTTCATCATCCTCTGGTAGGTGTCTCCGACGTTTTTTAACCCAAAAGGCATGACTCGGTAAGTGAAGTTACCTTGATCGATCATGAAAGCAGTTTTCTCTTGATCGGGTGGGAACATGGCGATTTGATTATAGCCGGAATATGCGTCCATAAAAGATAACAAACGAAAACCTGAAGCGTTGTCAATGAGTCGATCAATGTTGGGGACAGGAAAAGCATCTTTTGGGCGAGCTTTATTGAGATCGGTGTAGTTTACGCACATGCGCCATTTCCCGCTGCTCTTCTTTACCAGTACCGGATTCGATAGCCAAGTCGTATATTTGACCTCAGAAATGAAGTTCGCCTTGATGAGATCGTCAACCTCTCTTGAAGCAGCGATGGCTTTCTCACTGCTTTGAGTTTTCTTCCTTTGGGCAACCCACTTGGCTCCTGGGTTGATCGAGAGCCGGTGGCAGGTGACCAGGCGAAGATGTCCGCATAATCTTTAAGACATTGGGTTAAGTCGATCTTAACCTCTTCTGGTAGATTTACCCCGATTTTAATTGTTCTGCGGGGGTCTTCGCTGAGTTGTATTTCGATGAATTCCCCATCAGGTTGAGGTATTATCATTTTTCGTCTGAGCTCTTTTGTAAGCCCGTCGTCGTCTTCATCCTCAGTGCTTTCTGGATCGTACCGAACATCCAAGTCCGTTGCGTTAACTTCGGTAGATCGAATTTTAACTTGCTTGGGGGTAGCGATTTCTGGAGGGGGAACCCCTTCTTGTTCTAACGCTTTTTGCTCTGTTTTGGACCATAAGAAGAAGCATCTGGAAGCAGATTCCAGATCGGAGTTTAATGTGATCACTTTATTGCAGAGAGAGTGGAATTTCATTTTTAAGTGCGTGGTAGACGTCACTGCTCCGAGCCTACCCAAGGTCGGTCTTCCAATGATAGCATTGTAGATGGACTCGCAAGCTACGATCAGGAATTTTGTCTTGATAGTTCTTACCATTGGCTCGGTTCCATAGGAGACCATGAGTTCCAAATGGCCGAGTGGTTTGGTCTGGGACCCGTTGAATTCGATAGGGTCGTTCCTTTGTATGGAGTGAGATCTTCCCTGTCGATCCCCATTTTGTTGATAAGATCGACAAAAAGGATGTCAGACGAGCTCCCTTGGTCTACCAAGATTCTCCTTACTTCTTTGTTGGCTATGATCGCCGAGACTATGAGGGGGACGTGTTTGTTGGGTTTCCCGTCCATAAGATCTTCGTCACCGAAAGATAATGGAGGTCGATGTGAAGTGGATGGGGGTGCCGATGTTGAAGCTACGTTCAATAAGTCTTTCCACTTTCGTTTCATTGATTTTCCGGATCCTTCATGCTCAAATCCTCCTGTGATCATCATTATGACTGAGTGAGCTTTCGACCTCCTATAATCTTGCTCTTCATCATCGGAATTGGCTTTCTGCTTACTCCTTTTTCTTTACACCTCATCTTCTCGCTCTTCTTTGACCTCGCCGGTGGGTGCTCCGGGATTTTTGACATAACCGGACAATTTTCCACATTTGATCAAGTCTTCAATGTCGTCCTTTAAAGCATTGCAGTGGTTCGTGTCATGACCATTGCTTCTGTGGTATCTGCAGTATTTGTTAGTCTTTTTCCCAGGTCGGTAAGGCAGAGGTTTGGGTGTTCTGACGTCTTTGAACTCGACGTTCCAACATTCCCCCAACAATTGGGCGTTGGAGACGTTGAGTTCTGTGTAGACCTGGTGACGATTCCGAGGAGGTCGGGGATCCCTGTTTCCTCGGTTATCGTTTCCTCTGTTGTCTTTTTCCTGGCGAGGTCTCGATGGTTCAGGTTGTGATGACATTTTCCCGATCTTGGCATTCTCCTCTTCGTTGATAAAACACTGGGATAGCTGAAGGAACTCCTGCAGGGTGCTTGGTTCCCAAGTGTTGATATGTTTTTTGAAAGGACTTCCAGGAAGTAGGCCCTGCGCCATGAAGAAAATTCGGAAAGCGTCGTCCAGTTCTCGAACTTGGAGAGCTTCATAGTTGAATCTTTCTACGTATTCTCTGAGGGGCTCGTTCTCCCTCTGTACTACGTGTAACATCCCCTAATTAGCTAATTAGAATTAATTAAATTAGCACGAGGTTAAGTTAATTAGTTCGCATTAATTATGTGATGTTTGATATAGTCAAGATATAGTCATACATAATTGGAATATTATGTCAAAGTTAGTAAGTTAGGGTATGATGATGATAAGGGTAATTAAGGAATGATTTTAGAGAGGAGGGGCATTTTGGTCCTTACCCATGATTAAATGAACTCAGCTGACCAAGCCAACCCCACACTTCTCATTTACCCTCATTCTGAAAATCAGTAGAAAGAATAGAAGAGAGGAAGCTTGAGAGAGAGGGAGAGAGCTCGCGAATGGGGGGGAAAGGAGAGGGAGGATCTCCATTATTCCTTGATGCATGTGAAAGATAACACCACCATTCTTTTCCATTTCCTTTCCTCTATCCACTGATACAAACTTCATCAGCCACACTCCCTTCTCCATCAAATCACCATTTGAGAACAATCCAGCTCAACTTGAGAAAAATCTGAGTTACCCACCTTGCATGTCCTTGTTATAGCCATACAATCAGTACCAAGGTTCATATTCAAGCAACAATTCAGTTTGAAGTTCATTGGAACAGCTAGGATTCGAATTGGGTAGCCTTCCAAAGACTTAGGTACCTGAGTTCGTCGTTGGAGCCAATTCAAGGAGAGTTCGTGCGTTCTTAGTTCGTAGCCTCCGTCAAAGTCTCGGTGTTCACTACAAGAATTATTGGTTTTTTCGGCCAGGAGTTTCCGGCGGATATAGATCCGCCGCAAAGTTACCGGCGGAATCTACGAATTTCCGGCGGAATTTATCCGCCTCAAAGTTACCGGCGGAAAAATTGACATTTGCGGCGGATTAAAATTCGTCTTGGCTTTTGCGGCGGATTTAACGGTTCTTGCGGCGGATTTGGGTTCACAAATTTTTTTTTTTACGAGATTTTAGTTAATCGCCGCAAATGCACCTCCGTCCGCCGCAAATCCCTTATGTCCGCCGCAAATCCCTTAAATCCGCCGGTAACTGCCGTTTCCGGCGGATCTTGCCTTTTGACCGTTTGACTTCGTTTCTCCTATATAAACCCCTTCTCCCCTTCTTCTTTTTTCACACCTCTACCAATACTCTCATTCTCTTGATACGGCACTCGATCTCTTAATACGGCACTCTCTTGAGCATTGTCGGCAGCGGGGTTCCAATAAAGTGGCGTACGTCTCCATTTTTTTGTAAAAAAATTTCCACATTGTCATGAAGACCCCTTCATCTTTTTCGTTAAAAGTAACCCCTTTATCAGCATAAAGTTCATCCTCATTATTTTCACCACAAGAGACATATACGCTCATCAAACGCTCGGTATCATCCTCCAACTTAACAACCCGTCCTTGCAGTTCCTCAAACTTTCTATTTAGAGATTCAATCATCTTTTCAAAAGATGGTTTCTTGTGAAACTTTCTATTTTGAAAATATGGTTGAATCTCTAAATAGAAAGTTTGAGGAACTGCAAGGACGGGCTGTTAAGTTGAAGGATGATACCGAGCGTTTGATTAACGTATATGTCACTTGTGGTGAAATAATGAGGAGGAGCTTTTTGCTGATAAATGGGTTACTTTTAACGAAAAAGATGAAGGGGTGTTCACGACAATGTGGAAATTTCTTTACAAAGAAATGGAGACATACGCCACTGTAATGGAGCTGCTGCCGACAATGCTCAAGAGAGTGTCATATCAAGATAATGGCGTAGGTCTCCGTTTAGGGGTAGCAGACATTAAATATATATTTTACTGTTTTTCCCAATTTTTATTGCTTTAGATTATTTTATTTTTTTGTTTAAAATATTTTATTAATTGTATGTATATTTTTTTGGTGATAATATTTTACTGCTTTTCCCAATTTTTATTTTTTTAAATTAAAAATTAATTAGTTATTCGATTTTATTTTTTTATCAATAATTAAAAAAATTAATAAAATAATATATATTTTTAATTAAAACGATTTTTTTAAAAAAATAAAATTTATTTTTTAAAAATAATAATAATTTTTCAAAAAAAATAATAATTTTTTTTTAAAAAATAATAATAATTTTTTTAAAAAAATAATAATTTTTTTTTAAAAAAAAATGGTACTTTGCGGCGGATTTGTGTTATTTGCGGCGGATGTTGAGCATTTGCGGCGGATCTTTGCGGCGGATTATAGCTTTTGCGGCGGATTATTTGGTGTTTTTAAAAAAAAGGCGCGGTATTTTGATTTGAATATCCGCCGCAAAATACCACGAATCCGCCGCAAATCTCCGTAATTAAAAAACCCGCGGATTTTAAATTTCAAAATCCGCCGCAAACCTCCAGAATCCGCCGCAAACCTACAGAATCCGCCGCAAAGTACCGAAAAAAAAACCCGCGAATATTGAATTTTAAAATCCGCCGCAAACCTCCAGAATCCGCCGAAAATCCCTTTTGTCTGTTGGGCTGCTTTTTCCTATATATATCCATTCCCCACTTCTCATTCTTCACACTTCTAACAATCTTCCCATTCTCTTCTTAAAATTTCTCTTTTACTCTCTCCCAAATTCTCTCCTTTTCTACTAAATCTGTTTTTGAAGTGTAGCGCTTCCTCCCTACGAATTGTCTTCTGCTCTTATTGGGAAATTTCTTCAAGATATGTTTTTGATATTAGTTAATAGTTTTAGTTTTTAATTTTTTTTAATATTCGTTTTTAAATTATTTTATAATAATATGAATTTGTTACTAATTGTGTTGTTTTTTTTGTTTAGGTATTGTTTGGGTTCCTCCTTTTTCCTCTCTGCTTGAGTTCAGGATAAGCTTCAAGCCAGAGCCTTCTCTTCACTACGGTTAGTTGTTAAAGTAATTAATAAAATATTACTTACTTCACTATTTTTAGTAAAATTTTGTTTAGTATTTTGTTTGCAATAATAATACAAATTAATTTATATTGAAAAAACTTATTTATTAAGTTCACTTATAAATTTTATTAACATATATTGTCTTATAAAAATTGAAATTTAAAATTAAATTTGGAATTATTATTTATAATGTTTAAATTATTTGTATAAAACATTATTAAAAAATTAATTCTGTTGCTTGTAATTAATTGGTAGTGTATTGAAATATCAAAATAAAATGAGTAATATATAAATATATATATCAAAATATGAAGTAATTGATAGTTTATTTTATTTATATTGTAGTGTAGTATACGTATAGTTCTTGAAAATGGATCGTAGTTGGATGTATGATCGATTGTATCCTGGAAGAACTGGTGTAAAACGACGTTTTGTAGAAGGAGTAGAAGAGTTTATTTTTTGTGCTAAGTACATTGATCATGAAGAATTTGGGCGACGAGGCGGTATTAGATGTCCGTGCTTGAAATGTTCATTTCGAGCTATAAAAAATGAACATGAAGATAGACTTCATTTGTACAATAATGGGTTTAGGCCAAATTATTGGACATGGAGTCGTCACGGGGAAGGAGCGCCAGGGGTAGCTGCAGTTCCTGCGGTTAATGTTCCGGTTGAAGTAGTAGATCACACATCAAGTAGTTATCCAGTGACTACGACATCTGAAGGATGGGGAATACAACCGTTAGATGTTTATCAGGGAATGATATCTGACGCTGTTGGAGTAAATTTGGATTTTGAAGAACCAGATGCTGACGAAGTTCCAAATGAGGAAGCTCAAAGGTTTTACATGTATTTGAGTGAGACAAATAAACCCATATTTGAAGGATCTACAGACTCAAAATTATCAATGTGTGTTCGGTTGTTGGGTCTTAAGTCTCAATTTAATGTTGCTGAGTTGTGCATGGAATATATGACCAAAATGATGTTGGATGCAACCCCCATTAGAGGGAGTTTACCGCAAAGTTATTATGAAGCTAAAAGAGTGGTATCGAAGCTTGGCTTAAAATCTAAAAGGATTGATTGTTGTGTGTCTGGTTGCATGCTCTATTATAACAATGAGTTTGGCATAAATGATGGAGAGTTGTCGGAATGCAAGTTGTGTGGACAACCACGCTATCGTGTCAGTAGATCAGGGATGGGCAGAGGCAAACCGGTTCCACGAAAATCAATGTTCTATCTGCCTCTTATTCCAAGGCTACAGAGGATGTTTACTTCAATGGAGACCGCAGGTAAAATGACATGGCACCATCAAAATAGAAATAATTCTGGTGAATTACGTCACCCATCTGATGGTGAAGCTTGGAAGCATTTTGATCGTGTTCATCCAGATTTTACCAGTGATCCGCGCAATGTTCGGCTTGGTTTGTGCTCTGATGGTTTCACACCATATATTCAAGCCTCGGCAACACCGTATTCATGTTGGCCAGTTATTGTTACCCCATACAACATTCCTCCAGAAATGTGTATGTCCAAACCATACATGTTTTTAAATTCTATTATTTCAGGGCCAAGTAATCCAACAGCTGGTATTGACATCTATTTGCAACCTTTGATTGATGACCTAAAAAGGTTGTGGAATGGTGTTTTAACTTATGATGTGGCACGCAAACAAAATTTTGTGATGAGGGCGGCTTTGATGTGGACCATAAATGACTTCCCTGCCTATGGAATGTTGTCTGGATGGGGGACACATGGTAAGATGGCGTGTCCGATTTGCATGGTTGACACAAAGGCTTTTAGTCTTAAATACGGAGGAAAAGTTTCATGGTTTGACTCGCACCGTAGGTTCTTACCTATGGATCACCCATTTAGAAAGCAGAAATATGCGTTCATCAAGGGAAATGTTGAAACAGCTGGACCTCCTCGTCAGTTGACACCAGAGGAAGTTTGGAATAATGTTAGGGATATCCCTCCTGTGGAAGTCGTAGCCGGTGTTGTTTCTCGTCCAGATGGCTATGGACAATGGCACAATTGGACAAAAAAAAAAGTATTTTTTGGGAACTTCCCTATTGGAAAGATAATCTATTGAGACACAATCTCGATGTCATGCATATAGAGAAGAATTTTTTTGACAACATATTTAACACTGTCATGAACGTGAAAGGCAAAACGAAAGACAATGAGAAAGCTAGGAATGATATAGATCATTTCTATAGACGAAAGGATTTGTTGTTGGTTGAGCAAGGTACTAGGATTTTGAAACCCAAAGCCAATTATACTTTATCTACCGAACAAGCGAAAGCAGTTTATCAGTGGATAAAATAGTTGAAAATGCCAGACGGTTATTCTTCCAATTTATCTAGATGTGCGGATGTGGATAATGGGAGGTTGCATGGGATGAAGAGTCATGATTGTCACGTATTCATGGAGTGCTTACTTCCTATCGCTTTTAGTTCGTTGCCAACACACGTTTTGAATCCGCTCATTGAAATAAGTCAATACTTTAAGAATTTGTGTTCTGCAACGCTAAAAGCTGATGATCTTTCAAAAATGGAACAAGACATCCCACTTATCTTATGCAAGTTGGAGAGAGTATTTCCACCTGGTTTCTTTGATTCTATGGAGCATCTACCCGTGCATCTCGCATATGAAGCTAAACTTGGCGGACCTGTCCAATACAGATGGATGTATCCGTTTGAAAGGTCAGCTAATTTTTATAATATAAGAAACAAGTTTAAATTAAAATATTATATGACTATTAATATATTAATATCATATTCTCTAGGTTCATGGGTGATTCAAAAAGATCGGTGAAAAACAAAGCTAGAGTTGAAGGATCGATATGTTCTTCTTACCTACACCGTGAAACAACACATTTTTGTTCTCATTATTTCAAGAATCAGTTTGCTCCTGGAAGCAGTCGAAATGAAGTGGATACTGAATGGCGACATCCTTTGGCTTTGTCTGTCTTTTGTCTACCCGGTCGTCCATCTGGGAAGGAGTCAACTCACTGGCTAACAGATGAAGAGTTAAGTTCAGCACATGTTCATGTGTTGATAAACTGTACTGAGGTGCAACCATTTATTGAGTATGTTCCTCAACATTAACAATCGATCTTAATTAGTTAATATAGTAGACAAGTACTGTAACAATTAAATTATTTCTTTTTAGGGAGTTCTTGTCATCAGAGGCAGTACGTGAAGACCAATCTTCTGCTCATATTCATGCGCATTTTCCAATGTGGTTTAGTCAATATGTGTATTCCCTCCCGCCAAATCCTACCAACCAACACTTGAGGAACATATCAGACGGTCCTCGAAGATGTGTTAAAGAATGGCACACATACTTTGTCAATGGATACAAATTTCACACCAATGAATGGACACAGGGCAGAGAGACAGTCAATAGTGGAGTGTGCATGAAGGGGGTCACTGGAGGAGGTGAAGATGATTTTTATGGTGTGGTTCAACACATATATGAACTTCAGTACCCCCATCTAGATTTTAGTCCAAAGGTAGTGGTTTTTTATTGTAATTGGTTTGATCCGTCTGCTCGAGGAACAAAGGTGAATCCAACGTCAAATACAGTGGACATTAAAATGAATGGTAGATATCGACCGTATGATCCGTTCGTCATTGCACAAAATGTGAGACAAGTCTATTATGTCCCTTATCCATCAATGCGGACTGATAGGTGTGGTTGGTGTGTCGCAATTAAAACAAAACCAAGAGGTCGCATTGATCAGACAAATGATGACACGGTGGAAGATATTATGCCATATCAAATGGAAGAGATGTCTAATGTAAATGAAGTGATTCAAGTTGAACCCATTGTTCGTTTATGTGATGAGCTAAACACCGGCGATGAAGTTGTTGATGACGAAGATGCTGATGGTGATGATGCAACAGACCACATTGGTGTATCAAGAATTCACTCCTCAGATGATGATGATTTTGAGAATGAATGGGATTCAAATTAGAATGAATGTAATTTATGTTTCAACAATTCTATTTTTAATGAAGATGTTATTTTTAATGAAGGATGTTATTTGTTTGAGAATGAATGGGATTCAAATTATTTATTTTAATGCATGAGTTTTGTATATGTTTATATATGTTAACCTTGTTTAGTATATGTTTGTTTTGTTTAAATGTATATGTTTAGCTAGATCTATACAGATATGGCATCTCATGATGACTCGGGATCCGATCATGACGGCGCATATGTTCCTCCTCCACCTCCCGATGCCGCCAGCACTAGCAGGCGGAAGACATCTACTCGCCTAGGGCGCCGTACTCAGCCTGCGCGTGTTGTTGTTACTACTGGCGGATATTTGCCACCACCTGTGTCTGAGGATGGTGCTAGTACTAGTACTGCAGGGGGCCCATCGATTCCTGTTGGTACTGAGGGCTTATCCCCGACACATGTTGATGCGGATGGGGTACGCACATTCATTTATGGGACTGAGGTGATTAGGGTTACACCTGATGGGCGTATCATATTGCAGATTGTTGGCGATTCGTAAGTCTATATATATATATATATATATATATATATATATATATATATATATATATATATATTATTATTATTTTTGTTGCCATTTATATATATATATATAACTTATATTTGGTGTAACAAAATTCATCTTTTTTTAATGCAGTTTTATTCCTTCGAAGGCTTCAGCTACCGCCATCACAAAAACAATCAAGGAGAATTTTACCAAGAGCTGGAAGAACTGGACGGAAGTTAGAAAAGATAAGGATGCAAATAAGAAGATGTTAAGATCATTTTTGGTAAGTTATTCGATTCTACGAAATAATTAATTTTGTGTATTATCTTTTATATTGACTTGATTAATTAATTAATTATTGCCTTATAATTAACAACATTATTGTAAATTTCTTAAATAGGAAAAATGTACATGGTATCCAGGGGAGCAAGCCGCAGTTGAGAGAGTGTTCCATAAGAGATGTTCTCATCGCTATTCTGAATTGATGCGGAGGGCGCGCAATACGCGTACGAAGCCATCTTATATGGGAGCTCAACTTGGGCTGAGTTTAATGAGTATTGGGAGAAAGATGAAGGATTTAAGAATTATTGTGAGAAAGCCAAGAAGAACCGTGCTTCTGAAAAAGGTGGCTGCACACACACGGGGGGGAGTGTTAATACTGCAACGCATTACATACGTTTGGTAAATTTATTACTTAATTTATTACTTGATTAATTAATTAATTATTTATAATAATTAACTAGTCATTTTCAATATGTGTATTTAATTAATAATATATATATTTATGTACATATATATATATATATATATATATATATATATATATATATATATATATATATATATATAGGTGGAGAGGGAACAAAGGCCAATCACTTTGCCTGAGTTGCATTGCCACATGCATATGGTGGAGGAGACTGGTGAGTACGTTACAGATCGGGCGAGGCGTATTCAGGTAAAACTACTTTTACAATTATATATATTAATTAATGTTTATTATTTATATTAATAATTAGTTATTTATTTGTTGGGTTATTTTTTCAGGAGAGCTTCGAGGGTGGGATGGCTGAGTACCATCAGTCACAACAGGGCAGTGGGGCAGCTGTCGATCCAGTGGAGGAGGCTAGAGTAGCTCGTGATGTTTGGGAGAGAGCAGTTGGTCCCCAAAAGACTAATCGTCTGGTAGGATCAGGTGGTATTGGACCGGCTGCTTTTCGAACAAGCATTATTCCGAGTCTATCAGATTCACATTCTGGATCCTCGACTGGTCGCAATTATGTTCCCAATGCTGGTGAGTTGAATGAGGTTAGGCAATTGACGCAGCAACTGAGCGAGGCTCAGCGTCAAATTGCCGAGCGGCAGCAGCAAAGCGATCGGGAAATTCAGGCGATTCGGGATCGAAGTGAGCGGGAAATTCAGGCGATTCGGGAGCAGGCTAGGGTAGCTGAGGAGCGCATGGAGGAGCGCTTTAAGTTCTTGCAGGATCAGATGGTGTCTAGCTCGAGGCCATCCTCATCAGCATCCTACCCGCCGCCGCCACAGCAGCAGTACTACCAGCAGCAGTATGCACCCCAGTATCCCCCGCCGTATGCATCCCAATATCCCCCGCAGTATACACCGCAGTATGCGCCGCCATTCCAGCCATACCAGCAGCAACATCAGTCACCCCGCCAGCCATACCAGCAGCCCCAACATCAGTCACCCCTGATCCAGCCAAACCAGCAGTACCCCCAGCAGCGGTCACCCCCGCTGGACATTGATCTTAATGTCCAAATGTCATCGCTCAGTGCTTTACTTCAAGATGATACATATTATAATAATGTTGATGACATTGACCGGCAGACACCCCAGTAGCTTTAGATTATTTTATTTATTTGTCTGGATATTTTATTAATTGTCTGGATATTTTATTAATTGTATGGATATTTTTACTGCTTTTCCCAATTTTTATTTTTTTAAATTAAAAATTAATTAGTTATTGGATTTTATTTTTTTATCAATAATTAAAAAAATTAATAAAATAATATATATTTTTAATTAAAACGATTTTTTTAAAAAAATAAAATTTATTTTTTAAAAATAATAATAATTTTTTTTTAAAAAAAATGGTACTTTGCGGCGGATTTGTGTCGTTTGCGGCGGAATTTTAAATAAAACGTTTTTTTAAAAAAATTATATTCATTTTTTTTAAATAAAACGGGTGTTTTGCGGTGGATAAGGGGTACTTTGCGGCGGATAATATGCGGCGGATATTGGGTACTTTCCGGCGGATATATTGCGTCAAAAATTTGTCCCCTTTTCCGGCGGATTATCCGCCGCAAATTTGCGTTGGATTTTGCGGCGCCACTAAATCCGCCGCAAACTTGCGGCGGATAATCCGCCGCAACGCGTTTGCTTCGAGCTGGCTACCGGCGAAAAACTTCCGCCGCAAAGTCCAAATATCCGCCGCAAATTTGGCTTTTGCGGCGGATTTCGCCCGCCGCAAAGTCCAGCTTTTCTTGTAGTGGTTTGCGTGATTTTCATCACTTCGGGTGAGTTCTATAACTCGCTTAGGGAATGTGTTTGCGTTTGAGTCTTTACTCTTCGAAAAACCCTTGTCACGTATTTCCGTTAACGAAAGGAAACTATTCGAAAACCGTTTTCTAAAAAGGATTGTGACTTAAATCATGTATTGTTTGATTGATTGTTTGGGATCGCTATAATATATTGTTTTTGATGCATGTTTAAGTTTGGGTCTCGATCGGAAGAGAAATGAGAATCGGAATGGAACGGATTTACTCATGAAAAACCTATTTTCTGGAAAACTGATAGAGACGCACGGATCGTGTGCCTACGAGCACGGGTCGTGCGCCCCCATCTGATACGACAAGAACTGGATTTTTAAACACGCACGGATCGTGCGCCTAGTCGCACGGGTCGTGCGAATGTTTCTGGAACTTTCTACAATTTTAGGGAATAACGCACGGATCGTGCGCTTGGTCGCACGGGTCGTGCGTATCCTTCTGGAAACCTTCTGCAAATTGTTCAAAAACGCACGGGTCGTGCGCCTACACGCACGGGTCGTGTGAGACCTTCTGATCCCCAAATTCAAAGTACCTTTTTATCCATTCCAAATGATTCCAATCCTCTTCTAATCCATTCCCCATAGTTCCCCAACAATGTAAAGATTGATATCATGGAGTTAATCATATTTGATAGAAAACTTGTGTGTTATGAATGTGACGAAAACCGTACTTAGAGAACGCGTGAGAACACAAGTCAAGAAATGTTAACGGACCTTGAGTCCAATCATGTTAAGATACGAACTTCAAGTTCATCAAGTCATGTAAGCTAATTGATTGTAAGTCTAGAAAGACATAAAAACTCTCAATTCATGTAAACACAAATCAAGTTATTTTCCCTCGGGGAAAGGTAGATGGTATACCTTGTGTATATCGAGGATGACGATCCTCCAGTTATTAGCATACCTAGTGGAGGGGAGTCATGAATCCAAAGCTAGGACCCTAGCATTATTCGAATAGAATTTCGGAATGGGGTTTCCGTAGATATTGGGCAATCAAGATTGTCTAGCATTATATCTCGGGTTGTGCTAAGTTCAAGATAAAATATGATCCGTAGTCGCTCACTAGGGCTACATCAGGAAAGAAATCAGAAATGTAACAAGTAGTCGCTTTTTAGGGCTACAAGTTACGAGTAAACATCATGTATTCACGTGGTCGCTTCTCCGGGCCACGAGTTCAGATTTAAGTATAATAAACCGTTAGAGTTGGTCAGGGGTCTCGATAGGACTCACTGAGATAATGTTTATCTCACCCTTCATATTTGTGGTTTTTACAGAGAAACAGGGGAAGGCCAAGGCAACCAAGCACGGTTAGCTGGTGTGACTCGAGGAGTCCGGAAGTTTATGTTTCTTGCTTAGGCCCTTGTCCTTTTGTAGTACTTTTGTTATCGGTTGTATAACTATCATGTATAAGTTATAAATCGTTTCCGCTACTTTATGTTTTGATTATTGAACACCAGGATCATGTACAAGTCTTAAGTTTTGGAACTTAAGCATTTTCAGGAAGTTTATAAGGTTCAGAGAACCATTTTATATGTATTATCGAAAGTTTTATATGTGTTTAATATTTCAATAACAGGAAGTTACTCTGATGTATGCCATTTAGTGCATTTCGGTGATTCTACATGTTAGAATTTATCGGGGTGTTACATTATGGTATCAGAGCAGTTCGACCTAGTCGGGCTTAGATTAGTTAGGGTGGTTTTGTCCCTTGAGTAACTCTGCCATTATGCTTCTTATGATGCTAAGAGACATTGAGACTGATCAACTTAATACTTGGTGTATCATTTACAGAATTATGGCAGGAGGATCAAGGAACGCCCCACCAATCGATCCACATGCTGCTTGGATGCAGGGCATGATGGAAAGACAACAAAAGATGCTGGAAGATATGGTAGCATTGCAGCAAAATGCTCAAGTTCAACCTCAGCAGGCCCCAGAGCCGCAAATTAACCCCAGACAAGTTTATTCAGAATTCCTGAAGATGAAGCCATCTGAGTTCAAAGGAGGACCGGTTGTCATGGAAGCCCAACATTGGCTGGATGATATAGAGAAGATTTTTCTGACTATGCAAGTTACAGATGAGGACAAGTTAAGGTTGGCATCCCATATGCTGAAAGGAGAGGCTCACAACTGGTGGACTAATGTTAAGGCTATGATGGTGACTATGGGTACTCCCCAGACTTGGGAGCATTTCAGGCAAGTGTTTTTGGAGCAGTTCTTTCCAACGGCAATGAGGTTCGAAAAGGAGAATGAGTTTTTAACTCTCCCTCAAGGAAGTCTAACGGTGGGTCAGTACTCCGCCAAGTTTGAAGAGTTGTATCAATTCTTCGGTTTGGCTGGCTATGCCCCCAATGACAAGTGGAAGACCGATAGGTACAAGTATGGGTTAAGGGAAGACATTGCTCAGAGTCTAAGTTCCTTTGCATATACAAATTATGCGGCCATGGTTCAGCAAGCTCATATAGCCGAAAGTGACTTGAAGAGGTTGTATGCAAGTAGAAAAGTATTCAATCAGGGTAAGAAGAATGTTGGATCATCCAACAATCAAATGGGTCCTAGGTACAACTCCAACAAAGGGAAGCAGATTCAGTCGTCCAATTCACCAAAGTTCAGTGCATGCTCCAACTGTGGAAGGTACCATCAGGGTAAGTGTCAAGTGGGATCGACTCAGTGCTACTACTGCAAGAAGGAGGGACATTATGCTTCTAATTGCCCAAAGAAGAGAGGTCAGGAAGAAGGTGCCACTACAACGCACGGCAGAGTTTACACCTTGGACGCCCAGAAGGTCACACCGTTAGATAATCTACTTAGGGGTATGGGATCTCTTTTTAATAACTCCGTTAGTATTTTATATGATTCGGGTGCGACCCATTGTTTTATATCTCAAGTTTGTGCCGAACGGTTGGGATTGGCTTTAACTCCTTTGCCTCAACCAATCTCCATTAAGACTGCTGCTGAGGGTAGTGTTCAGACCCAAGCAATATGTGAAAATTGTCTTCTATCCATTGGGGACAGGAATTTTGTAGTAGACTTCATTTGTTTACCAATGAAGGGAATGGACGTCGTCCTAGGCATGAGTTGGATGACGGCCAACCATGTGACTATAGATTGTTTCCATCGAACTATCGGTTTCGCCTTCGAGTCAGTGGAGCTACAACCGCCCAATTCTGAAGCTGTTATCTCTTTCACTTCGGCCAGTAACTATCTGTTCCAAGGCGCAGAAGCTTATGTCATGATGCTGTCTGCATCCACTGAGACGGGTCAGGATTTATCCTCTGTGCAAGTTGTTAATGAATTTCTTGATGTGTTTCCCAATGAAGTTCCTTCATTTCCTCCGGATCGTGAAGTGGAATTTTCTATAGAGTTGGTTCCAGGCACTGGACCTATTTCTATAGCCCCATATAGGATGTCGTCGTTAGAGTTGAGGGAATTGAAAGTTCAACTGGAAGAGCTAATTTCCAAACGGTTCATCCGGCCGAGTGCCTCACCATGGGGTGCTCCGGTGTTGCTTGTCAAGAAGAAGGACGGAAGTATGAGATTGTGTATCGATTATCGTCAGTTGAATAAGGTGACCGTCAAGAACAAATACCCTCTACCGAGAATTGATGATCTGCTAGACCAATTGAGGGGAGCTTCTGTATTTTCAAAGATTGATTTGAGGTCCGGTTATCACCAAATCAGAGTTCGAGCTTTGGACGTCCCGAAGACCGCTTTCCGTACGAGGTATGGACACTATGAATTCGTAGTGATGCCCTTCGGTTTGACCAATGCTCCAGCCGTATTCATGGATTATATGAATCGGATTTTTAATCCTTATCTGGATCGGTTTGTGGTAGTGTTCATTGATGATATCTTGGTGTTCTCTAAGACAACTGAGGAGCATGTGCAACATCTCCGAATTGTTCTGAACGTACTCCGAGAGAAGAAGTTGTATGCTAAGTCGTCCAAATGTGACTTTTGGATGCCCGAAGTTAAGTTTCTGGGCCATGTGATATCTAGGACTGATGTTGCAGTGGATCCCAGTAAGATCGAAGCTGTAGTAGACTGGGAGCAACCGTCTACGGTTACTGAGGTAAGAAGTTTCTTGGGATTAGCTGGGTATTATCGAAGATTCATTCAAGGATTTTCCCAGCTGGTTCTTCCACTCACGCGGTTAACTCGCAAGGGTCAGCCGTTTGTTTGGGACTCAGATTGTGAAAATTGTTTCACGGAATTGAAGGATCGTTTGACTTCTGCACCTATCCTAATTCTTCCAGACCCGTCCGTAGGATTCCAAATCTATTGCGACGCCTCTGGTAAGGGTTTGGGATGTGTCCTGATGCAGAATCAACAAGTAGTTGCTTATGCCTCCAGACAACTGAAGCCGCATGAAGAGAATTACCCAACTCATGATTTAGAGTTGGCAGCGATTGTGTTTGCCCTAAAGATTTGGAGACATTACCTGTATGGGTCTCGTTTCGAAGTCTTTAGTGACCACAAGAGTCTTAAGTATTTGTTTGACCAAAAGGAGCTGAACAACAGACAGAGGAGATGGGTAGAATTCTTGAAAGATTACGATTTTGAATTGAAGTACCATCCTGGTAAGGCTAATGTTGTGGCCGATGCTTTAAGTAGAAAGTCTATCCATACTGCAGAGTTAATGATGCACGAGATGTCCTTGTTGGAATCGTTCAGGGACCTCAATTTGAGAGTGAAGTCAAGAAGGAGCAGGTTGGTGTTGAGCCACATTCGGATTTCAAGTCCCTTGAGAGATCTAATTCGCTCAGCCCAAGAAGGTGATGTAGAGCTGCAAGTGCAGAAGAGATTGCCGAGTTACACCGAAGACGGGGATGGTGTAATTTGTTTTGATGGCAGAATCTGTGTGCCGAATGATGAGGATGTGAAGAGGCAAGTGTTAGAGGAAGCTCATAAGAGTCAGTTCTCAATACATCCTGGGTCTACCAAGATGTACCGAGATTTGAAGCAATTGTACTGGTGGCCGGGTATGAAAGTTGATATCGCAGAGTTTGTGTCTCGATGCTTGACTTGTCAGAAAGTTAAGATAGAGCACCAGAAGCCAGGTGGCCAGTTACAGCCGTTGAATATACCTGAATGGAAATGGGAAAGCATATCTATGGATTTTGTTATGGGATTGCCACGGTCCCAAGCCGGAAATGATTCTATTTGGGTAGTGGTGGATCGCCTAACCAAGTCCGCTCATTTTATTCCAGTGCGTTCGAATCACAAGGTTGCTAGGTTAGCAGATGAGTATCTCAAGAATATTGTGAAGTTGCATGGAATCCCTACAAGTATCATCTGTGATCGAGATCCCAAGTTCACATCTCGATTTTGGAGAGCATTGAATATGGCATTGGGAACAAATGTGTGTGTTAGCACCGCTTACCATCCACAGACAGACGGGCAGACTGAGAGAACCATTCAGACGTTGGAGGATATGTTGAGGGCTTGCGTACTCGATAGTGGAGGCAGATGGGAAGATCATCTTCCATTGGTGGAGTTTTCATACAACAACAGTTATCATTCTAGTATTGGAATGGCTCCATATGAAGCATTGTATGGAAGGAAGTGCAGAACACCATTGTGTTGGTGGGATGTAGGTGAGCAGAGATTGTTGGGACCGGATTTGGTCCGTGAGACTACGGAGAAGATCCGTCAGATAAGAGAAAGGATGAAAGTCGCGCAGAGTCGACAGAAGTGTTATGCGGATAAGAGGAGAAGGCCGTTAGAATTCGAAGAAGGAGACCATGTCTTTTTGAGACTTTCTCCAACCATCGGAACCGGTATTGCCTTGCGAGCGAAGAAGTTCAGTCCTCGGTATGTCGGACCCTTCCAGATTGTCGAGCGAGTTGGGCCGGTAGCGTATCGCATTGCATTGCCACCAGAATTATCCAGATTACATGATGTGTTTCATGTATCGCAATTAAGGAAGTATATTCATGATCCAAATCAACCCTTAAGTTATGAATCGATTGACATCACACCGGATTTATCTTATCAGCCTACTCCAATCAGGATCATCGAACGTGGCGAGAAAACGCTCCGAACGAGATCAATTCCAATTGTCAAGGTGCTTTGGGACGGTGCGTCACCTGACGAAGCGACATGGGAAGTAGAGGAGAGCATGCGGGTGAAATATCCTTCTTTGTTCGAGTAAGGTACGTTTTGTCAATTTTGAGGACAAAATTTTAAAAGTTGGGGTGATTGTAACATCCCCTAATTAGCTAATTAGAATTAATTAAATTAGCACGAGGTTAAGTTAATTAGTTCGCATTAATTATGTGATGTTTGATATAGTCAAGATATAGTCATACATAATTGGAATATTATGTCAAAGTTAGTAAGTTAGGGTATGATGATGATAAGGGTAATTAAGGAATGATTTTAGAGAGGAGGGGCATTTTGGTCCTTACCCATGATTAAATGAACTCAGCTGACCAAGCCAACCCCACACTTCTCATTTACCCTCATTCTGAAAATCAGTAGAAAGAATAGAAGAGAGGAAGCTTGAGAGAGAGGGAGAGAGCTCGCGAATGGGGGGGAAAGGAGAGGGAGGATCTCCATTATTCCTTGATGCATGTGAAAGATAACACCACCATTCTTTTCCATTTCCTTTCCTCTATCCACTGATACAAACTTCATCAGCCACACTCCCTTCTCCATCAAAGCACCATTTGAGAACAATCCAGCTCAACTTGAGAAAAATCTGAGTTACCCACCTTGCATGTCCTTGTTATAGCCATACAATCAGTACCAAGGTTCATATTCAAGCAACAATTCAGTTTGAAGTTCATTGGAACAGCTAGGATTCGAATTGGGTAGCCTTCCAAAGACTTAGGTACCTGAGTTCGTCGTTGGAGCCAATTCAAGGAGAGTTCGTGCGTTCTTAGTTCGTAGCCTCCGTCAAAGTCTCGGTGTTCACTACAAGAATTATTGGTTTTTTCGGCCAGGAGTTTCCGGCGGATATAGATCCGCCGCAAAGTTACCGGCGGAATCTACGAATTTCCGGCGGAATTTATCCATCTGATAGAGACGCACGGATAGAGACGCACGGATCGTGTGCCTACGAGCACGGGTCGTGCGCCCCCATCTGATACGACAAGAACTGGATTTTTAAACACGCACGGATCGTGCGCCTAGTCGCACGGGTCGTGCGAATGTTTCTGAAACTTTCTACAATTTTAGGGAATAACGCACGGATCGTGCGCTTGGTCGCACGGGTCGTGCGTATCCTTCTGGAAACCTTCTGCAAATTGTTCAAAAACGCACGGGTCGTGCGCCTACACGCACGGGTCGTGTGAGACCTTCTGATCCCCAAATTCAAAGTACCTTTTTATCCATTCCAAATGATTCCAATCCTCTTCTAATCCATTCCCCATAGTTCCCCAACAATGTAAAGATTGATATCATGGAGTTAATCATATTTGATAGAAAACTTGTGTGTTATGAATGTGACGAAAACCGTACTTAGAGAACGCGTGAGAACACAAGTCAAGAAATGTTAACGGACCTTGAGTCCAATCATGTTAAGATACGAACTTCAAGTTCATCAAGTCATGTAAGCTAATTGATTGTAAGTCTAGAAAGACATAAAAACTCCCAATTCATGTAAACACAAATCAAGTTATTTTCCCTCGGGGAAAGGTAGATGGTATACCTTGTGTATATCGAGGATGACGATCCTCCAGTTATTAGCATACCTAGTGGAGGGGAGTCATGAATCCAAAGCTAGGACCCTAGCATTATTCGAATAGAATTTCGAATTGGGGTTTCCGTAGATATTGGGCAATCAAGATTGTCTAGCATTATATCTCGGGTTGTGCTAAGTTCAAGATAAAATATGATCCGTAGTCGCTCACTAGGACTACATCAGGAAAGAAATCAGAAATGTAACAAGTAGTCGCTTTTTAGGGCTACAAGTTACGAGTAAACATCATGTATTCACGTGGTCGCTTCTTCGGGCCACGAGTTCAGATTTAAGTATAATAAACCGTTAGAGTTGGTCAGGGGTCTCGATAGGACTCACTGAGATAATGTTTATCTCACCCTTCATATTTGTGGTTTTTACAGAGAAACAGGGGAAGGCCATGGCAACCAAGCACGGTTAGCTGGTGTGACTTGAGGAGTCCGGAAGTTTATGTTTCTTGCTTAGGCCCTTGTCCTTTTGTAGTACTTTTGTTATCGGTTGTATAACTATCATGTATAAGTTATAAATCGTTTCCGCTACTTTATGTTTTGATTATTGAACACCAGGATCATGTACAAGTCTTAAGTTTTGGAACTTAAGCATTTTCAGGAAGTTTATAAGGTTCAGAGAACCATTTGATATGTATTATCGAAAGTTTTAGATGTGTTCAATATTTCAATAATAGGAAGTTACTCTGATGTATGCCATTTAGTGCATTTCGGTGATTCGACATGTTAGAATTTATCGGGGTGTTACACTACGGACATCAATACGTTTTTTTTGGGTTTACTTTTGGAATGGGCAAAGTGTATTGAAAAGAGCTTTGCTAATTGGTCCCAAGAGAAGATGGTGTTTGATCTTAAAGTCCTGAACCATTCTGATGCCACTTTGTCAAGCGTTAATGGAAAGATTCGACACTTCATCTCCATTGGTACATTTCTGTATTGCATGCTTGTGTCGAATTGGTCGAGGTGCCTATCAGGGTCGCCGGTTCCATCATATATCTTCAGACCTCCAGAAGGTTTTTCGAGATACCTCGGAACTCTGTAGTTGTCGATGCTCGTTGTGAACAGGCCTTTGCGCTTGGTTAGCAATGGCTGTGGTTGAGCCTGAGTCAAGTGATGATGATCGGGATAGTCGTTTTACCGGCTTCTTGACCGTCGATGTGGTGACGTAGAAGCCAGAAATGAACGAGGGCGGTGATAATTTGCTGGATCTTCCAGATTGTTATACTGCCGAGCCGGAGGAGAACGGGAACCATTCCCTCGGTGATGGCGAGGATAATTTTGTGGATCTTCGAGATCGTCTAATTGTCGAGCCGGAGGAGAACGAGAACCATTCCCTCAGTGATGGCGAGGATAATTATGAGGATCTTCGAGACCGTCTAATTGTCAAGCCGGAGAAGAACGGGAACCATTCCCTCGATGACGGCGGGGGGGGAGACCAATGATAGAGCCTTCTCCTTGGTGGAGATCGATGTCTCTTTAGAATAGGATTTCTTCTTAAAAGGGGGTTCGGTTCTGGTGATTCCTGGTCCGGAATATCTCGTGCCTGGAGCCTTGCTACCTCGGCCTCGAGGCCAGTGAAGCGGGTGCTTCTTTCTTGGTTTACTACCTCCTGTCTGGCCAGCAATTGGACGAGTTGTTGAACAGCATCGGTTAGGGCCGGAAGTAATGGAGGGAGAGGTGGTAAATCGGTCCTGCCGGGGCTTACTTGTACTTGGGCAAGGTTTGGATTGGGGCATTGAAGACGTGCTTGGGTGGAATTGGTCAAGCTTTGAACATGGCCTTTAGGAGTTCGCTGAGGCTGAAGCCCGGGTACGACCGGTTCCAAAATGGGTCCGACAACAAAACTGGCCGGTTTTGAACGGAGTTTAGGTGCCATTGAGTATCAAGAAAATGAGAGAGGAACTAGAGTGTTTGGAGCTCCCATTGTGGTCGCCAATGTTCCGTACTGTACTTACGAACTTTATGATAAGATCGAAGTAGTTAGTAGGTGTTTTATCCTCGATGTGGTGATCTTAAAGTAACGACCTTGTTCGATCTTGAGATGGTGGTCTTTGTTCGATCTTGAGATGGTGGTCTTTGTTCGATCTTGAGATGGTGGTTTTTGTTCGATCTTGACGTGGCGGTGTTGTACCTGCAATTGAAGCTCAAGTCAGTGTTTGAGTAAATATGTGGTGGTTGGAGAAAAATTACTTACATTTATGAGTATTGAAGGTGGTATTTATAGAGTTTGTGTGATGTATGTTCTGACGATCTTGAGCCGTCAGATCACGCCGAGTTATCTGAGCCGTTGGTCGATTGGGCTAGATTTTCTGGCTATGGGCCAGTTTGTTATTGGGCCTTGCAGGGGGGTGTAAATATTGCTGAGGCCTTTTTACTTATTACCATAACAACATTCACAAGAAAAAACCGACATTAACCTCTACATAAAATTTGGCTTCTTACTCCCCTTCACTTTTTTTTTGTTTTTGAATATACTCCCCTTCACTTCATTATCGAGATACATGATACATAAACCTTTAGAATAAATAAAAAAGATTTTGTTTGTAATGTTGTAATTTTTTGGTCCACGACCGTTTTTGATGCCACTCTGGTATTTAAGGAGAAATGGTTTGACTGATCCAAAGTTTAGTTAGGAGCCAGGAGGTAAGTAAAGTTTGGTACAAGTTATTTAATGATTGAAATCGAATTCAGGTACTAGTCGAGTTTGTCCTTGTAATTTATATATGCTTTACAAAAAATCAGTTGGCTATTTGATCTTGAAATGATGGAAGAATAAAATGTCAAGCACAACTATACTATCTTGTGTCTCAATGTTTGCAGGGTTATTCCACCCAATTGAACTTTTTTAGTTTTTTCCACTCTTTTGTTTATTCTACAGCACTATCTCCAATGACGAAAATCATGAAGACCAAGACAATACATTGAATTAAGTTAATTTTAATTAATAATGATATAATTTAAATTTTATTCTAAAAATACCCTTTAGATTAAATGGTTCAAAGTGATCTTTCATATTCTTGTGACTGAAATTCTCCCCAATTATTCCTTGGTGTGCCAGTTTCATCCTTGCACAACAAAACCTTTCAAAAAGTAGCATCTGAGGTGCATTTTTCTCTACCAAATGACTACTTTGATTTTTGTTTTGTAAATTCAACTATATTTGATTACATGATTATAATCGATCTTCAAAACCACTCTCTTCATTTTTGTAACCCCTAGTATACTCTGTATTAGTTCTATAGTAGTGAATGTAGTAAA
The DNA here is from genome assembly GCA_039519185.1 of Astragalus membranaceus. Taxonomy (NCBI): domain Eukaryota; kingdom Viridiplantae; phylum Streptophyta; class Magnoliopsida; order Fabales; family Fabaceae; genus Astragalus; species Astragalus membranaceus. The sequence continues at coordinate 6,159,819 of CM076852.1, forward strand.
ATAGAAATTAGAGTTACTTCCTCTTATGAATAATTTTGTGCAATTGTGCTTGTGCATCACCATATTCCACATAATATCTTTGTTAATTGTAACTACATTACTGAAGATGTATCAACAAATAGTACAAAATCTTTTGGTTGTTCTATCTATACACTCAATTAAAAAATTATGTTCGTTACAAATGAATCAAATTTAACCAATATAAATCGTGAAAATTGGGCTAGTGCACGAGCCTCCGACCAGGTAAACTTTCTCAAAAGCGTAGAGTCTATTTCCAGGAAATGAACTCGTAACCAATCTAAATTGTGAAGAGCGGTCTGGTGCACGAGACTCCCACCAGATAGGATTTCTCACAAGCAATGAGTTTATTTCCGGGAAATGAAGTCCAGTGCTCGAGGCTCTCACCAGGCAGGGTTTCTCGCAAGCATAAAGTCATTTCCTGGGATATGAACTCCGGAACTCGTAACCAATATAAATTGTGAAGGGCGTCCTAGTGTGCACGAGGCTCCCACCAGGTAGGGTTTCTCGCCAACATCAAGTCTGATTCCGCGATATGAACTCATAACCGATATAAACTGTGATGTCCTAAAATGAAGAGACTGTTGTGCCAATAGAAATTCTCTGGTGTGAATGATCATGTGGTATGTAGAGATCATAAGGTGCCCACAAATAGTCAACAGAGCAAGGCCTCTTAGCATCAAGCCTTGTCCATGGCTTCCCTTTACCACTCCAATGCAACAAACTAACAGGACCAGGATGCAAACTCCTACAACTATTAACAACATTATCCCCACCAAGTCCATGTTGATTCCATCTATGTTCAATACCCTCAACATCACCACCAAAAACCATCAAAAAAGGAGGAAGTGAACCCAACTTATAAATCCTTCTCTCCTTTTGAATTTCCATCCATTTCTCAATCTTCCTTGTGTAATCACCTTCTCTCCACTTCATCAAATCCATTACCATCACACCAGTGTTAAAATAACAAGCCTTTTTTCTTCCTTCAAAGGCTTCAGAGAATTCAGAACTTGACCAAAACTCATAGGAAAAATATCTTGTGAAATTTGCATGACAATATTCAGGAGCAGCGATAACTCTTGATCCACTCAATGAAACTTTCCAAAGTTCTTGAATATCATCAACAACTATGATATCAGAATCTAAATAAATCACTCTTTCAACACATTCCTCAAGCAAATCAGCTAAGTAACTTCTTGCATAATTCAAGGGATTCTCTAAAGCTTGTCTTATTGAAGGAGAAATGAGATTTTCAACTAGTTTTTCATTGAAGACATAGACTTTGAATCTCAATGAAGGAAATGAACTATGAACAATCTTAGTAAACTCATCTTTGTTCTCTAATCTTGAATCTGATGCAATGAAATGAAAGAACAGATTTTGAGGACATGAAGTGTGTTTGAGAACTGAATGAACTGCAGCCATTGATCCTCTTAAGTAACTCCAATCAATGGTCATTGCAATATGAACAAGTGATGGATTACATTCCATTGGGACATTGTGTCGATCAACTAGAGTGCATTTTTGCTGGTTTCTGTATTCTGGGGCCTCTTTAAATTCCAAAAAGGTATCAACTTTGATAACCCCACTTTCATAGCTATTGCTTTTGATCTTGTTTGGAAGAGATCTAATAGCATTGGCTTGAAAGAAAAGCAATGAAGTTGAGAATATTATAACCACCAAAAGAGTTGATCTAGAAAGAAACATCACTATTTTACGAATCGAAGTGACAATGACTGAATCTGAGTGGTTTTAATTGAATTGAAAGAACAAGAAAGATTAATTTCAGCAGGTTTAATTGAATTGAAAGAACAAGAAAGAATATATGATAGTTTGAGAGATATTTGGATTCAAGAAAGTTAGGGAAATGGGTGAAGTGTATATAAATGGAGCAAATGGAACATAGAGAATTGAATTAACGCGTTTGTTATGATGTCATTGTCATGTGACTGAGTTAGAAACTTCAGCGGCTATGGTTGAAAAGTTGCCATTAGGAAACTTCTTAGGAGTTTCTTTCTTTCATGTAACTTTTAGCCTTTTGAATTATTCGTTTTGGTGAAAAATGTGAAAAATATTGTATTAATAAATAATAATATTCAATTAACCTCGGATTCGAGTTTAGGTTCAGGTAATTGTCCATTGAAGACAGAAATAGCATTGTGGCCACGTGCTTTGAATATATATGTGCAGACACGCAAACATTTTTGAATTCATTGGTTGGCAACACGCTTCGAACACATGTGTATGTTCAATGTTATTCCAGAATTTTCTTAGGAGACAAATATCCCTTACGGTATCTTTGGATGGAGGGTTTAGGAGGGAAAAAGAGGGAACGAGTTGATTTTTAATTATAATTTGATGAAACTATAAAATGTTTCTAAACAAAAATAAAGCATGATTAACAATGTTTTATGATTATTTATCATATTATTCTTTCGGTTTTTTAAAATCTCAAATAGATATTAAAATATATATCAAGCCATTCAAAACCCCCCGTCCCAAACACACCCTTAAAGAAAGGATAATATCTAAAAAAGTGTAATAGAAAATTAAAATTACCATATAGGTGCTGTTTGATAAAAAATTGTGGATAGGTGATAAGTTAATGAATAGCCGATAAACTTAGCCTATAACAAATGAACTGATAACGAATAATTGATAACAGATAAGCTAGCAGATTGAACTTAAGTTGTGTTTAGCAAAGCCAATCCGCTAGCTTATAGCGGATAAGCTCATTGTAGGTGTTTCGTATGACTAGCTTATAACATTTTTTCACTAGCTTATAGCGTTTTTTGAAATGTTAATTGAAATAGCGTTTGAGCTTATAACTTATAGCGTTTCATTTTTCTCTCATTTTTCTCCTTTTTAATTTATTAAAATTCCTAATTTATCCTCAATTAAATGAATATTCTCTCATTTTTAAGCATTAATTAAAAATGCTCATTTATGTTATTTTATATTTATAAGCTAGTTCAACTATTAATTTTACCAAATACTTTAAATTCAATCCGCTATAAGTTATCCGCTATAAACTAGCTTATCTGCTATCCACTCTTTTTTGCCAAATAGGGCCTTAAAGTGTTGTGTAAAATTAGCAGTTGAACTAGCGTATAAATATAAAAAAAAACTATATAAGCTAGTGAAAAATGCTATAAATTAGTGAAAAAAAACTAACTTGTCATTTCTTCTGTCTCTATCTCTGTCTCATTTATCTGACTATTGTAAGTTTGTCCATTTTCAATTGTCGCTAGGATAGAATGTCTCAGGGGGCTCCCTATTATTGCTTTGATTTTATTTGCTTTTTTGCCATGGGTATTTGTCTAGCTCCCCTCGAGCTCTCTTGTCATCTTTCTTTTTTCTTTTTTTAATAAATTCAAGGGGTTGTTCTCTTTATCCTTCTCGATGTTGCCTTACATCAGAAGGTTTTAACGAGACTTTCTTCCTTCTTTTTGCTTAAAAGAAGGCTTGCCGAAAAAAAGTGAAAAAAACTATAAGCTAGTCATACCAAATACTTATAAAGATATAAAGAGCCTATTCATTATAAGCAATCCGGTATAAGTACATTTATAAAGAGTGCTCTAACCCTTGGCCAACAACCTTCATGATCTCTTGGTGAGTTGTTGGTACCTTTAGAAGTGGCACAAGAATGTTATATTTGAACAAGGTTTTCAAAGACCATGTGACCATATATATAGTGATGGATCCAAAAAAATTATCAGTGGGGGAAAAAAAATCTATAATATTTTTTTTCAAAAAATTATTGTAAATTTTTATAAAATACATAATTTCATTACAGAATAATCCTAAATACCTAATTTTTTTACAAATTACATATCTAAAATGATAAGATTAGTACCAATTTATTCGCTTTTATATTTATTTTTATTTCTTGTGAATTTCCATACTCAATTTAAAAAATTATCTTATGAGGGTAACTCTTATTTTTTTATGAGGCAAAATAAGTTTGTTATACATATTTGTAAGCAAAATAATTTTTCAAGTCAATGATATTGAGACGTGGAGAAGACGTGGAGAAAACTATCATGAAAATGATAGTTTAGAAAGTCAACAAGAAAATAAAGTAAAAATGCAAGTAAACTCCTTAATTAATATATACAAAAAGGAAAAAAAAAACGAAGGGGCCCAAAAGCTTGCCTTACCTTACACAACGACCTGCCCATTTACACAATCATGTTGTTTGAGTGCCTTATTTTAATAGACTTCTTTGATGCATAACATGCCTTCAATTATAAGTAATATTTTGAGTTTAGTTGATTTCTTTGATTCTTTGATGCACAACACTAAGCATGCTTTTTTGAGTTTACTAGACTCTTTGATGCTTTAATGCATAACACTAAGCAGACCTTTAGTTGTAAGTATTAATTTTTGAGGTTAACAGCGTCATGTCTGAGTAATTAAGAAGATTTTGTCTAAAATGCAATTTTAGTCTTTTATGTTTCACCAAAATTTCAGTTTGATCATTTAACTTTTTTCTTAGTCACAAATGCTAACTAAGCAAGTCACGTCACCTGTTAACAGTGAACATGACATCTGTTAACATTAGTGGACGAAAAGTCACAAAAAAGATTATTTTGACACGAATTTGAAACATAAAAGACCAAAGTGAGACAAAATATATAAAAGACCAAACTGAAAATTTGGTGAAACATAAAGGGCTAAAAGTGCATTTTATCCGAAGATTTTACATGTGGTAGCTTTTGGGATGAACGGTGAAAACATGGCTCACCTATTAAATCGCTCGAAACTCTAATGACGATCAGCACAACCACTTGAAAGTGGAAGTTCAAGTTCTCATCATCACAATCGAGACCATGACTTGACTAGTGTCAATTTGACAAAAATAAGAGAAAATGGAAGAGTTGAATTTTGATGGCGTTAATTTTGGAGGTTTGGATGATCGTGGCTGCTGGTGTTGTTGTTATTAGCAGTAACTGAATTTGCTGGTTTTGTAGTCAGCATCTTTTCTCCTTATCAGTGTAAATTTCCACTTTTGTAATTTGGGGTACTCTTTTTCCTCCTCGGGTCTTTTTCCCATTTCATCCCCTCAAAAACACTATGATGCAGAGATGATGAAATGCATGCTAGCTAGGGAAGATGCATTTCCAGAAATAGTGAAAACAGTTTTTTTTGACATTTTCATTGTTTCTAGTTTCTACTAATACATATAATTGCTCACTTCATTGGTCTATTATCTCCATGTTAACAAGTTAAAATTAACATGAAATTTAGAAAATGAAAATATTTTCACAAAGTATCATGCTCTAACATTTCACAAAGATCATGAATATGACATGATCAAAATACAATTAAAATCATATTAATAATTAGTATGAAATCCAATTAATATTAAAAACAAATTCCAATGATAATGATGATACATAAATCCTAGCATGAGGAGCTACTGTAAGCATCAATGCATAGTCATTAGTATAACAATTACTAATGACCAAATTAAAATAAAGACACCAATCTTTCAAAAGTTAGCATTAGTTATTGTAGACACAAGAGTGTAATTTATCCAATTTACATGACTTTTCACCTGCATTGGCACAAAACTTCAAAAAAACAAACAGCAAGATGCAGACTAGATTAGTGTATAGTCATATGTGATTATGAGTATCAGGTAATTGGCCACATATAACTAGCACATTCAAAATCAACAAATCAATAAATACAGCTGCACTGCATCCATTTGTCCTTACTTCCTTGAGTATCAAGCTCTATAGCACCGACACTTTCAGTTGAAGATGTGTCCGGTGTCCGACACGTATCGTGTTGGACACCGACACCGAACACTTCAGTTACTTGTATTTTTCAAATTAAAACCGGTGCATGTCGTGTCAGGTGTCCCTGTCAGTGCTTCATAGGTATCAAGGAATGAGGTCCAAACTATAATACCGACACAGACATGGACACGACACTGACAAGTAGATACCAATAATAATTTGAGAAAACGGAAGTGAATAAATATAACCGCACGTGTCGGACACCAAACACATCTTCAATCTGAAGTGTCAGTGCTACATGAGTTTCAATTTTCAAAGTAAAATTAGTTTTTGTTCTCACAATAACAGCATTAAGTTTCCAGCATTAACATATGACTAAAAAACAATGATAATGCAAATCAGACTCAATATAGAACAGCAAAATAGAAAGGGGAAGGGACTATAGATTAAGTTATCAGAGAAAGAGAAAACATTTACATGATATTTCCAGAAACAGAATCTGTCTTCTAAGACCTGCATGACATGTAGAAAGATTTGGTTCTTATGTTGAATCCAACATTCCCATCTACATGATGATCATACAGTTTTCTACATCCCGGACATCTTCCATCCGCCTCGACGATCTTTTTATGACAAAAAAGGCAGAGATGAAATCCACACGAACAAGGAAGAAAACTAGAGTCTGTCACATCTAAATCCTCATAACATATAGGACATTGAGAAGGTTGTGAAATGATTGTTTGCCATGTCCAAGATACAGTTTTGTGGTTACCACGCCATTTCGAAATTAACGGATTATGTTGCTTTGAGAGGTTTGGCAAACAGCTCGGACGAAGAGCATCATTCGGTTTCCATGCTTGACAGTTTATATGTGATTCAGGAACTACTGATATGAAATCTTTTTTGGACTTCATAGCAGCTTCTGAATTAGCATAAGAAGACTGCTTATCATGTTCTATAGGAAACTCTTTTTGGTTCAGACCATTGCTGGCTACCCACGGAGTATCCCAATGGAGTGCTGGTTCTATAAGAAGCTCTGAAACAATGGAATGCTTATTAATATCATTTGCATATAAAGCATCGGCCACGGCCTCCCAATCATCGAGGCATTTGTCGTCGTTTTCTTCTCCACTGACACTTCTTGAACAACAAGTACTGCTGCTACCGCTGCTGCTGCTACTACTCTCAGGAAAACCATTTATTGACTCGTTGTGATCATAGGTACTCTGAACACGGTTGTCGATCGTGGACTCGAAATCGTTCCCCCGGATGTGTGTGGATTCAATATCCTCTCCTTCTCTCCTCTTGTTTTCCTTGTATGATGATGGATTCTCCTTGTTGGCAATGTGTTTAGATGATGGACAATAATCATCTCTTCCATTTGAGTCAATGTTGCATCCTTTTTTGACTAAACACACAACAATATAACCAACAATGAACAAATAAGTAATGAAAAAAGTTACCAACTTTTAAAGGATTTTGAGGCTATTCATAAATAATGTTCATACCATGTTTGAATTTTAAGAAATTGGTACTCTGAATATTTCTTACAATTAAATGTTATGAGATTCTGATTCTTAAGAAAAACTTACCGAAACATATAATGCATTATTAGAAATGAGTTTTAAAAACAAATATATTTTGTTAGGAAAAAATCCTAGACAATCAAGCTCAAAATCCTTATATGCATGGCAACATTCAACATTTATGGATGGGAAAAAAGAAGAAAAAATTTTATAATTAATTGATTCATCAAAGAATAGAAAAACAATATATGAACAAATTTCCAAGTAAAAGGGAAGATCATAACATAAAGTTACCTCTAGAAAGCCATTGTTCACGTCTAACATCAAGCTTGATTTGCTTCAATTTTGCAGAGCCATTTGTCTGAAAATTCACAATGTCATAATTCAATAAAAATAAACAAAACCAACACAAAAACCATTGAAAAAATGAAAATTTCCAAAACAGGGAAAAAATTCAATACCCTTGGAAACCATAAGCCAATAAAAAGCATAAAAAAATGAATATCACAAAATCACAAAACCATGAAATAAAATGAAGATTTTGCAGTAGCAAATAAAAGAGAGAAAGGAATAGAGAATTTGATACCCTTCGAACCCAACAAAAGAAAATGCAATGCAATTTCAAATGGGTGGACAAAAAATCATATCTTTAGCTAAATGGGTTGAAAAATATTAGAAAACAAAAATGGGTTTTGCATGTGAAAAAAAAATGATAAGATAGAGAAAATAGGAGAAAGGTGTAGAAGAAAGATACCCTCTTCTTTTTGGAGGAGAGAGGAGGATCAGAAATGGAACCAGAAGCCATTGAATTGAAACGATAGAGAATGTGATAAAAAAGGAAACAGAGAGAGAGAGAGAGAGAAGAAAGGAGGAGGAGGAGATAGATAGGGAGGGAGTGGATGTTACAAATTGCTGGTTTGATTTCTCTTCTTCAGTTTTCCTGTTTTGTTTTGTTTTCATATATCATCAACACAACAACAACAATGACAAACATTCATTTCTCTCTACGTGGCTGTGCATTTACCATAATGTTCATATATTATATAGTTTGCACTTTTTTTTACATAAAATAAAATTGATTGATTTTATTTTCTTTGAAAATAAAATGGGGTGATTAAACAACAAAGGGCATCTTTATTAGTAGGTGACAAAACAGATTGGGCCAACGGGTTGGCCCGTCTAGCCCGCCAACTTGTCGGGACACAAGTTGGTCGAGGCGAACCAGCCCGCCAAATTTAAATATTGATATTTGGTGACTTGGTACTTAAAATTAATAAAATTTCAAAATGGTTTTCTTCATTGAAAATCACATTAGTTTTTTTGGGTGGACCAAGTTAACTATTGAAAATGGTTTTAGAAGACTAATATATTAATAAAGACTTTTCAATTTTATAAATGATTTTGAAATTTTATTGATTTTAAGAGTAAATTATTTGAGTATTTTAAAGACTAAATTGACGATTCACTCTTTAATTTTATTTACAATCTTGTTTAGCTTTTGAATTATGGTTTTTAGATAAAGAAGAAGAGAAAGAATAAAGACTTTTGAAATATGATTATAATGTACAATAACTGATAATAATATTTTTTTTTTGGTTACAGATAGCTGATGATAATTGATACATGAAAACTATTTTTAAGAGATAATTTAAGATAAGAATTAATCCTACAAGATAAAATTAAGAATATCTAACATAATATGTCAAAATATTATAAGATATTTTATATTCTAACAAAAATAATGAATTTGGTTCCATTTTTTAAAGAATGAGAGAAGAATTATCTTAGCTGTCTTTGGAAATATAAAATATATACCTACTATTTTATTAGTTTTAGTTCTGTTTTCTCATTGGTGTGTGAAATCAAATTCATGTCAAAGATTTGTGGGCTCTTTTCTTATTTTTTAAGTCATATAAATGTTATTGTTTCTAGAAAAAGGTTTGTTTCATGTATTATAGAAATACGGGTTAAACTTCTAAATAAATATCTTACACACAAAATTATATAACGAAAGTAATTACTCTATGTTGACAACCTTTTTCTCAAAAAAATTGTAGGACAGATAGAACACTTTTTTTGACAAACGACAGATAGAACAATTGGAGCTGCTAATGATAAAAAAGAACAATTTGGTACAAATATTCTACAAATATATAATGAAACAACAAACTATTTACAAAAGGAATGGAATCCATGCATGTGACCTCAAATAGATTACACATTCCCATGTATATTCCCCTAATCCACTTTCATGTAAAAATAAAAATTCAAGTACACTATGAAAATAAATAAAATTTTGTGATTTTGTGAACCTTAAGGTTCCTAAATTGTCACAACAAGACACTTTATAAACATAAATGTATGTATGTGAACTCTTCAACATGAATATACAATTTACGACGATGCCACCAATTTGCGAAATCTTTCCTCTCTCTCCCTACGAGACCGAGAAGATGTCGTCTTTGATGCCATTCGTCTTTTTCTTCTTGGACGGAAGAAAAAATCTTGTGTGTCGAGAACATAAGAAATCTGCATATGCAACTAGTGAATAAGGAAAGTGTGCCTAAGAGGGTAGACCAGATGTAGAATAGTACTATAATAGTTAGGAGTAGAAGAAACTAGTAATACTATAGGACATTAAGAGAGATTTAAGAACTAATTAATCTAGTGGGAAAAAAATGATTTTTAGAAACAAAAAACAAAAGGGTAAATAGTCATTTTGGTCCACAAATGTGTGAGGCACTGTCATTAGTCCCCGAATGTATCAAAACTGCAAACACACTCCTAAGGGTCTCTTTTGAAAGTAATTTTATGAACTAAATTGACAAAAAAACACATTTGAGGACCAAGGGTACCAAACAAAAGACACATTTAAGGACCCAAATGACTTACTAGAGAGACACTTGGAGATGTATTCGCAGTTTCGATACATTCATGGACTATTATGACAGCGCCTCACAGAGACTAAAATGGTTGTTACCCAAAAAAAAATAGATTGCCTTGTCAATGTTAGGGGCTTCAAATTCTACCCTAGACAATCAACATTAGAATTCAGTGGTTCATAATGGCATGTAAAAACTAAGATGCTACAAGAACTAAGGCATTGATTAAAGGTACACTTTAGCATTGCATGGATACTACTAACTACTAACTAGTTATTATAATTATAAATAAAGCAGTAGACTGCAAAAATGGATAAGCCACAAGTACAAAAAAAGGAAGCATACCTTGGATGAGTTGCAAGCTATCTTACATTCCAATCCATTAATTACTTTAACACCTTCCATGACAGCACAAATAGCAGAAAGCTCATCTAAGTCTCCATATTTGCGTTTGTTTCTGAGTAGATCAAATTAAAAAGCAGAAACTTGTGCATTAACTAATTGAAAATGATTGCCAATATATCCACCTAGCTAAAAGTGTGCAGCAATATATCCCACAAGCAAAATGTTAAAGCCAATGTTAGCAAATAAAAAATTATTTTGTATTGGTAAAAGACTTTTTAAAGAAAAAATAAAGAATTTAATGATATTTGAACCTATAATTCTTACATCATAAGGTAACTGTCATTCCCCCTTGTGATCAAGGGGACGGAGAAAAATACAAAACCAAAAAAAATTAATCTTGAAGAATTTTTACCTTTGGAGTACAATGCCTTGAGGTTCCTTTTTGCCAGGTAAGACAGACAGAAAATCATTGTGCAGATAAAAAGAAAAATTCGGGTCGATAGAAACTGCAGAAAACTCAGGCTTTTCAATCATATTGTCCATGAGCTGGATGGACAGCTGAGAGGGGATAGAGGACTGTAATAAAATTTCAAAGGAAAATAACATTAATCGCACATGATAATTTATCAAGAGTCAAGAAAAAATTCTCCTAGTTACAAATCTGTTGAGGGAAAAGAATCACAAAGAACTTACACTTTGAAAACGATATATATTCTCCTCGTGAAGGATGACATGTGCATTTGCATGATATACCGAATCATTTAATTTCCTAGGTGTCCGAGACTTTTCATACTCATATAATTGAAGAAGCTTATTGTCTACTTCGTCAGTCGCAACAGTTTGAAGCTGCAGTAAACGTATACAATTAGAACCTTAAAAGGAAAACATGTCATAAGCATGTATGATATAAGACAGGTAAATAAAGGAACATACCTGTCTGATCAATTTATATATCAGCTTGTCCAATGTGAATAACACATAAGACTGGTTCCCAATAATTGCTCGACATTCATCTTCAAACTTTGAATTTTCGGCAGATCCATCGAGCAAGTTGTACAATGCATTCATAAATCTATAAAAAAATATGAACAATCAATCAATCCAAAAGTGGGAGCATTCTAATATGGGGGAGGGGACTTGAGATAAGTTGTGAAAAACTGAAAATGTACCTTGAATAAGGATCTTCTGGGGAACTAGCATCTTTTGCTTTCCATTTCGTTTCAGCACTCATAGAATTTGTTCTTGCAGATAAGATCCTTTCATAAAGAAGCTGCCAAGTTCAAAAAGAATATGACATCCACACAGGAAAAAAAATCAATATAACATACCAAATATTAACATTATCCTTACTTGATGAAGCCTGAAAAGCACATAGAAATCGTCATTTCCGTAAAACACCCTTGAATCCTTCAGTTCTTCAACAGATGAAACTGCTGAAACATGCTTTGTGAAAGGCTTCACAGAGGAAAGGAACCTCTCGGACAACGGCAAAGATGAGCCATCTCCTCCAGCTTGTGCATCACACATCCCTTCGGCTTCACCTTCACTCTCAGCCTTACCATCAACATCATCATGTTCTATATCTTCCTCCTCCTCATGATCTTCGCGGGAGCATTCATCACCACCAGACTCACTGCCTGAGACATCTTCACCCGCTTCAGAAACATTTTCACTGTCCTCATCATCAGCATCTGCATCATTATCGCCTCCAGTTTCTGGACCGTGTTCGTCCTCTCCATTTCTAGACTGATATTTCCTTCCATCACTATCATGTTTCGACTTTTCTATTGATTGCACATTTGAATCTCCATAGGCAATAAAATTATCCTCCTCATAGTCACCATTTGGGGATAATTCACCCTCTTCTTTTTCAATTTTGCAAGGCTCGGAAGATTCTTCATGGCTTTTAACTTTACCGTTTTCAATTAGCACCCTGTTGGCCACCGGTACTGAAGTAGCAGTGTTACATCCCTGAAACACAAAGATAAGCAGAAACACACCTACTTCAATTGAACATAAATCTAAAATATCCATTTTGGTTTCAGAGAATGGGAAAAGAAAAAACAAGAATGAGAAAGCAAATATGTCAAAACAGATGATTAAGTACATTTGCAAAAATGGCCTAAACTGAGAACTCATACCTCCACCAAAGGTACATTAACACTCTGAGGCTTGGCTACGGAGTCGTCAGCATCAGTAGGTCGAGGTGGAGTAAGGACACGGCCTTGAAATATAAACAAAACTTAGTATTCCAACAACAATAAAATTAATTTAAAAAAGTGATTTGAGTAAAACATAAATAGAAAAACCAAATTCACAGATGACATCGATTTCACAACTATATTATTGTATTCAGACCTGGAGACATATCTAAGGCGGTTCTGTTCAGGCTGCTTTCTCCTCTAATTGCAATAGGTGTATTGTTTTTCACTCCTTGTTCATCAGAGGCAAATTGTTTACCAAACCCTGATGCTTTATCAGTGCATTCAACATTTTTCTGCCCTTTATCCAACGACAGATCATCTCTACAAACAAGTTCGCCACCAACAGAACCATTTTCTTTATCATTGGCTACTACACTAGTTCGGTGAATGGTTTTCACTTCGGTTATTCTACCCTCAACTTCAGTCTTGTCAGATTTTGGTAACCGTGAATTTATTGACATCGAGTCTCTGTGAGGGCTTTCATCACCTCCTACATTTGGTGCAACAAAATTGCGAACATTATGGCCCGCTTTCCTGTCCTCTACCCTTTCTGTCCCATGTGATTGGGAAGTAACACCAAGCATTGGCTCCAAGAAGGTACTCCAGAGCCTCATAATTTTATTGAATAATTCTTTACTTGAGAATACCTCCTCACATGAATAACGAACAAGTTTATACAGGTCCTCATGAATTCCAGTATCAGAATATTCAAATTCCAAATGTGGCATTAGAGGATGTTTATTTCCAGCAGCAATAGACTGAACGATGTCATCCTCTTTCTGTTGTTTCTCTTTAATTTCTTTAATCTCAGTCACCAAAGCTGCATATCACCAAACACAGAATATTGCAACAGATTAATTAGAAGATAACACCAAAACTCAACAAAGTATAATATGCATAATACAATCTTTAGCTTTTATAAGATTGTTACTAATAAATTTTATTGGGTGGTCTTACATGAAATAATTGTGCCAATAAGCAACTTGGAATGTTACTAATCATACAATCTTAAGACTTCCCACATGAGCACTTCCGCCGTGCTTATGAAATGGCTAGTTTCAGAATATTTATTAAACCAATATTTATTGCCCAGAGAGCCAGAGAAGCATCTATCAGTGATGGCATCAATGCTTCGAGAATTATAATCAATCGAACTCATGGCAAGTCAAAGAAATCAAATCCACAATAAAAATTATTAAAATAAAATCAATCAGAAATCATAAGCATCTTTGACATGCTTCTACTCCAAAATATGTATTATTTACAATACCCGATATCACAATATCAGTCATTGTAGCCATAAATGTTGTCAAACTCGAGAGTCTACAAACAAACTTGTGAAGTCCTTATAAACTCAACTCTTAGACTGGACTTGAAAATACATAAAGGACTGTCTGGTGGCCAAGATAAGGGAGATAGAATAGGATAGGTTATCATATCATATCTTAATCCGTTGTTTGGTCACCCAATAGAATGCGATTAGTCAATTCTAACAAACAACTTATCCCATCTTATTCTCTTATTAAAATTTTATCTTAGGATGGAGGTTGGGTTAGAATCCAATAAAATAGGATCTAAAAATCATTTCCAACCCTTAGCCTATTCTCACACTCTCTCTCTCGTCTCCCTCTCCTTAAGACCATCCGCTATGTTGTCAAGCCCAGATAGTGGAGCGAAGCGGTCGACCACGAAACTTGAATGTCTGCTATTATAATATTTTTGATATTTATTTAATAATCAATAATTGATACTATATACAAATGTTTATATATAGCAATAAATATTTAAGACTATAAATAATTGATACTATATAAGAAAATTCTATTTATGTTCATAATTAACAAAGAAGAAAAACAGAATCATGGAGGGATAGACCCAAATAGAGAAACAATTTTTCATTCAGAGGACTTAGGCTTATCGTTGGATTTTTAAAAATCCCATTATGGAAACCCTAAAGAAGTCCATCATGCCGTACCCTAAAACTAGTGTCCTTTGTATACACCGTCTTATCTTCTACTGCCACAACCTACTTGCCATTATTGTACATCTGCTCCTCCTCTTTCATTTCTTCACATTTTTTTGGTCTTCTTCCTTCTTACTTCTTCGTTTGTTTCTTCTTCGTACGTGAAGGACCTGGCCACAAAACACTAAGTCGTGGTCAGAATTAGATGAAAACACCAATGTCGAGGCCATTTTGCAAACGAAAGATCATGATACTGACCGCTACACGGAAGCACAATGCATCAGTGTTATGCATCGCAACAAGGTTCCAATGTGCACTACTATTCCACGATAGCCCCGCAATTGACTACGTAGAGCATTCTTCGTCCCCATTTGCACAAGCACTAGTGACATCGTCTTCGTCTTTGAACATCCTTGAAGCAGTAAAGCCCTCTTCCTTTCCTCTTTATTGGAAACAACTCAGGTCCCACATTGACTACTCATAAGGCCAAAAAAGAACTTATAAAAAATAGATGTCCGACACCTCAAAAACCATTTTTGTGAGGTTGAGTTATGCCAAAAACCTAAGATGGTATCAAAGCCTAGATCCATCGGCCCACCAACCATATTATCCATGCATCAAGCCAAATAGTTGGGCATGGTATATAAGAAAAAACCCAATTCTCACATTGACTAGAGATAAGGTCTGAAAAGAGTTTATATAGAATGGCACCCCTCAGCTTACAAGCAGTTTATGTGGGTTTGAGTTAGGCCCAAAATCTAAGATGGTTTAAGAGTCTATCCTAGATATATCGAGCTACGCACCATATTATCTACGCATCAAACCCAATAGTGCTAGGCATGAGGGAGTGTGTTGGGAAAACCCAAATCCCACATTGACTAGAGATAAGGTCTAAAAAGCGATTATAAAGAATGGCATCTGTCAGTTTACAAGTCGGTTTTGTGAGGTTTAGTTAGGCCCAAACCTATGACTCTTGGACCGTGACCGCCGCAATGCCCTTAATTCGCCTTTCTTTGCTCCATCTTCGGTGGTACTCTGCCACACATCATTCACATTACGATTTAGTCTTTCCAATTCCCATTTGTATGTTACACAAACACCAAGTTTTTTGTGCTCCCATCTCATAAGCAATGTTCAGTTAGTGCTATTGGTCTTTCCTATATTTTCGTTGATACACTCTAGGTTCTATAAAGCGTACTAATTAATGCTGGATTTTATATGCACCAATTCTCTTTTGCTGGTCAATAAATTTTGCATTAATGTTGATATACACAGTTAATGTTGATACCCAAATATGTTCATCGACACAACATTAATGTCGATTCACAAAAAAATTGCATTAATGCGGATACACAATTTTGCGATATGACTTGACAAAAATTACTTTTACGAATTTCAATTAAAAAATTTCTACTGATATATTTTCAAAATTTAAAATAATAATTTTAACTGGATACAAGGTTTTACAAGAATTACTATTAAGCTTAATATATTATAGAGTTAAATAAAACTCATGAGAATATTACATATTATTTTTGAAAATTCATATTTAAATTTTTCATAAGGGTAATTTTGGCATTTCAAAATATATTGTTTTACCATAATTTGGTTCGTTCAAACACATGGTTGGATAATATAATACTAGCTAGTTTGTTATCTAATGTACAACAAACACAGTAGGATAAGAGCACATCAAGTTCATATCCTATATCTTGTTCTTATCTAGATATCTTATTTTGTTTGTCTCTACTCTATCATCTGATTACCGAATGGGCTCCAATAGTTTACCCAATGCAAAAATTATATTTAGAATAACCACAATAATAGAGTTAAAACCATAGATAAATGGATAATCAGAACTGGTAGTTTTGTTGCAAAACTTGAATGCTAAAACAGGGTACCAAACCACTGATAAAAGATGAAATAATTATTCTCTACTAATAATTTGAATTTGACAACAATAGTAAGCACCAATGTTTCAATATCTCTGGAAAAAATTGCCTAATTAACCCATGTAACTTCCAATGCAAGGAAAATTACTTGTTTCTACACCGCCTTAATGATGCATGTTCATGCAACTCATGGCAAGTTCAAGAAACCAGATTTACATGAAATAGAAATAATAGCAAACAAACTTGCAATTCAATCATTATTTTTTAAGATTAACTTACATTTTGTGCTCAAGTTCTTTGAATCTTGTTGCTTGAAATAGAAGCTACGATGATCAAGTGATTTGTAGTGATTTTTAGCATAAATTTCAGCCCAAACTTTATTGAAATCTGAACGACACTTGCTCCACTCCTCCTGTTTCTGCTTCAATCGGGTCAATATTACAGGCAAAGCATGAGTGGGGTTCTTACGCAGTATGTCTAGGACGTCAAGACCATGGTCACCATAAAGACGTTCAATGCATCTTAAATTTAGAACTGCGTATATGAAGCATCATAAAAAAATCAATTCATAATGCTCTAATAATTGAGAAAATCAGATTACAGCGACCAACATTTTAAACTTAGATTATTATGATACAAACCAGTGAAGTGATCATCAATACGATTCAGACTTTCCATATTGATCTTATTTTCATTAATGTTGTTATACAACTCCTCTGCTCGCTTAGCAGCCGAACTCACAGACTCCAATAGCATATCCAGCTCAAACCTACATTGGAAATAACAATGTCGTCACCAATAACTACTGTCAAAACATTTTATCCTAAAGCAAAAAAATGACCCCAAAATGAACACTGCATCCAGTATACAAGACAGATGATGGAATCAAAGAACTATAGGATCCAAGTAAAGGAAGGTGACAACAATACGAAATAATGAACTAAAGTTTTACCTGTCATCTTCACATCTGAACAAGCTTTCTTCGTATTGATTCCTGCGCATATGTTTGAAAGAGTAATCCTCACTTCCTGAAGTCACAGATACCCAGTGATCATTCAATACTTGGGCACCGAGCTCAGATCGCTGACTAGCCGTAGGAATTGGATACTGCAAAAACAAAGTATGAAAAAATTCCACAAAATATTCGAGTATTTGACAATGCTAACAAGAAAAGTAATAAAATTGAAGTTATATACATCAGCAGGTAGAAGCCGGTAGCTGGGAGTACAACGTTTGCAATCACTAAGGTCAAGTTCTTGAATGGATTTTCCCATGTATTTCTCCTTGTGTCTTTCCTTCTCTTTAGCTGCGTCCATCTCACGCTTATGTTCTTTGTCTTTGTCCTCCAACTTGGATGGTCTTGGTAAATGACCATCAGTAGACAGTGGCTCTGAAATCAACATGTTAGTAACATTAAAATTGACCAAATGGAACGGAAAATAAATTGTAATGCAGTCCCTCCTCCCCTAAACAAGACAAGGACAAAAGAAAATAAGCACAAGGAAAAAAACGCATTGTATGTTGACCTACTTTTACTCATGACACCAGCAAGGAACCCATCTGCAAAAACAAAAAATGCAAAACAAACCTCAAGGCATGAGAAAATAAAATAAAATAAAATAAGAATAAGAATAAGAGTTGAAAAACAATTACCAATATTTTCACAACGCTCCAGGAAATCATTGAATTCATCCATGAGATCAGAATACTTCCCAAGTAAATCGGTTACCTGAAACGTAAATTTTGAAATGATAAGCTAGAGGCAATAGAACTCCCCACTATTGAAGTTCCATCATGCTTGCAACATAATTTTAAATTCAAGTTGTACTTATAAGAGTGGTAACATTTTGAGTTATTAACTGGAAATATTTGATATATCCCAAGTACAAACCAAACTGACAACCACAGACTAGGGTCGGGATCTTACAAAACTATGTGCATACAATCTAATAAGGCATAAACTAAATATGTCAGATTATAAATGAAAATGCAATATAAAAATTATATTATATTCTAATACACTTTGGATACTGCAGCGAAAAAAAATGTGAGACTAGATCAGAAATTCAAAAGTTGACTTGAATATAAAAGACTATATGACAGATGAATAAAGCCTTGCTCTTTATGTTTATTAACAGATCTTGAAAACTGTAATATAAATGCCACTGTCTATCGGTCCAACACAAGACCAGCATTTTTCTGTGACCCTAAAACCTTCATACACATTATGCAAGCCCCAATCATTTTCTTTCTGCTAAATGATTGGCATAATTAATGGCACAAAATTATACCAACTATTTTGTCCAAATTAGCATACAGTTAAAGCATTGAGTAGTAATTTTATATTGTCTTCTAGGACTAGAATATTGAGACAACCCCTACAAACTAATTTCCATACTTTAATTGACAAAACTATATAAAATTCCTATATAACAAAGGGAGTAACATAACTAAAATGATTCAATATCAGCAAAGTTACACAAAAATGACGCATAGGAGTGAAGGCAGATGGATGTCTTCCAGCGTGACTTTAAGCATGCAACACACAGAAGTAAGCACATACCAAATTTTGCAAATCGTTCCTTTTTATTATTCCATTGCTAAAAATGTGAAGGCACTTCAAGAATGTTTGGTAGTCATCAGCGCTGTTCAACTTCTCCTTAACTTTCTCGCAGAAAATGAATGCTTGACTGTACATGCCTGGCATGAATACAATAAAATTGTTAAACTCTGAATTTCGGAGAGATTATAAACTATTTCTGATTTCATTGATTTCTCAAATCTTGATTGAATGAATCCTACAACTGAGAACTCCAAAATATATTATATAGGTGGAGTTAGTTAGATCTACTCATGCTAATCCTAACAGAATCTAACAGCTACTGAAGTGAGATCTAACCAACTGATTATCTTCTCAGTCAGTTAGTTACAAGAATTAATATGCTGCGGGTAGTGCAGGGAAAGAGGTACTGGAACAGGTCCTCTAATAAAAATTAATAAATACAAATAAAAATCAAAAGTTTATAAAACTATATAGGTCAATATGATGATTCAGTCATATTCCTTCCAATTTTGTATTTTGTATTGTTTATTTGAAATCAAAGAAGAAAGCTAGTAATCAAAAATACTGATAAAGGAAATTCAAGAACTCCAGATGGCTCCATTTAATCATCAATCATGGATCTAGTTTTTTAGCACTAAATATGATGTCGCAACTTTCAACACAGTGGTTCTAATAGTAAGACTTATGCATCTCAGAACTAAAAAAGGGCAAAAGATACGACTATTAGAAATACTGCAAGTCATATTTGATAGTTTCATAACAACTGATCTTTATACACTCTTTCTCTTACATATTTCTCCTGTTAAACCAGCTACAACAACTGCACTGGTTTCCTCTGTATCAACAGTTTGATTGTTTGAGAACAGAGAAAAGTAATTATAGTTTCCTTTTCTCTTCTCCAGGTGGTGCTTTGTTTCACTATTGCCAATAATTACACTATTTTATAACACAGAAACACTACAGCATATGAAGGCATGACAACTTATGGGCAAACTAAATTAACTGTATGAATCTAAAATGGAAGAAATATAGATCATGTGTTCAAGCAACATATTAATTAAAATCAAAACATGATAGCTTACCCTTCAGTGCATCTTTGTCATCATGAGAAGCAAAGTCAGAAGCCAACCCATAAGCTTCAGTCTTTTTAACAGATTTCTTTTTGTCAGGAAAGCGTTGTGAGTTCAAATCCCTGCTGTTATCAAGATCAGGTTCTCTCTCATCCTGATCGCGAATTCTTCTATCCCTACTCTCACGTTTCCTTTGTTCCTTGTGCATGTTCACCATTGTTTTATCATCATCCAGCTCAGGGCGCTCAACACTCAGATCACGATCATGAGAAGGAAATCTGTCCCGCCGATAACGTTGCTGTAAAAATAAGTTTGTAAGCCAATAATTAAAAGAACAAACTACAAAATTTGTATAAGGGGGGAGAGGAACATTCTTATTGCCTTGTCTACTTGCATTTGCCGTATCATGGGTGCCATCAAACTCCGCTCATTAAAGCGCTGCAATGGATTTCGACCAAATGGAGCATGCTGTGTGGAAGGTGCTGCAGAAGTATCTGGTAAGAACCTCGTGAACTCCTCAAGCAAATCTCGATGGTCCTTAAAAAGGGTAGCAACCTAGAGATTTTAAAAAAAAATGGTACAAATTTCAACCCAAAAGTTTGTTCAAAGAAGATAAGAAAACATGAACAGAGTGCAATAAACAAACTACAAAGCATATTACCTCACTGTAAACTTCACCGATGTCTTTGTGCTCTTTGCGGTACATATTCAAAATGTCCAAGAATGATTTGTAAACATGCTCGTCACTTTGGAATCGTTTCTGTCAAAGAAAAACAAACCAATTATGCCTAGGAATCAACAATATCAGTAAACTCACTAACTAACTGAAAAGCACATTCACCTTTATCTTGTTCACAAAACTAATAGCTTCTTCAAATTCAACTGTTTTCTTCGGAGGAGCCTCATCCTCATCAAGCGTTATCTCATATCCCTTTGGCAGGAAAGTGTTAAATCCAAAAATCAAATTGTTGTGTCCCTTGAATAGTTCCTTCACCCTTGCTATGACACCAGCAGTGTCAGTCCTGGAAAGGACCAAAGAAATATATTCAGATCCATTGACTCTTTAGGCACAAAAAATCTGCTTTTCAGAATCTTTATATAGCATAAAAAAGTTAAGAATTTACCTTTGGGCCTTGAAATCTTTCATGACCTCAAGGAACATGTCATATTTTTCTCTTTGATCTTGAAACATGTCTTTCACTTCCTTCAAATAGGACAAGGCATCATTGGTAGTCAGTTTCTGGGAAGAAGATAATCCCCCACCACCTCCTCCCCCGCCGCCATTACCACCACCACCTCCTCCTCCGCCACCACCACCTCCACCTCCTCCTCCAGGGACTAGGGCTTGGCCATAGCTTCATACACAAAACACAATCACAATCTCAGATACCCAGAATATTAACAACAATAGCTTGCTAATCTCTACAAGATACCTAATGCTCTACTTGTTCAATCTTCACACTATCAAAATTCAGAACATTCTGTGGATGAAAAAATTGGAGTCCACAAATGCGTGCAATTGCAAACAGTACTTCAATCCATCTTCTAAGTTAATCAACAAGATAATTGCAAATTTGCAACACTACTCATATTACTTGCCAAGTAAGATTCATACAAAAAAATTATGCAGATCAAAATGTTTTGACCATATCCAAACACATCAATTCCATCTAACCAATGATCTCACCAGATAACTAACTCCACAATCAATTTAAGTTAAATTAAATATAACCCTAAGAATCAAAATTCAACAGTAATTCAACATCATAAGTGAAAGGCATGAAATTGGTTTCTACATAGGTTTAACCTTCATTTTCAAAGTGCAAATTAGGGCACACAAGTAATTCCAACACAAAATTGGATGACCACAAAAATAGGGCAAAACAAAAAATCAAAATTTGAAAGAAAACATACGAATCACCACGTGAAGAACTAAAGGGGCGTTTGAATTGAGAACCAGAACCAGAGTAAATATCATCTCTGGTCCTCTTCATCCCTGCAAAACCATAAAAAAAACACAATTCAATTGATTTAAACAACAACATCAATGACAAAAACAAGAACAATAACATTGAATTGAAGAAATAACAAGATAACACAGATAGTAAAAAAGGGAAATAAAATTGTTCCTTACCGGTTTCCCAAATTTTCCCCAGGAAAATTTGCTGGGAAAAAAAGTCGAGTAGATAGATCTCTTAAAAGATAAGAAGAAACAGTGAAGAGAGGGTTTGATCGGAGAGAAGAACAACACAGAAAAGGTTATGAGAACAAAAATCAAGAGAGAAAAAGTTCCTTGTGTGTCTCTCTCTTACGTTGTTTACGTTAGAAAATGAGGAATTGAGATGAAATGAAAGAAAAGAGAGAGAAAGAAAGAGTTTTGGGGTGGGAAAAGCGGTGGTGATATGTGCAATTCTGAAACTCAAAACTCAAATTTTTTTATGAAAATGAAACATTTTTTTTAAAAAAAGTGATTTTACGTTAGAAGCATGTGAATGAGGAATAAGCTTATGTTGTGTGTGTGTTTGTTTATGTGTGAAGAAGAAAGAATGTGAGAAGGTTGCTTCTTTCGAGTTTTGTTGTTGTTTGTTCTTTAAGCTTTTTATGTTATATGGGTCGGGTCGGGTCGGGTCGGGTTAAAACTATGTCAACTTTCAATCCATGGATACTATACCAAACCAAGCCCATGGTTTCTTCTTTTGTCTTCTCTTGTGTTGTCTTACAACTTTTCATTTAAAAAAAGATTTAATTTATAAATAAATAGGTGTATACATGTTTACATTATCTACCAATTACAAGCCGACACATCATTAAAAATAAATTGGTCAATTGGTAACCACCGATTAGTCAATTGGTAACCAACCACTTCATGAATTGTGATTGGTTGTGGTTGTAAAAGCCTTACACGGTATGTGTATATAAATTAAACTCTTTTTATAAAAAATTTATTTTGCATTGGTTTTAAAGTCGGATGGGAGATTGAATTGGGAGTCACTTTCAGAGTTCCGGGTTATAATTGAATTGGGAGTCACTTTCAGAGTTATAATTGAATTGGTTCATTTGCTTCAACCATAGTTAAATCAAATGACTAATAAATAAATAAATATAAAATTTTGGAGAAAAAGTAAATAAAGAATCAAAAATATCATTTTGAACGGTTTAACCTTTCCAATTGGTGGTTCAGTATGGCTCTGAGTGGTTCAACTAGACTGCGGTCTAATTGAGGTTGAACTAACTATCTAATTGGTCAAATTTTGGTATGGTTGAACCACCCGATCTAATACTCACAACGTCAGATTTTTTTTCTTAGCGGCCAAAAGAAAAAGGTGTTTTATAAGAGTAAAGAACATCTCCATTTATCATGTTCTCAATTTTTTCTGATACACATAAAACACTCTAAAACTATAATAATGGAGAAAATAAATGAAGAAAGCAAATGGAAAAGATCTCGACTAATTTTACAAATAAATAGTTTGTTGTTTTGTGCTAAGTATTTAATGAGAGATGGTAAAGTATGCCAATACACTTGGTTAAACTTGTCCCACTTTAAGTATGTCTGATGTATACTTACAACAAACTCCGATCCAAATATGCTAACCAAATCTATGTTTCTTTTTTTCATTTTTTAAAGTAAAAATGTTATGTTATGTTATTAATAATCAAAACCGCAGTATAACTAGTTATCTTCATCTCAATTTAAAGGCTAATCATAGAGTATATACATGTCTCAAGGTATGAGCAATTAAATGAAATTCTTTAGGGAACCCTATCAAATAGATGGGAAGAAATGAAAAAAATAATATTTATACCATTTAAGATAATAACTCTTCTAGAGAACACTAAACTACCAGAGCTTCTTCTTTCACTTCTTCTTATTTAGGTTTTCAGCTTTTCATTTTTAAACGTGTTTTCAATATAGGTAGTTTTGTTATTTGTTAATATTTAATATATTATTAATGTGGATGTTTGGATCGGGAAAAGATCCTCTTTAAAATTTCAGTTGGAGAGAGAAAGACACAAAGAATAAAATAATATTCATTAAAAAATATGATTTTTTTTATTTTTTGTGTCTTTCTCTCTCCAATTGCAACACTTTCCAATTAATGGAGAGGTTCTCACCAGGGGCGAAGCTAGTGGGGTAGCCCACTAGTGCCATGGTCACCCCCAAGCTCTATAATATTACTTTGGCTCTATTTTGCGCGTTTCATCCACTAGTAGATAGCAGATGAGGCTAGCGTATTTGACTAGCGGGGTGACGAGTACAGGTGTTTAGTAACCACTAGCTTTTAGCGTTTTTTTGGTAGCAATTAGTGTTTTTTGAAATGCTATTTCAAATAGCGTTTTAGCAGATAGCGTATAGTGTTCATTTTTTTGGCACTTTTACCCTTATTATTTTCCTTAAATTACTTCTCTTTCCTCATTAAACATTTTGTCATCATTAAATAATTTAATCATTAATTAATTATCTTTTTATGTTTTTTTTGCATTTATCAACTACTTTAACCACTAGTTTTACCAAACACGTAATTTGCTATCAGCTAGATTATCCACTGTCTGCTAGCTCATCCACTATCAGCTATTCGCTCATTAATTAATTATCTTCTAGCTTATCTGTTGTCCCCTACTTTTTACCGACCGAAGCCTTAAACATGTTTTCAATATATGTAGTTTTGTTATTTGTTAATATTTAATATATTATTAATGCGGATATTTGGATCGGGAAAAGATCCTCTTCAATCACCGTAAAATTTCAATTGAAGAACCCAATGGATTTGGCCTAGTGGTGAGCAGGCTATGGTCCGTAAGGGTCGACTCGGTTTGCTCCCGGGTTCAATTATCACGAAAAGTATTTCCTTGGGGAGGATGACCGATTGCCACGCTCTCTCACCGGGGGGTGTGAAGTTCCCCTCCACAGTTTTAATCTCAAAAAAAAAAATCAATTGAAGAGAGAAAGACACGAAAAATAAAATAATATGAATTATAAAATATGATTATTTTATTTTTTGTTTCTTTCTCTCTCAACCGGAACTTTTCAATTAATGGAGAGGTTCTTACCTGTTTGGCTAAATACTCAATGGAGTTTTTCGTAATGTGTATATGACTGAGCTAAGAGCTACCTTTCATAGGCTCTGTTTGGAAAAAAAAAGTAGCAGGTAGTGAATAAGCTAGCTTATAGCGGATGAACTGATAGCAGATAAGTTTGCAAATTAAATTTAAAGTGTTTGGTGAATTTAGCGGTTGAATTAGCTTATAAATATAAAATTGCATAAATAGACACTTGTAATTAATGTTTAAATATGAGAGAGAATATTCTTTTAATGGAGGATAAATAAGGGATTTAATTAAACTAGAAAGGGTAAAAATAGGAGAAAAAATGAAACACTATAAGTTATAAGCTCAAACGCTACATCAAGTAGCATTTAAAAAGAACGCTATAAGCTACTAAAAACGCTATAAGCTACTCATGTCAAACACTTACCAAAGGCTCGTCCGCTATAAGCTAGCGGACTGACATTTTAAACATAGCCATAATCTCTAAGTTGTATGGAAGAAAAGTTATAGAACTGAATGGAATGAAACATATTCTCAAGCTGCAAATACGTAGAAGAAAAATTGTTAATTTTTTTCTTTCGATAAGCAGAAAAATTGTTAAATGTATTTTGCTTACAACAAAAAGACAAATGTATTTTTCAAATAGGAAATTTGATTTTTTACGTGCGAATTATTTAACGAGGGATGGTAAAATAGGTCTATTCATTCCTACCAAAAAAAATAGATCTCTTTCTGTTGACGAGGCAAAGGAGTATGACATGCTGCCCGAGTTTCTTACCGATGCTTTTCCTATTAGCAACATTCCTGACAGGTGGCATTGGAGGCTTAACAATTTCTACACTTTCTCGGTCAATTCATGTTACCAGCATTTGATGAATCTTGCTCAATTCCCTGCTATTGAGCAGACGGTCTCTGCTGCTATTTCAGATATTTGGAAGCTTTCTATCTCATCCAAGGTGGGCGTTTTTGGATGGAAATTATTGCTTGGTAGGCTTCCGACTCAAGACACTCTTATTTCGAGGGGAATCATCACGGATCATCACGGTTCTTGTTGTCCTTTTTGCTTTGATCATGAGGAGTCTGTAAACCATCTTTTTTATACGTGTAAGTGTTATAGTCTTATTTGGCTCGAGATTCAGTGTTGGTTGGGTATCTCTGCATTAGATTCGTAGGTTGGTGTTGATCACTTCTACCATCACGAGACAAGGGTTAACTCAAAAAAATCAGGAAGATGCAATTATTTAATTTGGATGGTTGTTGTGTGGTGCATTTGGATTAATAGAAATCATGTGTTATTTAGAGGAGTGGTGTTTAACTTGAAGGTTGTGTTGTTAACCATGCCAAGTTCTAGTCTATCTCTTGGGGATGATTCATTTGTAGGGAGGGTCGTTTATCGTCTTTTTCCATATCTGATTGGTGGGTTAATCCGATCAGATGCTTAACTCAATGTAAATATTGGGGGGGGTACTCTTTTTTCTCCTGTGGTCTTTTTCTCACTGGGTTTTGGCCTTGGAAGGTTTTAGCGAGACCTATTGTTTTGTATGGGTTGTAGTATCCCTTATACTTCTGTTCTGTACCTAACGGTCGCCCGGTGACTGCTGCTGGTAGGTTTCCTGCCGTCCAAGTGGTATGTCAGTGATCCCGGGTGGGGTACCTGCGATGCCACTTTGACGCTCAAGTCAGTATTGAGAATTGTAGAGTAGTATAGCAAGGAATGAGAATGTATCTATTTTTTGGCAATGTATGAAGTATTTATAGGGATCCGAGCCAACATTGAGCCGTTAGATCGATCGGGTGAATCTGAACCGTCGAGGCTTGATAATCATAAATAGTCTAATTTATTATTGGGCTTGTCCATGTCCAGTTACCGGAATGGGCCTCGTGGCCCTGTGCGAAACAACTTCCATCAATACAATTAAAGCTTATATAAAAAAGTAGGTTTGATCTAAACTTGCAACAAAATGCAATCTAAACATGCTAACCATCCCCATGTTTTCCAATTTTTCATTTTTAAATAAACGTGTTTTGCTTTCGGCCAAAAGAAAAATGTGATTTGCAAATAGGCACTTTGTTTTTATAAGCGCGAATCATTTAATTAGGGAATGTAAAATTTGGTCAATTTGTACGTTTTGACTTGTCTCGCTTTACAAGTCAAAAATAAGCTCATGTTTAATCTAAAATTACAACAAAATTGCGATTCAAATATACTAACCAAGTTCATGTTTTTTTAAATTTTTTTTAGAAAGAAAGCTACGTTCTATTGTTAATAATTAAAAATTGCAGCATAACTTGCATCTTCGTCACAATTTAAAAGCTAACCAACGAAAAAGGGTTGGTCCGAGCGGTAACTGAGTTTGGATTCATTTCAAGGTCTCTAGTTTGAATATTGGATTTGGCAAAATCTCTGTTGGGAGGGGAGAGCCACACGGACTGACAAAGGTGGTCAGCCAGGTTCTCCAGCGTAGTTAATCACCGACAAAGCCAATGAATACTGCGCACCAATAACACGGTAACAAAAAAAGGCTAACTATATATGTATGCATATTTGTCAACCTATGAGCGATTACATAGACTTCCTTAGAGAACTCCACTAAATGGTCGGGAAGAATTGAAATAAATGATTCCGACCAGCTAAGATAATAACTTAGGGTAGAACCAACATGTTGTAGCATAAGTGGTAGATATTTGAGTTCTTTAACAATCTGGTTAAGAGTTTGATTCTCGACTGATGTGTATGAAAAAACATTTGGTGGGAGAGGTCAACCACTTAAATGGATCTTAGTACCTCGAGAGATTAGTGTCTGTAATTGCGCGCATGAGATACTTTAGTTTACCAAAAAAATAACTTAGGGTTGAGTTTTGCTTACCTCTCAACTAAACTTCGAATTTTAAGAATAGGTGATAAAATCAAAATATTTTCTTCTTGATTCAAAATTCACCTCTCAATTTTATGGTCTACTAGTGGACTTTGACCTCGCTCCAATGTTTAGAGAAAAATAGTCTTAACTAATTCGAATTTAGGTCGAGATTAATTAAAGTCTTTCCCAAGTTTCAAAATTAACCTCACTAGGATTACATGAAAAATCCAAAATATTTTTTCTATTTTTAGAAAATTAAAAGTAAGGACGATGTTTTCCTTGTTACCCGAGTTTGAACCTAAAATCTTCATTTTGTATATGCGAGTTTATAGATGGTGCATATCACTCCGTCTAAAGACAAAAAAAAGTTCCTAATTTAAAAAACGGAAAATTCTCGATAACACGATTTACTCACAAAAGTTCCCTATTTTACACAATCCCATGAATTCAGACAAAATATCAACTATACCACTTTCCTCCACACCAAAAAAAAAAACTATCCCACTTTCCCGTTTATATTATCACGTTATTGGTGTGCAAGATTTACCTAAGTTATTCTTTTCTTTTTTGACCGGTTACCTAAGTTATTCTTTTTTATTATAAAAAAAACTCTCAATACCCTCTTTAATAAATTTAGAATAAGTGTTATACAATATAAAGTGAATGTAATATAATACTTTTTTATCCAAATGTAATATATATATATATATATATATATATATATATATATATATATATATATATATATATATATATATATACAAGCTGGGGGAACGAAGACCGAATGACACCAACACTAAGAGGATGTACACCAAATATAATAATACTTATTTTTCACACACCCTCTATTACTCGCAACCCCCCCCCCATATTCGAAAAGACAAAAATACCTTTAAAATGTAAAAAGATTTCATTGCGTCCTTTTTTTCTAGATTTCAATTGGTGCGGTACTATAGTTGTTGGAACTTTGATGTTGTGTGAATTGAAAAAGTCCCGCATTGAATAGACTAGGCACTTTAAGAGTGCTTATAAGTGTGGAATTCATACATTGTGACCGAAGGGGTACCCATTATTTTGGAAGGGAGAAAACGCGCACAAACTAATCACCACACATGCGTCGTCTCTGCCGTCCGTCCGACCGGCTGGGCTGGGCCGGGCCTAGACTTGGGCTGAGTGATGTATGATTTTATTTCGAAAAATAATTTTTTATTTTTGTGTGCGTTGACTTCAACGGTCATGTTGACCAAGTCAAAGCTCCAACGGTCATATTGGCCAAGTCAAAAGAGCCGTTACACTTTGACCAAGTCAAAAGAGTCGTTGCTCTCCAAAGGTCATATTGACCAAATCAAAAGAGCAGTTGTACATTTATTGTTTTTATTACCCAATGGCTATTTGCTCCACAAACTCATCTATAAATAGAGACGTCTCCCCACTTTCCAAAGTACACTCAAACTTGAAGCATTTCCAAGTTTCTTCTCTCTTCTCTCTAAACACTTTTCTTTTCTTTCTCGAAACTTGAAGCATTTCCAAGTTTCCTTTCTTAAGAGTGATTTACAAACCATATAGAGTGGTTTACAAACCATATTGAGTGGTTTTTTTAAACCATATAGAAGGTTTATTATCTCGAGCGAAATTTTGACAGTGTAGTGATCTTTCGTAACAATTTCGACTGAGCTGTTTTATCCTGGGGACGTCGTGGTTGATAGCCTGCTTGCACAATTTTCAGCAGTGCCACGAAACGTCTTAAAGAGAGAGACCTAGTCCGCGACTCAACCCAGTAATTTCTTCGGTGGATTGATTTTATTAAAAAATATTATGTAACAACAATTTTAAGACGTTTCGTAATTTAGCCATGACTACCGAAGACATTACTGGCTCTAGTTTCGCTGTCTCTAACTTCAACAAATTGTATCATTCTCAAAAATGTCAATTCAAATTATGGCAACAAATAACTTTTATTTATTAAATGTGAAAAATGTTGCCAGTATGTTAAAAGATAACATTCAAGTGCTCACTGAAACAGCTGAACATAAAGGAAGGGATAAAATAGCTAGTGAAATATATTCCTATAGAAAGAGAATAATTTTCTCTATACAGTTTATCAATGAAAAGAGAATGATTTACTTTATACGGTCTTATAATAGAAAGAGAATGATTATCTCTATATAATTTTTATTTCTACGGAAATAGAATAATCATCTCTATAAGAGTGAAATTTTTTAATTCATATTTTTTGTGACTTTGAAGTTGCATAAATTCTTTTTTATTCGCAGCTTTTGTTGCTGATAGTGGTTAACAGTTAACGGTTAATGATTTTATATCATAGAATTACTTTTTTTATCTCATTAGCAATAACATTATTTTTTTTAGAAGTTATTTTTTTCACGAAATATTGCAATATATAATATTGAAAATTGAAATATAATTTTCTAGCAAACCTTTCAAAAAAATTAAAACTGTAATCAGGCTCAAAAGAACAGCAACTGGAATGGGATCCCTCAAATTTCCCATATTCTAAGCTTCTACTACCACCACCTAGAAATGATTCTTCTCCTCCATTTAATTGTTTGAATTTCGGAAGACCAGGTCATATGACACGCAAGTGTAGGAACAGGCCAAGCTCTGCCTCGCAGGCTAACCTGACTGAATAGCAATTTGTTGCTATAATTTCTGAAATCAACATTGTTGGTGAATTCGAAGGTTGGTGGATGATTACTGGCTTCGCTCGCCGTGATCATGCTATGTTTTGAACATACACTGTTGCTGAAAATAAGAAAAGTATGTTGAGTCTGGTGAAAACTTTTTAAACAATGATATTTTTTTTAACGCAGTGTTTACTCCGTCCATTTGAAGTTTTGTACACTATATTATTTTTTTACATATGTAATGTTTGACTTCGACGTGTAAACAAACATATTCTTTTTAATATGAGAGACATAGAATTTTCCAAAGTTATTATTTTTTTTAAATGACTTAGAAAAAAAATTGTCAACTTTGTAGTAAAGCTAAAATAATCAAGACTTCGCATAAATCAATAATTAGAAAATCTGAATGTTTAGTTCTGATATATGCGAACCAGATGGAACGTTAACCAGAAATGGAAAACGATATTTTATCACTTTTATTTATAATTGCTTTGACTACATTGTAGTATATCGTGTGAAAAATAAAAGTGAAGTGCTTGACATATTCAAAGTTTTCCATAACAGAATTTGAAAATCAATTAAGTAGAAAGGTTAAGGGCTTTCATAGCGCTTGAGGAACAGAGTATGATTCCAATTAATTAAATGGAATTTTACATGAAACAACTGCACCATATTTTTTTGAAATGAATGGTAAAGTAGAAAAAAAATAGACCTTTTATTGAATTGATTGTTGCTATTATGATCAATTCTAGCATCGTATCTCTTTTGTGAAAATTTTTATAAACAGTTGGTTATGTTATGAATAGATTCGTTGAATCTAAATAAAAATTTTTCCTTCTGAGATCTTGAAGAAAAGACAACCAAACTTGTCTTATTTTTTAATTTGGGGATTGTTTGACTTATGTCAGGATCCAGATCTAAGAAGAGTTTAACTCGCTGGTAGAACCTATGAATGTGTATTCATTGGGTATGCAGTAAATAGCAAAGCATACCGGTTTTATGACCTTAATGCAAAAGTGATCATAGAGTCAAATGACATTGACTTCTATGAAAGTAGATTCCCTTTTAAATCAAGAAATAGTGGGGGCACTAAACTAGTCAAGTTTCTATGCCTAGGAACGTTGAAAACAACGAAAAAAGGGAAATAGAACCTCGAAGAGGTCGGAAAGCACAAGTTGCTAAATAATATGGAACCTATTATACGGTCCATATACTAGAGGAGGATCGAGATAACATTCAAGAAGCTTTGTCTTCATTGAATGCAGATTTGTGGCAAGAAGTCATAAAACAACGAGATGGTTCTCTAGAGTCTAACAAGACCTTGCATTTAGTAGACTTGCCTCTTGTTTGCAAACTGATAGGCTGTAAATGGATTTTGAAAAAAGAAACTAAAACCTGATGGAACTGCTAAGGCTCGCATTGCAGATAAAGGTTTTAGTCAAAGAGAAAATATAGATTTTTTCGACACATTTTAACCTGTTACTAGAATTACATCCATAAGGGTACTAATTTCGTTGGCCGCTATTTATAATTTAGTAGTACACCAAATGGATGTGAAAACTGTTTTTTATGGTGAATTGGAAGAAAAAAATCTATATGGAGCAACTTGAAGGTTTTGTAATTATTGGGCAAGAACACAAGGTGTAAGTTGGATAAATCTCTGTATGGTCTTAAGCAACCTCCTAAACAACGACATGAGAAGTTTGATAATTTGATTATATCAAATGAGTTTAAAGTGAATGAAAGTGACAAATGCATTTGCACTATCATATGTCTCTATGTAGACGACTTACTCATATTTGGATCAAACATTCAAGCTGTAAATAAAGTGAAATCATTGTTGTGCAACAACTTTGATATGAAAGACCTCGGAGAAGCAAGTGTAATTCTTGGTATTAAGATTACTAGGTCCGAGAAAGGAATTTATTTGGATCAATTTCATTATATTGATAAGATCTTAAAGAAATATAATTATTTTGATTGGAAACCTGCTTGTTCACCATATGATTCGAGTGTCAAACTTTTTAAAGAACACTGGTGAAAATGTTAGACAAACGAAATATGTGAGTATCAATGGCAGCCTAAGGTATGCCACTGATTGTACTAGACCCCGCAATGCCTATGTCGTGGGATTGTTGTGCAGGTTTACTAGTTGACCAAGTATAGAGCACTGGCACGCTATTGAGAGAGTCATGAGATACCTTAAAAGGATCATGAATCTCAGATTACACTGTAAAGGATTTCCTAGTGTATTTGAAGAGTACAATGATGCTGATTGGAATACTCTATCAAATGATTCCAAAGCAACTAGTGGCTGTATATTTAGTATAGCTGGAGTTGCTATATATTGGAAATCTAAGAAACATACCATATTGGATCAGTCCACTATGGAGTTTGAAATAATAGCATTGGCTCTGCCAGTGAAGAACCTAGTTGGTTGAGATACTTACTAGCAGAGATTCCTTTATGGGAAAACTGATGTTAGTTGTGTTGATCCACTGTGATAGTACCGCGTCTATTACAAAAATTAAAGAATCGTTATTACAACGATATAAGAAAGACAAATATGTCGTAGACACAACATTAATAGAAAGTTTCTCTCAAAAGGAGCTGTGAGAATGGATCATGTACACACTGATCAGAAATTAGGTGATCCTTTGACGAAAGGATTAGCCAGAGAGAAAGTCCAAAATACATCTCAAAAGATAGGACTACTGCCTTTGGAACCATGAGTCACTCACGATGGTAACCCAACCTAAAAGACTAGAGATCCCAAGAATTAGGTTCAATGGGTAATAACAAGTTGTGAAGTCATACGAGATGAACATGCAATTATAAGTAAAGAAGCATGATTCCTGAAGCGATGTAAGGTTGAGGTTATAGAAACTCTTAATGAGATTTATACTCTATGTGGAGTGGAGTACCTAGCTACAGGAGTACCCTTGATAGACCCACCTTTGTGAATGTGGAAGTGGGGCCGCTTCCTATGGAATCTTTGGCAGAATTCCTAGGGCGTTCACTAAACTGAGATAGATGTGCAGGGCCATAAAAGCACGGGCTTTTGAGAATACACCTATGGAAAAGGTTGTGTGTGATTTTGATGTTAGAGATAGAGTTCAAGACTACAAGTCACTCTTGTTGAATCAAAATCCTAATCGCTATGCAAAGGTGCAAGTCGTAAGACACCTCTGTTTATGCACAATCTTATGGAGGTGTTTAACACTACTTCTAAAACTCCTTTTTAAATTCAAGTGGGGGATTGTTGGAACTTTGATGTTGTGTGAATTGAAAAAGTCCCACATTGGATAGACTAGGCACTTTAAGAGTGCTTATAAGTGTGGAATTCACACATTGGGATGGCCCCAAGGGGTACCCATTATTTTTGGAAGGGAGAAAACGCACACAAACTGATCACCACACGCGCGCGCACCGTCGTCGTCCGTCCGACCGGCTCGGCTGGGCCTAGACTTGGGTTGAGTGGTGTATGATTTATTTCAAAAAATAATTTTTTATTTTTTATTTTTGTGTGCGTTGACTCCAACGGTCATGTTGACCAAGTCAAAGCTCCAATGATCATATTGACCAAGTCAAAAGAGCTATTACGCTTTGACCAAGTCAAAAGAGTCGTTGCTCTCCAACAGTCATATTGACCAAGTCAAAAGACCCGTTGCACATTGATTGCTTTTATTACCCAACGACTATTTGCTCCACAAAATCACCTATAAATGGAGACCTCTTCCCACTTTCCAAAGTACACCGAAACATGAAGCATTTCCAAGTTTCTTCTCTCTTCTCTCTAAACACTTTTCTTTTCTCTCTCGAAACTTGAAGCATTTCCAAGTTTCTTTTCTTAAGAGTGATTTACGAACCATATAGAGTGGTTTACAAACCATATTGAGTGATTTTTGAAAACCTGATAGAAGGTGTATTATCTCAAGCGAAATTTTCACAGTGCATTGACCTTTCATCACAGTTTTGACTGTGCTGTTTTATCCTGGGGACGTCGTGGTTGAAAACCTGCTTGCAAAATTTTCAGTAGTGCCACGAAATGTCTTAAAGAGAGCGACCTAGTCCGCGACTCAACCCAGTAATTTCTTCGGTGGATTGATTTTATTAAACAATATTATGAAAATCACAAACAACAATAGTACCGAACCATGTTTGGTACCTTGGTACTATACTTGTTAAAAATTGTGCAGAATGATTTTTGATGGATATTTTCTATGTTTTAATGACGTGGATTCCACCGAAACTTTTGATCAACAGATAAAATTTCAATGACATAGATTCCACTGACAATGCTGATCAACGACATACTTTCAAACAAATCTCTTTAATAGAGTCATTGGAATCTCCGTCCTTAGTGTCAGAAAAATGAGTGGAAGACATTTGCTTTGATTAATGTGCCTCATCAGATAAAATTTCAATGTTCCAGATTTATCATCAATAGCGTCTCCCTCTCAACGACACTATAAATAGGAACACTTAACCCCGTTTCTTTCACACTAACTTCCACCAACATCTCTCATTTAGTAAACACTTGATTCTTCACACACACCATCATCTGAAATGGAGTTCACATCATGTCAATTCTCAATGGACTCCACCATGACTGCCCTCCATCGGAATCGATCGGAATGGGAAGTTTCGTGTAAACTTCCCATTCCGATCGATTCCGAAACTTATTCCGATCGATACCCAACTTAACCTGCATTGTTTCAGTATCAAACAACAACTTTTCCAGCACAACACACAACATCAAACAATTCATATCAGTCACATATTCACATAATCAATCAACCATATAAATCATCGTTCAAAACGTAATTTTTGTAAAAACGGTTTTGGCTCGAAAACGCACGAACTGAACTTAAAAACAGAACATGCAACCAGTATTTCGAAAACAAAATCCCTAAACGAGTATAGAACTCACCTCTCGCGATGATAATCGCGAACAACAACAGCGACGAAGTTCAACAATCACTGAACCATGCTCTAACTCGAAATCGAAGCTCACATTTGATCCCCAAATCGACTCCGATGCTCCCACGAACTCGAAATCGCTTCTAAGCTAAACCCAACACCAACCAGCTACTGTAATCCCTTCCTAGACTGTTTACTTCGCAATGTAGGTACTGTTTCTTGCTAATCCACTCACCAAACTGAAATATAGTACTTCAAATCACCCTTAGAGCTTCCTTGAATCCACTACAAGAAAATCGCTGTTTTGCGACGGCCATTTCCGTCGCAAATTAACCTATTTCCGTCGCAAACTAGCATTTCTGACGGACTTTGCGACGGACCAAATTCGGTCGCAAAAATCCTCGTCGCAAATCTTTTGCCACGGAATTTTCCGTCGCAAAGTTTTCCGTCGCAACGCCGTCGCAAATCCGCCACTAGATTCCGTGGCAAAACCGTCACAAATCCGCCACTAGATTCCGTGGCAAAACCGTCGCAAAACATGATATCCTTTTTGTCACAAATCCGTCGCAAATCCGTGGCAAATTATTTTAAGTAACCATCAAAATTGTCGTCGCAAATTGTCAAAAATTCCGTGGCAAATTGAGTAACCACCAAAAAAATTCCGTCGCAAATTCCGTCGCTACGCAAAAAATAATTAGTTCTGGGCAATTCAATTCAGACTTCAATCCACAATTTCTTATATAAACTACACTAATGTCACGCCTCTTTGCAATACTTACCTGCCAATTCATTTTAGACTTCAATTCACCGATTCATACATACATACATAAACTACACTATTGTCAAACATACCAAATCTCAAATTATATCAAAACATACGACTAGCTTATGTCAAACATACCAAATCTCAAAAAATGTTAAAACATACAACTAGTTTATGTCAAACATACCAAATCTCAAAATATATCAAAACATACAAGTAGTTTATGTCAAACATACCAAATCTCAAAATATACCACTAGTTTATGTCAAACATACATAAACTACACTAATCTCCGGTAAACTCAATTCTGACAAAGCTTCTTCAAGTCCAACTCTGAACAATAAACCTAACAAATCAAAAACGATAATTGTTACTAATTAATTCATAAAACTAAGATATTTTGCACATTAATTAAAACATAGATTACCTAGATGTCGTCAATAACCCTCCCCATAAACGTGATCTCCACTGTCTCCATTATCTGCATCTTCGTTCTCGTCCTGCTGGGCGGGCTGGTTCTTCTCGGGCGGCTGCCAATCAGGTGGAGGTACTGGAATCCCAGAATGGTTAAATACGTATTCAAGTAGTTGTTGCTGTCGTGTAACCTGCTCCTGCTGTCGTGCAACCTGCTCCTGCTGTCGTGCAAACTGCTCTGCAAATTGTTGTGACATATCTTGGATGATCCTACGGGCCTCAGGAGACAGGCCCGTGCTCGTCGAAGCTCCAGAGTCTACCATATTGTCAAATATGCCTCCTGTCCCATACACACGACTCTTATTGGGCCCTCCAACAGCCTTCTCCCACAACAATCGCTTCAGCTTAGCCAACTCAACGGGGTCTACTGGTATATCTGATTGAGAGAACATCCGCTGAAACTCCTCCTATCAAATGCACAAGTTATAATCATACTCAAAATAAATGAGACATTTTATCAGGCACATTCATAATAACAGACAGAAATGTCTTTAACATTGAAATGACTCATATATAGTTCCAATACAATAGCCCTGCAAATTCAATACAAACACACCAACTATAATCAAACACACCAACTATAACTGGCGCACAGATTCTACTACACTAATTTGCACATGTTCTTGGAATTTTGCACAGCAGCATTTGGCAAAACCAATATGGCAATTTCAGTATTATACATTAACTATGGTTTCTCATATCTATTTCCAATACAATAATAGCCCTGCAAATTCAATACAAACACACCAACTATAATCAAACACACCAACTATAACTGGCGCACATATTCTACTACACTAATTTGCACATGTTCCTGGAATTTTGCACAGCAGCATTTGGCAAAACCAATATGGCAATTTCAGTATTATACATTAACTATGGTTTCTCATATCTATTTCCAATACAATAGCCCTGCAAATTCAATACAAACACACCAACTATAATCAAACACATCAACTATAACTGGCGCACAGATTCTACTACACTAATTTGCACATGTTCCTGGAATTTTGCACAACAGCATTTGGCAAAACCAATATGGCAATTTCAGTATTATACATTAACTATGGTTTCTCATATCTATTTCCAATACAATAGCCCTGCAAATTCAATACAAACACACCAACTATAATCAAACACACCAACTATAACTGGCGCACAGATTCTACTACACTAATTTGCACATGTTCCTGGAATTTTGCACAACAGCATTTGGCAAAACCAATATGGCAATTTCAGTATTATACATTAACTATGGTTTCTCATATCTATTTCCAATACAATAGCCCTGCAAATTCAATACAAACACACCAACTATAATCAAACACACCAACTATAACTGGCGCACAGATTCTACTACACTAATTTGCACATGTTCCTGGAATTTTGCACAGCAGCATTTGGCAAAACCAATAGGGCAATTTCAGTATTATGGCAGCATTTGAAACTACTGTTACCAATCCTAGTACTGGTGCTAATAATTATAATTCACAAGGTTGCAAGACTAATAATAATGATGTTAATAACAGTGATTCTGCTTCATCAGTCAAGGACTCAAGTTAACAATTTCAAAAGTGCTAAACTTTCCTTAAAGTACATGTTCGCATGTTCTTTATACCTGAGTAATGCGAGCGCGGTCCTCTACAAACTCGCTTGTTCCCTTCTTAATGTGAGTGTGGCGATGAAGCTCATCTACATGTGGAGTCCGCCCCATCTTCTTGGCCTATAATTAATAACTTAAGTTTGAAAATGGTAAATTATTATATTGACATAAGGAAAATATAAGTTTAAGAATATACCATTCTCTCTGAATGCTGCAACATAGAGATGGAACCTCCAGTGTGCAAGCTTCCACCTTTTTCTGATGCCCTGTTCTTCTTATTCTGCTCACACTTAGCTTTGAATTTTGGATCATTCCAGATGTGATTTCTTAGGTGATTATAAACTTTATCCCCCATCCAAAGAGGCCGGTTCCTCCCCATGCGGACACGTCTGAGCATATCAGAGAGTCGGAGAGCAGCCTTCGTATGAAAAAGATCCCGAACGGCGGCTTCCTGAGACTTACGCCATGCAACTTTTTTCTGCATTGTGAAAACATTTACAAAACAAATGTTACATCAAATCAAATAACTTAACAAATTCTAAAATCTTTCATCCTCATTAAGCTCTAACCAACTTAAAATGAACACTTACTCTAAAATCGTTAAAAAAATGATGTGTTAAAATGAACACTTACTTTAAAATCGTTAAAAAAATGGTTTCGCTCATCCTCATTAAGCTCTGACCAACTAGCCCATGGGTAGTGGTATAACTCGCGAATAGTCAGTCGGATAGCATTTGCAGCTGGCCTTGAAGGAAGAAACCTGCAAAGTTAAAACAATTGAAACGATTAAAACCCATTATATATATGACAAAACAATCAATCAAACAAAGTTATAATACAACATGTGACCTTTCGGACAGCAATCGATCCTTCTAGCTTCCAATCCCAACTTAGAAACTAACCTCTTAGCCTCGTAAAAATTCTTTGGCAAATTTTCATTCATAGGTGTCACGCCTGACATCATGTCACATATCAAGTCCATTCCCACCTCAGATGTATTACTCAACGATTTGAGAGCTAAAAGCTTCGCACAAATCGATAACTTTGAGTATGATGACCCTTCAAACAATGGTTTGTTTGCATCTAACAACAGATTATAGAATCTCTGTGCTTGCTCATTCGGAAGCTCGTCCATGTTATCATATTGCTCCTCCTCGAATGACACATTCACCCCAAGACCGTCACAAACCATATTCTGCATCAAGTTAATTTGTTCACCACATCCTATATCTGCGGAATTACTAGCAGCACCCCTGCAATTTTCGCCAACCAATAGGACGACATCAAGCCCTTTCTCACCATTACTCGTCCAAATCCAATAATTAGGCCTAAACCCAACTTTCTTCAAGTGATCAATGACCTCCGATGGATTCCTAATCTTTCCACATTTGCATTTGACGCACGGACATCGAATCCCCCCTTCAACTCCAAATTGTTCTTGTGTCATTGCAAAAAGAATAAAATCCCACACGCCATCTATAAAAGATTGTTTCAAACCCGCTCTTTTTGGAAACAACCTATCATACATCCAAAGGCGGTGCGAAGGAGGAAATTCCATTCTGCACATTTAAAATTGTCAATATATAAAAGAGAGATGATGTCCATAGAGAGAGAGAGAGAGAGCAAGATAAGAATGTAAACGATGGATGCCCATTGAGAGAGAGAGTGAAAAGCTAAAATGCTAAAATAAAAACAAAATCAATTAAATTGGTAGCAATATTGGCTTATTCTTGTAGTGGTAGGGAATCTAAAATACTATTGAGTAATATCTTCATTTGTTTAATCATCTTAAACTTTAACTTAGGAACATAAAATATAAAAGATTCTAATCCACAATAAGTCTAAGCTACAATATTTTTGCTTACTAATGGAACTTATTTTGGATCTCTAAACTTAAATCTCTTACTTTAACTAAGATGAACTATTAAACCCCCATTTTTTATTTCATTA
The DNA here is from genome assembly GCA_039519185.1 of Astragalus membranaceus. Taxonomy (NCBI): domain Eukaryota; kingdom Viridiplantae; phylum Streptophyta; class Magnoliopsida; order Fabales; family Fabaceae; genus Astragalus; species Astragalus membranaceus. The sequence continues at coordinate 6,200,297 of CM076852.1, forward strand.
AACTTGTATTCTTTGGTCACTTAAAACTTCTATTCATCAAGTCATTGTACTAATTTCTTTTATTTCCAATTACGTGATCAATTTCATGCATTTACACCCTTCTAATATCCATAAACCCCTACAAGATATCCACCTCTTAATTTCTTCGTATCACATAAACATCGATTCCTTAACTTAGTCATCCTTTTTTTTGTATAAAAGCATCAACAAATGCTACAATCACAATGAGCATCTACTAACTATCCATAGATTCTTATATTATAAGCAACTGAGATTATACCGTCCAACGTAGTCCCTAGCATGCATCATTTCAAAACCATACTAACAAGAATTTCTCTACTTTGCACCTAACCATTTTGTATCCTTCAATATTCTATTGAAAGGGTCCACTTGTTTACATAATCAGTTTTGAAAAAAACAATACAACTTCATTTCACTATTCTATTCAACGTAGTCCTTAGCATGCATCATTTCACTATTTTGTTTACATAATCAGTTTTGAAAAAAACAATACAACTTCATTTCACAATGCTTAGTTAAACAACTTTATCAATTTGTACATGTTGTTAGCTTACCAATATAGTGTACAACTTTATCCACTTCCAGCAATTCGGATGGAGACCACTTCCAGCAATTCCAGCAATTCGGTTTCAGCTGGAGACCACTTCCAGCAATTCTGTTCCAGCAATATTACATGGATGGAGACCACTTCCAGCAATTCGGTTTCAGCTGTAAAAGCAGGCAGCAAAAGAGATTCAGATTTATAATTTGGATTGCCACAGTTTGAAGAAATTTGAAGACTGAATTTTGTATAGTTGTATTGAAATAAGGCAATAACTATTGATTCACAATTTATGAAGCACGCTGCACAGTTACAGATTAATGTCAAAATAAGGCAATAATTCACAATTTATGAAGCACGCTGCACAGTTACAGATTAATGTCAAAATAAGGCAATAACTATTGATTCACAATTTATGAAGCAAAAATACTGCAGGAACCACGTACAAACACACAGAAAGAATGACTCAATGTTGTAAAAGGATAGTGCTTAAAAAATAGATAGTGTTTGAATATAAGAACAGGAAAAAATCAGTAACCACCTCAATGTAAAAGAAAAAATCTGGAACATAGGTCAATGAAACAACTAAGTTGAAGCAAAGATGAAGATCATAATGAAAGAGATCAACAATAACAAAATGAAAGAGACAAAAATTTAAGTGGGAACTAAATAAATTGTTAATGACATCTTTCTAACTTGCTGGAACTTCTTAACTGAGGTAGGTTTCTAAATTATGAAATCCAAATAAAACTAAACATGTCTATCAACAACTGAATTCCAGAACTTGCAATTTAACCCAAATAAAAAGGAGAAAAAGAGAACTGCAATAACAGATGTAGTTGGAGGTGATCATAGGGTACTTAAGATCTTGATGTTGAAAGTGAAGAAGAATAGTGGTAGTGGTGGAGGTAGTCTTGTGGAGATGGAGAAAGTTTTCAAGTTAGCAAGAGAGGTGTTTGGAAAGGTGATGAAAAAGCAAGCAATGAGGACTGTGATTGATGTTTGCATTGGTGAATGATAGAATTGAATTAGTGGATTCATTATAAGTTCCTATATTTGTTGTATCTTTCTCGATTTTCTTTTGTTTCCTTTCTGCCACGGTCAACTTAAGTTGTCATGGCAACCTTCAATGCTCAGAAATTCAGTTTTATCGCTTAATTCAAAATAAAATTACATACTGCTTCTGTACAAAATTCATTTTATGCAATGGCAATAATCCAAATTAAGCCTGCTCAAAATTTTATGTTACTCTGTAACTAAACAGGAAGGGTTATGTGTGTGAAATGAAATTGTGGATTTTAAATTGCAATTCTCTTTTTCTCCTTTTTATTTGGGTTAAATTGCAGGTTCTCTTTTTGATGATACCTAATACCATACCTCGAAATTGTGGATTTTAAATTGCAGTTCTCTTTTTCTCCTTTTTATTTTGGTTCTAAATTGCAGGTTCTCTCTTTCTAAATTATGATACATCGAAAGAACCCAAAAAACTAAACATGTCTATCAACAACTGAATTCCAGAACTTTGACACACTCCACCGACCTCATTAAGCACATCAACAACTCTCCTAACACATTCCATAGTAGAATCTTTATCCAAATCTAAAACCAACAAGAACCTAAATGATAAAGCTCCCAAACGCATATTTTTAAGGTTAAACTCATTCAAAATTGGAACCATTGCTTCATAATTTCCCAATAACCCGCAGTTATTAACAACTAAACCACCTATTTCAGGATCACAAGAAAGCACAGGATGTGAAACCTTAAGCCAATAAAAAAACAACAATGCTGAAACTCTCTTATTTGCTAATGTTTCAAAAATGTCAAAAACTGATGCTATAGATAAAGAAACATTCATAGTGTTCAATTTGGATCCCAACTATGAAATACATCAAAAAGAAATAGGAAAGACATAAGCACTAATGGAAATTGCTTCGTGAAATCTAAAAGAGTACTGAAAGAAGAAGAAGAAGCAACCTGAGAACAAGACTGAAGGGTGTAGCGATTCTTCTGCGTGATTTCTGAAACTGGGTGTAGCGATTCTTCTCCAAGATACGATTTCTCTGCGTGATTTGATTCTTCTTCGCGATTCTGATATTGAGTGCAGCGATTTGGGAATTTAGGGTTTTCACAGTGAAATGAGAAAATGGGTCACAGCGACGAAAAGGGAAAAGGGAAAAGGGAAGGCGATTTACCTGGTAGAGACGAAACAGTGAGCCACGACCGAAGAAGAGACGCGCGTCGAAGGGTGGAGCGGTGGCGACGAGTTCGCGAACGGCGTGAGGAGTGAGGCGGGCGGAGAACGGTGTGAGGAGTGAGGAGGGCGGAGACCGCGAACGGCGTGAGGAGTGAGGACGGCAGAGAACGGCGTGAGGAGTGAGGACGGCGGAGAACGCGAACGGTGTGAGGAGTGAGGAGGGCGGCGTGAACTGTGTTCTGTGTGTCTGAGAGAAGAGATAAGGGATCGCGTGGATAAAACTAGAAAAAAACGTTTGCGACGGGCTTGCGACGACGCATCCGTCGCAAATTAGCTACCATCATCCTTGTCCGTCGCAAATTAGTGACCAACGTTCCTTCCCGTCGCAAATTTTGAGCGGGATTTTAAGCGCCCAACTCCTAAACTCACTCGTCGTCGCAAACCGTCGCAAGTCCGTCGCAAATTAGCGACGGATATCCCTCCGTGGCAAACATCGGTAGCAATATAGCCTTATTCTTGTAGTGATCCACGTGCAAGCTAGGAAACTCATTTTATTTGCAAAGGAACTTGAGGTGCGAAAATGGCAAAACTAGAATGGTGGAGAGGTGGAGGATAATATTAGTATCACTAGATAGAGTTTGTTGAGCTGAATCCGATGCACTAAAAATGAGACACATGCATGGAGAATTGGTGAAGTTCCTCTCCCTTCTTCCTCATCTCTCTCTCACGCCATCCCTCTTTCTTTTCTCAATTTCTGTGTTTGTGGTTTTTCTCATTCAGAAAAATGTGTGTGTTTTTAATGAGGGTGTGGGGGAGCTGAAGGTTTAATTGAGTGGGGAAAGGACAAAACTACCCTTTCTCTCTAATCACTTATTTAAAATTATTTCTTTCAACAATCACTCAATCAATTACTAAACATACATACTTACTAATTAAATTAGTTGTCACATATTATTAGACATGCTATATCATCTAGGTTAGCTAATCATTTATTCCTAACCGCTCACTAGGAAAAACGACTGTTTGGCCCCTTTAGACTATAATTTCTACTTAAATCCCAATTACAACAATTCAATGAATAACTCAACCATGCATCCAATTTCTCATACTTAGGCAATTTAAATATTGCTTTCATGATACTAACATGTCTATGACTCGACTTAATACTCAATCGAATAAACAATTGTTAGTTAATTTCACCAATCAATCAACAATTCACGTACTTAATATATTTTAGCACACAAGCACAACATAATTCACTTAATCAATGACACCATCTTATAATTAATCAATTATGCTAATTAATTATCTTGACCTCTTGCTAATTTCAATAAATGAAATTAGCTAAATTGGGGATGTCGTACCAAGCCAAAATGCTGCGTGAGGGGGGTTTAGGAGCGCGTTTCACGTGAGGGTATTTTTGGAATATTTTAGGGTTGGTGATGTGTGGTGAGTAGAGGGGGGTTGGTTGTAGGAAGTATGAAGTATGAACCCTCCTTTTTTGAATATGAATCTTGGAGGCCCAAAGGTTTGTTGGTGGGTTGGGCCTCTTAGGTTAATCCCTGAATGGGTTATATTGAACACAAGCCTCAAAGCTATGAGCTAAGTAGACAAAAGAAATTGGGGTTTTTTTTTACCCCCACCATACCCCTTTATACCCCCACAAAATTTGATATTCCCAGAATGTCTCTATATATTTCTTCACACGGATTTATCTAATTTAAAGATAAATCTGTTTTAGTGTTTTTTCCAAAACGAATTTATCTTTAAATTAGATAAATTCGTTTTTATATTTTTGCAAATCGGATTTACCTCAATTCAAACATAAATCCGTTTTTGTAATTTTTTAATAACGGATTTATCTATTCATTAGATAAATCCGTTTTGAAAACATTCAAAACGCATTTATCTAATAAATAGGTAAATCCGTTGTGTATTAAAAAATAAATTTTTTTATTTAAATTTTTTAAAAAAAGTTATAAAAACACTACTAAAAATCTGTTAAAGAGTCAAAACTAACCTACAAATTATAAAAACACCACTAAAAATCTAGTAAAACCAAAATAAGGTTATGAAATTTTTTTTAGATTTTTTGGAGATTATGAAAAATTAAAAAAATTAATAAAAAATAGTAAACGTTGGAATTTGGGATTTTGAGCACCGCAATCTCGATTGAAGTCCCTTCTACGTGTGTTATGATCCCTGATTTTTTTGGATTTAATGGCTGTGGTTTCATTACAATCGGAGTAGGTTACCCAAAAATCGATTTTTTAGCCTAAATTATTCACCCGGCGTACAACATCGTCATGTGTTAACGAGTATCTAATTAAAAAATAATAATTTTAATTTTTTATCACTTTTATTTATTAATTATTTTACAAAACGGATTTATCTATTTATTAGATAAATCCGCTTTGAAAAAATTCAAAACGGATTTATCTAATAAATAGATAAATCCGTTATGCATTTTTTTTTAAAACGGATTTATCTAACTAAAAGATAAATCCGTTTTTTGGTTTTTTCCCAAAACGGATTTATCTTTTAATTAGATAAATCCGTTAGTCATAATACTGAGGGGCATTCTGGGAATATCAAATTCTGTGGGGGGTATAGAGGGGTATGGTGGGGGTAAAAAAAAACCAAGAAATTGTTTCCAAAATTGATCATCCATAAATTTAGTAGTCAACACTTCAATATAACCAACCCAAATATGAGGCCAAAAAACAGAAATCCAGATGAGAATATTAAGAACAACAAAGGGATAGAATGTTAATGCTTGAACATGGAATTCACATTGATTTTTTTCAAAGCTCAAGATAATATTGATAACTTCAGCCCAAATTTTGACACTATATATTATATATAATATAAGTGTGCAATGTTTGGGAGCACCAACTTAGATAATTACATATATGATTTTTTTTTTTTGGAAATTAGAGGTCTACCACTTTTCTAGACCCTCTTATACTCCAACCTCTTCTAAGTTTCCTTTTCTCCAATCAGTATCACCACAATAGTTCTGTCATTCTTCTTTGTAACTATCTCCCTTAAAAGACAAAAAAGAGGTCTTAACAAAGATCTCACAAAACATGGCAACTTGGTTTTGGTTAGTTGATTTCATGTGTTGAGACCGCAATTATGTTGGTTGGTCTTCTCTGTAGACTTACTAGAAAGTAATAAGCTCCACTTGGTCCCTTAGCCAATAAAGATGAATGTGTCCCTTTCTCCACCACCAGTCCCTTATCCAACACAACAATCATATCACAATTTTGTATAGTGCTCAACCTATGAGCCACCACCACACTAGTCCTTCCAACCATCACCCTTTCAAGAGCATCTTGCACTAGTTTCTCTGACTGGCTGTCAAGAGCACTTGTAGCTTCATCCAAAAGCAACACCCTAGGGTTCTTCAATATAGCTCTAGCTATAGCAATCCTTTGTTTTTGACCCCCAGAGATCTGCACTCCTCTATCCCCACACAATGTATCATAACCATCTTTTAAGCTTGTTATGAAATCATGAGCATTAGCAGCTCTTGCTGCCACTATAATCTCTCTTTCATCAACCTTATCATGTGATGATCCATATGCAATGTTCTCCCTTATAGTCCCACCAAAAAGTGTTGGCTCTTGGCTCACTAGTGCAATGTGCTTCCTTAGTGATCTTAGGTGATAAGACTTTATGTCACTACCATCTATAGTCACTACCCCTTTAAGTGGATCATAGAATCTCTCAATCAAACCTATGATTGTTGATTTCCCTGAACCACTTTGTCCCACCAAAGCTGTTGATTTGCCTGCATCAATTTTAATTGAGAACCCTTGAAAAATCATCACATTAGGCCTAGCTGGGTATGCAAAATGTACATCATGTAGTTCAATCGTTCCTACTAACTTTTCTGGTTTGTAACCATCTATCTCATCATCAGGTTCAATTTTTGTGTACCTATCAAGTATTGTATAAACTGAACCAACAGCATCAGACCCTTTAGCTAAGTCATTAGTCATGCTACCAGCATCAGCAATAACCTTCCCTATGCTAGACAATATCATAAAAGTCTCAAATAACGCCTTTGGTTTTATATGCCCAAGTGAGATAAGTTTTCCACCATACCAATAAGCTAAAGCCCAACTACAAAACCTGAGGCTTTGGGAACAAGCAAGCCCAATGCCTGCAAACCATGACTGCCTAACGCTTTCCCGACTTGGGCCTTGTTGGGCTTTTTCGAGCATTTTGAGGATTCTGTCTTGAGAGGAAAAAGCAGTGATAGTTCTGAGATTTGAAACAGCTTCTGCAGCTATCTTGCTACTTTCATCTTGGGCCTTGATGGCTTTCCTTGACATGCTTTTAAGAAGGACTCTCCTTATGTAGAAGCAAGTTATGATGATTGGTTGAATTGCTATCATAACCATGGCTAGTCTCCATGCAATGACTATGCCCATTGTGAATGCTATTGTCACTGTTGAGATTGTTTGTACCACTAGAGATAATCTGTCACCCACTAAAGATCTTATCTGTATTTTGGTAATGTCAAGGAAAAAAAGTTACACAAAAATAATACCATACATTTAATTGAGTCACAACAATCGTACTGCACAATATGTACATAGATAATTGACTGAAATGAATAATAAGCTCAATTTGTTAATCGAAAAAGAAAAATTATAAATAATATGGTTGAATTGGACGTAATACAATGAAGGAATCTTACAAACCTAAACCAAAATCTAAGTACCTCTTTAGAAATTTGCAATTTTAGTGGTAACTGAATGGATCAAGTGTATATATATATACTCACACACATACTTGATAAACATTAATTAAATATCACCTTTTTTATTCAAAGATTAGTATAGAAAACATGGAAAGTAAGTTTTTTTTATTTATTTTTATATAAATAAATATTTGAAAACATGCAATGAAGTGATTATGTTGTAAATTCGAAATATGAGTTTAATTAGTATACACACGTTTTTAAAACTTATTACACTATCCACCAATAATAATATATGGTAGGGATGACACATCAAGTGGTTACTAATTGAGTAAATTCTTGTTAATGATGTGTCAACGTATAATTAATAGATAGATAGTGTAAAACATTTATACACATATTGTGTATATAAACTAAACTCAGTATATATCATGCATTAACTAATAACTATTTCATTGAAAAGCACATCAATACATTGATAGACTAAATTTATTACTACTTTAGCTTTAGTTTATGATTTCTCAATTATTCTCTTAGTTGGACATAATCTTGCTCGGGACTAAATGTGGGCACCTCTCTTGATAAGAGATTGGAACCTTGGTTCGCACCTTGTTGTGAGAGACTAGCTTCTTTTGCTAGACTCGATCTCCATTAGTTCTATTTCCAATTTTATATCTTAACATATATATAACATGCAAATTAACCAAAAACTATATAAACTTACCACATTGGCTTCTTTGGCAAGTCTAGAGCAAATAACACCAGTGGAATTTTGATCCTGATCAAACCACCCAATTTCAAAGGTGAGTATCTTTGAAAGCATTCTCTCTCTGACCCTCTTTGTCAAGTACTCTCCCATGTAAGCAAAACTATAATGCTGAAGAACATTAACAACCAAAGAGACGAAAGCAAACCCAAGAAAACAAAGCGAGTAGATCTTGATCTGCCTCTTGATCTCATCATGGTCGTCCAAAAAATAAACTGAAACTGCGGACCCCATCATAAACGAATACACCGGTTGAATCGCACCAAACAACACTGCATTGAAACAACCCAAACACCCTTGTTTCCACTCTGGCATGTTCATTGCCAACAACCTTCGAAACGAAGGAACAGGTAACTTTTCCTTCTTCTTGTTATTATCAACAACAACCTCGTCTTTGATTTCAACAACATTAACATTAACATTGTTATCATTATTATTGCCACGTGGCATTGAGTTAGAAGAGGTAGAACGACTCACTAGTGAAAGTGAAAGCGAGTGTCTACGACTACTAGTGGCATTATTGTCACGTGACATTATTGCGACATCATCGTCGTCATCATCATTATTATTGACACGTGTCATTGTGTTGTTGTTTGTTTGTTGGAGATGGAGGAGAGAGGTGTAAAGTGAATTGTTGTTTTGAATGAGAGTGTCGTGGGAACCGATTTCAGCGATGTTACCGTTTTGAACGACGGCAATGGTGTCTGCGTTTCGGATGGTGGATAAGCGGTGAGCGATAATGATTGTGGTGCGTCCCAATGCAGCTTTGTCGAGAGCTTGTTGTACTATGCGTTCTGATTCAGAATCAAGTGCACTTGTTGCTTCATCTAGTAATAGAATTCGTGGCTTTTTTATTACCGCTCTTGCAATTGCAATCCTTTGCTTTTGTCCCCCTGACATTTGAACTCCCCTCTCCCCAACCTGTAAACATGTAACAAATCTAATTAGTTTAGTAATGTAAAGTTATACTCATAGAAGGGGTTTTTTGCCTAAAACCAAATTACTTCTCTAGAGTTTATCTGTTTTGGTTGGACGAGATTTTATGTAAACTTGCTAATGTGTAAAGAGTTTTGAGTACCATTAAGTTTTCTGTAAAGGGTTTTTGAGTACCCCTGGTATTATTCATTCTCCTTTGCTTGTAAAAGCATTTAATTTAGTAATATTGTTGACTTCCTCAAAGTGATTTATTCCTTGTACAAAAGTTAATTAACCAGTTCTTACAAATATAGTGTTGTTAAGAATTGAGCCAAGAATTGAACGCAATTCGCAAAGGGACTTGCAAGAATTCGATCACAGAACAGAACCGGATAGGAAATTGAGGCCAATTGCGCGATTTAATTGCACGAATCAATTAACCCTAATTATGAACCCTAATTTGATGAAATTGGGAAAAACATAAATTGCAGAAATTAAAGCGAGGAACACACAAAATGTTCACCCAGTTCAGTATCAATGAGATACTTACATCTGGGGAATCAAGCAATAGCTTGATTCTTGTTGCATTAACCACTTCGAATCAAATTGTACAAGATGAAGAAACAATCCCAATTCAATTCCCCCTCACTTCCCTGAGCCCGATTTTCCCTGTGTTTCACTCACGCACAACCCTTAGAATGATTACAGATTGATTACAGTGAGATTCATCAGCTCAAACTATATATCGATTAAGCCCAGCTCCTTGGCGCCAAAACTGAAGTATAACCGAATTTAACAACCGTTTGAACTGAACCAACAGAAACTTGACACGTGGCACAGACTTGGAGGGCGAAACTAAACTTATTGCCACCTCAGCAACAATCTCCACCTTGGCAATAACACCAGATATGCAACAAGAATTTCCACTACAAAGCTTGATTCAAACCATCACACTAATCAACCAACACTTAGCAAATTCAAGCAATGCTTGAACTTGCTTAATGGAACTACCTTGGTGATGAAGTCAGCTGGGTTTTGAGAGGTGTGAACTTTCTGAATTTTGACAATCCCTTGAGAGATGATGTCCTTAATCCAATGTAGTCTAGTGTCTATGTGTTTTGTCCTTTCATGGTAAGCATTGTTCTTACACAAATGGATTGCACTTTGGTTATCACAATACACATTTACACTCTCTTGCTTGACTCCTAGTTCATTCACTAAACTCTTGAGCCATAATGCTTCTTTCACAGCCTCAGTTACCCCAATATACTCAGCTTCAGTTGTGGATAATGCAACCACATGTTGAAGAGATTCTTTCCAACTAATTGCATTTCCAAACAATGTAAAAACATAGCCTGTCAAAGACCTTCTTTTGTCACGATCCCCTGCAAAATCAGAATCAACAAAGCCCTCTACTCCACCTGCATCAGGACCCCCTTCATTGTACCTTAGACCAGTGTTTAAACTGCCATTCAAGTACCTTAGGATGTATTTCACTGCAGACCAATGTTCCTGCCCTGGGTTTGCAAGATATCTGCTAACAAGGCTCAAAGCATAAGCCAAATCTGGTCTTGTGCAAACCATAGCATACATGAGGCTACCTACAGCACTAGCATAAGGAATTTCTTTCATTTTATCCCTTTCACTGTCAGTGGAGGGACTATCCTCTTTTGATAGTTTAAAGTGAGCAGCTAAGGGTAACTTTGTAGACTTAGCATCTGTCATACTAAATCTAGAAACAACCTTCTTGGCATAACTCTCTTGAGTGATCCTTAGACCTGAAGACCCTTCACTTCTGATTATCTCCATTCCAAGTATCTTAGTTGCCTTGCCAAGATCCTTCATATCAAATTCCTTGTGTAGAAGCTGTTTTAACTTGTCAATTTCTTTGCTGTCTTTGCTTGCTATTAACATGTCATCTACATATAGCAGAAGATAGATGTAATTACTGTCATCAATCTTCCTATAGTAGACACAACTATCATTACAGCTTCTCTTGTATTTGATCTCTATCATATAGTTATCAAATCTCTTGTACCACTGCCTAGGAGATTGCTTCAAACCATAGAGTGATTTCTGCAGAAGACATACATAATCCTCCTTACCTCTTTCTTCAAAACCTTTAGGTTGTGCCATATAGATTCTTTCTTCCAACACACCATGTAAAAAGGCTGTTTTTACATCCATTTGTTCTAGTCTCATATTGTAATGCACAACCAGAGACAGAAGAACACGAATGGAGCTGTGTTTGACCACTGGTGAGAAGATTTCTGAGTAATCTATCCCTTCCCTTTGGGTATATCCTTTTGCAACTAACCTGGCTTTGAACCTTGGTGGATCCTTCTCTGTCATTCCTTCCTTTAACTTGTAAATCCATTTACAACCAACCAGTTTTACACCAGCAGGTTTCTTTATCAGAGTCCATGTTTGATTTTTGTGCAGTGATGTTATCTCATCAGTCATAGCTAAATGCCATTTCTTACGATGTGTGCTAGCCATTTCTTCTTGGTAGCTTCTGGGGTCATCACTCACAAACTCTTCAGCAGTATTTAGAGCATAGGCTATATCAGATTCATATCCAAGCCTATTTGGTGGCTTGACTTGTCTTTTGGCTCTATCTCTAACCAGAACATAGTCATTATGTTGCTCATTATTTTCACCTTCAGAGTCTGAGTTCTCTTGGGAACTTGTGTCTTGACTATCATTGTGATTCCTATCACCATGTTCTTCATTACCTTCACCAGTATCCCCTTTGTTCACAGGCTCCACCTCAATGTGAAATTCCTTATTTTGGTCATGTCTTTCTAGTGTTTCTGTCGTGTCACTGTCACCATTCAGCTTTGATTCCTGGAATATAACATCCCTGCTAATGATGCATTTTCTGCTCTCTGGTAGCCATACTCTATAGCCCTTCACACCATCAGGGTATCCCATAAAGATTCCTTTCTTAGATCTAGGCTCTAACTTGCCTTCTCTAACATGACAGTAAGCTGGACAACCAAACACTCTCAGGTTTTCAAACTTAGGTGTATAACCAGTCCACATTTCTTGAGGTGTTTTAAAGTTTAAGGCAGTAGATGGACTTCTATTCACTAGATAGCATGCTGTGTGAACTGCTTCCCCCCAAAATGACTTAGGTAACTTAGCACAAGACAACATACATCTAACCTTCTCTAACAGTGTTCTGTTTAACCTTTCTGCAAGTCCATTCTGTTGTGGTGTTCCCCTAACAGTCATGTTTCTATAGATTCCATTATCCTTACAAAATCTATTAAACTCATCATTGCAGAATTCAAGTCCATTATCAGTTCTAAGTGCCTTAACCTTCAAACCAGTTTGATTTTCAACCTTCTTTTTCCATTCAACAAAGTAGTTAAATGCTTCATCTTTAGTTTTCAACAGGTAAATCCAAACTTTCCTACTGTAATCATCAGTAAAAGTTAGAAAATACCTCTTTCCTCCATGACTTGGTGTTTGAGCTGGCCCCCATAAGTCTGAATGAATGTATTCTAGCTTCTCCTTTGTTTTGTGAATGCCTGTAGCAAACTTGATTCTGGTTTGCTTCCCCATCACACAATGCTCACAAAATCCTAACTCATTGATTTTGTCTCCACAAAGAAGTCCTTGCTTTTCCAATTCTTTCATTCCTTTCTCACTCATATGGCCTAAGCCTCTGGTGCCATAAGAGTGTTTTATCAGTGGAGGTACTAGCAACATTCACCTCACCAGTCACAGTACTCCCTTGGAGTATATACAACTTATTATTCTTTCTTTCTCCTTTCATGACAACTCTAGATCCTTTCATGACCTTGAGTATGCCACCTTCTCCCTTAAAACTGTAGCCTGCAGCTTCAAGAGTCCCTAGAGAAATTAGAGGCCTCTTAAGCTCAGGTACATGTCTTACCTCAGTGAGGAGTTTCACTGTGCCATCATTCAGCCTGATCTTGACAGTTCCAATGCCAACTACATTGCAAGCCTTGTTGTTACCCATTAGTACCTTAGCAGCACTTAATGGCTTGTAATCAACAAACCAGTCCCTTCTTGGACACATATTGTATGAGCAAGCTGAATCCATAGCCCAATTTTCTTCTGTTTTTGCTTCTGTAGTAGCATGGAGCTCACTATCATCACAGTTTGCAGCCACAAGAACCTCACAGCTTTCATATCCATCAGATGCGTACGAGGCATTACCCTCATCTTCATTCTTTTGGCTCTTGCCATTCTTCTTATCAGGGCAATTCTTTTTGAAGTGTCCTTCTTTGTTACAAATGAAGCACCTGTTATGCTTAGGTTTAGATTTTGATCTAGACCTGTTCTTTCCTTTTCCTTCTCTTTTCTCATTCCTTCCTCTGACCATTAAACTCTCACCTTGATCATTTTCTTTGATATCCTTTTTCTTGGAGAGTTCCTTTGACATGAGGGCAGCTTGAACCTCCTCCAATGTTATGGACTCTCTCCCATAAATGAGAGTGTCAGCAAGAATATCGTATGTGCTATTGAGAGATCTTATCAACAGTAGGGCCTGATCTTCGTCTTCCACCTTTATATCAATGTTTTCCAGATCCAATATGAGTTTATTAAACTCATCTATATGGTCTCCAATTGATGTACCTTGTTGCATCTTGAAGGTGTATAGCCTTTGCTTGAGATAAAGTCTATTGGCCAAAGATTTGGTCATATACAGACCTTCCAACTTTAGCCAAATTGCAGCAGCGGATTTTTCTTTAGAGATTTCCCTAAGAACTTTATCTCCAAGACAGAGGATGATTGCACTATAAGCCTTATTCATGATATCTTTCTTTTCTTTAGCAGATAAGGTATCAGGAAGCTTATCTTCACCTTCGAGCGCTTCTTCAAGTCCTTGTTGCACCAACATTGCTCGCATCTTCATCTTCCACAAGCCAAAGTCGTTCTTACCACTGAATTTCTCAATGTTGTACTTAGCCATTTCCATGGAAGTTCTTTCTTCTTAACGACGCTCTTGATACCAGTTGTTAAGAATTGAGCCAAGAATTGAACGCAATTCGCAAAGGGACTTGCAAGAATTCGATCACAGAACAGAACCGGATAGGAAATTGAGGCCAATTGCGCGATTAATTGCACGAATCAATTAACCCTAATTATGAACCCTAATTTGATGAAATTGGGAAAAACGTAAATTGCAGAAATTAAAGCGAGGAACACACAGAAAATGTTCACCCAGTTCAGTATCAATGAGATACTTACATCTGGGGAATCAAGCAATAGCTTGATTCTTGTTGCATTAACCACTTCGAATCAATTTGTACAAGATGAAGAAACAATCCCAATTCAATTCCCCCTCACTTCCCTGAGCCCGATTTTCCCAGTGTTTCACTCACGCACAACCCTTAGAATGATTACAGATTGATTACAGTGAGATTCATCAGCTCAAACTATATATCGATTAAGCCCAGCTCCTTGGCGCCAAAACTGAAGTATAACCGAATTTAACAACCGTTTGAACTGAACCAACAGAAACTTGACACGTGGCACAGACTTGGAGGGCGAAACTAAACTTATTGCCACCTCAGCAACAATCTCCACCTTGGCAATAACACCAGATATGCAACAAGAATTTCCACTACAAAGCTTGATTCAAACCATCACACTGATCAACCAACACTTAGCAAATTCAAGCAATGCTTGAACTTGCTTAATGGAACTACCTTGGTGATGAAGTCAGCTGGGTTTTGAGAGGTGTGAACTTTCTGAATTTTGACAATCCCTTGAGAGATGATGTCCTTAAGGTGAATTCAGACCTATTTTACTTAAGGTGAATTCAGACCTATTTTACTTAAGGTGGTTAGCATGAACGTTGAAGAAGGTGTTTAATAATCCCATATCAACAAACCAGAATGCTTTTTGGGGGGAATAGACAAATATTAGATGGTGTTCTGATTGCAAATGAGCTACTATAGTTAGCCAGAAGGAGAAAGGGGAGGGGGGGTGTTTTTCATTAGAATAGAAATGAATAGTATTTTTCATTAGAAAAAAAAAGACAAATGTAGCACTTAATTACCTGAGTATCATATCCTTGTGGCAACTGTGAAATAAAACTATGAGCATTGGCAACTTTGGCAGCTTCCACAACTTCTTCCTCTGTTGCATTCTCTCTTCCAAAAAGTATATTCTCCTTAATGCTAGTTGCAAACAAAGATGGCTCCTGACTCACCAACCCCATTTGAGATCTGAGCCACTTGAGTTGAAACTTATGAATAGGCACCCCATCAACAAATATCTCCCCCCTAATTGGGTCATAGAACCTTTGCAAAAGTGATATAACTGTTGATTTTCTTGAGCCACTTCCTCCAACTAAGGCCACTGTTTTTCCAGCTGGAACCTTTAGGCAAAAATCTTTTAGAATCACACTATCTGGCCTTGATGGGTACACAAATTCAACATGGTTAAATTCCACTTCTCCTGACACCTTCTCCAAAACATCACCATTCATGTTTTCTGAATCAATCTTAGGAATTCTATTTATCACTTCTATTATCTTTTCTCCTGCGGTGCTTGCTTCTGTAAAGGAATTCATATTGGATAAACCAGCACCTAAGGCCCTATAAAAAAATCAACAAAAAACAAAGACCAATTATGCCTTAAGCTCAAAGTCTTACAAAACAGTTTGTGGTGCAATCTGGATTGCAATATCAATTTTTTTGATTTCCTTGGGACCTCAACGCGACCACGTTTGAGGTCGCATTATCTCGCATTTTATATGGCCGCGACATCAAGGTTTTTGATGTTTCTATGGTTCCATTCCGACCACAATTTAGGCTATACATACTGCATTTTTTGATCGTAATTCTCTGCAATATTAAAAATTGTGGCTGCTATTTAAATTTTTTCTTAAAGTCTCAAAATATGAAACATTTAAGCTGAATTGTATGGAATGAGATGATATGAGATACTTCCTCGGTTACATAATATAAACAAAAACTGGTCAACCAAAGTTGATGTATCTGGTCCTAAATTAAGACCACATACATCAACTTTGGTTGACCAATTTTTGCTTATATTCTGTAACAACAGAGTAGTATAGAGTATAGGTGTACTTACAATCCACTAACAATTATGGCTCCTCCAGTTGCGTACACAGTACCACCTTTAGCACCATGGTACATGACCATGGTGCTACCATAATAGGACATGAAAGACCAAATAGCAAAGACAACACCATTGCTTCCTATGGCTAAGCCTTTAGCTAATCCTTGTTTCAGTCCCAACTTAACAGACCCTTGAAGAGCATTAGAGAAAGAAGCCACAGTCTTGTTCTCCCTTGCAAAGGAATAAACTGATCTAATGGAAGATATTGCTTGTTCTGCTATTGTACCAGCTTGATTATACTCTTCTCTAACCTTTCTAGCCAACCCTACCAAAGTTCTCCCATACATTAAACCAGGAACCACAAGTAGAACCATGAAAGGGAACCCCAAAATTGCCAATCTCCATAACAATGCAAATGCCACTATGTAGCTCCCAATGAACATAGATGTATTCATCAAAAAATTTGGAACCTATATAGTTTTTAAATTAGAATAAATTAATTGTTAATCTCAAATTTAATTAATGAAAAATAAAATAAAATTGAGGTGAAGAAAAGCTATGCATTTTCTTCTTCTTTTAGACACCTTTTCACTAAGAACATCTTGAATTACTAGGCTGTCATTAGAGACACTAGTGATAACCTCTGATGTGCTTGTAACATTCAAATCAAAGTATGTTATATCTTGTCTGAGAATTGCTTTTAAATATCTTGCTCTCATTCTTGCAGCTTGTCTTTCACCTGTTCTTGTCCAGCAATAACCCTCTGAAGTTCCCCCAAAGTAAAGGCAAGAGGATAATACGTAGTGTGTTAAGACTTGTGTATGATATAAAAATGAAAGAGAAGTCAGAATCAAAATCATACCAAAACTGAAAACTCACCAAGGAAGCAAGCAACAAAAGTTCCACATGCCAAGTATAACAAAACAATTGCATTCTGCATAAAAAAAAGTCAACTGAGTCAAACCAAATAAGCTACCCTTATTTTCTTTTATCTTTTTTTCTGGTTCAAGAGGCAGGCACAATTGGCCACATAGAGGGGAAATGGGGAACGAGAGTGCTGCATATTGGGTCCAAACCCGAGAGCAAACGAAAGATATCCCTAGCTCCAACCAAGTGAGCTATACCACTTAGACTTCTTTTTAGATGTGTTGATGCAACGTATCATGTGCAAAGGTGAGTTATTAGTTTGTAATTAATTTAGAAAGGTCACTTTGCTTTAATCATAGAACTAGTCTATTGTACGTACAAGACCATGGCCCTGAAAACTCACTACAAAAAAAGCTAAATTAGTGGTCATAATTAGTATTGGAAAAATTGAAATCTATTGCTAATTACGACAATACAAAAATTTTATAGCCACAAAATTAGAGAAGAATTTCACATTTTTCTTCCCTAATTTTGTCTCTCTAATTTTTTTTGTAATGACCGCTTCTAATTTTGTCCTCATCTCTATATAGTAAGCGAGTTGGCAAAGTAAGGCGCCAAACTTCAGCAACCATTTTAGCACCCATTTTAATCTTATTTACAAAACTTGCCATTGTTTAATTTCTTAATTCTATACCTAAACCTTTTGTTTTTTTTTTCTTTTGAAATTTTAATGTTGCAAAAAAAATAATAGTTTCGAGACAAAATACGTAAAGTGCGATACTAAGCAATGTGTTTGGAGGTACTTTAGTGTTCGGAAAAAAATTTAACTATTCAAATACTACTTTAGTGTTCGAAAAAAATTTATCTGGTCAAATACGTGAGGTTCGTTCCTTGCTCAATTTGAGAAACAGAGGGAGAGGGAGAGAGATTACTCTATGCTCTCATAAAAATTTAAACTCTGTAATATTCATGTCATCTAGGTTGAAGTTTGATTTATGAGGTTTTATTAGAGTTAGGAGCCAACAAGAGATTAGTGGATGGAAGCTACAGAGAATAACTCAGCAATTTAGAAAGAAGGAACTTGGATTTTTTATATGAGCAACTTAGCATAACCATTTAATGATATGCACCTATAATATGTATGCCCAGAATTGTTGCCTTTCAACACCTTGTGCAACCCCGATTCCATCAACACATCCATGACTTGAATTTTCCACAAGCCAAAATTGATTTTTCCATCAAATTTCTCCATGTCAAACATCACAGCACTTGAAAAATTTAACATTCCAGCTGTAAACATACTGTAAACCGTGCACCGAGTAGGTTCCCAGGAAAGAGATGTGGGTCACAGTATTAAACTTCTTTTCTGATGTGGAAGATCAGACAAAGCGGCAACCACAGAGCATACTAAGAAATTAATACCCACCGAACCTAAAGCTCTGATAGCAGTTGTTGGGGAAAAACAACATAGAGAAATAAAATGAACACAATCGAGACACAAGAATTTAACGTGGAAAACTCCAAAACCGGAGAAAAACCACGAACCATTGTCGAATGACAACCAGAGAATACCAATATGTGAAAATTGTTACAACACACAGACTTCTCTAAAAACACCCCCATGGCCTCAGTACAGCCACACCCTCCAAAGAAAATATTTAACTACATCTCACAACACTCTAAAACAAGAGTATAAGAGAAAAAACAAAGTCAAATACAACTTAAGGTATTTCTGACTGGTCTCTCTCTTCCTTCACAAAACTAAGCGATGTGAGACTTTTTCAAGATGCGAATTTCAATCAACTCCAACATTAACCACTTGCACCTAAGCTTTGAGTTAATTAATATCACAATTTGATCTAAGAGGGTGGAGATCAATTTTAATTTATTTTCTTTATAATAATTTATTTTATGAGTTATTCTATTAAGTGAGAAATTTTGTTTTCTTCATAAAATGAATTCTTTATGAATATTTTTAAGTCGATGTAATTTACCAAATATTTTTGGTTATTACTGTGGATATTACGTGTATAGAACTCTTAATTTTGTAATGTATTTTTTATATATTTTGTTTGATTCCTAAGCAAAAGTGGGTCGACAAATATTGATGTATCTGGTCTTAAATTTGGACTGGATACATCAACTTTTTTTGATCGATTTTTGCTTATATTGTGTAACAGAAGGAGTATATTTTACTTATTATTAACAAATATTGATTTAGTGTATTTACTTCCATTGATACTAGCTCACCTCGTACATCGCACGGGTAATGAGGCTAGTCGTATGTGTTCAAGGTATTCAAAAATTGACACCAATGGTATATGATAAGATCATGTATTTTGATGTGTAAGTGGGCAAGTTGCAACTGCGATTCAGCACATCAACTACATTTGACTACGATCCTTCATAATTAAAAGAATTGACAATTTAATTCTTTGTGTGTTAGAGAGACAAAGAGAGGAGAGAGATAGAGATAGATAGAGAGAGAGAGAGAGAGAGAGAACCTTGTTGATGTTATGAATGAAATCATCGTTGCTTGTTTGGCTAGAAAAACCGCCCATAGAGTTGATGATTCTGCCTATGGTAAACACCATTAGAGGGGTCATTATGCCATCGCCAATGGACCCAAACAAACCAAAAACCATGAAAAACCAGTCTAGGCCATCAGCATGCATGAAAATGGATCCAAAAGAACCATTTTTCTTCTTCTTGATATCCATGGAAACATTGTTATGATCACCACCCATTTGCATCCTTGATATTCAAAAAGAACCAAGACAATGAAATTCAGTATTATTTAAAGATTCATTATAATAAAATCAAGACTCCAGAATCATTATTAAAAAGATATAGAACATGTGGCTTCCGTTTTCAAGGAAGATGGGGACTTCACTTATATATAGTTTTGTTTGTTGGCTTGTAGGCCTCCATTGCTTTAAAAAAAGAGAACATGTTCTTAACTCTTGACTAGATAAATGTGTCATTAATGACGATTGGTAGATGTTAATTAATTCATAATTGAGAGAGACATAAAAAACTCTATCTTCGCATGTTATTTCTTTTTTATGGTATAAACCGGGTGAGACAAATTCCTCGAGCCGGGTAGGAGACCATAATGGGCGGTAAAATTCTCCCTCAAGAGATTTAACACTATTACAAGCCAAAGGCTGGATTCGAACCCTGGATATTGGTTAAGCTGGAAGAAACCCCTACCATCTCATCCAAGTGCTTTTGAGTAGTCTCAAGTTATTTTTAGTTTTTTTTTTTTTTGAGATTATTATTTTTAGTTTTAACAAAGAGCAATGATACGCAGTAGGAATTAAAAAGTATGAAATGTAAGAAAATACCAGCTTTCAATTGCCTTTAATAACAATTCATGTGGGTCCCGGTGTTAAAATAATGGCGTTAGTTTGATTCTGACATTTTTTATTGTACAAATTAGCTTTTCTCTTTAACAAAACCAACTAACAAGATACTCGAACTGCTCTATTTTCACGTATTTGTCAATTTATCTGTTTATAAATTTGAAAATTTACATTACCAAATATAATTTATTGTTTTAGTTTTCTTAAAATACAAGAGTGAGAGTATTCAAGAAAAAAATAATTATACTAACAACATATAGTGAATTATATGAGCATTGACCAAAATCATAAGCCTAGAAGCTATGAGCTGAAAGTTGACCAAAAAAAATCTATGACAAAACCTTAAATTGCATACAAAGTGGGAGAGATGGAGTAGTTTTGTTATGGATTGGGCCTCAATGGCCAATCCACCAAAAAGGCCCAACACCAAAGGGTCCAATTCATCCAAGGGTGGAGATTGCAGACCTAGATCCAACAGCCCTCCTCCTTCCTAGATACCTATAAATAAGCATTGAATGCTCTCATTAATGGTATTCATCTCTCACTTACTCTCACTTGTAATTGACTCACTCACTGACTTGAGCGTCGGAGTGTCATTGCAGGTACCACCCCACCTCGGACCGGAGCACCAACTCGGACAACCAAGGATACACGTACCAACTATCTCGGACCGGACTACCTATCCCGGGTCGGATACGTAGCAGGAGATACGGTACCGAACATTGGCGACCACAGTGGGAGAGCCTTATACTCTAGTCTTTCCCCCAACCTCCTTGACCATAGATGGCTCCGGAATTACGACGGAGAAACGTCTCCAGCGTCGTGGTCAGACCCGACCAGCAACAGGAAACCCCGGAGGGGTTAGCAATTACTCTTCCTCGCAGCTCGGCCCATGGCCGGAACTCATCCAGGGCAGTGGTCCCTATCAGCTCTGCTAGGAACCAGTTCCCACCTCCAGCCCCGACTGTCCCGGTACCAATCGATGCTGTCCAACAGCTCATCCAACTGCTGACAAGGCAGGCCGAGGCTGACGAAAGGAGCCAGCGTTACTCCCAGCTGGAGGCCGAGATGGCCGAAGTCCGGGCCAGAAATATCCCGGATCGTTCCTCCCCTCAAACTTACTCCCCTAGCAGAAGGACCTCCAGTAAGAGACGTCACCGGTCCCCTGCTTGGAGGAGACACCACCATCGTTCACCACCACGCAGAAGAGGGAGGCAGGAATCTGGAACTCCCCCAACCGAGACTTATGACGAGACTTACTACCCTGGGGACTCAACTCACCAGAGCTCGTCATTAGCATCTTCGTCCCCAAGACAACGTTCTATAAGCCGGGGAAGTCCCCCGAGGCCTGAACGTCGGCGCCCTCCATCTCCCAGGTCCCCCGTCCGACGCCCTACCAGGAGGCCTCCTCCGAGGGAGAGGTCCGCAACTAGGAAGGGACCCTTTACAGCGGAAATCGACTATTTCCCGGTACCCAGACACTTAGAGAAGCCCCCGGAGGGCTTAAAAATGCATGACGGGACGGGCGATCCCGACCGACATCTGGATTACTTCGACACAATGATGCAGTACCGGAATGTTCCGGAAGAGATCAAATGCCGAATCTTCCCCCTCACCCTCGAGAAACTGGCCCTGGACTGGTTTAGAGCCCTCAAACCAAATTCGATATCATCCTGGGACCAACTTGCAAAGCTATTCTCGGCCCAGTTCGCCCACTCCAAGATGAAACCCAAATCTCGGAAAGTCTTACAAGCCATCCGCCAAGGAGAGAACGAGTCTCTTCGAGACTACATTGAAAGATTTAACAAAGAGGCGGCTCAGGTCCGGAACTTAGACGATTCATTTCGACTATTCTTCATGGAAGCCGGCCTGAGGGAAGGAAGTCTGTTTCAGATCGATGTCGGAATCAACCAAACTGAGTCGCTTGCCGAGTTCCTCCAGCGATCTCAAAAATACATTGACCATGAAGAAAGCGCTGTCGCGAGAAAGACAGATGCCGACCCCGGAACGAGCAAGCCTCGGTATGAAAAGGAGGCTCCGGCGCGACAGGCAGCAGAGAACCGTTATGAAAGGGAACCCCGGAACGACAGGCTCCGACCTCGGAATCGACACCAACAGTATTCCGATCTGAATGAAACAAGGGCCAGGATTCTGGCGGAATGCATGAACGCTGAGTTCAAAGAAGTCAAGTTCCCTGACCCGCTCCCACACAGGCCGGGACAGAGATCCAACAAATACTGCCGGTATCACCGGAGCAAAGGGCACGATACCAATCGGTGCAATGCTTTGAAAGATGACATCGAAGACCTGATCAAGAAAGGGAAGTTAAGCCAGTACGTGGCTAAAGCACCCAGGCACGAGGGCGAGGTTAAGGAAGAAGAAGCTGATCCGAAACGGAAGGGTAAGGCCCCACAGAAAAGAGAAGAGAGCTCAGAGGACGAGCGCGACTATCGGAAATCAAAGGGCCGACCTGTGATGATGATGATATCTGGAGGCTATCCCGACGAGGCATCGGGCAAAACCATGAAAAGAAAATGGAAGGAAGTCATGTGTGCCGCTTCCACCTCTGCAATCATCTCAGGCCCGGAACGCCCGCCCTTGGCCTTCAGCGACCGAGATTTATTGGATGGCAAGCCGAATAAGCACATACCCCTCATTATCAGGGCGGTCATGGCAAACCACGAGATAAGAAGGATCCTGGTTGACCAAGGAAGCTCCGCCGATATCATCTTCATCGACCTGGTAAGAAAGCTGCAGATCTCAGAGGAAGACTTCACCCCTTACCGGGGATCGGATCTTTCGGGCTTCAACGGGTCTCGGACCAAACCTCTTGGCTATTTGGAAATGATGGTCACCTATGGAGAGGAGCCATTAGAAAGGACGGTCAAGACCAAGTTCTTAGTTTTGCCATGCCCCTCGGTGTATAACTGTATCATCGGGAGGCCCACCCTTGGGAGGCTGGGAGCCGTAACTTCAACGGTTCACCTCAAGATGAAATTCTACTCTTTGAGCGACGAAGTTATCACTCTGGACGCCGACTTAGAGTCCGCACAAAGATGCTTCTATCTTCATGTCAAGGCGGACAGGTAGGCCTCAGAAGAGGGGGTTCCCCCCATAGCAGCTAGGACTCAGAGGAGCCCAAAGAAGAAGAGAGCCGGTCCAGCGGCCGAGGTCAATGTCACGGACCTCGACGCAAGATATGACCCGGACAGCTCTGAGGAGGAAAGCGACGACGAGTTGACCCGAGAGCTAAAGAAGAAAATCAGGCGACCTCAACCTGATGGACAGTTCATACAAGTGCAGCTGGGAGAGGACCCGACCCAATTTGTCCAGATCGGGTCCGATCTCCCCGACGAGATAAAAGCAAAGCTCACCCTCTGCCTCAAATCCCACGCCGATCTCTTCGCGTGGTCAGCAAAGGACATGCCCGGGATTCCCCCCGAGGTCGCCTGTCATCAACTAGCGGTGAACCCCGGTGCAAAATGGGTCGCCCAGCGTAAAAGAGCTCAAAGCCAGGAAAAGGCAGCTGCTACGGCTAAGGTCGTTGAAGATTTAATTAAGGCTGATTTTGTAAAAGAGGTCAAGTATACAACTTGGCTCTCAAACCCTGTACTTGTTAAGAAAAGCAATGGAAAGTGGCGAATGTGCGTTGATTATACCGATCTTAATAAAGCCTGTCCTAAGGACGCTTTCCCTGTTCCTAGCATTGATCGGCTCGTCGATAATGCTTCAGGTTTTCGTTTACTATCATTCATGGATGCCTATTCCGGATACAATCAGATCCCGATGTTTCACCCCGACCAAGAGAAGACGGCCTTTATGACTGACCGCGGTAACTTCTGCTACCGGGTCATGCCATTCGGTTTAAAAAATGCGGGGGCCACTTATCAAAGGATGATGAACAAGGTATTCCGAGATCAGATCGGTCGAAACGTAGAGGTCTATCTCGACGACATGATTGCCAAGAGCGAAAGGGAAGACCTCCACATATCCGATCTGGAAGAGATTTTTGCTGAAATCCGAAAAAATAACATGAGGCTAAACCCGGAAAAATGCACTTTCGGGGTCCGGGCTGGAAAATTCCTGGGTTTCTATCTCACGGAAAGGGGCATTGAAGCCAACCCGGATAAGTGCCGAGCGGTAACAGAAATGCGGACCCCGTCCACTAAGAAAGAGCTCCAGAAACTCAACGGTATGATAGCCGCATTATCTCGTTTCATTTCCAACGCCGCCTTCAAGTCGCTCCCATTGTTCGAACTGCTTAAGAAAGAAGCAACTTTCCAATGGACACCAGAACGGGACGAGGCACTCTCCCGGCTGAAAAAGGTCCTCTCCGAACCACCCATACTAAGTCGGCCGATCCCAGGGGAAGATCTATTTTTGTATCTAGCCATCTCAGATGAGGCCATCGGAGCCGTGCTTGTCAGGGAGACCGGAGCCGGCCAAAGCCCGGTATACTTCGTGAGTAAAGCTTTGCATGGACCAAAAGTGAGATATCAAAAAATAGAGAAGATCGCTTTTGCTCTACTCATCTCAGCACGCCGCCTCCGACCTTATTTCGTCGCCCATCAAATCGTGGTGCGGACGAATTATCCAATTCGGCAGATCTTGCACCGACCCGACTTGGCGGGAAGAATGATCAAATGGGCAGTAGAACTCTCCGAGTTCGGTATCAAATACGAAACAAGACCGGCCATGAAAGCCCAGATACTTGCCGACTTTATCACAGAAATGGCACCCGCCGACCCGGATGACGGGATGTGGACTCTGCACGTAGACGGGTCCTCAAACCCGAAGGGAAGTGGTGCCGGGTTGATGCTCGAAAGCCCGACGGGCGTCGTAATCGAAGTATCACTCACATTTGGTTTCCCTACCTCGAACAACCAGGCGGAGTATGAGGCATGCATAGCTGGACTCCGGCTTGCGATCGACCTCAAGGTCTCCCGACTTTCCCTGAATACCGACTCATTATTGGTGGTATCCCAAATCGGGAAACAGTACGAGGCTAAAGATCCGATCTTGCAAAGGTACCTAACCCAAGTGCAGGAGCTGCTCTCCCTTTTTACATTCACGGAAGTGAAGCACGTTCCAAGATCGGAGAATATCCGGGCTGACATCCTTTCCAAGCTTGCCAGCACAAAAGTTCCGGGAAATCACCGGTCAATCATCCAGGAAACTCTGAGCAAGCCGAGCGTAATCTTGAGCCCGGAAGCAAGTCTTTCTATTAATGTAGTAGAAGAAAGCCAGGGCTGGATCGCTCCACTAATAGACTATATCAGAACGGGGAACGAGCCTCCGGACCCGAGTAAAGCCAAGATCCTCCGGAGGAAGGCCTCCTCTTTTTCCATAATCGATGGAAGCCTCTACAGAAGAAGCCTGTCGGCACCACTGTTGAAGTGCATTGAGGGAGGAGAAGCGGACTACGTCCTGGCCGAGATCCATGAAGGAATATGCGGCCAACACCTTGGAGGTCGATCCCTGGCTCGAAAGGCATTAAGGGCGGGATACTTCTGGCCAACCATGGAGACCGATGCAAGAAATTACGTAAGGCGGTGCAGTAAGTGTCAGATCCACGCCAAGGTCCACATAGCACCCCCTACGGAGCTCACCAGCTTAAGCTCGCCATGGCCATTCGCTTGGTGGGGAATAGATCTCTTAGGGCCATTCCCAACTGCCCCCGGCCAGGTCAAATACCTCATAGTAGCGGTGGATTACTCCACCAAATGGATTGAAGCTGAGCCCCTGGCCATCATCAGCGCTAAGAATTGCATCAAATTCTTCAAGAAAAACATAATGACTAGATTCGGGATCCCCGAGGTTGTAGTCACGGACAATGGAACACAGTTCGCCGATAAAGGCTTCAGGAAACTCATGTCAGACCTTAAAATCAAACACCGATTTACCTCGGTAGAGCACCCTCAGACAAACGGTCAGGCCGAGGCCGCCAACAAAGTCCTTCTCAATGGACTGAGGAAACGACTCGACGAAGCGAAGGGAAACTGGGTTGAAGAGCTACCTTACGTGCTGTGGGCCTACAGAACTACTCCACAGAGCTCAACAGGGGAAACTCCTTTCCGACTTTCTTACGGGACTGAGGCCGTGATCCCGGTAGAGATCGGGGAGCTTAGCTGGAGGACACTCCACCCGAAACCTCCGGGGGACAATAGCCAAGCGTTGAAGGAAAACCTCGACCTCGTCGACGAGGTCCGAAGTCAGGCTTTCCTTAAAGAAGCAATAATAAAGCAGAGGGTAGCGGTACGGTATAACTCGAAAGTGATCCCCAGAGATCTTGAGATCGGTGACTTAGTTTTACGAAGAGCCGATGTCGGTTTGAAGAACGCCGCACAGGGCAAGCTCGCCCCCAACTGGGAAGGACCTTACCGAGTTTTATCTAAAACCGGCAGAGGTGCCTACGAATTGGAGACCTTGTCCGGCAAGGCGATCCCAAGAACTTGGAACGCCACTAAACTGAGAAAATACTACAGCTGACGCTCATCTCACCTAAAAGAACGGTGTATACCGATGTTATATTCATTTATCTGAAGAACGGTGTATACCGATGTTATATTCATTTTATCTGAAGAACGGTGTATACCGATGTTATATTCATTTTATCTGGAGAACGGTGTATACCGATGTTATCAATTATGTTTGCGGTGTATACCGATGTTGTAACTCATCTTATCTAATGAACGGTGTATACCGATGTTACCCGATATGATTGCGGTGTCTACCGATCTTATCGCCTATTCTATTTTCCTTTAGCTGACCGAGGTTTGTCGCTATCCTAAGGGGTGAGTTCGATCTGGGCCGAGTCCCGGTAAACTACCCCGAAGGCGTTCATTTTACGATTATTTGGCCGAGGTTGCCACAAACCTAAGGGACGAGTTCGATCTGGGCCGAGTCCCGGTAAACTGTCCTTAAGGCGACGTTTACCACTTGAGCGAATCAAACGCAAGTGCACAAACGAAAAACAACAGTATAAAAACTAAAAACCGAGGTAAATGAAACCGGAAGCACATCAAATTACATTACAAATTATCCCGGATGCGGCCGGGTCCTCTGGTTCAAAAAGGTAATGGCATATTACAAAATTCCGGTTCCGCCCGGAACCCGGGGCTTTATTTCCCCACCGGTTCCACCCGGAACCCAAAAAAGAAG
The DNA here is from genome assembly GCA_039519185.1 of Astragalus membranaceus. Lineage (NCBI taxonomy): Eukaryota > Viridiplantae > Streptophyta > Magnoliopsida > Fabales > Fabaceae > Astragalus > Astragalus membranaceus. The sequence continues at coordinate 6,227,912 of CM076852.1, forward strand.
AAACAGCAAATTCAGAACCTCCCCATCAGCAGCAATCACGACCAGGAAGGGGGAGGGTAAATGATATCGAGTGCATCAGAGTCACGATAGGGCCGGACAATACGCCCATCAGCTACGGTATGGTTCAAGCGAATAAATGCCCGTTCCAGAGGAAGGGATGGATGGATGACAGCAACTTGAGAAAGGGCTTTTTCAAAGCTCTCCTCGGCCACTTCCAGAGCCAGTTGAGCCGTCTCCACCACCTCGTCCTCCAAAGTTTCTACTTTGGCACGAACCTCCTGAAGTTCCCTTTCCAATTCAGCGACCCGAGGCAAAGAATCAACGCCAGACCCAACCTGGGCGTGCTTCGCCTTCTCCAGGTCGGCCTCAAGTTCCTGAATCCGAGCCCTCAGGGAAGAAATAACCTCGGAAGACTGCCTATCTTGACTCTCGAGATCCTGGATCCGAACCTCATGTTCCATGCACAAGTTAAGGGCAGAGTCCCTCTCCCTCTCAAATCTCTCCGCAGCGGCCTTGAGCTCAGCCTGATCCCTCTCCAGAGTCTCATACTTCTTTTGCAGCTCCTCCCGGGCTCTTTTTTCATTGTCCCTCTCCACCAGGGCCCCTGTAATAATAGAAACAAGGAAGTCAACAACAGAGATAACCGAGAAAGAAAGTCAAAGAGTGAACCTCGGAGCTTGGGGTCACCTTTTGCCTGATTCTCAGCCTCGACCTTCTGAAGCTTCGTCACGTCAGCGAGATGCCGGAATAGCTTCAGAGACGCCTCAACCGGGTCGACCCGGGAATCCTCCAAATGCTTCTGCAGAAAGTCGGCGTCAATAGAAAGACCAGAAGACCTAGAAGTCCGGTGCTTTCCATGACGCCCCTTCTTTGAAGCCCGAGCAGCCGGGGCTTTGGAGGTAGAAGCAGGGTCTGCTTGCGTTAGGGGGCGCTCCCTTTTTCGGTGCGAGAGATCCGCAGCCCGATCTTCTGCTCCAGCCGAGACTGCCTCCAAGACGGTGCTAATCGGGATGGCAGCAACGGGTTTTTCCTTTTGCACCCCGGCCTTCCTTTCCGCAAGAGCCGTCAGGCGAGAGAACTTGTCCGGCCCCATGCTATCTGCAAAGAAAGGAGAATAAACAAATGTTAAAAGAAACGGCAGTCAAAAAATTATGAATGGGCGGAGCTATCTGCCAAGAAACCTACCAAGAACGGCGACTACTTGAGATTTCGACCCAGCCCCGACCAATCGGGCTACGTCAATCCCAAATTTCTTGGGATCACGGTAGACGATCAGGTCGGCAAAGTTCGTCAAGATCGCCAACGATTCCTGGTCCACCTGGGATAGCCGCCCTAAGCCGACGGTGTAAGAATGAGGCCTCCGGTTAAAATGAGAGAGAGACCATCCCAGTTGAAACTTGGTGAACTCCAATGATTTCCCATCCGCAGAATATTGGCCGACGTGCCTCACTGCCTCCTCATTCACGGGCTCCACAAAGAAATACTTGTTTTTCCAGTTCTTAAGAGAGTCGGAATAAGGCATGAAAATCTTTAGCCCTCTCTTAGCCCGGAAACTTACATGTTCCCACCGATCTTTGGTTCCGTCCTCGTGCCTCCGGTTAACCTCAAAAAGGTGGAAGAAGAGGTCACAGGAGATCGGCCTCTCCAGATGAATGCACATCAACTCAAAGGCCCGGAGGAACGCCCATGAGTTGGGATGTAGTTGGGAAGGAGCGAGGTTCAAGATCTCCAAAGCCTCTTGTTGAAAAGCAGTGAACGGGGGGCTAACGTGCATATCAAGGATCGTCACCCCATACATAACAAATTTGAGAGCTTTCGGCCAGACGGCCACATGCTGGTCTTCAGCCATTCCTTCCACATTCCAGATCTGACTCTTCCGGGAAAGGCGGTTGACGAAGAAACTCATATCGTCCCCGGTCCTGTAAAGGGACGGGATCCCCCTCAACGCTTCCGACACCCAAGAATACTCCCGGGGAACCGCGAGAGGCAGGGACACGGGAACATTGACCGGCCCTACTCCGGCTTGGGGATATTGGTCAGAGTCACCTTCCTCATATGCGGGCTCCCCGCAAGGCCCGAGACCATCTTCATTGTTTCGGCTCTCAGCCACCTCCTCCTCACTCTCCTCCGAACTCCAACTAGTACTGCCTTGTTCCTCACGGTCTGGCTCGGCATCAGAATCGCCCGATTCAAGAACCACCACCTCTGTGTTGTCTCCATCTACCGGTTCGTTGCTGGGAACCCCGGGAGACCGGCCTTCAGCTTGAGTAGGAGCGGAACCCAAGTCGTCTTGAACCTCGGGAATAGCTGACCCCGGGGGACTAGCACGAATTTCCATAGACTCTCCAAGTCCGGAAGCCATTGTTTGCGCGAAATGAGGGCGATCTGTGTCAGCAACCCGACGGGTTTGTTTCGTCCTCGCCAGATCGGTCCTGCAGAAATGGGGGCTTGATGAGTCAGGTTGATACGTAAACAGTGGGTCCACAACCAAGTCGGAACCCGACCTGACGACCCCCACTCTGTATCTACAAATGCGGGTCCAGAAAGAACCCGGTCGTGATCTAAAGAAAAAAGCAACAAAGAGAAGAGGAAACTGACCTTATGAAAATCGAAGCTCGTCGAACACTGAAGGCGGGTCGCGAACAGCAAAGGCGTCACCGAGACTCAGCGCAAATCGGAAGAATGAAAGAAGCTCCGGAACGACTTTAAGACCGGAAGCAGAGCGATTCGCAGAAAAACAATCCAAGTAAGGGGGATCCCCCCTCCTATTTATAGAACATTAAGAAGGCCACAAATGGGCCTGGACTTAGGCTACGTTTCCCAAGACTAGCCCCTGGACAGGCGCGTCGTTCCAAGCGCCATCATTGCCCCAACCTTCCTCGAACGACGCGTCCCATCAATGACGTTGCCAGCTGGCACAGAAATCAAGACATAGCTATGACCGGAACGCTCCGTTTCCGTTGACTCGCCCCGGTCTCTTACCCCGCCGTGCCCGGAATCTCTCAAAGCGGTCAGCCTCGAGTCACTCGGCGCGACCTGAGTCCCTCAGATCGGCCCGGTAGGTCATAAAGTGTTTCAGGCCCGGTGAAGTATCTAAACAACAAGTCTAGCTCGCCTTAAAGCGACTGTTATGGATTGGGCCTCAATGGCCAATCCACCAAAAAGGCCCAACACCAAAGGGTCCAATTCATCCAAGGGTGGAGATTGCAGACCTAGATCCAACAGCCCTCCTCCTTCCTAGATACCTATAAATAAGCATTGAATGCTCTCATTAATGGTATTCATCTCTCACTTACTCTCACTTGTAATTGACTCACTCACTGACTTGAGCGTCGGAGTGTCATTGCAGGTACCACCCCACCTCGGACCGGAGCACCAACTCGGACAACCAAGGATACACGTACCAACTATCTCGGACCGGACTACCTATCCCGGGTCGGATACGTAGCAGGAGATACGGTACCGAACAAGTTTGTTACCTAGAGGTCCATTAAATTCTCATGGGGAACAAAAAGTGTAAACAAATATACAAAAGGAGATTAAAAGTTGAAAAAAAGTCAATGGGACTATAAATGAAAATTTTTGTATTACGTAGAGACTAAAAATATATTTAAGCCTTTAATATTTTTCTATCTTGGTTTCGGACGGTGTTATCTAACCGCACACATTTACTTATCTTTTAAATAACATATTAGCCATTGAAATAAAGTGGTGTGATGGACTATCAATTAATTTATGATTTGTACGAAACTTGATATATACGTGGTCACAATGATAATATCACATCATTCAACGGTCGGATTGATAAATTTCATTATATATACGAAGTTATTAATTGGTGTAAGTCTCTAAGTTTTTTTTATATATATATATATATATATATATATATATATATATTTATATATTTCAGATTGTGTTATGAGAATAACAAATTCTCTTTCCCAGCCAAGTACTCAACAGTGATGAGGCATGTTCATTTATTTTTTTTGATAGGTAAAAGTGATTTATTAAAGAATATCCAGTTCCAGCATTATATGTGCCGCCTCTACCCACCTTTTATGAAGGAGTTGCAACCTTGCAGAGATCACGTTACAACCATTTGGTAGAAGAACTAGACCAAAAGAAATACAACTCGTCTAAGTACAACTAAATACAACGCTAGAGGCTCCCAAGTGATGAGGGAGATACACCATAAGCAGGAGATTCATCCATAGTTACATTATATAGATTAGAATCAATCAAAGAAACGAAAAACCACAGAAAAGAACCTAAAAGCTAAGAGCTAACTTCCGCAAACAATCCTTGTGCTGATGAGTCAGTTGGATCTGTTGGAGAAAGAATCCATGTCATATTTGTATCCTAACTAATTCCCTTTGATTTGCATCATCTCCTAGAACTCCACTATAGCGAAAGGAAAACATCATCTAAAAACCAACCACCCCTTGCTCCATATATGATGTGGCACAATAGGAGAGATCTCTATGTCAAACTACAAGCACACTCCAACATCGACAAGAGGGCCAATGATGCTTGCAGCTTGATATTACATAACCTGTATCCTTTGTCTTTCAAGCGAGATTCCTTTGAAGTGTCCAAACTCCCTTGAGGCATCTATTCTTCAACTTGATCAAAGCAAATCACCTGTTAGCAGCACCTTAAGCAATACTGCTAAGATGCATATCCAGTGGACGACGGCAAGATAACCAAGACCAACACCTTTCAAGTTGCTAGATAGTATTGCAAGTAATAACCAAGACCAACACCTTTCAACTGCTCTCCATCATGAATTTGCAAGAGTATAGTGAATCACTTGTAGCTGGCACAACCCGGGACACCAACACACCAGAGAAATAGCTTCCCTCCTTTAAGCCAAAATGCCACTTTCCAGCTGACTCACTCCAGCAAACCTCCAAGCCCCAAACCAAAGTGCCCCATCGCCTCAGTCAACAAAGTTTAGGAGAGGCAGCCACACACCTACACAAACAGTGGCGGACCTGGCATGTATCCAGGGGGTTCAGTTGAACCCCGTGGAATTTTTTTTTGCACTAAACACCTTATATAAATAGCCTAAATCTCCTGAAATTTTAATTTCGACACCCCTGAAAATTTGAAATTGTACTAGTAGACCAAGTTTTGCACCCATTTGACACCGGCCTTAAAAAATTTGACACCCCTGACTTCGGGGTCCTGGGTCCGCCGCCACTGTACACAACACTGCACTCTGAACCAACACAGCTAGTACCTCTCCACTACATCAGTTAATGACTTGGCTCAAACAAACAATGCTTCAAGTCAAGCCAACCACAACACTATCTGCATAAGCCCAATATCCAGCAGCAACTGTAGGGCCAAAACTGCTGCAAACTCAAGCTCCACTAGGGGAAAGTAGTCTCACACCTGAAAGAAGAAAGAAGGAAACAGAGAGAGGCACTAACAGAGCAAACAAACAAGAAAAGCAGGGCCAAAAAAGGATATAGGCTGACAAGTCATGAGGGCACAACCAAGAGAATCGACAATAGGCGGGCAGAACATCTCAATAGAGCCAAAGTCCTTAGTCTTGAAGATAGTGTATTGACTTAACAGTTTTGAAATACTCAATCAAAGTCCTTAGTTGTACTTAAAGCTCCCAAAGTCTTGAAGATGTTGTTAGTTTAGTCTATATTTTGAAACGTATTTGTTTTGACCAAACGTGATCTAAAATTTTCCAAAAGCGAAAGAGAAACTTTTTACTTAGTTTTGGAACTGATTGGATCTCAGTGGGGCACACACTCACATAAATGAGTTTTAATAAACTTTGGATGTTTGGGAATTCAAAGGCACAAAGACAAAATGTTCTGAAAAATGAAGTTCATCAAATGCAAAATCATTCTTTGAAAAGATATGAGCTGATCTGTTCTTCTTTAAATTGAAAATCATACTTGTGTTTTCTTTTTGTCATTACTTGAGGACAAGCAATGGTTTAAGTTTGGGGGTGTGATAACTCTATTTTATATAGAGTTATTTATGCATCTAAACATAACTAATTGCTTGAAACCAAGTATAATATCTGTTAAATATAGTAGTATGAGTAAGATAACAACATTCTATGTTTCAAAGAGGATTATGTAATGATTTAAGCATTTTATATATATATATATATATATATATATATATATATATATATATATATATATATATATATATTGGTATGTTTGAGATGTTTGTTCAGTGCACTTGCAGTTAGATGCAAATACACCAGGGAAACAGCAACGCATCTGCACTAAACTACACTTACAACAGTGCAACTGCACTTAGGTGCATCTGCACCATCCTGCGCTGAAGGAAGATTTAACCCCACCTTGGAAGCACATCAATTCATACCAATGCATAAACTTTTCTATGACATCATGCTTAGTCATAAGTCACATGGAGGCACATGCCCACAATGGAAAATCATCATGAAAGGCTACGCGTCTAGAACACATGGCTTTCCACAATTGGACCTCCCCTTTGGACTCAATCTTCTCAATCAAAGCTCTGAAAAGTAACCATGGTTAAGCCACCTTTAGTCAGCTTGATCTCCAAGCAAACCCTCACTTGAAGGAAACCTCCAAGGCTATATAAAGGCTTCCACTTCTCACTTGAAGAATATCTCATTCATAAGCAATTCACATATAATTTAGTAGTTTCCATTCTTGTATTTTATTTTATAGTTTTAGTAGTAGTTAGTTGGCAAGAAGGTAAGGAAGGAACTGACGACTTCTTCCTTCACTTCTTCATCAAGTTAGTTAGGTGCAACTGCACCAGGAAGTCATTGCTTCTGCACTGCTGCTGGGCAAATTTATGCAAGAGTACTTCAACCAGTGTAATCTCTACCCTATTGATATCTCTTGTATTTTCCATTATATCAGTACAAGAAAAATTGGACTTTTCGGCGGGCAAAATCCGCCGGAAAAGCCAAAAATCCGTCGAAAATATGGACTTTCCGGCGGATTTTTGGTGTTTGAGCTGGCCCCCATAAGTCTGAATGAATGTATTCTAGCTTCTCCTTTGTTTTGTGAATCCCTGTAGCAAACTTGATTCTGGTTTGCTTCCCCATCACACAATGCTCACAAAATCCTAACTCATTGATTTTGTCTCCACAAAGAAGTCCTTGCTTTTCCAATTCTTTCATTCCTTTCTCACTCATATGGCTAAGCCTCTGGTGCCATAAGAGTGTTTTATCAGTGGAGGTACTAGCAACATTCACCTCACCAGTCACGGTACTCCCTTGGAGTATATACAACTTATTATTCTTTCTTTCTCCTTTCATGACAACTCTAGATCCTTTCATGACCTTGAGTATGCCACCTTCTCCCTTAAAACTGTAGCCTGCAGCTTCAAGAGTCCCTAGAGAAATTAGAGGCCTCTTAAGCTCAGGTACATGTCTTACCTCAGTGAGGAGTTTCACTGTGCCATCATTCAGCCTGATCTTGACAGTTCCAATGCCAACTACATTGCAAGCCTTGTTGTTACCCATTAGTACCTTAGCAGCACTTAATGGCTTGTAATCAACAAACCAGTCCCTTCTTGGACACATATTGTATGAGCAAGCTGAATCCATAGCCCAATTTTCTTCTGTTTTTGCTTCTGTAGTAGCATGGAGCTCACTATCATCACAGTTTGCAGCCACAAGAACCTCACAGCTTTCATATCCATCAGATGCGTACGAGGCATTACCCTCATCTTCATTCTTTTGGCTCTTGCCATTCTTCTTATCAGGGCAATTCTTTTTGAAGTGTCCTTCTTTGTTACAAATGAAGCACCTGTTATGCTTAGGTTTAGATTTTGATCTAGACCTGTTCTTTCCTTTTCCTTCTCTTTTCTCATTCCTTCCTCTGACCATTAAACTCTCACCTTGATCATTTTCTTTGATATCCTTTTTCTTGGAGAGTTCCTTTGACATGAGGGCAGCTTGAACCTCCTCCAATGTTATGGACTCTCTCCCATAAATGAGAGTGTCAGCAAGAATATTGTATGTGCTATTGAGAGATTTTATCAACAGTAGGGCCTGATCTTCGTCTTCCACCTTTATATCAATGTTTTCCAGATCCAATATGAGTTTAATAAACTCATCTATATGGTCTCCAATTGATGTACCTTGTTGCATCTTGAAGGTGTATAGCCTTTGCTTGAGATAAAGTCTATTGGCCAAAGATTTGGTCATATACAGACCTTCCAACTTTAGCCAAATTGCAGCAGCGGATTTTTTTTAGAGACTTCCCTAAGAACTTTATCTCCAAGACAGAGGATGATTGCACTATAAGCCTTATTCATGATATCTTTCTTTTCTTTAGCAGATAAGGTATCAGGAAGCTTATCTTCACCTTCGAGCGCTTCTTCAAGTCCTTGTTGCACCAACATTGCTCGCATCTTCATCTTCCACAAGCCAAAGTCGTTCTTACCACTGAATTTCTCAATGTTGTACTTAGCCATTTCCATGGAAGTTCTTTCTTCTTAACAACGCTCTAGATACCAGTTGTTAAGAATTGAGCCAAGAATTGAACGCAATTCGCAAAGGGACTTGCAAGAATTCGATCACAGAACAGAACCGGATAGGAAATTGAGGCCAATTGCGCGATTTAATTGCACAAATCAATTAACCCTAATTATGAACCCTAATTTGATGAAATTGGGAAAAACGTAAATTGCAGAAATTAAAGCGAGGAACACACAGAAAATGTTCACCCAGTTCAGTATCAATGAGATACTTACATATGGGGAATCAAGCAATAGCTTGATTCTTGTTGCATTTACCACTTCGAATCAAATTGTACAAGATGAAGAAACAATCCCAATTCAATTCCCCCTCACTTCCCTGAGCCCGATTTTCCCTGTGTTTCACTCACGCACAACCCTTAGAATGATTACAGATTGATTACAGTGAGATTCATCAGCTCAAACTATATATCGATTAAGCCCAGCTTCTTGGCGCCAAAACTGAAGTATAACCGAATTTAACAACCATTTGAACTGAACCAACAGAAACTTGACACGTGGCACAGACTTGGAGGGCGAAACTAAACTTATTGCCACCTCAGCAACAATCTCCACCTTGGCAATAACACCAGATATGCAACAAGAATTTCCACTACAAAGCTTGATTCAAACCATCACACTGATCAACCAACACTTAGCAAATTCAAGCAATGCTTGAACTTGCTTAATGGAACTACCTTGGTGATGAAGTCAGCTGGGTTTTGAGAGGTGTGAACTTTCTGAATTTTGACAATCCCTTGAGAGATGATGTCCTTAAGGTGAATTCAGACCTATTTTACTTAAGGTGAATTCAGACCTATTTTACTTAAGGTGGTTAGCATGAACGTTGAAGAAGGTGTTTAATAATCCCATATCAACAAACCAGAATGCTTTTTGGGGGGAATAGACAAATATTAGATGGTGTTCTGATTGCAAATGAGCTACTATAGTTAGCCAGAAGGAGAAAGGGGAGGGGGGGGTGTTTTTCATTAGAATAGAAATGAATAGTATTTTTCATTAGAAAAAAAAAGACAAATGTAGCACTTAATTACCTGAGTATCATATCCTTGTGGCAACTGTGAAATAAAACTATGAGCATTGGCAACTTTGGCAGCTTCCACAACTTCTTCCTCTGTTGCATTCTCTCTTCCAAAAAGTATATTCTCCTTAATGCTAGTTGCAAACAAAGATGGCTCCTGACTCACCAACCCCATTTGAGATCTGAGCCACTTGAGTTGAAACTTATGAATAGGCACCCCATCAACAAATATCTCCCCCCTAATTGGGTCATAGAACCTTTGCAAAAGTGATATAACTGTTGATTTTCCTGAGCCACTTCCTCCAACTAAGGCCACTGTTTTTCCAGCTGGAACCTTTAGGCAAAAATCTTTTAGAATCACACTATCTGGCCTTGATGGGTACACAAATTCAACATGGTTAAATTCCACTTCTCCTGACACCTTCTCCAAAACATCACCATTCATGTTTTCTGAATCAATCTTAGGAATTCTATTTATCACTTCTATTATCTTTTCTCCTGCGGTGCTTGCTTCTGTAAAGGAATTCATATTGGATAAACCAGCACCTAAGGCCCTATAAAAAAATCAACAAAAAACAAAGACCAATTATGCCTTAAGCTCAAAGTCTTACAAAACAGTTTGTGGTGCAATCTGGATTGCAATATCAATTTTTTTGATTTCCTTGGGACCTCAACGCGACCACGTTTGAGGTCGCATTATCTCGCATTTTATATGGCCGCGACATCAAGGTTTTTGATGTTTCTATGGTTCCATTCCGACCACAATTTAGGCTATACATACTGCATTTTTTGATCGTAATTCTCTGCAATATTAAAAATTGTGGCTGCTATTTAAATTTTTTCTTAAAGTCTCAAAATATGAAACATTTAAGCTGAATTGTATGGAATGAGATGATATGAGATACTTCCTCGGTTACATAATATAAACAAAAACTGGTCAACCAAAGTTGATGTATCTGGTCCTAAATTAAGACCACATACATCAACTTTGGTTGACCAATTTTTGCTTATATTCTGTAACAACAGAGTAGTATAGAGTATAGGTGTACTTACAATCCACTAACAATTATGGCTCCTCCAGTTGCGTACACAGTACCACCTTTAGCACCATGGTACATGACCATGGTGCTACCATAATAGGACATGAAAGACCAAATAGCAAAGACAACACCATTGCTTCCTATGGCTAAGCCTTTAGCTAATCCTTGTTTCAGTCCCAACTTAACAGACCCTTGAAGAGCATTAGAGAAAGAAGCCACAGTCTTGTTCTCCCTTGCAAAGGAATAAACTGTTCTAATGGAAGATATTGCTTGTTCTGCTATTGTACCAGCTTGATTATACTCTTCTCTAACCTTTCTAGCCAACCCTACCAAAGTTCTCCCATACATTAAACCAGGAACCACAAGTAGAACCATGAAAGGGAACCCCAAAATTGCCAATCTCCATAACAATGCAAATGCCACTATGTAGCTCCCAATGAACATAGATGTATTCATCAAAAAATTTGGAACCTATATAGTTTTTAAATTAGAATAAATTAATTGTTAATCTCAAATTTAATTAATGAAAAATAAAATAAAATTGAGGTGAAGAAAAGCTATGCATTTTCTTCTTCTTTTAGACACCTTTTCACTAAGAACATCTTGAATTACTAGGCTGTCATTAGAGACACTAGTGATAACCTCTGATGTGCTCGTAACATTCAAATCAAAGTATGTTATATCTTGTCTGAGAATTGCTTTTAAATATCTTGCTCTCATTCTTGCAGCTTGTCTTTCACCTGTTCTTGTCCAGCAATAACCCTCTGAAGTTCCCCCAAAGTAAAGGCAAGAGGATAATACGTAGTGTGTTAAGACTTGTGTATGATATAAAAATGAAAGAGAAGTCAGAATCAAAATCATACCAAAACTGAAAACTCACCAAGGAAGCAAGCAACAAAAGTTCCACATGCCAAGTATAACAAAACAATTGCATTCTGCATAAAAAAAGTCAACTGAGTCAAACCAAATAAGCTACCCTTATTTTCTTTTATCTTTTTTTCTGGTTCAAGAGGCAGGCACAATTGGCCACATAGAGGGGAAATGGGGAACGAGAGTGCTGCATATTGGGTCCAAACCCGAGAGCAAACGAAAGATATCCCTAGCTCCAACCAAGTGAGCTATACCACTTAGACTTCTTTTTAGATGTGTTGTTGCAACGTATCATGTGCAAAGGTGAGTTATTAGTTTGTAATTAATTTAGAAAGGTCACTTTGCTTTAATCATAGAACTAGTCTATTGTACGTACAAGACCATGGCCCTGAAAACTCACTACAAAAAAAGCTAAATTAGTGGTCATAATTAGTATTGGAAAAATTGAAATCTATTGCTAATTACGACAATACAAAAATTTTATAGTCACAAAATTAGAGAAGAATTTCACATTTTTCTTCCCTAATTTTTCTTCCCTAATTTTGTCTCTCTAATTTTTTTTTGTAATGACCGCTTCTAATTTTGTCCTCATCTCTATATAGTAAGCGAGTTGGCAAAGTAAGGCGCCAAACTTCAGCAACCATTTTAGCACCAATTTTAATCTTATTTACAAAACTTGCCATTGTTTAATTTCTTAATTCTATACCTAAACCTTTTGTTTTTTTTTTCTTTTGAAATTTTAATGTTGCAAAAAAAATAATAGTTTCGAGACAAAATACGTAAAGTGCGATACTAAGCAATGTGTTTGGAGGTACTTTAGTGTTCGGAAAAAAATTTAACTATTCAAATACTACTTTAGTGTTCGAAAAAAATTTATCTGGTCAAATACGTGAGGTTCGTTCCTTGCTCAATTTGAGAAACAGAGGGAGAGGGAGAGAGATTACTCTATGCTCTCATAAAAATTTAAACTCTGTAATATTCATGTCATCTAGGTTGAAGTTTGATTTATGAGGTTTTATTAGAGTTAGGAGCCAACAAGAGATTAGTGGATGGAAGCTACAGAGAATAACTCAGCAATTTAGAAACAAGGAACTTGGATTTTTTATATGAGCAACTTAGCATAACCATTTAATGATATGCACCTATAATATGTATGCCCAGAATTGTTGCCTTTCAACACCTTGTGCAACCCCGATTCCATCAACACATCCATGACTTGAATTTTCCACAAGCCAAAATTGATTTTTCCATCAAATTTCTCCATGTCAAACATCACAGCACTTGAAAAATTTAACATTCCAGCTGTAAACATACTGTAAACCGTGCACCGAGTAGGTTCCCAGGAAAGAGATGTGGGTCACAGTATTAAACTTCTTTTCTGATGTGGAAGATCAGACAAAGCGGCAACCACAGAGCATACTAAGAAATTAATACCCCACCGAACCTAAAGCTCTGATACCAGTTGTTGGGGAAAAACAACATATATAGAGAAATAAAATGAACACAATCGAGACACAAGAATTTAACGTGGAAAACTCCAAAACCGGAGAAAAACCACGAACCATTGTCGAATGACAACCAGAGAATACCAATATGTGAAAATTGTTACAACACACAAACTTCTCTAAAAACACCCCATGGCCTCAGTACACCCACACCCTCCAAAGAAAATATTTAACTACATCTCACAACACTCTAAAACAAGAGTATAAGAGAAAAAACAAAGTCAAATACAACTTAAGGTATTTTTGACTGGTCTCTCTCTTCCTTCACAAAACTAAGCGATGTGAGACTTTTTCAAGATGCGAATTTCAATCAACTCCAACATTAACCACTTGCACCTAAGTTTTGAGTTAATTAATATCACAATTTGATCTAAGAGGGTGGAGATCAATTTTAATTTATTTTCTTTATAATAATTTATTTTATGAGTTATTCTATTAAGTGAGAAATTTTGTTTTCTTCATAAAATGAATTCTTTATGAAGTCGATGTAATTTACCAAATATTTTTGGTTATTACTGTGGATATTACGTGTATAGAACTCTTAATTTTGTAATGTATTTTTTGTATATTTTGTTTGATTCCTAAGCAAAAGTGGGTCGACAAATATTGATGTATCTGGTCTTAAATTTGGACTGGATACATCAACTTTTTTTGATCGATTTTTGCTTATATTGTGTAACAGAAGGAGTATATTTTACTTATTATTAACAAATATTGATTTAGTGTATTTACTTTCATTGATACTAGCTCACCTCGTACATCGCACGGGTAATGAGGCTATTCGTATGTGTTCAAGGTATTCAAAAATTGACGCCAATGGGTATATGATAAGATCATGTATTTTGATGTGTAAGTGGCCAAGTTGCAACTGCGATTCAGCACATCAACTACATTTGACTACGATCCTTCATAATTAAAAGAATTGACAATTTAATTCTTTGTGTGTTAGAGAGACAAAGAGAGGAGAGAGATAGAGATAGATAGAGAGAGAGAGAGAGAACCTTGTTGATGTTATGAATGAAATCATCGTTGCTTGTTTGGCTAGAAAAACCGCCCATAGAGTTGATGATTCTGCCTATGGTAAACACCATTAGAGGGGTCATTATGCCATCGCCAATGGATCCAAACAAACCAAAAACCATGAAAAACCAGTCTAGGCCATCAGCATGCATGAAAATGGATCCAAAAGAACCATTTTTCTTCTTCTTGATATCCATGGAAACATTGTTATGATCACCACCCATTTGCATCCTTGATATTCAAAAAGAACCAAGACAATGAAATTCAGTATTATTTAAAGATTCATTATAATAAAATCAAGACTCCAGAATCATTATTAAAAAGATATAGAACATGTGGCTTCCGTTTTCAAGGAAGATGGGGACTTCACTTATATATAGTTTTGTTTGTTGGCTTGTAGGCCTCCATTGCTTTAAAAAAAGAGAACATGTTCTTAACTCTTGACTAGATAAATGTGTCATTAATGACGGTTGGTAGATGTTAATTAATTCATAATTGAGAGAGACATAAAAAACTCTATCTTCGCATGTTATTTCTTTTTTATGGTATAAACCGGGTGAGACAAATTCCTCGAGCCGGGTAGGAGACCCTAATGGGCGGCAAAATTCTCCCTCAAGAGATTTAACACTATTACAAGCCAAAGGCTGGATTCGAACCCTGGATATTGGTTAAGCTGGAAGAAACCCCTACCATCTCATCCAAGTGCTTTTGAGTAGTCTCAAGTTATTTTTAGTTTTTTTTTTTTTGAGATTATTATTTTTAGTTTTAACAAAGAGCAATGATACATATTAGAAATTAAAAAGTATGAAATGTAAGAAAATGCCAGCTTTCAATGGGCTTTAATAACAATTCATGTGGGTCCCGGTGTTAAAATAAAGGCGTCAGTTTGATTCTGACATTTTTTATTGTACAAATTAGCTTTTCTCTTTAACAAAACCAACTTACAAGATACTCGTACATATATTTGCTCGAACTGCTCTATTTTCACGTATTTGTCAATTTATCTGTTTATAAATTTGAAAATTTACATTACCAAATATAATTTATTGTTTTAGTTTTCTTAAAATACAAGAGTGAGAGTATTCAAGAAAAAATAATTATACTAACAACATATAGTGAATTATATGAGCATTGACCAAAATCATAAGCCTAGAAGCTATGAGCTGAAAGTTGACCAAAAAAAATCTATGACAAAACCTTAAATTGCATACAAAGTGGGAGAGATGGAGTAGTTTGTTACCTAGAGGTCCATTAAATTCTCATGGGGAACAAAAAGTGTAAACAAATATACAAAAGGAGATTAAAAGTTGAAAAAAAGTCAATGGGACTATAAATGAAAATTTTGTATTATGTAGGGACTAAAAATATATTTAAGCCTTTAATATTTTTCTATCTTGGTTTCGGACGGTGTTATCTAACCGCACACATTTACTTATCTTTTAAATAACATATTAGCCATTGAAATAAAGTGGTGTGATGGACTATCAATTAATTTATGATTTGTACGAAACTTGATATATACGTGGTCACAATGATAATATCACATCATTCAACGGTCGGATTGATAAATTTCATTATATATACGAAGTTATTAATTGGTGTAAATCTCTAAATTTGACACTTAGTGTCGATATATCCTCTCTCTCTCTTTATATTTATATATATATATATATATATATATATATATATATATATATATATATATATATATATATATATATATATATTTCAGATTGTGTTATGAGAATAACAAATTCTCTTTCCCAGCCAAGTACTCAACAGTGATGAGGCATGTTCATTTATTTTTTTTGATAGGTAAAAGTGATTTATTAAAGAATATCCAGTTCCAGCATCATATGTGCCGCCTCTACCCACCTTTTATGAAGGAGTTGCAACCTTGCAGAGATCACGTTACAACCATTTGGTAGAAGAACTAGACCAAAAGAAATACAACTCGTCTAAGTACAACTAAATACAACGCTAGAGGCTCCCAAGTGATGAGGGAGATACACCATAAGCAGGAGATTCATCCATAGTTACATTATATAGATTAGAATCAATCAAAGAAACGAAAAACCACAGAAAAGAACCTAAAAGCTAAGAGCTAACTTCCGCAAACAATCCTTGTGCTGATGAATCAGTTGGATCTGTTGGAGAAAGAATCCATGTCATATTTGTATCCTAACTAATTCCCTTTGATTTGCATCATCTCCTAGAACTCCACTATAGCGAAAGGAAAACATCATCTAAAAACCAACCACCCCTTGCTCCATATATGATGTGGCACAATAGGAGAGATCTCTATGTCAAACTACAAGCACACTCCAACATCGACAAGAGGGCCAATGATGCTTGCAGCTTGATATTACATAACCTGTATCCTTTGTCTTTCAAGCGAGATTCCTTTGAAGTGTCCAAACTCCCTTGAGGCATCTATTCTTCAACTTGATCAAAGCAAATCACCTGTTAGCAGCACCTTAAGCAATACTGCTAAGATGCATATCCAGTGGACGACGGCAAGATAACCAAGACCAACACCTTTCAAGTTGCTAGATAGTATTGCAAGTAATAACCAAGACCAACACCTTTCAACTGCTCTCCATCATGAATTTGCAAGAGTATAGTGAATCACTTGTAGCTGGCACAACCCGGGACACCAACACACCAGAGAAATAGCTTCCCTCCTTTAAGCCAAAATGCCACTTTCCAGCTGACTCACTCCAGCAAACCTCCAAGCCCCAAACCAAAGTGCCCCATCGCCTCAGTCAACAAAGTTTAGGAGAGGCAGCCACACACCTACACAAACAGTGGCGGACCTGGCATGTATCCAGGGGGTTCAGTTGAACCCTGTGGAATTTTTTTTTGCACTAAACACCTTATATAAATAGCCTAAATCTCCTGAAATTTTAATTTCGACACCCCTGAAAATTTGAAATTGTACTAGTAGACCAAGTTTTGCACCCATTTGACACCAGCCTTAAAAAATTTGACACCCCTGACTTCGGGGTCCTGGGTCCGCCACTGTGCACAAAGCAACCTACACACTGCACTCTGAACCAACACAGCTAGTACCTCTCCACTACAGCAGTTAATGACTTGGCTCAAACAAACAATGCTTCAAGTCAAGCCAACCACAACACTATCTGCATAAGCCCAATATCCAGCAGCAACTGTAGGGCCAAAACTGCTGCAAACTCAAGCTCCACTAGGGGAAAGTAGTCTCACACCTGAAAGAAGAAAGAAGGAAACAGAGAGAGGCACTAACAGAGCAAACAAACAAGAAAAGCAGGGCCAAAAAAGGATATAGGCTGACAAGTCATGAGGGCACAACCAAGAGAATCGACAATAGGCGGGCAGAACATCTCAATAGAGCCAAAGTCCTTAGTCTTGAAGATAGTGCATTGACTTAACAGTTTTGAAATACTCAATCAAAGTCCTTAGTTGTACTTAAAGCTCCCAAAGTCTTGAAGATGTTGTTAGTTTAGTCTATATTTTGAAACGTATTTGTTTTGACCAAACGTGATCTAAAATTTTCCAAAAGCGAAAGAGAAACTTTTTACTTAGTTTTGGAACTGATTGGATCTCAGTGGGGCACACACTCACATAAATGAGTTTTAATAAACTTTGGATGTTTGGGAATTCAAAGGCACAAAGACAAAATGTTCTGAAAAATGAAGTTCATCAAATGCAAAATCATTCTTTGAAAAGATATGAACTGATCTGTTCTTCTTTAAATTGAAAATCCTACTTGTGTTTTCTTTTTGTCATTACTTGAGGACAAGCAATGGTTTAAGTTTGGGGGTGTGATAACTCTATTTTATATAGAGTTATTTATGCATCTAAACATAACTAATTGCTTGAAACCAAGTATAATATCTGTTAAATATAGTAGTATGAGTTAGATAACAACATTCTATGTTTCAAAGAGGATTATGTAATGATTTAAGCATTTTATATATATATATATATATATATATATATATATATATATTGGTATGTTTGAGATGTTTGTTCAGTGCACTTGCAGTTAGATGCAAATACACCAGGGAAACAGCAACGCATCTGCACTAAACTACACTTACAACAGTGCAATTGCACTTAGGTGCATCTGCACCATCCTGCGCTGAAGGAAGATTTAACCCCACCTTGGAAGCACATCAATTCATACCAATGCATAAACTTTTCTATGACATCATGCTTAGTCATAAGTCACATGGAGGCACATGCCAACATGCAAGAGGAGGCGCCCACAATGGAAAATCATCATGAAAGGCTACGCGTCTAGAACACATGGCTTTCCACAATTGGACCTCCCCTTTGGACTCAATCTTCTCAATCAAAGCTCTGAAAAGTAACCATGGTTAAGCCACCTTTAGTCAGCTTGATCTCCAAGCAAACCCTCACTTGAAGGAAACCTCCAAGGCTATATAAAGGCTTCCACTTCTCACTTGAAGAATATCTCATTCATAAGCAATTCACATATAATTTAGTAGTTTCCAGTCTTGTATTTTATTTTATAGTTTTAGTAGTAGTTAGTTGGCAAGAAGGTAAGGAAGGAACTGACGACTTCTTCCTTCACTTCTTCATCAAGTTAGTTAGGTGCAACTGCACCAGGAAGTCATTGCTTCTGCACTGCTGCTGGGCAAATTTATGCAAGAGTACTTCAACGAGTGTAATATCTACCCTATTGATATCTCTTGTATTTTCCATTATATCAGTACAAGAAAAATTGGACTTTTCGGCGGGCAAAATCCGTCGGAAAAGCCAAAAATCCGTCGAAAATATGGACTTTCCGGCGGATTTTTGGTGCCGGTAGCCAGCTCGCAGGAAACGGTTTCCGGCAGATTTCGTGGCGCTGAAACATCCGCCGAAAATTTCCGGCGGATAATCCGCCAGAAAATCCAAAAAAAAATTCGTATGAATTTATGCGCCGGAAAGTCCACAAATCCCCTGGAAAGTTCACGGCGGAGTATCCGCCGGAAAGTCCACAAATCCGCCGGAAAAACCGTTTTTTTTTTAAAATTAATTATTTTTAAAAAATAATTTTTTTTTAAAAATCGTTTTAATATTATACCTCACCACCTCACGGTCAACAGTGAATGTGCGTACCCCATCAGAATCAACATCTGTCGGGGCTAAGCCCTCAGTAGCAGCAGGAATCACTGGGTCCCCTACAGTACTAGTACTAGCACCCTCAGACCCAGGTGGTGGCAAACATCTGCCACCAGAAACAACAACACGAGCAGGCTGAACACGACGCCCTAGGCGAGTAGAAGTCTTCCACCTGCTAGTGCTGGCGGCATCACCCGTGACAGGTGGAGAAACATATGTCTCGTCATCGGATCCTGAGTGAGATGCCATGCTAGACATATACATTTAAACAAACAAAAATACACTAAACAAGGTTAACATAAACATACTAAACAAAAATATATAAACATAACAAACATAAATTACATCGAAGAAATTTGCCAAAGAGAGGAAGAGATTTAGTAGAGAGAGGAAGAGAGGAATTTCAAGAAGAGATTTAGTAGAGAGAATGAGAGTATTGGTAGAGGTGTGAAGAAGAAGTGGAGAATGGAGAAGGGACTATATAGAAGAACCGAAGTCCAACGGTCAAAAGGAGAATCCACCGGAAATGTAACTTACCGGCGGATTTAGGGGATTTCCGGCGGATTTTCAAAAATCAAATTCCCCACTCTTTTCAAAAATTCCGCCAGAAATGATGTTTCCAGGGGATTTTAGTCCGTTCGTCATTTCCGGCGGATTTTTAGCTATTTTCGGCGGACTTTTAGGTATTTTCGGTGGATGTTTTCGTAGACCCAAATCCGCCGGAAATACCTAAAAATCTGCCGAAAATAGCTTACCGGTGGATTTAGGGGGTTTCCGGTGGATTTACCCCGCGTTTTTTTCAAAAAAATCCGCCGAAAAATACCTTACAGGCGGGAGTTTTTTTAAAAAAAAAATCGTAGACTCAAATCCGCCGGAAATACCTAAAATTCCGCCGGAAATGTTCCGGAGGAAAAAAAATCCGCTGGAAAAACAAACAAATCCGTCTGTAATGTTTCGGCGGATAAAATCCGCCGGTAAGTCCTAAAATCCGCCGGAAAGTCCTGGCCGGTAAAAACAGTTTTTCTTGTAGTGTATTAACATGTTTTATTTCATCTATCTTTGCCTTGCAATGCATATTATGAGCTAAACCTCTTTGGTTGAGATATTCTAACTTTATAATGAGCTTTTGAGTAAGTTATTGTGCATTTAAGTGTTGCATGTATTTTGGGTCTTGTGTTATACTATATCCATCTTATTGTGAGGTTGACCGCTTAGAATAAGTATAGTTATATTCACAGACATGGTTTATAACTAGAAATCAAGACTTATAAGGGTGAGTGTTTTAATGAAGGCTTTGTTAACTTGTGTAATAAAGAAAACTTTGTTAAAACCATGTTAAGTCCTAGACATAGGATAACATAGTCTTTAGTGTGATACAGCGAGTACTTCAAAGGCAGGAGTGAACTTATTTAGCAAGCCTAGACATAGGAAGCTTGTAATGAAACTCTGAAGAAAGTAGCTGAAAGGCACATACTCATGCAGCTGCACTCAATGCATCTGCACCACATAAAAGCACAATACTTTTGAAAGTGATTTGTTTAGTGAAGACATCTCAACTATCATTCTCAGCTAATTTCCTTCATATTCTTTTACATATTTGCATTCTGTTTTCACTTGACATTAAAACCCCAAAAATTGTGAGTAGTGTAGTAGCACTAATTTATATGCTTTCTAAACATACAACAGTTTAACCAATCCCTGTGGGTTCGACCTTTCTCATCACTATATTACTTGTTTGTGACTGTGTATACTTGCACATTTTTCCACACACCAAATTTTTGGCGCCGTTGCCGGGGATTGCCATTAATTTTAGTTGTTTAAATTTATAAATTAATGTTTTATTACCCTGGTAGTTTGTTTCTTAGTGCAGATGCACTAGCCTATGCACGGGGTCAAATCACCAAAATTTGAGTTAGACCCTGAGATAGAGAGGAGATTTAGGAGCTTGCAAAGACAACAAAGAACCAAAGGCTGAGGTTCTAGCATGACTTCACCACAACAATTCATTAACATTGGAGCAATAGGTATGTTAAATGATAGAAATAGACCCATGAGGGATTATGTTATGCTTGATGCATCATCTGGGGGTGTGTTATTAAACTTGTCTTATAATGAAGCATGTGAATTGATTGATAGAATTGCAACAAATAGCTCTAGTTGGCCTACTGAGAGGGTGAGTGCCCAAAAGAAACCATCAGGGGTACATGAAATTAGTGATGTATCAGCCCTATCTGCTCAGTTAGCCTCACTGACAAATTTGTTTAAAAACTTCACTTCAACCAGTGCATCTGCACCTGGTGCAGCTGCACCAACAGAAAACACTGCAGCAGCCATAGAACAAACTCCCCCAGGTGATACAACTTGTGTGTATTGTGGAGGAGGTCACTTGTATGAAGAATGTCCCAGCAACCCTATTTCTGTTAACTATGCAGGGTACAACCAAAATAACAACCTGTAGCGACCGAAAAATCCGGGCGAGGATTCCTCGAAGGTTCAAAAATGAAGCCGCCACCAAAGTTTAGTTTAAGGGCAAATATTGGAAAATCCCTTTTGGAATGGATAAGGGTCCTTGAGACCAGATAAGGGTTCGGGAGTCGGTTATGCATGGGAAAGGTATTAGCACCCCACGACATCCTTCCTAAGGAAGGTTACCTACTAATTAGTTGTAGGAAAGAATATTAATTTTGAAAATGTTTATTTTACCCTTTTATTGTGAATTGAAAAGAAAGAAGACTTAATAAAAATTTTAGTTTTTTGTGCTTGACACGAGTGGGCCCCTGCTCCTACGTATCTCCAGGTGCGATGGAGAAATCAAAGCTACGTAGTTCTTTAATTAGAAAATGTTTGTTGGTTGGTGTTTTTTAATGTAGGGGTTTTAGAACTGTGTGATCTGTGTTGAAGGACCACTGGGGGTCTGAAGGAGCGCTGGGGCTCTGAAGGACCACAATTCACTTATCCTAAAACGATGACTAACCCGGCCGTACGACCGACTTAATCCCCTACTTTGAAAATAAGATTTTTTATTTTTGAAATGAAAGAGATGTGTTTATATTTTTTAATTTAGAAATTATTCACTTTAAATAGGGATTTTAGGACATGATCCGTAACGGTTCATTCGTGGTCCTAAAAAGCAGACTAATCCGACTGTACAGTCGACTTAGTCCCCTATTTAGATTTTGTGGTTTTTTGTAAAAAAAGAATTAAGAAAGAAAGGTAATGGAAATTGTTTATTTTTGCGCTTGACAGAGGCGTGACCCTGCTCCTACGTATCTCCGGGTGGAGAATCAAAGGCTACCTAGTTCTAAGGTAGAAAAAGTTTGTTTGTTTTGTTGATTTTAAATTTTTGAAGGGGTTTAAGAATTAAGATCACCAAGTTGTACAACTCAGGCGTCTTAAACCGGGATCGACAAGATGCCATGTCTCGGCTGATACCATATTTTTGTTTTTATGGAAAATAGGTGTTTGAAAGGGGAAAAATAAATGTGGAACAAAAAATAGTTTTCTGAAAAGGATGGTTAAGTAATAAAGATCATTTTTATAAGAGGAGTGTTTTAATGAAGTAATTGGGTGCAAATAGAAAAACCTGAAATAAGGCAACATAAACTTAAGAATAGTGTCCACAAGTTGGATTATGAGAGGGGGAGTGTGGAAGCAGATATGGGCTCAAGTTGAAAATAAGGCAAATAATAACAACATGATAATATAAAGCAAAATAAAGAAACAAAAGTTAACAGGATGGGAAAACAGCACCCACGCGGTGACGCGATGGAGTGAATTAAAGGAAACCTTTATTTTTTTTGCTGTTTAATTGTTTAATAAAATAAAAGAGGTAAAGTGATATAAAAGGTAAAATG
Source organism: Astragalus membranaceus (assembly GCA_039519185.1). Taxonomy (NCBI): domain Eukaryota; kingdom Viridiplantae; phylum Streptophyta; class Magnoliopsida; order Fabales; family Fabaceae; genus Astragalus; species Astragalus membranaceus. The sequence goes on from CM076852.1 coordinate 6,250,848, forward strand.
AAAGAGGGGAGTTGGAGCCCTAATGTTTCTCATTATCTCCCCATCAGCCGCACAAACACTGTGAACCTGAGGGAAGACAAAAAAACAACTTTTGAGGAGGGAAAGAACCATAGAAAGAGAAAGCAAGAAACCTTGGGGAGAGAGAGGGTGGTGCGATTTGGTGATGGTGGTGGAGGTGCAATTTTCCGATGGTGGGTGGAGAGGAGAGAGAAACGGGATGCGACGGTGGAGAGGGGGGGTACCGCTCCGGTTGCCGTTGGTGGTTGTGTGGTGGGTTTGATGGTTGACGGCGGTGGTGGAGCGGCGGTGATATGGTGCGCTGGTGGTGGAGGGTTGTCACGGTGAGGTGGTGGTGGGTTGTTGGGAGTGGTGGTGGTGCTTTGATCTGTTCCCTCTTTTTCTGATTTCCTATCTTGACTCCCCTATTCATCTCTCTCCCTTGCTTTTGTTTCTGATTTTTTACCTTCCCTCTCAGAATATTTTTTTTCCTAACTTTTCTATCTTTCTTTCTTTTTTCTTTACCATCTCTTTTTTTTTTCTCTCCCCCCCTTTGAGTTCTGAACCTTGACCCTTTTATAGAGGGGAGCATTGCTGTCTGTGGTATGTTGTGTAAGGCTGTGAGAGAGAGGCCAAGAAACTGATGTGTTCAAAGCTGTGAGAGGGCAGCAGAGAAACTAATGTGTATTTTTTATGTGCAAAGATGTGTGGTGTGTGCAGAGAGGGTGGCGTGGAGTGTGAAGGTTGCTGAAGCAAGCTTGTTACTTGTAAAATTGGTGATTACTTTAGCTAAAAATGGGAAAAGGTAAAAACAACTAAAAAGGAAATTGATTTTAATTCTGAAAATTAAAAATAAACAAAGATGGTATTCAATGTTGCTTTATTGTGTTTAATTCGATTCTGATTTACAATTTAAATTGTAATGTATATTTGTAACTTTAATTTTTAATTCTATATAAAAAACATATTTTAATTCTTTTTTTATTTGCAATAAAAAGTAAATAAGTTTTACTAATAACAATAAAAATGACGCAAAACTGTTAACGAGCACCAAATGACTTGTCCCAACGATAAAAATCTTAAAAAGTGGACAAGTATTATTTTTTTATTTTTTCTAATAAATTTTGAATTAGCCGGACAAAATTAGGGTACAACACAACCCTTACCCAAATACCTATAATCCAGATTGGAACATTCACTCAGATTTCTGGTAGGGGAGTAATAATGCTGCTGCACCCAATGCAGCTGCACCATCTACTCCACCCGGATTCCTTTCTCAACACGTCCAAACACCAGCTGCACCAGAAATGGACAACTCCATGGAAGCCTTATTGAAAGCATTTATGGGTAAAACAGATGCATTTATGGATAGGACAAAAGCATTTATGAGTGATACAAAAGTTCAAATTCCAACTCTTAATGCCTCCATCAAAAATTTGGAGAATCAAGTGGGACAATTAGCAACAGCTCTGTATCAAAAACCAACAGGTACACTACCCTCAAACACAGAAGCTAACACATCCCACAGGCCAGGAAAGGAACAGGTGAAGGCCATTTCTCTTAGAAATGGAAAGGATCTTGCAGAACCTTATGAGACTAAAGGTGAAGGTAAGGTAGAAAATGAAAAAAATAAAAACAGAAAAGAAAAAGGTTTGCAAGATGCAGAAGCACCTCATGCACCTGCATCTCAAGAAGTTCAAATGCCAAGGTTAGTTCCCGAATACCCCCCTCCTCCTTATCCTCAAAGATTAAAAAAGGCACATGCGGAGAAGCAATTCAGTAAATTTCTTGAAATTTTAAAACAATTACACATCAATGTTCCCTTAGTTGAAGTACTTCAACAAATGCCTAATTATGCTAAAGTCATGAAAGAAGTGCTTTCAAAAAGAAAAAGATTAGGGGATTTTGAAAGAGTTGTTATGTCCAAAGAATGTAGTTTAATTTTGCAAAACAAAATACCAAGAAAATTGAAGGATCCTGGTAGTTTTACAATTCCATTTTCAATTGGCAAATTCTATACAGGTCGTGCATTGTGTGATTTAGGTGCAAGCATCAACTTGATGCCTAAATCCATCTTTACACAACTAGGAATTGGAAATTCTAGGCCTACTACTGTAACACTTCAAATTGCAGACAGATCAATAGCCTACTCAGAAGGGATTATTGAAGATATTTTAGTTAAAATTAACAAATTTGTGTTTCCTGCAGATTTTGTTATTCTTGATTTTGATGCAGATAAAAAAGTACCAATTATCCTTGGAAGACCATTTTTAGCAACTGGAAAGACACTCATTGATATACAAAAAGGTGAAATAACCATGAGAGTGAATGATCAAGAGGTGAAATTCAATGTGATGAATGCTCTGAAATATCCTACAGAGGAGAGTGAAGAATATTCAGCAATCATTTCTCTTGACCATTTACTGCAGAAGCAATTCCATAAGCAGTATGATCATCTCACCAGTGCACTTGCACCAGATGCAGCTGCACCACCTAAAGAAGAAATTTTGGAAAAAGACATTCTGCCAAGAGAAGAACCAGCACAAAAGGATCATTTCACCAATTCTCTTGCATCTGATGCTCCTGCACTGCTAGGTGAAGACGTGATAGAAAAAGAGAGTGTGGGAAGAAGAAATGAATCAGAATAAGAAGGGAGTGTTAAAGAGATTGAGCCTGAACCAGACCCTAAAAAAGCACTCAACAAACAACCAACTCTCCCAACCCAATGCCCAACTCACAAAAATCCAACTCCACAAACTTTGGTGAAAGTGTATCCTAATGGGACCTCAAACGAAGGAACCCTAATTTGTTCCACTTTCAGTGCCGTTTCTCCCATTTCTGAGAGAGAGAAAATTTCTGCTTCCATGAGAGAGAGAGTGGAAACGAGAAAGAAAGAGAGAGAAAATGAGAGAGAAAGCTTCGTGGAGAGAAGGAAAAAAGATGGAAGTGGACACCGACGGTGGGGGGCTTCGCCGGAGAAGGGGACAGCGCGACGGTGACCACGACGGTCACGGCGTCAACGCCGGAGTAGCGACAGAGAGGGGAAAGTGATGCTCGCGATGGTTATGGCGTTCATTTTGGTGCCGACGATGAAGGGAGAAGGAGGTTCACGACGGTTTACGGTCAACGACTACCGTCTACGGTGGTCGGACTCTAAGGAGGTGAGTTTTGCTATTTTTTGGTTTTTACGGTTCTCTTCTTCTTCTTTCTGATTCTGATCTTTTTTTTTTATTTCTAAAAAACTAAGTTTATGTGTGATTTACATTAACTGTTTTTGATCCACTTGTTTTGGTCTTGGTTTGCTTCTGAGAACCCAAACAGAACAGTTAAGCTAATGATATACTAGGCTAACTTGTTTCAAAAAACTCATCAGACCTAAATATAAAACGTGTGCACTAAAAAAAGAGTTGGGGCCAACCTAATTTCCAGCCTCTAAAAATTCTCCCTGCTTATATTGTGTGTTACTGTTACTGCCTCTGCTGCTACCACCCTTTGTCGGTTTCAGAAATTTTTGATGCTTTGTGGTTAGGGTTTCAGTGTGAAACCCTAATTATTGCTCTAAATTTTTCTCTGAATTCTTGTATCTCTGTGTGTGTATTTCTATTTTTTCTCAGTCACTGTCTCTTTAATTGTGTGCTACTGTTTGGTATTTATAGGCAGATTGGGGTGATGGAGGTGAGGTGCTGAGGAATCAACAGGACAACAGGTGGCGCAAAAAGGACAGCAATTGGGGAAAAATTAAAAGGACAAAAGACAGTCATTTGAATGAGCAAAGGACAATAGCTGGCAATGGAGGAAAGACAACACTAAGGAAAAGAAACCCTAGACAGGGCAGCCAGCAGCTGCGCCCCTCTCCCTTTTTTGAGTCTTTGTATTTTAATTTTTGTACCATTTATCTATTTTTACTTTTTTTTGGTTTATATGTGTGTAAAAAAAACCAGATTATATAACAAAAAACCTTTGACTATTCAGCTCAATCACTTATTTTTTGCACCAATAACAATAGACTAATAATAACAATAACTACAAAATAAAATAAAACAAGCATCAAAACAAACGTTGCACGAGAGTACTAAGGACACGCGCGTGACACAACGAGATTAAAACTTTTTTTTTGGAATTTTGATTATTCGGACAAAATTAGGGTATGACAGCTGCCCCTATTTATTTATATTTTACTAGGAAATATGAAGGGCTTCCAAATTTCTCGAGTAAGATAGAAATAAAGATAAAAAGACACTAATTTTGTCAAGACTATGATGATTTTTTTTAGAAATTATTGAAAAAACAATGAGTTGACATAGAACAAAAGTAAATATGGATCACCGGGGATCTGAAGGGCATGCCTAAGCCTGATGGACCAATGGGTCTGATGGAGCGCGAACTAGCAATGGTACTAGTAAAACGGTCTGCTTGGGGGGTGGCCTTTTTTCGAACGGCCATGGGGGCAAGATCAGGTCGTTGACTTGATTTGCTCACCTCGAAGGACGTGCATTGTGTTTTTCTAGGCGGACACAGCTAGTCTGAAGGACCTGGGGTCGGATGATCCGTCGTTTGCTTGATAACGCGACGTGCGGTCTGGATTGAAGGACCAATGGAGGTCTGAAGGAGCGCTAGGGCTCTGAGGGACCGCTGGGGGGGTCCAAAGGACTGGTGCTAGGTGATCAGTGCATTTTAATGCACTCTTTGTAGCTTTGCACTTGGTATTTTTGATTGTGTTCTGTGTCTAATATTTAAGTCTTAGCGCGTTTCTAGATTTTGGGTCTTATTTGAGCAATATAGTAATTTCTTGATTAATTCTTGTTTTTATTGCATATTGACCTTTATCTACTCTGCAGGTCATACCTTTGGCTTTGGTTTTCCAATTGAGGCGTGCAAGCATGCGTTGGAAAGCTAAGGAACGGAGCGACAATTCTTCCGTTGAGCTCGAAACCCAATTCTGAAGTCTTGAAGGTGAAAACTGCGAATTACCGAAGCAGTACTGTGTAAAACGGGTTTTTGACCAAATATTAGTTTGTTAACGGGATTTATCCAATAACCCATTTAGGGATTAGGTATTTCGTTTTAGTCTTATAGATTTGGCTGGTCAGCAGCCATTTTACGTCTCTTACTCATTCCTACTTTCAATTTTACGTTTTGTGCCCTAACCTCTATAGAAGCTTAAAGCCCTAGATCAATCTATTGGTGACGGGTGTTGCGGTAAGGATTTTGAGGATCAGTGCTTAATGTTAATTTTGTTTTTATGGTTTTAATTCTTTCTCTATCAATTTCATCTCCGTAATTCTTGCTGCAAATTCGGTTTGTGTTTTGCTTAATTACTCAAACTCTGTGATTTGCTTATGTGATTCGTTTTATGATTCAGTTTTGCTTAATCAGTTATTCATGATTCCGTTTTGCAACTTTCATTATACAAACTATTTTATCGCTTGTTTAATTTAGTTTGGATAGGAATATAGTCTATGACGCTTGTTTGTAGGATTGATAGAATTCAGTTATGATGTTAGTTGTGATACTGGCACTTGTTCGCTATCACGATTGATTGAACACACTGTTTTGACGCTTGCTTTAAAACGGTGTGAATTCGTGTAAACTGAATGGCCTTTGTTCACTTAGTTTATGATCAACCAAGAATTATCAAACCTTACACGAATCTTTATTTTAGAACTGATGATAAATCCAAGAAACGCACCTGAAACCAATGGATTGATTGTCTATCTTTAATTGTTTTTCTTCATTAAACATCAAACTCTTTTCTTCAAAACCCCCCCTTTTTATTGTTTATTTTGGTTCCTGATTTTAGTAAATTCTGTATTTAGAGGTCCTCGAGAGACGACCAAGGTCTCTTACCTTGATACTATATTTACCTTGATACTATATTTACCTTTATAGACAGATTGGGGTGATGGAGGTGAGGTGGTGAGGAATCAAAAGGACAACAGGTGCCGCAAAAAAGGACAGCAATTGAGGAAGAATCAAAAGGACAAAGGACAGCCATTTGAATGAGCAAAGGACAATAGTTGACAATGGAGGAAGGACAGCACTAAAGAAAAGAAACCCTAGCTAGGGCAGCCAGCAGCTGCGCCCCTCTCCCTTTTTTGAGTCTTTGTATTTTGATTTTTGTACCATTTATCTCTTTTTGCTTTTTTTGTTGGTTTATATGTGTGTAAAAAAACAGATTATATAACAAAAAACCTTTGACTATTCAGCTCAGTCACTTATTTTTTCCACCAATAAAATAACAATAACTACAAAATAAAATAAAACGAGCATCAAAACAAACGTTGCACGAGAGTGCTAAGGACACGCGCGTGACACAACGAGAATAAAACTTTTTTTTGGATTTTTTATTATTCGGACAAAATTAGGGTATGACAGTTGCAAAGCGGTTGAAGATGGAATCTGTGGTGTGTGTAATTTTGTAACTGAATATGGCTCTATTGTTAGAACTTGTCGTAACTTATTAACGTCTTTAGGAAACTACACAGTTAGTTTTGTCAGGCGGCAAGCAAACCTTGTGGCTCATACTCTAGCTAGAGCATCAAGGAATTATGATAGCTCCCATGCACGTTTTTGGTTATAGTCCTACTTGTATTGCTACTTTGATTTAGAACGAAATACCATAAATTTTCTTTGGTAAAAAAAAAATATACACAAAATTTAACTTACTTAATAATTGGTAGCTGTGCATGTTATTTTTTAAAAGGAATGTATTCTCCATCATAGTTTTTCGTTATTATACTTTATGGTATAAATTTTTAGGGATTGGATTCTCTCCTTCCCACTAACCCTGCATTTCCCTCCATCCTCTCTATCTTTCTCTTAATTCCATTCTCTCTCATCATTATTTATTATTTTTTAATTATTTTCTCTCTCTTCCCACCCTTGTATTTTGTGATGGAGAGAAAGGAGGGAAAGAGAGAATCCAAACACGAATCTTTATAGTATTCTGACGCAATAATAAAAAAAATTAGTTTAGTGATTTAAAATATCCATAAAAATTGACTATCTACTCTCATATCTCCTCTCATTTGAAAAATCTGAAACAAGAATAGAAGTTAGAAAGAGGATGAAACCTAGTGAGCTAAGGTCATCACTTACCTTTCTATTCTCTAAGCCAATTCAAAAACCAGCTGACTATCTACTTAACTCTTCTATTACTCTCATCACCTTAGTTTTAGAAAAACAAGGGAAAAACATAGAGAAGAAGGGAGAGTGAGACGAGAGTGTGGAGGAGAGAATTATAAGATGAAATGTTGGAGACTTAACACACCTATCTTCAAATCAACTCTATATCCTACACCATTTCAACTTCTCCTCTAAAACATTTGAACCCAATCCCTCTCCTTTTCTCCAAAAACCAGAAATACCTCCCTATCTCACTTCCCATTCAAAGGTTCAAGTTGCATATAGCTAGGGAAGGAGGAAAAATCAAGTTTTAGTGTTTGCATGTCAATTTGGGGTGTTGGAAAGGGACATTTGGGAAGCTACATTGGCTCTAGAGACATCAAAAGAGGGGTTTTAAACTGATTGTCTTTGCTTGAGGAGTTTTAGGAATTTGTTGGAGCTTGTGGGAACTACATTCGGTGATTTTCTGAATTTTGCTCTAAACAAGTGAGTTCTGCCACCTTAGGTTTTTAATTTGATTGTGTTTGTGTGGATTTCAGAAATGGAGAACTATTGCATGCAAATTTTAAGCAAAAGTAATGATTGATGATTTGGAATTGACAATATGCTGAAATTCTGTTTGAATTCATTTTGGTAAAGGTTCGGTTTTTCTCTGATTGTGAATTCTTTGTATGTACAAATTTCATGGGGTTTGTTTTGTTAGAAACTAGACACGATTCTCTTCACTTAAGGCACTGGTTTGACTGATTTTGAGTAAGTATAGCTGCAGAAAATATCGTCATAATTTAGGTCAAAAATCTGGGACAGTTTAGAATATAGGTTCGGTATTTTGTGCGTAACATTTTTTATAGAACTCCTTTTTGAATGGTTCCCGTCTCATTGTAAACTAAACTCATTTTTCTTCAGTTTGAACTCAATTTCCACGTCATTTGACTGAGTCTTAGTATTTTAAGAGGTGTCACAAGTTTGGTCATAGCTGCTGCCCTGTTTTCTGAACACTGTAGGTTGTTTGTTTAAACTGTACTAAATGGCCCATAATTTTGCAAAACCAGAATGTGATTCAGAAACTAGACATCCTAAGATTTCCGTAGAGGGGTCGTTTGTTTGCTGAAAATTGCTATATAAACTGTTTGTGGTAACATACGTATGTATTGATAATAGACCATGTTATAACGTAACGATAGCGTTTTGAAATGAACCGAGTAGTTTTGTATCGAGTGAGGTCATTTAGTAATCCTTTTGTCTTTAAGAATTCTGACAGAAAAACATTATACGTTGATGACTAGTTTCTGACAGAAAAATATTATTTGTCATTAACATACACTATTGTTGATGAGAATTTCATCGATTCTAGATTTGTTCAATGTCTTAAAAGTAGGATTAGTACTCTGATTGTATTAAAATAGTTAATAGCCTATACTTTATGACGTCTAAAGTTCAGAGTGTTACAAGTTTCCCCTTTGAAATTCACAAGAAAGTTTATATGCATATAAAGGTGAAATATAAAAAATAAATTATTTTAAAAACAAATAATATTTGTTCACAATATTTTTAGTAATATTTTCTGGTCGGAACTCAAATGTAAAATAATAATTAGTCAAATATAAGGTCAGTTATAAAGACAAAATAAAGAAATAATTATATAAAAAACATACAATGATTTCCCATCGAGACTCAAAATCAAAATATGAAGTGATGTAAAAAAATCATTTATAAAAAAATAAAAGAAATAGTTATATTGACAACATATAATGTCTTCCAATAGGATTTGCTTAAATATAATGAAATTATACCGACAACAGATAATGTTTCTTCTTTGGGACTCAAAAGCAAAATATTCATTTATAAAGTTAAAGATATTTGAAAAGCAAAAATATAAAAAATAATTAGACTGACATTATGCAATCGTTATTCATAAAGACTCAAAAGAAAAACATTCATTTATAAAATTCAAAGATATTTATAAAGGAAAAATATCAAAATATTTATACCGACAACGTATAATGTTTTTCTGTCAGAATTCTTAAAGACAATTAAGTTATATTCACAATATATAATGTTTTCTAATCGGCATTCAAAAGCTAAATATTCATTTTGGGGAAAAAACATTTTAAAAACAAAAATGTGAAAAATAATTATACCAAAAACATGCAATGGGTTTCTATCGAGACACAAAAAAAATATTCATTTATAAGGAAAGAATATAAATAATAATTATACCAACAGATAATATTTTTTCATGAGAATGGCTTAAAGACAATGAAGTTATACTGACAACCGGTAATTCTTCTTCGTTGAGATTCAAAAGCTAAATTTACATTTATCTACTTCTATTTAAGAATACAATAGAAGAGTGAATACCTAATTTAGAGCTGTTACATTTTGTGTATCTGTCCATTTTACCGGTAGAAATCTCCAATTCAATTAGATCTCTTTCTCTCTTTTATTTCTATGGTAGATTCAAATTTAGTTTCTCTTTTTTTTTCTCTTATCTTTGGAAGTCTTGGTCCTAGTGAGGAAACATTACATGTGCCGGTATAATTATTTTTTTATATTTTATCGTTATAATTATATTTTTTTATAAATTATTATTAGACTTTTATGTCCAAATGAAACAACATTATCTTTTGCAGAAATAATAATTTTTTTATGTTTGTCTTTCTAAATGTAGACCTTTCACAAATGTATATGTATCTTGAGTCCTAACGAGAAAAAATTACTCGTTGTCAGCATAATTTCATCGCCTTTAAAAAATTCTAACGGAAAATGTAACATCCTAAATTTTAGACGTCATAAAGTCTAGAATGTTAACTATTTTAATAAAAATCAGAGTTATAACCGCGTATAGATTTGAAATTCATAACTCGGCGGAATTAATCCATCCTTTTTTCTTCCCAATTGACATAAAAGCCATTGGTTAACTTATTCAATAATACTGAATTCTTAGTACATGAGTCCGAAGACAAAACCTTGATTCAAATCCAAAAGGCGATTATATCGTACATTAAATTACATTACAACAGTCTCATAGTATATATATATATATATATATATATATATATATATATATATATATATATATATATATATATATATATATATATATATACACACACATATATACAACCTCATACTAGGGAAAGACTAAGCAAACATAAAATTGATCCTAAAGGATCCCTCTAAACTTAAGCAACTACTTCAGCAGCTACTTCTCCTCGGTTTGCTTTGTCTTGCCCTATCTATCTGAAAAACACCACATAATAAACAATGAGATACAATCTCAATGAGTTCCTTTGTGACCCCTACCTTAACCTCTCGGTGTTTTTCTATACTTTATCTTTCCTCTTTCCTCTTAGAACAACCCGAGAATTCAATTACTTAATTCATTGGAGAACCCAACTCGTGATAGCTATACTGAGTAATTCTAGGCCTTGGCTTTTGGGCTCATGACTTCCCTCCACCAAGTTTGCTTTTAACCTCTTGGGATCGTCATCCCCCTCGTATAGTATGCATTTAATTAACCTCTTTGTTTATTCTCACTTGGTCATACATCATTAGACTCAACGTAATTACCGTATATTCAAAGTTCCATCATCGTATATACAATAGTTTATCTCATTCATGTTTGAAATACCTTGGGAAGGGTCAAGGAAGGGATTGGAGGGAAGTTGAAACCAAAGGGGATGGGTATTAAAGACGTTAAAATAGGATGGCCGAAGCAGGCGCACTGACCGGGCCTCAGGGGCGCACGGTCCGGGCCTCTGCACAGCTCTTTGATAAACTCTGTTTTTGAAAAATGGTTCTTTCCTTTGGTTCCCAAATTCACTCCAAGCTTTCCTCAATCACAAACCACTATCAATACTTTATTAATTCATGTTAAACCAACACCATTTAAAGGAATTCAAGCTAAGTTGTGCACAACATCAATCACCCACAACTCACATAATTCATCAATTCATTTAAATAGAAATACATCATTATTTTCAAGAGACGTTTTCACCACAAAACCATGTTCACGAAAATCACATGCAAGGGGAGAGATTGAAATAATTTTCATCACATTCCATGCATTCAACAATTAAACATCAAGTAAGGATAAGGAACTCACATGGTCAAGAAGTATGGTCACAACACAATCAAGAAGTTGAAGTCTTTTTGAATTTCACAAGCTCCTTTGACTTCCTACTACAATCCCTCTTTCAATCTCCCCTTGTGATAGTTGATTCTTCCTAATGTTGCTACCAACAGCTCCCATCAAGACCTCATCATACTCACAAGCATTTTGAAATTGGGAAAGAGAGATGGTTTGATTTGTAAAAGTTCTGTTTTGCACAGCATCTCTGGCCAATATTGCAACAGGCATAACTAACTCATTACTCAACTAAAACTCCCCAAACAAGTGTCTATTGTAAATAGAATTTTGTCTAGTTTCTGAAGTTTCGTGTAAAATACTGATTCAATAAGTATTTAGGGAGTTATGGCCGAAACAATGGTCAAAACTGTCACTGATTCAAAAACATAACTTGTAAATATAATTTCTCTCTCAATACTTAATGAAATCAGATGGTTCTTGTGCCTATTTTGAAGGGTTTCGTGTCTCGTTTCTAAGGAAACAAAAATAAACATCAAATGAGGTTTGTACAGTGAGTTACGAAGGAAATACCAGAGACTGCTCAAAACGGTTTTCTGTAAAATTTGTTGTGAGTGTCTATCTTAAACTCTCATCACCAAGAACCACGAATTGAAGCTCCAAATAGCTCAAAACCATAGCTCAATCACATATGCAACATTCCAATTTCAGAACAACAAACATTTAAAGCTCAAAATTCTAACAGACTAACATGCAAAGGTAAGAAGAACTCACCTTTAGGATCAACGTTTCTAGCTAGTGAAGATGAGGTATCTACATACAAGACCAATGGGCTCCCTAAATGTTCTTGAAATCTTCTGGTCTTGAGCTCCTATCTTCAGTTCCAAGCTACCCAATACTCTACACTAGCAACCTTTTCACATGCAAGCACTAAAAGTTGATCTTCTACCACTCTAGAGCCAAATGCAACCATAAAGGAAGCTCAAGCTAGCTTCTTAGCTTCCATGAAACTCGAAAATGGTTGGAGAAGAAGAAGAGAGTTGGTGTTTTGTTTCCTAATCCATGGTGAGATTAAAAGGGTAAGAAGGAATTTCAAAGGAAAGCTTTTCAAATCGAGGATTTGGGTAAGATGAGGGTTTGGGGAGGTTCCCTCAAGCTCGAGCCCTCTCTCTCTCACAAAGAGGAAAATGTTCTAAAATTTTGAAATGTGGGTTTTTGTGTGTTGTATTCAGCTCCCACTAGTTTTATAGGTGAGTTAGCAAAAGGAAATATTATGGTGTTACAGGTGTAGCAAGTGCTATGATGTGGCATGTCCCTAGATTATTTCTTTTAATTTGCGCAAATTTCATTTCTACCCTCATCCTCATTCTATTTCTTATTTCTACGCAAACATTATACGAGTATCAACCCAACATTCTATTTTCATAGCGATCACAAACAACACATATTTCAAAGAACATGCAAGAAATCGCCTAATTCCTTTACAATTGCACTAATTTTTAATACAATTTCAAATCCATGATCTCCAGAACTTAAGAAATTAATCATACGTACTCCAATGACCATGGAATTATCTTTCCATTCATAAGAGCACATTTTCCTATTGAAAAATCGAAAAATAATATAGTTATCGAAAATCGGCCATTTGAAGTAATTTAAATTACTTCGGGTGTTACAACTGGCATCATCGAAAATATCTTGGTAAAGTTAATTTCGAGACAAGGGTTAAAAAATATGAAAAATTCGCTAAAGGTCTATTAGTAAAAAAGGGCAGTGTAGAGATAGTAACCCGTCTCAATTTGTTGAGAGAGCTCATTCCTTTTTCAATTGTCTATTTTAATCTTTCGTTTATCTTCTACTTCTTTTTTCAGAAGGAAAGACTTAGATACAATGCTGAAGGTACTAGTGGTATGTTCTTCAAATTAATAAAAAATAGAAAAACTACTATTAACCTCTGTGTTGCGCCCGAAAAAGTCCCCGAGGGAGAACCTTCCTCGTTCACAACTTTTCCTAAGACAATGAAGCCGCCACCAATATTTATTAAGGAAAATATTAGAAAAAACCTTTTTTGGAAAGCGATTGGTCTTGCGAAACTAGAGAATAGGGTTCGGGGGTCGGTTACGCGCGGGGAAGGTGTTAGCACCCCACACGTCCTCTCTACTGAGAGGGAACCTTTAATTAAATGTGTGGTTTTAGTGTGTTGACTTGAAAATACTTAATTTTTCCTCTCTACTTCTTATTGAAAAAGTCTTAATGAAAATCTTTATTTATTATGAAAAGGGGGGAAAAATGGTTTTTTTTAGAAAAAAAAAACGCTTGACGGGACATGGCCCGCTCCTACGTATCTCCCGGTGCGATGGAGAACTCAAAGCTACGTAGTTCTTCTTTGTCCTGAAAAGGTTTTTGTCTTTTATCTTTTTTTAGTGAGTTTTTGAAATAGGACGAGCATTAGCGAATGATTAAACTAGCAGAGGCTATGATGAATCACCACTAAATACTCAAAAAGAGAGTTGTACCGTTAGTCAAACGAACAAAGGTTCTGATGGACTATCAATAACAACTCATTTTTATTATCTTTTTTTGAAAGGGATTTTCGAAAGAGATTGATTTGCGTGATGATCAAACTAACAAAGGTTATGATGGATCATCATTTATTATTCTTTTGGGAAAAAGACATCGCCACCAATGGCTAGACGAACCAAGGTTCTGATTAGCCACTAGCGACGATGGGTTGAAAATGATTTTAGAAAGGAAAAGGTTTTTTGTTCTAAAAAAAGATCTTGGCTCGCAAAAGTGATTCTTTTTTGTTATGAAAATAACTCTTTTTTGTTATGCAAATGCTAATTTTTATGGTTGCGCTTGACGAGAATGTGACTCGCTCCTACGTATCCCAAATGGGAATCAAAGCGACGTAGTTCTAACGAGCCTTGAAAGTGAAAGTCTTTTTGCTTTGGTTTTGAAAAGTGAGGGGCGCTCATGATGATCAAACTAACAAAGGTTATGGGTGATCATCACTAACACTTGCTATGACTTTTGACGCTTAGGAAAATATCTTTTGAAATTGAAAGCATTCATGATAATCAAACTAACAAAGGTTATGGGTGATTATCACAAGTAGCTTATGCATATGAAAACATCCTTTTTTTGAAATTTAGGCTCTTAGGACAACCAAACTAACAAAGGTTATGGGTGATTGTCACTAGTCACCATTTTCATGCTAGGCCATTTAGAAAAGAAAGCAATGAATGCAAATCGAATCCTTAGGCAAATAACAATCTCATTTGAATTCTTGAGCAAATATTAGCCTAGACTACACATGTTAGACCACAACACATAAATAGGCAAAGAAGGAACTTGAATTGGGTATTAAGCAAAAATACAAGAGTGAGCAAGATTGAACCTAAATGCACATCTAGTGGAAGATGCTAGGCGAGAACCATACTCAAATATTTCTACAAAACGCAAGGGAATCTAAATGCACATCTAGTGGAAGATGCAATGTGAGGAATTGACCTATCTAAGTGTTGATGATATTCTTATATGAGAGTGGACAATGAAATTGTTAGCTTAAGGAAAAGAGTTGCCTCAATCATGATCATAGGCGAGCATAAGCAAGCAAATTATTTAGCAACCAAAGTATCAAAGAATGTTGAATCACTTTGGTCAATCCTCACACTTAAGATTAAGTGCACAAGTGCACAAGTGTGAATCACCTTGCCAATCATCAACAAAAACAAGTTTATTAAAGCAAACCCAAACCCTAATTTTTTTTATGTTAAAACCTAGGAGCATACATACCCTAAGTCAACTATTATTCATCCCCAAATCATGACATAAACAAAAAGCATTCAAGAACCCTAAACCTAGGCCCATGGCCGAATGTCATTATGCTTGAAATAGGTTTCTTATTTTGTGAAAATTATGCAAACATGAGTGAATATGCAAGGGAATGTGAGAAAACACAACAACAACTAGTAAATCACATTTTTATGAGAGTATGCGAAATCAACATGCCATAAAACCACATTTTATTTCAAGGATTAAGATCAACACAAATCAACATTTATTAAAGGGTGTGTGGGTGGTGAAGAGAATGCCCCAGCTTTTGGGTCTGAGTGGTATTCTCAGCGCAAATCTTTGGTTCTCTACTGATGTCTTGACTTTTGGTGCGAAAGAATCCTTACCTGGTGATCACTAAACCTTGTTTTAATGCATCTTGAATGTGTTTTGGAGTGCAAGTCCCTCTTTTTTTATTTTGTCAGCTCTCTTTTTCTGACTGTTCGTTTTTGTTTCCTCAGTTCTCTTTTTTCTGAGGGTTTATTCTTTCTTGATCAGCTTTCTTTTTTCTGATCGTTTGTTTTTATTTTGAGCAAACACATTGTACATAGATAAGCTTGTTCGTCCTAAGATTAGAATTTGAGAGAACAAAAGCAAACGGTCATTGATCGGAATGGACTTTTCGGGATTGTGGTGTTTTGTGGAGGAAGGAGGGTTAGGCTTAATGAAGTGTTTGAGGCTAATGGGAGGATGAGTTTTGTTTGGCGTTGATTGACGGTTAATGGTCTATGAGGAATATGGTTATTGGGCTTGTTTGGGCTCTGTTAAAGCAAATTCGTGTCTCATGGTAGATTGACTAAGGGGTTTGATGTTGAGGCCAATGGAAGTGTTTGAAGGTTTATGGAACCAGGTGTTGGAATGATGAAGTGTTTGAAGGTTTATTTAGACAAGGATCTCATGTATTTTGTGGTAACATGTACCAGCTCACCACTTACATTTCTTTTGTATTTTCTTTTGTTTTGGGATTTTCATTTTTGAATCCTCTTTTTTTTTTATTTTCTCTTCCCCCCCCCCCCCTTTTTTTTTGTTTTATGATTCTTTTCCTTCTTTGACTCGGGTGAGCTGATAAAAAGTGATGCACTGTTTTTTTATTTTGGGTGATCCTTGCCTAGGGTGATCTTTGGATTTTGGTTTTTCTTGGCTCAAGGTGGGTAGGAAAGGGACTTTCTGGGATTTTGGGGTTTTTGAGGAGATGGCCAAACTTCATTTCAAATCCCGATTGCTTATTTCTATAAGACTTAACTTTAGAACAATAATTTATCTATCTTCATGTGTTTGCTCTTTTTCCTTTTTGTGCCCTAATTTTGTCTGGAGCGCTCTTTGCGAGTTTTCAGTCCACCGGGCGCTCCTTTTTGCCTAGGCCGCCCTTTGCAGGTTTTCAACCTAGCGAGCTTGTTTTCTTGTTTATTATATTATTATTATTATTATTATTATTATTATTATTATTATTATTATTATTATTATTATTATTATTTTTTGAGAGACTTGCACTGAAGGAATATGATATTAATCAAGGGGAATTAATGATCACAGACTTGCCCCAGCATGGAGGACTTAAAGCATTAGAATGATCCAAAAGTCAAATACGCACTGATGGGGAGAATATGCGCTTTAGGGGTGGACGGGGCGGGATTAGACTTGGATGGGGAATAATGATAAATGAAGGAAATTGACTGACTCAAACAAGAGAAACTGCACGTGGCATGCACGCTTACTAGAAGAACGCTTCACCGAGAGTTAACATTGGTTAAAACATGATATGAAAACCCTTTTTTTTGATGAACTGTTTCAGTCTTTTATCATGGAATGGATGAGATGTAATGTCTTTTTTTTTTGAAGGAAATACAAATGAGCTATTGATGTGAAAAAACTGAGTGTCTTGGAACACCTTGAGTTTGCAAATGAGTGAGGGTAAACTTTTCCAAAAAGGAAAGATTACTTTGCAAGAACATCTCGTCTCTCATCACAAAATTTTTGTTGACGCAATGCATGGATGAAAACATTATGATGTATACATGATAAAAATGAAATGCATGAAAGCATATTCACTTGAAAAGTGCGATTATTCTAAAAGTTTTTTTTTTCTTTTTCTTTTTGATGCTTTCTTTTTATGCAAGACGAAATATGAAATGCCAATGCATCCTTGGATGATGAATGATGCAAGGATGCTGCTTCTTTTCAAAATGATTTTTTTATAGAGGCAAGACAAGATATGAAATGCCGATGCCCCCTTTTTCTTTCGAATGATGGAAGATGTAGGAATGATGCTTTTCTCTAAATGATGATGATTTTTTTTAGAGGCAAGACAAAGTATGAAATGCCAATGCCCCTTCCTTTTTTGAAAGATGCATGTATGGAGGAATGATGTACTAAAGTGATGAGGTTAATGAAATGGTGCATGAATGCTACATTTTGAATAAATTTGATGATGATTTTTATTCATGATTATGAATGAGATGCTTTCTTGTTTTCATTTTTTTTGTGCAATGAAATGCATGATACTCACAATGGTTTTCTTTTTTGTTTTTTAGTTTTGGAACATGATTTTGAAAATTATTTGGAGATGCAAATGATTTATTGGAAAAAAGGTTTTAGAAAAATGTGCTTGACGGGGTATGACCCGCTCCTACGTATTCCCATTTTAATGAGGAATCAAAGCTTACGTAGTTCTACTGGGTCTTTTTTTGAAATAATGTTTATGCATGAATGCCATGTTTTGGATGAACTCGACGAGGATTTTTTGCATGATTATAAATGAAATGCTTATGCTATGCAGATGATAATTGTTTTTGTTTTATCTTTATGTGATGAAAGGGAATGCAAGATGAATGATTTTTTTTTTCAAAATTGGAACTTTATTTAATGCAAATGACGCAGTGACGTAATGATGCAATGATGTGATGATGCAAGGATGCTTCTTTTTTGTGTTTTTCCAGAAAGAGGATATTTACAGGTGGTGATTTGAAAATTTTCACACTATATGCCACCTCATATAGGCGTTTATTGAAAAGGGAAAGCATATCTTTTTTGATTTTCAAAAATTTTGAAGGAAAAATTGATTGAACTGAATGCAACGATGCAACACACAATTTGGGAAGCCCTTGTGACCTAAAAGGGGGTAGAACCTATGATCTAAGGTATTTTAGGGATAATCTTCTCATGTAGCTCTATTCACACCCTCACAAAGGTCATCAGAGCCACAGTCCCTCTCATGAAAATCCCCGTAAATGCAGCAAACTGCTAGATACGAAGCATCATGAAAGAGCACAACTCTGATTGAAACTTTCGCGAGTAGCCAAACGGACAAAGGTCCTGATGGGCTCCCACTACTCGAATCCACTCATCCTAAGGTACCCTAACAGACCTGGGTTATGGTCTCTTTCTGTAATCATATAACCTCAAGGTACAAGTGTGTGTGTGCGAAGGGCATTTCCTTAAAAACTACCCCACCTGCAAATGAAAATCCAGAACAGTCCAGACAATAGAAAGCAATAACATGTCGTCTACCCTAGGGTTCAATACCAATCAAATACAACTAATCTAGGGTGCCGACAACAATAGAAGTAACTATCTATTATATTAAACAAGAGCAAACATAGAAGAAGAATGCATATGGATGCAACATGCTTATGAAAAAGAGGAAGAACAGAGGCAAAGCAAGATGTTAAAATCAATCCCACAAACCAACACACTTAATTAATTAGGCTTGACCCACTTTTGAAAAAAATGTTTCTTAGTCCCCAGCAGAGTCGCCAGCTGTTGCGCCCGAAAAAGTCCCCGAGGGAGAACCTTCCTCGTTCACAACTTTTCCTAAGGCAATGAAGCCGCCACCAATATTTATTAAGGAAAATATTAGGAAAAACCTTTTTTGGAAAGCGATTGGTCTTGCGAAACTAGAGAATAGGGTTCGGGGGTCGGTTACGCGCAGGGAAGGTGTTAGCACCTCACACGTCCTCTCTACTGAGAGGGAACCTTTAATTAAATGTGTGGTTTTAGTGTGTTGACTTGAAAATACTTAATTTTGCCTCTCTACTTCTTATTGAAAAAGTCTTAATGAAAATCTTTATTTATTATGAAAAGGGGGGAAAAATGGTTTTTTTTTAGAAAAAAAAAACGCTTGACGGGACATGGCCCGCTCCTACGTATCTCCCGGTGCGATGGAGAACTCAAAGCTACGTAGTTCTTCTTTGTCCTGAAAAGGTTTTTGTCTTTTATCTTTTTTTAGTGAGTTTTTGAAATAGGACGAGCATTAGCGAATGATTAAACTAGCAGAGGCTATGATGAATCACCACTAAATACTCAAAAAGAGAGTTGTACCGTTAGTCAAACGAACAAAGGTTCTGATGGACTATCAATAACAACTCGTTTTTATTATCTTTTTTTGAAAGGGATTTTCGAAAGAGATTGATTTGCATGATGATCAAACTAACAAAGGTTATGATGGATCATCATTTATTATTCTTTTGGGAAAAAGACATCGCCACCAATGGCTAGACGAACCAAGGTTCTGATTAGCCACTAGCGACGATGGGTTGCAAATGATTTTAGAAAGGAAAAGGTTTTTTGTTCTAAAAAAAGATCTTGGCTCGCAAAAGTGATTCTTTTTTGTTATGAAAATAACTCTTTTTTGTTATGCAAATGCTAATTTTTATGGTTGCGCTTGACGAGAATGTGACTCGCTCCTACGTATCCCAAATGGGAATCAAAGCGACGTAGTTCTAACGAGCCTTGAAAGTGAAAGTCTTTTTGCTTTGGTTTTTGAAAAGTGAGGGGCGCTCATGATGATCAAACTAACAAAGGTTATGGGTGATCATCACTAACACTTGCTATGACTTTTGACGCTTAGGAAAATATCTTTTGAAATTGAAAGCATTCATGATAATCAAACTAACAAAGGTTATGGGTGATAATCACAAGTAGCTTATGCATATGAAAACATCCTTTTTTTGAAATTTAGGCTCTTAGGACAACCAAACTAACAAAGGTTATGGGTGGTTGTCACTAGTCACCATTTTCATGCTAGGCCATTTAGAAAAGAAAGCAATGAATGCAAATCGAATCCTTAGGCAAATAACAATCTCATTTGAATTCTTGAGCAAATATTAGCCTAGACTACACATGTTAGACCACAACACATAAATAGGCAAAGAAGGAACTTGAATTGGGCATTAAGCAAAAATACAAGAGTGGGCAAGATTGAACCTAAATGCACATCTAGTGGAAGATGCTAGGCGAGAACCATACTCAAATATTTCTACAAAACGCAAGGGAATCTAAATGCACATCTAGTGGAAGATGCAATGTGAGGAATTGACCTATCTAAGTGTTGATGATATTCTTATATGAGAGTGGACAATGAAATTGTTAGCTTAAGGAAAAGAGTTGCCTCAATCATGATCATAGGCGAGCATAAGCAAGCAAATTATTTAGCAACCAAAGTATCAAAGAATGTTGAATCACTTTGGTCAATCCTCACACTTAAGATTAAGTGCACAAGTGCACAAGTGTGAATCACCTTGCCAATCATCAACAAAAACAAGTTTATTAAAGCAAACCCAAACCCTAATTTTTTTTATGTTAAAACCTAGGAGCATACATACCCTAAATCAACTATTATTCATCCCCAAATCATGACATAAACAAAAAGCATTCAAGAACCCTAAACCTAGGCCCATGGCCGAATGTCATTATGCTTGAAATAGGTTTCTTATTTTGTGAAAATTATGCAAACATGAGTGAATATGCAAGGGAATGTGAGAAAACACAACAACAACTAGTAAATCACATTTTTATGAGAGTATGCGAAATCAACATGCCATAAAACCACATTTTATTTCAAGGATTAAGATCAACACAAATCAACATTTATTAAAGGGTGAGAAGTACCATAAGCACCCAAGCCTCCCTAAGTGCTTGTCAAAGTGCTTATGACACCTCTCACCAACAACAATCAACAATATGAGAATATGAAGATGATAGGATGAATGATTTTTATATTTTTGAGGAAATACTCAAAGATGATGCAAGGTTATAAGGATTACCTTAGCTTTGAGCTAGAAAGTGAGATGAGAAGATGAAGCTAGACACAAATCAACAAAACTCCAATATCCTTCAAAGAAGTACCTACTTGATGATGATGCTTGGACTTTGAGTGGGAAATGGGGGAGTATGTGAAAGAGGGGTGCAAATGAGGTGAGTTGTTTGTTAGGGTTTTTTGGTGTAGGAGAAAATGGGAAGGTTTCTTTGAGATGAAAGAAAAAACAAGAGGAAGTGAGGGAAAGGAGAGGGGCTACGAATTTCTTGGTCCTTTTTGGGAGGAGAGGAGTGAGTTGTTCTTATTGAATTTCAAAGATCCAATGGGTTTAAAGTTGTGAGAGGGAAGTAAATAAATTAGTGTGTATTTAGTGGTGTAGAGAGAAAGAAGGTAAAAATATGTTGTGTATTGAATGTTATTGGATTCAAAGGTGTGCTTGTCATGATGAAAGGCTTTTTTGTGATGTGCACTTGATGGGGGCTGAAGTGAAGGGAGGCATGGAGCATGAGGGTGGAGTGAAGGAGGTGAAGAAATTAGTGTGTATTTAGTGGTGTAGAGAGAAGGAAGGTAAAAATATGTTGTGTATTGAATGTTATTGGACTCAAATGTGTGCTTGTCATGATGAAAGGCTTTTTTGTGATGTGCACTTGATGGGGCTGAAGTGAAGGGCATGAGGGTGGAGTGAGGGAGGTTGTTTTCTTGTGAAATTGGTGCTTACTTTGGCCAAAAATGGATAAAAGCAAAAAGCACCTAAAAGGAATTAGCCCTAATTCTAAAAATACCATAAGTATCCAATATTATTCTGTTATTCATTTTTTTATTTTGATTTCAGATTTCTATTTTTAATTATACATATTTTTGAGCCTTTTTGAAAGTGAGAGAAAAAAAACCGTTATAATTGACCAAAGTACCATTTTTGGCTCTAAAACCCTAATTTACCCGAAAAGTGCGTTCCAACCCTAAAAACGATTTCAAGAACCTTGGAATGCCTTCTAGGATCCGAAATGTAGTGCATAAGGCTCTTCGCTCTTCAATTTATTTATTTTTTTGGAAAATTAGGGTTTTGACTTAAGCCGGACAAAATTGGGGTATGACAGCTGCCCCTCTTTATTTGGATTTTACCAAGAAATATGAATTGCGCGAGACATATTTCGAAGGTAAAATAGAAATAAAGAATTCTGAAATTATACCAATTTTGTCCATTTGGAGAAACCCGAATTTCCCATTTTTTTTTTTGGAAAGATAGACACTTTCGTGTTGATGCGAAAACAGTAAATGAACACTGACGTGCAGACAGAAAAGGTAAAATGGGCACTTGCGTGCAGGCAGAAAAGTAAAATGGGCACTTGGCGTGCAGACAGAAAAGGTAAAATGGGCACTTGGCGTGTAGACAGAAAAGGTAAAATGGGCACTTGGCGTGCAGACAGAAAAGGTAAAATGGGCACTTGCGTGCATACAGAAAAGTAAAACGGGCACTTGGCGTGCAGAAAGCGATAAATTGCCCAGGCTGCCTAAAACCTGTAATTCTTAAACGAACTCTTGACGAATCCGAGTTTGCACGTGGCTTTGAGGAGCACGCTTCCTGTTGGCCTTTTCGAGCGACCGGGGGGATCGTTATCAGCTCCGGAACTGATATACAGATCAGTGCACGGCGTCCACTGTATCTTAGGCTTGATACAACTATTCTGTTGAACCTCACATGGGGCTGCGGTCCATCGTGTTGCTCGTACATGATGTGAGACCTGGGCAGAAGGGAGCGATGATCTCTGTGCTCCAATCCGCAATGCGCGCTTGAGCGCTCTCTTTTTTTTCTTTCTTTCTTTTCTATTTCTCTCTTTTCTTTTTCTTTCTGAACTCCCAACTTGGGGGAACATTTTCTGGAATCTGGGGGCGAGGGCTAACACCGAAGTGCTCATTCTCTCTTTGTACCTGTAGCTGAAAATGAACAAATGCATGCAATGCAAATGCCATGATTGCTGTTTTCTTTTTTCTTATGATGAATGTAAATGTAATGAATTTCTTTTTTCTTTTGTTTATGTCGGATGAATGCATGATTTTCTACTGTTCTTATATGCTTGATGAATGCAATGATTTTCCTTTTCTTCTCCTGTCTGTATGTAATGCATGATTTTCTTTTTCTTTTGCTTATGTCTGATGAATGCATGATTTTCTCCATTTCTTATATGTCTTTTTCTCTTTCTCTAGCTTCTCTTCTTTCTTTTTCTTCCTTTTTTTTCTTTTCTTTTTGTTTCTCTCTTTCTTTTCTTTTCTTTTCTTTTCTTTTATGTTTCTTTTTTTCTTCTGAACTCTCCCAACTTGGGGGAGCATTTTCTGGAATATGGGGGCGAGGGCTAACACCGAAATGCTCATCCTCTCTTTGTACCTGCAGCTGAAAATGAACAAATGCATGCAATGCAAATGCCATGATTGCTTTTTGATGGGATGAATGTGATGTGATGCAGGAGTTTCTTTTTGCTTGCACGAATTTTTTCTATGTTTGATGAATGCAATGTATGAATTTTATTTGTTTTGCTGTTCTTTTGTTCTTTTTTTCCTAATCCCCTTTTTTTTGTTTTCTAATTTCTTTTCTTTTGCTCTTTTTATGCAGTGCTGGTATGCAAATGCGAAATTTTGGTATGTAATGCTCTTGCGTTTTGATGAAATGGCAGATGACATGCAATGGAAAACTTTTTCTTCTTTGCCTTTTTTCCTATGAAATGTGAATATTGCTATTACGCGAAGTAAAATGATGAACAACATGGGATGTTTTAGCTTTCTTTTCTTCTATGAGATGCCAGTATTGATGTGATGCAACTGTATTGCTTTGATGTTTGAATGCAAATGTATGCGGTGATTGACGCTTTGATGAATGGAATGCTCCTGTTCTAACTTCTGTTTGTTTCTTTTTGCTTCTTCTATGAAATGCAAACATTAATATGATGCAATGCTCTGATGTTTGATGATTGAATGACAAAGGAATGCTTGTGAAATGATGAATGATATGGAATGCTGGATGACAGGGAATGTTTTTGTGTTGCTTTTGTGGTTTCTTTTCTTTGTTTTCTTTTTGCTTTCTTTGCTTTTTCTATGAAATATCTGATGCAAAATGTAATGCTCTAATGATGAATGCCATGCAATGATTTTGTTCTTTTCCTTTTTTATGAAGTGCGAACATTAATATGATGCCGATGCAATGAAAAGATTTCTACTTTTTCTTCTTTACTATTTTCTTCTATGAAATACAAGTATTAATATGATGCAACTGATGTGGAACGTTTTTTTTCTTTTTACTATGTGATGAATGCACAAAATGTGAAGATGCAAATGTAATGCTTTGATGCATATGCTATAATGCCTAGATGCATGAGGTAAACATTTTGTGATGATGAGATGCGAGACTTTGAATGCAAGGGCTTGAGATGATTATTGACCATTCTGTTGAAAAATTGAATTTGATTCAAACTCTGGTGTTCTCAAGGTTTTTATTTACAAACAACCTCGCTTGTTTTCTCTTTCTTTCCATGATGACTGAATTTTAGATATCACGTAAACAACTTGTGTTCTCTCCTTTGAAGCATTATCTAGTAAGCATGCATAGGAGTGCAAATGTGAATGGATGAGTCAGTTAACTTGGAATTGGTTTAGGGCATTGACATTTATGGCAAGTGAAGGAATGACAGACATGGTTATTGCCGAAGCTTATGAGGGACCAAGAGATACAAGATTGCCCCAATTCAGGTCTTTGACGAGTGAATAACTTGCCCCTGTCTAGTGGTGACAACAACTAGGGGTGTAGAAGATGATGAATTGGGAACGCTTCGGCTCTTGGGATGAAAGCTGGAATGAAAGGGGTTTTGCTTCAACCCACAGAATTTGATGTTGCCCCAGTCATAACAAGGACAAAGCTGTCCCAATCAGAATGACAAGGTCTTGTTTAGGATAGTGAGTTGAGAGATTGCCCCGGTGAGGTTTTTATGGGAATGAATGAGGTGAAGGAATGGGAATGCACTTGCCCCACTTTGGAATGACATTGACAACTGGAGTGACATGGGATGGGCATTGAACAGACTTTCCCAAGACTAGGGTGTGTGGGTGGTGAAGAGAATGCCCCAGCTTTTGGGTCTGAGTGGTATTCTCAGCGCAAATCTTTGGTTCTCTACTGATGTCTTGACTTTTGGTGCGAAAGAATCCTTACCTGGTGATCACTAAACCTTGTTTTAATGCATCTTGAATGTGTTTTGGAGTGCAAGTCCCTCTTTTTTTTATTTTGTCAGCTCTCTTTTTCTGACTGTTCGTTTTTGTTTCCTCAGTTCTCTTTTTTCTGAGGGTTTATTCTTTCTTGATCAGCTTTCTTTTTTCTGATCGTTTGTTTTTCTTTTGAGCAAACACATTGTACATAGATAAGCTTGTTCGTCCTAAGATTAGAATTTGAGAGAACAAAAGCAAACGGTCATTGATCGGAATGGACTTTTCGGGATTGTGGTGTTTTGTGGAGGAAGGAGGGTTAGGCTTAATGAAGTGTTTGAGGCTAATGGGAGGATGAGTTTTGTTTGGCGTTGATTGACGGTTAATGGTCTATGAGGAATATGGTTATTGGGCTTGTTTGGGCTCTGTTAAAGCAAATTCGTGTCTCATGGTAGATTGACTAAGGGGTTTGATGTTGAGGCCAAAGGAAGTGTTTGAAGGTTTATGGAACCAGGTGTTGGAATGATGAAGTGTTTGAAGGTTTATTTAGACAAGGATCTCATGTATTTTGTGGTAACATGTACCAGCTCACCACTTACATTTCTTTTGTATTTTCTTTTGTTTTGGGATTTTCATTTTTGAATCCTCTTTGTTTTTATTTTCTCTTTCCCCCCCCCCCTTTTTTTTGTTTTATGATTCTTTTCCTTCTTTGACTCGGGTGAGCTGATAAAAAGTGATGCACTGTTTTTTTATTTGGGGTGATCCTTGCCTAGGGTGATCTTTGGATTTTGGTTTTTCTTGGCTCAAGGTGGGTAGGAAAGGGACTTTCTGGGATTTTGGGGTTTTTGAGGAGATGGCCAAACTTCATTTCAAATCCCGATTGCTTATTTCTATAAGACTTAACTTTAGAACAATAATTTATCTATCTTCATGTGTTTGCTCTTTTTCCTTTTTGTGCCCTAATTTTTGCCTGGACCGCTCTTTGCGAGTTTTCAGTCCACCGGGCGCTCCTTTTTGCCTAGGCCGCCCTTTGCAGGTTTTCAACCTAGCGAGCTTGTTTTCTTGTTTATTATATTATTATTATTATTATTATTATTATTATTTGAGAGACTTGCACTAAAGGAATATGATATTAATCAAGGGGAATTAATGATCACAGACTTGCCCCAGCATGGAGGACTTAAAGCATTAGAATGATCCAAAAGTCAAATACGCACTGATGGGGAGAATATGCGCTTTAGGGGTGGACGGGGCGGGATTAGACTTGGATGGGGAATAATGATAAATGAAGGAAATTGACTGAATCAAACAAGAGAAACTGCACGTGGCATGCACGCTTACTAGAAGAACGCTTCACCGAGAGTTAACATTGGTTAAAACATGATATGAAAACCCTTTTTTTTGATGAACTGTTTCAGTCTTTTATCATGGAATGGATGAGATGTAATGTCTTTTTTTTTGAAGGAAATACAAATGAGCTATTGATGTGAAAAAACTGAGTGTCTTGGAACACCTTGAGTTTGCAAATGAGTGAGGGTAAACTTTTCCAAAAAGGAAAGATTACTTTGCAAGAACATCTCGTCTCTCATCACAAAATTTTTGTTGACGCAATGCATGGATGAAAACATTATGATGTATACATGATAAAAATGAAATGCATGAAAGCATATTCACTTGAAAAGTGCGATTATTCTAAAAGTTTTTTTTTTCTTTTTCTTTTTGATGCATTCTTTTTATGCAAGACGAAATATGAAATGCCAATGCATCCTTGGATGATGAATGATGCAAGGATGCTGCTTCTTTTCAAAATGATTTTTTTTATAGAGGCAAGACAAGATATGAAATGCCGATGCCCCCTTTTTCTTTCGAATGATGGAAGATGTAGGAATGATGCTTTTCTCTAAATGATGATGATTTTTTTTAGAGGCAAGACAAAGTATGAAATGCCAATGCCCCTTCCTTTTTTGAAAGATGCATGTATGGAGGAATGATGTACTAAAGTGATGAGGTTAATGAAATGGTGCATGAATGCTACATTTTGAATAAATTTGATGATGATTTTTATTCATGATTATGAATGAGATGCTTTCTTGTTTTCATTTTTTTTGTGCAATGAAATGCATGATACTCACAATGGTTTTCTTTTTTGTTTTTTAGTTTTGGAACATGATTTTGAAAATTATTTGGAGATGCAAATGATTTATTGGAAAAAAGGTTTTAGAAAAATGTGCTTGACGGGGTATGACCCGCTCCTACGTATTCCCATTTTAATGAGGAATCAAAGCTTACGTAGTTCTACTGGGTCTTTTTTTGAAATAATGTTTATGCATGAATGCCATGTTTTGGATGAACTCGACGAGGATTTTTTGCATGATTATAAATGAAATGCTTATGCTATGCAGATGATAATTGTTTTTGTTTTATCTTTATGTGATGAAAGGGAATGCAAGATGAATGATTTTTTTTTTCAAAATTGGAACTTTATTTAATGCAAATGACGCAGTGACGTAATGATGCAATGATGTGATGATGCAAGGATGCTTCTTTTTTGTGTTTTTCCAGAAAGAGGATATTTACAGGTGGTGATTTGAAAATTTTCACACTATATGCCACCTCATATAGGCGTTTATTGAAAAGGGAAAGCATATCTTTTTTGATTTTCAAAAATTTTGAAGGAAAAATTGATTGAACTGAATGCAACGATGCAACACACAATTTGGGAAGCCCTTGTGACCTAAAAGGGGGTAGAACCTATGATCTAAGGTATTTTAGGGATAATCTTCTCATGTAGCTCTATTCACACCCTCACAAAGGTCATCAGAGCCACAGTCCCTCTCATGAAAATCCCCGTAAATGCAGCAAACTGCTAGATACGAAGCATCATGAAAGAGCACAACTCTGATTGAAACTTTCGCGAGTAGCCAAACGGACAAAGGTCCTGATGGGCTCCCACTACTCGAATCCACTCATCCTAAGGTACCCTAACAGAACTGGGTTATGGTCTCTTTCTGTAATCATATAATCTCAAGGTACAAGTGTGTGTGTGTGAAGGGCATTTCCTTAAAAACTACCCCACCTGCAAATGAAAATCCAGAACAGTCCAGACAATAGAAAGCAATAACATGTCGTCTACCCTAGGGTTCAATACCAATCAAATACAACTAATCTAGGGTGCCGACAACAATAGAAGTAACTATCTATTATATTAAACAAGAGCAAACATAGAAGAAGAATGCATATGGATGCAACATGCTTATGAAAAAGAGGAAGAACAGAGGCAAAGCAAGATGTTAAAATCAATCCCACAAACCAACACACTTAAATAATTAGGCTTGACCCACTTTTGAAAAAAATGTTTTTTAGTCCCCAGCAGATTCGCCAGCTGTTGCGCCCGAAAAAGTCCCCGAGGGAGAACCTTCCTCGTTCACAACTTTTCCTAAGACAATGAAGCCGCCACCAATATTTATTAAGGAAAATATTAGGAAAAACCTTTTTTGGAAAGTGATTGGTCTTGCGAAACTAGAGAATAGGGTTCGGGGGTCGGTTACGCGCGGGGAAGGTGTTAGCACCCCACACGTCCTCTCTACTGAGAGGGAACCTTTAATTAAATGTGTGGTTTTAGTGTGTTGACTTGAAAATACTTAATTTTGCCTCTCTACTTCTTATTGAAAAAGTCTTAATGAAAATCTTTATTTATTATGAAAAGGGGGGAAAATGGTTTTTTTTAGAAAAATAAACGCTTGACGGGACATGGCCCGCTCCTACGTATCTCCCGGTGCGATGGAGAACTCAAAGCTACGTAGTTCTTCTTTGTCCTGAAAAGGTTTTTGTCTTTTATCTTTTTTAGTGAGTTTTTGAAATAGGACGAGCATTAGCGAATGATTAAACTAGCAGAGGCTATGATGAATCACCACTAAATACTCAAAAAGAGAGTTGTACCGTTAGTCAAACGAACAAAGGTTCTGATGGACTATCAATAACAACTCGTTTTTATTATCTTTTTTTGAAAGGGATTTTCGAAAGAGATTGATTTGCGTGATGATCAAACTAACAAAGGTTATGATGGATCATCATTTATTATTCTTTTGGGAAAAAGACATCGCCACCAATGGCTAGACGAACCAAGGTTCTGATTAGCCACTAGCGACGATGGGTTGAAAATGATTTTAGAAAGGAAAAGGTTTTTTGTTCTAAAAAAAGATCTTGGCTCGCAAAAGTGATTCTTTTTTGTTATGAAAATAACTCTTTTTTGTTATGCAAATGCTAATTTTTATGGTTGCGCTTGACGAGAATGTGACTCGCTCCTACGTATCCCAAATGGGAATCAAAGCGACGTAGTTCTAACGAGCCTTGAAAGTGAAAGTCTTTTTGCTTTGGTTTTGAAAAGTGAGGGGCGCTCATGATGATCAAACTAACAAAGGTTATGGGTGATCATCACTAACACTTGCTATGACTTTTGACGCTTAGGAAAATATCTTTTGAAATTGAAAGCATTCATGATAATCAAACTAACAAAGGTTATGGGTGATTATCACAAGTAGCTTATGCATATGAAAACATCCTTTTTTTGAAATTTAGGCTCTTAGGACAACCAAACTAACAAAGGTTATGGGTGATTGTCACTAGTCACCATTTTCATGCTAGGCCATTTAGAAAAGAAAGCAATGAATGCAAATCGAATCCTTAGGCAAATAACAATCTCATTTGAATTCTTGGGCAAATATTAGCCTAGACTACACATGTTAGACCACAACACATAAATAGGCAAAGAAGGAACTTGAATTGGGCATTAAGCAAAAATACAAGAGTGGGCAAGATTGAACCTAAATGCACATCTAGTGGAAGATGCTAGGCGAGAACCATACTCAAATATTTCTACAAAACGCAAGGGAATCTAAATGCACATCTAGTGGAAGATGCAATGTGAGGAATTGACCTATCTAAGTGTTGATGATATTCTTATATGAGAGTGGACAATGAAATTGTTAGCTTAAGGAAAAGAGTTGCCTCAATCATGATCATAGGCGAGCATAAGCAAGCAAATTATTTAGCAACCAAAGTATCAAAGAATGTTGAATCACTTTGGTCAATCCTCACACTTAAGATTAAGTGCACAAGTGCACAAGTGCACAACTGTGAATCACCTTGCCAATCATCAACAAAAACAAGTTTATTAAAGCAAACCCAAACCCTAATTTTTTTTATGTTAAAACCTAGGAGCATACATACCCTAAATCAACTATTATTCATCCCCAAATCATGACATAAACAAAAAGCATTCAAGAACCCTAAACCTAGGCCCATGGCCGAATGTCATTATGCTTGAAATAGGTTTCTTATTTTGTGAAAATTATGCAAACATGAGTGAATATGCAAGGGAATGTGAGAAAACACAACAACAACTAGTAAATCACATTTTTATGAGAGTATGCGAAATCAACATGCCATAAAACCACATTTATTTCAAAGATTAAGATCAACACAAATCAACATTTATTAAAGGGTGAGAAGTACCATAAGCACCCAAGCCTCCCTAAGTGCTTGTCAAAGTGCTTATGACACCTCTCACCAACAACAATCAACAATATGAGAATATGAAGATGATAGGATGAATGCTTTTTATATTTTTGAGGAAATACTCAAAGATGATGCAAGGTTTTAAGGATTACCTTAGCTTTGAGCTAGAAAGTGAGATGAGAAGATGAAGCTAGACACAAATCAACAAAACTCCAATATCCTTCAAAGAAGTACCTACTTGATGATGATGCTTGGACTTTGAGTGGGAAATGGGGGAGTATGTGAAAGAGGGGTGCAAATGAGGCGAGTTGTTTGTTAGGGTTTTTTGGTGTAGGAGAAAATGGGAAGGTTTCTTTGAGATGAAAGAAAAAACAAGAGGAAGTGAGGGAAAGGAGAGGGGCTACGAATTTCTTGGTCCTTTTTGGGAGGAGAGGAGTGAGTTGTTCTTATTGAATTTCAAAGATCCAATGGGTTTAAAGTTGTGAGAGGGAAGTAAATAAATTAGTGTGTATTTAGTGGTGTAGAGAGAAAGAAGGTAAAAATATGTTGTGTATTGAATGTTATTGGATTCAAAGGTGTGCTTGTCATGATGAAAGGCTTTTTTGTGATGTGCACTTGATGGGGGCTGAAGTGAAGGGAGGCATGGAGCATGAGGGTGGAGTGAAGGAGGTGAAGAAATTAGTGTGTATTTAGTGGTGTAGAGAGAAGGAAGGTAAAAATATGTTGTGTATTGAATGTTATTGGACTCAAATGTGTGCTTGTCATGATGAAAGGCTTTTTTGTGATGTGCACTTGATGGGGCTGAAGTGAAGGGCATGAGGGTGGAGTGAGGGAGGTTGTTTTCTTGTGAAATTGGTGCTTACTTTGGCCAAAAATGGATAAAAGCAAAAAGCACCTAAAAGGAATTAGCCCTAATTCTAAAAATACCATAAGCATCCAATATTATTTTGTTATTCATTTTTTTATTTTGATTTCAGATTTCTATTTTTAATTATACATATTTTTGAGCCTTTTTGAAAGTGAGAGAAAAAAAACCGTTATAATTGACCAAAATACCCTTTTTGGCTCTAAAACCCTAATTTGCCCGAAAAGTGCGTTCCAACCCTAAAAACGATTTCAAGAACCTTGGAATGCCTTCTAGGATCTGAAATGTAGTGCATAAGGCTCTTCGCTCTTCAATTTATTTATTTTTTTGGAAAATTAGGGTTTTGACTTAAGCCGGACAAAATTGGGGTATGACACTCTGCTATATCAATTTTATCAAAATGATGACTTTACCAACTTGGAGGTTACTTTGCAAGAATACTTTTTCTTCAACGATATTTTAGTTAATCTAACTTATGTTATCATATATTCTTTCTTTTAGCTTATATTTTAACATGTTAATTTTTTTTTGTTGCATAGAAATTTTATTGAGATTTTTGTTTAACTAATTATCATGTTTGTCTATTTTTGATGAATTCCGGAATAATTTAACATTCAAGCATCCCTGTAGGATTGCTTGAAGAACTGTTTTTTTTTTGTATTATTGTTTATGTAGATTTGTTATATAGTTCTTGAAGAGCTGGAAGAAAAAAACATAATATTCAACTATCCCTGTATGATTGCTCAAAGTGTGAAAATTTGTGGTATAGATTGATCAAAGTTTAATACATTTTTTTATTCATTGTTAAATCATATATATATATATATATATATATATATATATATATATATATATATGAGAGCAATTAAAATCATGTCATGGTAAACCGGAAGTTTCCTATACATTTATAAAAATGTTGTTTTAAGCTTGAATTTTAATGGTCTATATGGTTTTACTATTTAGTATATGTTCAACTATATTTTTCTAAAGTAAAAATGACGTCATATATTGATACCTTTGAAGCATCAAAAGTTTCTTCAATTGAATCAGTTTTAATCTGTCATGTGCTCTTAATGCATATTAACTAACTATTTTGATAAAAAAATTCATATTAACTATAAGAGAGTTTAATAGTTACCTAAAATTAGAGTTATATATAATAAATATTCTTAAAGTTTTTAAAGTATTGCCAAGATGATATATGTGCATTTTATATTAAATTAAGCGCACTATCTAGTTATGGCTAGAAGTCATATGGCAGCGTGTGTTCTTACTATCAACTTGCAACCAAATCTTGCAAATGTAATTAAAGATTTCAGAAGAGCTAATTGTACTGTTTTTTTTACTTAAGCTAATTGTATTGTTACCTAACTTGAAGAATAAAATTTTACACATTGATACCATATTATATTTTCTTTAGTCTCATAGAAACTAATTGTGTTTCAAGGATATTCATCTAAGTGAATATACCATATCGAAAAAAAAATGAAGGAAATATTCAATGTTCGTATATCATGAGACTTACCTTAGAAAATACAAATGTGTATTAGAAAAAATACTTGTGTTTCTTTTGGTTTGTACTTAACGCATATTAGTACAACACATGCTACTTTAAACCAGAAGTTTATGGATCATAATAAGTTTGTTGTTGACAAGACTGACTGGGCCATCACTGGTCTATTATGATGTGAAAAATAGTTAAACATTTTATGTGAACATCTATTGAAGAACTCGTAGATTCTCCACTCTAGCTATTAACTTTTGTGTATTACTAGTTCCCAAAGGAAGTTGAGAATTTGAGGGAATAAGTCTCACATTTCTAAAATGTGTATAAGGTGATATTTGTAAACGAATACATTAATCACGTGGACCATTTAGATACTTATGATTTTAATTTATGCATCTACTAGATGACCACATATATTATATATATTTGTCGCGACAACAGGAAGTTTGTGAGATTGTTTGCTCAATTAAATTGAGTAAGAGGTCATTATGTGAATTATCTTGAAAGCATATGATAAGTATTGTATGTCGATTAGAATTGATATTGAACATCACGTAGCATATGTTCACTGATAAAATGGTCTTGAAGAATCATTTATTAACGTGTAAAGTTAATTATATGACCAATACGTATGATATGGAACTTCTAATTTCTACTTTGGAACATGCAATCTTGCAGGCTGATACATGGATACACATCAAGTCAATAAGTTAACATATGTAAGTTCTCTCTTTTACAAATTATATTTGATCAATGACCTAATATTCTCAACTTGAGATTTTTTTGTTGATGTATTGTGCATTCTATAATCAATCTACCATAACGTAATAAGATTTAAAAAATGTTGAGAATATATGAGTATGTGAATCTCCATCATGATAAAGTATGTTGAGCCAACAACTGGAGATGTATTTATAACTCAGTTAGCTGATTATCATTTTGATGAGTTAGTTTTCCCAATATCAAGGGGAGATATAAGCAGTTGGAAATGAGTATTATTTAAAATAAATTATTCGTTTATCATCTTGATCCTCTTGCAAACCAATGTGAACCAGAAGTTCAAAGAATAATTCATTTGCAAAGTTTAGGAAATTATTCATCAACTGCAATACTCAAATAAAAATTGATGTCCCTGTTGAACACTTTGCAAATGATTCTTAATCACGCAAGAAGTGTGTAGATTGTGTGATTCTAAAGAATAAAAATCCCAGAACAAGGAAATGAGCTTAAAGAAAGATGACCCAAAAGAGGATATGGATGATCCAAACAAATAATTTGACATAACTATTTTTCAAGTTCTAGAAGAACTAATCAGACACCTGAAATTTTTCGAAATGAGATCTCAATAAATAAAGTCAATAATAGAATATGGTGGAACCGAAACGAAGTCAACATTGACAATTTTGTGTGTGTATAATATAGCGCTATATGTGATAAGTGATGAAAGGATCATGAAGTAAAGTCTATTAAAAATTTAGACAAAGCAATGATTGGCCAAAATAGAAAAACACAATTGACGTGGAATTAAACTCCCTTTGCAAAGCAATTTTTTGCGACTTATAGTCTCTACGGGCGAAGATGTGAACCCAATTAGACTCGTTGTTCAAAAGTATTCCCACAAACTTAGCATTGATTTTAAAAATAAATTCACCTGTAATGAATGCAAATAATTTTTAATACTTAATTAGTCTATAGCACATAAACGACTCAATTAAAATGATGGATGTGTTACAACTTATTTGTATGGCTCAATTGATAGTGATATTATATAAAGATTCCTGAAGGATTTAATTTTGAGATAGGTTATTCGGACTCTTGAGATGATTACTCCAATTGAATTAGTCCATCTATGGGATAATATAATCTGCACACATGTGGTATAATGGTCTCAATGCATATTCTAAATTGCTCAAAGAATGAGTTTGAGATGAAGGGCCTCAAATCATATCCAATGGATTTGGAGGTTGAAGCTAAGATTGATCTCTAAATGGAACATTTTAAAAGGAATCAAGATATAAAGAAATATTGTAAAAATAAAATATTTTTGAAAGCAAAGTCTTGTCTCGACCTACAGATCGAACAATTAGTTAA
This sequence comes from Astragalus membranaceus, assembly GCA_039519185.1. Classification (NCBI taxonomy): domain Eukaryota; kingdom Viridiplantae; phylum Streptophyta; class Magnoliopsida; order Fabales; family Fabaceae; genus Astragalus; species Astragalus membranaceus. The sequence continues at coordinate 6,286,096 of CM076852.1, forward strand.
TCAAATTTTTGTCAAGCGAGTTATAAAGAACTAGTTCTTAAGTGACTCGTGATAAATTATATCTATTGACGAGTGGTATGTCAAGAAGATTACAAATATCTTGGTCTTGAAGACTATAACTTAGTTTTATAAAAGTAATGCACATGTTACAAAATGCCACAACCTTGAAATGATAATATCATGTGATACTTAATAGTAAGATATAATTCATCACCAACAAAAATGCATCAGAAAAATAAATGAGATATCGATTTGTTTTATAATTTCATGATGCAATTGAAGCAATTATTTTATTTTATTTTTGTTCTGTACCAAGCAGCTTTTTAGTGGACTGCTGTTGGTAGGTCCCTTGCTGTTGTGGCAGTAGGTCAGTGAGGGCCCGGGGGGGTACCTGCAAGCCACTCCGACGCTCAAGTCAGTATATCGAATATATGAGTGAAGGTACTAAGGATTAGAGATTGAACATTTTTTAGGGCAAAGTTTGCCTGTATTTATAGGAAATCGTGCCCTCTCGAGGATCGTTGGATGGGTAGAGTCGATCTTGACCGTCCAAGCATGTTGGGCTCGCATGAGGTGGATATGGGATGAATCGGTTGGGCTGATCCATATTACTTGCTAAGCGCACCTCCTAGTTTTGCTAATGGGACCCCTTGGTCCACTCCAAAATAGTTGCCCCCCAAGCCGAGATTATTCTGGTGAATGGTCTTGGCTTGACGGAGATTTGTCGGCTCGTCGGATTTGTGAAGTGGCCAGGGATGCTGCCTCTGTGATAGCTGCGTTTCAGGGCCTTCTCCTTCACCTGCTTGACCTACTAATAAACAAGTGGATGAAAATTTTGCTGAGGGGTGAAGAAAAATTTCTTTGGGGCGCCTGCTTGGAGAGGAAAGTAGGATCCTCGAAGCACTTATTTAGAGAGGAGACAGACGATCGGATCCTCTTGCTCTGACACCTTTTCTCCTTGGTAAGTGTTTGCCTCCCTTTCGTTGATGGTTCCCCATGCGCCTTGTAACTGGCGATTCGCAAATGGAGGGTGGCGCCCTCAGGAGCGCCTTGTGCTGGGCATTTTGCAAAAGGGGAGTAGCGCCCTCGTGGGCGCCTTGTGCTCGATAATTTGCGCAAGAGAAATTGGCGCTCTTGTGGGTGCCTTGCACTTGATGAATCACCCATCGGGGAGAGTGGTGCCCTCGTGGGTGCCACGTGCTCGATGATTTGCACAAGAGAGATTGGCGCCCTCGTGGGTGCCTTGCACTTGATGAATCGCCCATCGGGGAGAGTGGCGCCCTTGTGGGTGCCACGTGCTCGATGGTTTGCACAAGAGAGATTGGCGCCCTCGTGGGTGCCTTGCACTTGATGAATCGCCCATCGGGGAGAGTGGCGCCCTCGTGGGTGCCACGTGCTTGATGATTTATACAAGAGAGGTTCGTGCCCTCGTGGGTGCCTTGCACTTGATGAATCGCCCATCGGGGAGAGTGGTGCCCTCGTGGGTGCCACGTGTTCGGTGATTTGTACAAGAGAGGTTGGCGCCCTCGTGGGTGCCTTGCACTTGATGAATCGCCCATCGGGGAGAGTGGTGCCCTCGTGGGTGCCATGTGCTCGATGATTTGCACAAGAGAGATTGGCGCCCTCGTGGGTGCCTTGCACTTGGTGAATCGCACACCTAGGGGAGTGGCGCCCTCAGGGGCATCTTGCGCTTGATGATCGGCGAGAAGGGAACTGGCGCCCTCATGGGCACCTTGTGTTGCGCGACTTCTGTTGCCTGACTTGGCGCCCTGCCAGGCGCCCTCATGGGCGCTGTCTGATGCTGCCCTGGTGCCCTACCTGGCGCCCTCATGGGCGCTGTCTGATGTTGCCATGGCGCCCTGCCAGGCGCCCTCATGGGCGCTGTCTGATGCTGCCCTGGTGCCCTACCTGGCGCTCTCATGGGCGCTGCCTGATGTTGTCATGGTGCCCTGCCAGGCGCCCTCATGGGCGCTGTCTGATGCTGCCCTGGTGCCCTGCCTGACGCCCTTATGGGCGCTGGCTGCTTCCTTGCCAGACGCCCTCATGGGCGCTGGTTGCTTCCTTGCCTGGCGCCCTCTTGGGCGCTGGCTGCTCTTCATTCACTACAAAAAAAAAGGTCATTTGCGACGGCAAAGTTCCTCGCTAGATCACCTTATTCCCTCGCTAAAAGTCATTTGCGAGGGAATTAGCGAGGGACAACTTCCCTCGCTAATTCCCTCCTCGCAAATGAGATTAGCGAGGGATTTGGGTCCCTCGCTAATTAGCGAGGGCAGTGTCCCTCGCTAGATCCCTCGCTACTGCTCAGCCACGTGGCCACGCTCCCTCGTAATTCCCTCACTACTGCTCAGCCACGTGGCCACATTCGCTCGCTAATTCCCACGCTACTGCTCAACCACGTGGCCACGTTCCCTCGCTAACCCCCTCGCTAATGCCCTCGCTACTGCTCAGCCACGTGGCCACGTTCCCTCGCTAACCCCCACGCTACTGCTCAACCACGTGGCCACGTTCCCTCGCTAACCCCCTCGCTAATTCCCACGCTACTGCTCAACCTGATGGAATTTTTTTTTTAATTTATCTGCTTTTATACCTGTTTATTTTATTAATAAATAATAAAATCTAAAATACATAAAATAGTTTAAAATAAAAATTATCCAATAACATAAATTTTGAATCAACAACACTTAATCTGAAATGTTACAACAAAATATTTAATCAACAACACTAAAAGCTGCCACCTTCAGACTCCTCAGCTTCCTCCTCAGCTTCCTCCTCATCTTCCTCTTCATCTTGCTGCTGCTCATTTTGCTGCATATTCTTAAAATACTTAAACATCAGCTCCTGCCTACGGGTCACCTTCTCATAATCTTGCTGCATCTTTCTCATCGCCTCAGAGGAGGTCCTGACCTCCTGTCGAGTCTCGTGCAGCTCCTGCCCCAGCCGCCTAATATGCTCTGTCTCCGCAGGAGTAAAAGCTGGTCGACTCCGTCTTCTGCTGCTCTCGGCCCCAGACTGACTCATACATGGAGCCATGGGCCCCGCACCATACAGGCGACCCTTAGACCAACCTACTGTCTTCTCCCAATGTTTGTTTGCCAGATCTCTCATCTCAGGAGTAAGTTGGCCAAATGAATCAGGGTTCCAGCTCCCCTGAGTTAGCTGAGTCATGAACTCATTTATTTGCTCCTGTTTTGAATAACCACAAATTAGCGCTCCATTTTGACAAATGAACATTATATAATACAAATCAATATGTATATTTACCTGGGTCATCTTGGAGCGCTCATCAACATACTCGCCAGTGCCTTTCCTCACATGGGTGGCTCTATGCAGCTCAGGAGCAGTGATAGGGCGTCCTGCCTTCTTACTCTGTAAGATGAAACACATTTTTAAAAATTGCTAACTAATTAAATAATATAAAAAACACATAGATTTGAAAAATAATTTACCATTCTAGCAGCATGCTGAGCCTGGTTGATAGACCCACCGCAGTGAAGCGAGCCACCCTTTTCCGAGTTTCTATTATTTTTGGCTTTTGCAGCAGTTTCCTTGAAAGCCTCTGAAGCCCAATGGCTCTTGAAGGCATTCCAAATCTCATCACTCATGTAGGAAGGCTTCTTATCTTTACAGCGGAGCTTATAAAGCAAATCAGAAATTTGAGTGCCCATCCTTCTGAAAAAAATTCTCCGCACATTGTCATCGTCTTCTGTGTCCCAAGTTACCTTGGTCTGTATTATATTAAACGTTATTAAACATAAAATTTAAACAAACAATATAAGTAATGACAAAATAATTAACACTTACCCTAAAGAAGTCTAGCAGATCATTTCTGTCATCTTCTTCGACTTTGCTCCACTTTTTATGGAAGTTTTGAAAATATCGTTTGCGGATGACATGAGTTATGTTTGATGAAGCTACCTTTGCAGGAAGAAGCCTGCATATTGAAAGATATATCAAACAATTATCAAATATATATAAGTCGTTGCATAATTAACTTTAAAAAAACAAACAATATAATACTTACGCGTTACCACTGATATAAATGACTTTGAGTCTGATACCATTAATAACAATCACCTCCACTCTCTCGTCATCAGTGGATGAATCAGCATCAACATTACCCCCACCAACATCATGTACATCATGTTGAATATCATCCTGGGGATCTGGTGTAGGCATAGATAACCCAGCTGATGGGCCTATATGTCCAGATGATGAGCCTATATGCCCAGGTGGTGCGCCAAACCCAGCTGCTGCGCCATACCCAGCTGATGCGCCATACCCAGCTGGTGCGCCAAACCCAGCTGCTGCGCCATACCCAGCTGTTGCGACATACCCAGCTGTTGGGCCCGTATAATGCCCATGAGATGGTAAATGAAACCATCCAGGGCCATATGGAGGCGAAGGTTGTGGGGCAGTAGATGGTGGGCCCACAAACGAATTATGGCTCCTCATATTCCCAATATTAAGTCCCACCTCACGATTACGCCTCCTCTTAGGAGGTTCATCGGTCATAGTCTTCTTCCCTTTATTAGGACGTCTCGGTGGTGGGTCAGAACCTCCTCCTGGATCCATATCTATGAAAAAATAGAAACGAAATGTGATAAAGAACAATATTGATATATTAATTTAAAGACAACATAATGAGTCATAAAGAACAATATTGATATATTAATGATTCTAATAAATTTAAAGACAACATAATGAGTCAACATAAGTAGACAACATATATAAGATTAATCATATACAACTAGGAGTCATCATCACATAAGGAGTCAATCGGTTCAAATTCATATTTCTCTTATTCATCTTCATTCTCTTCATCATCTTCATATTCATTCTGTTCTTCATCTTCATTCATTTCTTCATCTTCATCAACTTCTTCAACTAGGTGTCGATCTTCACATAAGGAGTTAATCGGTTCAAATTCAAGCACCTCATCTACTCCCGAAATTTCATCCACCTGATAAGGAACCTCGTCCTCAGCATCAGTGCCTTCAATGTGACTCCGTGGTTTTGTCTTAATTGAAACACACCATCCTCTCTGAGTTGATGGATATGGAACATAATACACCTGCCTCACATTTTCTGCCATGATAAACGGATCATAAAGTTTATACCTTCCATTCATTCGAATGTCCACGGTATTACATTTTGGATTCAATTTCATTCCTCTAACAGATGGATCAAACCATCTACAGAAAAACAAAACTATTCTCTTTTCATAGTCTAACCGTGGGTATTCAAGTTCATATATGCGTTCGATCACACTGTAGAAGTCATTTTCACCTCCTCCTGTTTCACCTTTAACATATACCCCACTATTAATTGTTTTTTTTCCCTCACTCCATGATTGGGTGTCAAATTTGTAACCGTTAACTAGGTACGTGTGCCACTCGGTCACCTCAAGAAAAGGACCATTGGCTAAGTTCCTCAAGTGTCAGATTTGGGGAGTTGGTTCTGCTTCATAAACCTAAGTAAACCACATATGGAAAAAATAAGTTATGTCTCATATTTACTTTAAAGAATTATTCAGCGCCTTGGGGATTTGGTTACTTACTCTAGCCTTAAACCAGGATGGAAAACTTTCATGTATACGAATAGAAGATTCTTCAACGCCTATACCCTCAATTCGTAAGAATGCACTGAAAAAGAAATATTATTACTCTTTAGATTGAAAGTTGATCAAATTATTATTTAACTTCATACAGTATAGATTAACTGAATTGGAGCATACTTACTCAAGATATGGTTTAACTTCAGTGCAATTGATCAAGACATGAACATGTGCTGATTTATGCTCTTTATCTGATAAGTAATTGGTTGACTTCTTACCCGAAGGGCGACCGGGTTTGATAAACACAGATAAAGTGAGCAGGTGTCTTTCTTCTTCAATCTCCACTTCGTTTCTATTATTTGCTGACAACATAAAGTTGTTGAAATAATGTGAACAAAAATAAATTGTTTCACGGTGTAGGTAAGCTGTGCAGATCGATCCTTCAACTCTAGCTTTATTCTTCACCGATCGTTTATAATCACCCATTAATCTATTTGTTGAAAGAAAATTACTTCATTAAACTAATAATCATACTAATTAAGATCATTTTAATAAAATGTTGAAATAGATAATTACCTCTCAAATGGATACATCCACCTATAATGAACTGGTCCACCAAGCCTTGCTTCATACGCAAGGTGAACCGGTAAATGCTCCATGGAATCAAAGAAACCGGGAGGAAATATTCTCTCCAACTTACAAATAATGAAAGGAATATTCTGCTCCATCTTAATAAGATCATCCCTTCTCAATGTTGAAGAGCACATATTTTTAAAATATTGACTCACTTCAATAAGTGGTTCCAAAACACACTTTGGTAATGAATTAAAAGCAATTGGAAGCAAACACTCCATGAATACATGACAATCATGACTTTTCATCGCATACATCTTCCCGGTGTTCACATCGGCACATCTTGCAAAGTTAGAAGAATAACCATCTGGCATCCTCAATTCTTTCAACCATCGACAAACATTTTTCGCTTCATCTGGTGTTAGACAGTATTTGGCTTTGGGTTTTAACATCTTCCCATTAGGCATTTCCACCAAATTCAAATCAGATCGATGTTTGCTACAATAAAGAGCAGAATCCAATCTAGCCTTATTATTGTCTTTGGTTTTATCTTTCACATTCATCACAGTGAAAAATATGTTGTCAAAGAAATTCTTCTCGATGTGCATAACATCAAGATTGTGCCTCAACAAATTATCTTTCCAATATGGGAGATTCCAAAATATACTTTTTTTTGTCCAATTGTGCCACCGTCCATAACCATCCACCCGGGTGAGCTCCCCTACCTCTGTGGCTTCTGGAAAATCCATAACTCTGCTCCAGATTTCACCTGATGTCAACAAAGGCGGTGGTCCATCTGTTTCAACTGCCCCTTTCATGAAGGCCTTCTTGTTCTTTCTAAATTTATGATCTTGCGGTAAGAATCTACGATGCGAGTCAAACCAAGAACTCTTGCCCCCGTACTTTAGCGTAAACGCCTTTGTGTGTTCCATGCAGTGCGGACATGCATATTTACCGTGAGTCCCCCAACCAGACAACATACCATAAGCAGGAAAGTCGTTAATTGTCCACATCAATGCGGCTCTCATCATAAAAATTTTCTTTCGTGCTGCATCATATGTCAAAACACCCCCCCCCACAATCTCTTAAGATCATCAATCAGAGGTTCTAAAAAGATATCAATGTTAGCTTTTGGATTGGATGGACCAGGTATCAAACAAGTCAAAAACATATACGGTTTAGTCATGCACATCTCAGGAGGAAGATTGTAAGGGGTAACAATGACTGGCCAACAAGAGTAGGGTGACGCCGATGCTTGGATATATGGAGTAAACCCATCAGAGCACAAACCAAGCCGAACATTCCGTGGGTCTGAGGCAAAATCTGAATGCACTTGATCAAAGTGCTTCCACGCTTCACCGTCGGATGGGTGGCGTAAAATGTCGTCCGAGGTACGCCTATTGTCATAATGCCAAGTCATTTTCTGCGCAATTTCGGCCGATGCAAACATTCTTTGCAACCTTGGAACTATAGGCAAATAGAACATCGACTTTACAGGGATAGGTTTATAATTACGTTTTGCCCCTTTACGATCATGATACCTTGGGCTTCCACAGAATTTGCATTCAAGTAGCTCACCATCATGTTTACCAAATTCGTTGTTGTAAAACAACATGTGCCCTTTCTCACAACAATCAATCTTCTTAAATTTCAATCCCAGCTTCGAAACTAACATCTTTGCTTCATAATAACTTTTTGGCAAATTATCCTTATTAGGTGTTGCTTCCAACATCATTTCAGTCACATAGTCTAAACCCACCTCATAAATATTACTCATGGACTTGAGAGCTAAAAGTTCCACACACATAGATAATTTTGAATGTGGCGAGCCTTCAAACAACGGTGTGTTTGAATCTCTTAACAAATTATAAAAAATTTGTGCTTCTTCATTTGGAAGTTCATCATTATCATCATATTGAGGCTCATCAAATGGCACATTCACCCTGAGACCATCGCAAATCATGTTTTGCATCGACTCAAAAATTTCATTACGTGGAACACCAACACCAGAACTGCTTGAAGCCCCTATCTCAAAATTTTGAAATTGTTGTTCTCCATGGTCTACCCAAATCCAATAATTAGGCCTAAACCCCCAATGATACAAGTGATCCCTGATTTCATCATCGGTCATAATAGGCTCACCGTCGCATTTTAAGCATGGACATCTAACCCCTTTTTCCTGTTGAGCCAATTCATGTCGCCACGCTACCACAAGAAACTGTTCAACCCCAATTACAAAAGATTCCTTTAAACCCGCTCTTCTCGGATATAACCGATCATACACCCAATCACGATTAAATTCATACAAATTCATCTACACGTATTTAAGAAAACGTGTTAGATAACATTCCCAATAATATTTCAAGTTAGTGGCATCAATATGATCTCAGTGGAGATGATTTCGAGCCGAATATGGGGGTTAAGGACAGCACAAAACCCTTTTCCATCCAAGTAGTGAAGGAAGTTATTTCATATAACTCCCAACCTTACCGTTGTTAGTATCGTCTCGCAATTATCTCAATGGAGATGATTCCGAGCAAAATATGGGGGTTAGGATGTCCCTCACCCTTTTCCATCAACAACACACAGTCATCTAACCTAGGGTTCATCAAAACAATAATTAAATATTTTTCAATTAAACTAACCGTTATGAGATTGACGTCTGGTGCGGTTGTTCGGTGACGATGCGCACTCTGGTGCGGTTCTTAAACTCCAAACACCAACGATGTCAATCCTAAATCAATCAAAAAACATAAATCAAAACAAATTTAAAAAATCAATATCAAAAAAATATCATAAAAAAAATATCAAAACCTACAAAAGGGAGAGGGCAGAAATTCGTGGGGGTGGCGGCGGCGGCGGCGGCGGTGCACAGTTCAGGTTCGTAGGTGAGAGAGAGAGAGGCTGAGAGAGAGACAGACAGAAAGTAGGTGCTGGTGGTGGTGGGTGGTTGTGACGGTGGTGGTGGGTGGTTGTTGGTCGTAGGTGAGAGAGAGAGAGGCGGAGAGGAGCTGTCGTAGGTAGGTGAGGATGGTGGTGGTGGTGGTTGTGAGGGTGGTGGCGTTGGCGGCGTGGCGGCGTTTGGGTGCGCACCGTAGGAAGAGAGAGAGGCGGAGAGAGAGACGGTGAGGAGGCGAAGAGAGAGAGCCGGAGTGAGGAGGTGACGGAGAGAGGAGGTCGTAGGTAGGTGATGGTGGTGGTGGGGTGGCCGTCGTAGGTGAGAGAGAGAGAGGCGGAGAGAGAGAGGTGAAGAGAGAGATGCGGTGAGGCAACAGAAATGAGGGGTTCTGTTCTGAGATTCAGATTTGGAAATCAATTTGACATTAGCGACGGCATGGGCTGTCGCTAACCGTTACAAACATTTCCACGTGGTGCCACGCGTTGAACGGTCAAAAAACCTTTGCGAGGGATACTATAGCCGTCGCTAATTTTCCCCGCCCAAGCCATTAGCGACGGCCATGCCGTCGCTATTGCTAACATTGCCGTCGCTAACGCTTAAAAAAATTCGACAGCTCTACGCCCTCGCTAATGCCGTCGCTAATATCAGTTTTTGCGAGGGACATAAAGTCCCTCTCTAATTCCGTCGCTAAAGGCAACATTTTTTGTAGTGATTGGCGCCCTGCCATGCGCCCTCATGGGCGCTGGCTGCTCTTCATTGGTGCCATGCCAGGCGCCCTCATGGGCGCTGGCTGCTCTTCATTGGCGCCCTGCCAGGCGCCCTCATGGGCGCTGGCTTTTCTTCATTGGCGCCCTGCCAGACGCCCTCATGGGCGTTGGGATGGGCATGTCTTAGCACTCTGCTGGTCTTCCTGATGCAGCATAGCTTGAGTGCGATTGGCCAGGAGATCCAAAAGCTGACTCACATTCGAAGGCTGGGCAAGCTGACTGGTACCCTCGTCAGGTAGGATTACGACGTTGCCCTCAGGAATACCCTCTGGTCGGGGTGCGGGTATGGCAATGCTCTGAATCCGGGGTCTGCCTTTGGGAGCTATGGAGCAGCAAGAGAAAAGTTCGAGTAGTGATGATGTGAAAGATAGAAACCTCCCACTGTGGTCGCCAATGTTCTGTACCGAGCAGCTTTTTGGTGGACTGCTGTTGGTAGGTCCCTTGCTGTCGTGGCAGTAGGTCAGTGAGTGCCCGGGGGTACCTGCAAACCACTCCGACGCTCAAGTCAGTATATTGAATATATGAGTGAAGGTACTAAGGATTAGAGATTGAACCTTTTTTAGGGCAAAGTTTGCCTGTATTTATAGGAAATCGTGCCCTCTCGTGGATCGTTGGATGGGTAGAGCCGATCTTGACCGTCCAAGCATGTTGGGCTCGCATGAGGTGGATATGGGCTGAATCGGTTGGGCTGATCCATATTACTTGCTAAGCGCACCTCCTGATTTTGCTAATGGGACCCATTGGTCCACTCCAGAACAATTTTTTTTACCAAGAAGCAATTATTTTATAAATATATGCAGATACAAGATATTGTTTTGATCCAAATCAAGTCAGTTCTGAAAAATCTGATTATTTACATATAGTGACATTGAGGCATCATCATGATCGATATAGCAATCTATAGTTATCATTTCTCATATACCAACTATTCAAGGAAGAAATCCAGAAGATAATACTAATTGTAAAGCTCAATTCAAAGGATGATATATCACGAAATATATTGCTTCATATGCATTAGGGGGAGAAAATTTAAATGTTGAAATTCATATTCTTTAGAGATTTTTCAAATAGGGGGAGAAAATTGTACTATTTTTTTCTTGTCGTGGTTTTGTCTCATTGGGTTTTCCGAGAAAGATTTTTAATGAGACAGTTCCCACATAATGAATATTATACTCTTTTTCTTTCACTATGATTTTTTTCATTGGGTTTTTCCTAGTAAAGTTTTAATGAGGTATATAATCAATGGACATCCCTTCAAGGGGGAGTGTTATGATTATTTGGTGGATGTTCATCTCTCTTAGTCCTTTCATATTCCATAGGATGCTCTATAACTCCCATGAGTAAAAGTCATTACTCGTTGTTATTGGTCTTAACTAAAGATGCTAATTAGACATTATGCTAGACCATCCATATGCTTATAATGTTCTATAAATAGGACTCATATAACATTGTAAAAACACACATTCAAGAATAGAATGCAAATACTCTCTTCTTCTCTTTGTATATTTCTTCTTCATCTATAGTCTATTACAATGGTTATATTTTACTCTTGTTTTGGTTAATTTTATATTAAATATGTTTTTGGTCCCTATAAAATTTTAGTTTTAGTTTTAGTCTTTAAAAAAAAATTCACCTACTTTTGGTCCCAGCAAGGTAGCTCAGTTGGCGAGCTAAGGAACATGAAGGAGTTGCATGAATGAGGTCCAAGATTCAAACCCCGAAAACTAACATTTCCACACCCTCACTAACATCTGCTTATCAAAAAAAAATCAGGTTTAGTCCCTCGTGACTTTTAGTAACGCTTCATGACTTTTAGTACCATTTGTTGGAACTTTTTATAGCGCTATTAAAAGTCGTGAAATGTTGTTAAAAGTCACGAGGGACTAAAATGATGGAAAAAAAAACTTAGAACCTAAAGTATGTGATATTTTTTTAGCGACTAAAACTAAAAAATAAATTTTATAGGAATAAAAACATATTTAAACCTAAAAAAATCGACACAATAGGACAAGGCAATTAAACCGTAAGTGATGGAAGCAAGAAAGAAATAATGATATTTGTGACTTTGTGGGTGTGGGTCACTATGACAATGAACACTCGGAGGCTAGCAATTTCTGTTGTGTGCTAGTGCTCTTAGGATAACTGCTAAACAATGTTTTAAAACTCGAACCGGTGACCGACTCGGTGAAGGTACCGGGTCACTGGGTCAAGGGTCGGACCGAAGGGTCGACAGTTGAACCGCATGACCAAAACCGGAACCGGATGACTCGGACCCGGTCTCTATTTCGAGAATTTTCAATACCTATATAGTATATAATATAAATTTCGTCCCTGTAAAATTAATAACTATGTTTATTTTATATCTACTAAAACATAAAAAATTCCCAAATTTTTAGAACCTATATATTTCATACTTGTAAAACTTAATTTGCTAAAATTACACACCATGCCTATTTTATTTTTATTTGCTTGGTATATATTAAATAAATTTTAAAAGTTCATATCATGCTTCAATAAATATTTAGAACAAATTTCATAAGTTAACAACTTAATATTAAATAAATCTTTAAAAAAATACTTAATATTAAATAAGTTTGTTGAAACATAATATTAATATTACAAGCTAATGCCATGAGGATGAGCATACTTGACTTTTAGGAAAAGATGTACCAATTATATATATTTGAAATAAATAATATTCTCAATAAGATTGGTAGCCTCATGGTAGTGCTCAACATTTGCTTTCAATAGGTCAGGGGTTCAAACCCCACTAATGACATTTTTGTTGAGGGTTTTGAGTCTCTTTTGTTTTAAGTAGTTTAGAAATAGTCCCACATCGGATAGAATGAACAGAACATGGAGGAAATGAGATATAAAAGTAAGGTGTATGTCAATGGGAAACATACTTACCTAGATGGCAATCACTAGTGGGGGCTTGCGTTCGCGCGGCCCCTCCCAATTATAGTTCAAAGATTTGATAAAAATAAAATAAAAAAAAAATGGACAACCCGGTCCGGTTTGAGCCGGGTCACCGGGTCGCCGGTTTTCCCCAAAACCGGCCGGTTTCCACCGGTTCCCACCGGTTTGGTGCATAACCGATCCAAAGGCTTGACCGGCTCGGTTACCCCCCCGGTTCCCGGTTCGACCGGTCCGACCGGCCGGGCCGAGCCGGTTTTTAAAACACTGCTGCTAAATATGGATGGATTCTCAATTCAACATCAAATTGCAAAAAACTCAAGTTGATCAATTACAAAGAATAGGACAAAGTTGATCAATTAACTGGTAGTATGGACTCTTTTTTTATTATAAAAACTTTTAAGATGAGAGGATGGCGCCTCAGTCCAACGTAAGGAAATTTTTTGGGCTCTCTAAGCACTTACAAAATAAATTATAATTACTTCACCTCAAGAAAACTAGTGGGGATTTGAACTCAAGACCTTCCATTCTTTACTAGACCACCCCCTTAGGGTTAGTATAAACTCTTATTAACTCAATATTTAATACATTTATAAGTAATGAAAAATCAAGAATTCTTAACTATTTTTACCTATTAAATTGATATTATCTTATTCAATAAATATTATAAGAGAGAATTATGTTTTAGTTATTTTTTATTAAAATAAGACTAACTTATAACTTTTTAAAAAAGTGTGAGATAGTTTTTTTTTATTATATACGAGATTGTTATGAATAGTAAATTAGTGAATGTTCATCCTTAATCTTCTGTATTTCCGTAACTCCCATTAATAAATGGATTATTAGTGGTCTTTAACTATATTTGATCACTCACTTGTTTATTTGTGTTCTATAAATAGGACTCATACTTTATTAGACACACATTGAAGAGAATATAGTACAAAGACAGTAGTATCATTCTCTTATTCTTTTTTCTTCTTCTTGATCTAGTTTTGGTTATTTTTATAACATTATCAACACGAAGCTCTAACAACCTAAGTACTAAAATGTGGAACCTCACAAAACTTGATTTTGAGGTTCTTGACACTACGGGAAAGAATTAATTACTTGCATTGGGCTTTAGATGCTAAATTTCATAAATAAATAAATAAATAAAAGGTGAAAGCCATGATATTTCTTTGTCACCATCTTTATGAGGATCTAAAAAATGAATATCTTATGGTGAAAGATTCATATGTTCTTTGGAAGAGTTTACAAGAAAGATATGAGCAACAAGAAACTGTTAACCTCTCAAAAGCTCGTCATTATTGGATACATTTGCGTTTACAAGATTTTAAAATTATAACTGCTTATAATTCTACGGTATTTAGAATCACTTCTTAATTGGAATTTTGTGGAGGAAAAGTGACCGATGAAGATATGTTAGAAAACACATTCTCCACTTTTCATGAATCTAAAGTCCTCCTGCAATAGAAATACCGAACAAATGGATAGTCATGGAATGCTTCCATTTACTCTCGGGACTCAAAGTGATCCTGTCAAAATCAGGCATTATAGCTTTGGGGAAGCCGGAATCATGGGCCAAAAGCAGAGCAGCGAGACTAGGCTGCGAACTAATTTTGCTCCCCACCAAATATTTGGGCATTCCCTTGGGGCTTGATATGATCCTTGGAGCCATCGGAGACTAATTATGAGGTCATGAAGGTGGGAGTGATGGAGACACCACATTGAGGGATGAAAGACTGATCGATAAGTCGTGAAGGCGCCACAACCGACTATGGAGATTCCGGTTGATAAGTCGAGATGAGCACCACGACAAGTCGATAAGCTCAGATAACGGCTCACGAAGAACCAAAGAGAAACAACTCTAAATTTTTACTCAAAATTCAACTCCTTTAGGCACTTTCAATCTCTCATTTTCAGCTAAACACTTGAAAGAAAAAAAAAAAGAGAGAATGAGAGAGAGATTGAAGAGAGGAAAAGAGATAGAGAGGGAGTGAACTCATCAGCCCTACTTCTTCATCAATCTCCCCTTATTACACCAAGTACCTTCACAAGTCAGAAATTTGGGTCCCCTCAAGAACACATGGGTCTGCCACTGATCTCACCAACATCCTTACAAGTTAGAAATTTGAAAGTCACTCTCTAGCCACTCATTTCGACTTGCATGTGGGTGTTGAAGATAAGAATGAAGTTCTAAGAGCTGCACACTACAAGAATAACGCGTATTACCAACAGATTTTTTCCCTCGGTATCGTTCCAACGGAAAAATTGAAATTTCCGGCAGATTTTTTTCTCTCGGTACCTTTTCGGCAGAAAAATTGGAATTGCCGGCGGATCTTTTTTAATTTTTTTTTAAAAAAACCACTGGTAAAACTACCGGCGAATTTAAATTTTGATTTTTTAAAATTTCGTAGGTAAAACCGTCGGAACTGTCCGAAAATGCATATAAATAAAACTTTCTCCTACACTCGTCTTATTCTCTCATTTCACTCTTTATTTCTTTTTTATCCTCTTATACAATTTTTTCTTTCTTAACTTTCTTTTTATTTCTCATACTCTCCAATAAATTTCTCCATGTCTCTCTCTTACATTTTACCCTTTCTTCGGTCTTCTCACTCCTTCTCACTCCTTCATTCTTATTCTTTCTTACTTCTTCATTCTCATTCCTTCATTCATTCTCTTTCTCTCTCCTATATTATTTCTTCTCATACTCTCATTCATTCTTATTCCTTCTTATTTCTTCATTCTCATTCCTTCATTCATTCTCATTCTCTCATATATTATTTCTTCTCATACTTTCTTTCATTCTTATTCCTTCTTATTTCTTCATTCTCATTCTCACCTATATTATTTCTTTTCATACTCTCCTTCATTCTTATTCCTTCTTATTTTTTCATTCGCATTCCTCCATTCTTTTTCATTCTCTCCTATATCATTTCTTCTCATATTATTCTTCATTCATATTCCTTCTCATTCTCTCATAATTATTTCTTATTAAATTAAATATTAAATTAAAAAATTCGATTATTTATTTATTTACTTTTTTACATTTCCGGCGGATTTATCGGCGGATTTTTTTTAAAAAAAATTATTATTTTTTTTTACATTTCCGGCGGTAACTACCGACGGATTTTTCAGGACTTACCGGCAGATTTTGTAGAAACTCCGCCGGAAAACGTTACCTACGAGAGTTTCAACGGCGGCCAAAATCCGTCGGAAAAGTGACATTTCCGGCGAATTTTTTCCGTCGGTAATGAACGAATTTATTGTAGTGGCATATAGGTAGGGAGGTCATCAAAGTGAAGTCTTGAAGCTAGAATTTGTAGTTCATAGTCACATTGGGTTCAAACAAGCTAAGGGTGCTGTCAAAGAGGGAGTGTTTTAGTGAAGAGTATCAACTTGTGAATTCCTCACTTCTCCCCCTTAGTATATCTAGGGTTTGAAGGACAATCTTGTGCTTATTATCTTGATTTGACAACTATGCATGTGTGATAATTATATTGCAACGATCTGTTAAATTCTATGTTGCTGAGTATGTGAATATAACTTGCTATGTTCTTCCTTGATTTGATGTAGAATTGCATACTTGAATTCAAAGATTTAAGTTATGATCTGTGTAGCCATGTTTGACTTGAGTATTTATGTATGAATATACCTATTCTCTATGATATCAACATTTTTGAGGTGCATGAATGGTAGTTAGACTACACTAGAAACCATTGGACTGAAGTTAAAAGCAAAAAACAGAGATTTTCATATCTGCTGGAGCCATCACGACCGTAATGCCCCATTACGGGTGGCCATAATAATTTCTGGTTTTTGCACAACTTAGCTGCAACTCGGACACAGCCGCGTTGTGGTAACACGGGCGGCCGTGTCAGGTACAAATTTCTAGTGGAAGAATTTGACTACTCCACCAAGTAGATTGAAGAAGAGTTGTTCACAACAATCATTGCTCAAAGAATCAAAAAATTCTACCAAAAGAAAATAATCTGCCGATTTGGAGTTCTGGCAACAATAGTGACGGACAATGGCACCCATGTTGCCTCCAAATTGGTGTCCGACTTCTGTAGCACTTGGAAAATTCCCCAGGCTTTCACATCGGTCGAACACCCGCAGACGAATGGCCAAGCTGAAGCGGCTAGTCAAGTCATTTTAAACAGCCTGAAGAAGCGCTTGAACAATGCAAAAGGAGGTTGGGCAGAGGAGCTCCCGCTGGTACTATGTTCTTACCATACAACCCCTCAATCGTCAACTGGAGAAACCCCTTTCAGCTGACTTATGAGAGTGATGCTTTGATCCCAGTAGAAATATTGGAGTCGAGCTCAAGAAAAATGATTATTGAAGAAGTTCCTGATGAGGCAGAATTAAGGGAGAATCTAGACCTACTAGTCGAAGTCCGAAGTTGGGCAAAAGTCAAAGAGGAGGCCACCAAGCAGCGAGAGGCAAAGAAATATAACACAAAGGTAAAGCCCAAGAGTTTCCAGCCATGCAATATCATACTTTGAAAGTCAGTCAAAGTCGAAGCAACCAGAAAGCTCTCACCCAATTAGGAAGGGTTGTTCCGAGTAAAAGATGTAATCAGCGGCAAAGAAGAATTCAAGTTAGAAAAATTGGATGGTGGAAAAATCCAAAGATCATGGAACGCAGCAAACTGCGATCCAACTGCAGTTAAACAAACAACTGTTCAATTCTCTTCAGTTCTCACCACTTCCAAATAATATACTTTTTATGCATCAGTAAAAGCCCCAAATGTACCAACTTTCAATCTTATTGAATAAATGGAACCGACGATATTTTTACTACTTTTTTTTGTCTAACAACTCCAATGTAGAATGTGCTAGTAAAAAAAGACAAAGTCCCGACAGGTAAAAATTGAGCAATGTCTCGATGTTACAGTTGGGCAATGAGGACCGAAAGTCCCGATAGGCGAGAGCTGAACTGATGAGTTCATGCACCACCCTTGGGCAAACCTCATGGGAAAAAGACAAAGTTAGTGCACTTGCCTCGCCATGGGGAATCCTCATAGGCAAAAAGCTAAGCTATAATGCTCATTGCAGTGAAGTTGCTGCTTTCATTGCTCCCAAGGAAAGCAGGAAGACAAGAGTCAGAGATTAATCGGGAATGGTCGCTACTAAGAGCAAACCACCAGTGCCAAAAGGACTACATCGCCCCACCCGAGCCTTCAACAAGCTACCTGAATCGGGCACATGCAAAGGACTGCAAAAGCCTAACTTCATTCGAACACCACCACGAAGGACTCTGTTGTCGTCCACAACCAAGGGAAGGCAATGGTCCTAGAGTGGATGACAAGGGCTGCACTTCTAGGAGCAACCCAAATCATTTGGCCGAACAAAACATTTTGAGTTTTCTGGGCACTCGTAGACAGAAGAGGAATGCAAAATGGCGAAGATGCACAACTCTCAAAGATCAACGACTCCCATCTTGATTTTTTTGGCATTCTTAATTAGAGCATAACCAAACGCCTCCAAGAATGCACAGAAACCCCAAGAAGGTAGAGGCAAACTCAGCACAAGAACAGAAAAACATCACGATACATCACAAAGGAGAAAGAGAAAAACTTGCAAAATAGTTTGAATCTAAACCCCCTTTTATAGCCAGCAGGGGAACAAGTTACGAGACATAACATTTATGAAGTGTGGAAAACGACAGTCAAAGGAGTAGAAACCAAGGCAATTTGGTCAAAGTCAGGTGGTCAAACAGTCGACTGGTCAGAAACATCCCATCAATTATATTTGTCAAGCAACAATAACACCTGAAGGACTACTGCCCAAGAACTGAAGAACGTGATGGCCGAAGGACTCAAATAGGACCGAACAACTTCACACTTTGTGCTTGTAGTTTGAGGACTATGTTCCCAATCAGATCCACTAGTATACACGAAGGCTCGGCCGAACACCACTCAGGAAAAGGGGAAGGATTTCATGCATCAGGTCGACCGTTCAACTCAAAGAGGTTCCACCTCAAACCACTCGTCCAGCCCAGCAATAGCGATAGTCAAGGCAGTTAGTTCAATCCCTTAGATTCCTCCCTTATGTCTTGTAACAGCCTCAGGGATCATAATTTGTAATTAATAGCATTAATCATGTTCGTATTATATCTACCGCCCTCGAAGGCTAATAGAAGATAAAAAATTTCTCCACTTACTTATTCTTTTACATGATTTCATACTCTATTTCATACAATTTCTATTAAACTTGTGTTTGGTTTACTTCTTTCCAAGAAAATAGATCGGAACAATAACAAATCTCACTCTGAGCAGGAGGCGTCTTGCTCTCTTTGCAGCAACAACTCAGAATCGGTCAACCATTTGTTTTTTCTTGCAGATTCGCACAAGCTGTTTGGCAGCAGATGGGGAATTGGCTCAGATTTTATTTTGATTTGTCTTCAGATATTGTTGATCTCTTTCTAGCTTGTGGTCGTTTATGCAATGGTAAAAAGGCAAAGCGAATGAAGCATATGTTTTGGCTAACAATTTGTTGGAGTATTTGGCTTGCAAGGAATAGCGCTATCTTTAAGAATGAGGAACCAAGTGTCGAAGCAGTAATAACCCGCATCAAAAGCTTAACTTGGATTTGGTGTGTTTATCGTTTGAATTGTTGCTCATCTTTTTCAATTTCTATGTGGTGGTCTAATCCACTACAATGTCTGAACAATATGTAATATAGTAGGGGGAGAAACAGTGGGTTAGGTTGGTTGTCCTCACTGTAGTGCAGATTGTACGATGTACTCTTTTTCCCAAGGGGTTTTGGCTCAGGGAGGTTTTGAGGAGGCCCTCCCCCTTTTCTTTTTACCCATTGTAAGGATTGGGCACCCCTTGTACTCCCTTTCAATGAAATTATTGCTTATCAAAAAAAATCTCAATGGTTTTATTTAGTGGAGTAGGATGAAGCTTGTATCTAACATGTTGTCGGTGTGAACCTTCAATAAATCTCTTAATATGAGGTAAATGCAATTTCTTTGTAAGTATTAGTTGCATCTATAAGTTTTCTTTTTTTTGAACCATTCTCTCACTTTAAATTTTTCCTATGAAAAAAGAGAGAGAATAAGATTAATTTGTATTTGTCTAGTTTGAGGGGGGAAATGAAAACAAAATTAAATTAAATCTCCCCTTTTTTATTTAATTGCATAAAAAATTAGAAGAATAAAAACACTCATATAAAAAATTAATTATATATAAATGTCCTTAAACACGACATGTCATTGCATAAATTTGAAAATGATAATATCATAACTTTATGTCATTTCTCTTCTAAAATTTTCTTTTAATACATTATTTTCATTACTACTTTTCTCTTCTCAATTTCAGTCCCCTCATCATTTTACCCTAAAAAAACCATAGGGTTAATAACACAGAAGAAGTTCAAGGCACTTGAAAATTGAAACTTTATCATGTACAATTGAACTCCACTCAGCTAGCACAATCAAGAGAAACAGTTATCTCACAAATTAGAGAACATCCTTTTTAAAAGTGAAGCTGCATCAGGATCCAATTTCACATAAAAATACCCCACTTTGGGCTATCATTCCTAAACCACCACCCACCCACATTGCCAAATTAAAACAACAGAAGACACGTGTAGTACTACATCTACGGCAAGAAAAATAAGAGTGCACCAGTGCCTTGACCCGTGGTAAAAGCCCTATTAAATATAGAATTGTGGAAGCAGAAAAATTTATTGGCTAAATTCTAATTTGGAAAATCTTTGTTTAAATATAAAAAAAGACAATTGTGAACTTAAGAGCAAAATTAAAGTGAACGGACATAATCCAGACAAATTGTTCCATAAACATAATCTATAGTCATAATTTTAAGCAGAAAGTTAAAATACATAAGATGCATAATCCAAAGATAGCATGATTAGGGTTTCCTTGATGTGTATTTAGTGAGGAATATCCACTTGAAGGGGTAGTGGTTGGTTACACATCACACAACGACTAATCTCAAAAAATGTTCCTTGAAGAAAGAAAAGCTCCATTATAGCAGTAGTCTGACATAAATTTTATAGCAATGCATGAGTGAAGATAAAAGTAACTATATCTTGCAGAAGTATCTAACATTGTAAACTATAGTTAAAAATATCTTTTTTAATTAACAAATACATTGAAATTGAACATCTATAGACAATAAGAAGAAAAAGTCTAAAAAACTTTGAGTATTTGAAAAGTTACATTTTTTTCGATGGTTAAAGTAGCCAAAAACACTACTTAGCATCGCACATTACGTATTTTGTCATGAAACTATATTTTTTCACCAAACCGGCTATTAAGAAACAAACTTTACATATCTAAACACGTAAAAAAATTCCAAACGCTAAAATAACCAAAAACACATTGCCTAGCGTCGTACTTTACGAATTTTGGCACGAATTTTTTTTTTGTTGACCAAATCAATTATTGAGAAACGAACTCCGTGTATTTATACAATCTAAATTTTTTCTAAAACCTAGGACACCCCAAAACACACTGCTTAGCGTAACACTTTACATATTTTGGTATGAAATTAATTTTTGGTTAGACCAAACAAATTATTGAGAAGCGAACTCAATGTATTTGTACCTCTAATTTGTTTTTGAATCATAAGGAAATCCGAAACATTTTTTAGCGTCACATTTTCATATTTTGTTAAAAAATTAATTTTTTTTACCAATATTGGTTATCGAGGAACAAAATTCGCATACTTGAACAATTAAAATTTTTTGGAGCCCTAAATTATCCCAAAACACACTGTCTAGCATCACACTTTACGTAATTTGTTGCAAAATTAATTTTCGTTTTCGCTAATTCAATTATGAAGGAACAAACTTTACCTATTTGAACAAAGAGAGGGAAGACAAAGGGGGGAAAAAGAGGGAAGGGGGAGTTTTGGGGAAGGAAACAAAAAAGGAGGGGAGGGGAGGGAAATTTGGCTCCACAATGTGGGGGAGGGCCCACATGGAGACTACCATGGGATTTAAATATAAAGATGAGAGAGAAAAAGAAAAAACACACGTGGAAACAATGAAGAGAGATAAAATATTTTACAGAGACCGAAAAAAGATGTTGTAGAGAGGTCCTGTAGAGAGAGAACCGCAAAGGATCTAGGTCCATAAAACGAGTCCATATAATTTTGAGACGGTGTCGGTTAATTTACACAAATCGAAAGATTTGTGCAAATTACACAAGTGGGCCCTTTACCTCCAATAGGAAGTGGACCGGTTAATTGTTATTTGTAAGTTTTGCCCACTATTCTTGAAATTTACGAGTTTTTCCCATCTTTATTTAAATTTACGGAAGTAATTATTTGACTTGAAAAATTGTGCTTTCTAATAATCAAAAGTCATTGCTTTAGGGGCTCATCCTCATTTAACCAAGTGTCGAGGGTTCGATCCTCGCCTTGTGTATGGAGCAGCTTTAAATCTCTAGGCCAGCTGCCCTACCCTTCGAGGTGACTCCAATCCAGCGAGTGGATTAGTCACTGCGTTCGGCGGTGGATACCAAAAAAAAAGTCATTTCGTTATTCCTTTTTTATAAAAGAATTCATTTTTGATAACAAAAGTTGAAAGAAGGCTAAATTATAGTTTTGGTCCCTCTATTTTAAAAAATTCAGATATTTGGTCTCGCTATTTTAAAATTCAGACATTTAGTCTCCTAATTTTAAAAAACTCAGACATTTACTCAAAAAGGGGGGTTTTTCAATTTTTTTTGCTGATTTGGTAGCCTGTAAAAAAACTAACATGACCCTCATTAAATGATGTGGCAGTTGATGTAGGCACCACATGTCCACATGTGTCTACTACGTCAATTAATGAGCCACATGACTGCCATGTCATTATTTATTTAATAAAAATATAAAACTAAAAACAAATTAAAAAATCTAAAATTAATAAAACTAAGATTAAAATCAACAGCAACAACAACAAAATTTCAAAATTTCCAAATAAACTCAAATCCTTTATCTTTCTTCATGGATTTCAAAATTTCAATATAGCGCACATCATCTGGCATACACACTCTCATTTCCGTGGATCAACAAATCACAGAGTGCTTCTCACCGTAATGGGGCAAAGAATTTCATGGGTTGTGGAATTAGGGATCCTTCTGGGGAAGAAGAGGAAGAATAACCCTAAAAATTTAATTTGAATTTGTTATTATTAATAAAAAATATCTTAATTATTTTAATATGACGTGGTATGTACGTGTGGATCATTAAATGACGTGACACAAATGTGTGCAAGCTGCATCAATTGCCACATCAGCTTTTTTTATAGGCTTCCAAATTTGCAAAAAAAAATTGAAAAAACCCTTTTGGACTAAATGTCTGAGTTTTTTAAAATATGGAGATTAAATGTCTGAGTTTTAAAATAGGGAGAGACCAAATTTCAGAATTTTTGAAAATAGGGAGACCAAAACTATAATTTAGCCTAGAATAAACAAAGCATAGAAACTAGTACTATACCCGTGCATCTGCCCGAGTGGTACCGTAGTTGTTATAATTTGATATGAACGTATAAATACTTTGAAAACTGTAAAATTTAATAAAATAAAAAGGCAAAACTCGGTAAAAATGTTGTATTTCAACTTGGTTAAAAGCATTGTGTTGCAGAAAGTTAATTAAAAAAAAGTCAGTATCCAGAATTTTGCTCATTTTCGGCAGGCAATTTCCGGCGGATTTAGTCCGCCGGTAAATTACCGGCGGATTTTGGCACGTTACCGGCGGCCTGGATCCCCCAGTATATTACCGGTGGATTTTTACAATGTTACCGGCGGATTTTATTTCGACTGTTAAATTACCGGCGGATTTGGCGCACTTACCGGCGGACAGGATTTACGCGAAATTTAAAAAAATCAATGCGCCGGTATATGCAATTACCGGCGGATTTATCCGCCGGTAATATCAGTCAAATCCGCCGGGTAACAGTCCGCCAAAAATCCGCCCTGCCGGTAAGCACTATTTTCGGCGGATAATATTTAAATTTTAAAATTCAAATATCCGCCGGTAATTCAAATATCCGCCGGTAATTCAAATTTATCCGCCGGTAATGCGAATGGCTGTTGCAAAATCCGCCGGTAACAAATTCCGGCGGATTTTGCAAAATAGCCGTTGGCGTCCATTCTCCTATATATTCGAACCCCTCCTCACTCCCTCTTCACTCACTCTTCACTCTCTACTCCGAAATCTCTCACTCTTTTCTCCTAAATCTCACTCATTTCTCCTAAATCTCTCACTATTTTCTTCTCAATATCTCTCGATCCACTCTTTTCGAAGTTTGTTTTGTTCTTAAGTTTTGTTTAAGGTATGTTTTTTAACTAAATTTTGATTGTTTTAGTTAATATTTAATTTTTAAATATGTGTTGTTTAATATTTTTTTTGTTATTATTTGTTTTGCAATTGATTGGAGTTGCCACTTTGGAGTTGCCACTTTGGAGTTTTGTCAGAGACTTCTCTACATTACCGGTTAGTTAACAAATTTATTCGTTATTAAATGTATTTGTTGTTATTATTATAAATTATAAGTCTTTTACAAAAATAAAATAAATTTTATTTATTGTGTAATAATTAAATTGTGTTTACACTATTTGTATAATAATAATTATCTAAAAATTTTAAGATTTTTAAAATACGAATTATTTTATTTATTAGTTAAAAACCGAAAAATTATTAGTTATTTAGTAGTAAAATTAAGGCTTAATTATCACTTACCCCCTGCAAATATCACTGTTATCCATTTACCCACCTGCAAAAAAAACTCTCCAAACAAACCCTGCAAAATGTAACTGTTTCCAGTTACCCCCCTGCTGTTAAATTTTCTGTTAAAATTTAACAGTGATGACGTCAGCACTGACGTCAGTGCCACGTGTCACCATATTATTGGGCCTCTGTGACACGTGGCACTGACGTGCCACGTCAGCTCCTATGTCAACAGTGCCACGTCAGCAACCAATGGATGGCTGCCACGTGGCACTGTTGTTAAATCAAAATAAATCTTCAAAATGGCTGAAGTAGGTGTTGAACTCATGACCCCTTACTCACACCCACACCTCCTAACCACTGAGCCAAATTAGTATTTGTGATTACTAACTCACCTACAAATATATATTACATCATTGCCAATTAAATTAAAAAAAACTGGAACCGTAAGCCACTGCAACGATGCAGTTCGTCTTCTTCATAACATCATTATCTTCATATCTTCATCATCTTCAAAATAAAAACAAAATCTGTAGATCTTCATCATTAAAACGAAATCGAAACAAATCACCATCATTAAAACGAATCTGGAACAGAAAACAGAAGCACTACGTGTTGGAGCAGATCTGGAAGCACTCATGTGAAACGAAAATGGAGATGGAACCGTTCCTGGGTTTCGATATGTGAAACTGCAAAATCAAATCGAATCTGATTGAACCTCAAATCTTCATAATCAAAACGAAATTGAAAACGAAATCGAATCTAATTGATAACGAAATCCAATCTTCGTTTATGCCTTAATATTTTCGATTCCCGATCTGCAGATTGAAGGTGGAAGGTGGTTGTTCTTCATGGTTGGTTGAAGATTGAAGATGAATGATGAAGATGAATGATGAATGAAGATGCCAGATTTTTTTTTAATTTAATTGGAAATTATGTAATATATATTTGTAGGTGAGTTAATAATCACAAATATTAATTTGGCTCAGTGGTTAGGAGGTGTGGGTGTGAGTAAGTGGTCACGAGTTCAACACTCATTGGTGACAAAAATCTTTATTTTTGAGTGTAATAACTAGTGCCACGTGGCAGCCATCCATTGGTTGCTAACGTGGCACTGTTGACAGAGGAGCTGACGTGGCACGTCAGTGCCACGTGTCACAGAGGCCCAATAATATGGTGACATGTGGCACTGACGTCAGTGCTGACGTCATCACTGTTAAATTTTAACATAAAATTTAACCGCATGGGGGTAACTGGAAACAGTTACATTTTGCAGGGTTTGTTTGTAGAGTTTATTTTTGCAGGGGGGTAAATGGATAACAGTGATATTTGCAGGGGGGTAAGTGATAATTAAGCCTAAAATTAAATACAAATTATTTTAATGTATTTGGTCAAATATAAAATATCCATACCAATGTGTATTATTCTAATACACGTGATATATGTTGTGTTGTGTATGTTATAATTAAGGAACGTACACAAAAAAAAGGATCGTAGTTGGATGTATGATAGAATATTTCCTGGAAGAACTGGGTTGAAACGACGTTTTGTACAAGGAGTCGAAGAATTTGTTCTTTTTGCTAAGCGTCAAAAAGAATTTGAGCGACAAGGTGGAATTAGATGTCCTTGCTCCATATGTGTGTTTTGATCTATAAAAAAGGAAGGTGATATTCGACTTCATTTGTACAATAATGGGTTTAAGCCAAATTATTGGATATGGACCCTTCATGGCGAGGTAGCAGCTGGAGTTCCTGCGGTTGATAATGTTCCTGTCCAAGTAGATCAAGGTCACGCGTCAAGTCCAGTCATAGCTTCCACATCAAGTAGTAATCCAACGACTACCGGATATGATCAACCGCCGTTTGATGTTGTTCAGGGGATGATATCTGATGCTGTCGGTGTAAATTTGGATTTCGAAGAACCACAATATGATGCTGGAGAAGTTCCAAACGAGGAAGCTCAGAGATTTTATATGTTTTTGAGTGAGATAAATAAACCATTATTTGAAGGATCTACAGACTCTAAGTTATCAATGTGTGTTCGGTTGTTGGGTCTTAAGTCTCAATTTAACGTTGCGGAATTGTGCATGGAATACATGACAAAAATGATGTTGGATGCAACCCCTGTTAGAGGACTTTTGCCGCAGTTATTATGATGCTAAAAGATTGGTATAGAAGCTTGGTTTCAAATCTATAAGAATTGATTGTTGTGTGTCTGGTTGCATGATCTATTATAACAATGAGGTTGGCATAAATGATGGAGAATTACTGGAATGCAAGTTTTTTCAAGAGCCACGGTATCGTGTCAGCAGGAAAGGGACAAGCAAAGCCAAACCAGTTCCAAGGAAAGCAATGTTCTATTTGTCGATTATACCAAGACTAAAGAGGATCACTTCAATGGAAACTGCGGGTAAAATGACGTGGCACTATGAAAATAGAAATAATTCTGGTGAATTACGTCATCCATCTGATGGTGAAGTTTGGAAGCATTTTGATCGTGTTCATCCAGATTTTGCCAATGATCCACGCAATGTTCGGTTTGGTTTATGCTCTGATGGTTTCACACCATATATTCAAGCGTCAGCAACACCATATTCTTGTTGGTCAGTTATTGTTACCCCATAAAACCTACCTCCTGAAATGTGTATGTCTAAACCGTACATGTTTTTAAATGCTATAATACCAAGGCCAACTAATGCAACAGCTGGTATTGACATATATTTGCAACCTTTGATTGATGACCTAAAAAGGTTGTGGAATGGTGTTTTAACTTATGAAGCAGCACAAAGACAAAATTTCATGATGAGGGCGGCTTTGATGTGGACAATTAATGACTTTCCTGAGTATGGAATGTTGTCTGGATGGGGGACACATGGTAAGATGGCGTGTCCAATTTGCATGGTTGACACAAAGGCTTTTACTCTTAAATATGGAGGAAAATCCTCATGGTTTGACTTGCACCGTAGGTTTTTACCTACCGAGCATCCTTTTAGAAAGTCAAAATATGCATTCATCAAGGGGAACGTTGAAATAGGTGAACCTCCTCGTAGGCTGACACCAGAAGAAGTTTGGAACAGTGTCAAGGATATCCCTCCTGTGGAAGTGGTTGCTGGTGTTGTTTCTCGTCCAGATGGTTATGGACTAGGTCAAAACAATTTTGGTCATTTTTTAAAATTTTTATTATTTGGGGTATTTTTAATTATGATTTTAATTTGGTGTTTTTGTGTAATAACAGAAAAATTACATTAAAACCTGACAAATAAGTATTCCTTCTTTAATCGTCGCCATCGAATATATATATATATATATATATATATATATATATATATATATATATATATATATATATATATATATATATATATATATATATATCAACGGTCAGTAATGGACTAGGTCAAAACAATTTTGGTCTTTTTTACTAACCACCACTAAATATTAAACTTACGTTAAAGGGTAGATAGTTATTTTGGTTCCTAAATGTGTGGGACACTGTCATTATACTCTCAATGTATCAAAATTGCAAACACAATTCTAAGTAACACTTTTGTTAGTAATGTTAGGGACTAAATTGACCAACAAAAAATAAATTTGAGGACTAAAGTGACTACAAAAGAGGTGAGCACCAAAAAGGGTTGGTCCGAGCGGTAACTGGACTCGAATCCTACCCAAGGTCTTGGATTTAAATCTTGGGTGTGGCAAAAATTTTGTTGGGAGGGGAGAACCACACGGACCGGCAAAGTCGGGTACACGTGGCCAGCGAGGTTCCCGAGCTTAGATTAGTCATTGGCAAATCTGGTGGATATTAATTGCGCACTAATAACACAGTAAAAAAAACAGATGAGGACCAAAATGACTTACTAATGAAACACTTGAGGATGCATTTGCAATTTGGATACATTCAAGAACAACACCTCGTACCTTCAACAACCAAAATGACTATTTACGCTATGTTAAATGCTAATTTTTTTAGAGTTATTCTACTCTTTGTTTGATTGTCGTTTTGGCCTAGTCCCGATTAATCTCAAAAAACATAAAAGAATTACAATCTGAAGTTTTAATCACATACATTGGGGGTTTGTAAATATATCCACTTGACAAACATTAGAAGGGTATGTTTGTTTCACGTCATCTTGCAACATTCTTGAGAATTTTGGTTAAGATTTCTGGGAATTCACCAGTTGAGAGTAAAATAACTCCCACCGACTTCTATTATTCCCATAAAAATACTCTCATAATAAAGATTGGGAATAACGATTCTGGGATAAGGTTTTAATGTAAAAATTATTTTAATTTCTATAATTACCGCATTACTGAGAATATTTAAAAATTTACCAAACACCTTTTTAGAATATACTTAAGATTATGATCCCTACCATTATATTCCTAGGAATGTTATTCCCCAAGATTATGTATACATAACTTAAAATAAACACCCTCCAATAGTTTTATTAGCAGAAGGTGAGAAAAGATTCCCATGGAAGTTGTAATAAAAGCTATATGTAACTACCCTTATACCCACTCCTTAAAAATTCCTAGGAATATTTGCAGAATATTGCGAATTCATGTGTGAGTAGTTAGTTCCACATCGACTAAGAATGAGCTAATTGAAAGATATATAAGAGATGTGACTCATATACTCAATGTCTTAACGTTCTGGATGGATATGTGGTGTCTGAGTCTATTGGTGGTTCTGGTCATTAGCTCGTTGTTGCTCCCGCTTCTCTCTCGGGCTCCCCAACAAGTGGTATGATGACCAACAAGTTTGGGCACTTGGTCAATTCTTTATTTTTCTGAAAATTCATGATCCTTAGAATATTGGTTTCTTTTTGGACATAATTGGTTTTGGACAAGAAATGAAAAACATGGTGGAAAGACGAGGAATAGGGCGCTACACTTAATCTATGAACAAGAAAAACTGGTAAGCCAAGGTGAGGACCACCACAAGAAACATGGTTTCTTGATCAGATCAGATAATGGTCCAATCCAGAACCAAAGAGCAAAAACTCTCAATTTCACACAAAGTTATTTTTGACTAAAATTCTTGTTATCTTACGCATATGGTGCGCCCCTATATGTAGGTAGGAATGCACATTTGTTGATTACAAAACAAAGAAGAAACCCTTAACATTCTCTAACTTCGGCCAATTAATCTAACATTATTGCCTATGCTGAATTAAATTGAATTACTGCAAGAAATAGTTACAATGACAAAATAGTGAATGATATGTTGTTTGAAATGCTGAATTGTATAGCAATTAAATGATGGATGACACCCTCTCTCTACTCTTCATTGCTTTGCTTGAATTTGTAACTCATTCTTTTAAATTACTTGTCTCCTCTTAATGTCTTGTCTTTTCTTTATGACTTAGAGTTTACAAAATCAAAAGACTCCCATTAGATCACCAAGCATCCAAGGCTGATTATTCATCACTAAATAAGTGATATTGCACCTATTTCAATCCTAATTTTTGTGCTCCTCATTGTATGCTTCAGCCCACACTTTAAATTAACAAAAAAACACACCACATAATAGCAAAGACCAAGCTGGCAGCCCATTCTCCACACTTAAAAATAATATGCTCAACCAAATAAAATAAACTTAAGTGTTACGCCTAATTAAATCAAAGTTCTTCCCACACATTTAATGAATAAAATTAGAATAATTAAAATAGGGCAGCAAGCCATTGGTTCTCTCCCTCCACTAATGCTTGGATAACAAGCACAAGTCTTGGTTCCTTTCCTTCTTGTTCCTTTGTTGCCATTGACTTAGTCCGGAATTGGACTAAATCATCTTGGACTCTCCTTGCTCTTGCTCTTGTCATTGGACCTCCTAAGCTTTGGACTGCCTCTTGACAGTGTATGTCCTCATCATGGTATCAGAGCCAGGTTCAGCTTGGCGGGGGAGAAGGAATGGATCTAATCTAGTGATGTGGGT
Source organism: Astragalus membranaceus (assembly GCA_039519185.1). Taxonomy (NCBI): domain Eukaryota; kingdom Viridiplantae; phylum Streptophyta; class Magnoliopsida; order Fabales; family Fabaceae; genus Astragalus; species Astragalus membranaceus. The sequence goes on from CM076852.1 coordinate 6,316,437, forward strand.
GACTCACACTTGAGGGGGAGAATGTTGGGAATTCAAGTCTGTTGGTGTTTCTGGTCATTAGCTCATTGTTTCTCTCAATGCTCCACCGAACTCCCCAACACCAAACACATTTTTTAACTATATATAGTAGTATGATTGTCGTCATTTCGTTTTTAGGAAAATTATTCGCAAGAACAAATTTACCATACTTGAAACAAACGCCCCTGAAGGGTTCTAGATCACTTCCAATTCAGACTGAACATTAACTTCTCAAGGTCCTGTAATTTGGGGAAACTCATTATTTGAAGAGTTAATTATGTTTTTAGTTTCCATCAAATTTCAAAATTTTGCTTTTAGTCCCTATATAAGTTGTCATCGACTTTTAGTCCCATAATATTTTTTGTCCGCAGTTTAAGTCCGTATGAAATAAAAATAAATTGAGGTTTTATTGGACCAAACTTTGAAGACACACTCAATGTGTTATGATAGAAGACTTAGTAAAAATAAGCTCAAAATTCGATTTCTAGGTCTATAAAAGGTCTATATTTCCTTTATTTTATTTCTTGTGTTTTTTGCACTTAAAAAATTCATATTTAATTATTGTTAAAAAATTGTGATTTTTTAGAGATGTTTATAATGTTCTTAACATATATGCAAAACATCATTAAAAAATTCGAAGAGTATACATGAGTTGACATTTTATAGGGACTAAAATTGTTAACGAAAAATATTGTGGGATGAAAAGTCCATAAAAAAAATTTAATTACTAAAAATGAAATTACAAGATTTTATAAAAACTAAAAACATATTTAACCCTTATTTAAGTTAAGGGGGACTCTAAAAAAGTTAAGGGAGCTCTAAAGGTCACTTTTATCCATGTTACTATAACTAGTATTTTACCCGTGCATACGCACGGGTGATACTGTATGGTCGGTGTATTGCCATGATGTCATAATAGTAATTTGGAAGATAATCATAAGTTGTGAACAATGTCCAAAATGTATGATTTGAAATTCAAAGTGGAAAAAGATAGGTATTATGCCATATAAGATACAAATGAAAACTATATTGAGTCGAAGAATTTACTAAAATAGTTGTGTTGCAAAAAGTTAAAATATGCAGCCCCGTCGCTGTCGTTCCCTCTCTTGTTAGCACTCTCGTTGGCACTCCCGTTGCCGCTCTCGTTGCCACTCCCGTTGCCACATGTTTTCTCATTTTTTCTATATGATTTAATATTATAATTGTTAGTGGTTAAATTGATTGATTTTATTTATTACATGAAAAATTGATTGATTTTAGTAGTTTTAATAGAGAGATTATAGTAAATAGTAAATTTTAAATTATTTAATTATTGAGTGTCATATTATTTAATAATTTATTTTTTTGGAATAAATAATTTTAAAACTATTGTTAGAGGTATGGTTTTTTTGACAATTGGTAGTAGTTAAATTGATTAATTTTAGTAGTTTGAGTAAATTATAGAAATAGTTAAAAAAATTATGTTTTTAGTAAAAAAAAAAGGCTAAAGTGTTCTCGGAGTCCCTTATCTTTATTTAAAGTAACGAATTAGTCATTTATGTTTTTTTGTCCCAAATAAGTCTTTTATCTTTCAAATTTTTGACACATAAATCTTTTTCCGTTAACAGTGCTGATTTATGTGTCAAAAAAAGGATTTATGTGTTAAAAATTTGAAACATAAAGGACTGATTTGGGACAGAAAAGGATTTATGTGTCAAAAATTTAAAACATAAAGGACTGATTTGGGACAAAAAAAAGATAAATGACCAAATCGTTACTTTAAATAAAGATAAGCGACCCCGACAGCACTTTAGCAAAAAAAAAACTGACAAAAAAGTGATTTTTTATGGAAAGAAAAACTGAAAAAAAAAACTAAAAAAAAGTTGGTTTTAAAATTTCACTAAACATTGATACCGACGACAATAAGACATGTGAACCAAAGTAAACTCAATTTGGAACACAACAAAATTTAGACTTATAGCTTAAAAAATACCTTAAATTTTAATAAGTAAAACCTAAAATAAATATATCAATACCTGTTTCAAACATTTGTGAGGTTGGAATTAAACTTTTTTAATAGCACTACTTTGATATACAGAAGGAAAAAAATCAGAATGGTGTTTTTATTTATTGGCTATAATAGTCTCTCTTTGAAACTATTTTTGTGTATGCAGATTTTAACAGTGACCTCTCTAGTGAAAAAAGAAACTCAAAATGACAGTTTTATTGGCTTTAATATGCTGCCAGCGGCTGTTTTTTATGCATATAGACTTTGATAGTAACTTTTCTAGTCAACCACTCCCAATAACTCATTTTTTCAAAACATTGCAAATTGACCAAAAAGGTATAGTGATGTAACTAATGGAAGGAGGGCATGATAGTAATTTTGGTGGAGGGTTAATGGCAACTATTTATAGTAGATTATTCTATATGATTTAATATTAATTAAATCAGATTCGTTTAATTATAAGTAAGTTATTTTGTAAAGTTTGGTAGTGGCTAAAATTGTATTTTTATAATTCTTAGTGGTTAAATTGATTGATTTTAATAGTTTTAATAGAGAGATTATAGTAAATAATAAATTTTAGATGGAGTAAAAATGAAGAAAAAAGAAAATGAGATTTTTTAAAATATGCATCCACGTTGGCGCTCTGTTGACGCTCTCATTGCCTCTCTTGTTTCCACTCATGTTCCCGTTGTCGCTTTCGCTGTCGATTACATTGCCAGTCTCGCATTGCCGCTCTCGTTGTGTTGCAAATTTTGTCTTTTAGCTAGCAGTGAATTTACTAAAATAGTTGTGTTGCAAAAAGTTAAAATATGCAGCCCAGTCGCTCTCGTTCCCTCTCTTGTTAGCACTCCCGTTGCCGCTCTCGTTGCCACTCCCGTTGCCACATGTTTTCTCCTTTTTTCTATATGATTTAATATTATAATTGTTAGTGGTTAAATTGATTGATTTTATTTATTACATGAAAAATTGATTGATATTAGTAGTTTTGATAGAGAGATTATAGTAAATAGTAAATTTTAAATTATTTAATTATTGAGTGTCATATTATTTAATAATTTATTTTGTTGGAATAAATAATTTTAAAACTATTGTTAGAGGTATGGTTTTTTTTGACAATTGGTAGTAGTTAAATTGATTAATTTTAGTAGTTTGAGTAAATTATAGAAATAGTTAAAAAAAATTATGTTTTTAGTAAAAAAAACTGACATAAAAGTGATTTTTATGGAAAGAAAAACTGAAAAAAAAACTAAAAAAAAGTTGGTTTTAAAATTTCACTAAACATTGATACCGACGACAATAAGACACGTGAACCAAAGTAAACTCAATTTGGAACACAACAAAATTTAGACTTATAGCTTAAAAAATACCTTCAATTTTAATAAGTAAAACCTAAAATAAATATATGAATACTTGTTTCAAACATTTGTGAGGTTGGAATTAAACTTTTTTAATAGCACTACTTTGATATACAGAAGGAAAAAAATCAGAATGGTGTTTTTATTTATTGGCTATAACAGTCTCTCTTTGACACTATTTTTGTGTATGCAGATTTTAACAGTGACCTCTCTAGTGAAAAAAGAAAATCAAAATGACAGTTTTATTGACTTTAATATGCTGCCAGCGCTGTTTTTTATGCATATAGACTTTGATAGTAACTTTTCTAGTCAACAATTCCCAATAACTCATTTTTTCAAAACATTGCAAATTGACCAAAAAGGTATAGTGATGTAACTAATGGAATGAGGGCATAATAGTAATTTTGGTGGAGGGTTAATGGCAACTATTTATAGTAGACTAATAAATTACATCGGTTGGTGGGGACAGTAGCAGTTCCGATTCCCCTTAAGATATCAAGTTGGAGTCATGAGTTTGACAAAAATTCTATTAAGAAAGGAGAACTACACACATCGTAAAGCCGGACACATGTGGGCAGTCAGATTTTCCGGTGTAAATTAATCAGCGACAAAGTTGGTAGATACTAAAAAAAATAGACCAATTAATTGTACCGTATTCATTTGACGAATTGGTTTTTTATTTCTTAAAATAAATACTCCATCCAGTCTCAAATTTAAGCTAAACAAACAAAAAAAACTATCTGCCACCACCCTTTAAGAAGTTGTGTTAATGTTATTTACTTATTTTAAAGTAATCAAAAAATAAATTGCATCTCCTAAATTATCTTTCATGAGAGCTTGTTTCATAAACATAAAAAAGGTTATTCAGAAATAAAATATCAATTAAATGAAGGATAGTATTTTAATACATCATTAAATAAAGTGAAGTTAGTCACCGTTTCAAAAAAAAGTGAAGTTAGTCAAATTTTGGGTATATTTTTAATCAGTAAACTAGAATTTTTTATTATTGCGTCATAATACAGAATACGACTTCATCTGTTTTTTATCTTTGGTACTTTAGCAATTTACGTACACATAAATTAAAATATTATTATTTTGTGCAAGGTAAATACCAAAATACCATTATTAATACAATTTATTAAGTAGAAGTTTCAATACATATTATAATATATTTTTGTCTTAGGTCTTTATTTTTGTAAAAATATGTCTTACGTCATTAAAACACTGAATAAATATAAAATAGTATACTTTAAATAAGAATAAAATAAACGAAGGGATAGAGTATAAAACTTTCATTCTACACCATAAAGTAATAATATAACGAAAAACTGTGGTGGAAAACATGCACAACTATAAATCGTCATTAATGACGCATTTAAAGATTCATTAATATAAAGTCAATAAATACTAGGCTAAATTGCTCTTTTGGCCCTTTATCTTTGGGGTTGTGGTCACTTTGGCCCTTTATCTTTTTTTTTTCTCATTTTAGACCCTCATGTTTTTTGTGTGTGTCATTTTGGCCCCTGCCGTTATCATTCTAGTCCCTTATGTTTTTAATTGATTTCATTTTAGTCCCTTATGTTTTTAATTGATTTCATTTTGGGCCCTTATGTTTTTAATTGATTTCATTTTCGTCCTTAAAAATTTGCTACAAAAAACATAAACATAACGGCAGGGGCCAAAATGACACACACAAAAAACATGAGGGTCTAAAATGAGAAAAAAAAAAAGATAAAGGGCCAAAGTGACCACAACCCCAAAGATAAAGGGCCAAAAGAGCAATTTAGTCTAAATACTAAATAACTTGTGTTCCCCCATCCCAATAACCCTCCTTATAATAAGCCTTTTTTTTGGTTCTAGACAAAATGGCAAATGCCACTTAAAACTCACACATACAACTGTGAGGTCTCGGATTCCAATTCGAGACATAGTATTCAACCTAACAATATCGATATTTACCGGTTGAGCCAGACGTTATGGATAATAAGTTTTTTTTTACTATACTAGTGTTTCTGGCCCCCACCATGCCCCAGTCCCACACTACTTCTCACTACTATAAATTTCACAATAACTTTGCAACATTAAATACCAATAATAACTAGCAAGGCTACAAAAGCTGGTTTTGGAAGCAAGCACAAAAGAGCCACCTACTACTACTATCTTGGTTCTTTCTTTCTAAATATCAAGAGGGGTACGTGTTATAGTATTGGGGTTGCAGATGGATGGTGATCAGAACAATGTTTCCTTGGATAACAAGAAGAAGAATAAGAAGAAAACCGGGTCTTTTAGATCCATTTTCATGCATGCCGATGGCCTAGACTGGTTTTACATGGTTTTTGGTTTGCTTGGGTCCATTGGCGATGGTATGATGACCCCTTTGGTGTTGTTTATCACAAGCAAAATCATGAACTCCATTGGCGGTTTTTCTGGCCCAACGAGCAACAATTTCATCCATAACATCAACAAGGTTCTCTCTCTCTCTCTCTCTCTCTCTACCTCTCTCTCTCTCTCTCTACCTCTTTGAGATTTTTTTTTGGTAATTAAAAGTTTAGGTGAATTGGGCTCCGGGGGCTCAGTAGGGTCAGGGCAAACCTCACGGTTCTTTGAGCGCTTACAGAGGTACTTACAGATCACCCACCAAAGAGGTCCTAACATCGGCAGCGGGAGATGAACCCACGCCCTTGTGGGGAATGAGCCAATTCTTTACCAACTCAGCCAACCTTCATTGGCTGAGATTCTTTTTATTATAGAGAATTTTGATGCGGACTCTCTTTGATAATAAACTGGATTTGAACCTAGGACCATGGTTAAGGTGAAAGAGGCTCGAATCATCTCATCTAAGCACTGTTGAGTGCTAACTTTTTATCCTCATTAAATATATATTGTCTAAATTCTAAATATTAAATACAAATGTCCATTCAGTATTTTTATACTAACTTATGTAATATAAAAATACATGAATGGACAACAAAAAGGGAGGATAATTCAACACAAAGGAAGGATAATTCAGGAATTTAATTAAATTAGCAACAGCAAAAACGGGAGGATAAAAGAAACAATGTAAGCTATATAAGTCTAAACGCTACTTCAAGTATTGTATGAAAAACACAATAAGTTAGTGAAAAACGCTATAAACTAGTCATATCAAATACTTATAAAGAGTGAATATACTATAAGTTATCTGCTTTAGGCTAGCGGATTGTGTTTCCAAAGAGAGACTCAATGGCAGTCGCATTGTGGCTGCTTACACATCAAAAAGCATGATATCATCATTCCCATTTCCAATCGTTGACATTTTTTAAAACCCCGAAACTATAAAGGTTAAATTAAAGAGGGAAAGGTAGCGACTCAAAATATAAAATCGGGTAAACAATCATTTTAGTTCTTGAATATATGAGACGTTTCGATTTCGATGCATTCAGGGATTATAATGATAGGGTCTCACACATTCAAGGACCAAAATGATTGGTTACCCATATAAAATCTGTCTCTTAAACCGTCACTACATTTTGTGTCGTAGAGTTAGCAATGGATTTCAATTTTCCTATCATTAATTTTGGTCATAAGTTAGCTTTTTCTATTGGTGAGATTTGAAGTTATAGTCTCATACTTAATTTGTAAGAGACTAATTCTAATTTATGATATTCTTGATTTTTGTGATACAGAATGCAACAGTTATGTTATATTTGGCATGTGGCTCTTTTGTTGCTTGCTTTCTTGGTGAGTTTTCAAATTTGATATGATTTTTGTTTTGACTTCTTTTTCATTTTTCTATGATATACAAGTCTTAACACTCTTTGTTTTTACTTTTGGAGAACTTCAGAGGGTTATTGTTGGACAAGAACAGGTGAAAGACAAGCTGCAAGAATGAGAGTAAGATATTTAAAAGCAGTTCTCAGACAAGAAATAGCATATTTTGATTTGCATGTCACAAGCACATCAGAGGTCATCACCAGTGTCTCTAATGACAGCCTAGTCATTCAAGATGTTCTTAGTGAAAAGGTATAAAAAAACCATAACCTTATTTCAATTTTATGTTTTAAGTAAGGGTTAAATATGTTTTTGGTCATTATAAAATTTGTTTTTTTTGTTTAGTTCCTAAAAGAAATTCACCTACTTTGATCCCCATATTTTTTTGTATTAGTTTTATACCCCACGACTTTTAATAGCACTTATAAGCGCTACAAAAGGTATAAAAAAGTGCTATTAAAAGTCATGAGTGACTAAAACTGATGAAAATACCCAGAGGATCAAAAATAGGTTAATTTTTTTTAGGGTTTAAACCAAAACAACCCAAATTTTACTATCGACAAAAAGTATATTAACCCTTTAAAATATAATTACATTTTTGAGACTAACATTAATTTGTTCTAATTTGAAAATTACATAGGTTCCAAATTTTTTGATGAATGCATCTATGTTCATTTCAAGCTACATAGTGGCATTTGCATTGTTATGGAGATTGGCAATTGTGGGGTTCCCTTTTGTGGTTCTACTTGTGATCCCTGGTTTAATATATGGGAGGACGTTGATGGTGTTGGCTAGAAAGATTAGAGAAGAGTATAATCAAGCTGGGACAGTAGCAGAACAAGCAATATCTTCCATCAGAACTGTCTATTCTTTTGTTGGAGAGAGGAAGACCATAGTTGCTTTCTCTAATGCTCTTCAAGGATCTGTTAAGTTGGGATTAAAACAAGGCTTAGCTAAAGGCTTAGCCATAGGAAGCAATGGTGTTGTCTTTGCTATTTGGTCTTTCATGTCCTATTATGGTAGCACCATGGTCATGTACCATAGTGCTAAAGGTGGCACTGTGTTCGTAGTTGGAGCATCCATAGCTATTGGTGGACTGTAATTACACTTTTACCCTTATCTCTTTCTATTCATTTCAGCTCAAAATTTGTGACCTTAAGAAATATTTTAAAGCTATCACTATTTTTGATATTGTGGAGAATTGTGACACAATGCAGTAGATGCGGCTTAAATTGTTGTCAAACGCGGACTTATGTGTCTTCAATCATAGTCACATTGTAGTTGCACAAAGAAATCAAAAACCTTGATGTCTTGCTCTTGCGACCTCAATCACCGTCCCATTGCAGTCGCAAAGACATCAAAAATTTTGATGCCGCAATCTAGATCGCAACCCTAGCTACACTTGTTCTTAAAATATTTGACATAAGGCTTAATGGGGACTTGTTTTTGTTAAATGTTTTATAGGTCCTTAGGTGCTGGTTTGTCCAATGTGAAGTACTTTTCAGAAGCAAGCGCTGCAGGAGCAAAGATAATGGAAGTGATAAATAGAGTTCCTAAGATTGATTCAGAAAACATGGTTGGTGAGATTATAGAGAAGGTGTCAGGGGAAGTAGAATTTCACCATGTTGAGTTTGTGTACCCATCAAGGCCAGAGAGTGTAATCTTGAAAGATTTTTGCTTGAAGATTCCAGCTGGAAAAACAGTGGCCTTAGTTGGAGGGAGTGGCTCAGGAAAATCAACAGTTATATCACTTTTGCAAAGGTTTTATGATCCAATTGGTGGAGAGATACTTGTTGATGGAGTAGCAATTCATAAGTTGCAACTCAAGTGGTATAGGTCTCAAATGGGTTTGGTGAGTCAAGAACCTGCTTTATTTGCAACTAGTATTAAGGAGAATATACTTTTTGGAAGAGAGGATGCTACAGAAGAAGAAGTTGTGGAAGCTGCCAAAGATGCCAATGCTCATAGTTTCATTTCACAGTTCCCACAAGGATATGATACTCAGGTTAGTGTTCCTTTTGTCTTCTTTTTTTTCCAAATGAAAATACTAGTTGTTATGTTAATTTAGTTTACTAGCGTAACTATGAACTCAATTCCTTATTACGGTCAAATTACTTATTTGCTTCAGAAACGTGCGATTTTATAATTCTTATACTGTACTTTTTTTTACAATAATTCTTATACCCCACTTAAGTGGTTAATTAGTGCACCAACAAGGTTGGCGTGAGTGGTAATTAGGCTCCGATCCCACTCCAAAGTCTCGGATTCGAATTTTGGGTGTAGAAAAACTCTGTTGGGAGAAGAGAACTGGCAAAACCGGATATACATGTGGTCAGTCAGATTCCTGACGTAGATTAGTCACCGACAAAGCCGGTGCATGCATGCTATGCACTAATAACACGATAAAAATAAATTTGTTAATTAGTGCTAATCAAACTACATAGATGATGTTAAAAACATATAGTCTATATGATTTTTTTTAGATAAGCAAAAAAAAAAAAAATACAAAGACATCCATAGTGGACTTTCCCTAAATTAATCTAATATACAAATCATGAAGCAAAAAAAAAAATACAAAGACATCCATAGTGGACTTTCCCTAAATTAATCTAATATACAAATCATCACAACATTTTCTAAATTAGAACCCGTCACTTAGTGGTGTCGAAATAGATGGTTTGGATGGATATCGATTTGGACTCTAATGGATGGATTGGAAAAATCCATTTAAAAATGTAAATCCATTAAAACTGTACCAAATAAATCCAATCCAATCAACTCCAATCCATCCATTAAAAAAAGTCCATCCAATCCATCCATTAACAATTTTTTTATGGACGGATATTTTAAAAAATAGAAATATTAAAAATAAATGATCTTTCATTGCAAGAACCATTGTCAGCCACCGCCGGCCACCGCCCTCCACCACCGGCCCGCACTACTCCGACGGCCGGCGCACTCCTCCGACAGCCGCCGCATTCCTCCACCGGAAAATTTTTCCTTTTTTTTTCTCTCTTTTTTTGGCTAGATTTTTTTAACCCCTACTACATTTTGTATAAAAGATAAATATCAGCCAGCTGAACTTGAAGACTTACTGGTTTCTCACCCTGAAATTGCTGATGCTGGGGTGATCCCGTAAGTCCTACGTCCACATAGAATTGCTACTTATTATTTTATTTCCTGAGTATTTTAGATATATCACAACATTTTTGAAAGAAATGATCATGACTTATGTGGACTGTGTGCCAATTACAAATCAGAGCTCCCCATGATAAAGCTGGTCAGGTAAAACTAAATCATAGTCTCCTTAATTCATTACTAATAATACCATAGTCTCAAATACATAAATTGTTAAATGAAACTAGAAAGTCCTGCAACAGTATCTTCTATCACCGAAATTAGCCAATAGTTGCATTGTCCAAGCTATTCCCTTCTGAAATTAGCCACAACCTAACCTCCTCCTCCACTTACAGTGCTGCTGTAAAGGGCAAAATATGGGACATATCAGATACATCAGCAACAGAACAATCAAGTTGGAAGAGCTAAGAGCACTCATCATGCTTGGAATCCATTGAATTGATCTAGTATATAAATATTCATAAGCTGAACAGAATTGATCTAGAATATAAAAATTAGTATCCTAACTTGACATCCAATTACCATTATCAATTACCAGTGAAGTCATAGATAACATGAAAGAGAAAACTTACACACGTCATGATCAAGATAACATGAAAAGTCCTCAACTAGTTCCTTACTATCAAGATCAAGATCCGACACAGCTACAAAATAAAATCAAAGTGAAAAGTCATTAAACATACAATAGTTGAAAAAACACAGCTACAAAATAAATGTTCAAGTTGGTGGATACTAACCTGGAGTTCCACAAAGCCAGTCATTTGTGCACAATAGTGCTTCAACATTTTCAGGCAAAAGAGCACTTCGATACTTATTAAGTATATGACCACCAATGCTAAATGCCGATTCAGATGCAACTGTAGTAATAGGAATACTCAACATCTCTGGCCATCACAGAAAGTTCTGGATACTTGCCTTCATTTAATTTCCAATACTCCAAAACATCCAAGTCAGCAAATAATTTATGGTCAAGTCGTGCTTCAAGTAAATAAACTTGCAAATCAGATTGTTTACTTGTTGATTCACACAACTGGCTCTGATATGTGTCAAAACCCGCCACTTCACTTGAAGGGGGAATGCTTGGACTACCTCTAACCGATGGTTGTGAATAAGAAATATTTGTGTCATCTGAAGAGGAGAAATACTTGTTTTAGCTTGTGGGTGTAAAAAACAAAGCAAATCCCGAATCCCTTCCTGCTCAACAAAAGAAAATGGATGACTATGCTTAATGATGGCTCCAGAAATCTTCTCCCTAAACTTTTCTTGATCTAGATGGGGATAGGAAGACATTTCCAATCCTTGACATTTCATTGCGTGGTTTTTCATATTACTAGTTCCACTGGTATTTCTTGGTATGTAGATTTTACCACAGTTTTTACATTTGGCCTTTGGAAGTCCATCACTATCAACAAACTTTTCAAAAAGATCCCAAGCCAAAGATGTTTTACTTCTTTTTGAGCAAGGGGGTGCACTTTCACCTACTTCGTCCCCCCCCCCCCCCCCCCCCCAATTTCATACTGATCACTAAACATATTACCTAATACAAAAAACATGGGAAATATTCACACATCACACAAAATATAACTCAATCTACACTAGTAGAAAGCTGTGTGCATAATCCCCCAAACATAATACCATCAAAAGAACAAACAAAAGAGCCTTTCTTGTAAATATATTGACATTGTTGCAGACACATATTCCGAAAGGGGAGTCAGTTAAGATAAAATTGAAGTGATAATAAGTGATAATCAGTAGCAACAGCAAGAACCCTAATCGAAGCTCTTAGAAGCTCCAATTCACGCAATGAGAGAGTAAAAACAACGAAGAACTAAAAAACAAACAGAAAAAAAGTACCTGAGAATTGAAGAAGAGTTTGCACAGAAACCAGACGATGGCGTTGCAGATCTTCGTGGCGGAAGAAGATGCTTCGCAGTTCGAAGAAACGACGATGTTGGAAGAAACGACGATGAAGAATCTTGATGGCGGCGATTGCGATGATGGAAGCAGCGATTGTAGAGCGAGAGGTTCACGAAATGGATAGCGGCGATTGCGATGATGGAAGCAGCAATTGGGGTTCACGATTCCTTATATGTGAGAAAGTGGAAGAAAATGCAATGATGGAAGCAGCAAATGGGGTTCACGAAAAGAGGGATAAAATTGAAATTAGGGTTCATGATGTTTTTTAGAGAGAGCTTCACGATAGTTTTTATTTTACAAAAATAATTTTATTTTAGTGTTTATGAAAACTCTTTTTATAATAATCCAATGAATTTTTATGTTATAGATATCGTACATTGAATATAAAAAAAAGGATAGATAGCCAAATTGGTCCCTGGAAGTGTAGCTCGCTGTCAATTTAGTCCCTCATTCGACCCAAAATGCAAAACAGTCCCTCAATGTGTATTCCGTCCATCATGTTCATCCCTTACGTTAGCAGAAGTTATTAACTCTGTTAATTACGCTGATGTGGCACGTTAAGTGCCACATTTCAATGCTTACGTTGCTTTGTTTGATAAAAATTTTTGGGGAGTAAAATGAAAGTAAAACAAGAAACTGTATCCCCTTCTTCTTCCACAGATTCAGAATCCCTTCTTCTTCCCCCTCTTTTGCTCCTCCATTATCGCACCTCTAATCAGCTCACTCGTCCTCCATCATCGCTCAATGTCGTCACAGAGGAGCAATGCATCATTATCTCAAACAAGAGCTTCACCATCAAGACAATGTATTCTCTATTGTGGTTGTGGGAGAAGGGTTGTTAGGCATTATCTTTCAAATCAAAACCAGCTACATAACTGCATAAATTGTCCCTGAAATGCTGCATAAACTGCCGCATAAACCAGCTACATAACTGCATAAATTGAAACAGAAATGCTGCATAAACTGCTGCATAATTACATGTTTCTGCATAATGTCTTACAAAATAGTCCCTGAAACAGATACACTTATCTCATTTTAGTCCCTAAAAGATATCACTCACTGTCATTTTAGTCCCTGAAACATCTGCGTTAATTCATTGTAGTCCCTGAACCCACTATCATTTTAGTCCCTGAAACATCTGCATTACTGCCGCATAAACCAGCTACATAACTGTATAAATTGAAACAGAAATGCTGCATAAACTGCTGCATAATTACATGTTTCTGCATAATGTCGTACAAAATAGTCCCTGAAACAGATACACTTATTTCATTTTAGTCCCTAAAAGATATCACTCACTGTCATTTTAGTCCCTGAAACATCTGCGTTAATTCATTTTAGTCCCTGAATCCACTATGCAACTATGCAATTATGCATATGTTTTGGATAAATTATGAAGTTGCAATTATGCATATGTATTAGAAAATGTTATTGAAATATTCTGGTTTTGCACTTAAAGTTTCTGGTTTAAAATTCGGGTTTTTGTGAAGTGTGAGATGAACTGATTGCACTGCAGAAGTAATTTAAGATTCGAGGAACTAAAATGAACTCACATATATGTTTCAGGGACTAAAATGACAGTAAGTGACATCTTTCAGGGACTAAAATGAGATAAAAGTATATGTTTCAGGGACTAATTTGACAGTTTTTATGTAGAAATGTAATTTAACTTGAATATTATGCAGCTATTACAGGGACGAATTATGCAGTTATGCATCAGTTTTTGTTTGACAGATAATGCTATTGAAAGTTAACATTACATCAGTATGCAGTATTGGAATATTATGCAGTATTATGCAGATTCCAATTATGCAGCAGTTTTGTGAATATTACCCAAATGGTGCAGATTTCCATAGAACATTACATCAACAACAAATGAACATACTAAGACTCAAATCACATCATTAGACCCAATTTATATTCCTACATCAATTTGATTAAAATCATTCCATAGACAACAAATGAACATACTAAGACTCAAATTACATCATTAGACCCAATTTATATTCCTCTGTGAAAACTGAGCATTATGGAATTTGTTATTTACTCCAGCTAAATGGGAATCCAGAGGGGTGAGTTTGAGCAACCTGGGAGCAGCAATCTTATTCCCCATACGTCCACCAAAACCAGTTTTTGTTTTTCCATTTTTATCAGTAAAGACAGTACAAATAATAACCAAGTAAGCATCGGTGGTACCAACAATCCACTTTCCATCAAAAGTAACATCCACATGAGTAACTGGCGAACCAAGGCCAGGAAAAGCCATTTGGAATTCCACCATTTGCAGCTTCCTCAAACTCTTCCTTCAAATCCTGATTCGCTCTCACCGGCGTGGCGGAAAGAGGACTCTTGGAGAAGCTATCCTCAACATCTTCCCACATTGAATCATCAGCAGCTTCCGGATTCGCCCAACCAATGAAATCCTTACCATAAACCTTAAGCTTCAGTGGGGAAAAATTCTATCAACAATCCGTATAAATACAAAATATCACCCAATCTCCTTTCTATTGTGTTTCGTTCACCTTTTTCTTTTCATTTCCATCCCCAATTTGAAATTGAAAAAAAACTAATTCCAAAACCCACTAAGATTGAAACCCCTTTCTGGTCAACATGCGGGTGAGCGAAGGTGTAGTGAGAGAGCGTTTCTGACGGTGGTAGTTGTTCTGTGAATCGTCGTCATGGCTGGCTGGGAATGCGTCATGTCTGTAGCTTGAAATTTCTGTGTGATTCGTGAAGGTGAAGGTGAGATCTGTAGGGAGAGAGAGAAACGGGAAGGTGAGAAGGATGCGTGTTTAACTGGAAGTTTTTGGGTTTAATTTTTGGACTGGGTTTGGGGAAGAAGAAGAAGAAGAAGATATATGTAAGATTAAAATGCCAAATCAGCAGATCCATGTGGCATAAAACGTGCCAAATCAGCCAAATTGACGGAGTTAAGGATGTCCACTAACGTGAAGGACGAACGTGATGGACAGAATACGCATTGAGGGACCTTTTTGCATTTTTGCTCGAACGAGGGACCAAATTGACAGCGAGCTACACTTTCAGGGACCAAATTGGCTATTAACCCAAAAAAATATTAGTGGATGGATCACGACCATCCAGAAACAAGTGGATGGATCCAGTCCAATCCACTAATATTTTTTTTAACGAATGGATTTGATGGATTTTACTATGGATGGATTGAATATCCAGTTGACAAATGGATCCTTTTGACACACCTACTTACTTTCTATGTCTTGTATAAATCTAATGTCGCTCATTTAAATGCATTGAACATATGAAGGATGATTGTTATATTAGTGAATATAATAAGGCTAAATTATAGTTTTAGTCCCCCTATTTTTAAAAATTCAGATATTTGGTCCTCCTATTTTAAAACTCAGACATTTAGTCCCCCAATTTTAAAAAACTCAAAACATTTAGTCCAAAGGGAGATTTTTCTTTTTATTTTGGCTGAGTTGGCCTTCTAACAAAAAAAATTGCTGACATGGCTCTCATTAAATGACGTGGCAGCTGACTCAGCTTGCACATATCATTTAATGAAGCCACATCAAATTTATTATTTATTATTGTTAAGATAATTAAATAAACTATATTATTTATTATTATTATTATTATTACTAAAATCAACTAAAACAAAAACAGAAATGTTAATCCAGATTTATCGTTCTTCTCCCTCTTCTCCATCGTTCTTCTCCCTCTTCTTCTTCCATCAACAAATTTTCAGATTCATCTTCCAACAACAACAAAAACCCAAAAATTGCAAACAACAACAGAATCCCTAAAAGGCTAAAACGCTATTCCCCTGAGAAACGTTCGATCAAACCTTTCTTCTTCATCGTACCAAAAAAAAACCTTTTTTGGAACCCTAACCATACCCACTTGCATGTTATTTTGATTACCCTTTTCATTATCCTTGTTGGAAACAACATGAACTATTGCCTTGTCAAGACCTGAGATCTTGTCTTGAATATCTGAAAGTATCAATTTTGATGCATCAAGGTTGTTCAAATCCAACATCTCTTTTGTTTTCGCTATATCTGAAGGTAATTCTTTACTTTTCCTTTCTAAAAACGCAAGCTTCTCATGAAGACGAAGATCTGTGATGGTCGGGTCGTGGGTTTCTGGGTCGGGTTGGAAGAAGATCCGTGAGAAGTAGATCTAGGGTTATTTTCTTTCTCGGCTGAAGCGAGCTTTGAGGATGAAAGAGCAGTAGGGAGTTTTCGAGAGATGGAGAGAGGAGTAACGGACCTTGGTTTGGTGGTGGATATGACGGCGCCGTCGCCGCCGCGACGAGTTGAGATTGCCAGCGAGTGAGTAGGTCTAGAGTGAGATGTTAAATAATAGTAATAATAGAAGAGAAAAGGGAATTAGGTTCTTGAAGGATAAAATTTGAAGTGGATTCTGTTGTTTTTGACGAAGAACCATTACTGGATCTGCTCCACCAAGATGCAATGTTGTTGTTGAAGAAGAGCTAGAGAGATGTCGCATATTCAAGGAAAGGATTGTTCACCAGAAGTTCAATGTTCTTCTAACAACATATGAATATTTGATGAACAAGCATGATAGACCAAAGATTTGCGTTTGTGTTTTCTAAGAAATGATTCAACTTAAAAAAATTAAGATATCCTCCACTACGTTACAATGACAATTTTAATAACACAGAGAGTGTATGTTGACAAAAAACTAAGATAATACAATAATTGAGAGTCTACTTGATTTGATTTTTAAAAAATGTTACTTGTTTTATAATTTTTTTTAATCGGTAAGATAAAAGATAAATGACTAAACTGACACAGATATAAAAGTTAAAAGATCAAAGTGGAAAAAAAAGATAAAGGAGCAAGGGGATCAAGTGGATATATGGAGGCGTGTGTTTGTTCTAGTACTATGTCGGTGCTAGTTAATGGTAGTCCTACCGCTGATTTTAAGGTGAATAGGGGGTTGAGACAATGGGATCTTATATCACCTTTCCTCTTTCTTATTGTAGCCGAAGGTTTGACGGCTCTAGTGAATCAAGCGGCGTTGAATGGTTCCTTCCAAGGATACTCTCTTAATGATAGCTTGAGTTTTTCGGTTATGAAATTTGCGGATGATACAATGTTGATGGGGAAGGCAACAAGGGAGAGTCTTTGGAGTATTAAGACTATTTTGAGGAGCTTTGAACTTGTCTCAAAATTGAATGTCAACTTTCACAAAAGCAAACTTATTGGTATTAACGTAGCGGATGGGTTCAGAGCTTTGGCGTCAACTTCCTACATTGTAGAACGGAATCCATTCCGTTAAAATTTTTGGGGATTCCAGTTGCTGCTAATCCGAGGAGGGCAGCCACATGGAAACCGGTGATTGATATGGTTCGGAAAAGATTAGCCTCATTGAAGGGTCGCTTTCTCTCTCTTGGTGGCTGGGTCACTCTTATAAACTCGGTATTGAGTAGCATCCCTCTTTACTTCTTTTCCTTTTACAAAGCTCCGAAATTGGTTATTAATGCCTTGGTGAGGATCCAAAGGGACTTTTTATGGGGTATAAATGATGGCGATAGGGGTATGTATTGGATTGCTTGGGGACAAGATTTGTCGACCAAAGAAGGAGGGAGGTCTTGGTATCAAAAATCTAGAATTGTTTAACACGACTCTTTTGTCTAAATGGAAGTGGAGGATGCTATCGGATGCCAATGCTAGTTGGTGGGGTATTCTCTCACTCAAATATGGGGATTTTGCTGCTGTCTTTACTCACGGTTCGGTGGAGAAAATTAACATGGCTCGGGTGGATCAATTTGGTGGCACGATTTATTGGTTTCGGATCGTAGTATTTCTGCCCATGGCTGGTTCGGTTCGGTGGTGAGAAGAAGGCTGGGAAATGGTGGTTCTATTCACTTTTCGAAGGATCATTGGATTGGCCACTCTCCTTTATACTTGGTTTTTCCTAATCTTTATGCAGGTTGTGATCACAAATCAGCCATGGTTTCTGACATAGGATCGTGGATTGGAGATAGGTGGCTTTGGATGGAACGGTTGGATGCATATTCAGAATCTTTTATGCGCCGAGGAAGCTGGCCTTTTGCACTCAATTCTTCAAGACGTGACACCTTCAAGGGAGGGGCGAGACACTTGGTTGTGGACGTTGGATTCTTCGAAAGCCTTCTCAGTTAGCTCGTGCTACAAGTTGTTGCTCAATTCTGATGCTTTTGAAGGTAATGACAGCAAGGTAAACGTCATTTTAGAGAAATTATGGAAAACAATCACTCCGTCTAAAGTTACCATCTTCGGTTGGCGTTTGATTCGTAATTCCCTACCCACGAGGGATCTTCTCTTACGTCGCCATGTCATTCAATCCGAAAATGATGCAGTGTGCCCATTTTGCTAGCAACATCGTGAAGATACTGAACATTTGTTTTTGGAGTGTAGCTTCGCTCATGACACTTGGTCCCGTGCTAGTGAATGAATGGGGGTTCAACAGATGGAAGGGCTGAATCTTATTGGTGTAGGCATGTTGTGCAAGGGAAAGAAGGCAAAGAAATATAAATTCTTGATTTGGGTCACTACTTGTTGGTGTATTTGGTTGTCCCGCAATGCTCTTGTCTTTAGGAATGAGGAATCGAGCATCGACTCTGTTTTTACTCGCATTAAGAGTTTATCTTGGAGCTGGTTTGTCTATAGGGGTTTGTAGCTCTACTTTATCTATTTCCATGTGCATTGTGGAATAATCCTCTCATTTACCTAAAAAATATGTAATTACTCTTGTTGTTTGGGTTCGAGCACCCCTAGTGTTCCATCAATGAAATTTTGCTTATCTAAAAAAAACCTCGAACCAAAGAAAACAACGGTTAAACAAAATTATTGATACATTTTCTAGCATATTAAATACCCAAAAACACTTGGATGAGATGGTTTGGGTTTCTTCCAGCTTAACCAAGGTCATTGGTTCAAATCCAACCTTTGGAATGCAGCAGTGTTAAATCTCTTGAGAGAGATGCAGTTGCGTGATACCGGTTTAAAAAAATGAATATTATTAAATGAAATTCATACCAGTTACATTTTTTTTTTTGCTTGAGTCTACGAAGTCCATTTAGACGAAGAGAAACCCACCTAATTAATAACGAATTGCATTCATAGGAACGGAACTCTAATGAACTACACTCAATTAATTAAGGCCTCCTTCGGGGTGGTTTTCTGTTTTCTGTTTTGAAATTTTCAAAAACCAAAACCAGTTTCTGTTTTAAGTTTTAAAAATTTCAAAAACCAGAACTAAATTCAATTTTCAGTTAAAAAAATTTCAAGAATGAAAATCACTTACAAACATAAACATAAAAATAAATATTCGTCATAAGCTTATCTTAATCAAAACAATATATTAGTGTGAAAAAATTAAAATATTACAACTATATAATGTATTCAAACCCGGGAAACCAACATTCCCCCATCCCCACTAACATTGCTTAACAAAAAAAAAAGGGCTGGCTAAACGAATTTTGAGGCATAAACCGAACTCACATGTGAAGCCTTTTAATTTTAAAGCTAACAATAATCGTTGGAGGCATTCCGATGGATGAAGAAGAAGCTATCAACTAAATTGGTTTTAGGCAAAAAACCCCTTCTATGAGTATAACTTTACATTACTAAACTAATTAGATTTGTTACATGTTTACAGGTTGGGGAGAGGGGAGTTCAAATGTCAGGGGGAGAAAAGCAAAGGATTGCAATTGCAAGAGCGGTAATAAAAAAGCCACGAATTCTATTACTAGATGAAGCAACAAGTGCACTTGATTCTGAATCAGAACGCATAGTACAACAAGCTCTCGACAAAGCTGCATTGGGACGCACCACAATCATTATCGCACACCGCTTATCCACCATCCGAAACGCAGACACCATTGCCGTCGTTCAAAACGGTAACATCGCTGAAATCGGTTCCCACGACACTCTCATTCAAAACAACAATTCACTTTACACCTCTCTCCTCCATCTCCAACAAACGAACAACAACACAATGACACGTGTCAATAATAATGATGATGACGACGATGATGTCGCAATAATGTCACGTGACAATAATGCCACTAGTAGTCGTAGACACTCGCTTTCACTTTCACTAGTGACTCGTTCTACCTCTTCTAACTCAATGCCACGTGGCAATAATAATGTTGAAATCAAAGACGGGGTTGTTGTTGATAATAACAAGAAGAAGGAAAAGTTACCAGTTCCTTCGTTTCGAAGGTTGTTGGCAATGAACATGCCAGAGTGGAAACAAGGGTGTTTGGGTTGTTTCAATGCAGTGTTGTTTGGTGCGATTCAACCAGTGTATGCCTTTGCAATGGGGTCGGTTATTTCGGTTTATTTTTTGGACAACCATGATGAGATTAAGAGGCATATTAGGATCTACTCACTTTGTTTTCTTGGGTTGGCTTTGTTCTCTTTGGTTGTTAATGTTCTTCAGCATTATAGCTTTGCTTATATGGGAGAGTACTTGACTAAGAGGGTGAGAGAAAGAATGCTTTCAAAGATACTCACATTTGAAGTTGGATGGTTCGATCAGGATCAAAATTCTACGGGTGCTATTTGCTCGAGACTTGCCAAAGAAGCCAATGTCGTAAGTTTCAAATATATCCTCAACTTTTCTTTTTCTTTAACTTGCATTTTATTCCCTCCGTCCCATATTATATGACTTTTATCCAAAAAAAAATATTTCATAATACATGACTTTTTAGAATCTCAATGAAAAATTAATGTTTTTTTCCTATCATACCCTTCATTATTTAATAATATCTCTTTCATAACTCTACTAATTTATCTTCCTAATGTCATTAATGAAGGTTAATTTGGTAAACTAACTCACAATTTCTCTTTCTCATACAAAATTAACTAATTTTCTTAATATGTGTGAAATGACCCAAAACGACATATAATATGGGACGGAGGGAGTATATGTTAAGATATAAAATCAATAGTAGCAAAAAGGTTTAATGGCATTTCTTTCCCTCAACTTTTTTAATTTGGTGATTTCAGTCTCTCAATTTTCTAGTTTGACGATTTTGATCCCTATACTTTTTAATTACACTTATGATCCCTCAAAGTCGTAGATTTTTTGCACTTTTGATCCCAAAAATTTGGGATTTTTGAAAAGTGAAGGACCAAAAGTCACAATCCATGATTTACGGGGATACAAATTACAATTAAAATAACATAGCAACCAAAATCGCCAAATTGAGAAAATGGGATGCCTAAAACCTACAATTAAACCTAGAAAAACCGAATTATGTGAAATTAGAGTTGATTTATGTTTTCATTTTCTATTTTTTTGCTAATTCTTTTTTTGTAATGTATAACAATAAATTTTAACAACGTAATACACTGACTTAAACAAGTTTAAACATTCTTGTTAAATTGTAAACAAGTTTTAAGAAGGTATAAAATAAAATTAGTCTATCTATATATTGATGCGTTTTTTAATGACATAGGTTTTCTTACAACAAAATCACTTTATTGCATGCTTTCAAATATTTATACAAAAAAATAATAAAACATTTTTTCCATACTAACTTTTGAAGGAAAAAAAAGGTGATATTCAAATATTTGTTTTTTCAAACCAAAGACGACTAGGTTTGTAAGTTGTTTCATTGTATATACTTGCTTCCAATTCAACTAGAATATTTATATCACCTTTTGTCCACAATATAAAAAGTAAATCTCTACATCACACAAACCAAAGAATGCTATCGAAATCAACTATTCTCATTTCGTAGGGCTAAAAGTTTAACTTTTCCCCAAAATATCCCTTTTTCATTGAATTATGATTTGTATTACTAATTAATGACACCATATTTAATTACACCACTTAAATAGGGGTAAAATTGAGACTGATCATTTAACACATCTTAATATAGGTAAGGTCTTTGGTGGGTGACAGATTAGCTCTAGTGGTACAAACAATCTCAGCAGTGGTAATAGCATTCACAATGGGCTTAGTCATTGCATGGAGACTAGCTATAGTTATGATAGCAGTTCAACCAATCATTATTGTTTGTTTCTACACAAGAAAAGTCCTACTTAAAAACATGTCAAAAAAAGCCATCAAGGCCCAAGATGAAAGCAGCAAGATAGCTGCAGAAGCTGTTTCAAATCTTAGAACAATCACTGCTTTTTCCTCTCAAGACAGAATCCTCAAAATGCTCGAAAAAGCCCAACAAGGCCCAAGTCGCGAAAGTGTTAGACAGTCGTGGTTTGCAGGCATTGGGCTTGCTTGTTCCCAAAGCCTCAATTTTTGTACATGGGCTTTAGATTTTTGGTATGGTGGAAAACTTATCTCACAAGGGTATATAAAACCAAAGGCATTATTTGAGACTTTTATGATATTGGTTAGCACAGGGAGGGTTATTGCTGATGCTGGTAGCATGACTAATGACTTAGTTAAAGGATCTGATGCTGTTGGTTCAGTTTTTGCAATACTTGATAGGCACACAAAAATTGAACCTGATGATGAGATAGATGGTTACAAACCGGAAAAGATAGTAGGGAAGATTGAACTTCATGATGTACATTTTGCATACCCAGCTAGGCCTAATGTGATGATTTTTCAAGGGTTCTCAATTAAAATTGATGCAGGCAAATCAACAGCTTTGGTGGGACAAAGTGGTTCAGGGAAATCAACAATCATAGGTTTGATTGAGAGATTCTATGATCCACTTAAAGGGGTAGTGACTATAGATGGTAGAGACATAAAGTCTTATCACCTAAGATCATTAAGAAAGCATATTGCACTAGTGAGCCAAGAGCCAACACTTTTTGGTGGGACTATAAGGGAGAACATTGCATATGGATCATCACATGATAAGGTTAATGAAAGTGAGATTATAGAAGCAGCAAGGGCTGCTAATGCTCATGATTTCATAACAAGCTTAAAAGATGGTTATGAAACATTGTGTGGGGATAGAGGAGTGCAGCTCTCTGGGGGTCAGAAGCAAAGAATAGCAATAGCTAGAGCTATATTGAAGAATCCAGAGGTGTTGCTTTTGGATGAAGCAACAAGTGCTCTTGATAGCCAGTCTGAAAAATTGGTTCAAGATGCTCTTGAAAGGGTGATGGTTGGAAGGACTAGTGTGGTGGTGGCTCATAGGTTGAGCACTATACAAAACTGTGATATGATTGCTGTATTGGATATGGGAAGAGTTATGGAGAAAGGGACACATTCATCTTTATTGGCTAAGGGACCAGATGGTGCTTATTACTCTCTAGTAAGTCTACAGAGAAGACCAACAAACATTGTTGCCGACTCTACACATGAAATCAACTAACCAAAATAAAAACTATGGTGCCATGTTTGTTTGAGATCTTTGTTAAGACCTCTATTTTGTTTTTGAAGGGTGTTGGAGTCAAGGTATTTAATAAATGAACATACCCACCACTATTGGGAACTTGGTTAAAGCTATTTTTCTAGTTAGATTAAATATCTAATATAGTGCAAGAAAAAAATCAACTCTTCAATGGGATTATATTGAAGAACTAGCTAAATTTTAGTTTATTTGAGCCAAGAATATAATGTTACTTTTCTTTTTCATTAGTATAATTACCAAGTAATTTTATTCAAGTCATATGTTCACTTTAGCGCATCAAATGCAAAACTAAAATTAGCAATAAGATCTTGAAGACTCGAAACTTAACAACATTCTTTTTATTAGTTATTATCTCAGTAATTTTGGATGCAACCAAACACAAAGAGAGGAGTTGTTCCTATAAACTAAGAACATTAACAAAGATGGCAACCCTCCAACCATGAGAGAGACCTTATGAATATTACAGCTAAATTATATTAACAAAGGTATCACCATTTTATCCATTACTAATGTTAATTATCCGTTGAAAAAAGATATGCATCAATGGTAAAGTTGGTGATGACAAAATCCATGGAAATGAAAAGAATAAAGGATATGTTATTACTGCCTTGTTTTCCTTTTTCTTAATGGAAGGATGTGTTGAGATCATTTTTCCTCTGGTTTTGGTTTTGAATTGTGCATCACACTAATAACATTACTATAGCACCTTGACTCGTGTATTGCACGGGATAAAAGCTCTAGTAAATACAGAATTGTGGAAGTAGGAAAATTTATTGGCTTAATTTTAATATGAAAAAACATTCTTTAAATATAAAAAAAAAGATAATTGCAAGTTTAAAAGCTAAATTAAAGTGTATAGACATAATCCGTAAAATTGTTCCATACACATAATTTATAGTCATAATTATAAGTAGAAAGTTAAAAGACATAATGTGCATCATCCAAAGATAGCAAAACATAATTTCAACAGCACCCTTCACCTAATTATCTAAGTTAATGAAAATAGGGTGATTAGTGTTTCCTTGATGTGCATGTTGGCGAGGAAATTCCACCTGAAGGGGTAGTGATTGGTTACGCATCACACGACGACGACGATCAGAAATATCTCCCCAAAGTAGCAGGGATTTTGAAGGGACCTTGGGAGACATATCTAATCTCAAAAAGTGTTGAACCTCAACATGTGGCTATTGAGGAACAAACTTTTCATATTTGAAAAGTTAAAACACCCCATAACACACTGCTTAGCGTCTCACTTTACATATTCTGGCACAAAATTAATTTTTGGTTTGACCAAACCAATTATTGAGAAATGAAGTCCGTGTATTTGTACATTTCTTTTTTTAATCATAAGGCACCCCAAACACACTGTTTAGCATCACACTTTACATAATTTGTTACAAAATTAATTTTTTTTTAATAAAATTGGTGATGGAGGAACAAACTTCGGCTATTTGAACAATTAAAATTTTTACTAGACAGTAAGGTACCCCTAAAATATAAAAATATGAATTATAGAGGAGCAATCTTCGCCTATTTGAACAATTAAAATTTACTAAACCGTAAAGTATCCCTAAAATATAAAAATATGAAGGAAAAAAAAGGAAAGAAAAAGGGGAAAAAGGAGGAATGCAGGGAGTTTTAGGGAAGGAAACAAAACCAAAAAAAAGGAGGGGGAGGGATGTTGGACTATATGATAACCTTAAAGTCGTGGTGAATAAGGTTATATGCTAAAATTGAAATCTTTTTGATTTTCGAAAAGTTAACGATGCAAGTTTAAATCGAATGCGGAAAAGAGGATTTAAACTATATGCAATACCTAAGCAAGCTATAACAATGGTAGAAACAATTACAGTGATATTGAAGGTCACGCGAAGTAATATCAAATGCAATGATAATTAACAAGTATACAGTAAAAGCAAAGTAAAGATAAGGGAAAGAAGTACACCGTGATTTTTACGAGGTTCGGGATAAAAGCCCTACGTCCTCGGCCTTCGGCTTTGCAACCTTCGGACTTGATAATAACCACTATATGAGAAGAACTTCTTCAACGTCTTACAAGCAAGTAACTTCCCTATAGCTACCACACCAATCTCAATTTTCCCAAATTGAGAACCCAAGCTCCCCGCTAAGGATTTCGCTACAATTCAATCTCCCCGATTGAATTACCCAAGAAAACTAATTCTCAGGATTTCACAACAACCAAGTATAGATGATTACAAATGAAAACTAGGATCCAATCACTCAAGCAATATAACAATGATGTAGTTGAGAGAGATAAGAGATTTGGATTCAACGATAAAGAACGTGAAGAATGAATATGACTGTGAGAGTTCTAGTTCTTTTCTTTTTTTGATTTGTCGGTTATTCTCTCCCTTTTTCTTTTTCGTGAAAACCCTAAGTCCTATTTATATGGATTGTGAAAATATGACCGTTGAAGGAATTTTTAACACTATTTTGATAAGTAAGAAATCGATTGATTGCTTAAAAGAAGTAGGAGAGAAATCGATTTCTTGCTTAATGAAATAAGAGATAAATCGATTGCTAGCTTTAATGAAATAAGGGAGGAATCGATTGCTAGCTTCAAAAACAAGTTGTGCTTCCAAAAAACAGTTTGAAAATCGATTTCTAGCTTTGAGCACCAAAAGCAGGGGCTCCTGTCGAACCAAATGCTGGCTGACTTGATGCGCCAAAAGGTGTTGTTGAGGAACCAAATATACGGCTTCCAAATGCTGGTTGTGATGGTTGGGTGGCACTTCCAAATGGATTTGTTTGAGTAGGAGTAGTGCCAAAACGTCCAGAAGCAGGCTTCTGACCAAAACCTGATGATCCTAGGAAGGAATAGAGTTGATTCTCAAATTGAATTAGAAAACCGCAATATAAAATTATGATAACAAAAAAAGGAAGAAAAGTAAGCAAAAAAATGCTAATGGTTACCATCATTAGAATAGATATAAATAATGCAAGGATGTCATAAACTAGTCCTTAAGTTATGTAAAATGAAATCAGGTTTTGGTAAAACTAATCCTGAATGCCTATCCACTGCTTCCATTCCGTAAGTCAGAATACCACCAGTAAAATACACGCAGACACACACAGACACATGATACAATGTGAAATGAAATCAGAAAGTGAATAATAGTAAATTAAGAGTATGCAAAGTGTGTCGGTTGTTTTGTAAATCCACTATAAAAACAAAACCTTCCTCAAAACATTAGCTAAGCACTAGAAAGAATCCCAGACAACTGCTTTATCCCAAAAGAGAGGTAACAGGGAGTATTTATATTTATATATAAAATTGGTATTTCGTTGCATTAAAATTCTTTGCTTTTCACACATTACGTAATAGTACCAATAAACTGGTTTCAAAATCTTCAATAAAGACAGTCTGCTGAGAGCAAAAGGATTCGTTAGTCACGCCCTACCTCCAAATGATGTGGATGAACTACCAAAAGCAGGAGTTGAAGATGACCCAAATGCTGGCATTGAACTACCGAACGCAGGTGAAGATGAAGCACCAAATGGATAAGGCATTTGTGCTGCACCAAATACACCGGTGGAAGTACCCCCAAATATGGAAGAACCAGTTTGCGAACCAAATGGAGTTGTACTACCAAATGGTTTGCGAACCAAAGGATACTAGCTAAGAATTGATCTAAGTTCAGCAGTCACACACTCACACAAATGAGCAGTAATAATTTTGATTGTTGTAAACAATGGTGTGTGTGTGTGTGTGTGTGTGTGTGTGTGATGCCACAACATCCATTGCTATAGCATCAAATGTGTTGTAAAAATCTGAAAATTTGGGCCCAATAAGATCATTTTTGAAAAACTGTTTGATTTAAGGAAGCAACTAATTTTGTTTTTGTATTCTCTTTGTGTATTGTTTGTTTGTCTTTGTCAAGTGTCATTGTTTGAGGACAAGCAATGGTTTAAATTTGGGGATGTGATACTATATAGAGTTATTTATATGTTCTAGCTTTTTTTACCAATATGGCTACGACATATGGCAGAGGTCCCTTTATGGATTTATCAGATGCGTTTACCACATCACAAGTTTTTGCTACTAGGGAAATTGTTACTCATTGGGCTAGAAATATCGGGAAAGCCAACGGGGTAATTGTCATTATTATTCGATCCGAGTCGAGCGAGAATGGTAAAGGGAAGAAAAATAAGATTGTTTTTGGTTGTGAAAGGCATGGGAGATATAGTGGAGTAGATGTTGGGTGTTCTAGTAGACACAAGACCTCAAAAAGGTGTGGTTGTCCATTTAGATTGAAAGTTAAACCACTCGATCGTCCTAGTCTTGATTGGAAGGTCAAAGTTATGTGTGGAACTCACAACCATGAGCCTCTTAAGACTATCCTTGGAGCAACAATATTTGGTAAGTTCAACAAGGAGGAGAGATTAGCTGTTGAGGAGCATATGTGGTTGGGAGTGAAAGCAGCAAAAAGTCTAGAGTCAATAAAGAGGAGATTTACCAACAATTTGAGTAACATTTCACAGCTGTATAGAACCCGCAATAGTCTCCGGAAGGGAAAGAGAGGAAGTAGGACTGAGATGCAGGAGCTTATGACACTGATTCAGTCTCATCATTATATTTGTTGGACCAGACGGCTTGAAGGAACTGATATTGTTGAGGAGATAATGTGGTCACACCCTGATAGTATCAAGTTATTGAGGATGTTTCCTAATGTCTTGATTATGGAGTGCACCTTCAAGACCAACAAATATGCATTGCCTCTACTTGAGATTGTTGGTGTCACTTCTACTGAGTTGACATTTTCTGTTCCATTTGCTTACTTGTCTCACGAGAGATATGATGACTACACATGGGTTCTGCAGAGCCTAAAAGATTTGATGGTATTAGATATCCCAATTCCTCAGGTTATCCTCACTGACTGTGAGGAGGGATTGATGAATGCTATCAAGGTTGTGTTTCCCGAAGCAGTTAATTTGCTTTGTCGGTATCACATTAACAACAATGTGAATGCTAAAATTAAGAAGGCTGTCAAGGGAGATAGAGTGAAGTCAGTGATGAGTCTTTGGCATGCAATAGTTGACTCTGTATTTGAGGATGAATTTTATGAGAATTTGCATGATTTTCAACAATAGAGGAGGTTTGGAGGCAATGGGCTGAGATGTCTCTTGAGGAGAGATGTGTCTGGAAGAGAGGTCTTGATGATTATGTCTTCAAAAGCACTACAACCATGGTTCCACCTAAGCACAAAGTCAAGACTAGGGGTGCACCAAAGAAGAAGAAGAAAGAGTATGATGTGAAGAGAGATCCTTCTTATTGGGAGCACGTGGATGCGTCTTTGAGCTCAGATAAGAAACCCACTCAGAATTCATCACAGAGACTTCCCCAGCGGTCCTCACAGCAAGTCTCCCAATTACCATCACAGAGGTAAGCAGCTGAGCGAGCACAACATGACATCCATTTGGTAAGTCACTTTCCAGAGCATATGCATAAGTACATTGATGACATTATCAATGTGATTGGGGATGCAAACTGTGGCTTCAGATGCATTTCTGCCTCACTTGATTACTCAGAGCATAGCTGGCAAATAGTTCGCAATGATTTGATTGAGGAGATGGACTCAAATTGGTTTCAATACTTAGCGGTGATGGGTAACAACATTCAGATAGTTAGAGAATCATTAGTTGCTCTCCCACAAGACTTTAAACCTCATGAGAAGTGGATGTCGATGCCTGACATGAGACATGTTATAGCGATTAGATATCAAATAGCCCTTGTTATGTTGTCACTTCATGGCGGCGGGTCATGGACATTCTTCCCTTTGAGAGGAGCCTATGTTCCTAATCAGAGCCGCTTGTTCTGTGTTGGGTTTGTCCATGGGAATCATTGGGTTCGGATTATGTTGAACGCTACTAGTCCAGTACCTCCTATTCATCCTACTTGGGGTGCATATGCTTCAGCTGAAGCTAGATCGTGGTTATATCCGTACCTTGGACGTGTACAGTTATGGTGTTCTTTTGTCCCAGATCATGTTGCACAGACCCTCCCAGCTGATGTTGATTACATTTCCATTAAATGATTGTATTATATTATATTATATTTTATTCCACGATTTTATATTATATTAAATTTTATTCCACGAATTTTTTATTTGACGGTCTAGATTTTGCCGACACTATTTAACGGTCTAGATTTTGCTGACACTTTAAACGGTCTAGATTTTGCCGACCACTTTTCATCCAACGGTGGAAATTCACTTTAGGGTTTCAGATTTTCCCTATAAATAGACCCATTGGGTTTCACTTCTTTCATACGCACAACACAAAATGATGATGGCTATGGCCAACGAAGAGGCTTCCCTCACTGTCATTTTTACCAATCAGGGCCTCATTGATCATCAGGGCATCATCATCAACGAAGATGATGATGTCTGTTTCGAGGGGCGAGACACGTTCTAGTGTAGGTTAAAACACAGCATAACATTCGCTGCCCTGAAAGAGAGACTACTGCGTATAAGGTGCAACCGGAGGGCGACGAGCATGAAATAACTAGTATAATTTATCGGAAACCAGTTTGGGTTAATGGACGTGTGCACTGGTCTGCAATGGATATCAACAACGACAATGGCGTCCAAGCCATGATGGCCATTCATGTTATCTTTAAATGGAAGGGTTATCTGCATTTATACGTCGAAACCAGAAGGACCGTCGCTGAGATCCTTCGTCGTTTCACTTCACCATCTCAGTAGTTTCTATTATGTTTTCGTTTTGTTTGTGGTTGCAATCTGTTATTTTAAATCAATGTAGAAGGCGTTTTTAATTAATCAAATAAATGTTTCATTTTTTATTTTTACACTCCGAAAACACCATATTATATGATAAATTCGGAAGGCAATTTTAAGGGATTTCCGGAAATACATCAAATTGGGATAAATTCGGAAGGCAGTATTGAGGGATTTTCGGAAATACCTCAAATCTAGACAAATTCGGAAGTAAGTTTTTTTGATTTTCCAGAAATATCGCATTTTACGGTATTTCCGAAATGTAAAATGTGTTCCGGAAATACCGTAAAATGCTATATTTCCAGAAAATCAAAAAAACATCATTCCAGATTTATCTAGATTTGAGGTACTTCCGAAAATTTTGTAAATTTAAGAGATAGTTTCGTTCGTTTGGTCATTTTAGGGGGGGGGGGGAGGTAGCTGGTATAAGAGGGGGGTAAAAAAAAACAGCCATGAAATTATACTGATGAGATGTAATAGTTTCATGTCATAACTCAAAAGAAATATTAATTTTTAAGAACCAAATCTCTATCTCTAATACGGCTTGTCATTTGGCGCCAAGTCTTTTTTTCTTTCTTTTTTTTCTTCCTTTTTTTGTTTCCGTTTTCTTTTTTGTTTTATGCTTCATTTTTTTTGTTTATTTCCTTCTTTTATATTACTTTACCCTTTTTTTATCTTCTTTATTTTTTTTTCAGTTTTTTTTACTTTTTTGTTTTTTGCTTCCGCTTTTTTCTATTAGATGTTCAAATACGCGAAGTTCGTTCCTTAATAACCTTATTGATGAAAAACAAAATAAATTTGTGACAAAATACATAAAGTGTAATGGAAGCATTGTGTTTTGGGGTATTTTAGGATCCAGTAAAAATTTTACATGTCCAAATTGGTGTTTTCTTATTTGTTTTGATAATTTCGCACCAACGAGTATTAGAAACATACTTAAATTGGTGTTTAGTTTTAAATCAAACTCGACCTGAAACCTACGTACGTGTTTCACTTTCTAATTGTGTTGTCTTATTTTCTCTTAAATTATGAGTTAAGTTTTTATAAATTTTCAGACTTTTTCTTCTTTTTTTTGACCAAAAGACTTTTTCTTCTTATTATCTATAGATGTTGAATTCCAATGTCCGTGTTAAAGTATATTTTTAATTTTATAATAATGTTATTTAATTTATTTTATAATTTAACTTTTTTCGTGGGAATTTCAATCTTATTTACGATAGAATTAGAACTCGCCAAAATTTTCTTTCAACTTTGTATAGCGTATAGATGCTTTTGTTTTAATGGTGGTTTTTATTCAACCATGCATGTTCTCCGGACTTAATTATAAGCAAAATTAACTACCTTTACATATATTAAGAATTAAGAATAATAGTTTTATGCATTTAATTTTTTTGGATTCATGAAAAAAATAAATAGATTTGCTAAACTATCCCTAATTAATAGTCACCTTCTCGCAACAATAATGAGTTAATTTAATGTATTTACATCCATGAATACTAGCTCACCCCGTGCATCGCACGGGAAATGAGGCTAGTACATTTTAAAAACTTGTAAAAAATAGTTATAGTTATAGCGACAACATGCAATGGTATCCGATCAAGACATAAAAAAATATTCATTTATAAAATAAAAATATAAAGACAAAGTACAAAATATAATTATACCAACAACTTGTAATATTTTTCTGTAGATCCCATGCTTTCAGAACTGTTGACTGCCCCCAGAAACCAACACGTGTCTTTCCAGCATGCGTTGTCCTCACTTGCATGTTTTCTAGGAAACTTCCTAGAAGGTCACCCATCCCACTACTACTCCAAGTCAAGCACGCTTAACTATGAAGTTCTTATGGAAAGGGCTCCCGAAATGAAGATGCATCTTGTTGGTATAGGTAGTCCAAATCAATTCTTTTAAGTCTTCCTTCAACTGTACAGTCACATGCCTGCACAACCTCGGAATCCCTCTCATTCTAGTGCGTATTCGGTTCATTCATGTGTCCCTTTGCCTAGAAGCTGCCAGGAGCCGCTCTTTGCCGAGCCAACTTTTGGGCACCAACGATCACTCCACACCCTCATCAGCCATAGATGTCACACCAGTGACCTTGGTGTTATTAATGGATATATCATTTCAATTGATCAGCATCGTCATAGAAGTTGAATTTATCTCCTTAAGTTGATAAGGAATTTCAAAGAAGATACTTGAGAATTTTGTTTTC
Organism: Astragalus membranaceus; assembly: GCA_039519185.1. NCBI lineage: Eukaryota > Viridiplantae > Streptophyta > Magnoliopsida > Fabales > Fabaceae > Astragalus > Astragalus membranaceus. The sequence continues at coordinate 6,348,901 of CM076852.1, forward strand.
GGTCCTTAATCCTTATAAAAAATTTCATTCACTTTTAGTCCCTATATTTTTCTCTATCAATGTTTTTAATCCTCATGACTTTTAATAGTACTTTTTCAAATTTTGTATAGCGCTTCTAAGCGCTATTAAAAATCATGAAGAACTAAAGGCATTGGCAGAGGAAAATGTGAGAACTAAAAGCTAGTAAAAATTTTTACAGGGATTAAAACCAAAATTCTCAAATTTTATGAAGACGAAAGACATATTTAACCCTTATTGTTACATTGCAATGAGCCTGAATTTGCTTCATGTTGTATTGCTTGGTCTGAATTCAAAAAAATCTTCCATTCTAGCGAGGATGGATGGATTGAGGCACGTATTTCATAGAAATAGAAGAAAAAAAAGTTTGGGAACACAATATACTGAATATTCTGTTATATATTATATAAATATATTTCACAATATTGATAGGCTTTTTTTCTTGACTTGGTTCTAAGACCTTTCTATATTAGATCTAAGATACATCTTGTTTCTCAACAGAAGATATATTTACTTCATCTTGCAGTCTAATCTTAACTTTTAAATCCTGATTATCCAAAAAATGTTATATATAGGAAATCAATTGTGTGTCATTTTCTAATGACAATAACTTGACTGAAAACATGTGTTATCCATATAATCTAAAGTTCTTGAATTGCTTGTGTCAGCAGCCTTGGGCATCCTCCATTAACAATGGCAATGGTGTAGATTTTCCTTCTTCTTCTCCTTTGTGCAACCCCTGCCATTATTAATAGGAATCACGACCTCAAAATGCTAAATTTCAAAAATTTCAAGGAAACCATACTATTTTTTGTCTAAAAACTTAAGACCTCACATACTCGCATGAGTTAAATTTTCACAGTTATACCAACCTCGTGTTGAGAGAGTTAGTAACGCAACTCTCTCCTAAGAAAAGAGTCGAGTTTTATTCAGTGTTTTAAAATGTAAATCAATTGAACAGTTTAATCAGTTAAACCATAACCTGATACTATCTCTGGTTGAGTTATTTGAGCGGGTTGATAGGGATTTCATCCGAGTTCGAGGGGGTTAAAGCGAATAAACTATGACCTGAAGGTCTCACTAGTTCAATATCTAGCTCGGTTTTCAAAACGTTGGTTTTAGTCTTAGAATATTTCAATTAAGAGACAACCCAAGTTAAAAAAATAGGATAATCCGTTTTCCACTCGACAATTGGTCCTATAGTGGATCCAAAAGGCCTAAGTTGTGGGAGTATTCTAGGTCACCTATAAAAGTCAAATACCCTAATTACAGCGTGTTTAGAAGAAGAAAAAACCCCATCCTTTATTTTCTTTTCTCTTTTTCATTCATTCTTTTGTCATTCCCACATGTTTTTGAGGCAGTGTGGGAAGAATAAATTATTTATGTGTCGGTATCAATGACGTGTTCGGTGTCTAAGTCTGTGTCAGTGTTTCATAATGGATATCTCACCAAAAAGCACTTACATGATTGGGGTGCAACATTGTTGGGGGGATATTATGCATATCCGCAAGGCCTCTGCTAGATGATTTGATTTCAATTTGTGTAGAAAAAAGTGCTGAAACAGGTCTATGATCAGAGAACTTGCTTTCACTCCTAATATAGTGAAGTTGCTCTACTCCTTTACCAAACCATAGAATTCTATCACACCTGCTCCAGTTTCAACTAATCACAATCTTTCATGCAACTTTCAAAAGAAAAAAAGTTGTACCAAACAGCATATTGTAGGTGTACATTCAACTTAGCCTCTGAAATTAATAATATTATAAAACCATTCTTGAAATTGAAAATTCTCTATTCAATAGTCTTTTTAGTTCAGTCAATTTAGTCTTCGAACTTGTTCGACTCAGACTATGATCGACAATTTTCAATTTCAGACACCATTTTGGAATTTCATAAAGTTCAAGGGCTAAATTGCTATTTTACAATTTAAGATACCAAATTAGTGATTCATCTTTTTCATATATCACCATGCAATCATGATTTTGTATTTTATTCTTACTATTTATACAAGAAATTTTTGTTCTCCAATAATTAAATAAGCACATTTTCACTTTGTTTTCAATTCTTGTTAATATAAAAAAGGCTTAACTGCAGTTTTGGTCACCTTATTTTGTCAAATTCGTAATTTTAGTCACCCCATTTTTATTTTCGCAATTTTGGTTTAAAATTTTATCAAATCCGCAATTTTAGTCTCCCCATTAATTCTCCATCCTATTTTTCACGAAAATGATGACGTGCCAGTAAGGTGGTGACCGGTGACGTGCTAGTCGCATGGCGTGCATGAGTATTCCAAAAAGTTTAAATATGGGGTTTAGACCTAAGAGAAAAGGGTCAAAATGAGGACATTTACCACTAAACAAAATAGATGAATTGTTGTAACAAAACAAAAATAGATGAATTGTTATAAATTGTAAAAAAATCAACACCCAATGGTTATGTAAGCACGACAGGCAACTGCCACATCACCATCTTACCCCACCACGTCAGCATTTCCGTAAAAAAAATTGGATGAAAATTTAACGTGGGGGCTAAATTTGTGGATTTGATAAAATTGGGGGACCAAAATTGTAAAAGTAAAAATAAGGAGACTAAAATTGCGGATTTGATAAAATAAGGGACCGAAACTGCAATTAAGCCTATAAAAAAATACATTTGATTCCTATAAAATATCTCTAAAATGTAAAATTATAACAATTGATTGAAAAGCTAAACATTAAAATTATGATGCATACATAGATACATAAAAAACTAACCATTCAAATTCATGACCTAAAACAAAAAAAAGAAAGAAATATGTATAAGCAAGTGATTACTATACCATGCTGGTGTTCTTTGCTTTTCTCCTGATCTACTTGGAAGGCCACCACCACAATATATATTGCTAGTGAAAGATGAGTATTTATATGTTGGTGCAAATTCTATGTTACCTTCTTTCCAACCCTCAAAAACTCCACCTTCTTGTAACTCTTTTTGAAGTTGGTCAAACTCTTGCAAAGCCTTCCAATCTTGCTTTCTTATTATATGTCTTGCTAAGTGGTCCTTCAAGTATAGTCTATAGTTGAGATCTCCAAACCAGAATATACGACTGTTACATAGTTAAGATTAGAAACAAAAGAAGAAAGGGACAAACTACAAAGAGTGTGTTTGGTTGAGAACATTGATTTTGAATGAAATTGAGTTTGTAAAATTGATTTTGGTTATATTTGATGTTTTATGATTTAGGTTATAGAAGCGCTTCAAAGCTCAATTTATTTTCATTTTTCTGTGTTTTTATTGAGTCGATTCAATTCCAGTTATCCTTTCAACTTCAGTCGTGAGAACGAGAAGAACAATGACTTCTATTTTTGAGATGCGATGACAATTTTCAAGTACTAGTCCATCGTAGACTATCAATAAAAGTGGTTCACTCTAGAACTTGTGGTTTATTTTGGCATATTTACTTTGATAGTAACTTTTGATGCAAAACTTGGTGTGAATTTTTAAGATCAATGTAAAAACTACTTTCTATCACTTCAAGTCAAATTGAGATTTAATCACATTAATTTCGAGTTATGATAACTTAATACAAGTGTTTTACTTCAATCAGATTCGAAAAAGATAGTCGTAAAATCAAACACACACAAAATAGAATTCAGATTAGGTGCAGTTGAATGCAGTCATGCAGTCGGCGAGTTAGAGTGTCCGATCAAGATCACACGGTTCATATTTTAACAACAGTTTTTTATTTTTGCTTAATATTAAATTCTAATTTAAAATCTGGACCATCCAATCTTAATCGAACATCTCCGAGTTGTCGATTGTCGACCATATGGGTTTTCTGACTGCATGCAAACCCAATCCCACAAAATATAAAACAAAATTAAAATAGTGATATATAGTAAAGAGAGACTTACTCATGGCCTAAGATGGTTAGAGGATGATGACATTGATGATGTTTTGTGGTCCTAGGAAAAGAAGTTCTCCTAAAAATCTCAGCCACTTGATGATTCCTTCTACCTTCATCACCCTTCTTCTCTCCTGAAGCTAAATGAGCTACAACAAAACAAAAACTTGTCCCTTCAATCAACATACTAACAGCCACAGAACCTTTGTTACCTAAATATCCCATAACACCACATGCCACAGAACAAACTTTAACATTCGAAACACAATATTTCTCCAAAACTTCTTCTTTAAACCACACACTTATGAACACTCCAACCATCTTCTTAAAAGCCACTAATTTGTACTTTTTGTTGTTGCCTTCAATGTTTTGATTTTCCATGTTAGTTGATTGTGATGAATTTATCATAGGTGTTAGCCATGGACAACCATATTTGTTGTTTAGTGTTTTTTCTATTAGTTGATTCCAGCTTGTTGATACTGATGGATCCTCTGCTCCTATCACCGTTGATGTCTTTAAAGGTACAATCTCTTGAAACCTGAAGATTGAAATGAAAAAATCAGCCTTTTATTATCACTTTAATAATTTAATAATTGAAATTTCTTATAGACTTTAGAAGATTTTTTTGAACCCAAACCATAATGCAATGACTTTATGATTTTATATTCACTTGTATTGTTTTTATTTAACACATTTATAAACCAATGTATAATTTCATATATAATTTCTAATATTTTTTTTATATGTTTAAATTTAGTAGACCGACTCCAGTACTATCACGGTCTAGCGCAAGTGGTTGGTGTGCAAGGTGTGTAAGTTTCTAAACCCTGAGATACCGAGTTCTATTCCTACTAATAATAAAAAGTAGGCTGACTTGAGTACTAATCAGACGACCAGAAGGTTTTAAAAAATTGTCCACGACCAAGACCGTGACATCATGGTTTTTTGATGTCTCTGCGACTACAAAGTAACTGCAATTTAGACCGTATTCAACTGTAATTTTTCACAATATCAAGAATTGCAACACGACCCTCGCCATGACCTAATTTAAAAATTTGTACATACATACCCAAGAACATATATATCAGCAGAATTCTTGAGATTCAACCACTCATCCAAATCAACAGCTAAGCTTCCTACAGGAGATCTTCCAGCAACATTCCAAGTACCAACAAATATCCTGAAATGTGCACAGCCACTAACTCATGTCACACAAACATCATAGGCTAATTCAAAACATTACTTTTTTTTACATTTTACATAAATAGTAATTAATTTACTTACCTTAGCTGGTTAGTTGAAATGCATGGATCAATTTCCAGTGACTGAAGGGAAAGATTTTCCCCATAGCCACCATCACTCTCATCTTCTCCTACATCTACAATACAAAGTAGAACCCAGAAATTAAATCATATCTTTGAAAAACAGAATAAAACATTAACATGTAAATAAATGAACATTAATAATTAATAATATAAGAATAAACCTTGTATTTCATACAAACTCTTTGATGGCTTATTTTCCTTTTGCTTAGAAGTAAACCAATTGCTTAACCTCTTATATCTTGATTTCTGATTCTCCAACTCCATGAAAGCCACACAAACAAATTAAAACCAATAAAAAGAAATAAAAGGTAATAATAATTACATCTAAAAATTCTTTACATATAATGAATTATGGTGACTATGGTAAAGGTATCATTGTGTTAATCGCCCTATAACAACAAAAGGAAGTGACAAAACAATGTAGCTTTATATAAGATAAGATGAGGTTAGTTGTTTTTGAGCGTTGAACACAAGAGAGGGAAATAAGGGACTCATATTTTAAGTCAAAAGAACAAGTTGGTAGTAATATGGAACTTCATTGTCACTTTGAGGGTGAAGTTAAAGGGTGCATTAAATGAATATGTCTAAAGACAAGAATAAAATTGATATAAGCCTCACATGGTTCTATCGTTTGTTTGATTATTTGAGTTTGTTAGGTGGTGCTGGTCACGTATGTCTCATGAATATCTACATCATCAATATGTATAATTGTTGTTTTCATTATTATTATGATTATAATTATTAGTATATTATTAGTATTGTATGTTATATAAAAGTCAAATATTTTTGTATACTGTAATGTTCCACCTTTTGGACCACTATTCATGGAATGAAGACTATTATAAATATTAATGTGATTAAATATATATAGTCTCTTGCTTTTACCTTGTTAGATCATATGATTGAAGGCTACCTGTCCATATTGTTTCAGGTATGTATCACTTTATAGACTTTGATTGCATTTAATTGCATTTTTGTTTAATTCTTAAACAAAAATGTGGAATAAGTCTTCAACAATAAAGTAATTTGAGTGTGACTAAAACTCTTTTGAGAGGGGAGAACCACACGGACCGACAAAGCTATGAATACACGTGTTCAGCCAGATTCCCCGACGTAGGTTGGTCACCGGCAAAGCCGATGAATCTGCACACCAATAACACGGTAACAAAAAAAGTAATTTGAAAAATTGAACTTCAAGACCTTCAGCCATGACTCTTTAGCTACGAAGGGTTGCAACTGACCCACTTGCTGACTTGAGGGTCGGAGTGTCATTGCAGGTACCACCCCACCTCGGGTCGGAGCTCAAACTCGGATTGACCAAGAACACCGCTACCAACTATCTCGGATTGGATCTGGTATCCAAGGTCGGATACAAGGCAAGAGATAAGGTACAGAACATGAGCCATCCTTCGATGATTGAGGAGGCGAACTATTTTCTTGGCACAGCTAATGTATTAAATGGATTTATTTGGTCTTAGTTTAGGGTAAATATATCTAATTTTTTGCTTATACTTTGTTACAAATAATGTATTAGTTGTCGTACTTTAAGTCTGCCATGTTCTTTATCAAATAAAAAGTTTGAACACTACTAAAAGTTTACTTTCAAGAAAATCAGGGGGCAAGAGCACTCTCATCCCCCACCTACCTCCATGGTTACAACTCCGATTAAGTCAATTTTTTTTGGGTATTAAGAGGGGGCGATGCCCAAAGGAAACTCTAGCAAGGAAATTAGGCGGAGTATGTAGGCTAAAATAAGGTTTCTAGATGGGGTAAATGTAGAAGATGAAAACCTAATACTTGAATACTACCCCCAATTGGCTAACCAATCTTCATCTCAGAGCATTTTGAGGTTTACAATATTCATCTTGCGCACCATTATGTGATTCTTCATCATTGATCTTAAACTGACATCGGTGTGACCGATTGCTTCTAGATGATGAAGAATCACTACCGGATCCATCATCTTCAAATCTTCTTCGTTGTGCTTCCAATAGGGCTTGTTGGGCGTTGACAGTATCCTGTAGTTGTCGAATCTGTCGCCTCATTTCTTCCATCTCAATTTCATGCAAAGATCTTTCTTTTTGTCTTCTAGGTGGCATTTTGACAATGGTGGTTGATGATATTTCCGGTGAAGATCGTGGAGGTTTCGTAGGCGGTGTTAGTTTCGTGAACAAATGGCCGCAAAGTGAAGTTTCGGGAAGACAACTCTTTGCTCACTTGAAAACTCATTTTCCGTTGATTTCTTCGCTCAAACTCAACTACGGGATATCGTAACCTGCTCTGATGCCAAATTTGGCTTAGGGTCAAGAGGAAGAGTACAGATAGAGAGAACTCTCTAATTGCTCAAAAAAAGTTACTATTGTTTGATTTCAAATGTTTGGCGATGAGCCCTATTAATACTACGTACTCTTGTAGGATTTTATATTACAAATAGAATGGTCTAAAAGCATTGATTATAAAAGAAAAATCTAGAAACATAGATACTCTACTTCATATGGCTACAAAAGTCTAGAGATCTTAAGATTCCTCTAGTTATTTATCTTCATCTATTAATGTTTCTAGAAGATTCCGTAATATTCTCAATTTCTTTAAAGTTCCATATTATTCTTCATCATAATATTTGAAAATTCAAGTAAAAGATATTTGAAATGCAATTATATTTAATTGTCATATTGATAGATTTTCCATATAGTTTGTAAAATTTGTTAAATGGATGAGTTCCACACTATCTTTATTTTATTTTTTTCAAAGAAACAAATACAGTTGTAATGCTTAGTAAGCAGAAAATGAAATGTGTATGAATGATAAACTTTATACAGAACTAGTATTTTACCCGTGCATACGTACGGGTGATACTGTATTTGTTATAATTTTCTATGAAATTATAAATATGTCGAAAATTGCAAAATGTAATAAAAGAAAAAGGAAAAACTTGATAAAAGGCTATATTTTCAAATTTATTAAAATAGTTGTGTTGGAAAAAGTTTAAAAAAAAAGTCGGTATCTTTTTATAATATTAATAATGGAGTAAAAATGAAGAAAAATGAAAATGAGATTTAAGGTAAAATATGCATCCCCCGTTGGCGCTTCCGTTGGCACTCCCGTTGGCGCTCCCGTTGCCTCTCTCATTGTCATTCCCGTTGTCGCTCCTGTTGTCGCTCTTGTTGCCGATCCCATTGCCAGTCTCTCGTAGCTGCTCCCGTTGCCACATGTTTACTGGTTTTTTTCTATATGATTTAGGCTTAAATATGTTTTAGGCCCCTGCAAATATAGCGTGTTTTGGTTTAGCCCCCTGCAAAATTTTTGTTTTTAAAAAAACTACTTGCAAAATACAGTTTTTGATTTAGACCCTTCTGTTAACCCGACGTTACAAAAAACACTGAGTTGACTAACAGAAGTCTGAGTTGTCATTTATTTGTTTTTTTCTAAATTATTTTTAATGCTGATCGGAGTGCCACGTAATTACTTTTTATTTTAATTGATTTTTATTCTTCTTCTTCTTCCAACAACAACAACCCAAAAACCCATTTTGCTCTTCTTCTTCCAACAACAACAACAACAATCAACCTAGAAACCCAACCCATTCTTCTCTTCTCTGAAACCTGACCAGAAATTGAAATAGGGAGAGAAATTGAAACCCAACACATTCTGCTTTTCCATTTTTGAAACTCGTTCTATTCTTCTTCCTCTTCCAGCAACAACAACCCAGAAACCCATTTTGCTTTTCTTCGTCCAACAACAACAATCAACCCAGAAACCCAACCCATTCTTCTCTTCTCTGAAACCTAACCAGAAATTCAAAGAGGGAGAGAAATTGAAACCCAACGCAGTCTGCTCTTCCATTTTTTAAACCCATTTTATTCTTCTTCTTCTTCTTCCAACAACAACAACCCATAAACCCATTTTTCTCTTCTTCTTCCAACAACAACAACAACTACGCCCAGAAATCAAAATGGGATTTTGGTTGTTGAAATGGGCTTTTTGATGATTAAGATTCAGATCTGAACTTTTTGATGATGAAAATTGATTGCAGTTTTCTTAATTTCGTTTTGCATGCAGGTGCTTAAACCAAAACACGCAATATTTGCAGGGGCCTAAAACATATTTAAGCCATAATTTTATCCAAGTCACTATTTTATAATAAAAGAAAATAATTTGAAAAAGCCAAATGGCAGTTCCGTTTGACAACTCAGCAAACCACTAACGGAGAGTTAATAGAAGGGCTAATAGCAAAAAAATGTTTGAAAAAGCCAAATTGCAGGGAGTTTTTTCTAAAAAAAATGTTTGCAGGGACTTAAACCAAAACACGCTATATTTGCAGGGGCCTAAAACATATTTAAGCCTATGATTTAATATTAATTTAATCATATTCATTTGATTATAAAAAAGTTATTTTGTAATTTTTGCTAGTGGTTAAAATTTTTTTTACAATTCTTAGTGGTTAAATTGATTGATTGTAAAAATTTTAATTGAGAGATTATAGTAAAAAGTAAATTTTAGTTTATTTAATTATTGAGTATAATATTAATTTAATTTTTTGAAAAAAAAATTGAAACTTTTGTTAGAGGTAAGTCTTTTTTGACAATTAGTAGTGGTTAATTGATTAATTTTAGTAGTTTGAGTAGATTATAAAAATAGTTACTAAAGTTATTTATTTGAAAAAAAAACTGAAAAACAAATTCGAAAAAAAAAACCGAAAAAATAAGTTTTTTAAAAAAAAATTGAAAAAAAAACTGAAAATTTTTTTTAAAAAAACCAACACGCGTCAGTTAGTCTATTTTTTTTTTGCTTTTTTAAAAAAAACTGCAAAAACTGTTTTTTTGTCTTTTTGCTGGCAATTTATTATTTTTTCCCCAATTTTTAACAAATGGCAAAATTATAAAATACCTAAAAATGTAATTTTTCTGGTCTATGATTTTATTATTTTTTCCCCAATTTTTGACAAATGGCAAAATTTTAAAATACCTAAAAATGTAATTTTTCTGGTCTATGATTTTATTATATAGAGATAGAATAGAATAGAATATATAGATAGATTTTTTCAAGTAAAGTAGTTGAATTGAATGTTCAAAATCTATGCTCAGCTAGCTGTCCTGAATTAGTCCCTCCCTAACATCTTGTCCATAATTGACCACCGTTAATATATTATCTGATAAATCTCTCTCAGCAAATCCTACACTGATTTTTGTTTTATACATCATTATCATCATGTATAATTTCATCTCACTCAACAAATATATAGTTAACAATCACTTCTCTCAATCTCGATTTTTCTCTCACTTATTTATGCCCTACCCAATTTTTCCCACGAGGCTCATTAATCGTCAATCAATTGAGCTTTTTCTTAATTTATTTTTCCTTCCCAAGAATAATATATTCAGCTTTTGTACTTTAGTAGTGTGGATTTTGTATACGTGGGTTCTATAGAAAATGACCCTACAGTTACTTTAATGGCTGTTATTTATTTGTTGTATTTGTTTAGAGAATTGCTATACAGTACCAAAGATATAACTTGGCAATGGATACGAAGAAACCGTTGGGATTTAAGTGTGAAATAGTTTCACATCGCTAACGAATAAAATAGCATATATATATATATATATATATATATATATATATATATATATATATATATATATATATATATATATATATATATAAGAGATTATATCAATTAACTTATCATCGTAGGGTTCAAGGAACAAATATGCTCTAAATCTCTTGTTACAAACCTTAAAAGTATAAAATAAAAATAAATGTAAAAACCGAACAAGTGGTAGATGTTGGGTATCTAAGAGTGATATAGTCTTACATCGCTAAATAATAAAGGATACACTCACTCCTCATTTCCATAAGCGCTTAATTGAGTTGTCTCACGTTGTCAACGTTTCTTAGCTATGCAATGTTTATACGATGTTAAACCCACTCCTCCTACAAGTACAAACCGATTCATTGTGAAAATTAGGTTAAGTGGTGTGGTTTTCAAACTTCCCTACCATGTGGTATGGTGGAAATAGGTCAGACCGACCGACAGAAGTATATGGTTCAATCTAAATTAGGTTGGGCCAATTTTTTAAAAAAGACAAATTAATATTTTTTTTAAAAATTTAGTTACAGGCCGTCAAAAAAGTCTTTTAAGATTACCAGACTGGTTTGCTAAAGTAAATATTAATAATATTTTTTATTATACTATTATTATTTTATCAAAAAAATTATATTTTGTATTAAATCTTAAATTTACTAATATTTTCAGTTAATTGACCTATATCAAATTTTGACATATTTAGGGGTAGTATTATAAAATAGAATTTAAATAGAATGTCATATAAAGATAATTCTCTTAAAAGGTCTTCTTAGATCTTAAATAAGAACTCAATCTCATTGACTTCTTAGCTTGTTAGTCTATTTACAAAAGCCTACACCACCAAAAGGTTGTAGGTTTTTGTAAAAAAAAAATAGTGAAATAGACTTTTAAACAGTCATTCAAGCATTGCCGGGATTTCAAAAAAGTGAAGTATGACCTCAAAAATGAGTCTATAACAGACCAGAGGTCAGGTTCAGACCTAAAATTTTAACGTTGGCTACACTCAAGCCTTACAGAGTCCACCTAGTCTATTCCCACCCCTACTCTAGAGAATTATGTTAATTTCTTATTAATTGATTTTTCAAATTTCATATTGTATGCCTATACAATTTGATCAGCGGTCGTACGCGGGTCAAAATAATTAAGAGATATAAAATATAGTAACAAGGTAAGTAACACTGGTCGTCTCACAAGGACCTCTAAACTAAAGACTACCAGAATCAAGAACGAAACTAAAAATAAAAGCGGGTTTTTAAGGAAACGAGTTTGATGTTTAACAAAGAAAATCAATTAAAGAGAGGCAATCAATCCATTGGTTTTGGGTGCGTTTTTTGGATTTATCATCGGTTACAAAATAAAGATTCATGCAAGGTTTGATAATTCTTGATTGATCATAAACTAACTGAACAAGCATTAGTCAATTCATACAATTCGCACCGTTTTAAAGCAAGCGTCAAAACGGTATGTTCACTATTAGAGCATGGGTTGATAAGTCCATTCTTTTCCGAATTAGAGTAATCATCGTTTATATGGAGATCCCAGTTTAGTATAAAAAGCATCATTATCATTAATTAAACTTTAGTTAAAGTTTGTGTGTGGAGTTCGGTAGGAACTTGGACAAGTAATTCAGGGACAGGTAGTTTAACCAGGTTGCTTATTTTGGTAGTGGCATTAGGAACAACACTAACATATACTCCCTCCGTCTCAAATTAAGTGTCATTTAAGGTTATGCACAGTTCTTAAGAAAATGATTGGATATGCTATTTTTTATGTTTAAAAAGTATGGAAGGACTAAAGTACCCTTTTATTAGGCTAAAGTGCTCCCGGGGTCCCTTATCTTTATTTAAAGTAACGAATTAGTCCTTTATGTTTTTTTTGTCCCAAATAAGTCCTTTATCTTTCAAATTTTTGACACATAAATCCTTTTCCGTTAACAGTGCTGATTTATGTGTAAAAAAAAAGGATTTATGTGTTAAAAATTTGAAACATAAAGGACTGATTTGGGACAGAAAATGATTTATGTGTCAAAAATTTAAAACATAAAGGACTGATTTGGGACAAAAAAAAGATAAAGGACCAAATCGTTATTTTAAATAAAGATAAGGGACCCCGGAAGCACTTTAGCCCTTTTATTATTATGAGGAGAGAGAAATGGAAAAGTTAGAAATACAAATAAAAATAAGGGTATTATTGAAAAAAAATGTTGCATTGAGATTCTAAAGTGACAAATAATTTGAGACAAAGAAAAGTAGTAAAAATGACACTTAAATTGAGACGGATGGAGTATAACCTACTATACTTGTTATATTATATCCCAACAACAAAAATACTTGTTATTTAAATGAAAGGTATTGATAAGGTTTCTCGAAGCATTGAGATCTTTGATTTTAGTATTGCTATTGTTTTATTGTAAATAATAAATAGAACACTTTAATAAGATCACATAAGCATTAAAACGGGGAAACCAACGGGAGTTGGCACAGTGGTTAAGGTTTGTCCTTCCTCTGGGTCTCGCTAGGGGTTGACTGGGTATGCTCCCCAATTCGATTCCCGGTTGGAGCAGATTTCCGTTGGCCACCTCGGTAGATTACTGGGGGGGCAGATTAGTCTTTCGTTGTCAGCGTTGGGACACTGCCCGGTTCCAAGAGTCTCCGAGGGCTCGCCCCTTTCATTCACCAAAAAAAAAATAAGCATTAAAACGGGGTGCAAAAAGCAAGCCCCAAAATTCTATCCTTTACCCGATGGGTATTTAAAATATGGCACTTTGGATCACCCTATCATGTCAAGTAACAATGATGGATTTGTTACCCCCAATAAAACCTTGATTCTCTCGTATCGTGTCTGATACGTATCTAATATGTTATCCACTCGATACTTCTTGATACTTCTAAAATATACCTTCAATAAATATCAACTAAAGAATTGGGCCACCTTGATAGAATATATATTCGATATCTCTTACTAAAAATATGAAATTTGTTGACACATTCATAGTAGAAATAATATATTCTAGTAAGAATGTGGAAAATATATGTAAGTGCCCACTTGTTAGTTGTTATGACTGCAAAGTAATTTTTTTCTACATTGCGATAATCATATATATATATATATATATATATATATATATATATATATATATATATATATATATATATACACGTATCTTAGTCGTGTTGTATCTTAATTTTTAAAAAAACTTCGTATCCGTGTTGTATTGTATGCCGTATCGTACTAAGTATCCGGGCTTCTTAGGTTACCCCTCATTAGACCTCGATCTCATGTAACACTCATTTTCTCTGAAATTTTTGGAAATTTTGTTTTTAAATTACACTACCAGAAATTTTTAAATGAGAGATGAAGGAGATAGGGACACACTTGACACTAAAGATTGAAGTGTCTTGTTGTTGAGGCTTAGGTTTCGAAGATAGCTAGAAATTGTTTTTTATAATTGAAGAAAATATTCCCAATAACTTAGCATCATTGACACACATTCTCCCCATCTTCTAAGAAGAGTTTGAGAGGGTGTACGATCATGTGCTTGAGCGAGAGGGAGAAGAATACACCAAGATCAATGAATCTAAGCAGTGCTATTTTTTTTTTGTGATACCTCATACTCCTACTTTAACCAATAATGTCTATTTCATTCAAACGTATGAGCTACTACTCTTCAGGAACTTAGAACTTAGAAGTTAAAACTTAGGCTATGTTTCGCAAATAATAGTGTATAAGCTAACAGATAGTTGATAAACAAGCGGATAGCATATAGTAGATAGCTGATATATAGTGGATAAGTTAGTTGATGGCGAATGAAGTGTTTGGTAAAATTAGCGGTTGAACTAGTAGATAAAGGTAAAATGACATAAAAGGATATGTTTAATTAATAGTTAGATTTATTTAATCAATGTAAAATATGTTAAAATATGTATAAATTATTTTGCTATAAATTCATGATAATTAAACTAATTATTAAGATATTAAGTAAATAAATTTTTAAATTTATATATTGATTTGAAAGTCAAATTTAAAATACAATTAAAATAAATAAAAAAGATAATGTATGCATTAAAAAAACCTAATTCAGACTAAGGATATTAAAAATTATAAAATATTTTACTCTACTTTATCGAGGATATAAAAATAATATTATAAAATTAGTGAGGATAAAAAAGACTAAAAAGACGATATAAACTATAAGCTTAGACGCTACTTAAAGTAGTGTTTCAAAAAATGCTATAAGCCACCTAAAAATGCTAACCACCACTGCTTGTCAAATGCAAAACATAGGTCGCTTCGGGTCCAACAGCTATCAACATGTCAGATTATCAAAACGCTTGTTATGGCAGTGACCGCACTGACAGGTTCTGTAATGCCTCTTTGTATTGAAAATACTGGAAATTTTCTAAACCCCTTGAAATTCTATGACCCACTTACATGCCATAATCACAAAGTAATCACTTAATTATTTGATAATATTAGCCATATTTTTCCTTTAGACTTCGGTTTTATGATTTGGGCCTTCTCAGCTTTCTCTTCAACTTTCCCCTCCTTGTTACTAGAAAGAATGGACCAAGGAGCTCTCTCTTTTTTTTTTTATTGAAAAAAATTTGCTATTCTGTCTAACCTTAGTGGAGCTTTGCTAGGGTGTTGTAAAGAGCTTGGTGTGGCGACATCAACAAAGATCCCTAGATCTTGCTAGGGTGTGGTGGTGCAAAGAGACTTTCCGATCTCTACGGTCTTCCTCGCGAGGATCTCTTTAACGATGTATTCGAAGACTCTCAAGACAGCTATTGTTGCTTCCCCTTTTCGCTCATCTAGTGCTCTGCAACGGCGACCACCACCACCTGCTCGAACCTCCACCTCACTCAAAGTATGTCATTCTCCACCCTCACGACCTCCCCCCTACCCACCAGATTCAACCTCGTGCTCCCCTGCTGACATGGATCTCACCTCATCTTTTCTGGCTTCTCGGATTCTAAACATTAGTTCTCGGGGCCATTTAGCCTTCAAATATGGGGAAAGTATGGGATGTCGTATTTCCTCCTCCACCAACTTCGTGGTTTGTTGTTAGGCACCATGTAGTACTCTACGGTCTTCCCATACTTTCCCCAAGCCTACATGGTGCCTAACAACAAACCACGAAGTTGGTGGAGATCGTGGAGGTTTCGTAGGCGGTGTTAGTTTCGTGAACAAATGGCCGCAAAGTGAAGTTTCGGGAAGACAACTCTTTGCTCACTTGAAAACTCATTTTCCGTTGATTTCTTCGCTCAAACTCAACTACGGGATATCGTAACCTGCTCTGATGCCAAATTTGGCTTAGGGTCAAGAGGAAGAGTACAGATAGAGAGAACTCTCTAATTGCTCAAAAAAAGTTACTATTGTTTGATTTCAAATGTTTGGCGATGAGCCCTATTAATACTACGTACTCTTGTAGGATTTTATATTACAAATAGAATGGTCTAAAAGCATTGATTATAAAAGAAAAATCTAGAAACATAGATACTCTACTTCATATGGCTACAAAAGTCTAGAGATCTTAAGATTCCTCTAGTTATTTATCTTCATCTATTAATGTTTCTAGAAGATTCCGTAATATTCTCAATTTCTTTAAAGTTCCATATTATTCTTCATCATAATATTTGAAAATTCAAGTAAAAGATATTTGAAATGCAATTATATTTAATTGTCATATTGATAGATTTTCCATATAGTTTGTAAAATTTGTTAAATGGATGAGTTCCACACTATCTTTATTTTATTTTTTTCAAAGAAACAAATACAGTTGTAATGCTTAGTAAGCAGAAAATGAAATGTGTATGAATGATAAACTTTATACAGAACTAGTATTTTACCCGTGCATACGTACGGGTGATACTGTATTTGTTATAATTTTCTATGAAATTATAAATATGTCGAAAATTGCAAAATGTAATAAAAGAAAAAGGAAAAACTTGATAAAAGGCTATATTTTCAAATTTATTAAAATAGTTGTGTTGGAAAAAGTTTAAAAAAAAAGTCGGTATCTTTTTATAATATTAATAATGGAGTAAAAATGAAGAAAAATGAAAATGAGATTTAAGGTAAAATATGCATCCCCCGTTGGCGCTTCCGTTGGCACTCCCGTTGGCGCTCCCGTTGCCTCTCTCATTGTCATTCCCGTTGTCGCTCCTGTTGTCGCTCTTGTTGCCGATCCCATTGCCAGTCTCTCGTAGCTGCTCCCGTTGCCACATGTTTACTGGTTTTTTTCTATATGATTTAGGCTTAAATATGTTTTAGGCCCCTGCAAATATAGCGTGTTTTGGTTTAGCCCCCTGCAAAATTTTTGTTTTTAAAAAAACTACTTGCAAAATACAGTTTTTGATTTAGACCCTTCTGTTAACCCGACGTTACAAAAAACACTGAGTTGACTAACAGAAGTCTGAGTTGTCATTTATTTGTTTTTTTCTAAATTATTTTTAATGCTGATCGGAGTGCCACGTAATTACTTTTTATTTTAATTGATTTTTATTCTTCTTCTTCTTCCAACAACAACAACCCAAAAACCCATTTTGCTCTTCTTCTTCCAACAACAACAACAACAATCAACCTAGAAACCCAACCCATTCTTCTCTTCTCTGAAACCTGACCAGAAATTGAAATAGGGAGAGAAATTGAAACCCAACACATTCTGCTTTTCCATTTTTGAAACTCGTTCTATTCTTCTTCCTCTTCCAGCAACAACAACCCAGAAACCCATTTTGCTTTTCTTCGTCCAACAACAACAATCAACCCAGAAACCCAACCCATTCTTCTCTTCTCTGAAACCTAACCAGAAATTCAAAGAGGGAGAGAAATTGAAACCCAACGCAGTCTGCTCTTCCATTTTTTAAACCCATTTTATTCTTCTTCTTCTTCTTCCAACAACAACAACCCATAAACCCATTTTTCTCTTCTTCTTCCAACAACAACAACAACTACGCCCAGAAATCAAAATGGGATTTTGGTTGTTGAAATGGGCTTTTTGATGATTAAGATTCAGATCTGAACTTTTTGATGATGAAAATTGATTGCAGTTTTCTTAATTTCGTTTTGCATGCAGGTGCTTAAACCAAAACACGCAATATTTGCAGGGGCCTAAAACATATTTAAGCCATAATTTTATCCAAGTCACTATTTTATAATAAAAGAAAATAATTTGAAAAAGCCAAATGGCAGTTCCGTTTGACAACTCAGCAAACCACTAACGGAGAGTTAATAGAAGGGCTAATAGCAAAAAAATGTTTGAAAAAGCCAAATTGCAGGGAGTTTTTTCTAAAAAAAATGTTTGCAGGGACTTAAACCAAAACACGCTATATTTGCAGGGGCCTAAAACATATTTAAGCCTATGATTTAATATTAATTTAATCATATTCATTTGATTATAAAAAAGTTATTTTGTAATTTTTGCTAGTGGTTAAAATTTTTTTTACAATTCTTAGTGGTTAAATTGATTGATTGTAAAAATTTTAATTGAGAGATTATAGTAAAAAGTAAATTTTAGTTTATTTAATTATTGAGTATAATATTAATTTAATTTTTTGAAAAAAAAATTGAAACTTTTGTTAGAGGTAAGTCTTTTTTGACAATTAGTAGTGGTTAATTGATTAATTTTAGTAGTTTGAGTAGATTATAAAAATAGTTACTAAAGTTATTTATTTGAAAAAAAAACTGAAAAACAAATTCGAAAAAAAAAACCGAAAAAATAAGTTTTTTAAAAAAAAATTGAAAAAAAAACTGAAAATTTTTTTTAAAAAAACCAACACGCGTCAGTTAGTCTATTTTTTTTTTGCTTTTTTAAAAAAAACTGCAAAAACTGTTTTTTTGTCTTTTTGCTGGCAATTTATTATTTTTTCCCCAATTTTTAACAAATGGCAAAATTATAAAATACCTAAAAATGTAATTTTTCTGGTCTATGATTTTATTATTTTTTCCCCAATTTTTGACAAATGGCAAAATTTTAAAATACCTAAAAATGTAATTTTTCTGGTCTATGATTTTATTATATAGAGATAGAATAGAATAGAATATATAGATAGATTTTTTCAAGTAAAGTAGTTGAATTGAATGTTCAAAATCTATGCTCAGCTAGCTGTCCTGAATTAGTCCCTCCCTAACATCTTGTCCATAATTGACCACCGTTAATATATTATCTGATAAATCTCTCTCAGCAAATCCTACACTGATTTTTGTTTTATACATCATTATCATCATGTATAATTTCATCTCACTCAACAAATATATAGTTAACAATCACTTCTCTCAATCTCGATTTTTCTCTCACTTATTTATGCCCTACCCAATTTTTCCCACGAGGCTCATTAATCGTCAATCAATTGAGCTTTTTCTTAATTTATTTTTCCTTCCCAAGAATAATATATTCAGCTTTTGTACTTTAGTAGTGTGGATTTTGTATACGTGGGTTCTATAGAAAATGACCCTACAGTTACTTTAATGGCTGTTATTTATTTGTTGTATTTGTTTAGAGAATTGCTATACAGTACCAAAGATATAACTTGGCAATGGATACGAAGAAACCGTTGGGATTTAAGTGTGAAATAGTTTCACATCGCTAACGAATAAAATAGCATATATATATATATATATATATATATATATATATATATATATATATATATATATATATATATATAAGAGATTATATCAATTAACTTATCATCGTAGGGTTCAAGGAACAAATATGCTCTAAATCTCTTGTTACAAACCTTAAAAGTATAAAATAAAAATAAATGTAAAAACCGAACAAGTGGTAGATGTTGGGTATCTAAGAGTGATATAGTCTTACATCGCTAAATAATAAAGGATACACTCACTCCTCATTTCCATAAGCGCTTAATTGAGTTGTCTCACGTTGTCAACGTTTCTTAGCTATGCAATGTTTATACGATGTTAAACCCACTCCTCCTACAAGTACAAACCGATTCATTGTGAAAATTAGGTTAAGTGGTGTGGTTTTCAAACTTCCCTACCATGTGGTATGGTGGAAATAGGTCAGACCGACCGACAGAAGTATATGGTTCAATCTAAATTAGGTTGGGCCAATTTTTTAAAAAAGACAAATTAATATTTTTTTTAAAAATTTAGTTACAGGCCGTCAAAAAAGTCTTTTAAGATTACCAGACTGGTTTGCTAAAGTAAATATTAATAATATTTTTTATTATACTATTATTATTTTATCAAAAAAATTATATTTTGTATTAAATCTTAAATTTACTAATATTTTCAGTTAATTGACCTATATCAAATTTTGACATATTTAGGGGTAGTATTATAAAATAGAATTTAAATAGAATGTCATATAAAGATAATTCTCTTAAAAGGTCTTCTTAGATCTTAAATAAGAACTCAATCTCATTGACTTCTTAGCTTGTTAGTCTATTTACAAAAGCCTACACCACCAAAAGGTTGTAGGTTTTTGTAAAAAAAAAATAGTGAAATAGACTTTTAAACAGTCATTCAAGCATTGCCGGGATTTCAAAAAAGTGAAGTATGACCTCAAAAATGAGTCTATAACAGACCAGAGGTCAGGTTCAGACCTAAAATTTTAACGTTGGCTACACTCAAGCCTTACAGAGTCCACCTAGTCTATTCCCACCCCTACTCTAGAGAATTATGTTAATTTCTTATTAATTGATTTTTCAAATTTCATATTGTATGCCTATACAATTTGATCAGCGGTCGTACGCGGGTCAAAATAATTAAGAGATATAAAATATAGTAACAAGGTAAGTAACACTGGTCGTCTCACAAGGACCTCTAAACTAAAGACTACCAGAATCAAGAACGAAACTAAAAATAAAAGCGGGTTTTTAAGGAAACGAGTTTGATGTTTAACAAAGAAAATCAATTAAAGAGAGGCAATCAATCCATTGGTTTTGGGTGCGTTTTTTGGATTTATCATCGGTTACAAAATAAAGATTCATGCAAGGTTTGATAATTCTTGATTGATCATAAACTAACTGAACAAGCATTAGTCAATTCATACAATTCGCACCGTTTTAAAGCAAGCGTCAAAACGGTATGTTCACTATTAGAGCATGGGTTGATAAGTCCATTCTTTTCCGAATTAGAGTAATCATCGTTTATATGGAGATCCCAGTTTAGTATAAAAAGCATCATTATCATTAATTAAACTTTAGTTAAAGTTTGTGTGTGGAGTTCGGTAGGAACTTGGACAAGTAATTCAGGGACAGGTAGTTTAACCAGGTTGCTTATTTTGGTAGTGGCATTAGGAACAACACTAACATATACTCCCTCCGTCTCAAATTAAGTGTCATTTAAGGTTATGCACAGTTCTTAAGAAAATGATTGGATATGCTATTTTTTATGTTTAAAAAGTATGGAAGGACTAAAGTACCCTTTTATTAGGCTAAAGTGCTCCCGGGGTCCCTTATCTTTATTTAAAGTAACGAATTAGTCCTTTATGTTTTTTTTGTCCCAAATAAGTCCTTTATCTTTCAAATTTTTGACACATAAATCCTTTTCCGTTAACAGTGCTGATTTATGTGTAAAAAAAAAGGATTTATGTGTTAAAAATTTGAAACATAAAGGACTGATTTGGGACAGAAAATGATTTATGTGTCAAAAATTTAAAACATAAAGGACTGATTTGGGACAAAAAAAAGATAAAGGACCAAATCGTTATTTTAAATAAAGATAAGGGACCCCGGAAGCACTTTAGCCCTTTTATTATTATGAGGAGAGAGAAATGGAAAAGTTAGAAATACAAATAAAAATAAGGGTATTATTGAAAAAAAATGTTGCATTGAGATTCTAAAGTGACAAATAATTTGAGACAAAGAAAAGTAGTAAAAATGACACTTAAATTGAGACGGATGGAGTATAACCTACTATACTTGTTATATTATATCCCAACAACAAAAATACTTGTTATTTAAATGAAAGGTATTGATAAGGTTTCTCGAAGCATTGAGATCTTTGATTTTAGTATTGCTATTGTTTTATTGTAAATAATAAATAGAACACTTTAATAAGATCACATAAGCATTAAAACGGGGAAACCAACGGGAGTTGGCACAGTGGTTAAGGTTTGTCCTTCCTCTGGGTCTCGCTAGGGGTTGACTGGGTATGCTCCCCAATTCGATTCCCGGTTGGAGCAGATTTCCGTTGGCCACCTCGGTAGATTACTGGGGGGGCAGATTAGTCTTTCGTTGTCAGCGTTGGGACACTGCCCGGTTCCAAGAGTCTCCGAGGGCTCGCCCCTTTCATTCACCAAAAAAAAAATAAGCATTAAAACGGGGTGCAAAAAGCAAGCCCCAAAATTCTATCCTTTACCCGATGGGTATTTAAAATATGGCACTTTGGATCACCCTATCATGTCAAGTAACAATGATGGATTTGTTACCCCCAATAAAACCTTGATTCTCTCGTATCGTGTCTGATACGTATCTAATATGTTATCCACTCGATACTTCTTGATACTTCTAAAATATACCTTCAATAAATATCAACTAAAGAATTGGGCCACCTTGATAGAATATATATTCGATATCTCTTACTAAAAATATGAAATTTGTTGACACATTCATAGTAGAAATAATATATTCTAGTAAGAATGTGGAAAATATATGTAAGTGCCCACTTGTTAGTTGTTATGACTGCAAAGTAATTTTTTTCTACATTGCGATAATCATATATATATATATATATATATATATATATATATATATATATATATATATATATATATATATATATACACGTATCTTAGTCGTGTTGTATCTTAATTTTTAAAAAAACTTCGTATCCGTGTTGTATTGTATGCCGTATCGTACTAAGTATCCGGGCTTCTTAGGTTACCCCTCATTAGACCTCGATCTCATGTAACACTCATTTTCTCTGAAATTTTTGGAAATTTTGTTTTTAAATTACACTACCAGAAATTTTTAAATGAGAGATGAAGGAGATAGGGACACACTTGACACTAAAGATTGAAGTGTCTTGTTGTTGAGGCTTAGGTTTCGAAGATAGCTAGAAATTGTTTTTTATAATTGAAGAAAATATTCCCAATAACTTAGCATCATTGACACACATTCTCCCCATCTTCTAAGAAGAGTTTGAGAGGGTGTACGATCATGTGCTTGAGCGAGAGGGAGAAGAATACACCAAGATCAATGAATCTAAGCAGTGCTATTTTTTTTTTGTGATACCTCATACTCCTACTTTAACCAATAATGTCTATTTCATTCAAACGTATGAGCTACTACTCTTCAGGAACTTAGAACTTAGAAGTTAAAACTTAGGCTATGTTTCGCAAATAATAGTGTATAAGCTAACAGATAGTTGATAAACAAGCGGATAGCATATAGTAGATAGCTGATATATAGTGGATAAGTTAGTTGATGGCGAATGAAGTGTTTGGTAAAATTAGCGGTTGAACTAGTAGATAAAGGTAAAATGACATAAAAGGATATGTTTAATTAATAGTTAGATTTATTTAATCAATGTAAAATATGTTAAAATATGTATAAATTATTTTGCTATAAATTCATGATAATTAAACTAATTATTAAGATATTAAGTAAATAAATTTTTAAATTTATATATTGATTTGAAAGTCAAATTTAAAATACAATTAAAATAAATAAAAAAGATAATGTATGCATTAAAAAAACCTAATTCAGACTAAGGATATTAAAAATTATAAAATATTTTACTCTACTTTATCGAGGATATAAAAATAATATTATAAAATTAGTGAGGATAAAAAAGACTAAAAAGACGATATAAACTATAAGCTTAGACGCTACTTAAAGTAGTGTTTCAAAAAATGCTATAAGCCACCTAAAAATGCTAACCACCACTGCTTGTCAAATGCAAAACATAGGTCGCTTCGGGTCCAACAGCTATCAACATGTCAGATTATCAAAACGCTTGTTATGGCAGTGACCGCACTGACAGGTTCTGTAATGCCTCTTTGTATTGAAAATACTGGAAATTTTCTAAACCCCTTGAAATTCTATGACCCACTTACATGCCATAATCACAAAGTAATCACTTAATTATTTGATAATATTAGCCATATTTTTCCTTTAGACTTCGGTTTTATGATTTGGGCCTTCTCAGCTTTCTCTTCAACTTTCCCCTCCTTGTTACTAGAAAGAATGGACCAAGGAGCTCTCTCTTTTTTTTTTTATTGAAAAAAATTTGCTATTCTGTCTAACCTTAGTGGAGCTTTGCTAGGGTGTTGTAAAGAGCTTGGTGTGGCGACATCAACAAAGATCCCTAGATCTTGCTAGGGTGTGGTGGTGCAAAGAGACTTTCCGATCTCTACGGTCTTCCTCGCGAGGATCTCTTTAACGATGTATTCGAAGACTCTCAAGACAGCTATTGTTGCTTCCCCTTTTCGCTCATCTAGTGCTCTGCAACGGCGACCACCACCACCTGCTCGAACCTCCACCTCACTCAAAGTATGTCATTCTCCACCCTCACGACCTCCCCCCTACCCACCAGATTCAACCTCGTGCTCCCCTGCTGACATGGATCTCACCTCATCTTTTCTGGCTTCTCGGATTCTAAACATTAGTTCTCGGGGCCATTTAGCCTTCAAATATGGGGAAAGTATGGGATGTCGTATTTCCTCCTCCACCAACTTCGTGGTCTGTTGAAAATGAAGTAACATAATGTAAACAATAGGCTGCAAATTGAATCAAATATCAATCCAAACAATGTAGTAGTAAAAGAACATCCTTAATCATTCAGAAAAAATTTAAAAATTCTAGCTATCTTTGGAATCTTAGCCTCAACAACAAGACACTTCAATCTTTGGTGTCAAATTTGTAGCTTGTTTAACATCTGAAATCAATTGTTTCCTAAACATAGCTATAAAAGCTTCCACTCTTTCATTCAATTCTTCCTTAGACAACATTTGAACATGCTCCTCGTCTTCCTCTTCCTCTTCCTCTTCATCTTCCTCATTTTCACTCTCATTTTGAACATGAACATTAGTACTAGTAGTACTCCAACATTGTTCTTTTTCTTCTTCTTCTTCAATTTCTTGAGAACAATCACATGAACTTTTCTTCTCTTCATTAGTATCATTTTTAACTTCTTCAACATTACTTTCACTATCTAAACTTCCACCAAAGTAATTTGGCCACAAAGACATGAATAGAATAGCTAAAAGAATAACATTGAGAATAAGAAAAACCCAAGCACGCCATTGCTCAACTAGAAAGTGCTTTAAACATACCATTAGAAGAAATGTGCATGCTGTGAATACTATAATGTGTATACTATCTTCTTCCTTGAACTCTTCCTCCTTAGTAGTTATTTCTCTCTCATAACAATCTCTCTTCTTCATTTCCATATTGGAACTCTTAATTGTTTCTGATCGGTGAACGAATCGAAACAACAAGGGCTAAATCTCTGTGAACACTTAATTGTTGGTTCAAGCTGAGATGAGGTGAGGTGAGGTAGAACTAGGTGAGTGTATAAATGAGGAGGAGAAAGTGGTCGATGTGGAAGCAAGAATGATAGTATTGTTTGTGATGTGGGGAACTACATAACCACAATGAGAAGGTAAAGTGGTGATGATGAGACAGTATAAGAGCTAATAAGATGTGAGTGAATGTGAGTGATGGAGATTTGAGAGAGTGGTGTAAGGTGATGAGGAGACAAGCAAACATAATACAAACAAGGAATGTTGCTTTGCCATAAGATGCCAAGGTCCATGTGTTGATGATTTGATGACCCAATTTTGAATTTAGCTTTGTATGTTAGAGTGTGTCTGGTCTTGGCGTGCACACCAAATCAACAATAGCTACTAGTCTTATGAGAGTGATGATAGGCTTGTGACATAGCACATAGGGACTTGAATTTCCTACCTTCAAAAATTTTTGTGAGCTGTAAAGTCGGCCTATTCAAGCCGTTGGATAGAGATCGGATGACTCGTATCGTGACACTGATAAATCATGAACTCGTAATCTTAACCGTTCAATCTTGATCAACTTTTGTGACTAGTAACCATAGTATTACATAGACACTTAGAAGACCTGGATTAGGTGCAATCACAAAGTTCATGCAATCACATCAATATCAGTTATTGGATCTAGTTTTCGCACACTTTTAACCATTGTTTGCTTTGTAAAAAAATGTTAAAAAAGGAAGTTAAAGAGAGATAAAGAGGGTGACAACACCCAATCTATTTCCGAGACACCTCGGGCAAGATTTCCTTCCATCACTATAGTCAACTCGTCTAAGTCGTTGGACAAAGGTCAGACAACTCATGATTACTTTGACAAATGAGGAACTCGAAATTTTAGCCGTTCAATCTTTCAACGACTGAGATCACCGACCGCAGCGATTGCTGACTACAGCGAATCCTATTCCAACACATGGTGCTAGTAAGTACTCCCTCCGTCCCATATTATATGACTTTCTAGCCAAAAAAAATTGCCCCATAATACAAGACTTTTTAGAATCTCAATGAAACATTAATGTTTCTTTTCCTACCATACCTTTCATTATTTAATAATATCTCTTTCATAACTCTACTAATTTATCTTCCCAATGTCATTAATGAAGGTTAATTTGGTAAACTAACTCACAATTTCTCTTTCCCATACAAAATTAACTAATTTTCTTAGTATGTGTAAAATAACCCAAAACGACATATAATATGAGACGGGAGAGTAGTTACTCGAGTTCCTCGTTGAAAATAGAGATATTTTCTACTTCAAGTTTCTCTTAGTTTAGTTTTTTATCCAAGTCTTGGGAGTATGCATTTTTTAAAATAAAATTAGAGCAGTAAAAAAATGGGCAGAATGATGTAGAAGTAACACTAGAAAAGCACATAGAGAAGTGGAGAATGGGAATCTCCAACTGAAAACTGAATGAGCTGGTAGGCTTTTGAGATTAAAGAGCACTAGATTTACTGTATGAAAGACAAAAGAAAAGGTTGTAAACGTGATGGAACAAAAGCACGCTTGATATGCACACATAATCACACAATGTCCCCACATGTCAAATGATGTAAGCTATTAACCTTGTATTGTATGTTTTTTTCTCTTTTTTGTTGGTCCAACCAAAAGTGGCCAACCATAGTACTCAGTGAACTGTACATTGTAGAGCCTTTGTGTCTTTGTTGGTTAGAAAGTTCAACTTCTACATGTGTGGGTTCAGGTAGGAACTTTGCCTAAAGTGCCTTGTTTATGGGCTCATCGTGGTGGGCTTTGCCTAAAGTACTTTGGGCCCGTTTGGATAAATAGCTTAATTAAACACTTATGGTATAAGCGCTTATCATATAAGTGTTTATGTACAGGGGCGGATCTTATTGGAAGTCGAAGGATGCCGCGGTACCCCCAGTTTTTTTAAAAAAAATTAATATATACACATATATTTTATACTTAAAATTAGATTATATTTAATTAAATGAACACTCTCCGAAAAAGATAGGTTACGGCCGAATGGTCAGATTGTTATAGGGGTGTTCAGTGGTTCGGCCAAATCCAAACCAACCCACGATCCAATCCAAACTGATATGTTTGGTTCGGATATTTTTCGTGTTCGGGTCAAAATCGAACAAATCCAAACCAACCCGTAGTTGTTTGGATCGGGCAACGGATTTTAAAAATCAAATCCGCGAACCCGAACCAACCCATATTACGTCATAACAATTTTGTAATTTTAGATACACACGATTTTATTTGCTTAGAATTTTTACCTTAATAATTTATGATTAAGTTGTAAAATTTTAATACTATGAATGGGAAGACTATTAGTGGATTTGAGTTTGATTTAGTGTGATTTTCAATTTTTTTAGCTATTTAAAGTGTTGGAATATCATAAAAAAATGTTTTTTTTTTTTATATTTTAGTGAATGACCCGTGTGCCCAATCCAAACCAACCCGTCCAATATCGGTTCGGTTTGGTTCAGATTTTGGAGGAAAAAATGTAAAATCCAAACCAACTCAAACCGAATAATTATCATTGGTTCGGGCAACGGATTTGGTCAAATCCGGTCCAAACTGACCCGCGAACACCCGCTAGATTGTTAGTCCCGTCTTTAAGGCCTCTGGTTCAATCCTTCAATTGGACATTCTATTTTTTATTGTTAAAGCTTTTTTATATATTTGTTATTGGCTAAAGTGCTCCCGGAGTCCCTTATCTTTATTTAAAGTAACGAATTAGTCCTTTATGTTTTTTTTGTCCCAAATAAGTCCTTTATCTTTCAAATTTTTGACACATAAATCCTTTTCCGTTAATAGTGCTGATTTATGTGTCAAAAAAAAAGGATTTGTGTTAAAAATTTGAAACATAAAGGACTGATTTGGGACAGAAAAGGATTTATGTGTCAAAAATTTAAAACATAAAGGACTGATTTGGGACAAAAAAAAGATAAAGGACCAAATCGTTACTTTAAATAAAGATAAGGGACCCCAAGAGCACTTTAGCCTTTGTTATTCTTTTGCCTGCTTGAATTTTAACATATGAATGACCACTATCACAAATATATTTTTTTATTCTATGTAAAATACAAGCAAGTTCGCGGAACTAAATAGCCATGCTTCTTTGTTAGGGTCAAATGTCAATATATTTGTTAAGAATTTTTTTTAAAATAATCATTCAAGGATATAGTATAGGGATTAAAATGTACTACATGATTTCGATAATTGATAATATTTTGGTTGGTAGTTATGGTATCCCTCAACATTATAGTCAAGCTCCGCCACTGTTTATGCATAAGCTGTTTATATAATAAACGATAAAATAATGCTATACTATTTTTCTATAAGACATAAGTTGTTTCCATAAGCTATCTTATGAAGTTTATAGAAATTAGCTGAAAACAGCTTATGAAGATGTCGTAAGTTGTTTTCATAAGCTCTCTCAAAGAGTCTCATAAGTGCTTATGCCAGTAGATAAACCCAAATAAACCGATCCAAACGCCCCTTGTCTATGAGCTCATTGGGGTTACTATTAACACCACTTTCTACCTAATTTATAAAATTTTTTTCTTCTAAATACCTCCTTCTAGAGAACTAAGATTGGTTTTTGAAAAGAGGTAGCACACCCTCTTTCACTTCATCTTCTCCCTCCTCTTAACCTTTTTCATCCTCTCTCTTCATTGTACTTTTGGAAATATACATGCTAATTAGATGAAAATCAACAATCGAATGATGTTCTTTTGAAAAATAATGAACATATCTATTTGTATTTGTGTCCAAACTTTTGAAAAATAATGAACATATCTATTTGTATTTGTGTCCAAATATGGCAATCATCAGATGTTGCATGCAGAAGCACGTTGGATGGACGTGCACTAGGGCAAGCATAAGATGTACTTGCACGAAGTATCGCTACAGAGGTGCCCATACCGAAGGTACCACCACAGGCAACCGAGGTACTGAACAACGGAGGCACCACAAGTGTTTATGTCGGTAGATAAACCTAAATAAGTCAGTCCTAACATGCTCTTATATATAACAATGGCATTATCTGGCCCTCAGGAGTGGACTGATCACAAATCCAGCAGCTCAAATACATGGAATGCTATTGAAACATTTTCCTCACACATGTCAATTCAATATGATGGTTTTCAAAATCACACAAAATATTGAGCAATGGTTTTTTAACATGACATCATTTCACTATAAAAAAAAAAGTAATGATTTATATGTCAAAACTTATCAAAAGTAATCCTTTGAAGGATGCTGTGTTTATGTAACAGCTTATGTGAGTAGGATTGGTAAGATGATTTTGATCCATTTCAATATTACAAAAAACATTCTTCAAAAAGACAGTTATTTATATCAGAGGTAAACGAGTTGCAGGATCAGCTGGGACATCTTCACTTGCCTGCCATGTAAACAAACAATCAAATAAGAAACTTTCTAAAATGAAGCAAAAGGGTATGATAGTAGATTGGTATTTTGTTGCAGTTTTAATATTCTCATCAGACAAAAAAAAACTCATCAAAAACATGTTAATTCTTGTACCATGTTAATAATCTTATTTTGTCTTTTATATAAATATTTATTGGATGCTGTCAAAAAATAAAATATTTATTGGATAAAGAATCAGAAACCAAGGTTCAGTTTGAACATAAGCATATATTATGTTTCTCTTAATTCTTGGAACATAATTAGGATTTGTCAACCAACAAGAATTGGTCGGAGCGGTAACTGGGTTCGAATCTCATCCCAAGGTCTCGAGTTCGAGTCTTTGATGTGGCAAAAACTTTTTTTGGAGGTTCACACAGACCGACAAAGCTGAGTAAACATGTGGCCAGTCACGTTCCCCAACGTAGATTAGTCACCGGCAAAGCCGATGAATATTGCGCACCAATAATATGGTAACCAAAAAAAGAATTAGGATTTGTCATACCTGAAGGTATCTTGTTATCATAGTTGTAGTACTGAAATTAAAGCCTTGAACTGGTTCGCCTTTTGTGCGAGACGCATTAAGTTGCTTTCTCACTTGATTAGCTAATGACTATTAACATCATGAAGCAGCAACAACAACAACAAAGAAAATGATAAACAAAAGTTAAACCAAAATGAAAATCTCATCAGAAAGAGAAAATCATGAAAGGGTTGCTTATCAAATACATACCTTTCCTAGCTCCACTCCCCACTGGTCAAAAGAATTGATTCCCCATATGAAACCTTCTACAGCAATTCTATGTTCATAGATTGCCAACAACTGGGAGAACATATGGTAACTGATATTATTGCCTATAACTCAATTTGTACAAACCTCAAAGAAATTAATTATATAAACTGCTCAAGCATGGCAAAACCACATCTGATTGGAACATCAGCATATCTATCATAGTAATATAGAGAGGCGATATCTGAGGTGAAATTGAAGAAGGATAATTTCTTGTTGGAAAACATGCTCAATAGAAAGAAGATACTGAAATATTCAGATTCCTGTGTGCAGGAATTAAAGTCTGCATGTTTGAGTTTTTTCTTCATAAAAACATTAATGTGTAAAATGCAGTGTTTTAAAAACCGGCTCGGCCCGGCCGGTCGAACCGGGAACCGGGGGTAACCGAGCCGGTCAAGGTTTTGGATCGGCCATGCAGCAAACCGGTGGGAACCGGTGTGACTCGGCCGGTTTTTGGAAAAACCGGTGACCCGGTGACCCGGCTCGAACCGGACCGGGTTGTGCATTTTTTTTTATTTTTTATTTATCAAATCTTTGAATTGTAATTGGGAGGGGCCGCGCGAACGCAGGCCCCCACTAGTGATTGCCATCTAGGTAAGTATGTTTCCCATTGACATACGCCTTGCTTTTATATCTCATTCTCCTCCCTGTTCCGTTCATTCTATGCGATGTGGGACTATTTGTAAACTACTTAAAACAAAAGAGACTCAAAAAAAACCCTCAACAAAATGCCATTAGTGGGGCTTGAACCCCTGACCGGTTGAAAGCAAATGCTGAGCGCTACCATGAGGCTACCAATCTTATTGAGGATATTATTTATTTCAAATATATATAATTGGTACCTCTTTTCCTAAAAGTCAAGTACGCTCATCCTCATGGCATTAGCTTGTAATATTAATATTATGTTTCAACAAACTTATTTAATATTAAGTATTTTTTTAAAGATTTATTTAATATTAAGTTGTTAACTTATGAAATTTGTTCTAAATATTTATTGAAGCATGATATGAACTTTTAAAATTTATTTAATATATACCAAGCAAATAAAAATAAAATAGGCATGGTGTGTAATTTTAGCAAATTAAGTTTTACAAGTATGAAATATATAGGTCCTGAAATTTTGGGAATTTTTTATATTTTAGTAGATATAAAATAAACATAGTTATTAATTTTACAGGGACGAAATTTATATTATATACTATATAGGTATTGAAAATTCTCGAAATAGAGACCGGGTCCGAGTCATCCGGTCCCGGTTTTGGTCATGCGGTTCAACTGTCGACCCCTCGGTCCGACCATTGACCCAGTGACCCGGTACCTTCACCGAGTCGGTCACCGGTCCGAGTTTTAAAACATTGGTAAAATGTCAGTTTTAGGAATTCTTGAGATGTTAAGATAACTTCTTTTTTTTCAGAATTAGAAGCTCAAAATAATGAATTTTCAGTCTCCTTGAGCAGCTGCATTGAGTAACTTCTCAAAAAATTTCCAAAAGAAAATAATAAATACTTTTTTACGCGATCTAAAAATCACTTATTTTAATTTTAGGCAAATGAGTGCTTAATTATTTCCTTTCTGATTATTAATAATCATAATAAGGGGAAGGAGCTACAAACCTGTCCAACATTATAAGCATTCAATGATGGAAGCAGAAGGCTAAGAGAAGGTCGGTTGCCAGAGAATGTCTGCAGTAAAAGAATGCATAGTAAGGGGACTAGTGACTCTATAAATCAAAAGAAAAGTATAGAAACAGAAGGGAAATTGATAGAGAGCTGATTCTATATTCTAGGAAAACTAATAAAACAGTAAAAGAAAGCAAAGAGACAAACTAGCTAATAGAAAATAAAATATTTTTTTTTCATTTGATTGGGTACCTTTCCATGTCTCAAGGAGACTACATATATAGTAACTACTAATGGATCATTTAATAAAAAGGCCTAACGGCTAAAAGCCCAACTAAAATAAACACTAAATAAAAGCCTAACCTAACTAATTAAACTTCAACACCTAATATTTTCTAACATAACTCCCTAACAGAAATTAAATTACCTTGTGTGGCACAAGATGTGGAGCAACATTCTCCTTCTGCAATTGTTCTGGGGTCTGTACAAAAATTATTGTTGATTATATTTCTCAAAAATAAGTCAAAAGAATGCATGTAAAATATAATATAAGAACTGCTAAAAACATGTCAACATAGAATCTTTTTTGTTCCCCGTGTCTCATTTGCCTTTGTCCCGAGTTAATCTAATTATTATTTATGAAAATTAATGATGAATTCAATCACCATTGATTTCTTTTCTTTTCTTTTCTACTTTATATCTTGAGAAAGAAGAAACTGGGGCTGGGCTACTTTATATCCATAAATAAGAAATGGAAGAGCATAAATATATCTTCCGGTATTCAAGGGCGCTTACGTTACATTATAGGCATGAATTAGATAAGAAAGGAGAGTAAAAATGTACCTTGCCATAGGCAAGAGCATCTGGCTGTGCAAAAAAGTTGGACATTAGCTCATCATGGTTGCTCACCACCTCACCTGCACAGAAAGCACAAGAGATTAAATTTCATGTCTCAAATACAAAAAGAACCACCATAAATAAATTCAAACCAAACACCATCCATGATAAAATTTGATCATGGAAAATTGGAAATGGAGACTTTACCTTTTAAGTAAACAGGTTGCTGACTTTTCACAACTCCAATAAAATCACAAGGAATAACACGTCCCTAGAAATTAAGAGATTTAGAAAGATGTATTATTTTAACAAAGTTCATTCATACCAAGAGATAAAAACACCTACATGACTTAATGAATAGATTGGAAAGCACATCATATAATGCTAGTTATCAGACTACCTAGTACTGAAAGAAATCAAAGAAAACAAACTTAAAGGTAGAGTTTAGAGTTTAGGCTTCAAAGGAGAAAATTAACTCGTGAATGATAAACAATTAATCCATGTGTATGCAAGTTAAATGGCCTAACATGTAACCATCATTTGACATGCCAATCAGCAAAGCTGAAGGATATAATATACTCCCTCCGGTCCTTCTTATAAGAAATTTTTGGTGCATTTTTTGGTCTTAATTATAAGAAAAAAGAAACATTTTTCATGGCGCATTAATTGCTAAAATTTCTTTTATACCCCTGTTTAATGTGAGATGTAGGTTTACTAAAAATCACAGTGGGTACAAAAATCTAATACTAAGGGTATCTAATACTAAGGGTATATTTGGGATGAGACTACAATTTTATCACATATTAATGAGCTTCTTGTCAAAGTGATTTTTGTAATTTCTTCTTATATTAGGAACCGGAGGTAGTACTTTCATGAGTTTTCTGTGTGGATATAAGACCTTGTTAACCATAATAATCAGATTTTAACTACAGAGGCATTCAAATATCAGAAACTGGTATTGAAATACAAAGTGAAATAAAATATCTCAATCCGCGTATCACCTGGTGTATAAGTTGATAAAAACTATGCTGCCCATTTGTTCCTGGTTCACCAAAATCAATTTCACCAGCCTCAAATGGTAGAGGGACACCATCAATTGAAACACCCTTGCCATTACTTTCCATGCTAACCTAAAATGAGACACTCTAATTATTAAAACAGAGAAAGTAGCATTAAAAAAGTGCCTGAGGCTTCATTCACAAGGAGGTAACAAACATACCTGTTGAATATGTGGGGCAAACTTCTCCAGGGCTTGAGTATAAGGTAAGATGGCCTAGATGTTAACCAGAAGTTTCAGTTATTGAAAATTGTCGGTTAAGAGTAAACAAAAAAATTCAATGTAACAAAATATTAGGTACTCACTCTGGCAGGATATCCAAGAAATGAGACATTCCATACACTCAAAAGTCCCAGGAGCACCTAGTGCATGAACACAATGTTATTATCTTGCAATTAGTAAAGATATATTTTAATGCCAAATAGATGTATAGTCCTGAAGAAAAGGAAGGATTGGTGTAGTTATTCATTACTAATTTACTCATTCTCCATCTTTGTAAGCAGTTTTTTGCTTCTATTACAAGATAAGGGAAATGAAAGGCTATGATGCAACCAGTGTGCATTACACAGCAGGGTAAATATATAAATAAATAATGCCCATATATATGCTATATTTACATGATACTGTACAGCTATATAAAGTATTATTAAGAGAGAGAACTCACATTAAATTTTCTTTTTCCTAATGGATGTTGGACTCTACTACAAGACTTTATTACTGTTAATATAAAAATCGATCTTTGACTTCCGCTTAATAGATTAAGCTTTTAGTAAAGGATGAGTTGGTTCATGATAATTACTTTGAAGCCACTAGATTAAAGCATATAGTAAATGGCTTAAATTTGGTATAATATATGCAGGCGATATGTAAGATCAAAGAAAATATTGAAGGACAAATAAGTTAGTGTAGAGGCTCTTACAGGTATATTGCTTTCAAATGGTTCTGAATACATATGTTGATCAATGCTGGAAGCTCCCTTTAAAAACCTTCACAAAAGAAATACAGTATATAAAAACGAAGCATATGAACATCAAAGGATACTCTGTCAATCAAATAGAACCAGAATAAATAAACAGATAATTAAATAAATAAAATGAATAGATAGATGATTCTTTACAGTCTTGGAATTAAAGCAAAAACTCAAGAGCACACCACATTTTCAATTGGCTAACTGCATTCAAAAAATATTTAAGCATGGAGGTATTATACATGACTTGGTTATATATTAGGATCACATTATCTGATTGCATAGATTCAGGGAAATAGATATCCTTCTTTATTGCAAATCACAAAATTTGAAAGAGCGTATACATAAGAAGAACCCATTTCTACATCCATCCTATCATGCATGAAATGAGATTCCTTTTTTTTAGTTCAAAAAATTATGTGAAGCAGAATAAAAGTCTAATGCAATACTTTCAAAAGTTCATTAGATAATTAATGCCAACAATAGACTCAATGTGGAACAAAATAAGCTACAACAAACACCATTATCCACCAAAATGAGTGCCAGCAATAGAATAATAAATCACATACTTCTCAACTACTGAGAAACCATATTGTAGGGACAAAGGAAACACTCCAACAGCACTGCAGACTGTAACCAATATATCAAAAAAAACAGTCAAATAAAAGATCTCCTATAATTCAAAGTACTATTCTTCTTAGTAAAAATAAGAAAAAATACTTACCACTATAACGGCCACCAACCCAGTCCCAAAATGCAAAGGCATTATTAGGATCAATGCCAAACTTTTCCACAAGCTACATCAGAAATTACGACAATAGTAAAAGATAACCATAGGCTGTTTTAAATTAATCGATATATACATACACTCAGAAAGCAATCGACAAGTTTTCAACTTGACGAGCTAATGCTAAAAGAGAAAATAACATACTGTGAGATTTGTACTGACTGCCACCATATGTTTTGCAACTGCCGAGGGCCTGAAGGTAAAATTGAACCATAAGTAAGTCAGCATAAAGCTGTTAACTCCGCTTGGTATTTCCCTTTTACACAAAACAAATATCTTTTGAAGAAGCCAATAGGGGGATGGGGGGAATGACACGTATAACATCAGAATCCCAAAGTAAAAGCTCCATATTCTATTGGCAAACTAGCAAGTTTGCATAAAATGGGAAAAAACAATAGGACAACAGAACAATCATTCTACTACTATTATTGATCGAATAGCTTTAAGGCTTCACTTACCCTAGAGCAGACGTAATCCACTCTCTGAGTGTTCTGGCATTCAACATTGTTTCCGCAGTCGTAAAAGTCTTCGACACAACCACAACTACATAAATAAAAGGGATTGCAACCATATGACACACAGGATGGAACCCCCAGTCTCTTAAGTCAAAAACCAAGGGAAAAAAGAAAAGAAAAGCCAATATAAACTATTTACCTAGGGTTGTTTCAGGATTCAATCCTGTGATACTTTTAGCAACATCAATTGGATCAACATTTGCAAGACTGCACATAGAAGAAAAAAGAGGTTGATTTCATAAAAAGGCAAAGTTTTCTTATTATATGGAGTTAGACAGTTCTAATAGAAAATATCACATACTTGCAGTAAAATAATCCATGGTATATAAACTCAGACAGTGGCACAATTATTACATCTCCAATTTCAGCCCTCTGATGATTCATTCACTTTTTGAACATGGGTCGTGATTCAACACCACTAATAGAAACCGGGACACAGCCAAACAATTTACACTCATTGCATACTCACAAGCATGTATACCAATGTTTCAAGAATAATCATCAGTGTATAAACCATGACGTATCATTTAAATAATGTTTCTATGAAGGGCTTAATATAAATCTAAATCAGCCTTGTCACCACTAAGTGTGAGACAGATCAAAGGCAAGGATCTCAAAATCTTGCATAGACAAATTCAAAAATCTAGAAACTTGCAAGTAGTTTACTTAGATGGTAATAAACCAGATTTCAGAGACCAAAGCAATAATAGATACTTACAAGCGCAGCTGACGTCCTCTAGCAGATTCAATTGCTTCAGGATCTGTATGTTATAAATACATGTTTAGTACTTATATTTATTTGAAGATAACATCCATGGTTCTTATGTTCATTTACATTTGTACCATATTTTGTTACAAATATAAGGAAAATAAGAGATTAAAATGTGAATGCCACTAAGAAACCAAAAAGTATCAGAAACCTGTTTGAAGAGCTGTGTGCACAAACAGTGGACCTAAGAAGCTGCCACCAATTCCAACAGCAACAACATCCTTCAGTTCCTTTCCAGTAGCTCCTACCTACAGAAATATAATTAATACCGACAACTAAAGTTCCTTAATGTCCATATAAAACTATTGACTAGCTTATTACCCACGATCCACTGCGGACTCGTTCAGAGAAGTCCCGGATCTGGTCCAGAACTTTCCAGACATCTGGGACAACATTCTTCCCATCGCTTTGTATAACAGCATCCCTTGGAGCACGAAGGGCCACATGAAGTACCGCTCTATTTTCAGTGCTGTTTATCTGAAAGTCCAAGAAAAATTACAAAAGAAAACATGATGATTCAGAAAACGAAGAAATGATATCCTCAATATATATAACATGTACACTGGTGCTTCACAATGTTGTCCACATTCCAGTCAAGAGGCAGCATTTTCAGATAAATAAAGATTTAATTGAGAGTTAAGTTAACACGCTTATTTGAGGTGATGGAAAAAAAATTAAAAACAGGGGAATTTGACATGAGCATATGTGGAACTCTTTGGATCAGTATATAAACACTTACATGCTCCCCATTGTACATCCGGTTTATCTTTTGTTTGAGGGATGCAACCTACATCACACCAACAGATACAATAATCGTTAACCATATGATTTCATTTCAGTTGGAATAACTTTACTTTTAAAAGGAAACATGCACGAGGGACAAAAGATAACACGAGTTGCCCAGATACCTAGAAGGAAAGGAACTTACCTCTGCCAATTGGAAGAGCTTTTCCCTTGTTTCAAGGGTGGCCTGCTGCCTTGAGTAGTCCAATAGAATTCCATCAAATTCACTTCAAAGAATGCAAACTCGGAAGGTTATACATCAAATTGTAAGTGCACTAGTATTGGCTCAACTTTTTAGCACTAGATATTTTCAATCATCAAAACAGAAATCTCTTAAGTTCACTGTTACTACTAAAATGGAAAAACACCAGATCATAAGATTATATAGTTTCATAAAGCAAGTGCCTTACACCAACATTGACCGGGATCTTTCTTCCTTAGTCAATAAATCACGTAAATGAGTGTTTTTTATGTCCTCAACATGGGCCTGCACAACGAAGATGAACTTAATAGAATGTCCCACTATAGTATTTCTGCATTGTACATAGCTAAGAAGTATAGTCTCTGTCACCTTTAACTCCTTCCATGACTGAGTGTCAGAGATGAGAGTGGAGGAAGCCATTTAGAAGTTAGAACTATGACTGATAGATTTTCCTGCACCAAGAAGTTTCCCCAATCTATTATTTATTATTTAACCAATGGTCTTTGAATAATTTCTTATTACAATCATACAGGCTTTCTGCATCCACAAAAACATGATGAATAAAATCAATAATTAAATGTGTAAGCCTCTAATGTAAAGAACATCGGAGCACATAATAGCCACACACACACGCACACCTTTAACAGGTGACTGTCAAGCTCACTTAGAGATAACTGAATTTCAGTCTCTAAAACTATATGAATATGCTAATATGTCATTTGTGGCAACGGCCAATAATAAAAATGACTAATTCAATGATGAGTAAGAAAACTCAATATTGGCTTCCATATGTTGAAAGAAAAGGAATGCTCAGACAGACTACCTAAAAATATTAAGAGATTAAACAATAATACATGAAATGTAACTAAATTTATTAAAATTCCTATCCCAAGTAATTCTATTTAATGATAATGTATATTTTGTTATAGCAGAAAAACAATGATTCATAAGAAATAAATAATTCACTAACAGAAAAGTATCATGGGTGTCTTTTGTACATAAAGCCATATTGATCTTAGTCATTAAATTATAACCTCCTATCTTGAGGCTGGGCTGCAGCATCAGTACAATAGCCAGCATTATGAAATAACATCTGGTAAAGGAGCCAACAATTACTCAAATACTAGGCTCATTTAAAACTGAACAAAGTTTCTTAAGGCCAACAAGCAATCTGACAAAGTAAGTATTCATTTTAGCTACTAATCCATGGAACCAACTGCTATTAAACATTTTTAAAAAGGGGGCATGCAACTGCAACCAAATTTGGAACCGAGTCCATTTAAGCATTTAGTCAAACACTAGACATTCAACCAACATTTGGCCTTCTAGTTGGAGATGACGATTATGTTAATGATTAATTATTTAGGGAGAGAACATATAATTGGGAAAATAAGAACATAAAAATCAAATTCAAGCACTCAAATTAAAATAAAATAAATAACAATCACAGAAGAATATGAAGACATTGGCAATAAGCATAAAAACAGAGAAATGCGTCTGGATCGTTACATGAAAAAGGAAGCAACTTGAGTAAGAGGGTTGAATGGGGTGGATATGTGTCTTAGATTATGATTTAGAAATGGTAAACTAATCGTAAAAGGATAAAAGAAAAAAATGGTTTTGGATCGTTACCTGGTTGTGGAATCAGATTCTGTGGATGGAATGAAGGTCACGGTAATGGACCTTGCTCACAGATACTCAGATACAACCACGGAGAGAGAGATGAGTAAAAGGTGCATGTCACATGCCACTCACAATATTTAATTTCCATATCATTATATTCTTTTTTCAGTGGAGTACTCCCTAAGAAAAAAATACATATTTTTTTACTCAAAATATAAGTAAATATTAACTAACTAAAAAAACCCTAGCCCTTAAAGGGTGTTGAGTGGTTCGGGTAAAACCAAACTAGCCTACACAATCCAATCCAAACCATATGTTTCGTTTTGATATTTTTCGTGATCGGGTCAAACTCAAACAAACACGAACCAACCCATTGTAGGTCGGTTCAGGCGAAGGATTTTAAAAAACACACTCGCGAACCGGGACCAACCCATACTAGTTTTGTAATTTTATGAGCAAAATACTTTATTTGGTTAGACTTTTTATCTTTAATAATTTGTGATTAAGTTAGAAAATTTTAATACTATGGATTGGAAGACTATTAATGGGTTTGAGTTTAATTTGGTGTAATTTTTAAAATTTAGAATTTTTTTTTACTTTTTAGAAGTGTTGAAATATTGCTGTCAAAAAAATGTTGAAATATTAAAAAAAATTGTAGTTTTTTATATTTTATAAAATTAACATTTTAGTACATGACCCGTAAGCCCAATCTGAACCAACCCGTCCAATATCGGATTGGTTTGGTTCGGATTTTGGATAAAAAAGGTAAAATCTAAACCAACCCAAACCAAGTAATTGTAATTCGTTCAGACAACAGATTTAGCAAAATCTAATTCAAACCAACCCACAAACACGCCTACTAGCCGTCTCTCAACCTTTTCTCTAATCTTCTTTTCTTCCTTGCTCACCCACTAGAGAAGATGGTTTTAGGTCAGTTTGGTTTGAAATCACTCATCTAGATCATTCATCCTATCTTTTATATCTAAAAATAAGTGGCTACCACATAGATCTAGCTATTATTTCATATTTTTTTCATGATTTTGTTGTCTGAGTGCAGCGTTATTGTTGTTTTTCGTCTTGGTGCGGTGTTTACGATTTCCCGTCTTGTTGCGATGTTCGTTTGATTCAGATCAACAGATCAACTTTGAACCATTACAGATCCGGAGGCATGGGTACTCCCGTGACTTTTATTTTGTCACATTTTTATGTATTTTGTCATTTTATGCTATTAATTTGGGTGTTGTGATTTTGTTCACAGATTCATCCTTATGTTTTTAACAATGCTGAATTTTACTATTATCGATGGAATCTATCAATTTGAATGAATTAATATTCTTTTAATAAAAAAAAGTAAATATTAACTAATCATTAAATGTTCTTATTATACAAATACGCTTATTTAATTCTGCTTTTACTACTAACTGTCGGCATATTCTAAGAAACTAAGGGTATATTAATAAAATTAATTTATTTTTGTATAAAATCAAGAATATTAAATTAATATAACTAAATTTCTTAATCAACTAGAGATTAGTTTTTTTTTGCTTATAAATGAGTTTGTAGTAGTGCTTTCATATTATTTTTACGTGTAATTAATCATTTGGTTTGTTGAGTTGTACTATGGAGCCGCTCAAACCATAGCTTTACTCGATTTCTATTCTATTTTCCTATTATTGATTGAAGCTAGTGTCCTTATTGTTTTGTAGAAAAAAAGTGTTATTATTGTCAAAAAAAAAAAACTAGGGTTCTAACCAATGTTCTTAAAATTGGGTTCCCTATTAAGATGGTGAAGACTTTTCTTTTGAGCCGCGACAAGAAAATACTAGATATTATCGAAAAAATATTTCTTAAATTTTATTTTTTACTTTCAACAGGTAAACATTACATGTTGTTGCTATGATTTGATTACTATTAATTGTTTTTGGTGGAACGTTGATCAGAATGATTATTTTATATTATGCATTTGAGATACAACGGGAAAATGTTTTACTGATAAAATGTATTTCGTAACGATCAAAAATGTCAAATGAAAAAATATTCTAAAGTTATGAAACTCCATTTCTTAACAACTCGAAAGATTTATTGTAATTGAATTATGTCTAAACCTATTTAAACAAATAATATAATGTTACCCGTGCGTATGCACGTGTATGCTTCTAGTTATGGTTAAACAGTGTTGTTGTAAAAATGGAACCAACCAAACAGTTCAATCGGTTAAACAATAAACTGACAGTACGACACCATCATGTAGAAGTTTCATTGGTACGGTGTCTTGTCTGATTTTCAAAACATTAGTTTTTTTGGGTAAACTCGGGTATCCACCACACGGACAATAGTGACCAACCCTCGCTCATTGTAGGTGCCTCAAGGGGCAGGACAGCTGGCCCAGAGTTTTAACGCTGCTTCGTACCCAAGACGGGGATCGAACCCCTGACCCTTGGTTAAGGGAGATTCAGCCCCAACCGCTGAACCCGACGCTCTGGGTTTTCAAAACATTAGTTGAAACGTAATCAAACAAGCAATAATTAAATACTTTTTAAATATTATATAATATATTGAGTTTTTTTTGTTTAAACCGGGTATCTTTGTGCGCAACTGCAGAGACTAACCCCTCGAGTCGGGTAGTAGCATAATGGGTGGCGAAAGCTCTCCCCTCAAGAGTTTTAACGATACTACGTACTTTCTTAGGACTAGATTCGAACTCAGGATCTTTGGTTAAGCTGAAAGAGACTCAAACTATTTCATCCAAGCACTTTTGGGTAAAATATATTGAGTAATATGACAATATAAAATATTTAATAGGCTAAATAGCACTTTTGGTCCTTTATGTTTGCTCCAGATTTCACTTTGGTCATTTATCTTTTTTTTGGTCCGTTTTGGTCCCTCATGTTTCATTTTTGTTTCATTTTGGTCCCCTGACGTTAGTTTTGACTAACGAACGCCACGCTGGCAGTTAACTGCTGACGTGGCGTCCATTAAATGTTTTATTTAATTCTAAAATAATTACACATCATCTCTAATTAAATCAACAAAAACTAAAAACATTAAAATCAATAAAACAATTAAATCAAATCTCTAATTTCTACCCAATCCTAATTTCTACCGAATCCAGCAAACACCAAATCCAACGTTCTCAGCAAACACCAAATCTACCAAATCATTTCTTTATCTACCAAATCTGGGTTTCTTTTTCTTCAACGTATCTTCATCACTTCGTCTTTCTTGGTGCGAAGGGTGGTGCGACGGGGAGGACGACGGGTGGGAGAGAGATCTGGATCTGTGTTACGGTGAGAGAGAAAGAAATTTTCGGTGAGAGAGAGAGAGAGTACAAAAGAGGGATATCTGGAATTTTCTTCGTTATGGTTGGGTTCTTCACTTGGTTATGTTTCTGGGTTCTTCACTATTGTTGGGTTCTGGTTGTTATTCACTGTTGTTGGTTGTTGTTGGCGGTTGTGGGGCGGTGCACGGTGGTTGCGCGAAGAGACAGAGGGAGTGTGGTGGTCGTTTGGCCATGAGGGAGGAGTGATGGTGATGGTGATGGTGGCTGACGGTGGTTGACAGCTGGGGATGGTGATGGTGATGGTGGCTGATGAGGGGAGAGAAACCGTGGCTAACAGAGGAGTGATGGGTTTGACGGTGGCTGGGGATGGGTTATTGTTTTTAATTATTTGTTAAATTATTTTTTATGTTTTTAAAATTTAAATAACATAAATAATGATGTGGTAATTATTTTAGAATTAAATATGGATGCCACGTCAGCAGTTAACTGCCAGCGTGGCGTCCGTTAGTCAAAACTAACGTCAGGGACCAAAATGAAACAAAAAATGAAACATGATGGACCAAAACGGACCAAAAAAAAGATAAATGACCAAAGTGAAATCTGGAGCAAACATAAAGGACCAAAAGTGCTATTTAGCCTATTTAATAATAAGTAAATACACAAAAATATTAGAAAAAATTAAAAATTAAAAATAGCTTGAAAGATGAACAGTTCCTAATCCAACTAGGTAATCTTTTTGGTATATACCGGGGTATTCACCGCCGAACACAGTGACTAATCTCCTCGCTGGATTGGAGGCACATCGAAGGGTGGGACAACTGGCCCAGGGATTTAAAGTTGTTCCATACCCAAGGCGATGATCGAACCCTCGACACCGACTTTCACAATTTTGGTCCTAGCTACGAGTGAGCGACACCGAACGCGACTCGTAGACCCATCCTATTCTTGTTCCTTGACCCAAAAAAACAAAGATTTCTTCGAATTTTAAGATGTGTTTTGGCATAAAGAAATATTCCAATCAAAATTTAAGGACATTTTAAGGCAGGATATAATCCATCTCAACCCAACCTTTACTCGCTCTTAATTATTAGTTTTATTTTTTGTGATGGACTATTGCAAACAAAAAATTCAAGTTGAAATTCATGTTACATTGCTTATAAGTAATATTGAAGCAAAATACTATTGTAAGAGCTTTTTTACTTTGTTGTTCAAGTACAAGGTGAAATATTAAAATATTCAATTTCTCACTTTTAATTTTTAATTATAATTGAAGGGATTTTATATCCCTATCACCTGACTTGATTTTTTCACCTCCTCTCTTCATTAAAAAGAGTAGAATGTCTTTAATCACTTAAACTTTACTTATTCCGCTTTTACCTCTTTCAGTCTCTTTTTT
Source organism: Astragalus membranaceus (assembly GCA_039519185.1). Classification (NCBI taxonomy): domain Eukaryota; kingdom Viridiplantae; phylum Streptophyta; class Magnoliopsida; order Fabales; family Fabaceae; genus Astragalus; species Astragalus membranaceus. The sequence continues at coordinate 6,393,211 of CM076852.1, forward strand.
CTCAAAAAAGGCACAACCCCACCCCTATCTTTCTCCTTCTTCGATTTCTTTCTCCCTAAGTATCTCTTTCACTTTTATGCCGCTCTCTCTTTCTCACTCGAACCGCCTCTCTTCGGTCTCACTCAAATTATCTCTGTCTCTTTTGCTCCCGTCTATTTGTCACTCTCAGCACAATGTTGCGTGTAACCCCTGATACCCATTTATAGAAAATTCAAACTTTCCAAAATCTTGTTGCCGAAAAGCATACCACAACTAAACATCATATGTTCTATATGTTATAAGAATAATTGTGCATGCGATAACGTGTTGCGGGGAATCCCTATTTTGTATGTGCAAAAGTTCATCAAAAAAATTGTATGTAGGACATCAAGATTTTGGATACTTTCTCCATTAAGATTCGATACACGCAATTATTTGTGATATACACATACAAAACCTTGTTTTGTACGATTTAAAAATTTCCTCTTAACAATTCATTTTATGTAGGTATAGCCCGCACGAAAGGGGCCACTTTAGCTACTATTGACTATTGAGGGCCGTAAGGAGCTTGTGCCTTAGGTTACATATGAGATGGTAGATAATGTGTAAGATGAGGTGCCTCCACTTGAGATGCCTATAGCCGTATAGACCATATTTTTGAGGATATGACGTCGTGATGGATTCGTTATAATGTATAAATTGTGTGTAGTTTGAGCTATCATATTTTTTTTGACAAATTTTGAACTATCATATTATAAGTACTTATTCATCAATTTTCCGATAAATCTCCAAGATGTCACAGGGAACACCACATATTTAATCAACTATTTATGATGTTCATTAGTATTGAGTAATTGAAAAACTATTTTTTGAGAAATAATAAATCTTTTAAAATTCTCTCTCTCTCTCTCTCTATATATATATATATATATATATATATATATATATATATATATATATATATAATTCTTCATCCAATTTTGTCAAAATTCTTTCATAGCAAAATAAGAATGATAGACTAACTTATATTTTTTCTTCCATATATTGTATTTTAAATATGATGGTCAAGGAGATGTTTAAAAGGAATCATTATTTTTTCTTTTCTTTTATACTCCTCCAACCCAAGCCGTCTCTCTCTCAACTTTCTCTCAACTTCCTTCATTCTTTCTATTCATCTATCAAAGATGGGTGGTTTTAAGGTCATTTTTTTGGCTTACTCTGTTTTGATTTTTGTCTTTTTTATCCAAATAAGTGGTTTCCACGTAAATATGGGTTTTATTTCGTCGCCTGAGTGTGGCGTTATTTTGTTCGTCGTTTTGGTGTGGCGTTGTTTGGTTTCCCATCTTATTGCGGTGTTTGTTTGATTCAGATTGATAGATCAACTTCAATTTATTACAGATTCAATCAATGGCTCGACAAATCCAGAGGCATTGGTATTCCAATTACTTTGATTTTATAACATTTATAGGTATTGTATTTTGTTGTTTTATTTTTTAATCTGGGTGTTATATATGAATTTGTTCGTAGATTCATCTTTTTTGGTTTTATCGATATTGAATTTGTGTAGTTTCAGATGTATTCTACAAATTTGGATGAATAGATATAATTTTTATTCATGAAAGAAGTAAGGAGTGTTTAACTAACTATTTATTGTAATCCATAATACTTTCTTTTAAATGTGTAGTCAATAGTAGTTAGTAACTACTAATAAAAAAAATAGTAGTTAGTAACTTAAAATAAGTTATGCTTTTTTTTTTACAATAAAATATGTTATGCTTATTGATCCCTGAATTTTGTATATATTGGATGACCATTTTTTGTAGAGTTTTTTTTTTAAGTTTTATATATTCTAAAGTTTTTTTTTGGTAAACCCGGGTATCCACCGCACGGACAGCAGTGACTAATCCCTCACTCATTGTAGGTGCCTCGAGGGGCAGGACAAGTGGCCTAAAGTTTTAGCGCTGCTCCATACCCAATGCGGGGATCGAACCCCGACCATTGGTTAAGGGAGGATCTTGTCAAGACATTGAAAAATCAAAATATGTTTGTGCATGGAACATGTTAAACATGCTAGTATATGTTTTGCAAAAAAAAAAAACATGCTAGTATATATGCCATATATATTTAATCTTCTCCTTTTAAGCATTTGTTTTCAAAGTACCTCATCTCATTTAATTAGGACATTTTGCTTTTAACAGGACAATTAGAAAACGTAAAACCTAAGCCACATATTTTTTTGGCGTTAAATATAATTTTATTAACGAAAGTCTGGTAATAAGTCAAAGGCCATGAAATTGAGTTATAGTCGAAGACCGCGGAAATACAAGTTACATGTAAAAAATTTAATCCCTTCCTTTTAACAAATTGTTTTAAAAAGTACCTCATTTAGTTAGAAAAAATTGTTTTTGACAGATTAATTTATTAGGAAACGTAGGAAACCTAATCCTTATCTTAGAGACTGGATTAATGATAAAAAAGTAAGTAACACCGGTGTCTAAAAAACTCATTAGCTATTTTATAACACAAAATAGTAAACAAATTGAAAAACATGGAGGTGGATACTATACTTAATTGATCCAGATCCTCTCTATTTCCCAAAAGAAATGAATAATTCATTATTCATTACTTAAATTTTGAATATACAAAATATAAAGATACCTAATATATATCTTTTATTTTAAAAATGTGTATTTATATATTTTTTTTTTATAAACCAGAGTATTTACTGCCGAACGCAGTGACTAATTCCTTTGTTAGATTAGAGACACCTCAAAGAGTGGGACAGCTGACCCAATGATTTAAAATTGCTCCGTACCCAAGGCGAGGAATCGAACCCCTGAGTTATGTGTATTTATATATCATAATTTATATAAGTGAAATCCTCCGTTTCAATAAAATAAAATGGAGAGAAAATCTCAAACGATACCCATACCCAATTACCCATTGTCCAACAAACCAAACCCTTTTCAATGAGGCATCTTTCATTTGTTGGAGGTTGGGTATTGGGTATGGGTATTGTCCAAACCCTTCCAACAAACCCATACCCATACCCATACCCATACCAAACCCTTCCAACAAACCAAACCAAACCCATACCCATACCCAATTACCCATTGTCCAACAAACCAAACTGAAAAAGAACTCCGGTCAAAGACTCTCCCCCACTCAACAACTCCAGTCAAAAAGCTCTTATCATTCATCAAATCAAATAATTCACACTACTATACCCTAATTCCAAAATCAAATCAACAATAATTTTCATTTCAAAATTATTAAAATAAAAAAACCAAACCCAAAAAAAAAATCTCATTTTTTCCACATTTACCCATTCAAGTTCAACACACTGCAGCTGCTGCACAGCACAGCACACACATTCTCTGGCTTCCATTTCTTCACACCCCATTAACCCATTTAGCAACAAAAAAGTCAAAACTCAAAACCCCAATTTTAAAAATCGAAACTTTATCACCTTACACGGTTTTCCCCATCTCTATGGATCTCAGAAACATGTCTTCTTCGTTCTTCCTGCTATCTTTAGCCTTTCTGGGTTTATGGGCATCTTTCGTTTCATCGCAGGTTGATGAAGACAGCGTACGATGTTTAAGAGGGATCAAAGACAACCTCGTAGACACCGATGGTCGGTTGTCCACGTGGCGGTTTGAAAACAAAACCGTAGGTTTCATCTGTGACTTCGTTGGTATTACTTGCTGGAACCTAAGAGAGAATCGAGTTCTAGGTTTAGAGCTCAGAGAAATGAACCTTTCTGGTAAGATCCCTGAGTCTTTGAAATACTGTGGTAAAAGTCTTCAAAAATTGGATCTTGGGTCAAACTCGTTGACTTCTGAGATTCCAACTCAGATCTGTAGTTGGATGCCTTTTTTGGTAACTATGGATTTATCTGGTAATGATCTTTCTGGTTTTATTCCACCAACACTTGTGAATTGTTCATATTTGAATGAATTGGTTTTATCAGAAAATCATCTTTCTGGTTCAATTCCTTATGAATTAGGAAGTTTGAGTAGACTTCATAAGTTTTCTGTGGCTAATAATCAACTTAAAGGGACTATTCCTTCATTTTTTGATGGTTTTGATAGAGAAAATTTTGTTGGTAATAGTGGTTTATGTGGTGGTCCACTCGGATCTAAATGTGGTGGTATGAGTAAAAAAAATCTTGCTATTATTATTGCTGCTGGTGTTTTTGGTGCTGCTGCTTCTTTGTTATTAGCTTTTGGTGTATGGTGGTGGTATCATTTGAGGTTAAGTGGCAATAGGAGAAGAAAAGGAGGTTATCAAGTTGGTGGTGTTGATGATTGGGCTGTGAGGTTAAGAGGTCATAAACTTGCTCAAGTTACTCTTTTTCAAAAACCTATTGTGAAGGTTAAGTTGGGGGATTTGATGGTGGCTACGAATAATTTTAGTTCTGATAACGTTCTTATTAGTACTAGAACTGGGGCTACTTATAGGGCCGATCTTCCTGACGGTTCGATACTCGCGGTGAAACGGTTGAATACATGTAAGATTGGTGAGAAGCAGTTTAAGATGGAGATGAATCGGTTGGGACAAGTTAGGCATCCAAATTTGGCGCCGTTGTTGGGGTACTGTGTTGTGGAAGAAGAGAAGTTGTTGGTTTATAAGCATATGTCGAATGGGACTTTGTATTCGTTGTTGCATAAGAATAGTGGTGTGTTGGATTGGATGATGAGGTTTAGGATTGGTTTGGGTGCGGCTAGGGGACTTGCGTGGTTGCACCATGGTTGCCATCCTCCGATTATACAACAAAACATTTGTTCTAATGTGATTCTTGTTGATGAAGAATTCGATGCTCGGATAATGGATTTTGGACTCGCCAGGCTTATGACGTCTGATTCCAATGGTAGTTTTGTGAATGGTGATTTGGGGGAACTCGGTTATATAGCTCCTGAGTATTCGAGTACGTTGGTTGCTTCATTGAAAGGGGATGTGTATGGATTCGGAGTTTTGCTTTTGGAGTTGGTCACCGGGCGTAAACCTCTCGAAGTTAGCAATGGTGAGGAGGAATTCAAGGGCAACTTAGTGGATTGGGTGAATATGCATTCTAGCTCAGGTAAACTCAAGGATTGCATTGATAGAGCGATATGTGGAAAAGGACAAGACGAGGAGATTCTTCAGTTTCTCAAAGTCGCATCGAATTGTGTGGTTTCTCGCCCCAAAGATAGGTGGTCTATGTATCAGGTTTATCATTCTTTGAAAAGTATATCGAAAGACCACAGTTTCTCTGAACATGATGATGAATTTCCCTTGATCTTTGGTAAGCCAGAGAACGAGCCGGCGTAGTTCTTGAGGGCAGCATCGGAAGATGATGTAAACGTGTTCTTACTGAATTCCTAGTTACGGTGGAGGGTTTTCGGATCTGTACTAATGTTCAAGGGTGACCCTAATCAGGTATAGGTGTACTTTGTATGATATAATAAGTTTTCTGATAGGTCAGTTTCTTGTTGCATTTTATGAAATTTAATATGTTTCAATGTATGTTGTGTGAAAACACAATCTTAAATTAAATGCGGTCCAAGATATTCTGAGTATATGTTTAAGATTTGAATCCAAAAACATATGTCTCCTCAAGGCATAAAAAAATGGATGTCTAATTTGTGTTCTGTATAGATATCTTATTAATATTATCAAGATGATTCATGGACATGTGCTTTTGTAAAGATATCTTATGAAGATGATTTGTTCACCATTTGATTGGAAAGTTTGCAGCATTTAAATTTTGTACTATATATAAGATTTTTTTAGCTTTTATGTTTGGCATGTAGTATATAGGGTTGTTGTCCCGAGAACACAGCCTAGTCGTAAAACACAAGTGTTATGTAAACGCGGGGAGTCTGGGTTTGAACCCGCAACGATCTACTTTCCTCTCCCCATTCCCCCACCTTAACTATTTGTACCAAAGAACCAAAAAAATGCGTTATATAGGGTGATAACCTTTGTAGCATCGACACTTTTGGCGGCCACTGAGACTTCAATTATTTGTATTTTTCAAATTAAAACCGATGTCTCCGTATCCGTATCGTGTCTGGTGTCTGTGTCGGTGTCGGTACTTCGTAGGTTATAACTATATTTGATTAAACTCCTTGCAACCACAAAGCACTGCTACATCACATGAACCAAAATTAAGTTCATCACTACATTTGTAAATTTGACCTGCATGACTTTTCTGGAGTGAAATCAACTGACTATTGTGTTAAGAAAAATAAATTTCTGGATGTTCAAGAATTTCCCTTTTTAGAAATTGGAATTATCAGCTGGATCATTGGATCAAGCCATAAGCATGTTACTTCAGACAGACAGCAGCTTGGAATGATTTGTAAATTATTCTAACTATCGCTGGTGAAATAGTTTGGCTATAGTATTAGGGCCTATTACTATTCAGGTTTTATTTTATTTATAATTATAAAGAAATCTTTTTTATTTATTTATAAATATTTGTGTGAGAAATCCGTTTTTACTAAGGGTGTGTTTGGGAGTTTGGAGGGGAAGACTTGAGATTAATAGTGTAAATTATATAGTGATGAGATTAGTTATCCCTAAACGCCTCTCGTTTTTGAGCACCTCTAAAATCCCTCAATTTTTTTAAGGAATCTTATCTATAACTAGAAATAACACATTTTGCTACAAAACAATTAAAAGTCTGTTACCACTTGGTTGGATTGGCTCTATCATTATGTGTTGTCACAAATTAAATTTAATGATAAACTATTTATCTTCAAATGTCTTTTAATAATTTATCTTGGTATTTTTCCATCTCTAACTATTATATTTATTTATTTTTGTTTTTTTACTTGTTTTACCATGAAAGTTATCTTCATTTTAATTTAGTTTCTTTCAATTAATAGTTAATGATTTCATTTATTATTCTCTTTTGTGTAGCTATGTATTCATGCATCTGCAGCACTTAGTTTATTTTCTTATTACCTCTTTATGGCCTACAAAAATAACATTTTTTCTTTGTTTTTGTCATTGTTGCAAAAATCTTTAAAAATAGAACATAAAATAAAAATAAAGTGATATTTTTATAATTTTATAATTATTGTTGAAAACAAGAAATAAAGCAGACTTAGTGGGGAAGGCAAGGCAATAAATACGTTTTGTTAAAAATTCTTAAAAAATTGAAAGTTTTTTTTTTGGTCGAAAAAAAAAAATTGAAAGTTAAAACAGTCAATATTGCTAGCTTGGAATAGAAAAGTAAAGGAAAACAGTAATCTATGTGGACCATTGCTATCAAGACTATGAAGTTAAACAAATAGCATAAATCAATGCTTTGAACCTTATGTTCCGTATTATAAGGTGTGGAAATTTTACATAAAATAACAAGAAAATTCAAGGGTCCTTATCCAATTTTAATTCAAGGGTCCAATTTTAATCCAAGGTTAATTACTCTTAAAGTCTCTAAATTATTTAGGAATTTTAAGTAGATCCCTAGGCTAAAAAAGTTTTTAATTTGATTCGGAAACTAACATTTAATTTATAATTGGGTCATTCCATTAGCTTTCCGTGTGCACATTTTTTTTTTTCGGATAAGCAATTGATTTATTGAAAGAAGCACTAGGAGTGCTCAAGACCAACAATTACAAGTTGTTAATACAAAGAGAGGCATCGTGCCACCAAGAAGCAATAGAGTAATTTGAATGCCTAGCCCTCCCATAAATAAACCATTGTCAAGAAATACATTTAATATGCATAACAATTGAATCAATGCTAGGTTCCTCCCCTTTAAAGTTCAAGTTGTTTCTTGCAAGCCATAAGCTCCAACATGTAGCGAACCAAATAATGTACTTTAGTTTCTCAACATTTTTCCCGTAGAAAGCTGTCCCAAAATGATGAAATTGATCATCTATATTGTGGTGAATTAACTGTTGCAACCCGAGTCAATCGCCCACCTTAGCCCACACTCGTTTCGCCACTCCACAAGAGCCAAATAAACGATCCAAGTCTTCTATATGCTGCGAACAAAAACAGCATGCAACATCCTCTTCGTTATTAATGACATGGCGTTTAAGAAGTAATTCACGCGTTGGTAGTGCCTTCGTAAAAATCCTCCAACCGAAGATGTGTATCTTTGATGGTACACCGTGAGCAATATATCCTGCAGAATTGACGCCTCCTCCTGCGCCTGCACCGAAGGTTGCTGCAGTTGAGGTACCATCCACTGCCACTGATCTTCTACCCAATCTCCAGCTGCTGCCACTGTCATTGATTTATCGTTACAACTTGCGAATAAAATGGGAAAAACACGGCACAAAGGCTGATCACCAAGTCAATGATGTCTCCAAAAATTAACATCTTCTCCTCCGCCCAAACCTCTTCTAACACAATCATTGAACCAATCAACACCAAAGTCATCATTACCAATACAAAGGAGATATCTCCACCATAGTGAGTTGCCATTCGCCCCCCTAATCGAGTCATCAATTAGAAAAGACGTAATATCTCCATATCTATGATTTAGAAGTCCTTTCCAACAAGAATTCCTATCAACCAAAAACTTCTATTTCCATTTGGACAAGAGAGATATATTGAAAAATTGCAAATTCTTTATTCCAAGTCCTCCCTCATTCTTGGGTGTACAAACCTTATTCCACGCCACCCAATACATGCCCCGACTAGCTTCTTTAATTCCCCATAAGAAATCCCTTTGAATTTTGACCATGGAGTTGATTACCACCTTTGGAGCCTTGTAGAAAGAAAAGAAGTACAATGGTATGCTATTTAGGACCGAGTTAATTAGAGTAACACGGCCTCCAATAGATAAATTACGCCCTTTTCAAATAGCAAGTTTAGCCCGAAGCTTATCAAGAACCGGCTTCCAAGTAGAGCTGCGCCTAGGATTGGCGCCAATCGGAATACCAAGAAATTTAAAAGGGATACTTTCCGTCTTGCAATGAAGGAACAAAGAAGCTTGATCCAAAAAACGATCTGTTACATTAATACCAATAAGCTTGTTTTTGAGGAAATTTACCTTCAATCCGGAAACCAATTCATAACTTCTCAAAATTGATTTGATGCTCCATAAGTTATCCCAAGACGGTTTACCAACAAGAATGGTGTCATCCGCAAATTGCACAATTTATAGAATATCTGAGACTATCGTTAATCTTATACCCAAAAAAAAGCCCAAGGGATACAGCTTTATCAACCAAAGCCGCCAAACCTTCCGCCACAATTAGGAAAAGGAAAGGGGATAGAGGATCCCCTTGTCTTAGGCTTCTTTGTACCGAAAAATCTTGAGTTGGACTCCAATTGACAAGAACCGACATGAAACTAGAGGTCACACAAGCCTTCATCCACCTAATCCAACCCGAGTCAAAAGCCATTTGTTCCATCATATAAAACAAAAAAGACCAAGATATAGTATCGTAAGCCTTCTCAAAATCAACTTTGAAGAAGATACATTGTTCCCCCTTTCTCTTGGCCAAGTCTACCAATTCATTTACCACTACTACCCCGTCCAGAATATTTCTTCCCCCTAAGAAAGCGGACTGACAATCCAAAATCACTGATGGGAGAAATGTTTTGAGTCTATTTGCCAACACCTTCGCTACAATTTTATAAATACTTCCTATCAAGAAAATAGGCCGATACTCACCCAATCCAAAAGGACTATCATTTTTTGGAATAAGAGTGATGAATGAAGAAGAGAAGGCCTTAGGCAGTGATGCCTTCCTATGAAACTCCTTAAAGAACTCCACAAGGTCACACTTCAATACGTTCCAAAATTCCTTGAAAAACCGCAAGTTGAAGCCATCCGGACCCGGGCTCTTGTCTCCATCACAACTCCAAACTCCTTCCTTGATCTCATCTTCTTCAAATGGAATCCGGACTCGTGTGCACATTGTTAATTTGGAAGGAATGAGACATAAACAAACCATCTCGGTATCTTTTATTGATCTTATTTTGAAGAACGATAATCCCCAAGGCTTGGGGGATTTTAGACCAATTTGTTTAATCGGTTGTTTATACAAAATCTTGGCAAAGGTTCTAGCTAATAGGATGAAGAGGGTGTTACCTAATATTATTTCTAATTGCCAATCAGCTTTTCTAGGGGGCAGGCAGATTTTGGATGGGGTGGTGGTGGTGAACGAGGCTGTGGACTTTTCTAAGAGACAAAGGATGAGTGTTTATTGTTTAAGGTTGATTTTGAGAAGGCCTACGACTCTATCTCTTGGAATTTTTTATTATATATGATGAGTAGGATGGGATTTCCTTTGAAATGGATTAGTTGGATAAGAGCGTGTATTTGCTCTAGCACGATGCCGGTTCTTGTTAACGGTAGTCCTACTAATGATTTCAAAGTGTTAAGAGGATTGAGACAGGGGGATCCATTATCCCCATTCCTATTTCTCATTGTAGACGAATGGTTGACGGGTTTAATAGCCAAGGCAGTGGACAATGGGTCTTTTTAGGACTATGCTATTAATGACAATCTGAGGTTTTCCATTATGCAATTTGCTGATGACACTATGCTGATGAGGAAAGCATCATGGGACATTCTTTGGAGTATTAAAACTATTTTGAGAAGCTTTGAATTGGCGTCGGGTTTGAAGGTCAACTTTCACAAGAGCAAGCTCAATGGGGTTAATATCTCGGAGGATTTTTTGGAGTCAGCTTCCACTTTTTTACATTGTAGGACTGAATCAATTCCTTTCAAATTTTTGGAGATTTCGGTGGGAGCCAATCCTAGAAGGGAAGCAACGTGGAAACTGGTCCTTGACATGCTTAGGAAACGTCTTTCAACTTGGAGAGGTCGCACTCTTTCTATAGGAGGATGGGTAACTCTCATCAATTCGGTACTAAATAGCATTCCTCTTTATTTCTTCTCTTTTTATAAAGCACCCAAGACGATTATAAATTCCATGGTAAAGATTCAAAGGGATTTATTGTGGGGTATTAATGATGGTGATAGGGGCATGTATTGGGTTGCTTGGGATAAGATTTTTCAACCGAAAAAGGTGGGAGGGCTTGGGATTAAAAACTTAGAGTTCTTCAACATGGCGCTTTTAATTGTCCAAATGCAAGTGGAGGTGTTTGGTAGATGTTAGCACAAGTTGGAGAGGGATGCTATTACATAGATACAGAGAGTTTGCATCAGCTTTTATTCATAATTCTTAGGCATCTTAACAGAGGCGCTCTCGGTTCCCTTTGGTGGCGCGATCTTCTCTTGTTGGATCATTTTCAAAGGCCATCTCGTAGATTTAGCTCTTGTGTAAAAAGGAGGCTAGGGAATGGTAATTTAATTGAGTTTTGGTTGGATCATTGGCTAGGTAGTGAGCCTTTATCTTTGGTTTTCCCACATCTCTTTGAAGGGTGTGCTAATCAGCATGTGACAGTGATGGAGAGTGGTGCTTGGATTAATGATACTTGGTGTTGGACAGATTTTTGGTCTCATTTATCTGATGCTCTTTGTATTGAGGAAGCGGGTTAATTGCGTGATATTTTGTTAGAGGTGAAACCGGATAGGTGGCGGCACGACACGTGGATTTGGACGCAGGAGGTCTCTAAATTATTCTCTGTCAGATCATGTTATAAGTGGCTTCTCAGCTTCAACACTGCTGCTGGTGTGATTAATGAGAAGAATTTGTTTATGGAAAAGATTTGGAAGACAGCCATTCCCTCTAAGGTGGCTATCTTCGGTTGGCGTTTGTTTCGTGAAGTCTTACCTACTCGGGGTTCTCTTCTCCACCATCATGTTATTGTTTCTGAGGAGGACGCTTAGTGCCCATTTTGTATGCAGCACCGTGATGTCTGTGAGCATACTTTTCTGGTTTGCAATTTTGCTTCTGGTATATGGCAACAAGTTTACTGTTGGCTGGGTGTGGCTGGAAACCGTGAGTTTAATACTCTTCAAGATTGCTATTGGCTTGGAAATTTATGTAAGGGGAGGAAAGAAAGAAAGATAAAATACTTGATTTGGTTGACAACCTATTGGTGCATTTGGCTATCTCGGAATGGCATTGTGTTTAAGAATGAGGAAGCTAATATTGACTCTGTCATCATCCGTATTAAGAGCTTATCTTGGAGTTGGTTTATATACAAAGTGGGTTGTAATTCAAATTTTTCTCCTTCCTCTTGGTGGTCTAATCCACTTCATTGCCTAAACAATTTGTAATCTTTTGGTTGTTTGGGTTTGAGCATCCTTAGTACTCCTTTAATGAAGTATTGTTTATCTAAAAAAAAGAATCCAACTACAAATAAAATGTTAGTTCATAGACTGATAAGTGCTTGATTTACTTCAAATTTCTAACAATTTACAAGCACGTATTTGATTAAATGCAAAGTAATTAAACTTTTTCCATAAATAAATAGTAAATGTTGTAAAAAAAAGTAAATGCATATATCTTTTATGAAGTTATCCTTTTATTATGTGAAAGTTGTGCACATAGGTGAAAAAAAGTCATTTTAAGCCAAGCAAGGACCAAAAGATCACAAGAAGAAACAAGTTGGAAAAGTTTGGTCGCTTAGCGAAGCTTTATGCTCGCTTAGCGAACAGACCTTACTTTACACGTAGCAGCTTGGAAGTCGGCAGCAGCCAGAAGTCGACAGCACACCATTGTTCGCTTAGCGAACTTGGACGTTCGCTTAGTGAACAAGACACAGCAAAATTAGAGGCGGAAGCATGCACTTGGTTGCTTAGCGACCCAAACGTTCGCTTAGCGAACAAATTTGCCTATAAAAGGAACTTCATGTCTCCCATTTTAAATATATCATACACTTAAATACATTTCATACACTGAAAGAAGAGAACGAAAGGAATTGAGGAATTGAAGCTTGGAGCATCATCTTGAGGGATCAATGGTGCTACATTCTTGAGGTTTTTCATCTCTTTTATATTTTGTATCATAGCTAAAAAGAAAATGAGTAGCTAAACTCTCTTTTGTTGAGGTTAGGTTTAGTTATCTTATATCCATGTATTGATTTACGAAATCAACTAGCAATTTATTATTCGATCAAATGATAAATTGAGTCATGGATATGATAATCTCTCGAAAGCAATATTGAATTGCTCAATTATATGAAATACACACAATTTATCCGAATTGTGTGAATCGTTGTGGGAATTAGAGCACAAGGGTAAAATCGTCATTTCGTCTCATAATGAGGAAGTATCATTGATGAAATAACGGATTGGGTCCTAATCGTGCTAGGATTATGGAGATGTTATTTAAATTGCTAAGTCATATGGATTGATGGGTATTTGATGGATTAAAATGGACCTAAATGGATATTAATGAACCAAGGGCATTTTGGTCATTTCGCCTCATTTAAACAACCCTCAGCTCATATCACCACCTGGCCCTACTCCTTTCCCTCTCATTCAGCCATTTGGAAATAAAATTGGAAGAGAGAAAGTGAGAAAAGGAGAGTTGAAGTGAGAGTTGAACATAAGGACAAAATAGTAATTTCACCTTCATTTAAAACTCTCATCAACTTACCCCACTCAGCCACACCCTCACTCACTTCACCAATGTACTGAAATAGAAAGAAAAGAGAAGGATGTTGAGAGAGGAGGAGGCGAAGGTGAAGGAAGAATGAGGGAGGAGGAAACATCACCATTCTCATTGCATGTGAGTTTTCTTGCTACCATTCTTCTCCATTTTCTTTCCTCTTTCTAATGGTACAAGTTTCATGAGCTGAAACTCTCTCATTCTCACTTCACCATGGTTGGTCTTTGAAGCTCCAAAATTGGGTTTTCTCCTTCTTGAAGGCTTGCATGTTAAATTGGAGCTAAGGAGAGTGAAATTGTGAAGCCACATCGTTGTTTGGAACAAATTCAGCAACTACATTGGGATTGAAGGCTCATGGGAGATGGTTGAGTTGCTGTTTTGAAGTCTCTAGAGTGTAGAATTCGAAATTGAAGTGCTTGGTGTTTGAGAGGAGCCGTTACGGGGACCGTTCGAGTGGATACTCGTCTTGAACGTTGCGAGGAATTTCGATTGGTTACGACTTCGTCATTCCGGGTGAGTTTTACTCATGTTTGTTGCCAAGTGGCTTCAGTCTCAATAGGGGGGGGTGAATTGAGATTTAAAAACTTTTCAGATCTTTTGAAAACTTTTTCCCCTTTTTCAATGACTTAGATTAATTATCGCGCGGGTTAAATGGAAGCGAAGGAATTAGAAATAAAGCAGTAAAGCACACCGAGATTTATCCTGGTTCGGTCACCTCCTAGTGACCTACGTCCAGTCCTCACACCCTTGTGAGATTTTCCACTAACACAAAACAAGGCTTACAGGTGCCTTGGAAAACCTTTACAGACTCACACTCTTCACCTAGGATACCCCACCTATTGAAGAGCCCTCAAATCTAACCACAATGCAACAAGAGATACCCCACCCTTGTTACAACCAGCTGCCCCAGAAAGATACCCCACTTTCTAGTACAAACAGCTACCCTAGAGAGATACCCCACTTCCTAGTACAAAATACAACCAATAAACGATTACAAATTTAAAGACCGAAATACCTCTAATGTAGGCAGATAATACAACTTGAAGATTGCAACCCCAACTAACTCTTTGTGAAAGATCAGCTCTAACGGACCAGCGGTGCGAGAAGAGCAGAGAATAAAGTGTAAAGAGTTTTTCAAAGATGTGATAGATCGTAAACTTGGGTTGTGTAGAAATGAAGACTATGAAGCCTCTATTTATAGGCTATGAAGAAAGAAGTTTACGTTGAAATATTTATGGAAGTATGGGAATCGATTATGTGCCTAAATGTATTAGATCTGAGAATCGATTCTTATGTGTGACTTCCTTAAGGTGAGAATCGATTCTTGCTTTATTTGAAAATGGATGACAATCGATTGTTGGCTTACAGGCAGGCAAGGAATCGATTTTATACTTAATGGAAATTAGTATGAATCGATTCTTCCTTTTCAGAGATGTATGAGAATCGATTTTATGCTTAGTATAAAATAGTATGAATTGATTCTTCCTTTTTAGAAATACTTAGGAATCGATTTTATGCTTAGTGTAAAATAGTATGAATCGATTCTTTCTTTTTGGAAATACTTAGGAATCGATTCGCATACTTAGTGAAACTAGTATGAATCGATTCTTAGCTTTTGTATTGACCTGAAAATCGATTTTGATATATAGAATAAAATAAAGAAAATCGATTTTATGCTTTTCAAAAATGCTTCTTGTGTTTACGTGTGCATGCATGCATTTTGAAAACTTGTGTGAGTGTGTGAGACTTTGAGAGACGAGCTGACCTTCGGAAGAGCTTACACTTTTTCCTAAGACACACCCAAACCCTAAGGACTACCCTTAAACTTGAAACTTCAACTCTTGAGCTTGATTGTCTTGGACGGTGACTTTGATGTTTTGTCACTTTCATTAACTTTGGCCATCAACTTTCTCTTTGTCTTTTTCATCATCAAAACCTGACCTGCAATGCAAGGTATCCACATTCTCCCCCCTTTTTGATGATGACAAAACATTTACTCATCTCAAGGTGGGAGGTTAGTTCAAACAGATAATGCATATGTGTGATGCTCCCCCTATCATGATGCTCCCCCTGTTTTATTGACTATATGCATAGTGACAATGCTATGACAGTTCTATATGCTCATTCTATATGCTTTATGCAACCCTATATTTCTCTCCCTCTTTTTGTCATGATCAAAAGGGTCGACGTAAGATAGAGTTTGCGAATCGAATGACAGAGCTATTTGAAGAACCATTGCAGATTTATAAGTGATCATCAAAACCAGAAGAAAATCATATTTGAAACCATGAAGAGAGTATTTCATCAAAACAGGTAAAATCATGAGTCTCAAACACTGTGAAGTAGTTGTTTTAAGCATTATACATTTCATGCTGCTTAGTTTGAAAGTTGGTGATGGCAGCCAGAATATGGGAGAAAAACTATTTTAGGTAAACAGCGATTGTGAGCATGTATTCTGAAAATTACTAGCAATTGATTGTGACAAGAAAAAAATAGATTTCAAGAAAAAAATAGCGCTTCAACTGCTTTAGAAAACGCTTTTTGAGCACGCAGAAATTCACAAGTCACAATTTCACTTGAATTCACATTTCTTTATAAAATCACTTGAGAAACAAAAACTCATTTGAAGAACCAGATTTTCTTTTGCAATGGATTCGTGAAAATATCAACTAGCTGTTTGTGACGACTCAACTAGCTCAATCACACTATCGCCTTTCTAACCATAACCTCTAAGAAGGTGATGTATAGTTTCTATATGATCAGACCTAGAGGGTTGACCAGAATTCTTTGTTGATTCCTGTTATTCTAATCATGCCTTATAAACATTGTTCTTAATGATGCATGAAATCAGTCTCTGTTTCACTAGTCACATATTTGACTTAATAAACTATTTTTAAGCACATTTTCAATAGAGGTGAATAATGCTTTACCAATCTAACCTTTACTAGTGATTCTTCCTCTATTTATCACAAGTCACATGACGGCTTTTTCTGGGGGTGAGTGTTAGGAACTTTGTTGCGTCTCCGGTCATACGCTTTGAGTCTTTGCTGTCAAGGTATCAATCTGCCCCCATACCTTGAAGCATACCTGCAATGATCTAAAACAAGGTTCTAGGTACCCAAAACTCTTTGGGTCCTTGTGGGTTAGTGTTTGGTATGGTCCCTTTAGGAACCCACACATTTTTCATATTTTGCTTACCTCTTGTCCTGCAAACGGAAGCAGTATGTCCAGGTTTACCACAATAATAACATTTAATATAAGGTCTAGTGGAAAATTTTGGTTTGTAATGAACATGCTTTTCTATGGGTTTGTTTCTAGGAAATCTATGATGCACATTTTGTAAACTAGACAATTTCCCAACAGTCCATTCCAATTCATGAATTTTCTTTTCAAAATCAACACATTTATCACAAGTATAATTTTCTTTAAAGAATGCAAGGCTATCATTTTTCTTAATGATGCATGAAATCAGTCTCTGTTTCACTAGTCACATATTTGACTTAATAAACTATTTTTAAGCACATTTTCAATAGAGGTGAATAATGCTTTACCAATCTAACCTTTACTAGTGATTCTTCCTCTATTTATCACAAGTCACATGACGGCTTTTTCTAGGGGTGAGTGTTAGGAACTTTGTTGCGTCTCCGGTCATACGCTTTGAGTCTTTGCTGTCAAGGTATCAATCTGCCCCCATACCTTGAAGCATACCTGCAATGATCTAAAACAAGGTTCTAGGTACCCAAAACTCTTTGGGTCCTTGTGGGTTAGTGTTTGGTATGGTCCCTTTAGGAACCCACACCTTTTTCATATTTTGCTTACCTCTTGTCCTGCAAACGGAAGCAGTATGTCCAGGTTTACCACAATAATAACATTTAATATAAGGTCTAGTGGAAAATTTTGGTTTGTAATGAACATGCTTTTCTATGGGTTTGTTTCTAGGAAATCTATGATGCACATTTTGTAAACTAGACAATTTCCCAACAGTCCATTCCAATTCATGAATTTTCTTTTCAAAATCAACACATTTATCACAAGTATAATTTTCTTTAAAGAATGCAAGGCTATCATTTTCTTTTCTAAGCTCGGACTTTTCTTTAGTTAAAGCAGTAATATCATTTTCAAGATGAGTGATAACTTTCTTAGATTTATCTAATGCTTTAGCTAGTTTTAAGGATTTATCATGCAATTCAGTAAATGCTTCATACAGTTCATCATAAGCATCTTGCAAGGTTTCAGAGTTAGAAGATACCTCAGTTTCACTTTCGCTGTCGTGGTCGGCCATGAGAGCAACTTGATCTTTTTCACTTTCTGATTCATCTGATGAGTTCATGTTGTTGTTTTCCCATGCTGTGTAGGCTTTTCTACTCCTGTTCCTCTTGGATCCCTTTTTCTCAAACTTTGATCGTTTTCTTTGTAATTTTGGGCATTCCATCTTCATGTGTCCGGATTTGCCACATTCGTAGCAAGTTGGTGGACTTGAGAAGTTTTCCTTGCATGAGACTCCTTTGGTTGGAGAATTCTTTTTGAGAGATCTTTTTATGAACTTTTTGAATTGTCCTACCATTAGATCCACATTCTCATCCTCTTCATCATCCTCATTTTGCGAATCATCACTGTCGTCGGATGAACTTGAACTTGAAGCCTTGAAAGCCAGGCTTTTCTTTTTCTTGCCTTTTCCTTCATGCTCTGCTAGACGAGTGAGCTCTAACTCGTGCTCTAGTAGTTTCCCAAATAGAGTGGCAAGTGACATGGTAGCTAAATTTCTCGATTCAGCTATAGCAGTTACCTTTGGTTGTCATTCTCTGTTTAGGCATCTCAGCACTTTGTTGATCAAGTCTTCGGGAGGAAATGATTTTCCTAATGAACCCAATTTGTTCACTATGTGAGTGAACCTCTTTTGCATTTCTTGTATGGATTCTCCTTGATCCATTCTGAACAATTCATATTCCCGGATGAGAGTATTTGTTCTTGCTTTTTTACCTCACCGGTACCTTCATGAGTGACTTGAAGGTTGTCCCACATTTCTTGAGCAGTTTTACAATTTGATACTCTGAAGAATTCATCGGGACTAAGTGCGGAAGTGATAATGTTCTTGGTCCGGAAATTGAGTTGAACTTTCCTTTTATCATTCTCCATCCATCCGTTTCTTTCTTTTACTGTGAGTGTGCCATTTACCATGTGCGTGGGAACGAAAGGTCCATTTTCCAAAGCATCCCATATATCTATATCTACCCATTCTATAAATATTCTTATTCTTTCTTTCCAATATGCATAGTCTTCTCCGTTGAATCCCGGAGGACGGAAAAGAGATGCACCCTCTTGCGTATACCAACCTGAAGCCATTTCTCTTGAAGTTGCTAGGTCCTTTATACAAGAGTCTAGCTTTGATACCACTTTTATTAGATCTGAGAATCGATTCTTATGTGTGACTTCCTTAAGGTGAGAATCGATTCTTGCTTTATTTGAAAATGGATGACAATCGATTGTTGGCTTACAGGCAGGCAAGGAATCGATTTTATACTTAATGGAAATTAGTATGAATCGATTCTTCCTTTTCAGAGATGTATGAGAATCGATTTTATGCTTAGTATAAAATAGTATGAATTGATTCTTCCTTTTTAGAAATACTTAGGAATCGATTTTATGCTTAGTGTAAAATAGTATGAATCGATTCTTTCTTTTTGGAAATACTTAGGAATCGATTTGCATACTCAGTGAAACTAGTATGAATCGATTCTTAGCTTTTGTATTGACCTGAAAATCGATTTTGATATATAGAATAAAATAGAGAAAATCGATTTTATGCTTTTCAAAAACGCTTCTTGTGTTTACGTGTGCATGCATGCATTTTGAAAACTTGTGTGAGTGTGTGAGACTTTGAGAGACGAGCTGACCTTCGGAAGAGCTTACACTTTTTCCTAATACACACCCAAACCCTAAGGACTACCCTTGTATTTAAGGACTACCGTTAAAATTGAAACTTCAACTCTTGAGCTTGATTGTCTTGGACGGTGACTTTGATGTTTTGTCGCTTTCATTAACTTTGGCCATCAACTTTCTCTTTGTCTTTTTCATCATCAAAACCTGACCTGCAATATAGGTTACCTGCAATGCAAGGTATCCACAACGTTTAGGGCTTTACGTTTGTTTTTGAAACGATTGGTTGAAATCGGTATTTGAATTTCGAAAGATTATTGAGTCGAAACCGTTTTCAGAAAATAACGTTTTACAGTTTTTATAAAAATTATATCGGTATTATGTGGATTTTGATTGTACTGGAATGTGTCTGATTTCTAGTTGTGTTGTTGGAATTTTTATTGGGTTACGGATTGAATACGATCGGAAAAGCGGAACGAAATAAACAAAGTGAATTGTGAATCTGCACAGGACGCACGAACCGTGCGCCCCTTGGCCCGGATCGTGCACCCTCTTCGGTGTTGCCTGCAAAAGAATTAAGCAGCACGCACGGACCTTGCGCCCCTGGGCACGGGTCGTGCGCATGCTTCTGTTACCGGATGCCAAAAACTTCGTTTCGCCACTCCTTTCGATTCCAAATCTCTTCTAATCTTCTTCCCAACCATTTGTGATGATTCTTAACTTATAAAACATTGTTCTTGACATGTTCAAGATGATTTTGGGAAATTGTTTTCAAACCTATAAATACTTTGAAAAACCGAATTAGGACTTGCGTGTGCGAATAAAGGTTTTCTAAAAGAAACGATCCAAACGGTTTTCGTGGTTGAATCATAATTGATGTGGGATGTTGTAATCTCATCTAGACTGGTTATAGTACCACGATATATAGATTATATCGAAACTAGGAGTCGGCCCAATGCGGGTATGATATATAAATTATATCTATGTCGGGTGACAATCCGACGATTAGCATACTAGGCAGGGATGGTCATGAGCCCCTACCCTAGGCCCTGGACGTTAGGTAAAGTACTAGCGGGGGTTTATCGGGATTGTGGCTGTTGCACGGCCGATGTTATGCTAGGTAAAAGATTCACCGAGATTGTGGCTGTTGCACGATCGGTGTTTCGATTGGTAAGCTTGTAATTATAGATTAACTTACAAGACTTGGAAATAATTGAATAGCACATTATATGCCGAGATTGTGGCTGTTGCACGGTCGGCGATGGGCTACGGTTATATGAGCAAGTGGTTTATAAATTAAACTATGCTGCAACGGTTTTATAATTGAACCGAGTGATGGTGAGGGGTCACGGTAGAACTCACTGAGACAAGTTGTCTCACCCTATAATCTGTTGTTGTTTTTACAAAGAACAGGAAATGAGGAAAGCTAGCGGGATGGTCAGTTGTCACACTTGGGGGAGAAGATTGAAGATTGACTCATTCCTAGTTGTTTATGTTTTCCGTCATTGTCTCTGTATTTGATCTTGTGACTCGAATTTGAGCTAAGTTATGTATTAGTTTCCGCCGTTCTTGCTACGATGTATATCTAAGCAGGAATTTTTATACTCTGATGTAAACTAAAATGTATGTTTTGGTATTTCTATATTTTAGAAATATTGGGGCGTTACAGATTTAGTGATTGAATTCTGTGCTTAATGCCTGTTATAGTTTGATCACCTATACTTGATCTTTGAATCTAAAGTTGTATTGGAAAATAAGCTTTTGGTTGTGCCTTAAATTCAATCACCTATTTAGCTTGATATCTACACTAGTGCAAAAATGGGATTAGAATTAGACATTTAAAGTCAGGCGCTCAGATGCCTGACTATATAAGTAGACACGGTGGCAAACTCGTAATTAAGAGGCAAAACTGACGACTTTTAAAGTCAAGCGAATACAAGCCTGACTTCTAAAGTGAAAAAATAGGAAAAAAATTAGACTTTAGAAGTCAGGCATATATTCGCTTGACTACATAAGTAGACACAGTGGCAAACTTGTAATTAAGAGTGAAATTCTTTTTTTCTATTTTAGTACTTTAGAAGTCAGGCGCATACACGCCTGATTTCTAAAGTACTTTAGAAGTCAGGCGTATACGCGCTTGACTTCTAAAGTACTAAAATAGAAAAAAAAAATTCACTTAAGGTTCTCTCCTTCGCGAACCCTAAGCTTCTCACTCTCACTCTCACTCTCACTCTCAGAACCCTTCTCTCCTTCGCGAACCTAAGCTTCTCACTCTCACTCTCAGAACTCCTTCGCGAACCTAAGCTTCTCACTCTCACTCTCAGAACCCTTCTCTCCTTCGCGAACCCTAAGCTTCTCTCTCTCTCTCTCACTCTCAGAACCCTTCCGCTCTCTCCCTAGTTCGTCGTGGTGCTTGTCTCACCGTCGCGTTTCTCCTCCCCCTCACCCCTCACCATCGCGTTTCTCCTACCCTCACCGCCGCGTTTCTCCTCCCCCTCACCTCTCACCGTTGTCAGATCTCAACAGAAACCCTCTCTCACATCGCAAACGACAACCACCGTACACCAACAGAGACCCTATCTCACCACCCTCAGATCTCAGATCCGTCGTCACCGTCGTCACCTTCTGTCTCAAATCGCGTTGCTGTTGCAGAATTTCAAACCCTAAAAACACACACCTGTGATTTTTGTAGATCTGATACTTAGGGTCTTAATCGAACAACCAAACTAAGGTAAAAACCTTATTATTTTTCTGTTTATGTTCTTCTTTGTTATTTTCTAACATGAACCCTAATTTGGTTCTTTGATGTTTGTGATTGTATGACTGAGGAACACGACGATCTTCACACGCTGAGAAGTCACGAATGAGAAACTCTGAGTTTCAGGTAAAACTCCCTTCTTCACTGTTACTTTCTTGTATTGAATCTGTTTTGTAGAGATATGCCTAATTACAACTAATTCTAAAACTAACTTCCCAATAAAGCCTAATTAAGTGTTTTTATGATTATGTAAATGTTCAGGGTAAAGTCCCGTTTGTGTCATCAGAAGGAATTCATCAACTACATATATTTATCTTTGTCTTGGCTGTTTTTCATGTCCTTTACTGCATACTCACTCTCGCTCTTGGATTGTAAGTCAAATTAATTAACCTAAAGCTCTTTCACCATTTGTTTGCAAGACATGTGATGTATATGTTCTGAAAAAGTTGCAATTTAATTTGCAGGTTTGTTTCTTCAGGAAATTTGTAACATTTGAATGAGGTGAAACCAAGATTTATTGTCAATGAGGCAAGAGAACAACTTTATGTTTTTGATTTTGGATTTTCTTTCAATGCTATAATATTTGTTTCAATGCTAAAGCAGTATTCCAAGGAGTACGAGCAGCAGGTGGATATCTTGTTGCTATTGTCTTTATTTTTTTGTTTGTGTATTTATTTACTTATTCTTCTTCCCTAACTGTCTCTAATGCATCATGGTTTTATTACCCCAAACACTAAAATAGTGATTTTCCATTATTTTGACATTGTTTTTCCTCCGAGAATTGATTATGGGCCATGAAGAATCTTAAAGAAACATACTTAAGTGTTTATATAAACTAAGTCTCCAATTGTTGTTTCTTTGTGAAGTGAATAGTTGAGGTTCATTCGCTATTGTTTGAAAGTTGATTTTTCTGTGTGCTTTGGTTTGTTTCCAGATTCTGGTTGTGTTTTCACTTGTGGGGATGGCTCTTTCGGTCAACTTGGGCATGGGGATTATGCCTCACACGCTTCCCCTGTAAATGTGTCATACTTTGTTGATCAACCTGTTGCAAAGGTAGCATGTGGCATGCGTCATTCCCTTGTCTTGTTGAAAGGTATTGGATTGGTTTAAGTTGTTGCCTAGATTGATTGCTTTAGTTTCTGTTTCATTAAGAATGTATGTTTATCCCTCACTTTGTGGTGCACAGTTGATGTTGATGGACATCTTTACACCTGGGGAAGAGGCTTTAAGGGATTTGAAGATTCTCACATTCCGCAATGTTTGAATTCTACATTGAATTTTACCAAAGCCACTTTGGGATGGAACCATGCTTTAGCTATGACTGGTATTTATTGACATTATATACCTAATTTTTTTTATTTCCTGTCTTCTGTCACTTATATGTTTAAGAAGTGTGCATTTTTGTTTTTAAATTTGTTTCAGATGAGGGAGAGGCCTGTATGCTTGGTGGCCCACCTTGGAGTGCTTAGTGATATTCACAATGTAAACCCAGCTAAGCAGTTACCAGGTAAGACATCATATTACTGATATTGCTACAGTTTTTAAATTTGTTGAGTTATTTTTAACATTTTAAGACATCATATTTAGAACCTGTCTCTAGGATGGGTGTTCGGGTTTTTCCAGTATTAATCCACCACAAGAGATTAGTCAAAGACACCTTTCTTAGCTTTTATTTATTAGACTCTGTGAGCAGCTTGGCATAATTAATTAGTTTCTTTGCAAGGTATTTATGAACTTAATATTCAAATCCACAATTTTGATCTATTACTTAGGTTTCTCATTTTTAGAAAATAGATTGATACTTACTCTGATCAGTTATTGATTTTAAGATCTTGAAAAGGACAATAGATATTTTGAGGACTTGGATTCTTTTCTCTGTTTCAACTAATACAGTTAAATCTTGTTCTTGTTATAGATATTTGATATGCTTCACTGAGTTCAAGTGTCTAATGCTTGTTATTTTGGAATTGCAGGACTTCTTTTCATTGGTGCTAGATGGGTCAGTAGTTGATGGAGATCTTTTAAAATGGGTATGAACTTGAACTTATGTCTTCATATTATAATATTGTTATTGATATGTACAATAATGCCCACCAGTAAGCTTGAAGCTTGTAACATAATTAGTAACATAATTAGTATAGGGAATGATTATGAGCTGCAAAAGCTTGAAGCCAGTAACATAATTAGTATAGGGAATGATTTAAATGACTTAGATAAGACTGTTTCTGTGTGATTTGCATTGGATATACACTATGATCTATCCATTTATACTAGTTTCTTCTTCTTTGTTTCTTCTTTGTTTCTCTTCGTTTGTTTTTCTGCTAGGGTCCTTAAAAATCAACACTGATCTTGATGATTTCTATCTTTCAGGTGATGATTCTTGTAGATGCCAGCTACAACATCAATCACAAAGCTAGGAACTCAGCTTATCTTGTGTTTTCTTTCTTCGTTGTTACTATTTGTTAGATACTTCCATTTTGTCAGATACATTATACATTATACATATACAGAATGGGAAAATTTATTTACTTGTACAAATCATGGTATTTCAATTTCATGCAATGTTCAAATACTTTTACTTATCTAATGGTGATTAGCTTTGGACATTCTGTTTGCCTTGTAATTTATAGTAGTAATGCCTTATGTGTGTTTATCTTGATTCTTTTGTGATTTTTGCATTTGTCAGCTTATGCTTGTTTTAAATTAAATTTCAACATAATTGTATTTTCTTTCTCCCTATTTTGTAGTTGAATTTTCTTCCGGTGACTTTTCTTCGTAGTAATGAACCATATGTTGCCACTTCCAGTGGCTAACAAATAATTTTTTTTTTTGAAAAAAAAATGAACTTTTAAAGTCAGGCGGAACTAAAGCCTGACTTCAAAACATACTTACGAAGTCAGGCAATAATAAATGCTTGACTTTAAATCATACTTACGAAGTCAGGCAATAATAAATGTTTGACTTTAAAACGGACTTACGAAGTCAGGCGAAATAAATGCTTGACTTTAAAACTGACTTACGAAATCAGGCGAAATAAATGCTTGACTTTAAATCAGACTTACGAAGCCAGGCTATCGCTTAACTTTAAAACTCATGACATACAAAGTCGACTTAATAAAAGTCAAGCGGGCGCCTGACTTTAAATCACCTTTTCGCCTGACTTTAAATCCCTTTTTTGCACTAGTGCTAGAATCATGTTTTCTAGTCAATATATCATCACCTAATCTTAATGCTACTATTTGTTTAAATAGTTGAGGAATCTTTGTTTTCGCAAATTAGTTGTTGATTTCACGTAGTCTAAGGAATTAGTTAAGTTGGATGATATGGTGATGATAAATAAATGAGTAAAATAGAGTTATGTATATGAATTAGTTAAATACATTGGAATAAGTTAATGAAATCTAACTCAACATCTTTTTATCACTTATTCCTTTTATCAAAATATCGCTTTTAGTTTCGAAGTTTACAAAACAACAAACAACTTTCTTTTCATAACTTAAGATTTGAAATCTGATTGAACGGTCGATAATATCACCAAGTCTCTGTGGATACGATACCTAATACTTTAGTATTTTACTGTTGTATTAGAACGAAACTAACACTCACGAAATAGTGTTATCAAAGACCTAATCAAAAACAAATTAATAGCTTCCGCAACAAATCAAAACGTCACTCACGGAAGTGAGTGTATGAGAATCTAGGCACTTATCTCCTACATACAAGGCTCGACACCCACGAAAGATAAAAATTCGTAAAATGGTTCAAAGGTGACCAATGGGCGAGTGATCGTGCTTCAAGAACAATTTAACATTTAACTAAATATAGTATGTATATCTTTTTATGTAAACCTGAAGCATTCTCCGCCAAAAAGTCAGGGCTAATTTTCACGAAATATCAGATCTATCAAAGAGGTTAATTTTTCCTAATAGATACTCTTCCATACCCATAGGTCTAGGATGAGTGTATGGCCACATGCTTAAGAGACATGGTTATCGATCAATCGTACCACAACATATATTTTCTTGGCCTTCTGGAGTTCGGTCGAGAGGTAAGTAAAGTCTGACTCCAATTTGTTCTATCGTCGTAGATTCAATCTGAGTGCTACCAGAGTCTATCCCTTTAGATATAGTGCATTAACCACTTACACACTAATTACAAGGAGTTCCACACCATATTGGTATCAACTATCAAATATAGTATATAGTTCCTAATTGTACTTCTATCTACCCTTTGCTACGATGTTACACTAAATAGTAAATAGACAAGCAAGGATGTAGGGGCCCAATATAACCATAGAAATGTATGACAATTTATGATCCAAAATTCAGCGAATTTTCTATCGATATCTAATATCTAATATCTATTTAAACAAACAAACCTCCTATGAAATTACCAATTTGGATATCTTATTAATCTATTTAAACAAACAAACCTCCTATGAAATTACCAATTTGGATATCTTATTAACAAGACACATATCTAATTTAGGGGTAAAAATGTCATTAGGCTTTCTTTCTTTATTTTTCTTCTTACACTCTCTTTCTTCCTTTTTTTCTCTTTATTCTTACACTCTCTTTCCTTCTTTTCACTTTTTTCTTACACTCTCTTTCTTCTTTTTTTTCTTTTTATTTTACTTTTACTTTTCCCATAAACAATTCTTCTCTTTCTCTTATTACTTCACTTTAGTTTTTTTAACTAAATTTCTAAATTTATACAAACACTACTCAACTAAAGTTACCTATAAAAATGTAAATGTGTCACACTGAAAAAAAAACTATCACCTATTTGAAAAAAGTTATCACCTTAAAATTTTAATTTTTCTCTCTGAAATCTATTTACAGACTTATTAATAATCTACTACCTCCTCTTATTGATAATCTACTATCTACTATAATCTACTAATCAACTAAAATAATCAATTGAAACTACTAAATAACTGCAATGATATATAAAAAACACGGGATAACTGCACTGATATATAAAAAAATACAGGATTAATATTTGTCATTGATAATTAAAATTTTTGAAAACTACTATAAAACTATTATCAAAAAAACAAGAAAATTTAATGACTATTTAAACTACTGATTAATATTTAAAACAAATATTTCTTATTGATACTATCTCTCTTTTACTATCTACTATAATCTACTAGTCAACTAAAATAATCAATTGAAACTACGAGATAACTGCACTGGTATATAAAATCTATTTAAACAAACAAACCTCCTATGAAATTACCAATTTGGATATCTTATTAACAAGACACATATCTAATTTAGGGGTAAAAATGTCATTAGGCTTTCTTTCTTTATTTTTCTTCTTACACTCTCTTTCTTCCTTTTTTTCTCTTTATTCTTACACTCTCTTTCCTTCTTTTCACTTTTTTCTTACACTCTCTTTCTTCTTTTTTTTCTTTTTATTTTACTTTTACTTTTCCCATAAACAATTCTTCTCTTTCTCTTATTACTTCACTTTAGTTTTTTTAACTAAATTTCTAAATTTATACAAACACTACTCAACTAAAGTTACCTATAAAAATGTAAATGTGACACACTGAAAAAAAAACTATCACCTATTTGGAAAAAGTTATCACCTTAAAATTTTAATTTTTCTCTCTGAAATCTATTTACAGACTTATTAATAATCTACTACCTCCTCTTATTGATAATCTACTATCTACTATAATCTACTAATCAACTAAAATAATCAATTGAAACTACTAAATAACTGCAATGATATATAAAAAACACGGGATAACTGCACTGATATATAAAAAAATACAGGATTAATATTTGTCATTGATAATTAAAATTTTTGAAAACTACTATAAAACTATTATCAAAAAAAGAAGAAAATTTAATGACTATTTAAACTACTGATTAATATTTAAAACAAATATTTCTTATTGATACTATCTCTCTTTTACTATCTACTATAATCTACTAGTCAACTAAAATAATCAATTGAAACTACGAGATAACTGCACTGGTATATAAAAAAACACGGGATAACTGCACTGATATATAAAAAACACGAGATTAATATTTGTCATTAATAATTAAAAATTTTGAAGACTACTACTACAAACCTACTATCTAAAAAACAAAAAAACTTAATGACTATCTAAACTACTAATTAATATTTAAAACAAGTATTTCTTATTGATAATCTACTATCTACTTTTACTATCTACTATAATCTACTAATCAACTAAAATAATCAATTGAAACTATGAGATAACTGCACTGATATATAAAAAAACATGGGATAACCGCAGTGATATATAAAAAAACACATGATTAATATTTGTCATTGATAATTATAATTTTTGAAGACAACTATAAACCTACTATCTCAAAAAATAAGAAGGCTTAATGACTATTTGTTCCAACTGGGCCGATTGCCCAATCCTTGCAATGGGCCCAAACCGGCCCACCTTGCTGCAGCTCAACTCGCCAGGAACGCACCAAAGGCGTAGGAATCGCAATCAACGGCCAAGATCGACTCGGCTAATCCTACGGCTGAGGAGCGTCGCCTCGCTCTATAAATAGAGGTCAACCCCCGCTGCCAGGTACACATTCTGACACATTTCTATACTCTGCTTTGACTTCTCCCTCCTTGACTTGGGCGTCGGAGTGTCTTTGCAGGTACAACCCGACCTGAGCTCTGCTCCCGACTTCATCATCAGGCAGAGCGACCAAGCATCAGATCGACCTACCCTGAGGCGATCAAGGTACGGTTCACTATTTAAACAGATTAATATTTAAAACACACGTGATAAATATTTGTCACTAATACCTAAAAAAGGACAAATAATTGCCACTGATATATAAAAAACACGGGATAAATATTTCTTATTGATAATCTACTATCTATATTTTACTATCTACTACAATCTATTAATCAACTCAAATAATCAATTGAGTCTATGAGATAACTACACTGATACATAAAAAAAATACGGGATAACTGTACTGATATATAAAAAAAATACGGGGATAACTACAAAGATAAATAAAAACACGGGATAGCTGCACTGATATATAAAAAAACACGGGATAACAACACTGATATATAAAAAAACATTGCACTGATATATAAAAAAATACGGGATAAATGCACAAATTGTTTTTAAATGATATTTTTATATTTTTAGATTTTAATATTTATCTATTTTTTATTTGAAACTCCATTTTTATCTACTTTAAAATTGTCTTTATTTTCACGGGGTAATGTTGAGACTATTTAAATACTGTCTATGTTCATTCATAAAAGAACACGACAGCACCCGTGCATATGCACGGGTATCCTACTAGTATATTCAATAAAGGGAAACATAAACTGCCAAAGGGTGAGAATCTGTCTCCCATGGAAGAAGAGAAAAAAATCAGATTCTTAATTTGAATCTAAGTTACTTTGGACCAAGTCACATCCTTCTCGAATTTATAGAAAATCAGACCAGAAAGAAAAAGCAAAGATAAAGAAAAAGCAACAACCAGAGATTGCTCCTTTGCTGATTTTGGCTTAGTGGGAAAAATAGATATCTCAATTTGCAACCTTACCTTAATTAAATATATAATCGTATATATGTTTAGGAATTGCCAAAAATGTAGTGGTTTAACTAACATAGCATAAGCTTATTAAGACACAATAAATAAAAAAATATGAAAGTAAAAACCTATCTACTTGAGGCTATTCATAGTGTCTATTTAAAGCCTATAGTAAATAAAATATGTGATATGTTTATAATTTTTTATTCGTTTTAATATGTTAAAAAATTACTAAGTGGCATGACTATAGGTCTACATGGCATGGCAAAGAAACCCACGTTATTTTGATGCAGCAACCAAGGCAAAATATGAAAATGTAAAGTAATTCTTTATCCCCGTGTTTGGATGAAGTATTTTTAGGAGGTAGGTAATTTTTGAAGGGAATTCAAATATTTTAGTTCAAATTTTGAATTAAAAATTTTAAATTTCCTTCAAAAATTACATTACCTCCTAAAAATGTTCCATCCAAACATACACTAAGGGTTTAACCTTTAAATTAATTAAGGAAAGTGCTTTGTTGAACAAAGGCCCTTAAAAGAGGGTGCCACTATAAAGGAATTCTTAAAGATTACTAAAAAGTTAAAGCCTAATTAGATGATGCATGAAGACTAGGCTTTTTCTTGCTTACCGCGCCAATAATCCAATATTTTTTTTACAAAATATATTATATTAGGTTGGAGACGCACACTCATGCAAGTTAGGAAGAACCACTAACATCAAAGAGAGTTTACGATAGAATGTACGTATAACTTACTATGGGAGAAACCATTATTCGAACCATTATTCGAAATCTAATCACAACTAATACAAGCAGAAGATTTGGCGATTTTTGTCGATACCCGTTAATAGTCCAATATGGTATTGTTATACTTTTCTTTACTATTCTTTATTAGTGTATTCCTTTCCATTAATCTTTACTATTCTCACGTGTAATTTGTAAGATAAGGATGGTCATAAAAAAATCCACTATTTCACTTATTCATGCAAGCCACAAAAATTGCTCATCTTTTTTTGTACTTCAAGAATTTAAGGACATAAATTGCATCCAAAATTTTGGTTACTTTCATTACCTAAGGTCTTGATTTACAACAACATCAAAGGTACATTCAGGAGCAAAAAAAAAAATAGACAACAAAAAGACAAAAACATTAGGATCACATTTTTAACCTTAAAAACACTTACAATACTATGTAACAACAATATCTTATACAACACATGATGAATTCTTCCACACAAAAAATTCAGGATTTCTTCTTCTATGATTTTTCCTCAAACTAGTTGTGGAACTTCACTATGCTCAAGTTTGTGTAGGTGGCTGTCTATATTTCACTGCTTTCCTGAATTCATAAATTATAATTAATACAAAGATATTTAGGAATATGAGAGAGAAAGAAAAGAGTGAATAGAAATGAAATGACATGAAATTCTGATCCTGAAATGATGATAATCATCACAAATGGGTCCTAAAATATATAGTACTAATTAAGAGCAATAGGAAGCAAATAATTAATTCCATTTTGAATCGCATTGTTAAATTCAAATGGAGCTAAAAGTTGTTGTTCCTTGATCCTCTAATAAATTAATCAAGCTTTCTATAGAAAGGAAAAG
This sequence comes from Astragalus membranaceus, assembly GCA_039519185.1. Classification (NCBI taxonomy): domain Eukaryota; kingdom Viridiplantae; phylum Streptophyta; class Magnoliopsida; order Fabales; family Fabaceae; genus Astragalus; species Astragalus membranaceus. The sequence continues at coordinate 6,424,467 of CM076852.1, forward strand.
GAGCTACCTAATTCTTTTTTGTTCCCTCCAATAACTAAAGTGGTATACAGTTTCTTCACCCAATGTCTTTTTTCTATTGTTTCTCATGAAAATAAGAGAAAGATTGTTAGTTAAAGAAGCTTTTCATAAAGAGTGAAAATTATCACTCCAACTCTCCTTTAGCTATGTTACAAAAGAAATTGTACAAGCCTAGACCTAATGAATAGGATGAAATGAATTTCAAGATTCTATATTATATTCTTCACTTCATTTTAACTTTCTTTAAAATAATAAAAACTAACCTGCTAGCACATTATCTACAAAACAGAAATTAAAATGACAGAGAATTATGACATCTTGCAACAGAATTGTACTCCTACATATTAATGACCGACACAGACACGTAGACATTAGTTTTAATTTGAAAAATGAAAGTAATTGAAGTGTCCGTGTTAGTGTTCGACACGACACACGTCTGTCGTCTGACACCGAAAACGTCTTTAACCTGGAGTATTAGTGCTACATAGCTTCGTATATCTTCTAGTCATGAAAAATAAATGAATAATTAACTTACTATGATCCTGCAACTATAGTAAAAGTCTAAAAGACTAAAACACCCTCAATTCCACTTTCCAGTTTATGTGATGAGCCATGCAGATTATAAGAAAAAAGTATCAAAAAGTGTTATAGATGTGTATAGTATACCTGTTATGTATTGGATCAGGTCCATTAGGTACTCTTCTCTTGCTAACAAAGATGAGTCTAGAATCTGAATGCAGGGAATGTCTCTTCATGCCAACCAACTTTAAATGCTTGGAAATAACATTCATAGGAACTAAAACTGTCCTTTTGGTTTGACCTTTGACCGAGATTACAAGGAACATAAACCAGATGATTCCTACAGATAACAAAACTCCAAGAAGCAGTCTTCTAAAACTAAAACTCATATTTTGCTATATGTATCTCTTAATTAGGACTTTCTACTTAGTGGCAGTGGCTGAATGTTGAAGGGGGCATGAGAGTGTTTCAACAACATTATAGCATTGATGATCACAGAAAGATAATGTAAGAAGCAAAGTTAGAAGAGAAGAATTAGAGAGAGCAAAAGGTAAGGGACAAAGTAATGAAATGGTTACTAAGTTGGCGGGGTTGGAGTGACTTGCTCTATTTAAAGGCAAACACAAGAAACTATTCTCTACAAGGGGTGTGTGTGTAGTTTTTTTTTATAAAACAGGTATCCTTGCGCGCAAATGCGGAGACCAAAGTTTTAAGTTATGATTGTTTTGAGATCCTTGATATTATGGAGAAACATAGTTAACTACCAGTCATGCGGCGGTATCAATCGCGGTCACATTATGGTCGCAACAATATAAAAAACTATGATATTGCGGCCCAAATCACATTCACAGACCTTTATTTAAAACCTTGGCACAAAGTAGTTCTACAAAGTACTGATATCCATTTAAGGGGTCGGCGTCTCGCAACAAATATTTTCCCACACACTAGGATTGAACTTCTGACCACATGTTTAAGAGACTCGGTTATCTACCACTTGTGTCAAACCATATTGGTATGTCTAGATAAGTTTGTATGAGAGAGAGAGAGAGTATGGACAAACATAAAAGGCCAATGAATCAGGAAAGTTTGTTATTTGAGCCTCTTTAAGCTTAAAAAAAGGGTCCACTTAAACTTTCTTTTATTGGTTTGTGCATTTTCATGCTACTAGAAAAGGGGATCTCTATGATCTTTATAACTCTCACATATTCTTTTAGAGTATATAACCTTTGAGAGGTATGTGAATTACTGAGAGAGAGGGGGGAGATGGAGAGAACGCATGGACAGATATAAAAGGCCAATGAATTGGAAAATTTAGTTATTTGAGCCTCTTTAAGTGCTAAAAAAGGTCTATTTGTACTTTTTTTTATTAGAGAGAGAGAGAGAGAGAGAGAGAGAATGCGCATGGACAAATATAAAAGACCAATGAATCGAAAAAGTTAGTTTTTTTTTATTAGTTATTTGAGCCTCTTTAAGTGTTAAAAAAAGGGTTCACTTGAACGAAATGAGATCCTCTCCATTTACTGGATGGTTCAGCTGGAGAGAGAAAGACTCAATAAAATATTGTGTCTTTCCCTCTCCTACCGGAACCATCCAGGAAATGGAGAGGATCTGAACCCGACTTGAACTTTATTTTATTGGGTTTGTGCATTTTCATGCAACTAGGAAATTAAGAGGATTTCACTATGATCTTTATAACTCTACATATTCTTTTAGACTACTTTGTTGTTTGCAGGAGGATAAAACCTGAGAGGTATGTGAATTGCCGAGAGAGAGGGGAAGAGAGAGACATAAAGAGCATAGACAAATATAAAAGACCAATGAATCAGAATAGTTAGTTATTCACGTCAAAACAAAAAAAGGAATAGTTAGTTATTTGAGCCTGCCTCTTTAAGTGTTAAAAAAAGGGTCTATTTAAATTTTCTTTTATTGGGTTTGTGCATTTTCAATTCATTCAACTAGGAAAAGGGATCTCCCTATGATCTTTATACCTCTGCCTATTCTTTGGTGTGTGCAGAAGTATAAAATTTTTGAGAGGTATGTGAATCGCTAATGGAATGAAACATGTGCCAGTTATTCATATAAAGGAAGCCATAATTAAAATTTTGATACATAGTTAGTAAATGATGTTTTTGAGCATCTTTTCTCAAAAAAAAAAATTTTAGAACATCATCAATAAAGAGCTTCTCTCAATTAGCACTAACTTACATAGTCATTTTTATTGGGGAGTCGAACTTTCAGGTGCCTATAAAAAATAAATACTTCTCTTAGTATCTTTTCTCTCTTCGTGGTGCGGGTGCAGACCCACACATGATAGCTTTTAATAATAAAAAAGGTGAACACTTTAATATAGCTTAGAGTTTTGTTCGGTTAACAACCAATAACTTAATGACATATCATTTTTTATATTTAATTATTTTAAAATAAATTTTGACTACATGATATCAATACCCAACAAAACTCGAGCATATCATAAAATTCACCAATAAAAAACATTAGACTTCTGCTTTTATGCTAGTGTATATTAAAAAAATGACTCTTGATGTATATGTGGAGCATAATTGATGTAATATTTTCCATTAAAAATAGACTTAAATAAGGGTATTTTGAAAGCTAAGATACATCTTTTCCATTGGTTTTTGGTGTCACTGTAAGGTATCTTTGTCTTGTAAATGTCTTTTGATAACTCAAGCTTTTTCCTGAGAACAAATATCATAGCTTCTACATAGATTCAACTAGTGATATTCATATTATTCACCCATTTCTACACTTCGAGCTGGGGTACCATTCTGTGCAACAAATATCATAGTTAGGATCAAAGAGACTTTAATCTACAATTAACAAATCAATTATTAGCAAGTGGAACCACACATCATAAGTAGAAAAGAATTCAATGTTTTGTAAATCTTTACACATGACAATGACATGACTTGTTCCAGTGACCAATATATTGTACTTCCAGAAAAACTTTGTTGACCCCTCTAACACATTAAACATTCCAACAGCAAGTTTATCAGGCTTTACTGCAATTCCTTTATTTGCATGTTTGATCTTCTCTTCTTTTGAGCCCATGTTGGTCCATAAATTGCCAACAATGTCCGGCCAAACCGTCTATCAGTTATCTGTAGTTCCATACAATCACTTCAGAGCTCAAACCATGATTAAAATTCACAACCAATGTATAATAAAGACTAAAATATATATTTGGTCCCTTATCATTTTTTTATGTTTCAAGCTGGTCTCTATTTTATTTGGGTTTTGCTTTTCCCACACCCCCTCCTACTCTTTCACACCTCTTAACAAATTTTATTCCAAAAATAACCTCGCGTGAGACGCTGCGAGGACGTGTTTTATGACTGTTCGAACGACCTTGTTCGAACAGGTTCGCATGACCTCATGCGAACAGTTTAAAAACGCCCAAAAGGGTGTGAAGTCAAAATTTAACACACTCGAACGATGTCGTTCGAATGTGTTCGAACGAAGTCATGCGAACAGGTTCGCATGACCTCATGCGAACAGGTGAAAAACGCCCAAAAGGGTGTGAAGTCAAAATTTAACACACTCGAACGATGTCATTCGAACCTGTTCGAATGCCCGTGTTCGAACAGGTGAAAATTCGTGCAAAAAAAGAGGTTTGGCCTGGCCTTTTGGTCTTTTCACACCCTTATGGGGTGTGTTTCGAGTAGGAGGGGGTGTGGGAAAAGCAATACCCTTTTATTTTTGCTTCTGAAACGGTCCCTTATGTTGCAAAGTTATAGCAATCTGGATCCTCATTTTTTTTTTTGTTTCAAAATGGTCCCTTATTTTGTAAAAGTTATCACATAATCGTCCCTTATTTTGTTCCAATATGATACCTTATTTTGTTAAAGCTATACCAATGTGGTCCTCTCCGTACAACAATTTAAATAGAAAGGACGACATTGGTATTACTGTGCAAAATAAAGGACCATTTTGAAATAAAATATAAAAGAGGGACATCAAATTGAAAACTAAAATAAAGATAAGAGACCAAAAATATAGTTTAGCCTATACTAAATTCACAAAAGTAGGTTAAAAGAATTTCAAGAAAAGGGTTCGTATTGCTTCAAAAATAAAAAGAAAAGGGTTTGTAGGATTTAGTTTATATACACCGTCGGCTTAAGAGATTTTTTACAACGTCAACCAATAACGAAATGACACATCTTGAAAAATGTTTGACTTTATCTCAACTACTTAAAAGTCACTCATACCACGATTTTTGAATGGTTGATTGTGTAAAAATTTTCACAGCAATAGTGTATACTAATTAAACCTTGTATATAACTAGTATTTTACCCGTGTGTAGTTATAATTTGCTATGAAATTATAAATACGTTGAAAGTTGCAAAAAGTTAAAAAAAAATTGTATCTTTTTATAATATTCATAATGGAGTAAAAATGAGGAAAAAGAAAAATGAGATTTAATTTAATATAAAATATGCACCCCCGTTGGCACTTCTATTGCCTCTCTCGTTGGCGCTCCTGTTGGCGCTGTCGTTGCTGCTCTCGTTGCCGCTCCCGTGCGGCTCACAAAAAACAAATGAGATTTAATTATTGATTTTTTTAGGAAAAATTATTTTGGAATTTTTGCTAGCAGTATCACTTTTTTTTTGAAAATTGGTAGTGGTTAAATTAGCTGGTTTTAGTAATTCGAATAGATTATAGTAAATAGTAAATTCTACATAATTTAATATTAATTTACTAAATTTTATGTAGTTATTGAATTTTTACGAAAAATAAGTTAAAAAAACAAAGTAAAAAGAGTAGATTATTGATTTTTATTATAAAATATACAGTCTCGTTGGCGCTCTTATTGCCTCTCTCGTTGGCGCTCCCGATGGTGCTTCCGTTGGCGTTTACGTTGTTGCTCTCGTTGCCGCTTTTCTTGCCGCCCCCGTGCGGCTCACAAAAAAAAAACAAATGAGATTTAATTATTGATTTTTTTAGGAAAATTATTTTGGAATTTTTGCTAGTGGTATCATTTTTTTTGACAATTAATAATGGTTAAATTAATTGGTTTTAATAGTTTGAGTAGATTATAGTAAATAGTAAATTCTACATAATCTAATATTAATTTCATAAATTTAATTTTATTATTAATTTTCGCTAGCGAGGGAACTTTTTTGATAATTGGTAGTGGTTAAATTAATTAATTTTAGTAGTTTGAGTATATTATAGTAAATTATATTTAAATAAATTGATTTAAATATTCATTTTTGAGAAAAAATGATTTAATAAAAAGGAAAAAATCTTTTTTAAAAAAAAAATCTTTTTGTCAACTGGGGGTCAACTGTTTTGATAGAGGTTAAATTCTAGTAGTTTTAGTAGATTATATAGTACATAGTAAATTCTAGACCATTTAATATAAATTTAGTCAATTTAATTAAAGTATAAAAATATTAAAAGAAATTTATTTTAGAATTTCTGTTAGTGGTTAATTTTTTTGACAATTGTTAGTGGTTAAATTGATTGGTTTTAGTAGTTTTAGTATAGTAAATTGTAGATTAGTTAATATTGATTTAAGCTTTTTAATTAAATTATTAAAAAAGTTATTTGAAAATGTTTGTTAGTGGTTAACTTTTTTTTGACAATCATTAGTGGTTAAAATGGTTGTTTTAATAAGTTATAGGAGTAGTAAATAATAAAAATGTTTTATATCAAATACTAATATAATAAAATCTATAATAAAATCTAATAAAATCAAGTGTCAGCAAAATGTCCATAAATTTGGGTAATCTGTTCAAAAAATTATTTGAAAATGTTTTATATCAAATACTAAAACATTTTTTTTGACAAAATATAAAACACTTTACTAAAACATTAGTAAAATGAAATCTCTCTTTTTATTGCTCTCTCACTCTCTCCCGTATTTTTTGGCCGTGGCAGCTTTTATAGCTGTCACACTCCCTCTTTTAAATAACAATTCTCTCTCTCTCTCTTTTATTTATGTCTCTCTCTCTCTTTTTCTGTCCGTGGTAGCTTTTATTGCTGTCTCCCTCTCTCATTTTTTGTCTGCGCTAGCAGTGTTTTTTTTTAGGAACAGTTTGAATTTTTATGGTTTCCTGAAAAAGCTGTTACGTTTTTGGCATTTAGTGGCTATTTTACCAAATTACCCAAATTTATGGACAGATGGCATTTTAGTAAGATGTCTACTATGGACATTTTGCTACACTTGATTTTATTATATTTTATTATTAGGAAAAATTATTTTGGAATTTTTGCTAGCAGTATCACTTTTTTTTTGAAAATTGGTAGTGGTTAAATTAGCTGGTTTTAGTAATTCGAATAGATTATAGTAAATAGTAAATTCTACATAATTTAATATTAATTTACTAAATTTTATGTAGTTATTGAATTTTTACGAAAAATAAGTTAAAAAAACAAAGTAAAAAGAGTAGATTATTGATTTTTATTATAAAATATACAGTCTCGTTGGCGCTCTTATTGCCTCTCTCGTTGGCGCTCCCGATGGTGCTTCCGTTGGCGTTTACGTTGTTGCTCTCGTTGCCGCTTTTCTTGCCGCCCCCGTGCGGCTCACAAAAAAAACAAATGAGATTTAATTATTGATTTTTTTAGGAAAATTATTTTGGAATTTTTGCTAGTGGTATCATTTTTTTTTGACAATTAATAATGGTTAAATTAATTGGTTTTAATAGTTTGAGTAGATTATAGTAAATAGTAAATTCTACATAATCTAATATTAATTTCATAAATTTAATTTTATTATTAATTTTCGCTAGCGAGGGAACTTTTTTGATAATTGGTAGTGGTTAAATTAATTAATTTTAGTAGTTTGAGTATATTATAGTAAATTATATTTAAATAAATTGATTTAAATATTCATTTTTGAGAAAAAATGATTTAATAAAAAGGAAAAAATCTTTTTTAAAAAAAAAAATCTTTTTGTCAACTGGGGGGCAACTGTTTTGATAGAGGTTAAATTCTAGTAGTTTTAGTAGATTATATAGTACATAGTAAATTCTAGACCATTTAATATAAATTTAGTCAATTTAATTAAAGTATAAAAATATTAAAAGAAATTTATTTTAGAATTTCTGTTAGTGGTTAATTTTTTTGACAATTGTTAGTGGTTAAATTGATTGGTTTTAGTAGTTTTAGTATAGTAAATTGTAGATTAGTTAATATTGATTTAAGCTTTTTAATTAAATTATTAAAAAAGTTATTTGAAAATGTTTGTTAGTGGTTAACTTTTTTTTGACAATCATTAGTGGTTAAAATGGTTGTTTTAATAAGTTATAGGAGTAGTAAATAATAAAAATGTTTTATATCAAATACTAATATAATAAAATCTATAATCTATAATAAAATCTAATAAAATCAAGTGTCAGCAAAATGTCCATAATAGACATGTTACTAAAATGCCATCTGTCCATAAATTTGGGTAATCTGTTCAAAAAATTATTTGAAAATGTTTTATATCAAATACTAAAACATTTTTTTTGACAAAATATAAAACACTTTACTAAAACATTAGTAAAATGAAATCTCTCTCTTTTTATTGCTCTCTCACTCTCTCCCGTATTTTTTGGCCGTGGCAGCTTTTATAGCTGTCACACTCCCTCTTTTAAATAACAATTCTCTCTCTCTCTTTTATTTATGTCTCTCTCTCTCTTTTTCTGTCCGTGGTAGCTTTTATTGCTGTCTCCCTCTCTCATTTTTTGTCTGCGCCAGCAGTGTTTTTTTTTAGGAACAGTTTGAATTTTTATGGTTTCCTGAAAAAGCTGCTACGTTTTTGGCATTTAGTGGCTATTTTACCAAATTACCCAAATTTATGGACAGATGGCATTTTAGTAAGATGTCTACTATGGACATTTTGCTACACTTGATTTTATTATATTTTATTATTTATTATTTATTATATTTTATTTGATTTGATTGATTTGATACAAAATTGCAAACACAGTACTATTGATTGCTTGAATTACCTTCACAAGGGGTCCACAAGACTCCAGCATGTCGGTTTTTGTAGGATACTCAACTACCTAGATCAAAACATAGGAGTTCAATATTCAATATAAAATTAGTAAGCAGAAGACCATTTGGACCAATAATAAGGTAATAGGCAAGTAATACATACAATAAAAGTATCCTCTTTAACCAAAGATGATTCTGAAATTTGCCTCATCAGCACACCATAGTCAACTTGTATATATGGGGGTGTAACACTAATGTAATCAAATGGACCGTTATTTCCTGCATGACAGCAAATTCAAATTTACAACAGCAGAAATTTAGCAGCTAAATTTTTTGGCTCAATTTGTTCATTAATAGAAAGCAGATTTTCTGTATTGTTTATAGTCTCTATCACTATAAATGTGTATTTTCTTTCTACGGGTAATCTTGCAAGTTGCAACTTTTTGTCCGTGAGTCACAAGTGCCACCTGAAACTCACACAATTGCAAGGTTCCGGGTTCGAGCCTGAGTGATGGTATCCAGCCCTCTATAGTTAACAGCAAATAGCGTAGCGTAGCGGCCGACCCCTAAAGGGCTATTGCGGTGTAGCGGGTAGCGCTACGCCGAAGTCTTGGCAAAAACAATATACCGGATTTATACCATACACATATAAAGGCTAAAAAACATAAGAATACTAAAAAATGAACACATATTCATAAGTAATCATCAAAGTTTATTGCTACTAATACTTAGACATAACATAAACCAAAATAGTAAGCAAGTTCTAGCCTCCAAGGCTCAAAATAGCACATCTAAAACATTTAAACAAGAACAAATCAACAAAATAGTAAATAGAGTGAAATTCATGTAAAAAAAGACGCTGAGAGGAAATAGAAGCTGTGTTGAGAAAACAGAGTGAAATTCAGGTAAAAACATAGGGTGTTGTAGAAAAAACAGTGAAATCTTGGTCCAAGAGAAGCAGAAACCAACGTTTTCATGGTGTTGAGAGAGAACTCGAAGGAGCCATGAAGGAGCAATGAAGGAGCATAAACTCAGAAGGAAAACAGAGATGGAGCGTAGAAAGAATCTTGGTCCAAGAGAAGAAGAAACTAGCGTTTTCATGAAAGTTGAAGAGGAGAGGCCGCAGAGAAGAGAAGAGGAGAAGAGGAGAAAATTTTTTAATTTGAAAAAGAGACCGAGGTGTCACGTGTTTGGTTCCTGTTTACTAAAATATTAGGGTAAAGTAAAAAGATAAAACATTAAAATATTAGGGTAAAATAAAAAGACAAAAACGTGTACAAAAAAACCCTAAACGAAAGGGTAATTTTGACTTTTCCAAATTATTTCACTGTTGCGCTGTCTTCTTCGTAAAATTTCCGCGATTTGGCCGCAATCTCACCGCAAAACAGAGCGCAACGGCCGCATCATCAAACCGCGCCGCAACGGCGTTTCGCGTTGCGCCGGACCTCCGCCACGCCACGCACCGCCGCGATTGCGGCCGCTACCACCACTATTAACTACAGAGATTCCAGCCTAACAATTTCAGCATTTATCAGTTGAGCTAGGCCTTACGAATTGCAAATTGCAACTCTGCATAAACCTAATCCAAGTTGACTAAGATGCAATGTGGATATGCATAAAATGAAATTCAAAGGGAAAAAGATGTACATGCCTACAAAATGCTTCGCGCGTTCAAAGAACTTTTCCACACGGACGGAGTGTATGACTGAAGCATCAAGGAATCCAGTTGCCACTAAATTTGGACGTAAAACATCTGATACAACCCAAGGATCCATCTCAACAAAATGCACCTGAAATGTTGTTTTTCATATAATAGAATCAAGAGACTTCATGCAAAATATGCATTAAAATGTTTTGAAAACCGATCCAGATATCGAACTGGTAGACCTCCAAGGCATGGCTCAATCACTTTAAACCGCTTGAACTCGATAAAACCGCGGTCGAACCGCCCAAATAATTGAACCGGAGACAGTCTCGGGTCATGGTTTAACCGGTTGAACCATTCAGTTGGTTCTGTTTTTAAAACATTTATACACCGGAAAATTTAAAAACTAATAGTTGAAATTTTTATGGGTGCATATCACCTTGGTGAAAATCTACTAATTTCATTTTTTAACAGAAGAATGATTCTATTACTTACGAGACAGCTCAGAAAATATGACAAGGGATAACAATTTGTTTTTCCAAAATTTGCAATCCCTAGGATAGTGATTGCAAACTGCTCATTTAAAACATCAATACCTCAGAACATCCTCGACTAAGTGCTTCAATTCCAACAGAACCTGTACCGCTATACAAGTCTAACCAGCGTCCAGGTCTCAATGACGCGGGAGAGCCACAAGCCGCCTTGACATTATAAAATAGATTATTACTATAAACCAAAAAATTGTAGCAAGGAAACTGTACAAACTAGATGGAAACCCAATATCAATAGTTCATAAGCAAATGAGTGTACTAATTAATACTCCATCTGGTCTCAAATATAAGAGAAAATGCACTTTCTAGATTCATTGAATAACTGATATATCTAGTCTATATATACCAGATACATCAGCTTTTCAATGAACCTAGAAAGTGCATAGACCAGATACATCAGTTTTTCCATGAACCTAGAAAGTATAGGACCGGAGGGACTATTTAATATAAGAGATAAAACATGAAACTGTACCTGTAATATATCAAAGGCTGCACCTTTCACTACCTCCATCATGGGGCGTACATCCATGCTCTTTGGTGAGAGTAGTTTCGTTCTTCGAGCTGTTCCCCCAATAACCTATGTAGTCATTGGAAATAAAAGCCAGACATAATTTCATTGCTTCAATAAACAAAATTATATAAAATTCAAACTGACTCAAGATGTTCAACACTTTATAACGCCTTGATGCAAGGGGTGTTAAATACATACGACTAACTGAAGAAAGGCATTAACATCAGAAAAGTAAGGCAACAGTTTCTCAGATTAGTTTATGTTTTTTGTCTGTAGACGGAGGGGCAAGTGCCACCTAAAACTCACACACAACTGCGAGGTCCTGAGTTCGAACTTCGGTGATAATATCCAGCCTCACAATTTCAATATTTACCAGTTGAGTTAGGCCTTACGGATATATTAGTTTATGTTAATTTGTTGTATAAATATTAACTAGTCAAACATGACATACAGGGTAAAATAAATTAGTAAAATGTTCAAGTAATAAATCATGACTTGTTGATATGAAGCTCTGAATATTAGTTTACAACTAAAATAGATGTGGTGCTTAATAATTAAGTAACAGAGAGATAAACATTCTTAACCCTTAATAAATGGATGGAATGGAATAATGTCATTGTATTATTGCTTAGATATTTTATGATGGAACATAACAAAGTTTTCGTGATTAGTTTAACTAATAAATAAAAAAATATTCATTCTCGGCGACCATAAAAACTACTTTGTCTCTGTTTGAAAGTCAAGAACACCACCCTGTTGGGCAAGGAAAATATGGGAAAGTGTTATAATGTAAAAAGGATAAAACTCCAAGTATTTTTGTCATCTTAAACTTTAAGAAATAAATATTGGCAATTCATCGCACACATAAGTTGGGCCATCCTAAATTATATTTTGAAGGCAAAGACTGCAGAAAAAAAGGGTGATTGAGTTGAGCTCCTCTAAAGAATTAAGGCGCACTTCACTTGTAAATTGTAATGCATCACTTTCACAATTTTTTATTTTTTGATTACCATGTTATTTGTGCACCGTATCCATCGGCTTTGCCAGTGACTAACGCGGGGAACCTGGCTTGCCACTTGTACCCGACTTTGCCAGTCTGTGTGGTTCACCCCTCCCAATAGTATTTATGCCACACCCAAGGCTCAATTTGAGTGAGGTCCGAACCCAACTACCGCTCGGGCTAACTCTTGTTGGTTTTTTATAACAAAGTTTAACTAACCTCACAGTAAGCAATCTACAAACACACTGGAAAAAATTGCTTGTTTTCCTTATCAAATTACCAATTCCAAGCCACAAAAGTACCTGAAGCAATTTATGGGTAATACGCGGAGGCTTAGGGTCCTCTGGTGGATCCTGCACTAGCTTTGCTCTTCTTTTCTTTTGCTCCTCCTTTCTCCTCCTGGGCTAAACAGTTGCATTCACAACAAAAAAGAAAACAGCTAAATTCAAAAAAACACGAGATTCAAAAGGCTTCAATTAACATGTGATATGGCACAACAACTTAGTGCATGTTTGGATTCACTTTTGGGAGAGCCGAAAGTGATTCTGAAACCACAAAATTGTTTTTGGTATGTTGGCTGAACTCAAGTAAAATGATTCTAACTTAAGCTAAGAATAGTAGATTTTGCTTTCAAAAGTTTTTTTCGTTACCGTGTTATTGGTACGCAGTATTCACCGGTTTTGTCGGTGACTAATCTAGTTTGAAGAACCTGGCCGGCGATGTGTTTCCAACTTTGCTTGTCTGTGTGGTTCCCCCCTTCCAATAGAGTTTTTGCCATACCCAGATTTTGCTTTCAAAAGTAACTTTTACTCACGTTTGTTGTTTAACTCACTTTTATGTAAACTCATTCGAACATTTTCATTCAAAATCAACTTTACAAAATTAATGCATTCAAAATCAATCTTTAGCACCGCAAAACCAAACGCACACTTATAAGCATATGGAAAAGAAAAAAACATACAGTTAAAGAGAGAAAGATGGAACCTTTGGAGTAGATTGAGAGAAGTACTCATCAGCATCAGCATCATAACCATACTTTTCAAGTAAGATTTTTTTCTCTTCACTCGCCAACCCATTTCCCAAATCTGCAAACAATTTAACAAACACATGATACCCATTATTATGAAACACAAAAAATTATTCAAAAAAGTATTTTTTATCTTCAATTTCATTGTATGAATTAGCTAGCAAGTAAGATTTCATTCTCTTCACTCGCCAGCCCATTTCCCAATTCAGCAAACAATTTAACAAACACAAGATAGCCATCATCATGGAACACAACATTTGATTCAAAAAAGTGTTTGTTTTCTTCAAATTCATTGTATGAATTAGCTAGCAAGTAAGATTTTTTTTCTCTTCACTTACCAACCCATTTCCCAATTCTGCAAACCATTTAACAAACACAAGATACCCATCACAAAATAGGATTCAAAAAAGTTTTTTTTTTTAAATTTTTATTGTGAGTTGTTAAGTAATAATGAACTTACTTGTGCAAGAGCATAGGGTTAGTGAGAAGGAGCGGTTAGTGGAGAAAGTAAGAAGAGAAGAAGAAGAAGAAGATGAAGAGGGAAGATTGGTTTTGGTGTTTAGAAGAAGTGGTGAGTGTGTTGGAGGGGACAAAAGTGCCATTGTTTGTTTGGTTTGTTGGAGGTCTGAGTATGAAAATAGGGGGTGTGAGTGCGAAAATTGGTGCTCTGAGAAGTAAAATTGAGATGCTGTGAATCAAATTCAAACCCCCATGGCCATTGTAAGGTGAAGGTGAGAATACGAACTCTTTATGGCAAGCAAAACACGACCGTCGTGAGAAACCACTTCTGTTGAGTTAAGGATAAAACGAACTCAAACCCGCTAGAAAAACATTACATAAGCAGGAAAAACACTTTTTAATCATATAATTTTTGACGTTGTCAAAAAAAAATCATATAATTTTTGAATTTATTTAATTTAATAAGCATACATTGTATCAATATATAAAAAATTATGATAAGTGTGGCTTTTAAGAAGATTAAGATAATTTGGTAAAAAAAAAAGATTAAAATAAATGAAGACAATTATTTTTGTGACATGTTAATTTTTTTATTGATTGTTAGTGTAAAAAATCTTTACAATATCAATGTATATTAATCAAAATCATAATTTTTAACCTATCAAAACAATCATATACTAGTATGTAGTACTTTTAAAACAAAAAATATTTGCCTCCAATAACGATTGTATGCTGATATCTACATATATTATACAAAGTTTGTTCCTCATTAACCTGTTTGGTGAAAAAAATCATAACGAAATGAGTAAAGTACAATGCTAACCATATATATTAATACACTATCTACTTTACACCAATTGAACGCCAAAAAGACCCCCTCCACCCCCTTACCCCCTCTTCTTCTTTTTTTCATTTTTTTGAATACATACCTACCCCCCCCCCCCCCCACTATCCCCCCTACGCCCCTCTTCTTCTTTTTTTCATTTTTTTTTGGAATACATAAAAATTTAGAAAAACATTTTTACTATAAATATATTAGGTTTGTTCCTCGATAATCGAATAGGTGAAAAATGAAAATAAATTTCGTGATAAATTATGTAAAGTTTGTTCCTCAGTAACCTGTTTGGTGAAAAGAAAATCATAACAAAATGAGTAAAGTACAATGCTAGGTAGTATGTTTTGGGATACTACAAAATTTCGTGACAAATCAGTAACTTGTTTGGTGAAAAAAATCATAACGAAATCAGTAAAGTACAATGCTAAGTAGTATGTTTTGGGATGCTTCAGTATTCACAATAGTGTGTTTTTTTTTGCTTTAGTGTTCCCAAAAAATCCAACTATTCAAATATGCAAAATTTGTACCTCTAACCAGTTTAGTGGGAAAAAATATAATTTCGTTACAAAATACATAAAGTGTGATGCTAATCAGCGTGTTTTGAGACACTTCGGTGTTCAAAAAAAAAATTAACCGGTCAAATACTCAAAATATCTTTTGCCAATTTGAGCGCCAAAAACACCCCCCCTCCCCCCTTACCTTATATATTAATACACTATCTACTTTACACCATTTGAGCGCCAAAAACACCCCCCCTCCCACTATCAACTTTACACCATTTGAGCGCCAAAAACACCCCTCCTCCCCCCTACCCCCTCTTTTTTTCTTCATTTTTTTTAATACATAAAAATTTAGGACAATATTTGATCTATAAATATAGGCTAAATAGCATTTTTGGTCCTTTATCTTTGCTCCTTTATCTTTTTTTTGGTTCGTTTTGGTCCTTTATCTTTCATTTTCGTTTCACTTTGGTCCTTTATCTTTTTTTTTGTCCGTTTTGGTCTTTTATGTTTCATTTTCGTTTCATTTTCGTCCCTCACGTTATTATTTAATTCAATTAAAACATTAAAACAATTAAAACAATTAAAACAAAATTATTTTAAAATAATTAAAACAATATTTTGGTCCCCCACCGTGAACCCCTCCCCCCTCACCGTGAGCCACCAACAACCACCACCCATAGTTAGAATCTGTCGCTGGGTGAGAGAGAGAGAAACGAAACTGAATTAATTAAATCTTAAACCACCACCTTGATTCACTGTCGCTGGGTGAGAGAGAGAAACGAAGGAGATGAATTTCTGACTAAGAGGAACGAAGAACGAAGGAGATGAAATCGCTGAGATTGTTTGGGAGGAAGAAGAATGACTGACGAAACTGAACGAAACTGGTGCGCACCTCCCCCCCCCCCCTCGATCTGGATCTGCATCTGAACGGCGAGGGAGGGAGAGCGACGAGAGAGAGAACGGCGAGAGGTTGGGTGGGTGGTGGTTCTTCCAGATCTGTTTGCTTCTTCCATTTTCGTTTCCAGATCTGTTTGGTGGGTGGTGGTTGACGGTAGTGGGTGGTTGTTGACGGTGGTGGGTGGTGGGTGGTGGTGGGTGGTGGTGGTTGGTGGTGGACGGTGGGGGGGGTTTATGTTTTATTTTTTTTAATTGTTTTAATTGAATTAATTGTTTTAATTGTTTTAATATTTTAATTGAATTCAATAATAAAGTGAGGTACAAAAATGAAACGAATATGAAAGATAAATGACGAAAACGGACCAAAAAAAGATAAAGGACCAAAGTGAAACGAAACTGAAAGATAAAAGACCAAAACGGACCAAAAAAAAGATAAAGGGCCAAAGTTAAACCTGGACCAAACATAAATGACCAAAAGTGCTATTTAGCCATAAATATATTAGGTTTGTTCCTCGATAATCGAATAGGTGAAAAATGAAAATAAATTTGTGATAAATTATGTAAAGTTTGTTCATCAATAACCTATTTGGTGAAAAAAAATCATAACGAAATGAGTAAAGTACAATGCTAAGTAGTATGTTTTGGGATGCTTCAAAATTTCGTGACAAATCAGTAATCTGTTTGGTGAAAAAAATCATAACGAAATGAGTAAGGTACAATGCTAAGTAGTATGTTTTGAGATGCTTCAGAATTCACAATAGTGTGTTTTTTTTTTGCTTTACTGTTCGCAAAAAATCCAACTATTCAAATATGCAAAATTTGTACCTCTAACCAGTTTAGTGGGAAAAAATATAATTTCGTTACAAAATACATAAAGTTTGATGCTAATCAGCGTGTTTTGAGACACTTCGGTGTTCGAATAAAATTTAACCGTTCTAATACTCAAAAATATAATTTTATGCCAATTCTTCTTCCTTCTTTCTTCTTCTATGTTGTAACACCAATAGTACACAGCTATTTTTTGGTGAATTAACTTAGCCGCGTCATTGTTACCACTCCGTGCATAGCACGGGTGTACAGCCCTAGTTTACATATAAATGTATGTTTTGTTTGTCGTGTAGCAGCGTCTAAATTGATCCACATCAAAAGTACAATCAAAGCTGTTATCGTCTCAACTTGCGCCATTGGGACTTTTAATATATGGTTGAGCTGACCTCTGTCGCAATAGTCAGAGGTTCGAGCTCCCTTGGAGGATTATAATTTATGCCAGCAAGCAACGCAAGACAAAATATGTTAACTTTGGAGATCAGGTACCGAGCACTATTTTGGGTACACTACAGCAGGAAAAGCTATTAGGGGCGCTTTTTTTTTATCTATTAGGGGTGCTTTCGGGCGCCCCTAAATCTGGTGCTCCTGTTGCCAACCCTTCTACAGGAGCGCACAACAAGCGCCTCTAATTATTAAGAAACAGGAGTGCTTGCAAAAGAAGCCCCCTCTGTTGGTCTTAGCACACTAGACAATCAGCCCGCTCGTAGTAACAAGTGCCCCTATTGGTCTTAGCGCGCTTGACAATCAGGGGCGCTCGCAGTATCAAGCGCCCCTGTTGGTCTTGACCAACAAGAGTGCTTCTTACTGAGAGCGCCCCTGATTGTCAAGTGCGCTAAGACCAACAAGGGCGCTTTTCCTACAAGCGCCCCTGTTTCTATGTTTTTTATTAAAAATAATTTTTCCTGTTTCTAGTATATCTAATATTTTGCAGCACTTCCCTACTCTCATTTTCATCAACCAACAACAACCAATATGAACCAAATTTCAAATCAACTAACCAATTGCAAATCAAATTCTAACTAACAAACTTATAAATCCATCTAATATTCATACTCTTAACACCCAAAAATGTTGAAACTTTGTTAAGTGTG
The DNA here is from genome assembly GCA_039519185.1 of Astragalus membranaceus. Lineage (NCBI taxonomy): Eukaryota > Viridiplantae > Streptophyta > Magnoliopsida > Fabales > Fabaceae > Astragalus > Astragalus membranaceus. The sequence goes on from CM076852.1 coordinate 6,442,301, forward strand.
AATTGGAAAAAGTCCCACATTGGGTAGACTAAACACTTCTATAGTGTAAAAAGCCTATAAAAGGGAGACTCCTCCTCACTTATTTCTCACACCACTTGACGATAAATCATTCCTCAAGTTTTCTCTCTTCTCCCTAAATTTCTTTCTTCTCTAGAAAGCTTGAAGCATTTCCAAGCTTAGTTTCTAAAGAGTGGTTTTTCATAACCATATTGAGGGTGTATATCTTAGAGCGAATTTTCACGGTGCAGTGAACTTTCGTAGCAGTTTCGACTGGGCTGTTTTATCCTGGGGACGTCGTGGTTGATAGCCTGCTTGCACCTTGGAGTAGTGCCACGAAACGTCTTAAAGAGAGCGACCTAGTCCGCGACTCATCCCAGTAATCTCTTCGGCTTGTTCTTGAAACCAGTGTTGTTTGGAGAAAGTTCTGGCTAGGAAAGACTGGTACTTAAGAGTGTCCATTGTGACCCACCTCTCTTTCTTGGGAACCTACTCGGGTTAACAAAAAATAATTAGGTCGTAGGCCGAGGACTGAATGAAGAAGACAGTGGAGCTGGAGTATTGAGGCAGATCACTAGATAAGGATTTTAAGAGATAATTGCCTGAGAAAATGATCAAGGGAAGCCCTCGTGGCATATCACTAGACAACTCCCCGAATAAGGGGTTCGCCCAAGGAGCAATGAGCGAGACCGAGGGAGAGTACAGCCTCAGCCTATAGAGTCCCACGACCAGGGTAGACTCGGGTGCCTGAGACACTCTGAGGGCGACCGAGTGAACCAAGTGGCCGAGCTAAGGTGGTTTTACTTGGAAGGCACGTAAGAGACATGCACGAAGATGGAACGTGGGAGAAGTTGAAGATCAAGCGAAGGAGCGAAGTCTTGAAGAGCGGAGTGAGGGAGTTCACCCCACTAACCGTGCTAGTGAGATCATGGGTGGTTACTCTGCCTCCTTAGGGCTTAGGAATAATGATAGTCGTTGATCTTAGACTGATCCAACGGTAGGTAAATGTTGGCTGTGTTAGTGGCCGACGAGGGCCTATGTATATAAATAGGAGAGTAATTGTACAGAAAACACACATCAATCAATCAAAAACTCTACGTTTATTTCGTCTATCTACTTTTATCGCACTTTATCTTTATTTTTATGCATTAGCCACTAGTATAATCCAACCTTCGCAGTCCCCTCTTACCCAACCTGGCTCTTTCTAGAGGAGTCAGGATACCCACAGTCAAGGAGCAGAGTTCCCTCCTTGGCGCAATCGCTTGAAGAAAAAGGAATGGAAGAACTTGCTCAAACCCTTGGCCGAATCCACGGCTATGACCTAAGAGTTTGAACCAATGAACAACAAATTGGCATGCCCGGTGGGACTAGAACATGTGAACAGACCATTGCGTTTGATTTGCCTGGACTGGATTATCATTGGCGTATGCACCTGCACTTTGGGAAAAACCTAAGTATGGATTCGCCTTCTGCTTCAAGAAAGGCAACTGCTGCAAAGGGACAAACCACAGATCGAGTAGGTGTTTCAGGGAATACTACTACAATGGTTACTGCGGAATCGAATGAACCGCCTCACCACGAGGAGGAGCCTGTGATCATGACCACCTCATTCATTCGGCAACAAATTGACATGGGGATACATAATATAATGTACCAAGTGTCCCAACAATTGGCTGACATAGTTAAACCTGTGGTGCACAATAAAGTGCAACAGGCCAAGGAATTGGAGCACAGGCAGGCAACACGAGGTAGCTGCCCTACCAACCCCATTTTCCCTAGGGAGGACATCCTACTTCTCTGGGAGGCACGCATCAGTCCCTGCCATACACCAACCCTGTTGGACCTCAGCAGGCATCCTCCTATGCTTCTATGGGAGGCATGAATCAGTGTTCACCGAGTGGGAGTTTGACTGGGCCTCAGCAGGTGTTCTCTCATCAGGTATGCCCTTCTCCTGTGATTCCTCAGCCCAGTACTTTTGCCACTGTCAACACTGGGGGCAGTTTTTGGCGAATGTCACTAATACGGCTTTTCTTCAGCAGGGACAAATGCAATTGGCCCGAAGGCCGCCCGAGGCAGTGGGCTCAGTGGTTTTGCCGTAAGGACCGTCTTATGGGTGCTTTGCTACGGCTAACTACCCGACCTACGTAGGGGGGAAAGCCTTCGCCCAGAAATCAGGGAATGACAGGATCCGTGGGTATTGCCCGTGTTGGCAGTGTTGACTCTCAATCATATTGTAGCGACCGAAAAATCTGGAGGAGGGGTCCCTCGAAGTTCTTGAAATGAAGCCGCCACCAAAGTTTTAGTTTAAGGGCAAACATTGGAAAATCCTTATTGAGTGGATAAAGGGGTCTTGCGGACCAGATTTAGGCTCGGGAGTCATTTATGCGTAGGGAAGGTATTAGCACCCTACGACATCCTTCCTAAGGAAGGTTACCTTTTAACTAAATGTGTAAACGTTTATTAATTCAAAAATAATGATTTTACCCTTACGATAATACTAATAAAAAAGACTCAATAAACAGTTAGTTATTTTTGTACTTTTTGAGAAATAGGAGAGAAATCAATCAAAAGAAAAAAAAAGGTTTTTTATTAATGCAATTGACAGAGGTCGGCCGCCCTCCGCTCCTACGTATCTCCTGGTAGAGAATCAAATCACACGTAGTTCTTGATAGAAAAATGTTTGTGTGTTTGATGTTTTTTTTATTTATTTTTGAAATTGGGCAGGCACTCGAAATGACCAAACAAGTAAAACTCAGAGTGGTCGTCGCCCATAGCTCGTTTGAAAACTAAAGCTGTTATTAACGGTCAAACGAGCTAAGCTCAGAGTGACCATTAGTAACGAACCATGTCTATGTTTAGGAAAACATTTATTCGTTATTTGGGAAAAAATAGGTTTGTGAAAGAAAATATTTATTTAGGGAAAAGAAATTTTTTTTAAAAAGAGAAACAGGGGGTGCTGTTAAGAAAGGGGGGTGCAGTTAGCAGCAGGGTGTCGTATTTTAAAAGGGGGTGCGTAAAGCAGAGCCCAACTCGTTTTTTTGTGTGTTGGCCTACGCAACAAAAAGGCTTGGAATGGGGTGTATGAAGTAAAAGTATGGTTGCATTAGTAATCTGAATTTTAATTTACAAAAAAAGAAAAATAGGAAAATGGGAAGAGGATATAAAAGGAAACCATCTACCTCAGAACCCTAATTTCCTACACCTCTCAGCGCCGCTCCACCATTCCAAAGAGAGGGCTGGCTTCATGAGGGAGAAAACGAGTGCCTGCTTGCGACGGCGACGGAGGCCTGCGGTGTTCACGTCCGCCGGCGTAGGTCGACGCTGATGGTGCCACGGTTCTAGGAGTACTGCACGGCTAGAGGAGGGAATACGAAGCCAGATGCAGGGACGAGGGAACGGGTGACAGCGGCGAAGTACGGGGGAGCACGACGGCGTTGGTGCGCCGGTCGTAGGGGCGGTGTTGACGGTGGTGCGACGGAGAGGGGAACGAAGCGACGAAAGGGGACGACGTGCTCACGGTGGACGGCGCGCTCACGGTGGACGGCGTGCTTACGGAGGATGGCGACGGTACCTACGGAGGTTCAAGACGAACGGCCGCCGTCTACGGTGGCCGGAGCTGCAGGTAACCGAACCTTCTCCTTTTTTGTTTTTCTGCTTTTCTCTTATTTTGGGTTTTTGGTTCTCTGTTTTTGTTGTTTTTTTTTGGTTTCAAACGGTACGGGGAGGCAGAGAGAGGAACCGAGAGGGAGGGATGCGAGAGGGGTGTTTGTTGTGGTGGCGCACGGTGGCCCACGGTGGTGATGTCTGGTTGTGGTGGAGACAGCAATGAGGGTGTTGTTTGGTAGGGTCGTTGGGGAGGTTTTGGGTGGTGGTTCAAGGTGGTGAAAGGGGGGTTGTTTGGTGCGAGGAGGGAGTATGGTGATTTCGGTGGAGGGGAGGAGACAGTGGGGGGCGTTTGGTGATTTGGGTGGTCACGGTTGTTTGGGCTGTGAGTAGTGTTTATGGTGGAGGTGCATGGTGGTAGTGGTGCATGGTGGTGCTGAGGGATCCTCTTTTCCCCTTCTCTGTTTTTCTTTTCGTTTTCTTCCTTTTTTGTTTGCCGTCCCCTGTGCTTATGCCTGTTTCCCCCTTTTATTGTGTTTTCTATTTTTTTTTCTTTCAGTGCTCTTGTTCTTCCTATTTTATAGAGGGAGCTGTTGTTTTTGAGCTGATGCATATTTGTTGTTTTGTCAATTGTGCAGGTTAGTGGAGCAGAAGAGGTTAGTGGGGCAACAGCAGCAGCAGCAGGGTGGTGCCTGCCAAAGCTGCTTTGTTGGAGCAAAAGAGGAAACGGGGGAGAACAGGAAGAAAGAGGACTTGTTTTCATTCTCAAAACATGAAAGCAGTGGCTGGCTGCTAGTCCCTTTATTTTATTTTGATTTTATTTTTTTTGCACTTTTGCTTTTAATTAATTTTTTTGTCTATATATGTGTACTAAAGTTGACTTTATATAAAAAAATTGATTATAAAAGCATTTATTCACAATCTGATTTTTATTAGATTTTTAGAACAAAATTAAACCGATAACAACGACGAAAAACAAACGTACACGACGAGACGCGAACGAGCGTCCACAACGAGAATACGCGAATTCACGTACTAAAGTAAACATTCGTACACAATAATACGCGAACACTTGTCCGCAACGGGGACTAAAATGTGTACATTATTAACAATAGCACACACGCGCCAATGAGAAGTAACACGCCTATACATGAATGAGAACGACACACATAAACGATAAAAACAATATTTTGGGTTTTCTAGTAAGCTTTAAATTAGCCGGACAAAATTAGGGTATGACACATATGATGTAAGTTATGCATTTTTTGGACAAATTGTGCAGGTTTTTCATTGTATCACAGTCATTATCTGGGGATTTAGTTTAGTTTTAGATAATTGTAGTAGGAAGTTCATTTGTAAGTAATTCCTTCACTTTTGGAGCTAAATTGGACTTGAAGACCTCTAATTGATTGTGGCATCATTCGGCGAACCAGACACTTGCCCGGAAATGCAGCAAAATGGAGGGATTTGGTTTCTGTTCAATATCGCGTCGCGGCCAGGAGGGTTCGCGACGCGACCAGGAGGAGTTTTGCGAAGCCAGATGTTTCTGTCCTATTTCGCGACGCGATGGTCACGGGTCGCGTCGCGATGCTGAGCGAAAATTAGGGTTTTTAAAGCAGTTTCAGCGTTTTTCCTGGGGACTTCGTCTTGGGACCTGAGCCACATTTTGGAGCAGCTGGAGGGTGCGATTTTGGGGCCTTCTCACCACTTGGGAACAAAGGATTGAAGGTTCTAATATCTTCCTTTATGTTTGTTTTCTATTTTATGTTGGTTTCTACTCTTAGGATGGATTGTAACTAATTTGCTTAGATTAGGGAGAGATGAATCTCCCAACCCTATCATGTGAACCGTTGTTCTAATCAATTCAGTTGTTATTCGATTTACTTGTCTAAATACCTATGTTCTTAATGCTTTACAATTACATATGATAATTGTGATGATCCAGGCTAGTGATTGCATAGGAATATGAATTAGTAGTTGGAAATTGGGTAGTTAGATCATCTGCTAGTAATCAGCATAGGGATATGTGATGGCTTAGGTGAATTCGTGTAAAATTCTCGATCGTAATGCATTACCCTTTGACATGTCTCACCTAAGGAATTAGGGTCACTCTTAGGGTAATAGGGGTCTTGAGGCAAGGAATTGCCCTTGACCTTAATTAGTGAATTGAATCTAGAAATTGAATAATTAACTTGAATTGGCTAAGGTTCATGTGATAGGCGAGGTGAGAGGATTCGATCCCTAGTCGTTTTTCTCGTATTCTTAAAGTCACGTTTGTGTACTGTTACTGATTACTCAAATTACCAAAACCTTTACAATCTAAGAATTTACAACTTTGCTATTGTTTTCAACGCGCAATCCTTGTGGAATCGACCGGTTACTTACCGTATTTTATTACTTGCGACGACAATTGGTACACTTGCCAAAGTCTTAACAAGTTTTTGGCGTCGTTGCCGGGGATTGTTGACTTTGTTGTCGACAAGGCAAACGAGTTGATTCTAGATTTTCAGTTTTTGATTGTTTTTAGTTACTTAATTTTGCTACTTATTGGTTTCTTGAACTTGTTGACGTTTGCTTCAGTGTTTCAGAGATTTATGCATGCGGAGCAAGGGTCCACAAGAACTCTTGTTTGACCCGGAAATTGAAAAACTAGCAAAGGCAAATCGAAGAAAGGCTAAGCTTACCAAGCAGCAAGCAAGGGAATTGTCACAGGTACAATCAACTTCTACCTCGGTACCGGAGAATTTTTCGAGTGAAGAGGAAGAGATGGCTGATCCTCCACCTCCACCACGACGTACTCTAGGTGACTTCAGGCGAAGAAATCAAGGTGCCCAAGCATTAGCATTTCAGCCAGTGGGCGTGGCCCAGTTTGATATCAAATCCTCTGTGCTCACAGCCTTGAAATCAGAGCAATTCTCTGGGTCGGATGCCGAAGACCCTAATCAGCACTTGTTCCAATTCTACGAGATATGTGGGACTACACACCCTGAGGGAGTAACCGATAGTGCAAAGAAGGTCCGGCTGTTCCCTTTCACTCTCACAGGGAGGGCCAAGGATTGGCTGAACACTCTCCCAGGAACAATCAACACTTGGAATGACCTTGAGAACAAGTTCTTGGAGAGATTCTTCCCAATCTCCAAGTTCATAAGGAAAAGAGCTGATATCTCCAATTTTACACAAGGAGAGTCCGAATCGTTGTATGATTCTTGGGAACGATTCAAGCTACTACTCAAGAAGTGTCCCGGCCATGGCATAGAAGATTTCCTACAGTTACAAACTTTTTGCCATGGGCTGAGACCACAAACAAGAATGATGTTGGATGCCTCAGCTGGAGGATCCCTAGGTACCAAGACTTGGGAAGAAGCCAAACAGTTGGTTGAAGACATGGCTTCCAATGAGTACAGGATCCAAAATGATAGGGGGCTGTAGGAAAGAAAGGTGTGCTGGAGCTTGATTCAAACAGTGCAGTGTTAGCCCAACAGAAACTAATGACCATGCAAATCGAGGCTCTCACTAAGCAATTAGCGGCAGCGTGTGAAGTAGGTTCCAAAGCTCCAGCAACAGTACAAGCAGTGCAAGCAGGCGGGTGCAATTATTGTGGTAGGGAATCCCACGAAGGTGATTGTGCAACTTATGGAGAAGCATGGGAACAGGCCAACTATATGGGAAACTTCCAAAGACAAGGCGGGAATCCATTTTCTAACACCTACAATCCAGGGTGGAAGAATCATCCCAACTTTTCTTGGAAGAATAATAATGAAGGCACGAGTTCCAACCAACAACAGTCTCAGGCACCTGCCAATCAACAACAGAAACCACCTTCTCGGTTAGAGGATGCATTGACACAGTTTATGCAGATGACCAAAAATACCTTCCAAGCTCAAGAGCAGGTAATGAAAAACATGGAGAAAAACCATGAAGCATCAATGAAAAATTTGGAGGTACAGATTGGTCAGTTATCGAAGCAACTTGCGGAGACATCCAAAAGTGGCTTCCCTGCCAACACTGTGGACAACCCGAGGAAGGAGAATTGCAATGCCATCTATCTGAGAAGTGGTAAGGAGTTGGAACCGTCTGAAGTAACCAAGTCCCGGGAAAAGAAAACAAATGAAAAGAGTGAGGAAGCAAATGAAAAGAGTGAGGGAGCGGGGAAAGACAAACCTCAAGTGGAACCCAAAGAAACCCCATCGTCATTGAAACTGCCCTATCCTCAGGTAAGCAAGAAAAATCAGAAGGATGAGCAGTTCTCCAAGTTCATGGAGGTGTTCAGAAGCCTCCAGATCAATATACCTTTTGCTGACGCCCTGGAAAAGATGCCGGTCTATGCGAAGTTCATGAAACAGCTATTGACCAAAAAGAAAAAGTTAAAGGAGAATGAAACGGTAACGTTAACAGAGGAGTGCAGTGCTATCATTCAAAACAAAATTCCCCCTAAGCTGAAGGATCCAGGAAGCTTCACCATTCCCTGTGCAATTGGTGATGTCACTATAGATAAGGCCCTCTGTGATTTGGGGGCAAGCATAAACCTAATGCCCTTGGGAATGTGGAAAAAGCTTGGGGGAGGTGAAGTCAAATCAACTCACATGACCCTGCAACTGGCTGATAGGTCAATAAGGCATCCGTATGGTATTGTGGAGGATGTCTTAGTAAAGGTGGGAAAATTCCTCTTCCCGGTAGATTTTGTGATTCTGCGTTTGGATGGTGACACTGAGGTCAAGAGTTCAATGGATGGGGAGAATGACATCCCATTCATCTTGGGAAGACCCTTCCTAGCCACCAGTAGAGCTGTCATAGATGTGGCAGATGGGACTGTGAAGCTGAGAGTGCAAGATGAAGAGGTAACCCTAAAAGTGATCAAGGCAGTAAGAAAGGATGAGAAAAAGGAAGGGTGCTATAGTGTTGAGGAACCCAACCTCAAAGCCAAAAACAGAATGCACATTCACTCGCCACCAGATAAGTCATCCAGCGAGTGGGTAGATCTAAAAGAAGTGGTGGGTGAGCCTAGCTGGAAATTCAATGGAGAAGGTTCTGAAGGAGCTGTGAGTGGGGCACTTAAGAAGCCAAAGGCTCCACCTGGGCCAATGTGAGACATCTTCTGAACCGTCAAGCTAGTGACGTTAAAGAAGCGCTGAGTGGGAGGCAACCCACTGAGGTACCAAGTCTTTAATTCAATTTCAATTTAAGTCTTTAATTTACTTTATTTTGCTGTTAGTCTTAGGCATGAGAAGAAAATTTTTGTGTTCGGTCATGTTCGTGTCGCGAAAGGGAAGTCATTTCAAAGAAAATGTTTCTGGGCTATTTCGCGTCGCGAACCAGTGATGTCGCGTCGCGATGGGTTAAAAAAAATTTCAAGAAAAAGGTTTCTGTTTGATTTCGCGTCGCGATAGAGGCGTGTCGCGTCGCGATGCTTCAAAATTTTGAAACTGGAACGGTTTCTGTGTAATCTCGCGACGCGAAGCACACGGGCCGCGTCGCGATGGGAGCCTTTTTAGCGTAAAACTGGGCAGTCCGAACACAAAAACAAAATTTTTCAAAGTCTCTATTTTCCCCCTTCTGTGCACACTACGAATTCCCCTCCCCATTACTGTTCTTGCTCGCATTTGATTGTGAATTCTTGCTACCTTGCGCGAATTCCTCACCACCAACATCTCCAGGTATTAATCTTAACCTTGTTCTTTAATTAGAGTAGAATATTTTGAATGGTTTTTGATGGTTGTTGGGGTGATTTTTGGGTAGGAATTGTGGGGATTCGAAGTCAAATTAGAAGAGTAGGATTGTTCCCTATGATATTGCATTGCATGATTGTTGCTTGTTGCTAATGTTGGGGAGAACATGATTGAATTGGGGGTAGAAACTAAGTTGATTTTGGACATACACAAGGTGTTTGATGAAATGCCAAAATGAAAAATCTATCTAGCCAAGGTGTTTGTGAAATTGCTCCAATGAGTTTTGGCTAAGCAACCCAAATGTTTGTGGAAATGTCTAAGTGAAGTCTGTTTTGGGGTTGCTGGCCTGGTCCTAATTTTGCACAAGTTCACAACCTTAGGGTAGATGACTTTGAGTCCAGAAACTATGTTTTGGCTGTTGATTATTTTTCTCTGCTGGAGTGGGGCCCACACCCGGGACCCACCGAGAACTAACAATTTGGACTGGGTTCTGGTTATTTGCCTGCAGGAAATTTTTCTTAAACAAGTGCTAGCATGGACAAAAGAGCAAAAACCGACACATCTAGGAAGAGGAGGGGGGCCTCACCATCAGAGGTTGACAGATTCAGGTCCCCCGTACACGAGGAGAGGTACCAGCAGGTTGTCAAGGGCAAGAAGATCAATCCGGAGAGGGCCTTTGACCTCTCCACAGATGAGTTTCCGATTATCACTTCCACACTGCGGGAGTTGGGATGGCTTCCATTCAATGCAAGAATTAAGCAGGCTAACCAGAGCCTGGTCAGGGAGTTCTACTCAAACGCCTATTGGGAGGAGGAGCAGGACAGGTCTACATCCGTCTATGTTAGAGGCAAGACTGTGTCCTACTCCGCGGATAGCATCAACAGCCTGTTGGGGCTACCTACAGCGCAGTACTGTGCTATGTGCCACGTGTTGAACCAAGGGCAAACACTATTTGTTTTGTATGATAACAAATTACATCATATCTACTAATGTTTCAAGTTGAGCAAAGTGCAGGACTTAATTTAAAGAGAAGAAGACACAAAAGAAGAGAAGCTTGAAGAAGAAGCAACATATGAAGTTCAAAACCCTAATTTGTGTCTAAGCCTTATTTAGGACACTTTGTAAAGGTCCTATCACCTAAAGTGTGTGGCACTTTAGTTATTGAGAGAGATGACTTTTCAAAACATGCATGATGCATAAAAATAGTTTTGAAAATGTTTTACAAAATTGCATGCATACACAAAGTCACCAAAACCCTAAAAACTATTTTGTTGAAGGCTTGAAATCAAAATCCTATTATTTTACAAAGATAATAGATTATGGTAATAGATTAGGTGCCTGAATGTTTTCAGAGCACATAATCGATTACTCTACTATTTTAACTAAAACAAATAATCGATTAGGGGCTTGCCTTTCTTTCCTTTTTTATAAAGATAATAGATTATGGTAATAGATTAGGTGCCTGAATGTTTTCAGAGCACATAATCGATTACTCTCCTATTTTATCTAAAACAAATAATCGATTATCAAGCCAATATTTGTTTTCTTTTTTACAACAATAAATCGATTATGTGCCTATTTGAACTAATATCAATAATGGATTAGCAAGCTTCTCAATGTTTCCTTTTACATCAAAATAATCGATTACCTGCCTATTGCACTTCATACATAATCGATTAGCAAGCAAAGTAATGTTTCCTTTTTTATCAAGATAATCGATTATATGCTTGTTTGCCTTCTATACATAATCGATTATCAAGCAAATAAATGTTTCCAAGTTTGTCAAATAATCGATTATGGCTTGTCAAAACATAAAGGCCTTAATCGATTATCCTATGCATTAAATGGTTTTCAAAAATCAATTTTTTCCTACGCCTATAAATAGGAGGTGTGTTTCTCATTTTCAAAACACACCTCACACCACAATTCACAACTCCTCTCTGCTTCTCACATACATTTTCTAGATCTGAGAAAGAGAGAAAATAGAGCTTCAACTTTCATATCATTTTCTATTTAAGTTTCCGCATTTAATTTAAACTAGCATTATCTTAAAATTGAAAAGAATCCAAGATTTACACATAACCTTATTCACCCCCCCCCCTCTAAGGTTATCAGATAGTCTAACAAGTGGTATCAAAGCAAGAAATTGCATATAGAGCTTAACATCTCGCAATTTAAATTTTATTTATATATCTGTGATTATGGGTTCTTTTTTGGAAGAGGGGATGTCTTTATTTAGGCCACCCCTGTTTGATGAGACTAACTATGACTACTGGAGTAGTCGAATGAAATGTCATGTGCAGGCTATAGATTTCACCTTATGGAGGATCATTGCAGATGGACCACTGATCCCAATGAAAATCAAAAGTAAAGCTACCGGCAAAGAAGAAGAAGTGCCAGTTGAGGATATCTACACCATTGACCTAAAAGAGTTGAGAAAGTCAGAGTTGGATAAGATATCTCAAAATGCCAGAGCAATGAATATTCTTCACTTATCCTTATGTGAAGAAGAATATGGTAGAGTCAAAGGATGTCAAACAGCAAAGGAAATCTGGGATTGTCTGGAAGCTACACATGTCGGTACAAGCCAAGTAAAGGATACAAAAATCAGAATCCTAACTTCTGAGTATGAATCATTCAAAATGAAGGAAGGTGAATCTGTTGCAGCTATGCACCAGAGACTGAATCTGATTATAAACAACCTAAGGGCTCTAGGGAAGAAGTACTCCACAAAAGATATAAATGGGAAGATCCTTGCTTCCCTAACCAGTGAGTTCTTTCCAAAGACATGTGCAATCACTGAAGCTAAGGATATTGGTACTCTGCCTCAAGAAGATCTTATCGGGTCACCTCTAGCCTTTGAGGTTGTATTGGCTGCTAACAAAGATCAAGAAGCAGAAATGGTAAAAGAAAGAAAATCTCTTGCTATTGCTGCTAAAACACCTAAGGTAGCAAGGAAAGAGGTTGAGTCTGATGAAGAATCTGATGATGAAGACATGGCTGAATTATTTGAAGAATTCATGAGATTCAACAAACTTGAAAAGAGAAATAACTCAAAGAAATCCAAGAAAGCTAAGAAGGCTACATGGAACAACTATACTGACAGTGAAGAAGAGGAGGTTGCAAATGCCATTTGTCTCACGGCATGTGAAACACCTAAGGCTACTATATGGGATTGTCTTGGCACTGATAGTGACACAGACGAAGAAGAGAAAATTGCAAATGGTGTTTGTCATATGGCAAATGACTCATCTAAGGTAAGCCTTAACTCTTCTAGTCTATCTGATTCCTCTATGCATGATGATTTACTTGATGATGGTTGTAGTAGTCAAGATTTGAGTGAGGCTTTTGATGCTCTCTATTTTGAACATGAAACTCTTTTGTTAAAATCTAAGAAATTAACAAATAGTAACAAAAGCATGCTCACTCAAATCGAGACACTTGAAAATGAGGTAGCAAAATTGAAGAATCAGCTACATAAAACTTTCAACCTTGAGTTTCTAGAGCTTAAACAAAATGTTGAAAAAGTCAAGGTTGAAAATGAATTTTTGAAAGAATCTTTGAAAAAGTTTGAGGTAGGTGAAAAGACCTTGACCAAGCTACTTCACTCCCAACATGAATATGTTGATAGGAGAGGTATTGGGTACAAAGGTAAATCCACCTCCTCTGTTTTGAACAAGAAAATAACTTTTGTAGCTGCTACTTCAAGTTATACACCTACTGTTTTCTCATGCACCTACTGTCAAAAGGGAAACCATAGCTCACCTAGATGCCCTATCCGTAAATTATGTGAGCTTGGTACCCTTATACCTGCCTGTAAGAAACCAAGGTGGATTGTGAAAACCCCCTTGATAACTAACCCCAAAGGACCCAAAGAGAAATGGGTACCAAAAGTTCCTACTTGATTTTTTTGTGCAGGTATGCTTCAAGGTATAGGGGATTGGTACCTTGATAGCTGAGACACGAAGCTCATGAATCTGGTAATGCTTCACTACTCTTGAACTTGAGCAACAAAGCTAGTGAATCTGTAATGTATACCAACTATAAATCTGCTTAATAGGTAAAGGTTGTGTGGGTAAGGAAAACACAACTATATTTATCAAGTATTAAACACTTATATGAAGTAATTGTTTGTATGCATCAAAGCTTTTTCTCAACTGCAATTATACTAGATCTTTGATGCAACATATTTTTGATGTTAAAAATGATACCTATATTGTTGAACCAAGGATGATTATCTTGGGTATCATATTTTTAAAAACCATGATGATCCACCCTCTTTTTAATAAAGCCTTGCATTCTAAAATTATTAAGGGGGATCACCAAGTAAGGGGGAGCATAGCATGAACAACTATTTCTGATATCTCATATGCTATGTGCTCCTTTGCTAGTTTACAAAGTGATTATGTCTGTTTGTGATTATCTCATATGCTATGTGCTCACCCCCCTCCTTTTTGATGAAAACAAAGGGGGAGAGAATATTATGCATGTTATATGTGGGAGAGAATATATGCATGGTATATGTGAGGGGAGAAAATAATTGCTGCTATCCTGCTGATGTACTGTTTATTTTTTTATGCATATGCTTAGGGGGAGCTTTTTGAAAAAGTTCCATTACTATCAAACCCCCTATGCATAATGTAATTTGTTATCATCAAAAAGGGGGAGTTTGTTGAACCAAGGGCAAACACTCTTTGTTTTGTATGATAACAAATTACATCATATCTACTAATGTTTCAAGTTGAGCAAAGTGCAGGACTTAATTTAAAGAGAAGAAGACACAAAAGAAGAGAAGCTTGAAGAAGAAGCAACATATGAAGTTCAAAACCCTAATTTGTGTCTAAGCCTTATTTAGGACACTTTGTAAAGGTCCTATCACCTAAAGTGTGTGGCACTTTAGTTATTGAGAGAGATGACTTTTCAAAACATGCATGATGCATAAAAATAGTTTTGAAAATGTTTTACAAAATTGCATGCATACATAAAGTCACCAAAACCCTAAACACTATTTTGTTGAAGGCTTGAAATCAAAATCCTATTATTTTACAAAGATAATAGATTATGGTAATAGATTAGGTGCCTGAATGTTTTCAGAGCACATAATCGATTACTCTCCTATTTTAACTAAAACAAATAATCGATTAGTGGCTTGCCTTTCTTTCCTTTTTTATAAAGGTAATAGATTATGGTAATAGATTAGGTGCCTGAATGTTTTCAGAGCACATAATCGATTACTCTCCTATTTTATCTAAAACAAATAATCGATTATCAAGCCAATATTTGTTTCCTTTTTTACAACAATAAATCGATTATGTGCCTATTTGAACTAATATCAATAATGGATTAGCAAGCTTCTCAATGTTTCCTTTTACATCAAAATAATCGATTACCTGCCTATTGCACTTCATACATAATCGATTAGCAAGCAAAGTAATGTTTCCTTTTTTATCAAGATAATCGATTATATGCTTGTTTGCCTTCTATACATAATCGATTATCAAGCAAATAAATGTTTCCAATTTGTCAAATAATCGATTATGGCATGTCAAAACATAAAGGCCTTAATCGATTATCCTATGCATTAAATGGTTTTCAAAAATCAATTTTTTCCTACGCCTATAAATAGGAGGTGTGTTTCTCATTTTCAAAACACACCTCACACCACAATTAACAACTCCTCTCTGCTTCTCACATACATTTTCTAGATCTGAGAAAGAGAGAAAATAGAGCTTCAACTTTCATATCATTTTCTATTTTCCATATCACTCATCTCTAAGTTGCTATACTGTCATACTGTCCGAAGTGATTGGATCATAGATCTCAAAGTTGTATTCGTTATTTTAAGTGGGGTCACTCTGAAATCCTGGGAAGTTTTCTTGGGTCTCTCAATCAGGAGATTGAGTTGGTTTGAAATCCTGGGAAGTTTTCTTGGGCCTCTCAATCAGGAGATTGAGTTGGTTTGAAATCCTGGGAAGTTTTCTTGGGTCTCTCAATCAGGAGATTGAGTTGGTTTGAAATCCTGGAAGGTGCTATTGGGTCGTTCAAAAATCCTTAGAGGGGAGCTCGGGTTCTCAGTTCGGGGGAATTGAGATTTGCTATTTTGAAGTTGCCTGTTTGTAAACAATTCTTCATATAGTGGTTATTATCAAGTCCAAAGGTTGCAAAGCCGGAGGCCGAGGACGTAGGGCTTTTATCCCGAACCTCGCCAAATTCCTGGTGTATCTCTATCCCTACTCTTTTACTTTATTTGTCATTTCTGTTTGTTTATTGTTATACTGCGCTAAACATAAAACATCTGTTTATTGTTAAAACCAATCATAGCGTAGTCAGCATAATACATATCCCTATTCTGATCTGTTTATCTATCATCTTCCATATCACTGCAATTGATCTACTCTCTACTATATTCAATGTCACTACACTTCTTATAAATAATCTTATTGTGTATATTGAAAATAGTATAACATCTCATTGTGCCTAAATCTGCCTGCTTGCACCATATAAGGTTTAAATCTAAGTTTCCGCATTTAATTTAAACTAGCATTATCTTAAAATTGAAAAGAATCCAAGATTTACACATAACCTTATTCACCCCCCTCTAAGGTTATCAGATAGTCTAACACCACGTTGCAGTTGATCCCAGGAGCATTGATTATGAGGGGACTTTGAGAGAGCTGTGTCATTCGGGGGCACAATGGGCCCCATCCATGCACCTTCCACGCCGTTTCTGCAACATGGGGCTGAAGCCAATCCCAAAGGCCTGGAATGCATTTTTCAATCAGTCGATCATATCCTGTTCTAACTCTACAGATGTGAAGGTCAAAGTGGTCATGGGATTATTGGCTATCATGAGGGGCGAGCGGGTAAACCTGGGCAAAGCTATTTCTGAGAGCATAGCTGAGATTGTCAGATGTCCGAGGACCAGATTGGGGCATGCCTCTGTGATTCATGCCTTGTGTTCACAACAGGGGTGTCCTGAATACTCGGACGACTTGCTAGTTGATCCCAGGGAACCTATCACTGCCGCTTGGATTATGAAGCAGCCCGATGGACCTATGGATGGAGCAGCACCACAGCAGCCAGCACCTCCAGCACCGCAGCAGCCAGCAGGCCCATCTTACCGGGAGCAGTTTCATACCGACTCCTCTTTCAAGTATGACCTCCTCATGGCCAGCTGGTGCGGGTCGTCTCTGTCATTGCAGCAGCAGGGCATAGATACTTCACACCTGGCATCATACAGAGTCCACCGTGCTGCTAAGGAGTATATGGCCGAGAACAGAGCAGCCGCGCTTCATCTTCATCAGTAACCCATGCAGAGCAGTAGCCGCACCCCCAGGATCCACTCCTTTCAGGGGATGAGTATTTGGAGGAGCACATTTCATTTCCTTGAGCAGGAGGCTCATTTATTTTCCTGTTTTATTCAGACATTTTATTTTTCACTCTTGGTTGTATTTTGCCCTATTTTGACTTTATTTCGCACTTTGGTCTGTACTTATTATTATAACTTACTTTGTGATATTGGGGCACCACTGCCCTATATTTTGTTTTGTTTTGTTAAAGCAGCTTCAATGATGATGATGTGTGGCATTTGGGGTCGCATGTTTGCATTTTTCCTTTTGACACTCGCACGTCAAGTTTTATCATCAAGTAATAGCAGGGGTCATGACAAACGTTGCGGAAGTTCTTTATCATCTGTGAGCAGCATCTCTCAAGTTCCATCTCTACGATCCCAACTGTGAGGTTTGAGCCTAAACACGTTCTTATATATATTGTGTGTATTCCTTGCCTGCATTAGTCTGCAGAACTTGACATTGTGCTTAATTGTTTTTGCATTTGATTTTCATATACACTGAGGCATTTCTTTTGGCACCCCTGAGCCTTTCAAACCACACCTAATTGATGTTTATCCTCTGCTAGCCCCTCTGAGCCTATTGTTAAAAATTGTATGCTGTTTCTCTGAAAATCATAGCCTAGTTAATTCTTAACTTGGAGTTAGGTAACAAAAGCTGTGAGAGTGGGGAAATTTTTAAGTTTGGGGTTGCTCGTGGAATAGCAACAATATAAGTTTGGGGGTGGTATACAAGAGAAGGAACAAGAAAAGAAAAAATATATATGTATATATATATACATCAAAAAAAAAAAGAAAGAAAAATAAATAAATAAAATCCTTCTCTTGTTTTGTTGAATGCTTTGGGAAAATGGGTGAGTAAGTGAATTGCGTGAAATTGACAAAAAGAGAGGTAGGCCTAACTCCAAGTGCAACCTACTTATCCAAATGTATCCACCCTTACCTAAGCCCCGCTATAACCCTTAAAGTCCTCAAAATGTGTGTATGCATTTCATTTGTATAGAATGATATAGAACTCTGTCAAGCCTATGAAACGATGATGCAGGTACTGTGAATTGAGTGAATACCCGAAACACCTCAAGAGTGAAACACTGGTGAGATGTGCGTACAGAGAAAACTTGAGAATGCTGCCTGCTTATGATTCGGTATTTCCAATTCAGTTGTCCTGCCACTGTATTAGGTTGATGATGATAGTTGATGTGCTGACGTGTTTAAGGTTGATGTATTATATGTAACAGCTAAATAGAAAAAAACAGCCACAGTCTGAATTGATTGTTTGCTTGAGGACAAGCAAAAGTTTAAGTTTGGGGTTGTGTTGACTCTCAATCATATGATGTAAGTTATGCATTTTTTGGACCAATTGTGCAGGTTTTTTATTGTATCACAGTCATTATCTGGGGATTTAGTTTAGTTTTAGATAATTGTAGTAGGAAGTTCATTTGTAAGTAATTCCTTCACTTTTGGAGCTAAATTGGACTTGAAGACCTCTAATTGATTGTGGCATCATTCGGCGAACCAAACACTTGCCCGGAAATGCAGCAAAATGGAGGGATTTGGTTTCTGTTCAATATCGCGTCGCGACCAGGAGGGTTCGCGACGCGACCAAGAGGAGTTTTGCGAAGCCAGATGTTTCTGTCCTATTTCGCGACGCGATGGTCACGGGTCGCGTCGCGATGCTGAGCGAAAATTAGGGTTTTTAAAGCAATTTCAGCGTTTTTCCTGGGGACTTCGTCTTGGGACCTGAGCCACATTTTGGAGCAGCTGGAGGGTGCGATTTTGGGGCCTTCTCACCACTTGGGAACAAGGGATTGAAGGTTCTAATATCTTCCTTTATGTTTGTTTTCTATTTTATGTTGGTTTCTACTCTTAGGATGGATTGTAACTAATTTGCTTAGATTAGGGAGAGATGAATCTCCCAACCCTATCATGTGAACCGTTGTTCTAATCAATTCAGTTGTTATTCGATTTACTTGTCTAAATACCTATGTTCTTAATGCTTTACAATTACATATGATAATTGTGATGATCCAGGCTAGTGATTGCATAGGAATATGAATTAGTAGTTGGAAATTGGGTAGTTAGATCATCTGCTAGTAATCAGCATAGGGATATGTGATGGCTTAGGTGAATTCGTGTAAAATTCTCGATCGTAATGCATTACCCTTTGGCATGTCTCACCTAAGGAATTAGGGTCACTCTTAGGGTAATAGGGGTCTTGAGGCAAGGAATTGCCCTTGACCTTAATTAGTGAATTGAATCTAGAAATTGAATAGTTAACTTGAATTGGCTAAGGTTCATGTGATAGGCGAGGTGAGAGGATTCGATCCCTAGTCGTTTTTCTCGTATTCTTAAAGTCACGTTTGTGTACTGTTACTGATTACTCAAATTACCAAAACCTTTACAATCTAAGAATTTACAACTTTGCTATTGTTTTCAACGCGCAATCCTTGTGGAATCGACCGGTTACTTACCGTATTTTATTACTTGCGACGACAATTGGTACACTTGCCAAAGTCTTAACAGGCAGCCATGGGCCCAGAGCCCACCTGACTCGACAAGCCTACCTCCTAGTCAGTCGTACCCCGGAGTACTCAGTACCTACCCGGCGGGTTCCTATATACAGACACAGATGAATGTTGCTCCGGCCGAGCAGCCATGGAATCAACTTCCACCTCACCGAGGCATGCAAACATCTGTACCAGGAACTGCCTTGTTAACCTGGCCCAAGTAGTGTCTGGGCAGCCATGGACAGACGCTCCACCTCAGGTACCAC
This sequence comes from Astragalus membranaceus, assembly GCA_039519185.1. Lineage (NCBI taxonomy): Eukaryota > Viridiplantae > Streptophyta > Magnoliopsida > Fabales > Fabaceae > Astragalus > Astragalus membranaceus. Next base: position 6,461,688 of record CM076852.1, read on the forward strand.
CGCAGCAAGGGGCGCAGGGTCGCCCAGATACACTGTGTCGACCAACTCCTCCACCTGAAAGACCATCAGGGGGCGAACTCCTGGATCCTAATTTGATAGTCGACACTATTAAGAAGTTCTTCGGCGTTCAGCTGAAACCGCTTGATAGACCGGTGTACAGAAGCCTTACCCCGAGTGGGTGGATAGATTAGTGCCTCTGCCCAGAGGATTCAAAACCCCTGATTTTGCCACATTCTTCGGGGATGATGGTAAATCTACTATGGAGCACATCGGCTGATTCACGACCCAGTGTGGGGAAGGAAACCAGAATGAGTTTCCATAAGTTGCACCTTGTTCCCTTTGTCCCTGACAGGAAGGAACTGCCTTCTCTTGGTATTCTTCTCTCCCACCCGATTCTATACAGACCTGGGCAGACATGGAAAGGTGCTTCCATGACAGATTTTATTGGCCACAGCCTAAAGTTACCGCAGCCGATCTCATGAATTTACGGCAGAAGGTGGATGAGGCAGTGACTGACTTCATTGAAAGATTCAGAAAGATGACCGGAAAGTGCTCAGTACCATTTCCAGAATCTCAACTTACTTCCATGGCCATCTCTGGAATGCAACCACAATTGAAGGAAAAGCTCGTGGGACAGGCTTGTAGTGACCTCAGTGGTTTAGCTTCCAGGGCTGTGCAAATTGAGCAATTCATACAGGAAAGAGAAAGGAAGAGAGCTACTAGGGGTCGAAGGCCTCAATTGATATCAGTAGTGGATGCAGCCGAGGACTCAGACTATGATGAATCAGTCGATTACACGGCAGACATCCTGGTGGCTGAGATAGTCAATGGGAAAGCATACATCTGTCCTGCTCTTAAGCCTGCCAAAGGGAAGGAGAAGGATGAAGCAGAAAACAAAGTTGAATACTCCTTTGACATATTCAAGGCTGATGAAATATTCGATTATCTCCTCAAGGACAAACAGATTAATCTCCTTGATGGCCATAAGATCCCCCCTGAAGAGATAAAAGGGAAGAAGTAATGTAAGTGGCACAATTCATTCAGTAATGCCACTTCCAATTGTATTATCTTCCGCCGAGCCATTCAAGAGGCTATAAGGAAAGGGAGGTTCCAGATGGCCGACAAGGGAATGCAGGAGATGAGCATTGATACTGATCATTTCCCCAGTATGAGCATTAATATGGTCTCATTTTCAAGAAGTGACTGAGGGAAAAAGAAGTATGTATGGGTCCCCAAGCAGGAGGCACCCTCGGATAAGAAAGTATCTGTCTTCGATCGCTTAGGGTCACCCCCCTAAAGGGTCCACAGCGGCAGACCGCATGGCATTGTTGCAAGAAAGGTTACAGCTGGGAGGGCCGAGCCAGCTTGGAGACTCGACCTGTAGTCCTTGATGTTCCCCTCTTTATCTTTCACCCACTTTGTTAGAGTTGATCTGAATCTTCTGTGCGCCTTTCCAGCTTTCATAAGACAATAGTCTTTTCGAGAGTCATCCACATCAAAGTATTTCTGCTTACATTCAACAAAATGATTATAAATATGCTTACATATTTAATTATAAAATAACTGTATAGTCAAAATAAGACCCACACCTGTATCAAATGCCATAGCTCTTTTTTTTTTCAACATGCATCACATCAATGAAATGTCTTACGTGTAATGACTTCCAGTAGGGCAACTCAAAGAAAATCGACTTTTTCTTCCACCCTCGTTTGGCAAGCTCTCCTGCAAAAGGCTTCCCAACCTTAATGTTCAAATCTTTCACCTTTTCAAATAGTTGTTCACCGGTCAAAGGCGGGGGAGCTTTACGAGTTTCTGAATTCCCATTGAATGCCTTTCTCCACACCCGATATTGATGAGTTGGAGGCAAAAATATCTGATGGCCAAGATATATATTCTTCTTACCATGTTCCAACCACATCCAATTTGTATTACGAGTTTCTGAATTCCCATTGAATGCCCTTCTCTGAACCCATCATACAGTACCTCTACCCCAATCTCCCACATTTGCTTCAAGTCTTCTATCAAAGGAGCCAAGTATACGTCAATATCATTTCCTGGTTGTTTGGGGCCAGAAATTAACAAAGACAACATCATATACTTGCGTTTCATGAAAAGCCATGGAGGTAAGTTATAAATCGCCAAAATCACAGGCCATGTACTGTGGGAGCTACTCTGGATACCGTGCGGGTTAAATCCATCGGCATACAATGCAAGGCGTAGGTTTCTTGGGTCGTGCCCAAAATCAGGATAATCAATATCAATATTTTTCCACTGCGGAGAATCCGCCGGGTGTCGTAGCATGCCATCTTTAATCCTTCCATCATCATGCCAAGTCAACTGTTTTGCATCTTCCGAACTACGGTACATACACCTAAATTGAGGAATTATGGGAAAATACCACAATACCTTTTCTGGAGAAGATTCTTTCTTCTTATACCGCGGTGCATTACATTTAGGGCACGACTTTAACAATGCATGTTCATTCTGAAATAAAATGCAATCATTCGGACAAGCATGTATCTTCTCATAGTTCAAACCAATGGTGCCTAACATTTTGTTTTGCATCATACGTTTGAGAAGGGAGAACATTGTCTTCCGGCAACATATCTTTCAATAGTGCGAGTAATTCCGTAAAGCTCTTATCCGTCAATCTGTGGCATGTTTTCAAGTTATACAGTTTTATCACATCCAATAACTTTGTGAATTGAGTACAGCCCGCATACAACGGTGTCTCCGCGTCGGTTATCAACTTCTCAAACATTTGAGGACAATCATTAAGATCGTCTCCAACCGCCTTTTCCATCTCTTCAAATTGGTCGCCATCAAATGTATGTGTTTCAGGATTGTCAACCGGATCACATCTCTAAATACTATTATCCATATTTGAAGGTTCACCTATTTCCTCACCGTGCATTGTCCAACAAATATAACTTCAATCGATTCCGTTGACATTTAAATGTCTTTCCAACTCAACTGCAGCAACTCAATTGGCGTAACAACACCGTAAACAAGGACATTTGATATTACTAGAAGTTCCCAATCGTCGAACAGCAAAGTTAACAAAAATATTCCACTCCATCGACATATTCTTTCAACAGATGATTGGCAGACATCCACTTTCTATCCATATTACACCGAAATTTATTATAAATTCCTGATAAGAAAACTTAAATATGTTATAGGTGAAAAACACACAAAGTACAATTTTTTGAACCTGAGACATTCGACCTTGGATAAAGTCTTTGCTAATATGATATTATCTTTTTTTTAGTTTAGATAGCTTCTTATTTGACCTCAAACAAAAATCACAAGCAAATCAAATACAATAAAGAATCAATTCATATAAAAAAACAAACAAAATTTCCTTGTTTAGAAGTTTTTCAAATCCTCTCCCTATTTTCCCAAGCTCTATTTCCTATTCTGTTCCTTTGGTCAAGCCAAAGGAACCAAATTCTAGTCTTCCATTATCAAAAACATCCCCAATAACAGTTTTATTCCAAATATGTACAAAAATATAAAAAACAAGAGAATAACAAAAGTACCTGAAAAAGGGGAAGCAACAATGAACCCGAACGAACTAGAACAACGAATGTGAAACTCCGATGAAACAAACGTGAGCATGTGTAGAAATTTAACATCAGTCAACAAAATCACAGCAAACATTAACAAACTTATATATGGAGCTTACATTTCATCAAGCATCTTGTGTGCAAAGGAAGAGTTTAAAGAAGCGAAAAGAGTTTAAAGAAGAGGCGAAACTGGAAATGACAAACCATAAGCAAAGGAAGAAACGAGAAACGGGAATAACATGATATGAAGAAGAAAGAGAATGTAGCTTACTTGCGACTAGTGATGCAACTGCGAGGAACGACGGCGGAATGTGTGTTGTTCGTTGAGAGAATGAGACGAACTCGTTCTTTCGCGTAACCACAAGTGAGCAATGAGAGAGAGAGAGAGAGAGAGAGAGAGAGGAACTCAAAACTCGCAAATGGACGAAATCAGAACGTTGAGGGAGAGAGAGTGAGAACATTGGGAGAGTAGGGTTTGGGTTTTGCAAATGAGAGAGTGAGATCGTTGAGGGAGAAACGTTGAGGGAGAGTGAGAGATTGAACTGATGAGAGGGAGATGGAGATATTAGAATATTAGGCATCAGGGGTGCTTTTTAAAAAGCGCCTCTAAAGGCCCTCCATATTTTGGGCATGAGGGGCGCTTTTTAAAAAGCGCCTCTAAAGGCCCTCTGTATTTTGGGCATTAGGGGCACTTTTTAAAAGGCGCCTCTAAAGGCCCTCCGTATTTTGGGCATCAGAGGCGCTTCTTAAAAAGCGCCTCTAAAGGCCCTCCGTATTTTTGGTTTAAGGGGCGCTTTTTAAAAAGCGCCACTAATGGGTGCGCCATTTTTTAACAATTCTGCTGTAGTGGTAAGTCGACTCTGGACCAAGCTCTGAACCTCCAATAGAGGTCGGCGTAATCCCTACCGAGACCACCCCAAATAGGGAGCATTTAGTACTTGCTCCCCCACAATCACAGCGAAGATCAGATCCGAAAATCACGTAACGTTCGTGATCCCATAAAAATAGGACATTCGCTCTTAAATTAGCGGAGTGCAGTATGTTCAGATCCAACATTCTTCTATAGATAAGGGTCCTCACCCCCTAAGTTGAATAAACATTTTTTTGACCCAATTTTACACTTACTCTCCTCTCTGAATTTCCTTAAATCCTAAACTGACTTATGCCTCAGAGTATCCTTGCAGGGACACCTCCCGACGTAGAGCTTGAAGACGTCAACCACCGTGTGTAGAGGAGAGTCCACGTTGTGAAAAATTCAGCACTAACAAAAGCGTATGATTAAGATGTACTAAAATGTGAGTTTTTTTTAGCATAAGATCAGTTTGAATAAAAGGTTTAGGAGCATGATAAGCTTCTATAAACATTCAAACTCGCATTTGTCTTTTCAAACACAGATGTATAGAATGACTTTCTATTGTTTGCCACTTTTTCTTCTCTCTTTCTCTTTTCCCTTTCTCTCTCTTTCCTCTTTCTCTTCTACCAAATACACCCTTAGTGTAAAATAGTACTAAACTAATCTCCTCCATTTCCCTCTATCATATTTCTCTCATAAACCAAAGGCTAAATAGCACTTTTGGTCCTTTATGTTTGCTCTAGGTTTCACTTTGGTCATTTATCTTTTTTTGGTCCGTTTTGGTCCCTCATCTTTCATTTTTGTTTCATTTTGGTCACTGACGTTAGTTTTGGCTAACGGACGCCACGCTAGCAGTTAACTGCTGACGTGGCGTCCATTTTCATTAAATAACGTGGCAAAAATTGATATTATTTAATTCTAATTAAATGAATTTAATGAATTTAAATTCATTAAAATTAATTCATTAACAACATTCAACAGATCTCATCAATTCCAGATCTCTCCTCTCTCAATTCCAGATCTCTCCTCTCTCAACAATTCCAGATTCATTACTAAAACTTGAATTATCGTTGTTCTTCTTAATCAAAAATCGAAGGCTACAGAATTGCACAAAATCGAATTCAACATTCAACATTCAACATTCAACAATTCCTTTCGTTTTCCCTCACCCAGATTTTCTTCTCTCACTCTCTCTGTCATTCCTTTTGTTTACGAGAGAGGGAGAAAACTTACGAGAGAGGGAGAGAACGAAAGAAGAAAGGGGATGAGGGCGAGGTGAGATAGCGAAACTGAGGAGAAAGAGATCGAAGATGAAGGAGATGAGGAGAGAGATAGCGAAACTGGGGAGAGAGATAGCGAAGATGAGGGAGATGAGGGAGATAGTGAAACCGAGGAGAGAGATAGCGAAACTGGTTCTGTTCTTCGATTTGGGATTTCTTCATCTTCGTCTTCTTCGTTTTCTCAGATCTGGGTTTGTTCATAGTGGATCTGTTCTTTGATTGGCTTTCGACGGCGGTTTTGTTGATTGTTACTGGATTTGTTCTCTCTCATCTGTTACTGGATCTGTGCTCATCATCATCAGTCTTGGCTAGAAAATGGTGCAAGAGAAAGTGGTGGTTGAGGAGGCGACAACATGGTGGTGAGAAGTTGATGATGATGATGATCTGGGTTTAATGAAGGTGGAACACGTTCGCAGGAAGGGATTTTCTGGAAAAAAAATAGAAAAGGGAATTAATTGTTTTAATTGTTTTAATTAGAATTAAATAATATTAATTTTTGCCACGTCATTTAATGAAAATGGACGCCATGTCAGCAGTTAACTGCCAGTGTGGCGTCCGTTAGCTAAATCTAACGTCAGGGACCAAAATGAAACAAAAATGAAAGATGAGGGACCAAAACGGACCAAAAAAAAGATAAAGGACCAAAGTGAAACCTAAAGCAAACATAAAGGACCAAAAGTGTTATTTCACTACAAAAAAAACTAGTCATTAGCGAGGGACAGTTCCCTCGCAAAATGACCTGATTCCCTCACTAATGGTCATTTGCGAGGGACTTAGCGAGGGACTGGTTTCCTCGCTAATTCCCTCCTCGCAAATGGGATTAGCGAGGGAAGTTGGATCCCTCGCTAATTAGCGAGGGACTATGCCGTCGCTAGTTCCCTCGCTAATGACTGCAGCTTTGCAGGTGATGGAACTCAGTTGCAGGGGTTGGTAAATGCGCAGGAATTAGCGACGGCTTTTGCCCTCGCTAATTCCCTCGCTAATGACTGTAGTTTTCAAAAAAAAATGACACGTGTCCAGTGCTGAATGGTGGCGTGGTGGTGATGGGTGGTTTAGAGTAGAGAGAGAAGGAGAAGATTAAGAGAGAGAGAGAGAGAGAGAGAGAGAGAGAGAGAGAGAAGAGTGAGAGTGGTGGTGGTGGGGTGGTGGGTTGGTGGTGGTGAAGAGTAAGAGAGAGTGAGTGAGAGTGGTAGGAGGTATGTGGTGGTGGTGTTGGAAGAGTGAAGAGAGAAGAAGAGTGTGAGAGGAGGTGGTGATGATGGTGGTGGTGGTGGTGTTGGAAGAGTGAAGAGAGAAGAAGGGTGTGAGAGGAAGTGGAAGGGGGAAGAGGAAGGGAAGAGGAATGGTGAAGAGTGAGTGAGTGAGTGAGTGAGTGAGTGAGAAAGAAGAGTGAGGGTGTAAACGGATATAAAGGAAAAAAGAAAAAAATTTGCGAGGGAATTAGCGAGGGAACTGTCTCATCATCTGAAAAGTTAACGTTAGCGAGGGAATTAGCGAGGGAACTGTCCCTCGCTAATTTCTGCACCTTTACCAACCCCTGCGCTGAGTCCCATCATCTGAAAAAGCAAAATTTAGCGAGGGAATTAGCGAGGGCAGTCATTAGCGAGGGACAGTTCCCCCGCTAATGACAAAAAAATTGACAGCTCTATGCCCTCGCTAATTTCCTCGCTAATGACTGTTTTTGCGAGGGACAACAAGTCCCTCGCTAATGTCCGTCGCTAATCAGTATTTTTTTTTGTAGTGTTTAGCCTAAACCAAATAATAGAAAGTCTCTCCCTCTTTTACCAAACACACCCTTAGAGAGGCATTACTCTAGAACTCTCTTACAATTCTTCTGTAGAGTAGTAAGGCGTCGTGCTGAATAAATTTAATCACCTCACAGTGAGGCGTCTTTGGCCAAAATTTGTGTTCATTAAACTATGTTGCGCAAAAAAGTACATTAAATATATATTAGCATTTTGGGTGGATTTGGTATATAAAATTTGGTAATTAAAGGAGATACATGCAAGAACTTATCACAAACAATATAGGATCAGATAATCACAAAGTTAACAACTATTAAAAAAATCACTGGTCTTTAATTGAAGTATAAAGTCATTTATCTCATTACAAAATAACATAATAACTATTTATATCACAAAAAATATTCTCATTACAAAACAAACAAAAGAAACATAAAAACGTATGATCCCTCTTTTGGACTGTCAATCCAAATAAACTCGTATCTCTATTTTTAATTTTATCAAGATTTTTAATGCAATAATGTGAAGCCCTAATGTGCAAGTGAAAATGATTGTCAAATACAAGTTTAAAAAATATTTGAAAAGTACTAGGCCAATTTTATAGAATATCGGATCACTGAGTTGGCGCAGGCCATGGCGGGCTGACCCATCACGTCAACTACTACATCTTCAACATTGTTTACAACTAGCGGTGTGACCCGTGCTTTGCACGGGGGGCGAAAGCTGTAAATATTACATATATAGAAATAAAAATTCCAACAATGATTCTAAATAGTTGTAATTCAAAGCAAAAAGCAAGAGTTTATATGCAGCCAATAAGAGAAAACTACAGTCAAAGCATAATTAAAAGGTCTTGAAGCCAAAGAAACACAACAATCATCCTACTAAATAAAGTCATTACACAATAATGGGATTATCAGCAGTTTGTCTGATTGCCTCATCATCAGAATAGTTAGGTGGAGGAATCTTGTGACCAACTTCATTAGTAGGGTAGTGAACTTGAATGAGAGGAATCTTGCGACCAACTTTAGAACTTAAACTTTCTCTCAACAACATCATGGGCTCAATTCCTAATGGTTTCTCTTCGTGCACTTGGCTGGAGCTTCTTGATATATCCAACAAAGCATTCTCCTGTGGCTACCTCCCCACGCTGAACGCATTTTCTCTCTCCTCAAGTACCTTTTCCCTCTATTTGCTGACCTTAAATGCATTATAAGCATTTTCAATGTAGATTAATCAAAAAATAGTATAAAATCCTAAATTTCCATCTCCATCAGTGAGCATGAGATATCAAATAAAAAAATTGACAGGTATGAAGCAGGAGTGATTTACAGGTTTGGACCATTGCAGGAGAGCAGAAATACTGCCTCCATTTTAGCAAACACCCCAATAATGAAGCAGCACAGCAGAATGCATTTGGAAAGAAGAGTATCAACGCACAAAAGTCATCAATTTCACAAATGAATGAAAAAAAAATGAAAATATTGGAAATTCATTCAACACAAATTACAATATAAACCAAAGCTCACAAAATGAACAACCAATATAAGTTAAAGTGTAAATCTAGAAAGTTATCAGAAAGGTTAGCACAACTAAAATCACAAACTCTAGAATTGAATATATAATTGATTTCCAAAATACAACATCGAAGTATATGTGAATGAAGGTCTGGACCCTAAAATGATAAAACAAACAAAAAAAGTCCCATATCAGAATGCTTAAATTTTTAGTTTCCTTGACAATACAACAACATTCAAAATAAAGGGAAATCGATTCGTTTCGGTTCCTTAGCCCCAACACAAAAACAGAGAGATATAATGCGTTTTAATTTTACATGAAGCTCGTGTGAGAATTAAATGATCGAAAGGATGAGAAAAGCATATAATAAGAATTAAATTATATGTTTGAAGAGAAAATAGGCAACAAATAATCAAACATAGTTGGGAAATTGGATCTGCAACTCGAAAGAAGAAAAATTAGTTGTAGCATACAAAATCAGATCTAGCGGAGTAAAAATATGCACACTATTCCCATCAATTATCATTCGGTCGTTAGTAGTAGCAGTACAAATGTTAGTACTAACTTCATCTGTGCAAAAATATTATCATTATATTACATCAAATAAAGCTTAAAAGCAATCACTATAAAAATTAAAACGGAACCCTCCTCTTTTGAAAATAAAATGTAACCCGAAACAATCAATCCTAGCTATACCACAACATTCTTTTCTATTCTGTAAAGGGCAACTGGTTCTCTAAAGCCTCTGTCCTAATGCATCCAGGGAAGAATAAAACCCTTTATAAGTCTATTTGTGAAAATATAAATGATTAGTAGGACAAATGCAATAAATCATTATTATGTGATCTTTGGCCAAAAAGAAAAAGAAAAACATAGGAGAGACCATATGCTATGTGCATCGTTTTCCTCAGCTGCCTCCTCTGTTTTCCCTTCTTCCTTCTTGCCCTATCTACAAAATGAAAAGACAAAGGAAGGGGAGTTTGAATCTTCAAAAAAATAGTATAAAATCCTAAATTTCCATCTCCATCAGTGAGCATGAGATATCAAATAAAAAAATTGACTGGTATGAAGCGGGAATGATTTACAGGTTTGGACCATTGCAGGAGAGCAGAAATACTGCCTCCATTTTCTAGCAGCAGCCACTGCTCTTTTTGCTCTTATATTTACTTCCTCCTCTGCAAAACTATCATCATTTTGAGAACTATAAGTGGCACATACAATATAACCTTCACATAAAAGTAATTACCACAGCCTAATAATAAAGTCTATTGAAGTTCATATTAGCAATATGGAGTTAAATTTTCTTAAGTAGCTACATAGAGGTAGAAATTACAAAGCTAAGGATCTTCTATACATTTACAAAGCTAAGAACCAAGCTATAAGTTTGCTTATCTGTTTTGATCTTCTTAAAAACTTATAAATCATGAAGAATTAATATTGAAAACTTGCCTTGAGAAAGAAACCAATTCCAGTCATAAAGCACCCTTAAAATGTTCCACTTGCCGAAACCTACACACAGATAAGCACTTCTATTAGGCCCTTTAAGATTATCAATATAGTTGAATTGTTTTGGAAACTCATGAGTAAAACATTATATTGAAGTCATTACTTTTGCTGAATTCAAAATCACACATTTGCAAATACTGCACATAGCACCAACAACATATATAGCACAAAAAATCTTGACTTACACGCCAAATTACTTGGAGAAAAAGGTTATAAAATAAAGATAGAAAACATCTTCCAACCAATGCCAACATTCATAAAAGATATCAATAAAATATAGTATATAAATGCTTCTAGCTAATTGCACTTCTAATGCTAACCTTTGCATCAGAACTGAGTATTGTGGTGTCACCTATGCACCAAATAATGAGTTTAGCGTGATCAGCCAACTCCATCCAGTAATTGGATCTGCCTCATCTGTTACGTCACTTTAATGTTGCTCCTAAAATCTGAAAACAATTTATGTTAGAAACTGAGTTTGTGTTTCTGTAACTACTCATAATGTTTGCAGCATCCAATATTATTATCTGTTGTAGATTATTAAGAAGGTCTAGGAGGTGATCTGTTCTTGGACAGTGGGTCACTGGATCTGACCCCATTTGCAAAAGCTTTTTCTTTAAATGAGTGTTCTTAAATTTTTTATTTCATGATCAGTCCTCCCTAGAAGATGAGATGCTATATATAGTTGCCCACCTAACAATGATAATCAAATCATATTCAAAAATCTTCAAATGCTAGATATTAGATATATACTTCTCTGTGACTACTACCAAATAAATATAAATAGTAATAAATTTACTACTTAAAGTTAAGGGTCATCCTTACTCTTCTCAAAATGAATTTTGTAACCAACAAAAAAGTTACATAAAAAACAGAAGTACGAAATACCAACCTTTTGAGAGACAGTGTCATCAAGATGCACAAATATTGCCTGAGAAAGGGCAAAGTAAAATTCAGTTTATTAATCAGTCAAGTAAGTCAATAAAGGAAATCACCACACAAATGAGAAGTGAAACTCACTTGACTAAGGAGTACACGTGATTGTCTTGCAAGAGATTAGGATATGTCTGCAGTAACACCAAGATATAATAAAACCATACATTATTCTTAGTCTTGAAGATTGTGATTGCATATCCTTCTGAATTGCTTTAGTGCACCATGAGTATGCACAACTACATATAAAAAAAAATCAAGCAATGATTGATGAACATAAAATATTAGGCAGACTCATAACAAAAGTGTTTGGCATTTATCATGAACTTAATCATATAGGATGGAGAAGATCTTTCTCCGACCATGGAGAAGATGATTGGTTTCTTCTTGTCTTCCAAAAATCCATTTTTTCAAATACATTTTAAGTTGAATAAGAGCATTATAGTAACATGATCTCAGAATTACAAAAGGAAAGTGAATAATGGAAGAAAACTGGAGTGAGACTCACATGTGTCCTTCATTGCCACCCTTACTATAAGGCAGTTCTTCAATAGCAGAATGAAATGTGGCCGGACTTTGCTTCTTCTCTGCGAAAGGGGTAGACAGATTGATCAGCTCCTGGTGCAGCAATGTTGAAATTTGGATCAAACACATTGATGCTTTATACTACATGACACAGTTCTAAGAATATTTAGTAACACAATAGGCATCAAATGGCATAGAGTACCCAAAAATGAGCCTGTGATGGATGAAGTTGGAGAGTAAGAACTTTAGAAATTGAAAACAATAGACATGGGAAACAATCAAACTTCAGAAATCAATGAAAAAATAAAAGCAATAAAAAAAACATTTCAATTTCTAAAGTTCAAACATTGAAAAATATTCCTCCTCACCTATCACAAAATACATTTATCATACTCCAAAAGGATTTCATCCATGGTGATTAGATGTTGTCCTACACTTGAGGCAAAGAGATGGTTTAATACAAATAAGGGTGTTGCTATTCTCTGCTTGAACATCAAACTTGATATCATCACCTTTTTTAAGCCTTTACTATTGCATAAATTGGACCATATACTATTCAGCATATGAATATCACACTTTGAGATAACATATCAACTTCTTCGCAAATTAATCTTTCAAAGTAACTACGACAGGTATCTTATGCAGAGCTTGCTCTCAAAAATTCAAAGGCAGAATCTGTAGTAAATATATAAACTATATCAATTAAAGAAGAAAAAACTGAAGTAATTTGACAAACGTCCTTTTAATTAGTCCTCTAATATAAAGCCAATAATAATCTAAAAAAAATTGAATCAAAAAAATAATCTAAAAAAAAAGTAAAAGAGACCTTGAAAGGTTCATTTTCTGTTCTAAAGCTTATGCCTAGAACATACTTCAACCAAACAGGAAACCCATCTGCACATCACAAGCAAAAGACCAAATTAAACATCATTTCAATTTTCAAGAACTCTAACATATCAAGATCTACCTTATTTTCACTATCCCCAGTAAAAGACGCACCATCGCAATAACGAATTTTCACTCTATTCCAGTTGAAAAAATCTGCAATCATAAGGAACAATGTGAGCCAAACAGCTAAGCCAGATCTTTTTAAGCATAACATGAGTAGTCCTAGTAGTTCGGTTGAGTGAAAACCTGGATTTTCTTGAGCATTATTGCTCAAAATTCCTGTAAAGGGTATCTCCTTTTCCATAAATGCCGATGCTCCACACCGTGTTTTCTTGCGATAGACGCATGTTCCAGTGTTGTTACACCATCCGCCTCCCTGCAACAGGATTTTCATTTAAATATCAACAAATATTTGTATAGCACCACATAGGAAAGTAACATGGACAAAACACCTTAAATAGAAGATCCTTAAAGTGAAGAATCAAAGAAAGAAAAGAAAGACATACAGGAAAGAAAGAAATGTGGTCAATCAGGTTCAATTGCTTACACATAGACTTCATAATTACCATCATCAACTGACGAAGAGAGCAGAAAATTTCAGTATACAGTTTAGTCAACATGTGTGTAAGACATGCAAATTCCCAAGAAAACAGAAAAGACTACATTCACTGGTATGAAGCAGCAGTTATTTACAGGTTAGGGTTACTGATAGTGAGATACAATGGATCAACTTGCAGTGCTAATTCTATCTCTTCCATTCCCTCAGCTGCCTCCTCTGCTTTCCCTTCTTCCTTCTTGCCCTATTTACAAAATGAAAAAACCAAGGGGAGTTTGAATCTTCAAGCAACAAAAAAGAAGTCAGTGTGACATTCAATTTGAAGTGAGACAAAAAGAAACTCACCAGTTAGATGTTGCAAAATCATATATCATATCATTACCTTTTAGATATTTAGTGTGCATGGAAGTCAACTTTCTAGAGTTATTTAAAAATGAAATCCTATGAGTAAAACACATTGTAAATATAGTTAAAATAGCAATGAAGGAGATGCATGAAACAAACTACACATTATTTATACAGGTTTTTTCATATTTAGCATATGTGACACAATATTTATCCCAACATTAAAGAGTTTTTAAGAAACTTATGGAAAGAAGTAAATAGATATTATCATAAAGTGCTAATCCTTTGATCTTTGGCAAGCCAACCAATGTCAGACATGAACAAATTATAGCTACACCAAACAACCCATAAGAGAGAATGTTGTTTTTTTCCTCCTACAGAGATACAAAACCGTATGACTTACTTGACTCCAAATGTACTCAATGAACATATCATCCAACCTCAAACATAGAAGGAAAATGATTGCACCAAGACAAATTACAGATTATTTCAAAGAGCATAAAAAAAACAAAACAAAAGAAATCTTAAAAAAACAGAGCTAATGCTTTCATACGATTGCCAAGGTTTTTTAATTTTCTTCAAAAGCCTGGCTCATTTTGTATCTATTGTAAGAGCACCAAAGAGCAAATAAGGCTATGCAACAGTCAACAAACATCATGGATTTGCATCTGTTAAACAAATATCAAAATTAATAGATATGCATAAAGAAAAACGTGTAGATCCAATGCAATACATGCTGGTTTCAATCAAAACTTGAGAATGCCAAATTAACAATTATATATCACAAAGACCATAATAAAAAACAAATCTTAATTAATGCTGACTGCTATCTTAATTAATAGATGACTTTCACTGCACTTTATAATCAGCAACTACTTTGGTCCCAAAAAAATGAACAATTTTGCAATAGGATGGGTAAAAAAAGCTAAAAGGCAAACCCGGGAATTGTAGAATTGATCTTTGTCTACACAAAATGTCATCGCTAAGATATTGCCATATAGCATTCCAAATAACTCCTGGTCTTGATATCTGACCTGACAACAGCAAGGTGGCAAATAATGCAAAAGCGTGGCAACAGCAGTTGAAGGAAGCCGTTTAAATAGAATTGGGAAGTGGGTATAAGCGAAGAAAGATAACAGAGAAGGATATAGACGGTGGAAAAGAGGGCCAATAAAAAACAATTGCGTATAAGAAGTAAAAAACATGGCAGGAAATTCTTATCTGAGATATGGAATGATTACAGCAGTCTTCAATAAAAGCGAGATCTCATCTGGCAGAGGGTAACGATTAGTGCAGCAACAAACGCCTGGATTATCCCAAAATACAATCGTTAGGAACAAAAATTTGCAAGATAAATCAAAAATCCAACAGGGAAATGATGGCAATTAGAGGCATGTGATGAGGGAAGATGAAAAGAGCAGAAAACAACAATCTCAATGCACAGCCGAATGAAGGCAGCAGGAAACAAACCTCTTTTGATTAATCAATAATCCAAGGGAGGGAGGACGAGTAGGGTTTTCAAATTGAGCTGCATGCACCAACCATCACAAGAACCAACAAAAACCACAAACAAATCAAGAAAAATCCCCAATCGAATAGCAACAAAATCAAGAGAAATCCTATTCATCAGAACGAAAACACAACAAAATCCAATTAATAAAGGAAATCAGTGTAGTTATGCCGATTGAAGATTAATCGTATTCATGCGATTGAAGATTTTGAGCGAAAGCAAAGAGAGGAAAAGTGATGATGGAAACAGTGTAGTTACCTCCATCTTTGACCCATGGAACTGTGAGAGAGAGATTGTGCGAGAAACTGTGAGAGAGAGAGAGAGACTGTCAGGATCCAACACCAGCCATCCAACACCAACATCAGGATCCAACACCAGCCATTTCTCGTAGCATTAGATTGTGCGAGAAACGAAGCGTTTTCACGCGGCTAGGAACCGGGTCTCGCTCCCAGAAACCGGGTCACAACCTGACCCGGAAAATCAAACGCCTCATCCGCCTCTCCTTCCGCCTTCTTCGCTGGACCTCCCCCCAGCATCATCGAGACTCCCTCTCTCAACCTACTCCTTCGATCTGTCCCCCATCTCTCTCTCTCTGCGACCAAACCCACACTATACCCACAATCGTCACACCCATTTTCTTCTCTCCCTCTCATCTTGTTTTCAATCTCAGCTCATTCTCTCTTGTTTTCACTCTCAGCTCCTGCGGCTCCCTCTTTGTGTCTGTTGCAAAATCAAAAGGAGCATGGTGAGTAAGGAAGTGAAGAAAACGTGTTTGACATGCAGTGTTTGTTCGTGGTTGACGGCGGTGATGGTGTGGGAGAAGGAAAGGAGGACGGCCGCGAGGAGAGAGTGAGAGGAAGAAGATCTGCAGAGAGAAAGAAAGGAGATGAGGACTTCTGGGAGATGAGAGAGAGAGAGAGAGAGAGAGAGAGAGAGAGAGAGAGAGAGAGAGAGAGAGGAAGCGTGAGGAAGAAAGGAAGCGTGAGGAAGCGTGAGTGTCGGATGAGAGAATGGAACGTGTTGCGCATGCAAGAGAAGAAAGGGGAGGGCAACACACGTGGTGGACACATGGCAGTGATCAAGTGGCTGAAAAATTGGAGGGAAATAGGGGGGCTTTGGCGGGAAGGAGACTACCCCAAGATGTAAATGTAGAGATATTCTCAGCAAAAACTATTTTTTACCTTTCTATACAAATTAATGAAATCGCATTTGGAATTCCCTCCACTAAACGGAAATATCATTCATGGTATATTTTAATATGAGTTTGCTTTATGAATTATAAGTTTAATAATTGTAAGGTCCTGTGTATCACGAGTGGAAAAAAGACATTTAGCGTCGGTTAAATTGGATATTTAGCGTCGGTTATTGCCCGACGCTAAATCGATTGATGCTAAATGTCACATTTAGCATAGGGTGTTCAGAAAACCGATGCTAAATGTCACATTAAAAACTATTCCAGATGGCTAAAAAGGACATTTAGCGTCGGTTGTTTGAAACAACCAATGCTAAAAGTCTCCAAAACTGACATTTAGCATCGGTTGTTTGAAACAACCGACGCTAAAAGTCCCCTTTGAGACATTTTCTGATGACGTTGAGGGACATTTAGCGTCGGTTCAAACAACCGACGCTAAATGTCCCTCAACGTCATCAGAAAATGACATTTAGCATCGGTTGTTTTAAACAACCGACGCTAAATGTCTTTAAACGTCATTTGAAAATGACATTTAGCATCGGTTGTTTCAAACAACCGATGCTAAATGTCATTTTACACATTTTAGTTTCTTCATTTTTGATCCATACGAACCCTGTTGTATCCCAGAAATGACCAATTCACAGACAACATTTAGCATCTCACAAACAGCAACCATACAAATGACCAATTCACAGAAATGACCAATATACAAATGTTATTTAGCATCCCACAAACAACAACCATACAAATTAATAGAATTGTTGTCTGTGATGCAATCCCATAAATGACCAATTCACAGACAGCACCAAACCTCAGTTGTTCACAGACAGAAACCATACAAATTAACAGACAGCAACTAAACAGCATCTAAAGAATTACAAATTAACAGAATTAGAAAGTGTTAAACAGTGTTAAACAATGTATCCCTTTGCTCCTTCCGAATCTTCATAAAGAATTATGCCCAAAGCAGACGAACCTCAAAAATCTCCTCTTCGGTGTATGCTTTTGAGTCATCAAATACCTACAAGTTTAAAAATCATTCAAACAAATTATATTCAATCATTCTAATTCCAAATAAATCGGTAAAGTATAATTTTAACCAAAAATTTATACCTGCTCCCAATTTTCAACAACACCAGCATTCACAATGGTCAGCATAAACTTCATCACATAATAGCCACAATGATAACCATTCCGTTGTATTAGCATCTACACAAATGAATTAACAAAGTTAACCAAATTAAACAGAATATATATATATATATATATATATATATATATATATATATATATATCATATATGAATTCACTCCAAATTAAATCAACTCAATATTTTAAATTACTTACTGTAGGGTACAACCACGTGGGGGCAGATGTAGAATAACCTTTGACAGCTCTAATAACATAATATATAAAAGTATTTATAAAATTTCAACCCAACTTAAGTTCAAATACTACAATCTAAACCATGATAAAAAATAAAAACTTACTTGCTAAACATGGCTTTGATTTCTTTGTTTGGTTTGCGGCCTAAGGAACACATCCAGACCACATTATTTTGATTTGGGATTAAGATAATTAGTTGCCAATGTCCGCTACAATATTGATAAACTTAAAATTAAGCAACACACAAAGAAAAATGAATCACCAATTAGTTGAAATATTTTGCTGTTACGTACCTATGGCAAAATGGAACAATATATACTCCCTTAGTGGTGGTCATCAATTTCTCTTGAAGGTTTTGAAGGACAACATTCATGGAGATATGCTTCAAGTTAAGCTTGTATGGACACACAAATCCATATAAGTCCTCAATACCTCTTTCAAGACATTGACGGTGCAAATATCTAGTGGCAAGTAAGAAAAACTATCAAATCGATTAATATATGTAAAAATGTGAGAAATTTATATAATGAAATAGACTTTACTACTTACGTGGACCATACGGCCAAATGACTCAATTCAAGCCACTCTTCACCAGAAACCATGTCCAGGATCTCTTTGAAGGAGACAAAGCACTCATGAACTTCGTGCTCCAACCTTATCTTGGCATGTCTCTTATCGGCATACCCCGCCACAAGCATCTCTTTCATCCAATCAATATTGACCTCCTCCTCCGCATGAGATGGTGAGTGGCTTGCCTTAGATCCAACCGTTGTCATTGGAGAGGGAACCTGAACACCCGCATTTTGAAGACCTCCACATGAGATGGTGTGCTGAAAAATTAATACATACATATAAATTAAGCTATTATTTATAAATTAATTCAAATAATAAAAAAAATCTAGTAATATAAACATATACCTCTGCCAACGCTTTGCGAACTCGGTCTTGCACCATCACTTCCACGTCCTCCATAATTTCTTTAATCAACTCCGCTTTGTCAACTTGTGAGCTACCCCGGCCAGAATGTGTCACACCTCCAAAGTATCTCTTTATCCCGACACCTTTTCCAACTCCCCGAACACGACCAGGATGCTCAGGTGTTCCAATGGCAACAGTCAAAATATCATTATTTCCTTGAGGAACGAAAGATCCTTGGCTACTCATAACCGCAAGTTCATCCTGCAACAAAAGCATGTTCAAATGTTACAATTTAACAAATTAAATAAAACATACTTTCTTCAACTTAGATCCACACACAATGTCTTAGAAACACCACACAATATTTTACTTACAATCTTAGATCCAACTGATTCTGACGACTCGCATACATAAGATCCAGACTTGGTTTTGCGGCCAGCCTTCCACAGCTCATGACGCTCTGGAGATGTAGGCTCCACCTCCAAATCAGGATCACCAGACTCCTCCTGGATTTTTTTGATTTGTTCTTCTTTCAAATCTTTCTTCAACTTTTTACAACCACCTGGCCCCATTGTGTGGTTGTATTTATTATTTTTTTGAATATTCTTGGCAGCTTCTCTCTTAGCCTGTTACAAAGAACAAACACCACCATATTTACAACATATCATTAATGTTTAAGAAACTAAAATAGTTATAGTTAAAACAATACCACAAACTCCTCAGTAATGCGACTGTTATAAAATGCGGTCCATGTCTCGGGAGATATGCTGCTGTACTTGTGACATGGATTTTTTTTGACCATCATTATCCCCACTACCAAAGACATATGTTCTGGTGAGAGTTTTCTTGAACTGTCTCCAACAAAGATTGATATGAGACATCCAAGTCTTCTTGAATTCATTACTCTCGGGAACATCAAATGTTAGCTCTACATCATCCCAAGCAATCTTTTTTGTCTCCTCATCAACATCACTCCACTTCATTGGCAATATGCTTATCTTTGTTCGTGCAACCACCCCTAAATAGGTCTTGAATTTGTTAGCATACAGACCAATAAGATCGCCTTTACTATCAATTTCCACTCTGTATTTTTGATCATATGGGCACCTAGAAGTGAACTTATTTAATGAAGTTGGACGTCTGGTATTCTTTTTTGAAGACATGATAGCTGAACTTAAACAAAGACAACTAAAATATATCAGTCATATTTATATATTTGAACTAAACATAGAATCATACCTGAACTTATGAAAAAGACAACTAAAATAATCAATAATAGGCTAAATTAGAGAGGCAAAAACAATCCTTCATTCAATATGAACAATGAAAACATACTTCTCTAAGTTACAAAATATGTCACATGCTCAAAAGGAAATAATAGAAACAAACCATCATTGTCACTAAGTTCAAAATTACAATTTCATAGGTTAAAAAAAAACAAATCTAAACTCCTTCGTATAAAATTCCTTCATTATGATCATTGTGAGTGGCATGTTCATCGTCAACTTCATTGTCATCAACTGAAGTAGGCACTTGTGTTAACAAACAAGGTGTTTCGGAAATTGCAAGACTTCAATCTTCATTCTCATCACTGCCTATTTTTCCTTGCATGACAACTGACCACTTTTTGCTAGAAGGATCTTTGACATAGAGAATTTGTTTTGCTTGGTCAGCCATGATGAAGGGTTCATCAATATAACTTACCTTGTCAAGGTCCACTAGTGTAAATCCCATTTCGTCAGTACGTACACCACTATTGTTGTTAACCCACTTATATTTAAAAAGAGGCACTTTAAATTTACAGTAATCAAGCACCCAAATCTCTTCAATGACACCAAAGTAAGCAATAGATGCGAGTACAAGATTTGTATCCTTTGAACTAGAGAAGTGCATCGCGGAAGCCATGACCATAACTCCACTGCTTTGCATGGTGCTTTTGTCATCTTTCGACTTTGTGTAAAAGGAAAACCTATTTATGTCGTACCCGCTCCAACATACGACATTAAAGTGAGGGTCATGTGCTAACCATCTCAAAGTCTCAAAGGCACTCACATCTTTCTTAATCTCTGATTTAAACCAATCTATGAATGTGTTGTTATGCTCGTTCAATAACAATATTTCTTTCATTCGAGGGTTTTTGGCCTTTACTATCTCTTTATGGAGAGACAAGTAAGGTAATACCCCATCTGTATTATTCAAAACATACAAATTTGCTTGAAGCACTTCAGCTCGACCCCATGCATTTAGTGGTTATACCATGTGTACCTTTACCTTGACCTCTCCCTGCATAACGAGACTTTGGTAGTCCCACAGATTTTGCTTCTGACAAGTAGTCAGAACAAAACTCAATCACTTCTTCTGTGACATACCTTTCAACAATGGATGCTTCAGGACGATATTGGTTCTTCACATACCCTTTCAAGATCTTCATGTATCGCTCGATTGGGTACATCCACTTTAAATAAACAGGGCCGCATAATCTAATCTCCCTAACCAGATGAACAATTAAATGAACCATGATATCAAAGAATGAGGGAGGAAAAAATATCTCCAATTGACACAAAATAATAGCAGCTTCATTTTCCAACTCGTCCAATTTTTGAGGGTCGATGACTTTAGCACATATACTATTGAAGAATAAGCACAACCTAGTTATGGTATATCAGACATCTTTCGGTAAGATGCCATGAATTGCCACAAGTAGTAGTTGTTGCATCAAGACATGGCAGTCGTGAGACTTCAAGCCAACTAATTTGAGATCTTTCATTGAAACCAGTCGCTTTATATTTGACGAGTAACCATGTGGGACTTTGATTCCCCGTAGATACTCGCAAAAGCTCATTTTCTCTTTTCTTGATAAGGTATAACATGTTGGAGGTAAATATGTGCCTTTACCTCGTTCCACTGGATGTAATTGTTCTCTTATGCCCATGTCACACAAATCTAGACGAGAATTTATACCATCCTTTGTCCCTTGAACATTGAGAAGCGTCCCGATGACACTATCACAGACGTTTTTCTCGACGTGCATAACATCAAGACAATGCCTTACATCAAGATTGGACCAATACAGAAGATCAAAGAACACCGACCTCTTTTTCCACTTGCTTTTTTCCTTAGGCTGCTTCTGCTTTTTTCCGAATACAACTTTGATGTCCTTAACCACTTGATATACTTCTTCTCCGGTCAAGGCATTCAAAGTAATGTCATTTTCCGAGCACCCATTAAAAGCTTTTCTCAACGTACGATATCTGTGATTAGGTTTGAGAAATTTTCGATGCCCAAGGTAGACTGTCTTCCTTTCATGTTTGAGTTGATGGTGACACGTGTCTTCTGCACAAATAGGACAACCTTTATGACCTTTGACACTATACCCAGACAAGTTTCCGTATGCAGGAAAGTCATTGGCCGTGCAAAATAACATGGCTCGCAGCTTGAAAGTTTCATTAGAATACCCGTCAAACACATCCACGCCTTCATCCCACATTTTTCTCAAGTCTTCAATCAATGGACTAAGGTAAATATCTATGTCATTACCAGGTTGTCTCGGGCCAGAAATCATCATGGATAACATCACATATTTGCGCTTCATGCACAACCATGGAGATAGGTTGTAAATTAAAAGGAGAACAGGCCACGGGCTATGATTCGTACTTAAGTTACCATATGGATTCATCCCATCTGAAGCAAGTACGAGCCTAAGATTTCTTGACTCAGTGCCAAAATCCGAATACAAATTATCAATTTTCTTCCATTGCAAAGAATCAGCCGGATGGCGAAGCTGCCCGTCACATTTCCTCTCATCTGCATGCCATCTAATGCTCTTCGCGTCATTTACATTAGCAAACAAGCATTTGAACCTGGGTAGTATTGGAAGATACCATAAAACCTTCGCAGGGGAACCCTTTGTGTTGTTGTCGTCACAATTAGATTCACCCGACTTCACTTTGTAGCGCGACCAACCACACGTAGGACAGTTATACAACTTCTCAAAGTCTTTCCGATACAATATGCAGTCATTGGGACATGCATGTATTTTCTGATACTCCACACCCATCAGGCACAATATCTTCTTTGCATCATACGTTCGTTTTGGCAATGTGTTACCTATGGGAAGCATGTCTTCCAACAGCTCAAGCAATTCAGTGAATCCCTTATCAGTCCATCCATTTATCGCCTTCAGATTGATCAATTTTAACGACGCAGACAACCGGGTGTATTTTGTGCAACCCAAATACAAAGGTTGATCTTTGTCTTTGCACAAATTATCATATTCATGCGCTCGCTTAAAAGATTTAGGACCAATGTCACGTATCATGTCCTCCATTCGATCATCCATATCTTCATCGACTTTCTCACTTTTGGACACACTTGGGTTGCCGGTTGATTCACCATGCCATATCCATGTGGTATAAATGGGTAAGATCCCATAAACAAAGAGATGATACCGTATTACACTTGGTGGTTGTGGGGCTCGATTCACACAATTACAACAAGGACATGAATAAGTTACATCAGTTTCGGGAACATCACTCTTGCGAAGATTTGCTTGAGAAAAGTTTATAAACTCTTCGACTCCTTTTGCATACTCATCACTCAGACGATTACTTTGTATCCAACTAGGATCCATGCACTAGTGCAAAAATGGGATTAGAATTAGACATTTAAAGTCAGGCGCTCAGATGCCTGACTACATAAGTAGACACGGTGGCAAACTTGTAATTAATAGGAAAAACTCGCGAGTTTTAAAGTCAAGCGGATACACGCCTGACTTCTAAAATGAAAAAATAGGAAAAAAGTTAGACTTTAGAAGTCAGGCGTGTATTCGCCTGACTACATAAGTAGACACAGTGGCAAACTTGTAATTAAGGGTGAAATTATTTTTTTCTATTTTAGTACTTTAGAAGTTAGGCGTGTATTCGCTTGATCTCTAAAGTACCAAAATAGAAAAAAAATAATTTCACTTTACGCGTACCCTAGCTCTCCACTCTCAGCGATTCCACAAGTGCCATTTCGATTCTCTCTCGCCAATAGCTTCGCATCTCACTCTTAGGGAAGCTTCTCAATTTCGACACGGTTGGAAGCTTATTTCCAGGTAAGCAAACTGCGTTGCCGGCTGCCTTACCAGAGACGGTTTATCTCTTCAATCGCCGCTCCAGATCCACCGTGTGTCACCGCCTCATCTCCTTCCATTGCTCAGAATCGACGAGGAGAGCGTGAGGTGTTCTAATCCTAGCCCCTTTTGTTTCCCCAAAAAAAAGCTCTCCACTCTCAGAACCCTTCATTCTCAGAATCTCACTCTCAGATCGAACACGAAGCCTAACTCTCAGATCGAACACGAAGCCTCTCACTCTCAGATCGAACACGGAGCCTCTCACTCTCAGATCGAACACGGAGCCTCTCATTCTAAGATCGAACACGAAGCCTCTCACTCTCAGATCGAACACGAAGCCTTCTCATTCACAGAACACGAACCCTAGCATCTCTCACGCCGTTCTCACGCCTCGCCGTGCACTTCGTCGCTGTTTGTCTTCTCTACCAGGTAAATCACCTTCCCTTTTCTCTTAGACCTATAAATCTTCCAGTTTCTGCATTTTAGGGATTCAAGTCAAGATTTTAGGGTTTTCTCTCTCTCTCTCTAATTGAAATGTTGAAGCTGTGTGTCCAATTTTAGGATTTTAGGGTTTTACTGTCCGAGAGACTAGAAGATTTTAGGGTCTTCTAGTTCGCTGTGTGTCCAATTTTGAAGCTGATAGAGGGTTGTAACAGAAAACTCTGAGTTTATGTTCATGAAAAATTTGTCCACAATGTCTCCAAGTGGTTTTTTTTAGCTGAGTATATTATTACTGGTTTTGTGATTTTGTCTGTGTTCTGCTGCAGAGTTTTCACATACTCATGCTTCTGCACTTGTCTATTTTAGTGTGCCCCAATACAGAAGCTCAAGGACAATTCTGTCATTTCACTAGTCTTGTAGGGTCACACACCCTAAAAGGATTTCCTAAATTCCAAATAGACCCTGGATTCTTGCTGCTAATTAATTGCCATTCTTAGTTGCACTATGAAAGGCCTATTAGATAGAGTGATATGACTTTTGTATAGTTTTTGGTTAATGAGCTGAACTTTGTCATTAGTTTTCTCTTCATTTTATCAAGAACATGATTACAGGAACCTCACAGGCTGACGGTGTTGTCCTCATCATTGATTCCACCACTGGTGGTTTTGAAGTTGGTATTTCCAAAGATGGACAAACTCGTGAGCACGCTCTTCTTGCTTTTACTCTTGGAGTCAAGCAGATGATTTGTTGCTGTAACAAGGTATAATTCTACTCTAGGTTTACATACAACCAGTTATTTAAATTGATTTATTTAGTTCCATACATTTTACTATTTCCTAGATTATTCAAAACTTATTTCACTGTTCATATAACCATCAGCTTTTGCTATTGCTACTATTGTTGTGTTAACATCATTTATGACATTGTAAATTATGTTTTGGATGTTCCTGTCGAGTACTTGCAGTAAAACTATTGCTATTGTTGCAATTATTGTATGAAATGCTTTTATGAGGTTCTAAATTTTGTTTGGAATGTTGCTGTGAAGCTCCTCAATGATTAAATTTGTCGTTGTAAATGCAGGATAAAATGGCACGAAGAGAAGGCTGTTGTTGCACGACATGAGGCTGGTCATGCTGTAGTAGGTACTACAGTTGCAAAGCTTCTTCCTGGACAACCACGTGTCGAGGTAAAGCACTAAAGGTGCTCTATTAGTAGCTACTTCAAGGTTGCCACTGCCATTACTGATATACAGATTGAGCTTGTATTACATGTATACTTGGTTTGTTGGAATTAACTTGCTACAAACTGTATTTATGTTCAAAATTACCTATGATGATTTTTTATTTCTAGTTCATAATATTGCCTATGCTCTGGGATTCTTAACTTGTTGTCCTGTGACAAAAGAATGTTTTCTTTCTCTTTTTGGGACTGGGGATGAAGGACATGAGGTGCATGTGTTAACTTTCATATTCGTTTTTGCATCATTAGTGTTGAGAAATTATAGCAGGGTTGATGAATTATGTGTAAATGTCTTATTTGAAATATTCAATAATAAGAAAACAATTTGAAAGTCTCAGATAGGAGGCTTCTTCAAGAAAACCATCTTATAGAAGTTTCATCCCTTCCTAAAAGCTGACCTTGGCACCTTGCTTCATTTGGTCATGCTCATGCCTGCTTAAAAATGCTATCAATTAGCTGATAAGTCAATTCTTTCCCCTTCTGTCATTTGAATTGTTTGACATTTTAAAACTTTATGGTAATTTCTGAAGCATGTTCCCTCTCAGCAATTGAAGTGTTTTTGCATGATTTTTTATTGTAGCTGCTCCTATAGCTGAATGTTTAAAATATGGTGATTTAATTTAGTTCAGTCATTGTATTTACTTACATAGCACTGGTAAAACTGGGCAGATTGGAGTGGAGAAAATGCACAAAGACAGCAAATATGTATTGTTTTTGGATGATGATGTTAGGCTACATCCTGGATCAATTGGAGCACTCACTCGTGAGATGGAAAAGAATCCTGAGGCATGTCTTAAAATTGGGTATATGTTAATGGCAATAGTTATGGTTCCATATGGCCAATTTGTTTGAATAATGCTTCAAATTAGTTATGAATGGGATTCAGTCAAAACATGGTAATAGTAATACTACTTATAAGTAATTTTTCACATTTAGAATTCATATATGTTCATCTATGTTAAATGAAATTGGGATGCTCTTAATCTCTTCAATTGTTTATATTCTTTATTTCACTTCTTCGTGTTTTCTTAACTTCTTTTATACTTTCTTTTCATGCTTTTGAAGATTTTCTTTTCATTATTTAGAAGACTGCCAACTATGGACAAATCTTGGATTGCTAAGCCAAGAAATTCACGTGAATACTTAAATGGCATAAGTCAAGTGAATACACAAAACTATAATTTGTATTCAAATTTTCTTCTATTCTCGGCTAGGTTTTCAACTGTTTGGTTTGATTTTTGCAGAAATCAAAACTGAAACTGCAGCAATGGAGCTACAATTGAAACACCAAACAGGTATTAATTAAAACCCCCCTTAGTTTTGATTCTTTAATTTCTGATTTTGTGAAGCTGCGAATCTTATCTTTTGTTTTTTCTGACTTGTATGAAAGAAACTGATGAGGAAAGTTCAATGATCTCTCAAGCGAAACTATGGACAGCAACTTACGAAAGGTAAAATCACTATGGTTACATCTATTATCGGTGCTTATTCATTATTTGCATAGTTTATACACGGTTACCTGAGAACTTGATTTGTTGCCATAATCTCACTTATTCATGTTACTGCTGCTTGTTAATGCATCCCTTAAGAACTCGAGATTTAACTTTATTTTCTAAACTATATTGTTTGCCACTCATTACATTTTGTATGCTAAATAATTCATATTTTGGTGTTCTGGTTTTGTAGGGGTGTCAGCTTGGTAAAAGGTCTATGATGGCTGCTACTGACTTGTTAGCTGCAGTAAGCATTTCTTTCTCAATGCCTTAAGCAATTTCTATTGTTCATTTAAGTTGAAAGACCATAACAACACTGAACTTGCTAGCTTTCTTTGAAGATTTCTTATTATTCTTATTCATTATTCTTAATCAAGAAGACTTATAACATTCTCATGTTCTATTATTAAAGTATGCATACTGGTTTCAGTTACTATTGTCCCTGTATGTTAGGTTACTTTTTCTGTGAATTGATGATTATGGCTCAGGTGAATTTTCTGTTATTCTGTATGATGATATTCTGAGATCAGTTTGCATTATTATTAGAAGTTGTATGATGGCATATTAGAAGCCGTATGGTGGCATATTAGAAGCTGTTAACAACTCCTTAAGTTTGCATTATTCTGAGATCTGTATGATGGCATATTAGAAGTTGTATGATGGCATATTAGAAGCTGTTAAGTTTGCATTATTCTGAGATCTGTATGATGGCATATTAGAAGCTGTATGATGGCATATTAGAAGCTGTTATGTTTGCATTATTTGATGGCATATTAGAAGCTGTTAAGTTTGCATTATTCTGAGATCTGTATGATGGCAGTTTGCATTATTCTGAGATCTGTGTGATGTCATATTAGAAGCTGTTAAGTATTTTCCATAACAACTCCTTAATCTTATTGAATTTGTATCATCAATATCATTGCCATTGTTGCATGCTTTTCTGTTTTTCCTCTACTGTTTTATCTAATTTAAATTGTTTTTGTAGATGTTTAATTCGAGTTGTCCGTTCACGCATGAAGACTTGACACACGTCAGACAAGTTTGGGCAGAGTTTTTTATAAAGTTGTATGCAGAGCGTAAACCCACTTCAAAGGAAGAACGAAGGAAACTACTTAAGTGACGTTTATGTAGAATGTAAGTAAGTGACTGTGTTGTTCTGTAGAATGTACTTTTTTGTACTTAAACTGATGAATCATGTGACTGGAATATTCTATAGAGTGTATTTTGTACTTAAGTGATGTATACTTAAACTGATTCCATAATCTTATTGACTGTGTTGTTCTGTATTTTCTACAATGGGATAGAATGTGATGAATGTGATGAATTATAGTAGAATGCTTAGTATAACCAGGGTGTATAGAATGTGATGAATTATAGTAGAATGTGATGAATTTCGTATAACCAGGGTGTATAGATTAAACCAAAATTTGAAAAAAAAAAAAACTTTTAAGGTCAAGCAAGAATAAATGCTTGACTTTAAATCATACTTACGAAGTCAGGCAAGAATAAATGCTCGACTTTAAATCATACTTACGAAGTCAGGCAAGAATAAATGCTTGACTTTAAATCATACTTACGAAGTTAGGCAAAAATAAATGCTTGACTTTAAATCATACTTACAAAGTCAGACGAAATAAATGCTTGACTTTAAATCATACTTACGAAGTCAGGCGAAATAAATGCTTGACTTTAAAACTGACTTACGAAGTCATGCGAAATAAATGCTTGACTTTAAATCAGACTTATGAAGTCAGTCTATCGCTTGACTTTAAAACTCCTGACATACAAAGTCGACTTAATAAAAGTCAAGCGGGCGCCTGACTTTAAATCCCCTTTTCGCCTGACTTTAAATCCCTTTTTTGCACTAGTGATGGCTACGCTCCAAAGAATCAACCAAGTATTAATTGTTAAAACAAAATCAAACTATCACATCAAACCAAGATAGTAAAACTAAATTCATAAATCAAAACAAGTAAAAATATAGCTCATTGAGAAATGATCCAGTAAAAAGGTGTCCAATTAAGTATCTAAGTAAAACAATAAAGAGAAGTAAATTTATAGAACTCATCATTCATTGATGATTAATCAAAATCACAAATTATAGTAATCAAAATCCCATCTCACACAACTTGAATGTTCCCCAGGAATCCTTTTAACGAAGGGGAATGAAATGAACAAAAGTAGTTTTCAAAGAAATCAATTTGATAACTCTTACACATGTGTGTGTATCTAAGAATCAATGTATTAAGAAATTATAAAAAAAGTTACCATTTTGGGGAAATCATAAAATCACATTAGTTAGAAATAAAGAATATTGCTGAAAGAGTTTAGATGAAGACTTACTGTGATGTCGAGACTAGGACTCCAAATCTGTTATTATGTATCAAAGAAATCAACTATAAAGCAAGGAGACCAATATGAAGTCAGGTGCACCTGAAATAGTATTCATTTATCTTAGTAAAAAAACTCTAACAGTCATAGACCAATAGGGCCAATGCAAGAAGTAAATTGTGAATATTATCAAAATATTGTCAATGCCACAAGTTCAAAATCATAATTAGCAAAGACGACATATAAATATAATCTAAGACTGAGAGTGTATAAATCTTACGAAGTTATGGAATGAACATCATCATCTTCTTTATGCAGTTTTTCAGTTTTTGCAGGGCTTGATATCTGATCAACAGGTCTGCAATAATGTAAACAAGGATCAAAACATATGAAAATAAAACCCTAAATCTCACAGATCTAAACATACAGGAACACAAACAATGCAAGAGAGACTTGCTACATTTCAGATGAAGCATAGGGAAACAAAATGAATGAAATTGCACAGAAACAAAATCAAATCGAAACGAAGGAACAGAAACATAAAATGAAATGAAACAAGCCAGAATCGAACAACGTCAAAAACTAAGAACAGTTAGAAACACAGAACTGTGAGTACCTGAACTGAAGGCAACGATGACGACGAGCAAGCAACAGCGAGGGCGACAGGGGGCAACCAACGGCGAGTGCGAGCAACTTAGGGTTTCGAAAATTTCTCTGCACTGAAGGCGATGGCGAACAAGGCGGTGGCGAGATAGGCGACAATGACCGAGAAACGACAACGGCAAGAAAAGAACTTAGGGTTCTTTGCGAAGCTCGAAGGTTCCCTGCGAGTGAGAACGCAACGGAAGAGATGAGAGTTCAGAAGGCGACGGTGACAGTGACGGCGACAGAAGAGATGAGAGTTGAGAGAGAACGTAAGTGAGACGAATTGAAAGAGATGAGAGTTGAGAGAGAATGAAAGTGAGACGAATTGAAAGAGATGAGAGTTGAGAGAGAACTGAGATTCAGAGAGAATAGAGTATGAGAGAACGCGAGCGAATAGAAAAAACTGGACATTTAGTATCGGGTGTATTAAAACCCGATGCTAAATGTGTTTGACACGCACATTTACCGTCGGTTATTACAACAACCGACACTAAAGGTCCGTCACAATGCATATTTAGCATCGGCTTGTTTAAACAACCGATGTTAAATGTAGGCGTGAATACTGAAAACTTGCATTTAATTGCAAAATTGCCACCGGTCACACATTTAGCATCGGGTTTTCAAACAACCGATGCTAAATGATGCTTAATAATGTCTTTTTTCCACTAGTGTATGTTTGAATCAAAAAATTGTGTTAAATTGATATTTAATTGTATTCTTAGTTAATTAATATTGATAATATATTATTACTTTGCTTAATTATTTATTTTTATAGGTATTAGAATTTGAAATATTAATTATTTTAGTGAAATTAAAAATAAAGAGAATAAATGTAAATATACATTGAGTTTTCAAAGTTGTGAAAGTTGCAAAAGAAATACACTAAAGTCCATGACTCAAGTAAAAAAGAATGAAGGAACAAACATTAAAAAAATTAGGGAGATTCAACGAGACAACAATGGCCATACTATATAGAAATGTGTTTAATTTTTTAAAAGACAAAAGTACCCTTAACCTAAAATGTGTATTTAATTTATTGATTTTTTTTGGCTATATATGTGTCCATGATTATTTTTACTAATGGAGAATTCTTAAGTATCTTAAATGTTGCTGGGTATCGGCATTGTAGTCGGTTTTTTTTGTTTAGAGGTCGTTTACCCAATTTTAATGTTCCGGAAAAAGAGATTCGGCTAACTCAGAGTTCCATCGAGATATAAGTAAAGTCCAGCCTCAAATTATTCCATCATTGTAGTCGAATTCGGGTATTAGCTGAGTCTTTTCCATTGATGGAGTGTGTTAACCACTTGCATCCTATAAGCAAAAGTAATACAAAATTTAAATTTATTTTAAAATACGTAAATAAATAAAAATGGCTTTTCATTAAATGATTGAACGTTATGTATTATGTCCAACCAAACTTTAGGTGGGGGGAGAATTCTCTCTATTGAAGATTTCACTACATGTTGTCAAATGTTAAATCTAGACCATTGAACACCGTGTCTATTTCATTCCCGTGCTAAAGTCTCTTTCATCATTTTTAATCAACGCATGAGATCCCACTGGACAAATAACATCACTGGAGGAGGTCCAAACCCCTGTAGGTAACAAAGTTGTCACCCTTACTAACACTCCCTCTGTCTTGTATATTTGATGTTTTAGTAAAAAAGTTGTCTTATTTCAGTTGTTTTATAATATCAATGAAATATTAATACTTTCCCCTTGTTTTACCCTAAGAGCATTAATGCAGTTTTCTTTTTTAATACTTAATTATTAAGAAAGAGATAAAGTATCAAATGACATATTGAGAAAGTATGCATGAGAGCTAATTACCTCCTCCATTTCATATTAAGTGTCGTTTTAGAAATCTTTTTTTGTTGCGAATTTCTTATCACTTTAAAATTTCAAGAGAGCATTAATTACATTTTTTCGATAATACCTTATTAATCGACTTCTTAAATGTCCAAGGACAATGAAATCAGCTCTGGAAGTCCCTCAAAAAATGAAGATTGTGGCGTAGTTGACTTTACACGGGTGCTTACTGAGAAGATTAAATCTTAATTCCCAATGAGTGTTTTGAACTCTCTCTCACCCTTAAGGACAATGGAATCAGGTTTGGAAAGTTAAAGTCCCTCAAAAAATGAAGATTGTGACGTGGATGACTTTACATGGGTGCCTACTCAAACGATTAATTCTTGATTCCAAATGAGTGTCTAGTACTCTCTCTTGCCCTCAAAATAATTGAGAAGTAGAAGACATGTCCCATATATTTTTTGATTGCACCCAAGCCAAGTCTTGTTGGTGTGAGGTGCAACTTTGGTCTCTCATCCAACCTGCTATTGGATAGAACATGATTTTAATTCCATTGTTTTCAATTTGCTGCATCAACTGTCTGTTGAACATTGCAAAACTTCCATCACAACCTTATGGTGTATTTGGCGTAGGCGCAATGACAAGATGTGGAGAAATTTTGTTGTTTTTCTTCACATTGCTATTCTCTTAAGTCACAAATACTTAAAGAACCGGGAGCATGCTCAGCATACCAAAAATATACTAATAGGAGAGCCAAATGATACAGGTAACACAAAACTGTCTTGGATCGCACCTGATGTTGGAACGTTGAAATGCAATGTTGAAGCTGTGTCTATGTAACATCTCCAAAATAATGATTTTATTAATTATTTTAGTTGATTGCTTTTAATTATATTGGGTAGTAAATAATTTTAATTATTTGGTTAAAATTGTTGTTTAGTCCATGATTGATGGTCTAAATTGCTTAAATGACTTGCTTGTGTGATTGTGTGCTAGTTTAAATAAATGAAATGTATGTTTGTGAATTAATCATTGGCTTGAAATGTATGTTTGTGAATTAAGCTCACCATAAACCAGAAAATTGAACCCCTAAACACCAATCAAAACTTATTATTCTATTCCTCTCCAAAACCCTTTGCATGTATGAGTTTTCTTTGAATTTGGAAAGATGGTTGCATGTCCCTTTGGGGGTTTGCTTAGGACATTGTGAGAGCTACATTGTGGTTGAAAGTGCTCAAGGAGAGGGATTTGGTGCTGGGGTCGAAATTGGGAAGCTTACAAGTTTATGGTGTGCTTAGGACTTCAATCTTGCTTGCAATTGATTTCTAATTCAGCTCTAAGGCGAGTTCTTCGATTTCTAATCTTGTGGTTTCGTTCTTAATGTGTGTTCTGAACTGAATATCATGTTATTGTATGTTGTTACTGGAATTTTGATAATTGGTGGTGCTATATGTGCAAATTGTTGTGCTGAAATTCTGTTTGAACCCATTTTGAATAGGTTCATAAATTCTGTGTCTGTGCATTCTCTGTGTGTCCAAATTTTATAGGGTTTGTTTTGATGGAAACTAGACACGGTTTTATACAATTTAGGCACTGGTTGGACTAATTTTGGGTGAGTATGGTGGGAGAAATTCTGGTTGCAAGTCGAGTCCAAAACTTGAGAAAGTTTTGGGTACCTGTTCGGTGTTTTGCTCGTAACGACTTCGATAGGACTCCGTTTTGAATGATTTCCGTCTCATTGTAAACTAGACTCAATTTGCTTCGGTGTGAACTTAAATTTTGTGTCATTTGATTGAGTCTTGATGTTTTAAAATCTGTCTCAATTTGGAACACAAAATCTGTCCAGTTTTAGAACACATCAGGTTTGTTTTGTGAAACTGTACTAAATGGCCCATAATTTTGCAAAACAAAAATATTAGGCTTAAATATGTTTTAGGCCCCTGCAAATATAGGGTGTTTTGGTTTAAGCCCCTGCAAAATATTTTTTTAGAAAAAAGCCCTTGCAAAATGACGTGTTTTGTTAAAAGCCCTTCTGTTGGTGAACTGTTAGTGTGACGTTAAAAAATGCACAGTCTGTCTTCCACGTGTCTGTGCAATGCTGACTGTACGATAAAAAAATTCATCATCTTCGTTCTCACTGTTTCAGAACGCTAGGCTTCCATTTCCATCATCATCCCTTTTTCAACCCTATATTCCATACACACAAAGACAGTAATTTTTTCTAATTCCCTTTCTTCCCTTTCCGTAATCATTGCCTAGTTCATTCTATGTCTTACAATTTAGAATGGATTTCGAAACACAAAAGAATCAACCTGGAGTTTCGTTACTCACCACTTCTTGCACTTCTTTTTCAAGTGAGATGATGATAAACAGGATTTGGGGATTTCCAGATCCAGTTCTATTTGAGAAATACAATGTTGGAAGATGATCAACTGAAATCCAGACCCGGTTCTATTTGAGAAATACAATGTTGGAAGATGAACTGAAATCTAGATCCGGTTCTATTTGGAAACGAAATTACTGGGAAACGAAATGAAATCGTGTTTTGTTTAGAAAACTAAGGAAACGAAAACGAAATTGCTAGGGAAACGAAAAGAAGAGTTGTTGCTGGATTTGTGTTATTGTTGGGTTTGTGGATTTATTTCGTGTGTGGAGTTGTTGCTGGAAATTTGAAGATAGGGAGGTTGTTGCTGGACTTGTGTTGCTGTTAGGTTTGTGAAGTTGTTGCTGGAAATTTGAAAACTAAGAAATTTGTGGATTTGTGTTGTTGTTGGGTTTTGCAATTGTTGTTGAAGATAGGGAGGTTGAAGAAGATGAGTAAGGTTGAAGAAAATGATAATACACCTGGCATTAGAAAAAAAAAGACACGTGGAAGACAGACTGGGCATTTTTTAACGTCACACTAACAGTTCACTAACATAAGGGTTTATAACAAAACACGTCATTGTCATTTTGCAAGGGCTTTTTTCCTAAAAAAAAAAATTTGTAGGGGCTTAAACCAAAACACCCTATATTTGCAGGGGCCTAAAACATATTTAAGCCAAAATATTATTCAGAAACTAGACCTTTTAAGCTTTCCAAAGAGTGGTCGTTTGCTCAATTTCGTTACCGTTTGATGTGTTAATTAATTCGTCAAAGAATAGGTATGTTTGCTGAAAACTTCTGCTCTTATGTTGTTTGTTGAGATAATATTGAATTGTTGGATAATTCATGAGGTATACTTATAGTTACCAACCGAAGAGTCTTGAATCACGAGAGTGAACATGATATTGTTTTAATAAACAAAAGGATTTGGTATCCACCCCCCGAAGGATTTGGTATCCACATGAAAGGATTTGGTATCCTATTAATCGGAGTTTGGGGTCCGAATGAAATATTAAATAAAACACCGTGAGTAGAGTTGTGAGGGGTCACGAAAGACTCACTGAGATTATTATCTCACTGTTTATGTTTGTGGTGTTTACAGATAAACAGGGACAAACAAAGGAAAAGAAGAATGAGTAGCAGCTGATCTAAGTCATGGAGACTTGAGGGATCTTGGAGATCCGATATTTACATTGCTTAGTTCCCTAGGTTTATTATGTACTTTCGATATTATGACTTGGATCGTGTATCAAAGTTGTGTATCGTTTATTAAATTCGAGTTGAAATATTAAACAATAGATGGATAATGACTTTGGACCTTTGGTTTATAGTTGTTGAGTAACCCTTTTAGAACTTATGATGGTTTAAAGGGATAATTGGATGAGTTTTCATCAATGTTTAGTTATGTTCAATGTCTTAATTTAGAATTAGCACTCTGATGTATGTTGATTATGTGCGTTCCGATATTTCTTCCAAGGTCGAGATATTAGGGTGTTACACACTAGGTGCCTTGGTGAAAGGTAAATAAATGTGGTTTAGTAGCGCTTCATCACCAAAAATTGCAGAAGTGGTTGCTCATTGAGAGGGATTGAAATGGCTTTAGAAGGAAAGAAAAGACAATCATTGAACTGAATTGCAAACAAGTTATAGACACTCTTTATGGGGGATACAAACCCATTTTCAGAATTTGGTGTTCTCATCTCCAAGTGCAAGAATATTGTTCACTCACATACAAATTACTCCATCTGTCTCATATTATATGACGTTTTAGCAAAAAAAAGTCTCATATTACTTAAAGTTTTACAATACCAATGAAACACTTTTCTTTTCCTATCACATCCTTCATTATTTAGCTATCTCCAATCTTTCAATTCTAATAATTTATCTTTCTCATATCATTAATGAATGATAATTTTGTAAAGTAACTCATAATTTTTCATTTTCATATAAAATTAACTACATTTCTTAATTTGTGTGAAATGGACAAATTGACATATAATAGGGACATAGTGAGTACTCCCTCTGGTACGTCCCTATTATAATTTTTTTTACAAAAATCATAAAAACCAAGAATGTTATTAAATGTTATGCAATTTAAGCCTTATCCCAAATATATCATTGGTATTAATTTTTGGAAAATGCCAGTTAGTACAAACGAAACCCACGAAACCCACTGTGAATACCACAACCTCTCTTTTT
Organism: Astragalus membranaceus; assembly: GCA_039519185.1. Classification (NCBI taxonomy): domain Eukaryota; kingdom Viridiplantae; phylum Streptophyta; class Magnoliopsida; order Fabales; family Fabaceae; genus Astragalus; species Astragalus membranaceus. The sequence continues at coordinate 6,498,043 of CM076852.1, forward strand.
TGTGTTATGCGGTGCCCTATTAAATAAGCATTTTCGTTGCTTTCTTATCGTACTGCATATCAGTACTCTTAATTTTTATACTCACTTTGTGACTTTCTAGTAAACCTATATCTCACATTAAATAAGGGTATAAAAGAAATTTTAGCAATTAATATTGTGCTTTGAAAAATGTATCTTTTTCTTATAGTTAGGACCAAAAAATGTACCCAAAATTTTCTTATAATAGGGACCAGAGGGAGTATATGCTTAGTTTTGTTAAGAGACAGACCTATAGCAATTCATTGTCTTGCAAAGGCTTAGTGTGTGTTAGGTTCTGCGTTGACGAGAATTGATTCCGATAGAATTGATTTTGCCAAATTGATTTTAGTTAAAATTGAGTTGAAGATGACATGATTTTTGTTTGGATACCTTTACTAAAAAAGTGATTTTTGTCATCATTGCTCTTTGGATAGGTTGAATTAGAATTGCTTTTAGGTGTGAAATTACCAAAATGGATATCAATTTAAAATAACATTAAAAACTTAAAATTTGATAAACTGAACAACAAAAATACTAAATGAGCATGTAAAATATCAAAATTAAAATTATAATTTGAGAATATAATTTAAATTGCAATGCAACTTAGTGAAGGGCATTTGTGGAAAACGTAAATATAGTAAAGAGAAACTATGAAATATCAAAATTTAGTTAATGGCATTATGAAAGATGAAATTTTAATACAATTTAAATATTTGTTATATAATTTAAATTATAGTTAGAGAATTGTTGTATAATTTAAAAAAAGTAACAAAGATAAATATAATGAAGGGTAACTATGAAAGATATAAATATGCAATGGTAGAATCAATTTAATGTCAGCTTAGAAGCTACAATTTCTAACTTCTAGTAGAATAAATTCTAGACCAATAAAATTGATTTTAGGTGTAAGAGCCGAACATCAATTTATCACACCAAAATCACTTTTAACCGTCCAAAAGCACTTCTAAGTGCTCCCACCCCCAAACCAAACATGCTCTTATAGGTAGGGGTGTTCAAAACCGAACCAAACCAATAGAAAACCGCAAACCGAACCAAACCAAACCGAAAACCGCAAAAAACCGCTTTCTATTGGTTTAGTTTGGTTTTATTTTCTGCTGAACCGCGCGGTTCGGTTCGGTTTGCGGTTCTGCTTTCAGGAACCGAACCGAACCAAACCGCAATATTGTATAAGTAACAGGTTTTTGGGACCCATCTCTCATTCTCTCTACATTTCAAAATTAGAAACCCTAAAGTTAGCACCGTTTCACTTTCACCGTGACCCACCTCTCATCTCTCACCTCTCACTCAGACCGTCTCTCTCAGACTCTCACAGAAGCACCACGCATCGCAAATCACCCATCTCTCTCACTGAAGCACCGTTTCACGCAGAAGCACCGTGACCGACGTTCACGCAGAAGCACCGTTTCACGCGTCTCTCTCACTCAGACGACCTCTCTCACTGAAGCACCACGCAATCATGCATCTCTCTCACTGAAGCACCGTTTCACTGATCTCTCTCATTCTGTCTCACTCAGACCGACGTTCACGCAGAAGCACCGTCGATTTCACCAGAAGCACCATCGATTTCACAGGTTCGTTTTCAATTTCACTAAATCACTCTCACTCACACCGTTGTACTGAATCACTCTCACTCACACCGTCGTTTTTGATTTCACTCTCACCAGAAGCAAACTGTTGTTGTTGTACTGATTTTATGCTTAGGGTTTTGTTATACTGTTGTTGTTTTCGGTTCCTGTGTTGGCTACCTATTGTTGTACTGAATCTGCAAACTATTGTTGATGATTGTTGTTGTTGTTGTACTGATTTTATGCTTAGGGTTTTGTTATACTGTTGTTGTTTTCGGTTCCTGTGTTGGCTACCTATTGTTGTACTGAATCTGCAAACTGTTGTTGATGATTGTTGTTGTACTGATTTTATGCTTACAGTTTTGTTATATTTCAATGTTGATAATGTTGTTTTTGCTTGACAGTTGACAATGACGATTGATAATGAAGTAAACTCTTACTTTGTTGCTGTCCTTGATGTTTCTCCGATCTAAAATCAGGTAATTGATTTGCCCCCTAGTATAGTTTCATAAATTTGAATACGGTTTTAGAACATGTTGTCGTTCTTACTTTATCTTATAATGTGCTTTTTTTTATCTAATTTGCAGGCTGAAAATAGCCCATCACCCATGATGCCAACAACAGAACCACCGCAAACTATTGATTTGGAAACCGTGGAAGGTTCCAATGCTCAAAAGAAGAGGAAAGTCAAAGAAACACCTACAACTGCAAATGATGGAGATACAGGTAAACGAAAACCTTGTAGGCCTAAATCTTGGGTTTGGGAATATTTTACAAAGGATGTTTTGACTAAGCGAGCTACATGTAATTGGTGTGGGGCATCTTATGCTTCTGATTCACATTTAAATGGTACCTCTACTTTAAAAAAACATTTAGAGAAATGTAAGAAGTTTCCCAAAAGTTTGCTTGATCCTACTCAAAGCACTCTTAGTGTTCAAGGATTGAACAAAGAAGATGGAAAAAGTAGTGCACTTGTTGGTGTTCATTTTGATCTTGATGCATGTAGACAAGCTTTAGCTAGAATGATAATTGTGGATAAGTTGCCTTTTTCGTTTGTTGAAAATGAAGGATTTCGTCATTTTATGAGTGTTGCACAACCTAGACTCCTGTTGTGCGAAAAGGTGATGTGCAAGTATACACAATCGCAACAAGTAATATATTGATAAGTAAAGTTCGTTCCCACAGGGATTGGAATTAATCTATGAAGTTTAAGTGATTAGAATCTTAGTGAAAAGAATTAAGTAACAAGTGAAAGTGAAGAGTTGTAAACATTATAAGTTGTGATAAAACGGGATTAAATTTGCAGTAATTAAAAGTGAGTTGGATAGCTCAATAGCATGTAAGTTCCCAAGAGTAATGTTCAGATAATACTAGACGCTGTAGCGTTAAGCGCTGTAGCGCTTCGGAATCCTTAGACGCTGTAGCGCCTTGGTGGCGTGCCTTTCAGTCACTTTCGTCAGGGCTATGTTACAAGACTCCTATGTCTAGGCTCTAAATAAGTTTTACCCCTGTATATTAAGCTCTTACAACATTTGCCTTATGAACTACTACTCCCCTATGTCTAGAGTTAAGTAGTGCTTCCTTTAAATGTCTTTAAAGGGTTTTCATTCATATCATTCCTTGAGTTCTCTTTGTGAACCATGTCTGTACCCACAAAGTTACCTTGTTTTAGTTGATCATTCCCAAACCAAGATTGAAAGCATTATGACACAAGGAATAAAACACAAACATCATAATATTATACAAAAGTTACTCAAGGTTCATTACATACCAAGAACAATCCAACTACAACAAAGTTAGCTCATCACAAGTTCCATCAACATAATACAACTAGAGAGTATGTATTACCGTATGAAGACAAGAGAAGAGTGGTTGCAAAAGATGCACTCCAATGATCCCAAGTTGCATACAAGAGATGAAGTTGAGGCGTGAGCAAAACCTTGGATGAAGAACTAAAAAAAATTATGTTAAAACTAAAAGCTTAAAAGTGTGTATCCATGGAGTGTGGCTACGGTGTCAAGAGTAAGTCTTCTCTCTAAAGTTACAACCACTTGTCTACGTGTATTGCCTCTTGGTGAAGCAATCTTAATTAATCTAATTAATATCTAAGTCTTAATAGTATAATAATATTACATGATGATTATTAAGCTTAGATATTATCCTTAAAGCACTTTACAAAAAGTGGTAATGATGGAATACAACAACTATCACATGGGTTCCATTTAGGAGGCGCCAAGTGTAATTTAGCATCCATTTGAAAGTCAACAATTCCAGCTGAGAGGAAGAGATACGGGTGGTGACTCATCATGTCCTCAAGTGGCCACACAAATATCTCAATGGTCAGCCGTCATATAACGCTGTAGCGTTTCCTTGATAGCACACGCTGCAGCGCTAAAGCAAAACATCAAACATATTCACAAAGGCATTGACTATGCCCAACTTTTAAGGAATTGACTTATAACCTATATTTATCCTAATATTCATATATTCATATATTTAAGCACTAGAATTACTTGAGAAATAAGCTTGATGTAAGTTTTAGGAGCATAAATAACCTATATAAAATAAGGTTATCACACCCCCAAACTTAAACCATTGCTTGTCCCCAAGTAATGACACTTGAACAAGATAAAGTTCTTATATAACTAGCTGCAGCTTTTAAATTAAACAGGATTTATTCAAAAGCTAAATCTTATCATTTTCACACACCATAGTGGTCCACAATTCAAATAGAATCATTACTGCTCAGTTGTGAGTTTGTGATATCAAAGCTCAACTTAGTCCCTAGTTAATTTCAGAATTTCTCTAAGGTTTGGGAAGAGTGGATTTCTTCTGGGTTAGGCAAAGAATGTTTTCAAAAAGAAGAGTGGAATAACAATTTCACACAAGATCTGAGGGGCTTCAAAGCACAGCAAAGGGCTTTAATTAGGCATTTTTCAGATTATTGGTCAGTGCATAAACTTTTGGTCTAGTGATCAAACGCTGTAGCGCTTCAAAGTCCGTAGACGCTGTAGCGCTAGATTTTATGATTAAAACTAGATGCTATCTTCATTACTGAGCTCCTTATTTGCATTTTCTTTTTATGCTTTTTGGAACAGCTCAGCAATTTATTTAAGATATTTTGCAACTTTTTTTTTTTTCAAGACCACATTCATTTTTATTTTTCATTTTGCAAAGGCCAATTTTTCATCTTTTGATCCTAGCCTTAACATAACCGATGCACCCCCAAACTTAGCTTTTAAAACAACTCTCAATTTTTAATGAAAACTTGACTAACCCTTGGTTGTCCAAAACTTAACTTCATCCTTAGATTACTCCTAGCTAACTAGGTTCTTTACTAAGCTTGGATTTTGTGCAAAAGCAGCAATAACATCATTTCATTGTTTACACAATGCTGCCTTACTCAAAAATTCTTATTTATTTTTGGCTATATGAATCAGCTTTTGCTTACTAAGAAATTTAAAACATGCAGCTAATCATACTTCCCATTCAAGCATACAAAATATAAAACATGCAACACATGCAAAACATGGCATAATTATACTAAATATTTAAAAACATCATTGTACTTAATTTAAAAACACTGTTAACCATAAGGTTCTCCCCCAGAAATTAAAATCAGCAGTGTCCTCACTGCTTGCTTGACAAGAAAGGGAGAGGCCTTAGAACAACAACAAAATAAGGTACAAAGTACATAACTGGCATAAGAAGCCAACAATTCTTGCCTTATTAGGCCTTCTTGAGCCTCTTACTGGCTCTTGAAGGTGCTGGGGCTCCTTTTTCTGCCTTCTTCTTCTTTGGCTGAGGTGGAGCAGGGCTTTCAGCCGCTACAGCGGTTGGTGGCGATGTAGCGCTTACATCTTGAACTGCTGCTGCTGCAGCGTCTGACTCCTGCTCTGCTTCTTCCTCTTCTGTTTGCTCTTGCTCCTCTTCTTCCACCTGTTCTTCCAGTACTGGCTCTGTTTCATCCTGCATATTCACCAGCTCCTCAGCAGCCTCTTTTTCAGATTCCTCTTCTGTGAGATGCACCTCAGGCAATGGGTCACTAGGTACTGCAGACATAGTTGCTGCAGCACCTACTGGCTGAATACCTTCTTCTGGGTACTCAGCCAGTTTGACACCGGCGGCTCTTCTAGGCTTTAAGTATGACTGGTAAATTTTCTTTAGCTGCTCAGTTGGTTTTTCTTTTGGTGGTGGCTGTTTTGGTTCAGGCTTCTTTGGTGTTACTTGCTTGGCAGGTGTTTTCTTAGGTGTTGGTTTGGTATGTTCAGGGATGGTGGTAGGGGTTGATGGTGGATTGGTTGTTTTGGCAGTGGGGGTTGGTTTGGAAGGTGTAGTTTTTGGTTTCTTTGGGCTTGGGGTTGGATCACATTGTATTTCTTCAGCTTGCTCCTCCTCCTCACTCTTAGTTTCTTCTTCAGACTCACTTTCCTCTCCTGATGATTCTTCATCATCTTGCTTTTCCATCTCTTTCATAACTGCAATTGTTTCTTCTTCATCTTCCTCACTAATGTTCTCAATGTCATCAGAATTCAGGCTTTCCTCCTCTACTACAGCTTTTTGCATTTTCTTGACTGGGATAGGCTTTGTTTTCTTTGCTGAACTAGCCTGTGTTTTCTTTGATGGACTGGCCACTATCTTTTTCTTTTCTGCCTTAACTCCCTTTTTCTCTTGCTTTTTACTTGGTTCTTCTTCCAGCAGCCAATCAGGGAATTGAGGTGGGGGAATTGATGTTTTTCCTTTGGATATTTGAGCATACAATGCTTTTTCCCAGTCAAATTTTTCTTTCACAAATTTGCAGAGGACCTGCTGCTTCAGCTCTAAGCGCTGTAGCGCTTGAGAGTCAGAAGACGCTGCAGCGGCAGGTTTCTGCTTAACTTTGAAAATGCAAGGAAATGCCCCAAGAGGGGATCTTCTTTCTTCTTTCATTTCTACTTCTACATCAGCCTCCAGACATAACTCAAATTAAACAAGGAAAATATAAGTTACCTCCCTTTTTAACTCTGCACTTCTCTATTTCTCTAGCTATCAATCTGCCCACGTCTATCTTTTCTCCTGCCATTATAGCATCTATGACAATGAGTCTTTCTTTCTCCACAAATGTTGTGTGAGATGTTGGTAGCAGGGAGTGTTTGATGAAGCTACACCACAGATTTGCTTCTTCACACAGATAGGCTTTTTTAATTTTGTATTCAGCTCCAAATTTGTCCCAAATTGCTCCTTCCACACAAATCCTTCTTCGAACAGCTTCCATTTCCTCATCTCCCCAGTTCAGAACTTTAGTTTCCAGCGCTTTTCCATGATAACCTAAATGGAAGATATCATTGATTGTTCTGGAGTTGAAGTTCACAGTTTCTCCTCTTACTAGTGAATGAGTTTGAGGCTTTCCCTCCTTAGGTTCTTCAATGCCAGAATAGAACTCTCGTACCAAAGATGTCATGTAATCTTTGCGATGCTTGATGAAGCTCTCCCATCCCAGCGATGTGACAGCGGTTGAAAACGCATCAGGAGCATTTTCTGTCTTGAATCCTCTTTCAGCTATGAAATCCATCTTCCAGAATCTTTGAGGATCTTGGGTTGCCTTAGGCATGGTGTTTTTCGTAGGATTTGAGGGTTCTGGTTTCTTAGTAGCTCCCTTACCAGATCGTTTGAGTGCGGCTTGCTTTTTGGTCATGGTTGGTTAAGAGTTTTGCGTATTTGCTTCTGGGCGTTTTGGGAAGTGTTGGTGTGTATTGGGACGAAGGAAGAAGAAGGAGTGGAAGTTTTTGAGTGGTGAGTGTAACGGTTGCGAGCAATTTCTGAGATGAAGGAAAGAGAAAGAGAAAGAGAAAATGGTGGCGTGGGGAGTTGTGGATATTAAAGTTACGGTTTTGTGAGTGAAGTGGGAGAGAGAAGATGAAACTGTTGATTTGACAATGGCAGGTGAGTAGGTACACGTGCTTGTCAGGCTAAGGATGGGGGTACAGTGCCAGCTCATCCTGAGCAAGATCTTTTTTATTTTTTTGTTTGACCTCACCCAGTCCTGATTTAAGAAAAACGCTACAGCGTCGTTATTCTAAGCAACCGCTACAGCGCTTATCCTAATTTCCTGCATAGAAAATAAACATAACAATTTTGTTAGAATTCTTGGGGTGCCTCCCAAGAGCGCTTGCCTTTAAAGTCTGCAGCCAGACTTTCTCTTTCAAATTAGAGATCTTTAAGCTCAATTGTGGTTTTGTCCCTTACCACATTTTCACCAAAATATTGTTTAACCCTTTGGCCATTCACCTTGAAGGTGGTATTGGTTGTTACATCATAGAGGTCCACAGCCCCATGGCTATATATTTTTATCAATTGAAAAGGGTCTGACCACCTAGATTTTAACTTTCCAGGAAACAATCTTAACCTGGAGTTGTAAAGCAATACCTGTCCTCCTTCTGTGAGATCTCTTTTTATCAGTTTTTGATCATGCCATATCTTGGTTTTCTCTTTATAGATTGCTGCATTCTCATAGGCAAAATGCCTAAGTTCTTCCAATTCATTCAATTGCAGCAATCTAGCATCTCCTGCTTTCTTATAGTCATAATTGAGTTTTTTTAGAGCCCAATGGGCCTTGTGTTGAAGTTCAATTGGTAGGTGACAGGACTTCCCATAAACCAACCTATAGGGGGACATCCCCAAAGGTGTTTTATAAGCTGTTCTGTAGGCCCATAAAGCATCATCTAGATGTATTGACCATTCTTTTCTTGAAGGCCCTACCATTTTTTCCAACATCCTTTTTATTTCTCTATTTGACAATTCAGTTTGACCACTGGTCTGTGGATGATAAGCAGTTGCTATTTTATGTTTGACTCCATATTTAGCTAATAGGGTCTCAATTAGTTTATTACAAAAATGAGATCCCTCATCACTTATGATGGCTCTAGGAGTTCCAAAACGAGTGAAAATGTTTTTCAATAAAAATTTGCTCACAGACTTTGCATCATTGTTGGGTAAAGCAACAGCTTCCACCCATTTTGAAACATAGTCTACTGCTACTAAAATGTATAGGTTTCCATGGGAAGGGGGAAAAGGTCCCATGAAATCCATTCCCCAAACATCAAAGAGTTCAACCTCTAGAATGTTTGTTAAAGGCATTTCATGTTTGTTTGAGATATTCCCTGTTCTTTGGCACCTGTTACATTTTTTAACAAAGTCTTGAGCATCTTTGAAAAGTGAAGGCCAAAAGTAGCCAGATTGCAATACCTTTGCAGCAGTTCTAACCCCACCAAAATGCCCACCACATGGTGCAGAATGGCAGTGCTGTAGCACTTGAATTTGTTCTTCCTCTGCTAGCCATCTCCTCATTAACTGGTCTTGACACTTCTTGTATAGAAAAGGTTCATCCCAATAATATTGTTTCAGTGTGTGGAAGAACCTTCTTCTTTGCTGATAAGTCATCTCAGCAGGTACCACCTTGCTAACCAGAAAGTTCACTATGTCAGCATACCAAGGTGTTGCTGGTTCAGCCGCTACAGCGTCAAGTGTTGTTACATTGACCGCTACAGCGGTTATTGAGTTATCAGTCATTGCCAACAGTTGCTCATCTGGAAAGTATTCCTTAATCTCCCCACCTGCTGTACCTGCAATGTCTCTTTCTAATCTAGAAAGATGGTCAGCAACTTGGTTCTCTACTCCCTTTTTGTCCCTTATTTCTAAATCAAACTCTTGGAGTAGGAGAACCCACCTAATTAGCCTAGGCTTTGCATCCTTTTTTGTTATTAAATATTTAATGGCTGAATGGTCCGTGAAGACTATTACCTTGGTGCCAACCAAATATGATCTAAATTTATCAAATGCAAAGACTACAGCTAGTAGTTCTTTTTCAGTGACTGTGTAATTCAATTGAGCTTCTACAAGTGTTTTGCTAGCATAATATATAGAGTGAAAAATTTTATCATACCTTTGCCCAAGGACAGCTCCAATGGCAAAGTCACTAGCATCACACATAAGCTCAAAAGGCTTACTCCAGTCAGGAGCTATAATAACTGGTGCTGTTATTAAAGCTTTCTTTAACTTATCAAAGGCTAATATGCATGTTTCATCAAATATGAAGGGGTTATCATGCTGTAACAGTTGGCACAAAGGTTTGGAGATTTTTGAAAAATCTTTTATGAATCTCCTATAAAATCCAGCATGCCCCAAAAAGCTTCTAATACCTTTGATGTTTGTTGGAGGAGATAGCTTCTCAATGACTTCTATTTTAGCCCTGTCCACTTCCAATCCTTTTTTGGATACCTTATGCCCCAAAACTATACCTTCTTGTACCATAAAATGGCATTTCTCCCAGTTCAGCACAAGGTTAGTTTCTTCACATCTAATCAAGATTTCTTCCAAGTTGGATAAGCATAGATGGAATGTTTCTCCAAACACAGAGAAATCATCCATGAAGACTTCCATGGATCTTTCAATGTAATCAGAGAAAATTGCCATCATACACCTTTGAAAAGTGGCAGGTGCATTACACAGGCCAAATGGCATCCTTCTAAAAGCAAAGGTGCCATATGGACAAGTGAAAGTAGTTTTCTGCTGGTCCTCAGGTAATATTGCAATCTGGTTATAGCCTGAATAACCATCAAGAAAGCAATAAAATTCTTTACCTGCTAGCCTGTCCAGCACCTGGTCAATGAAAGGTAAGGGAAAATGGTCCTTTCTTGTTGCCTTATTCAACCTCCTGTAATCCATGCATATTCTCCAGCCTGTTATCTTTCTGGTTGGAAGCAGCTCATTCATTTCATTTGTTATTACTGTTCCCCCTCCCTTCTTTGGCACACACTGCACAGGACTAACCCATGCACTGTCAGAAATAGGGTATACAATACCTGCATCCAACCACTTGATGATTTCCTTCTTCACCACCTCTTTCATAATTGGATTCAACCTCCTCTGCCCCTCAATGTAATTTTTAGAGTCTTCTTCTAACACTATTCTGTGCATGCAAATGGTTGGACCGATACCTTTTATGTCTGACATTTGCCAACCAATTGCCTTTTTATGCCGCTGTAGCGTCTGAATCAGATCCTGTTCCTGCTTTTCAGAAAGGTCAGCAGCAATTATAACAGGCAAAGTACTATTGTTACCTAGATAAGCATATTTGAGGTGTGAAGGTAAATCTTTAAGTTCCAGAGTTGGTGGTTGTTCAGTGGAGGGGAGATCCTTTCTTATGTTTGAATTCTCCTGCTCCAATGATTCATATCTCTTGGCCCAGATTTCTTTGGATATCTGTTCCTCTTCTCCTGCAGCTTCTGTATCAGACCATGTATCGTTACTGTTGCTCAATAATTGCCTCAGATGATCTGTGCTTTTCTGGAAGTGATCTTGAACTACTTTGTCAATAACAGATACAAAGGAGCACTCTCCAATGTTGGGATCTGGAAATTTCATAGCATTGAGAATGTTGAACTTGACTTCTTGGTCATTGACCCTCATGATCAATTCTCCTCGTTGCACATCTATCAAAGTTCTTCCAGTGGCCAAGAATGGTCTTCCCAATATGATGGGTACCTCTTTATCTGCATCAAAGTCTAAGATTACAAAATCAACAGGAAATACAAATTTGTCTACTTTTATTAGAACATCTTCTAAGATTCCTTCAGGATATGCAAGAGTTCTATCAGCAAGCTGCAGTGTTAGTGAGGTAGGTCTGGCAGTTCCCACTCCTAGCTGAGTGTATATGGATTTAGGCATGAGATTTATGCTGGCTCCCAAATCACATAGGGCACGGCCAGAGTAAAAGTTTCCAATTGAGCATGGTATAGTAAAACTGCCAGGATCCTTTGATTTGGGTGGGAGCTTGTTTTGCATCAACATGCTGCATTCCCCAGTCATTGCCACTGTTTCAAATTCCCCTAGTCTCCTCCTCTTAGTAAGCACATCCTTCATAAACTTTGCATAGTTAGGCATTTGTTGGAGAGCCTCCACTAAAGGAACATTAATGTGCAATTGTTTAAGGACTTCTATGAATTTGTTGAATTGCTTGTCTTCATGAGTCTTTCGAAGTCTTTGAGGATATGGAGGATCTGGGTATGTTGGAATAATTTTGGGTGGTGGTGGTGTTCTCTCAACAACAGGCGCTGTAGCGGTAGGTTCAGGCGCTATAGCGTGTGTTGTAGGTTCTTTTTGTTTTTCAGAATTTTTGTTTTTTTCATCATCTGAAACAGTTGAAGATCCTATCAAATCTCTCCCACTCCTTAAGGTTATAGCTTTTACATGCTCCTTCCCTGCAGTACCTGAAGTTGAAGCTTCTGTAGTGGATGGTAATGATCCACTAATTCTTTGGGAAAGGACATTAGCCATCTGCCCCATCTGCACTTCTAGATTTTTAATGGAAGCTTCATGAGTTTTCAGGGCTGTCTTGCAATCACTCATGAAACCTTTCATCAATCCTTCTAATGAATTATCTATCACAGGGGCATTCTGTCTTTGGTAATTCTGAGCAGGGAATCCTGGTGGATTTGCTAGAGCACTATAATTAGGTGCTGTTGCATTGTTGGCTCCCCATCTGAAATTGGGGTGGTTCCTCCAACCAGGATTATATGTATTTGAATAGGGATTATTGTTTTTATTGAACCCCACAAAGTTCACAGAGACAGGATTACCAGGACAGTCTTCATACAAATGCTCTCCTCCACAATATACACAGCTTACTGACCCTGGAGAGGCTTGCTCAATAACAGCTACTGTAGGTTCATGTACCGCTGCAGCGGTAACCGCTACAGCGTTTGATGTGCTCATAGATTTTATCATGTTAGTAAGAGAGGCAACCTGTGCAGATAAAGCAGAAACTTCACTTACTTCATGCACACCAGCTACCTTCTTTTGCTGAGCTAACCTTTCTGTAGGCCATTGATAGCTATTTGTGGCAATGTCATCAATCAGTTCACATGCCTCATTATAGGAGGTTTTCAACAACACACCCCCTGAAGAAGCATCTAGCATTTGTCTGGTTGTTGGATCTAGTCCATTGTAGAAGGTCTCCATTTGGATAATCACAGGTATACCATGATGAGGGCACTTTCTCAACAGCTCTTTCCATCTCTCCCATGCCTCAAATAGTGTTTCAGCATCTCTTTGTCTGAATGCAGTAACCTCATTCCTCATTCTTGCATTCTTACTTGGGGGAAAGTATTTTGCTAAGAATTTCTCAGCCATTTCATTCCAAGTATGGATAGAGTTAGGCTCAAGAGAAGTTAACCAGGCCTTTGCTCTATCCTTCAAGGAATAAGGAAAAAGTTTTAATCTAAATGCATTATCACTTACCCCTGGAATGATGAAGTTACTGCATACTTCCAGAAATTGCTTTAAGTGTAAATATGGGTCCTCTTGAGGAGCACCACCAAACTGTCCCACTGTTTGCAACATTTGGAACATCATAGGTTTGAATTCAAACTGAGCTGTGTTGAGAGTAGGTCTTGCTATGCTTGTCTCCATGGTTTGTGGATCAAACACAGCATAGTCCCTCATTGGTCTATCTCTGTCATTTACCATTTGAGCAGGTCCTTCATTTATGAATTGATGTCTATACCAGTCCTCTTGGTCATGTAAGGTTGGAGTGGGTGGCTGCTGATGTCTACCTCTACCCCTTCCACCTGGTTCAGTCCCTCCTCTACCAGAGCTAGATCTGCCATGTAAAGTGGTAGCTCTACCAGAAATGGTCCTATGGCTATGTTCTGACATGGTGGGTCTGAGCCTGTGAAGATGTCTTAGCTTCCTGAACCTTCTCTCTGGTTCTGAGTATGGTTCAAATTCTGGTGGTTGAGACCTGGGCATACGCTGTAGCGCTTACTGCTGCAGCAACAAGAAACAACACACCAGTGTAAAATAGGCACTAAGTTTACTAAAAACTTAAACAATGAAAATTAAATGCAATCCCCGGCAACGGCGCCAAAAACTTGTTGTGCGAAAAGGTGATGTGCAAGTATACACAATCGCAACAAGTAATATATTGATAAGTAAAGTTCGTTCCCACAGGGATTGGAATTAATCTATGAAGTTTAAGTGATTAGAATCTTAGTGAAAAGAATTAAGTAACAAGTGAAAGTGAAGAGTTGTAAACATTATAAGTTGTGATAAAACAGGATTAAATTTGCAGTAATTAAAAGTGAGTTGGATAGCTCAATAGCATGTAAGTTCCCAAGAGTAATGTTCAGATAATACTAGACGCTGTAGCGTTAAGCGCTGTAGCGCTTCAGAATCCTTAGACGCTGTAGCGCCTTGGTGGCGTGCCTTTCAGTCACTTTCGTCAGGGCTATGTTACAAGACTCCTATGTCTAGGCTCTAAATAAGTTTTACCCCTGTATATTAAGCTCTTACAACATTTGCCTTATGAACTACTACTCCCCTATGTCTAGAGTTAAGTAGTGCTTCCTTTAAATGTCTTTAAAGGGTTTTCATTCATATCATTCCTTGAGTTCTCTTTGTGAACCATGTCTGTACCCACAAAGTTACCTTGTTTTAGTTGATCATTCCCAAACCAAAATTGAAAGCATTATGACACAAGGAATAAAACACAAACATCATAATATTATACAAAAGTTACTCAAGGTTCATTACATACCAAGAACAATCCAACTACAACAAAGTTAGCTCATCACAAGTTCTATCAACATAATACAACTAGAGAGTATGTATTACCGTATGAAGACAAGAGAAGAGTGGTTGCAAAAGATGCACTCCAATGATCCCAAGTTGCATACAAGAGATGAAGTTGAGGCGTGAGGAAAACCTTGGATGAAGAACTAAAAAAAACTATGTTAAAACTAAAAGCTTAAAAGTGTGTATCCATGGAGTGTGGCTACGGTGTCAAGAGTAAGTCTTCTCTCTAAAGTTACAACCACTTGTCTACGTGTATTGCCTCTTGGTGAAGCAATCTTAATTAATCTAATTAATATCTAAGTCTTAATAGTATAATAATATTACATGATGATTATTAAGCTTAGATATTATCCTTAAAGCACTTTACAAAAAGTGGTAATGATGGAATACAACAACTATCACATGGGTTCCATTTAGGAGGCGCCAAGTGTAATTTAGCATCCATTTGAAAGTCAACAATTCCAGCTGAGAGGAAGAGATACGGGTGGTGACTCATCATGTCCTCAAGTGGCCACACAAATATCTCAATGGTCAGCCGTCATATAACGCTGTAGCGTTTCCTTGATAGCACACGCTGCAGCGCTAAAGCAAAACATCAAACATATTCACAAAGGCATTGACTATGCCCAACTTTTAAGGAATTGACTTATAACCTATATTTATCCTAATATTCATATATTCATATATTTAAGCACTAGAATTACTTGAGAAATAAGCTTGATGTAAGTTTTAGGAGCATAAATAACCTATATAAAATAAGGTTATCAACTCCCGATTCCCGAAAGGATTACAATTGCTAGGGACTGTTTGACTCTTTACACAAGTGAGAAACATAAGTTAAAAAACATGTTTAGCAAAACAAATCAAAGTGTGAGTCTAACAACTGATACATGGACTTCTGTGCAAAATATTAATTACATAGTTCTTACTGCACATTTCATTAATCAACATTGGAAGTTGCATAAAAGAATTCTTAATTTCTGTCCAATTACGTCTCATAGGGAAGAAATGATTGGCAAAAAAATTGAAAAGTGTTTGGAAGGTTGGATAATAGATAAGGTTTTCACCATTACGGTTGATAATGCTAGTTCTAATGATGTTGCTATTAGTTACCTAAAAGGTAGAATGGAGGATTGGAATTCACATTTACTAAAAGGGGAACACTTGCATGTTAAGTGTTGTTAGATTTTACTCTTTTAGTTATTGAATTGCTTAATAGTTACTAATTTTGTACATCTACTTGTCTATTTTTTATTTGTAGGACTTGTTGAGACTTATAAACTTGTTGAGACTTGCTGGAGAATACTTTTGGAAAATGTTTTAAGTATAATGTTTTGTTGGAGACTTGTTGAGACTTGTTGGAGAATGCTTTTGGAGAATGTTTTAAGTTTAATGTTTTGTTGGAGACTTGTTTTAAGTTTAATGTTTTGTTGGACTTGCTGGAGAATGTTTTTATATGGCTTTTAATTGGAGACTTGCAGTGGCGAAGCCGGGATTTTTCTAGAGCCTGGGCAAGAAAATTTCCCGCCAATTTACATATGACTTAATATATACATAATCATAAAGTGTGCTAAATAGGAGAGATGAAATCTAACCTGTCAATAGAGTGCTAAATAAAATTAGGAGGTAAATGCCCTTTCCGAGACTTCTTTCGGGTGAATGTTCGCATAATATTAACATCTTGAAGTGACTTGAATATCTCCCGCTCGGTGTAACATATCATCAAGTCATTGAACCACTCATCGTTGATCTTGTTGCGTAATTTAGACTTGATAATATTCATTGCTGAAAAAGCTCTTTCAACGGATGCTGTCGACACCGGCAACAGCAAAGCCAACTCAATGAGTTTGTAGACCAATGGAAATACCAAATGTTTCTGAGTTTGAACCATCTTCATAGCCAAACTTTCAATATCTTCACAAGAAGTAAAGGAAGCATGCATTTTCATGTGATGTACATAATTGTCAAGTTGCTCTCTTATTGTTCCACGATCATCATCAGAAAAGTCAGCATGATAAATATCAGCAAGACGAGCAAGTTTATCAATATCAAACCTTGAGAAAGAGTTCTTGGGGTCAAGACATGAGAAGCAATTCAGCACATTGTTACTTCCTTCACTAAACCGGTGATCCATCTCCACACATATTTTGTCAATAGCAACATAAAAAATCTCTGCACGATAATAGTGAAGATTAGTGATAGTTCTCCCTTCTTTTCTTGAACGACCCCGAATTGGTATTTCTTCATCCATATTTGGCACCGGAATACCTTTAGCAACACAAAATTCTTGGACAACAAAAAATAAATTATCCCAACCACTATCTCTCAATGTGGCCAACCGAGATTTGACATCATCAACTAATTCCATAGCAAGCACAATGTTTAGATCTTTTCTTTGCAAGATTTTTGAAAGCTCATTTGTGATACCAAACAACTTTAACATCAATTTCAAAATGAAAGCAAATTTAAAGCTCTCCATTTTTTCTATCAAACCCGCCGCTTGAGATGGTCCACGTCCATCTTCATCAACAATACTAAGCACCTCTAACCCGCCGCTTGGATTAAACTCATTGGCCGCATTAGGGGGCGTTTCTTCTACTTCGGCTTCCGGTTGCACAACATTCGCATTCTCAATAGAACTTCTAGGTACCAAAAACCTCCTCATCTAACAAATTTTATGATCCAAAAAAAGAAACTATGTAAAAAACAAATAATGATCAACATATAAGGAAACTAAAAAAGAATCAACAATTCTACACAAACTAATGTCTCAATAACTTCAAAGAGTCCAACGCAATAATTTACACAAACTAAAAAAGAATCAACAATTCTACGCAAACTAATGTCTCAATAATTTATTTGGAATAAAGAGTAGGGATTAGGAATATACCTCAAATAACTTCAAAGAGTAACATTGAATGTGTGGGTACTTTTCCCTCTTTTTAGAGCAAAAACCCTAACTCCAAAATACTACCCAAAGAGAGGAATGAGTTGGTTTTCCTTAAAATAGAGCTCAAATGTAAATGATTTAAGCTTGGATTGGACTACTTGAAGTGAAAAGAAGAAGAAAAGGAGAGGGAGAGTGTCGTGAGAGAAGAGAGGAAATTGGAGGGGGTGGGGTTCTGTTTGTCGTGAGAAAAGAGAGGAATGTGTTGTGTTTGCTTAATTGCTTTGTTTATTTTATTTAGTTTTTTATATATATTGGGCTTTTGAGTTTCATTTAGTTTTTGGGTTTTACTTTTTTTTACATTGGGCTGGACCATTCTTTTTTTATTTCACACCCACTGTTTTACTATTTTTGCCCCTGGTTATGACTAAAAATTAGCTATTGGGTTGGGGGCTTTACAAACAAAGTAGAAGTTGAGCCCGGGCGCGTGCCCGGGCTTGCTGGGCCCTAAAATCGCCCCTGGAGACTTGTATTAATGATTTGTAAGAATGTTTTTATTTTGCTGGGCAAATTTATCAGACTGCGAATTCTGAATGATGTGTTGATCATCAACTTTTCAGTTTGTTTGAATGGTCTAAATTGATGTTACAGAATGACTGTTTATTTTTATCCATTCAAGTTTAATGTTTTAATTGGCAGATTTTTATTTGTCGCTAAAAACCGCACCAATCCAAACCGCATTGGTTTGGTTTGGTTTGTTTTTTTTTTAAAGTCAACCGAATCAAACCAAACCGCATCTATTTAGACCTTGCGGTTCGGTCCACTTTTTTGCTCAAAATCGAACCAAACCGTACCGCGAACACCCCTACTTATAGGTTAGTGCTCATAAATGAGACTAGAGTACTCTTGTCAAAAAAAATGAGACTAGAGTTTTTTTTTTGGGTGTTGAAAAATGAGACTAGAGTAGTACCTAATTATTTGAATTAATTAATTTAAGTTGGCATTTAGTAAAAAAAATGTTTAAATAGAAGTACGTGGAAATGCGTGCACGATTTGGCTTGAGAAGAAGACGTGCTACAATAATGAACCGTGTGGGGAACTCCGACTGAAAGACAACATAAAATTAAAAATGTCCTCACGATGCTACCTGCTGTGGGGCCGCTTTCAATTGCACACGCTTTCTTTTCTTTTCTTTTTGGCTAAAGTGCTCTCGGGGTCCCTTATCTTTATTTAAAGTAACGATTTGGTCCTTTATTTTTTTTTTGTCCCAAATAAGTCCTTTATGTTTTAAATTTTTGACACATAAATCCTTTTCTGTCCCAAATCAGTCCTTTATGTTTCAAATTTTTAACACATAAATCCTTTTTTTTGACACTTAAATCAGCACTATTAACGGAAAAGGATTTATGTGTCAAAACTTTGAAAGATAAAGTACTTATTTGGGACAAAAAAAACATAAAGGACTAATTCATTACTTTAAATAAAGATAAGGGACTCTGGGAGCACTTTAGCCTTTCTTTTTTGACACACTTTTCTTTTTCTTTTCCCTCGTCTTTGATCAACCATATATTAATACCTAAAAGTAGGTGAATTTATAAATTGGTAGTAGTATTATTTTTTGAGGATAAGAGCAATCCAACTATTTTTTTAGGATTTGAAAAAGTAAGTCTGAGAAACTTTATTATTATTGTGTGGTCAATTGGTCATCCAAATAAACATTTTTATATTATTGATTTTTCTTGACCAAATAAACACACTTTTCTTTATATTACTGATTTTTGAAGATTATAGTGTGGGGTAAAATAATTATAGAAAATAACCAATAAGATAATGGACTAAACATACTTAAAAAAAACTAAACTAACTTTTTTTATTGGTACTAGCTCAATTGACAAATGCTAAAATTATTATGTTGGATATCATATTTGTGTTCGAAACCGAGACCTCACAGTTATGTGTGTAAATTTTAAGTGACACTTGTCGTTACGTCTACGGACAAAAAAAAGTGAGCAATATAATCAATATTTGTATGAATTTACTTATGAAAAAAATATTTATATGAATTTATTTGCACAACTAGTGTATAGAACTATATAAATTTTGTGTCAAAATAAAAAGAACTATATAAATTTCTGAGGCGATATAGTCATTAAACTTATAGTTTACTTATATATTTTTTGGTTTTTAGTAAAATTATTATATTAATGTAATATTAGTAACAATATTATTTAAATCAAATAATATTGGAAAATTATTATATTAATGTAATATTAGTAACAAAATTATAGTTTACTTGTAATTGATTGTATAAAAAAGATCATTTGTCAATTAATAGCAAGAAAGTTTTATAGAAACAAAATATATGGAAAATAAAATCATATAAAAGTTGAAATAATAATTCAACATTAAATGTATTAACAATATTATTTGATTTAAATGTCATAACTTTTTCATAATTAATTTATATGTTATAATCTTAAGTGATAATTAATAAAAATAAATACTGAAAGAATTTCAAAATTTTAAAATAAAAACGTAATTTAATTTTTTTGACAACAAAAACTAATCTATCTAATATCTATTTATCTAATTTAAGGGTAAAAATGTCATTACACTCTATTTATTTCTTTTTCTTCTTACACTCTATTTCTTCCTTTTTTTTTTCTCTTTCTTCTACACTCTCTTTCCTCCTTTTCACTTTTCTCTTACACCCTCTTTCTTCCTTTTTTCTTTTTACTTTTCCCATAAACATTTCTTTTCTTTATTATATCACTTACTTTAGTTTTTTTAACTAAATTTCTAAATTTATACAAAAACCACTCTACTAAAATTACCTATAAAAATGTAAATGAGTCACACTAAAAAACAAAAAAAATATCACATTTTTAGAAAAACTTATCACCTTAAAATTTTAATTTTTCTCTTCCATAAACATTTCTTCTCTTTCTTATATCACTTCACTTTAGTTTTTTTTAACTAAATTTCTAAATTTATGCAAACACTACTCTACTAAAATTACCTATAAAAATGTAAATGAGTCACACTAAAAAAAAAAAAACTATCACATTTTTAGAAAAAGTTATCATCTTAAAATTTTAATTTTTCTCTCCGAAATTTGTTTACACTCTTATTGATAATCTACTATCATCTCTTATTGATAATCTACTATCTATCATTTACTATCTACTAATCAACTAAAATAATCAATTGAAACTATGAGATAACTGCAATGATATATAAAAAAACACGGGATTACTGCACTGATATATAAAAAAACACAAGATTAGTAATTGTCATTGATAATTAAATTTTTTGAAGACTACTATAAACATACTCTAAAAAACAAGAAGATTTAATGACTATTTAAATTACTGATTAATATTTAAAACAAATATTTCTTATTGATAATCTACTATCTCTCATTTACTATCTACTATAATCTACTAATCAACTAAAATAATCAATTGAAACTACGAGATAACTGCACTGATATATAAAAAAACACGGGATAACTGCACTGATATATAAAAACACGAGATTAATATTTGCCATTGATAATTATAACTTTTGAAGACTACTGTAAACCTACTATCTAAAAAAACAATAAAGGCTTAATGACTATTTAAACTGATCTACATTATATATTTATACAACTAAACCACATATGATTTTACCAATACCCTCATTCATGTTATTGATAATCTACCATCTATCTTTTACTATCTACAATAATCTACTAATAAACTCAAATAATCAATTGAAACTATGAGATAACTGCACTGATACATAAAAAAACACTAGACAACTGCACTGATATATAAAAAAATACAGGGATAACTGCAATGAAATATATAAAAACACGGGATAGTTGCACTGATATTTAAAAAAAACATGGGATAACAACACTGATATATAAAAAAACACTGCGCTACTATATAAAAACACACAGGATAAATGCACATATTGTTTTTAAATGATACTTTTATATTTTTAGTTTTAATATTTATCAATTTTTTATTTGAAACTCCTTCTTTATCTACTTTAATTTTTTTTTATTTTCACGGGGTAATGTTCAGACTATTTAAATACTGTCTAAATTCATTCATAAAAAGAACACGACAGCACCTGTCCGTATGCAAGTCATCATCTATATTTTACAATTGATTTTAGATTAATGAGATTTCAAATTAACGTTTCTATTTGAGGTAATCGTATCACGTAACGCGATCGGCCCGTGCGGATGCACGGGTATAGTACTAGTTGATTTTAAAATAAAAGAATGAATCAGGTAAAAAAATATATTTTATAATACTTTATGAGTTTTTAATTTTAATTAATAGATTAAAATAAATATACCATCAAAGTTAATTTTTAAATGAAAATATAGTTCACTGTTACACCTTGTTTAAGGTTGTTTTACACACAAAAAAATTAATATTTTTTGATGAAATTTAGAATTTACTCTTAAATAAATTTGGAGTTAAATTGTTTCTTAATTTTAAAGAATTAAGTAAGAATATTTGAAAAAGGAAATTTCCACGTAAACAAAACAATTTGATAGTAAAATGTTTTTGCACCGACTTAGGTTCCTAGTTTCGCCACTAATCCCTCAAATCAGTTTTATTTTGTAAGAAAAAAAATCAAAACAAAAAATGCCTGTTTACTATTATAATTTTTAGGCTAAATTATAGTTTTGGTCCCCCTATTTTCAAAAATTCAGACATTTGGTCCCCCTATTTTAAAACTCAGACATTTGGTCCCCCAATTTTAAAAAATCAAATACATTTAGTCCAAAGAGGGACCAAATGTCTTTGATTTTTTAAAATTGGGGGACCAAATGTCTTTGGTTTTTTAAAATTGAGGGACCAAATGTCTTTGATTATTAGCCATAAAAAACTGAAAATTCCTCTTGGGACTAAATGTCTTTGATTTTTTAAAATTGGGGGACCAAATGTCTGAGTTTTAAAATAGGGGGACCAAATGTCTGAATTTTTGAAAATAGGGGGACCAAAACTATAATTTAGCCTAATTTTTAAACAGGCTTTCAATTATATCTTCATATTAAATATTTTGTTCTTATCATATGATAATTTTTTTGACTAAAAAAATATTCATTAATTCAAATTGGTAGATTACATCAAAATAAAATCTTTGTAATTAATCTTTATTGGAAATTATATTTATTGTTTGAGGTAATTAATATTTATAATTAATAAAAATAAAAATGACATTCTCACAATAAATACACATTATTGAAAACTATATTTTTTGTTTGAGGTAGTTAATACTCTACCTTTTTTTTGACAAAATACTATACCTTTTTTTTACTATATTTTGGTAAAAAAATATCTCCAAAAAATCTCATAAAAAGGTTCTCATGGAGTATTTATTTATGCCGATTTTAAATGTCACTAATGTTAGATAGATTGTCGGAAAAAAACACTTAACAACAGAGCGTGTTGAAGTAGTAACCACTTCATCGTTTTTTTTTCATCTTTTTATCTTGGTGGATCTCATTCTCACCCATGTCTCACGTGTCACATTATTAACCGTTAGATCAAATCATCAAAGGGACCCATTTTTATGACTTTGCATTTATCATTTATCATCATAACCACAATGACCCTTCACCAGCTCAACAACGATGATGATGTTGGTGACCCATTGATTTTCCAAATACCTTTTTTCAAAAAAGCACCGATTTTTGCGTAGAAGAAGAAGAATCACGAAGAGGGTCATCGAGAAAAAAAAATGGGTGCTTGTGGTTCTAAACCTAAAGTCACTGAAGATCTCAAATCGAAGAATATAAAACATCATCGTAGAAAAAGAAGAAGAATCCTTCGTAGACGTGTTTCTTCTCATAAGATCGAAGCCAATATCGCTCACTCTAATCCTGCTTTTCAAGTCTCTAATCGTGCTTCAGGTTACTGCAATTTTATTTTTATTTTTTTATTTTTTTGTTAATGTTTGATCTATGATATAATGCCCGTTTTGTTTTGTTTAATAATTGTACTTTATCAAAAAAAGTTAATCAGTTCTGTTACTTAATACTACTGGGCTGTACGTTTTATCTGAGTTGAGATTTCTGATATAATATTAAAACAAAGTTAATGTTCATATTCATATGATTGACATTGAAGTGAAGCTATTTTTTTATCTGGTTTTAGATGCAGCTTGGTTTGATTCTACCTCAGCATTGGATTCTGAATGTGATGAAGAATTTTACAGTGTCTATGATGGTATGCAGTTATTTTTTGTTGATAAAATATACTTATTTGATCATCATGCTATGATTATGAATTTATTTAATTTTTATTTTTATCAGTAGCATGGTTGAATAATTAAGACTAGAGTGCACCATTATAATTATTGTCACAGCAAATTGTTTTTGAAGATTGCTAAAAGTCAAGCCAATTCAAATGAAAATCAAATGAAATGATTATAAATACAAATCGGATGATTCTTTAGCTGTGAGTTGAACTTTGTTTTCAACAGGAGAAGCATCTGCAGCAGGTTATGGTGATGAGATTGGAGAGGAAAGAAGATTACCCCCTGATCACTGTGGGATTCTGCCAAACAATTGTTTGCCTTGTCTTTCTTCTAATGCTATTGCTGTTGAGAAGAGAAGACCGTTGAGTCCCGACACACCGAGTTCGCGGAGAAAGTCGCTTTCTAAACTCTCCTTCAAGTGGAGGGAAGGGCAAGGGCTTTCTGATATGACATCACGTGAGTGTTCTCGATGTGTTTTGCCTGCTAGTGAAGCCTTATGCTTCTGTTCTTTTGTATTTTCTGGTTTTACGAGGGTTGGATATTTAGAATTTAGAATGAATATGAAAGTGATGACTACCGTGTTGGCTTATCATACCGTGTTGAGCTCCTTTTACTTTGCTGGCTGCCTGGCTGTGCTGACAATAAAGTAAGCTCTTTATGTTGAGCTTACTGTACTAATGTACTTTGCAGTTTTGTAGCTCTGTAGCACCGGCACCTCAGGTTGATGACTTGTTCAGTGTCCGACACTTGTCGTGTCCGACACCGACACTTCAATTACTTCCATTTGTCAAATTAAAACCGGTGTCCACGTGTTTGTGCCAGTCTCGTGTTCATTGTCTATGTCTGTGTCGAGGCTTCATAGGTTTTTAGATGTTTGCTTGCTGCTAGTTATTTTTATGGTTTTCGTGTTACTAATTAAGTAATTAACGACTTATCTCTTGTTTCAGTTTCCCCTAAGGCATTCAGACAAAAACTGGTAGCAGGTTCGACGATTCCATTTTGTCCAATAGAGAGGCAAGCCCCTGGTTCTTGGTCACCACTTGAGCCAAGTTCCTTCAGAGTCAGAGGAAAAAATTTCTTCAAGTAAGAGCACCAAATACTTATTTAAGATTAAATTTTCTTTCGGCGATAGAATTTGTTGTTAGGGTAGACCCTCACGTAGAGGTCATTGTCATTAAATAATCAAACATTGTTCGGATTTTGATTGTTATCTAATTTGTTGTTTGATGGTTGCTAGGGATAAGAAGAAAGAATTTGCTCCAAGTACTGCTGCTTTCTATCCTCTTGGTGCTGACCTCTTTCGGTCTCCGCGAAAAATTGACCATATTGCTCGCTATGTACAAATCCCCGCAATAAACATACCTGGGGAGATCCCTTCCATTCTTATTGTAAATATTCAGGTAACCTCACATTTCTTTGTTTAGACTTTAGATTGAATTTGAACTCGTAACTTTTCGTCCTCATTATTGTGGTGCGACATGCAAATTTTAAGCTGGACATCCAAATAGAGTTTCTTCACATTCTGTATATGGGCCGTGCCATTATATACAAAGTGTGAAGAAACTATGTATCTGGGGTGTATTGGCGGAAATTTACTGGCTCTGTAGCACCGACACTTCAAGTTGAAGACATGTTCGGTGTTCGACACGACACGGTTTCGTGTCGGACACCGACACAAACACTTCAATTACTTCGATTTTTCAAATTATTATCGGTGTCTAAGTGTCGTGTGACTTGTGTCCGGTGTCCGTGTTTGTGCTTCATAGTTTATTGGTAATCTCGTATCATATGCACTGAAAATTTTCAAATTGAAATACACGTCTATCATAATGTGGAACTTTTATTGTGAAGATTGTAACATACTTGTGCACTTTGAAATGCAGATACCATTATATCCTGCCACAATCTTCCAAAGCGAAAACGATGGTGAAGGAATGAATGTGGTTTTGTACTTTAAATTATCTGAAAAATATTCTAAAGACCTTTCGAGCCAATTTCGAGAACATATCACAGTAAGGGGAATATGCTCTTTTGCCTCTTTTTACTCGAATAATTCTCCATTGTGTTACAGAAGATGTTGCCTCTAACATTATGTCTAGTATTACTATTTAGACAATTCGTTAACGAGATTGCGTGTTCTTTTGTTTCTTGACAGAAAATGATCAACGATGAAGTCGAGAGAGTAAAAAGCTTCCCTCTTGATACAATAGCGCCATTTAGAGACAGATTAAAAATTTTAGGTAGAGTGGTGAATGTGGAGAATCTTTCTTTAAGCGCAACGGAAAAGAAGTTGATGAATGCTTACAACGAAAAACCTGTTCTCTCACGTCCTCAACACGAATTTTACTTGGTATAATACACTCACTTTTACTTGCTGCATATTCAACACATGACTAAATTCCCCGCAAACCATTTAATCTCGCATTAAAGCATTCACTACTGTATTATCTTGTACAACTTTTTAAGCTGTCAAAAAGATTCTTATTCTGAAGCTATTTCTTTCACAGGGAGAAAACTATCTTGAGATAGATTTGGATGTACACAGATTTAGCTATATTGCAAGAAAAGGGTTTGAAGGCTTCATAGAAAGACTGAGACTATGTAACCTTGATTTTGGTCTTACAATTCAGGTAACTTTCTTATCATTTTATCCCTGTCGTCCCACAATGAGTGTCTCACTTGTTTATTTCACACTAATTAAGAAAAAACTATAAATGAAAGAAAATAATAGTAACTTTACCAAGTTACCTTTATTAAGTGCCGGTCTACTTTATAGGAAAATTTTCCAGTTTTAGATTCATTGAATAACTGATATATCTGGTCTAGATCAGATACATCAGTTATTCAATGAACAGACCAAATATACTCCCTCCGGACCTAATTATAAGGAAAAAAGTGCCTAGTTTTGGTGGACTCACTCAAATATAAGCAAATCTCAACTAATCTACCTAGATTTAATGCTATTTTTCCCACAAGTACTCTTAAGTTAGCTCATTAATGTTGTGTGAAGAAGACTATTAATTAGGGATGGTTTAGTAAGTAAATCTATTTGTTTCTTCCATGAATTCAAGGAAATTAAATGCACAAAACTACTATCCTTAATATGTGTGAAAGTAGTTATTTTTGCTTATAATTAGGTCCGGAGGGAGTATCAGTTATTCAAGGAACCTAACTGCAAAAGTTTCTTATAAAGTGGATCAAAGGGAGTATTTTGTAATCATTAGTTGTCTTTGTGATAGGTCCTTTAATAAGGCCAATTAGGTTTAGCTAGCCTTATCTTGTCTGTACAATAAGGGTTAGTGTCTTAGTGAGTGTAATAAGACACAATTGAAATATTATTGAGAATTATTTTTCTCCACATTAAGCATTAGTACGTTCACCATCATCATAAATGCAAAGTAGATGATAATGATTTGATATTGATGCACGTGGTCTTTATTGGAGGGTACAATTGGAAAAAAGTAATTAATATTACATTGAAAATTGAAAAGGACATTCGTTTTCGGACATCTTTTTTACAAATGTGAGACTCATTGTGGGGCGGAAAAACATAGTTTATTCTTTATTGGAGGATTGAAGTTCTAGTATATGATGATATACTTACTATGATCTTTGTGATATGATATAGGGAAACAAGGCAGAGGACTTGCCAGAGCATTTGTTATGTGCCATTCGGTTGAATAAAATTGATTACAACAATTTCAACCAGATTGGTCTTGAAATCAAAGCATAAACAAAAAGAACTTTAGCCCTAATATATTTTCATAAGGATAAGATTCTTCTGTGGCTAACCGCCATGTATCTTTGAATTTCTTGATTCATTGATATCACTGTTGTAGAATGTACAGTAGATAATTAAATTGGATATAATCAATGAATAATTTGTCTTTATCAAAGATATAGGTAGCCCCTAAAACATAGTATCATCATACTATGAATTCTTGTCATTCCATATAATTCAAATGTTGTTGAATTTTGATATAGGAAAATGTTAAGTGGTTAGTTGTTAAGCAGAGCGTAAAATGGTAGTGTTTAGGGTTTGAATCTTGGATCTCTTTTTTTATACTCTTTTCAGTGTTCTTTAACTCGACAACTGAGCTATCTATTTGGGACAATGTTGATGGATTTGTTAAATGAGTAATGCAACGAAATACCAATCATGACAATGGATTTGAATCTTAAAGTCACTGGATGTTTCGGAGGATAAAATGTTACAGAAATATCACTCACCCTTATTTACTAAATTATGAAATCATATTAAATAATCCTTATAGTTTATTTATGTCTATCAATTTAGTTTATAAGTGACAAATTTTATGGACTAAGTTGATGTACACAAATAAACTTTCGTGACTATTTAATAGTTTTCATAATTTAGGGACTAAACACACAAGGGAGAGTAATACTTTGGTGACTCAATTGAGAGTTACTCAATGTTATATTTGAAATGGTCAATGAAAACTTAATGGATGGATTTGGATTCTCTCCTTTACTCTCTACCCCCATCTCTGTTCTCTCTCCCTCTCATGATAATTTCTCGATTTTCTAAATATCATCCCTTAATACCCTTATATTTTGTAATAGAGAAGAACACGATAGGAGACAGACAAAGTGCTTATTTTTATACCTTACTACTACTAGAGAGAATCCAAGGTGAATTACATGTCTATGTAAAATATCTTTGCTCTTTAGGTGGATAATTATAGTCATTATAGACACTGAATTTTTATTTTGACAAATTATAGATCCAACCTAAAAAAAATCCAAACCACGTGGAATCTAACCTCCAATGTAGAGGTATTTTCCTTTTTTTTTACACTTGTCTCACTATTTAATTGATTCCACTTATGTCATACCACTTTGACTTTCAATCAATCTACCCACTTTTTTTATTCCAATTATACAACTCTAATTCATCATGGGTCCCCTAATTATCTTGAAATTTTATACTTTATCTTGATTTCTGTTGAGTTTGAGCAAGAAAACAAATATTTTTTTTCAAGCAATCCATTGACAACAGTTTTTTTTTTTAAAAACAGGGGGTGCACAAAGCAATCCAATCGGTTTTGACTTTGGACCCAATTAATCAATTTGGATTGATCAAAACCTAGAGCTGTCAATTTTGGCCCAGCTCAATGGGCTGGCCTGACGGTCGAGTATTTTGGATTGGGTTGGGCTCACTAAATGGAGGCCCAAAACAAAGTACGCCATTTTTGGCCCATCCTGACAGGCCCACGGGCTTGGTTGGAACCATTTTTAATGGTTTTCTAGATAGTTTTAATGGTTATCTTTGTTAAAAGTCGAATTGGATTTGGACCGCCCGATGTCTTGGGCTAGGTTGATCTACAAAACGCAGCCCATCCCAATTTTGTATTTTAGCCCACTGGGCCGGATTGGGTCGGGGTCAGATGGTCCAACTTGAGGGCTCTATCTAAACCCACATACACTATTCCACCTTATATTAGTTTAATTGGAACGAACAAAAGTAGTGGGTCCTACCTTTAAACAAAAGAAAATTGATGTTTCTAATGTTTATAAAATATAAGCCATTTCTCAAAAAAAAAAAAAAAGAAAGAAAATGAAAGTAGTCATGAATAATTAATTTGTTTATTCTTTCGCATTTGTTTGTCTTTTTTTCTTCTTTCATTCACACTCAAATTTCTTTTCCTTTTCTATGTCCCCCTTTTTTTTTATGCTCCCACAAGCATTGCAACATTTAATTTGTAATTTTTTCTTCTTATTTTCCTTGTTATCATTGAACATTGGCTATTGGTAAAATAATTGAACAATGGCTTTTGATATATTTGGCCATAAACACAAGCTAAAAAAACAACAAGATCATTGAAGAACATGTATTAAAAATAATGAAAGAGAGGAAATTATTCATTAACAAAGAAAGAAGAATATCCGACATATTTGCAACACATAAAAAACTAAAAAAAATAACAAAAGGATCCTATTTGTCAAAAAAACAAACAAAAGGACCCTAAATATTTGTAGGAGAAACAAATATAGTCAATCATGAATTGTTGGGGGAACTCATACATCTCCCAAAAATGGAAGACAAAAAACTTCTATGTACCTTATTTTGATTTTTTGAAGAAGGTGGTGAAGTAATTTCATTATCATGTAACCTTCTTCCCACAATGTTACTTGTCATCTGTGACACATTTTCTTCCATAGTTTGATTCTTCCTAGATGGAGCACTTCCATTGGATTTTGGTTCCATAAATTGCATGTGATCTGTCCATATCCTACCAGAAGATCCTTGTCTTCTAAATGAAAATGATGATCTTTGCAATGTATTCATTATTATGAATTTGAATATCTTTTCCTTTTGATATGTTAATTGAACACCCTTTTGATCTTTCAACGAGTATTTTTAAATTATCACATAATCTGTTTTTGATTTGGTGAGAGAATATAAAGTTGTGGATAAAACATTTTTTTTGGTTATAAGAACATGGTCTTGATTCACTTAGGTTGTAAATGCAAAAATAGTAAATAGTTTTCTATAATTATGGATTGTGTCTTGTCCATACATTTTTCACTGGTTCATATTAGTTGCTATATTTGGAATGCAATAAGTGGTGTTATCTATTTTTTTTTACCATGTCATTGCTTAGTTTTCACTGGCTTTGCCGGTGACTAATCTACGCCGGAGAACCTGGCTGGCCACAAGTTTTCGGCTTTGCCGGCCTGTGTGGTTCTCCCATCCCAACAGAGTTTTTGCCACACCCAAAATTCGAACCCGAGACGTTCGGGTGGGATCCAAGTACAATTACCACTTGGACCAACCCTTCTTGGTCGGTGTTATCTACTTTGCTGGTGATGCTTTATTTTAGGGATATCTAATAATATCATAATTAGAGAATGCAATGATGACCATAATCTCTTAATACACCTTTATCATGTATGTCTCTCTAGACGGAGATTCTGAGTGTCTTGGGCAAACTAAGAAAATTGTGTCATTATAAGAATTTTTGTATGTAATTTAAAATGTATACTAAGAAAAATTGTGTCATTATCCACAATTATTATTCTTATCATTAGCATACCATGGATTATTGTTTTATTTTAATTTATAAATTTATTGGTTTTAGTATTAAGAAAAAAAATATTCACATTTACTCTTCATTTATTGTAGCCCAAATTATGATCGAAAAACTAATAACTATTTGGTGTTATTCATTATCATATAGTTATTTGGTGTGATCAAAAACTAATAACTATTTGGTCAAAAAAAAAACTAATAACTATTTGGACTAATTATGATCAACTTACTCATCTTAATAAAAGTTCCAAACACCAAATAGTTATTCATTATCATAACAAAAATCAAAACTAAACAAACAAAACATCCAACTTTCTACCATGTCCTAGAAACTGAGTCCAACATAAAATCTTGTATATAAATTATAATTATCCAACTAATTATTAAAAAAACGAAAACAATGCAATACAAAACATTTAGTAATCAAAAGAACCCTCCAAAATTTCAGGGAATGCTGCCCTTATCTCATTATCCCTATCCAAAATAGCATCCACAAAAGAATTCCCTTCACATTGCTTTTTACCTTCATAATCTTTGCTTGCATCACAAGCAACAGCTCCAAAACCCTCATTGCTATTACCATTATTAGAAATTTCATCTTCACTTTGCATTAGACTTGAGATAAAAGGGTCATTCTGAAGAAACTCACTCCAATCAAAAGAAGAAGAACTAGGAAGTGTAATCTGTGTCGTGGTTGGCGTCCGTGTCTGTGTCAATGCTTCATAGGGTGTAATTTGAGTCTGTGATGTTTGACAAGTGTAGGATGAAGATGAAGATGAACTTGAAGATGCAACTTCACCAAACACATGTTGTTGAATTTGTTCCTCTTGTGTATGTTCCACAAAACTCATTTGGTTACCATTGCTTGAGAGGCCACTAATGCTTCCTAAGTCAGAGAGGACTTGTGAGACTGGTTTATGAGTTACTGGATCAATTCCCATTTTCATAAGTTTCTTCCTTAGTTTTGTGTTCCAATAATTCTTGACATCATTGTCTGTTCTTCCAGGTAGTCTTTTTGCAATTAAAGACCATCTACATCAATTATATATAAAAAAACAATGTTTGTCATAAGATGTGAAATACAAATCTAACAAAATTTAAGCAAAACCAATTACTTGCAAACTTATTAAGATATGTTGTTATTGACACACACGTTTTGTAAATCTCATTTAAAATTTAACTTCATTACCTAAATTACCCCCATCTCATTTAATTGTCCAAGAAAAATTCTCTAACTTTTCATGTTCGGCATTAAATATTCAACATTAAATAAACGTTTTTTTTGTATACAATCATTAAATAAGATTTAAAAAGTCGATTTTTGCTTATACTCCCTCTAGTCCCTATTATAAGAAGATTTTACAAAAATCACAAAGACCAATTAAGTTATTAAATGTGATGCAATTAAGCCTTATCCCAAATATATCGCTAGTAAAAAATTTTTATATACAGTATGTGACTTTCTAGTAAACTTATATCTCACATAAAAAAAGGGTACACTTATATCTCACATTAAACAAAGGTACAAAAGAAATTTTAGCAATTCTGCTTTGAAAAATGTATCTTTTTGTTATAGGGTAAATGGTCTAAATTTGCTTATATTGTGTTACGAAGGGAGTAAGCTGATAGTATTTTTATGTCCAAAGGAAAACATAGAAAAAAAGTTTATAATTCGTGAATGGCATGTTTGTGATGCATGTCAAGTTTATTGTTAGTTAGTTCATATTCTCTCACTAAACCAAGAAAATGCAGTTTTTAGATTTTTCCTCATATATATGTCATAAACCAACAACTTCATAACATGCAAATTTTCTTTACTTTACTGAGAGACCACTAGTTATATTTATATTAAAAAAAGTAAATTAACAAGTTGCATCCAAAGTTTTAAGTCATGGTCATATCGCGTTCCATTTTTTGATCAAAAATATCGCGATCCTCGATACTGCGGAGAATTGCAATCAAATGCAGCTGATGTGAGTTCAAATATAGTTCGATTTGCAATCGTAAAGACATCAAAAATCATGATATTGTGACCTAGATCTCAGTCGCAGACACTTTCTTAAAACTTTGGCTCACATTGCTATCGGGGATTAAATACCTTTCAAAATGAAGCAAATATTTGTGTAGTTAAACCATACAAATGTGATGCGAGATCCTTTGTACAGAAGGTATATTATACAAAAAAGAATTCGATCTTACTTTGAAGCCAATCTGAATTATGAATTTTTAGTTTGTTCACATTTCATGCATTACAGTGAGGTTATACAAAAAAATTTCCATGTATAAAAGAGTGGAAACATCAAGATACCTGCTTCCTATAGCTCCATGAAGGTTAATAATGAGCTCTTCTTCTTGAGGGGTAAAATGGTCATGTTTGAGATCAGGCCTCAGGTAATTTGTCCATCTTAGCCTGCAACTCTTACCACATCTATTCAACCCTGAAAAACAAGTTCAAGAAGCAAAAAAACTTGCATTACAACACATGAAATTAATGGCATGTTTGGATTGTCTTATCTGAACTTATCTTATGGCATAAGTACTTGAAACTGTTTGAGAGAACTTATAAAAACAGTTTATGACATTTCGTAAGCTGTTTTCAGCTAATTTCCATCAGATCTCAAAGATAGCTTATGAAAACAGCTTATTAACATTTTTTAATCTCTTATTAAAGAAACAACTTATGCGTAAGCTATTGTAAGATACAATGAGGCCTAAACGAAGGAAATTGAGGAAACCTGCTTTCTTTGGAACCAATGTCCAATTTCCAATACCATGATTGGATACATAAGCAAGTATTTTAGCATCTTCTTCAGGAGTCCAAAGACCTCTTTTCACATTGGATTTGTCACAACAAGGAGGCCTTCCCATTTTTGAAAGAGAGAAATAAACAGAAGAAGAAGAAGAAGAAGCTGGGATTTATGTGTGAAAGAGTTAAGTAATGGTGATGCAATTAATATGCATTGAAAGGTAACTTTAAAGTGGTGAAAGGAAGCCAGTGTTTAAGATATGAAGAGGCAAGAAAAGCATGCAAATTTTGGCTCTTAATAACAACAATTGCATGATTATAATTCATTTTTTCTGTAAACAAAAATAAAAAACGAAAACCATTTGCATGACATCAGAAACATAACTCAAGTGCTTTACATTCATTCATTCTCTCTCTCATTTTGCTTGGTTCGCTAAAGCAAAATTTATTTCAGGCACAATTTGAATGACCAATTTAGTTAAAACCAACTATAGTTCACAGATTCTCTCTGATACTATATGGAATAACATGCAATCAAAATTATTTCATGATGATTTTATGCTGCTTGGCTGACATGCATGCCTATGTTTATAAGTACATTGTTAATTAAGAAAAGCCTATGTAGACCCTCATCACAAACTAGATTCATACCTGATAAAGATTGTGTAATCATTTTATTAACAAATTAGATCCATCAGTTTTTAATTGAGCGAATTGAATCTTCCAGGTATCCCAATTGTTCAATTTTGGTCTCATAAATTTCAGTTGCGCGAATTGAGTCCTTTAAGTTTTACAATTATGCGGTTTTGGTCCCAATACATTCCAATTAGCTTATAACTTTTAATCGAAAACATTATCGTTTTGATTTTGCGATGTGTAATATACATATCTCTCAATGTAAGTCACCAGAGAATCATTCATTCATATAATAAATTGAGTGCAACAATCTAACAATAAATTAAAGGCTTAATTACAGTTTTAGTCCCCCTATTATGACCAACTCACGATTTTGGTCCCCAAAGTTTTAATTTGACGATTTTGATCCCCCTATTTTCCCAATTTGTAAAATCAAGGTCCCCCTTCTTAATTTGGTCAAAATTAAAACAGTATTTTGACTTTTATCCTACGTGGCAGTCCACGTGGCACTGTTCCTCTTCAACCCCTCCCCCCACGTGGACTGCCACGTAGGATAAAAGTCAAAATACAGTTTTAATTTTGACCAAATTAAGAAGGGGGACCATGATTTTACAAATTGAGAAAATAGGGGGATCAAAATCGTCAAATTAAAACTTTGGGGACCAAAATCGTGAGTTGGTCATAATAGGGGGACCAAAACTGTAATTAAGCCTAAATTAAATTTAGGAAGTGCAAAATTTGAAATTGAGGAAAGGTCAGAATAATTTT
Source organism: Astragalus membranaceus (assembly GCA_039519185.1). NCBI lineage: Eukaryota > Viridiplantae > Streptophyta > Magnoliopsida > Fabales > Fabaceae > Astragalus > Astragalus membranaceus. The sequence continues at coordinate 6,532,620 of CM076852.1, forward strand.
TTCATAAAAAGATAAATGCATTTATTTCTTTCTAGGATGCAGCTAACCCCCTCACTTGTAAAGAGGTTCACTTCTCGAGATCATAATATTATAGCCTCCATAAGATGAGCACGTACATTACAACAATTCATACATTTCCCTCTAACCTTACCAACCATATAAAGTGAATTCTTCTCACATTAACCTACTTTAGACCCCTTAGTGCAATTCTCATTCTCATCAACACACTTCACATTATCCTTTCCCAGTGTTGGTTCTTCAAATTCACTCACATGAATCCACTTGGTTGCAGACCACTTCTCACCCTCAATCACTGGGCAACTTCCATGCAAGCTTTTACTATCGATCGAGAGTGCCATTGACATGAAGACCAAAGAACAACAAGGCATCACCCTTCTTAGGTTTTACTGAAATGGCAAAATTTGAAAGCATTAGAATCCATATCTTATACCAAAAAATGATACAAAAACTAATTGTTAGATTATATGGACATTTAAATTTAGAGTTTTTCTGAACTTATCTCATGATATAAACATTTGTATTGATGTAATTTGGATACACTTATAAAAATAAGTTATTTTTAGCTTATTCTAATATGTTCTTCGAAATAGCTTATGAATGCTTATTTAAGCCCCTTATAATAGCTTATTGAACAAGTAGTTAATTGAGTTTTATCGTAACACACCCAATTTAACTTAACCTGATGTTCATGCCCACTGCTTGGTAAAACTATCCAGAGATGTATGTATATACTCGGTGAGACCTAATTCTAAGTTATCCTATTGAGAAAAATATTTAAGAACATTAAACAAAAATAGAACCAAACAATACCATAATAGTTTATAAAACTAATTTAGAGATGTATACCTGCATATACTGGGTGAGCACACTCAGACCAACTCTCATCTTTTGATTGCGACAAAGTGGCCTAAAGAAGCAAACCAATTACTTATCTAATAATTATTTTACTTTTTTTAGAGGGAGGGAGAGTGTACTTATTAAAAGAAAACATCGAAAAATCAAAGACATGAGAAAGTCTTTACCTCATAATCAGGAAAAATTGTTTCCGGCCCCACCCTTCTCAACATTAGACAAATACATCAACACAGTTGCAACACGATGACCACCAAACATTTGATTAAACTCGTCAAGGAAGTAATCATGATGTGGTTCGTACTTCTGACCATGCTCATAGTGCAATATTTGGATAGACTCACCATTCTCTAGTGCATTAGAGTTGAATGTTTAATTTGAAGAAGGGAAAAAAAATCTAAAATGGACCATATAATGATACCGTCGACTTACCTATGGGAAGGAATGTCCATTTGGCGATTCAGGTCTCGATATCAAAAACTACTTCATCCTTAAAGAATAAACATAAGAAAGAAGAAGTAAACATTCAAATTCAATAATTTAAAAGCACAATGGCAAACAACATTTTTTTTAGAGAATCATGAGATCATGGGTTAATTCGCCTTTAGAACTTGTAGAGAAATTTTGCCTGAATTTCAACAACCAGTTAGAGGAATGGATTATATTGTGATAGAATAAAGGAGTAGGAATAAACAAAAGAGTTTGTCAAAAGAAATTTTAGATAATTTTTTCTTGAATTTTCACAACTAGTAAGAGGAATTGATTAATGTGCAAGAATAGACCAACAGATTCAAATAGACATTCTATAAACATTATAACTAAAAGTAATGATAGAAAGTAGATAGCAAAGAGCTAAACTCAACATCTTTGACAATAAAAAATGTTGTAGATGGAAAAACACTAAAACTCTGAGGGTGTGTTTGGGAGTTTGGAGAGGAGGAGGGAGGGGAAGAAATGAGATTAATAGTGTAAATTCTTTAGTGACGAGGAAAAAAGTTATCTCCTCAAACCCCTCTTCTAGTTTATTATTGGAAGTGCTCCAAAAATAAACTAAGAGGGGTTTGGGGGGAGATAAATTTTCTCCCTATCACTAAAATAAACCCTATGTTTGGATGGAGTATTTGTCAAAAAAACTAGTGATGTTATAAGTGATGAAAAGACCAAATTAGCCTAAAAAAAATGAAACCTGTAGTGACCGCAGTAGTTATTGACCTGCTGAGAATCACATTCGTACTATCCCCCCAATGATAATATTAGAAAATCTAACCAGATTTATAAGATGATCACATTCTTTCTCATATAAAAATCCCTTGTAATAAAAAGCCCTGTATATAATAATTCAAAAAAAATAAAAATAAAAAACAATCCTTTTGAGTTTTGACTATCAGAGGAAAATAACAAGGAAAAGGGGTCAAACTTCACTTTCGAGTCACCTCTTGATGCTCCAAAAACCAATCTTTGCCTGAAATAGTGAAGACACAAACAAATTGAAAACCTCCCACACCATATAAAAAAATCAAACTTTTTTGGCATTTTAAAATACTAAGAGAGAAATGGAGGAGAATGGTATGCTATGTTATTACGTGGCCTTATCATCACTCAATTTGGGTAATCGAATTGAGAAAACTGATCAGAGAAAATATAGTTAGCAGAGTAACAGTGCAATGAAATTGAGATGGATCATGATGAAGAAGAGATTGGCACAAAATCAAAAAAATGTTTGGTAAAAGTACATGTTTTTTAATTTTTTATATTTACCCATTTTGCTTAATCATACATTTTTTTTAGTCAAAGCATTTACTTTGATTTAATGGCAATTTTGGCAGCTAATATTGTTTTAATAAATCTTCAGATTTCATGTTTTAATATATTAAAAATCGATGTTTGAAAACTTTGATATATGATGTTCATATCTTTTTAAAAAATGATTATAATTACAAAAAAGTGTTAACTCTTTTTATTCTTAATCTTTCATATTTTAGTTTATAATTGATTTTATGACTAAGACATTAATTAATTAGTTTCCTTTGTATTGTTTTTATTTAATATGAAGGTTTATTTTTTTGAACTAAAACGGGGATAAAGCCCAAAAAGAATTACACTAGGATGAGAAAAAATTCCTAAACAATTAGCAACTAAAAAATATTATGTGAAAAAAATTTACAAAAAAAACTATTCTATTACCGGTTTCAATGTCCTACATACTTGTTTCGAGCGGAACTCACCGAGAGAAAATCGTACCTCACAGTGGTGATGCTGATGGCCAAAGTCCGAGATGGTATCAGCTCCGAGATGAAGCGCGGGGAGGCCGCCACCTGCAAGTACTCTGACGCCCAAGTCAGTCCATAATCAAAATGGAGCATATGAGAAGAGTGGAGAAAGTGTACCCTATTTTGGAGTGTGGAGTGTTATATATAGTGGTGCAACGGGGCTTGCTTATAATTGGGCTTCTAGGCCCATTATCTCTAGCCAAAGTTGGATCCGGAAACAGTAGCCCCCCAAGTTGGATCCGGAATAATAAATGTTATCATTATAATTAATATGATATTTTAAGATAATTTATTTAAAAATGGACAGATATTAATATGCAGTTAGAAAATCATTTTATATTGAATAAAAAGCATTAATAATCTATATTTTCCTAGCTAATTATAATTATTACATTGAAAACTTTTGTTTGAAAATAAAATCAACTATATTAAAAATCGATGTTTGAAAACTTTGATATATGATGTTCATATCTTTTTAAAAAATGATTATAATTACAAAAAAGTGTTAACTCTTTTTATTCTTAATCTTTCATATTTTAGTTTATAATTGATTTTATGACTAAGACATTAATTAATTAGTTTCCTTTGTATTGTTTTTATTTAATATGAAGGTTTATTTTTTTGAACTAAAACGGGGATAAAGCCCAAAAAGAATTACACTAGGATGAGAAAAAATTCCTAAACAATTAGCAACTAAAAAATATTATGTGAAAAAAATTTACAAAAAAAACTATTCTATTACCGGTTTCAATGTCCTACATACTTGTTTCGAGCGGAACTCACCGAGAGAAAATCGTACCTCACAGTGGTGATGCTGATGGCCAAAGTCCGAGATGGTATCAGCTCCGAGATGAAGCGCGGGGAGGACGCCACCTGCAAGTACTCTGACGCCCAAGTCAGTCCATAATCAAAATGGAGCATATGAGAAGAGTGGAGAAAGTGTACCCTATTTTGGAGTGTGGAGTGTTATATATAGTGGTGCGACTGGGCTTGCTTATAATTGGGCTTCTAGGCCCATTATCTCTAGCCAAAGTTGGATCCGGAACAGTAGCCCCCCAAGTCGGTTGCACATGTTGTGGAGTCGACTTGTGAGCAAAGTCTTCCTCGTAAGACATCCAACCTGCTGAAGTTAGCTAAATAATGAAAGAAATAATAGTTCGTGTAATATAGTCATACATACGTTATCATCGTGAATTGTACACCGGACTAGTCCCTGAGTTGTGGATGTTCTTTTAGCAACATTTAAGTTCTATGACAAACATAAATTGTGAAAGCATAATTTAGCTCAGCAAGGAGGTGTGCGTCCACGGAAGGGTGTCACTTAGGAATATGGGGCCAAACCCCTCGCACCTCGCCTGGTCCAGCTTACAGGCGGGCCGACGTAGCTCGGACCGTCGAGGGCGTGGCCATCAGAAGGCCACGACTTTGGAGGAAACCTCACTTAATCCAGCTTACGGGTCACGACTCGATCTAGCTCGGATATCGGAGGGCATGACCATCAGAAGGCAACGACTTTGGCGACCTCGCTGAATCCAGCTTACGGGTCATGGCCCGATCTAGCTCGGATGTTGGAGGACGTGACCATCGGAAGGCCACGGCTTTGGCGACCTCGCTTAATCCAGCTTACGGGTCACAGCCCGATCTAGCTCGGATGTCAGAGGGCGTGACCATCGGAAGGCCACGGCTTTGGTGACCTCGCTTAATCCAGCTTACTTGTCACAGATCGATCTAGCTCGGATGTCGGAGGGCGTGACCATCGGAAGGGCACGACTTTGGCGACCTCGCTTAATCCAACTTACGGGTCATGACCCGATCTTGCTTGGATGTCGGAGGGCGTGACCATCGGAAGGCCACGGCTTTGGCGACCTCGCTTAATCCAGCTTACGGGTCACAGCCCGATCTAGCTCGGATGTCAGAGGGCGTGACCATCAGAAGGACACGACTTTGGCGACCTCGCTTAATCCAGCTTACGAGTCACAGTTCGATCTAGCTCGGATGTCAGGAGGGCGTGACCATCGGAAGGCCACAGCTTTGGCGACCTCGCTTAATCCAGCTTACGGGTCACAACCCGATTTAGCTCGGATGTCGGAGGGCGTGACCATCATAAGGCCATGGCTTTGGTGACCTCGCTTAATCCAGCTTACGGGTCACAGCCGGATCTAGCTCGGATGTCGTACCTCACGGTGGTGATGCTGATGACCGAGGTCCGAGATGGTATCAGCTCCGAGATGAAGCGCGGGGAGGCCGCCACCTGCAAGCACTCCGACGCCCAAGTCAGTCCATAATCAAAATGGAGCATATGAGAGGAGTGGAGAAAGTGTACCCTATTTTGGAGTGTGTGGTATATATAGTGGTGCGACTGGGCTTGCTTATAATTGAGATATTAGGCCCATTATCTCACCATTATTTTGAGTCTCAATCCTATAGTATGTGTATTGTAGTTAGACTCACAAAAATCACTAGAACACCAAACTAATTTTTTAGCGCGTTTCTCATCATCAAGAACCATTTTAAAAAATGCAGATAATACCATAAAAGATGACAAAAGCTACATCTTTAGAATGCATAAAGAGTATAATTGTATTTAGGCTAAATAACACGTTTGGTCCTTTATGTTTGCTCTAGGTTTGACTTTGGTCCTTTATATTTTTTTTTGGGTCTGTTTTGGTCCCTCATGTTTCATTTTGGCCCCTGCCGTCAGTTTTGACTAACGGACGCCACGCTGGCAGTTAACTGTTGACGTGGCGTCCTCAATTCATTAAATGACGTGGCAGTTATAGGTGACATGTAAATTCCACATCAGCAAATTCGTTTTTTAAATAAAACAAACATAAAACAAACATAAAAACAGATCTGAGAAAGTTTTAAACATCAATTAAAACATCAATTTAAATAAAACATAAAACAAACATAAAAACATCAATTAAAACAAACATAAAAAAGAAGCAGAAATGAAATGAAGCAGAACAACCCAGAATCTTCATGGATTCTGTTCATCACCAACCCAGAATCTTCGATGAACAATCGTTGTTGTTGTTTAACAAATGAAGCAGAACAATCAATGAACAAACCCAGATCTGAGAAAACGAAGATCTAGATGCAATATGTAGAATCGTAAAAAAGAAGAAGACGAAAACGAAGAAGATGAAATGTGTAGTTTGAAGCGGTTTCGAGTTCGTTGGAGCGCGGGAATCAAATTTGGGGATCATTCGAGCGGTTACGTGTTTGTGCGTTTCGAAGTCTCGGCAAATTTCGTGATTTGCATCACGATCGGTGAGTTTTACTCACGATTAGGGTTTTGCTTATTGTTCTTGAACTATTGGTATTTCTGGTTCTGTGGTTTAAATTGGGATTTCGAAAGATTTATCGAGTCGAAAACCGTTTTTCCAAATACTCGCGTATAACAGTTTTTTCATAAAAATGTATATATGTTATATTGATTTTTGACTGGAATTATAGTCTGGAAACACATATATATTGTCTGTTTTGAGGTTGGATTTTGATCGGAATTGGGATTGGACGCGAACGGAAAAGCGAAACAAGAGAAACGGAAGGAAATCAGAATGCAGAACAGAGCACACAGATCGTGCGCCCCTGTGGCACGAACCGTGCGCCAGCTTCGCAGGTTGGTTAATTAAAATGGTGCAACAAGCACGGGTCGTGCGCCCCTAGGGCACGGACCGTGCGTGTGGTTCTGTCTCGGGGTGTAAATTTCTCGTTTCGTCGTCCATTTCGATTCCAAACCTCTTCTAATCTTTCTTCCAACCACTTGTGATGATATTACCTTGATAAAATCATTGTTTTGAAGGTGATCAACATGATTTTGAGAAAAAGTTTTGGAAAACTATAATCGTTTGAAAAACCGAAAAGTAGACCGCGTGTGAGTACATGTTTTTGAATAATAAAACGGATTACATGTCCAACTTGGTACTGTATTATAATGCCGGATGTCTAGTATCGTATTCATCAAAACGGGTTATAGAACAACGATAGATATAGATTATATCGAATATAGAAGTCGGCCCAATGCGGGTGTGATATATAGATTATATCAAGTTGGGTGACGACCCAACGAATAGTATACTAGGAAGGGAAGGTCATGAGCCCTCACCCTAGGCCCTGGAAACGTTATGGAATAGTTACTAACGGGGGGTTCATCGAGATTGTGGTTGTGTGCACGGTCGGTGTTTCGATTGGTAAGCTTGTAATTATAGCACATTATATGCCGAGATTGTGGTTGTTGCACGGTCGACGATGGGCTACGGTTATATGAGCAAATAGTTTATAAATTAAACTATGTTGCAACGGTTTTATAATTGAACCGAGTGATGTGAGGGGTTACGGTAAAAATCACTGAGATATGTTATCTCACCCTATCATATGTTGTTCTTTTTACAGAGCACAGGAAATAAGGATAGCAGGCGGCATGGTCAGTTGTCATGCTCGAGGAGAAGTTGGAGATTTAGTCTTTCATTCTTGATTCTGATGTTGTTTCTGTATTCGGTCTTGTGACTCGAATTTGATTAATGATGTGTAAGAGTTTCTGCTTTTTCTTGCAACGATGTTTATCTAAGCAGGAATTTTTATACTCTGATGTAAACCAAAATGTATGTTTAGGTAATTCTTCGTATTTCTTTGTTTTAGAAATACCGGGGTGTTACAGTTTTGGTCTCCCTATATATTTTCACAAATTCAAATATTTGGTCTCTCTATTTTAAAACTCAAACATTTAGTCTCCGTATTTTAAAAAATCAGGACATTTAGTCCAAAGAGTGGTTTTTTCAATTTTTTTTTGCTGATTTGGAATCCTGCCAAACAAAAAATACTGACATGACTCTCATTAAATGACATGGCACCTCCACACGTTTATACCACATCATTTAATTCTAGTTTTTTTAATTTTAGTTTTTTAATTTGTTTTTGGTTTTAATATTTTATTAAATAAATAATGGCATGGCATGTTGACGTGGCATAAACGTGTGGAGGTGCCACGTCATTTAATGAGAGCCACGTCATCATTTTTTGTTTGGCAGGACTCCAACTCAACAATTTTTTTTTTGAAAAACCCCTATTTGAACTAAATGTCTGAATTTTTTAAAATAGGGGGATTAAATTTCTGAGTTTTAAAATAGAGAGACCAAATATCTGAATTTGTGAATATAGGGGGACCAAAACTATAGTTTAGCCAATATACTATTCATTATTATACCCCTTCTCCTAAACACACACACACACACGATCAAACTCCAGGATCTTTAAATTTTTAATAAGGAAGGAAATCCAATCTTTAAATTTCTACTTAATGAATAAAATTCCAAACTAGTGATTATTATTAAGTAAAAAATTTCTTACCAAATTTATAAGATGATCACATTCTTTTTCAGATAAAAATTTTTTGTATAGAAAACCCCTGCATAACATAATGCACAATTTTTTTTTGTCATTTCATTATTGATGTAGAGCCAAACTTTAAGGTTTGTTTAGTAAGGAAACAAGCGAATGTGGTTGCTCATTTTTTAGAAAGGGCCGACACATCATGGTCTAGTTTCCAGATTTCTGATTAGTTACAAAGTTGTATTACCTTTATCATTTTAAATGAAATTGCATGAGTTTGATTTTGTCAAAAAAGAATCATAATTCACACAAAAAAATACTCAAAAAAGTAAAAAAAAAAATAAAGAACATTTATTTTGGAGTCACTTATGTATATTGTCGATCCATGCCTAAAAACAGTGAAGATACAAGCAAATTGAAAACTCTCCACCCCAGGAAAAAAAAAAGATCAAATTTTCTAGCATTTTCAAATATTGAGAGAAAAATGAGGAAAATGATATGTGATGTTATGTTATTACATGGGCTTATCATCACCCAAGCTGGGCAATCAAATGGAAGAAACTGAAAGAAAACTGAAGAAGCAGAGTAAGAGTAGAATGAAACTATAATGAACCATGATGATGAAGAGAATGGAACAGAGTAAAAAGAAAGGTATAATGTAATGTTTAAGTAAAATGTAACTTATTAGCTACTTTTTGTGTAACTTTTTATATAAATATTTTATTCTTAATTCAAGTGAATTTTTCGATATTTAGTAACTTATTAAATTAGATCTAAATTTACACAAGGAAATACATAAAATGTAAAAGAAAATTAAATTAAAGGCAAAGTTGCTTTAAATATACTAAATAAAAGACGAAAATCCAAGTATTCAAGTTAACTGCGATGTACGAAAAGTTAGATGTTGTGTCAAAGAGAAAACACAAAAAATACTAACTTTATTTTAATTTAAAAATTAAAGAACCAATGTGAGAAAAGAATCTTAAAGGACCAAATCTAAATTTAAATTGAACTTAAATGACCCCCTGAAAACATTTTTTCCTAAATTAAATTAATATTAGAAATACTAAATGAACTCCATTAAAATGTATACACAGTGAAACACAATAAAAATCCAGAAAATCAACTACATTAAATGAATAAAATATATATTTTTGACAAAATAAATATTGGGTTACAAAAAGAAAAGTTATACATGTTGTTCCAAAAATTGACTTGGATTTTATTTATTTTTAATATGAGAATTATGAAATGCCTAATTTTAGTTTTAATCAAAACAATCAAATAAGACCATTATCTATATCTATTATTAGGTTATTATGTGAAATGAGAACATTTAGTTATAACCGGTAACCGGTAGAAAATTTAAATTAATCGATCAGATTATGTTATTAATTACAAGATTTCATGTGATATTTTCTTTTTAACTAAAGATTACAAGAGATCTTGTAATTAATAACATAATATAAATAGTTAATTTTAATATAACGTTATAGTTAAACGTTCTGATTTCTTGTTATAATTTCCTGTATATCTATACTACATCTATATCTATAATCTATAATTTATATCTAATTATATAATTTAAAATTTATAATTTATAATATATAACTTATAATCTATAATCTTTTTTTTATAATTTAAAAAAGAGAAATGAAAATGGAACCTTCACCAAAAGCATGGAAATGGAATATAGACGGGTTCGCTAAAGGAAAGCAGGCCGACATGTATCAGAGGGTACTTCGTGATGATAAAGGAAGTGTCCTAGCTAAGTTCGCAACTTATGTTGGGATTAGGGACTCTATTGAGGCAGAGCTCTTAGTTATAGTCACAGCCTTCAAGCTATCAGTAGAAAAATAAGGGCTAAAGAAGGGAAACCTAATTGTGGAATCTGTAACACCCCAGTATTTTTAACTTGTATAAATACCAAAATGCACAGCATGACATGCATCAGAGTTGACTTGTATGCCAGAGATATTGAACACAACTAAAAACTTCGATAAATAATTATCAATGGTCACTTGGACCTTATTAAACTTGACATAAAGTACTTAAGTCTCATGACTTATAAACTTTTACAACCTGGTGTTCAATATCGAAACACATAAGTAGCGGAAACGATTTACAACTGTTAGCGAATAATAGTTATACAATCGAACTACAAAGACAACAAAGGGAAAATGACATAGTCATAAAACTGAATCTTCAATAACTCCATAAGGCACACCGTCTAGCCGTGCTTCTTCGCCTTTTCCTTTCTCCGTTTCTCTGTAAAAACCACAATTATAAAGGGTGAGATAAACATTATCTCAGTGAGTCCTATCGAGACCCCTTACTAACACTAGCGGTTCATTATGCATCATTTTCAGTCGTAGCCCAAGTCTGGATAGCTACGTGTAACATGTCATACTAACACAACACCGGAGACCTGCAGTTTCAGTCCCCCGGTGAACCCAATCCACTAATCTTTTCATCAGTGGGCAAACATAGAAGGGGCCTAGGTTATGGGCTCATGACTCCCCCTAGTGTGCTATCATAGAGGTCGCCACCCCAATTAATGTCTTTTACATTAATTATCATACCTTGAATTATATCAAGTAATTATTTATCATAAATTATCATACCTTGAATTATATCAAGTAATTCTAGTAGTTACCAAAACCTCAATGAACTTTTAGTCCATTGTATTAACATATACTTGTGTTTTCTCACTTATAACCCTAATCGGTTATCGTACATTTAACATACTTGGACAATTTCCAATATCTCATTCATACCTACGCTTATTTATGCGAATTACGGTTTATTTGTCAATACATAGGGTTGGGGACGTGATTGGAATGAACTTGGAACCAATTGGAATGACCTAAAACATGTTTTGAAAGAGGGTAACAGAAGCGGACGCACGGTCCGTGCGCTAAGGCGCACGACCCGTGCGTGTTTTAGAAATTTTGGCACGCAGAGACCGAACGGGGCGCACGGTCTGTGCACTAAGGCGCACGACCCGAGCGTGTTTTAAAAATGTTTTGCGTAGGACGCGCATGACCCGTGAGCAGAGGCGCACGGTCCGGGCGTAAGCATCAGTGCCCAGAAAATGCCGTTTTCGTGAAACATTACCATCCCGTTCGATTCCAATATTCATCCCAATCGATTTCCTAACACAACCAGGCATCATTGCAATCCAGAACAACAATCATAACAGTCAAACAATCACAACATCAATCACTCAATTGTTCATTCCGAAACATCAAACATAATGGTTTCAAAATAACGGTTTTTAACAAAATGAAAACAAGGCAACTGAACTTCAGCCACATGCGAAGACATTTTCTGGAAATAAAACCCTAAGCGAGTATAGAACTCACCTCTTGCGATGAAAATCGCACACAACAACAAAGCTTCTCGGACCGAAAACCGTAACTTCACGAAATGAGCTCCTAGCACCCCAATAGTCCCCAAACTCGAACTCTCCACTCTAAAACACCCAGAACAGAACCTGACCTTGACCCTATTGCTCCCAAAATTACAATGTGGTTGGTTAAGGTGTGCTAGTTACTGAGTATCAAGCTTCAATCACCACATGCAAGACTTGATAACACCATTTCTAACACTTTGAGCTTGGAGGTTCATCAATGGTGTTTTGAGAAGGAGACCAATGTAGGTTACGAAATGGATATCATTAGGAAGAGAATGAGGAGCTGAGTTTAATGGTGTAAGAATCTAGAACATGCACTAAGGTTCAGTCTCCCTCCCTTTCTTCTCCTCTCTCGCAACCTCCTCCTCACTCTCAAGCTCTCTTTTTACTGTTTTTCTGCTTTCAGCAAAATGAAATGTTTTGTGTGTTTTTGGTGCTGTTTCTATGTGAGTGTGAGGGATATTTGGCCAGCTGGATGTTAGGTGAGCTGGGGGGAAATAAATGAGGTGGAAATGACAGTTTAGCCCTCACTACCATAGTTATCAAAATCGAGATTCTACGCAAGATCGTAAGCAGGGTAGCAAAATCGGAAATCGTAAAATCGCAAGTAGAATCGTAAGATTCTACCAAAAAAAAAGTATCAAAAACTAGAATCGGAAGGGGTTAAACAAAATCGTAACTCGTAAAATCGCAAGTAAAATCGTAAGATTTTACTAAAATGCAGATATTACTCAAAGTCTTAGACATAAACCAACAACCATCATAAAGCCTAAAAATCAAATCATTCAAAGTCTTAGACATAAACCAACAACCATCATAAAGTCTAAATCAAATCATTCAAAATGATATTAGGCATAGAACCCATAATATCTTCTTCTTCATCTTCATTAATATCATCATTAATGCCATCATATGCCCCATAATCGGTCCCCTCATAATCATCTCCCACATAATCATCTCCATTATGACCTTCACCATAACCTTCATCATCATCTCCATCATCCTCTCCATTATCAACATCGGGTTCATCCACAGGTGCAGCGGATGTAGCAGTAGCACTACTACTACCAATCCCATGATTCCCATCATTACCAACCAATTCTTCATCTAAATCAACAAAGTCCTCATATTCCTCATCTTGACCTGTGATCCAATCATCATCATTGATATCTTCAATATCTAGAGAGCGTTTTCTCCTTTCAGTCTTACTCTTTTGTAATCTTCCATTTACCTCCACCCGTATAGTGATGCAATAACTTTACAAGACCAGACCGAAGATATATGAACTTTGCGATCTTCCTACCTTTAGCAATGGTCTCCTTATGAACTGGCAACTTGCTCTCAAAATCCTCCAACATCAAATCAATGCAATGAGCCGCACAAGGTGTCCAGTAAATGTAAGGCTTCTTTTCCATCAGCATCTGTCCAGCCAACTTATAATTAGCAGCATTGTCTGTCACAATCTGGACAACATTTTCTACCCCGACCTCATCAATAACATCCTCCAACATCTCCAAAATCTTATCAGCTGTTTTTGAAATCCCAGAAGCATCAATTGATTTTAAAAAGAATGTCCCCCTAGGACTATGTACGCAAAAATTGAGGAGAGTCCTCTTCCTCTGATCTGTCCAGCCATCTGTCATAATGGTACACCCAAACTTCTTCCAATACACTCTATGTTCCTCCTTGATGGCATTTGTATCCTCAACTTTTGCATTCAACAATGGCTCTCTAATCTCATGATAGGATGGTGGTTGATATCCATTTCCATATGCAGAAATACCCTTTACCATTTGTATCCATTTATCATTGTTTGCAACATTAAACGAGATACAATTATCATAAAAGAATTCTCCAACCTGTTTATCCAGTATTTCCTTCTCCCTCCGCTTGAATGCAGTGTTGAGTGTTCGTTGAGAAGTGACGCCCTTCTTGAAAATATTTGAAATATGTGGTTGCCGAAGTTCAACCCTTTTTCTTTTACCAGTGTCAATTTCTTCTACTGAATTTACTTCATCCAATTCAAGTGGAGTTGGATTTCTCTTCTCAATCAAATTCTTTTGCAACTCAACTACAAGATGCCACATTTGCTCCCGAACGTTATCCGGGACACTTTTGCACTCTCCTACATCTTTCTTTGTGCAAGCTAAATGGTGCTTCAATCGGTAGATTCCCCCACTAGTAAACACTTTGCGACAATATCTGCATTCAATACCGTTGCCTTCGATAAGTCTACCGTGTTGCCAACCAACATCTTGTAGCTGCCCGGGAGCATTTTTCAGCGGGTTTCGGCGTTTAGAATTCGTCCCAACACTTGGGGTTGATGCGGTTGAAGTAGGAGGTCTACTACTGCCCGTTCCAGCCATACAAACACTGTAATAGAAAGTAAAAAAACGCAGCAAACTTAAACAAAATACACAGACTGAAATAGAGTCACTGAAACAAATTGTTACCTCAATATTGAAGATGATAAACGAACTGTGAGGGAAGCAGAAGCAGGAGCAGAGAGCTTGCGAGTTGCGAATCGCAGAAGCGCAGAAGCAGAATCGCAGAAGCAGAAGCGCAGAAGCAGAACAGCAGAAGCAGAAGCGCAGAAGACGACGCACGCACAGGAGCAGAAGCAGAGAGAAGAACGGTGACTCTGTGGGGGAGAAGGGTGAGACACGAACGAGAGAGACGAACGAGAAACAAGTGAGAAATTTAGGGTTCGAAGGGTAGATTTGCGTAAAAACGCAAACCGGGTCGCAACCCGACCCGTTTTTTTGTGTTCCAAAAACGCGTTTTATTTGCGATTTTCATCGTGGACTCGCAACAGAATCGTGGAATCGTACGATATTTCCAAAAATCGCACGATTTCGCATGGTTTCCGATTTTGCATCAAAATCGAATCGTAGGGGGTGCGTAGAATCGTAAAATCATGCGATTTTGCGATTAACATCGCGATTTTGATAACTATGCTCACTACCAATCACTCACTTAAACCCCATTTAAGTAATTACTCAATCAAATGATTTCTCATCATAAGCATAATTAAACAAACAACACATAATTCTTTCATTTAAATCATGATCATCATCTCATAATTAATAATTTATACTAATTATACTCAGCTTAGCTAATTAATTAATTATGACCTATTGCTAATTTCAATAAATGAAATTAACTAAACTGGGGATGTTACAGAATCAGATTCAAAAGTTGCGCTTGCCTGGGTGAAGTCAACGTGTCCTTGGAATCTAAGATTCTACTGTAATAAATTAAGGAATAAGGACCCTTCAGTGGATTATGGGGAACATCACCATGATCCACACAACAAGGAAAGCAAATGAGGTTGGAGATAGTCTCGCAAAAGAAGGTGCATCCCTAAAGGGCTCATGGGTAAAATGGTTGGATCAAGAGTGTGATTGGCATTAGCCTAAGAGTCCGCGCAACTTAGAAATCTTGTTACTGGCCTTTAGAGGTTTGGGCGACATCTTGCCATACTTTTGTGTTCTGTCCTGGCTTGGTAGGGTGTAAGTGCCTACATTTTTCTTAGAGAGTACCGGTTCTGTAAACAATCTGAAAGCTAGTAGAATTTATCAGTATTTAATTAGCTTCTTTTTATGTTCACTTATCTGGTCACATAATCTGTAGGGGGTAACTGTGGCTTTTCTAGTTTATGATAATAGCATTTTGAAGTGCAAAGGGTCTTGGTTTACAGCTCCAGTTTGCATTTCACAGCTGCTGATAACTTGTCTGTGTCAGGCTGTCAGCGTCCTGCTTATCTCGAGCATCGCTTGGCGGGGTCCTTATGAAGAAGGCCTCGGCGGTCGGCGCTGTCTACTTTCTTGGGCCACTCTTTCTGTGGCTATAGTGTGTTGGATGGGCTTAGGTAGGTGGTGGCTTCATCAAGGATTTAATCACATTGCTGTGGTTTGGTGTGAGAAGTGGTGACTGTTTGCTTGATGCTTGATGGAAGCTACTGATGAAGTGATGATGACATGAAAGGATTCCAATGGCCATGGCCTAATCAATTTGGTTTAATAGCTTGACATGATGGCAATTGGTGATATTGCAGAACTTCATCATTTTAGCAATCCAACAGAATTGCAGTCTACCTCAATGACCTGGTTCGGTGTCTTTCCAATTATGTTGTGATTGTCTTCTTTGGTTTATTTTCTTGTCTTCTCTGGTGTGTATTGTACCAACATCATTAGATAGTAGATAGTTTAGTACCATGCTAGTATGTGACAGTTTGGTTTGTATAGGATTTATCATGGTTTGGTTTTTGGACCTTTTTAGCATTGGTGTTTGTAACTTCTTCATTGTCTAGATTGGAGCAAATGATAAGGAGTCTCTCTGCAACCCCTTCATAGAAGGTGAGTAGAGATATGCTCTGTGATGCTATAGCTTAGACTTTTTAATAGAATCTACTTGTCGAAAAAAAATTATCAATCACGTACCAAGTTTATTTCTTGACACACCTTCTGTATCGTTTCTTGACTATTATCCTCTCTCATTTCATTTGCTATTTGAGCCTATTCCTCTATCAAGCTTTTTTTTTTCACTATCATTCTTTATTTTTGTCTCATAAAAAGTGCTATCAACACTCTCCCACAATACTAACTTCATTATTGGGTGAAATTCATGTAGATTCCACTAAGTTTGAGGTCCTATTTCCAAAGCGGTGAAGCCCACATGAATTCAGTGCAATCAATATTATTGTTTTAGATGTGTTTAATAGTAGACTTAAATGCATTTTTGGTCTCCTTATTTTATCAAATCAGCAATTTTAGTACCCCCATTATATTTTTCGCAATTTTGATCCCCCATGTTTATTAAATTTGCAATTTTAGTCCCCCTTTTTTATCGCAATTTTGATTCTCCAATTTCATCAACAATTTTGGTGTCTGGGTTAAATTGTCATCTAATTTTTCATGGTAATGTTGACGTGTCAATAAGGTGGTGACGTGGCTGATGCATTTTGTGCTAAGACACTCAATGATTATACCAGCATGACACACGTCTGCCACGTAAGCATTCCTGTGAAAAATTGGATTGCAGTTTAACAGGGGGACTAAAATTGCGGATTTGACAAAATTGGGGGACCAAAATTGCAACAAATTAAATAGGGGGACTAAAATTGCGAATTTAATAAAATTGAGGGATCAAATTTGCAAAAAATGAAATAGGAAGACCAAAATTTTGAATTTAATAAATAGGGAAACCAAAACTGCAGTCAAGCTTTAATAGTATTATATAGCACATGTCAATAGCATAAATATACATGTGGATAGCACATGACACAAATACAAGAATGATTAAATGCCTAAATTGGAGAAATACTTAGATGATCACTCAACACGTCATTTTTAGCATAATAACCAATAGAAATACGACAATCATTAGTTTAATTTGGGAAGCTTCCTATTCCTTTGATTAGGAACCACATTGTTGCAACCCATTTCCATTTGGATTCACCACCAAAAAAATAATTCCAATTGGATTTGGTAGGCATGGATGCATAGCGTCGAAGAGGAATACTTATATACATTACCATAGGTGCTGTGTGTACAGTGAACTGGACCAGAAACAAACCGTTTTTTTTATTTTTTTTGACATAACTACATTTATAAAAATACACATGCCCAATGGTTAATAGCCGTTTTCCTACTTTTTCTTTGAGAAAACACCGACATAATTACATAGAGCCTTGTATCTAAGTTTTTTCCTTTTTGTAACTGCGCGAGGAATAGTTGAAGAAGAAGAGGGCTTCGGAATTTATATTTATTTCTTTAAAATTTTAATTATGTGTCTAGTTTCTATTGATTGTGCTCAAGAATGACATGTTATGTTAGTGATCTCTAAGTATATCTCTTTAAATTGAGTTGAGCAAAAACACTACTAAGATGGAAACTATAAATGTATAAAGTCAAAAATTTGTAAATTTTATTAGTACATCAAATATTTTAATATTATTTTAAATCATTAAAAAGACGATGTATATTCGTGCAAGTTACACATACTTAGTTTTCTTATAACCGTCAAAATGGAGGGATGACAATTCAATACATGAATTAAATACTACATGTTTAGGATAGATGGAAATTATATATCCAAGTTAAATACTCAATAGTAAAATTGAACTGGTACAACCAATATGATGTACTACAAGTGGTAGATACTTAGGTTGATTAACCATCTGGTCAAGGGTTCGATCACCATCCGGTGCGTATGTAAAAATGATTGGTGACCCCTTAAATAAATCTCAATATCTCAAGGGATTATCTCTGCAGTTGTACGTTGGGGATACCTTAGTTAACCAAAAAAATTGAATCGGTGCTGATTTATAATCCTAAATTAGGATTAAATTTGACCTAATGTTTCTATTTAGATTCAAAATCAACAAGTGATCTCCACGTGTTTCTATTTAGATATGAGCAAGTAAGTTATCATATCTAGAGTCTTAGATGAATTTTATACTCTGGACCCTTTTTTATATGGTTTAATTTATTTTTTTCCCTTGTTTGTTTAATTAAATTTTATCCTGCTTTGTAAAGTAAAAACCCCGTGGACGGATTCATCTTCAACACTACCCATTAATGCATGGAGAGCTAGTATAGATATAGATATGTGGTTAAATGCTACTTAAGAAAACATGAAATTAGAGTGAATTAACTAATAATTGCATTAATTTTACTTTTCTTAATCCTAAACTTATGGTTTTTCAATTTTTTTTGTCTTTGACTCTTGTTACTTTGAATGTATGCTCGAAGTTCTTTTAAATCTTATAAATCCACAAAGTCATTTCAAATATATGAGTTCTTATGATACAAATACATTAAATTCCTACGAAGTCTTAAGAGCCATGAAATTACTGCAAAATCTTTTAAAAGTCGTAAGAATTTTTTCTGCTAAAATAGTCCTTCAAAATCTCAATCAAATAAACCACTTATTCTCTTACTTTTTCTTTCATTACAATTTCTATGGATTCGAAACAAAATCATGATTGCCTTCCTTAGAGGAGCATACATTACAACTCTTCAAACATTTTCCTAAATTAATCATATAACGCGCATTCTTCTCACATTCACCTAACTTAGCCCATTTAGCACAATTCTTATTCTTATCAACACAATCTTTAAAACCTATTCCCCCATATGGTTTATTAAAGTCACTCACATGAATCCACTTTGTTGCAGACCACTTCTCACCCTTGATCACAGGGCAACTTCCATGCAAGCTTGTAAAATCTTCAGTAGTGTTGAGATGAAGACCAAAGAATAGCAATGCATCACCTTTCTTAGGTTTTACTGAAATCGCATAAGTTGAAAACATTAGAATTCAGATTTGTTGTCAAAATGGAGAGGATATCATTCAACATGGCTTAAGAAGAAGTATACTTGCATATCCTCCATGAGCACATTCCGACCAGCTCTCATCTTTTAGCTGTGGCAACTTGGGCTGAAGAAACAAACCAATTTCTCATTGAATACAAAAATTTTCTTATTTTCTTTCTTCTTTTAGAGGGAGTGTGAGTGTTCGTTTTAAAAATACTAAAGAATCAAAGACAGAGAAAGTCATTACCTTAAAATAGGGAAAAACTGTTTCGCCGCCCTTCTCAACGTTAGACAAATACATCAATACAGTCGCAACACGTTGACCACCAAGCATCTGATTAGACTTGTCTTTAAAGTAATCACAATGAGTTTCGTACTTCTGACCATGCTCATAGTGTAATATTTGCATGTCTTCACCATTCTCTGATGCATTCGAGTTGGATAATTAAATTGAAAACGAAAAAAAAAACTTACAATAGACTGCATTATGATATTGTCTACTTACCTATGGGAAGGAATGTCCATTGGGCAATTCGAGTCTCTATATTATGAACTATTTCATCCTTAACAAATAAACAAAAATAAAGAGGAAGTAAACATCCAAATTCAGTAAATAAAAAGAACAATTTCTATCTCCTCAAACTCATCATTATCCCATCATCTCCCTATATATATATATGATCAAACTCAAAAAAACACTGAAACACCAAACTAATTTCTATCTCCTTTCTCACACCAAACATCGTTAAAAAAATGTAGATAATAGCATACAAGATAACAAGAATTACATGTTCAACATGGACGAAAAGTTAAGTATCTCTTATTATACCTGTGCCTTGTTTAGAAACATCCCAGTACTCGTTCTGATTTCACTCTCTACACTTTCACCGGTTTCTGAATCTGCCACCATAGACTTCTCCAGCTTACCTTTAGCCTAATATCACAAAAATTCAAGCAGACATTGAATGAAATATATATATATATATATATATATATATATATATATATATATATATATATATATATATATATATATACACTATCAGTGGCGGACCCACATGGTCATGAGGGTGTTCATTTGGGAAAAAAATTCTACTTATTCTCCTATGTAAAAAACTTTTGAACCGTCTGAAATTTGTTAGCCTAATATCACAAAAATTCAAGCAGACATTGAATGAAACATATATATATATATATATATATACTATCAGTGGCGGACCTACAAGGCCATGAGGGGGTTCATCTGGAAAAAAAAATTCTACTTATTTTCCTATGTAAAAAACTTTTGAACCGTCTGAAATTTGTTGTAGTACTCATAAATTTGCACCCAATTTTTAATAAGTTGAGGGGGCCAACTTAGTCAAGCAAATTATTCAGCAATGAAATACAAAAAAAGATAAACAAATATTAATTAAAAATACTACGTTTACAGAAATTATTGAGGATTTTAATTATTTTTTGAATAAACAAATTAAATAAGCAAATTATTGAAGATTTAATTAGTCCCTAAAGTATTACTCTATTACTTATTTAGCCCTTAAATTACGATAACCTATTAAATAATTCCTAATTTATATCTTCATTCACCAAAATAGACCCTAAACAACAAATTTTTAAAACTAAATTGATTAACGGGATTAACATTTAGACTAAGATATAGAACTAAATAAGAAATACTTGAGGGACTAATGGGAATATTTACTCTTATTTTTTATCTTAGATGACTGAAATTGCCTTTTAGAATATCATCAAACATTTAGTCATAAATCTTAATCCTACTTAATATATAGATGTGAAAACAATACTATTATTAATATTACTACATTATTGTCAAAAAATCTTACCAAAATTTCAACATAAGGAAGAAATCCCAGTCCAATAATAACTATTAAATACAAAAATCTTACCAAATTAATAAGATGATCACATTCTTTCTCCGATAAAAAATTTTTGTATAGAAAAGCCCTGCATACCAAATATCACCAAAAAAAGATTGAAATAAGAAAAAAAGAAACCTTTCGATTAACAGAGGAAAAGAACAAGGAAAAGGTTGTACCTGGGATGCCACGAAAGCTGAATGGCATGTGTGGGATCAAACTTCACTTTAGAGTTACCTATGTATACTTTCAATCCATGCCTGAAAACAATGAAGATACAAGCAAATTGAAAATCCCCACCCCATAGAAAAAGATCAGATTTTTCTAGCATTTTCAAATACTAAGAAAGAAATGAAAAGAAGGGTATGTGATGTTATTACACGGGCTTATCGTCACCCAAGCCGGGTAATCGAATTGAAGAAACTGAGAGAAAACAGAGGTAATAGAGTAGCAGTAGAATGAAACCATGATGGTCCATGATGATGAAGAGGAAAGGTTAATGAAATGTTTAAGTAAAATATAAAATGAGAGTTTTATGTGGGATTTTGTTTTCCATAATTTTGCCTTTTTGGAAAATTCAACAAACACATCTGACGTATTTATTTAGTTTAATTTGTAAAAGCCAAAAAAAATTAATGTGGGTTTTTTTTTTGACTGGAGAAATTAATGTGAGTTATGAAAGCTTTTATTAAATTATTAATATTTTTGTCTTTAGTAAAAATAGTTTTTTTGAAAGAGGAAAATAGAGTATTGCGTTGCGGGTTCGAATTTGCGATTTTTTTCTTATTAGAAAGGAGAGAAATAATAGAGTTGAAAAGTAATAGACAATTATAGATATTATCTAGAATAAGAAAGGAGAGAAATAATAGAGTTGAAAAGTAATAGACAATTATAGATATTATCTAGAAGTATATATAAATGCAATTCAAAAAAATTTTGTCTATAAGTATATAAATAAAAAAAATTATTTTATAAATTAATTAAATGAACATTCGTAAATTGGTACCACAAAGATTTATCTCCATATATCAGATTCGGACTTCCAAAATCTAAATTAATACAATTTATTTATTTTTATGAAACATTAATAAAATTTATTAGTGTTATTTTAAGAAGTTTCCCTTTATATAAAAAAAAATCTAGATATATTCGAACCATAGAAATCATTTCCCTTTTGACTCTCTTGAATTTCTCTGTCAACATAATTGTCTAGAATAAATTAGTTTTCAAAATGGCATTAATCTCCACTAATTCAATTATCTTTCGGCAAAAGTTTAAGTATGTTTTTCGTCGATGTAAATATAGCTGTTTTTCAAATAAGTTTTTTCAATTTTTTTTTAAATAAGTCTCTGCAAAAAAAAAATTGTTTTAAATGCCTTCTGTTAGTGATTTGTTAGCCCTTTGCTGATGTGGCTAACAAATCTCCCTGGCATTTACATTTCATTAATTTTTATTTTATTTTATTTTAAATTGTTGACTATATATTAATTCCTTTTTTCTAAAAAAAATATTAATTTCTTAATTCCAAATCAAACACCCAAAGCTTCATCACAATCATGCTGTCGCTGATTTCCCCTCAATTTTCAAGGGTGAATTTCACCAACATCATCGTTTAGGATGAATTGAGCAACAAGGGAAGGGAAACTTTAAGGAAATTTACGGAGACAAGAAACAGAACTTCAAAATCAAAAGCAAAAACAACACAACAAACGCCATAAAAAATGCAGATCCAACAAGTGTTGAAGCCGAAGAACATCAAGAAGAAGAAAGTGGTGGTGGTCTCTCACTCTCCTTAAACACCACCATAACCAAATATTTGAGATTGCGATTTGGGGTTAGGGCAAAAAAAGAGGGAAATCAATTGAGAATCAAGGAAGCTTTAGAAGGGAAAATTGATACATTGATGAAACCACTTGTCCAGTGATATGGAAATGCTCAGAAGGGAAAATTGATGCATTGATGCACTTGTTTCTAGGATATGTACAGATGGTACCATAACAGGTGCTGGGAAACTGACGCACTTGTTCCTTAAATGGCGTTCTTGAAACAAAAGAGGATTAGGGTTCACTTGTAGACATAAGCACATATAAAAATAAAGGGAAAATAATATCAGATGTGTAATAGTCCACTCAGGAATCCGTTAGACACATCAACTTTTTTTTAACGGATCACTAACATAAGAGTATATTTTAAAAAATAAAAGTTATTTTGTAGGGACTTATTTAAAAAAAATTTTTGCAGGGTCTTATTTGAAAAACTGCTATATTTGCAAGGACGAAAAACATATTTAAAGCTTCAGCAAATTATCAAATTGAAATAAATTCACATCTATTTTATTAGGAGTATACTTACATTGTAATTATGGTTAGCTAGCTAGTTAGATACCGTGTATAGTTAGTTAATATACTTGAACAGTTAGTTACGATATTAGGCATTCAGTTACAGACTTAGAGCTCTATTTCCCTAGTATATATCCTCACCCCACATTCATTGTAAAGTACATTATTCATTTTTACCATCAATGTGAAAATGCATTCTATTTCGGGTTGTTGTTTGGATACCAAGATGGTATCAGAGCTCAATTCATGAGCCTGGTTCATCGTTCCCCTTCGAAACCCTAAAATTACCTTTTCTTTCATCTGATTTTCGATTACTTCCACCAAATTCTTCGAGTTCATCCTCTGAATTCACTGATAATCGCAGTGTTCATCTCATTTCTTGCTTCAATTTTCGTTTTCCTACCTTCGATTCCTTCCTTTTGATCTTTGAATCCTTTCGAAAAACACGATGACTCAGAGCTCGACGTCTTTCTTTTCCGATTTCGCCACATACAATGGTAATCCCTACTACCTTCACCCTAGTGAAACATCAGCACTCACTCTCGTTTCACCTGCACTTGAACGAACGAAGAACTTTCAGCATTGGATTCATTCCATGCGCATCAATTTGATTTCGAAGAACAAGATTTCGTTCGTTGACGGAACATTCACTGCTCCGGTGAAGACCGATCCTCTCTACAATCAATGCATGATTCTTTCATGGATTCAGCGCTCAGTGTCTCCTAATGTTCAGAAATCCATCGCGTACTTCGACAAAGCCTACGATGCTTGGAGAGACCTTCACAATCGCTTCGATCAAGGTGATATGTTCCGCATTGCTGATCTTCAAGAGGACATTTGTCGTCTCTCTCAAGGTAATCTCGGTGTCTCAGAATTTTACACTGAATTGAAGTCACTTTGTGGGATGAATTAGAGAATTTTAGGCCATTAGCTACTTGCAAATGTTCAATTCCATGTACTCGTGATGCTATGAAATCCACTAGAACTTATAGAGTTCAAGACTACACAATACGTATTCAGAAAGGACTTAATTAACAATACTCTCATGTGAGGTCACAAATAATGATGATGGGTCCTTTTCCAACTGTTTCTAAGGCTTTTTCTATGGTTATTCAACAAAAAAGACAATTTGATTCTCCTGTTGCTACTGATCTGGATAACAACAAAAACAGTGCAGTGAACAATGCTCAAGCTAATGCAACTAACACCTCTCAGTTTCAAAACCGTAGGGGTGGTTTTAGTGGTGGTAGATATCGTGGCAGGGGTGGTAGATCTCAAGGTAGCACTAGAATTTGCACCAAATGTGGCAAGAACAATCACACAGTGGAACACTGCTATTTCATTCATGGTTTTCCCCCTGGATATCAAACCAAAAACAACACCAATAGTTTTGCCAATGCTGCAAACACTTCCAACACAGGGATAACCCACACTTAAGATGAGACACCTGCAGCAACTGAGTCTAAAGCCAGCATATCTTTGTCCAGTGAGCAATATCAAGGATTGCTCGAGTTGCTTCAAGCATCAAAGCTACAAGCCACTTCTGGATGTCACTCTGCCAACACTGCTCTTGTCCCCTACCACTCAGCAAACTATGTGACTGCACTCAATGCACAATCTGGTGATAATTCTGGTAATGTCTATACCTACAATAAAGAATTAGACATGTGGATTGTAGACACAGGAGCCACTGACCACATCACTCACAATCTAAACCTTTTATCCAATTGTTTTTCTATAAAACCAATCCATATTAGTTTGCCAAACAATACCACTGCCATTGCCACTTTGGTTGGCAGTGTGTACTTTTCAAATGGCTTAAGCTTGCATAATGTTTTGTATGTTCCTAACTTTCATGCCAATTTATTGTCAGGACCTCAACTTGCTAAATTTAGCAAATGTTATGTTTATTTTGACATTTCTGCTTTATCCATTATGCAAGCAGATACAAAGAGGATTATTGGTATAGCTAGTCTCATTCATGGTCTCTACAGGATAAGCCTTCCATTATCTAAGTATAACTTTGCTGTTAGTGACTGCTCACCTACCTATAATGCTACTTGTAACACTGTTAGTGACTGTACACTTGATAAAACTACACATAGTTCCACATCCACACACACCACAGTTCCCACTAGCACTACTTACACACATACCACACTTGTAACCCCTACTACACCTGCACCATGTAATGATGATTCTATATTGAATAAAAATGACACTATTCCCACATGTTCTGAATCTACTTTGTGACATATGAAATTAGGACACATTCCTTTAAATAGACACCATTGCATGTCTAAACAATTTCCCTTTGTTAAATTCCAAAACCTTAAAACTCCATGTGATACCTGCCATTTTGCCAAACAGAAAAAGCTACCTTATTCCTAAAGCTTGACCAAAACAACACAGCCATTTGACATCTTACATGCTGATATATGGGGTCCATACTCTCACACCTCCATACTAGGCCATAAATACTTTCTCACCCTTGTTGATGACTTCTCTAGGTTCACTTGGATGATTCTCATGAAAACTAAGGCTTAAACCCGTCCTCACCTTACTAAATTCATTTCCTATGTTGAAACTCAGTTTAATACCAAACTAAAATGCCTAAGAAGTGACAATAGGCCAGAATTTCTGATGCATGACATTTTCTCCTCCTAAGGCATAATTCATCAAAGGTCATGTGTTGAAACACCTCAACAAAATGACATTGTTGAACGTAAACACCAACACATCCTAAATGCAACCCGAGCCCTCTCATTTCAATCCAATTTACCCCTTAGCCTATGAAACTTTGCCATTCAACACTCACTCCATCTCATCAACAGAATCCCAACACCTCTCCTCAAAGATCAAACTCCATACCAAATTCTTTTCAAACAACCTCCCACCTTACTCCATCTTAAAGTTTTTGGATGCCTTGTTTATGCATCTACCCTACATGCCAATAGAACCAAATTTGACTCTCGTGCAAGGAAGACAATCTTCCTATGCTATACTGATGGTGTCAAGGGATTTCTTCTCTATGACCTACAGTCTCACCAACTTCTTACCTCTAGGAATGTTATCTTCTATGAAAACCACTTTCCGTTCCAAATGAAAGATTCTGCATCCACACCTGACCCTTCACCTACAGATACATCATCTCTTTCCCCTTTAGACTTTGATATGCCTGACCTCACTCCTAATTCACCACCTATACCTATTCTTGACACAGAGAGTATAAACATTCCCACTTCACCTCCTCTTCCTACACAATTACCTTCTTCTATTCCTAAACCCACAACCACTGCCATCCAACCTCCTAGGCAGTCCCTAAGACCAAAATTTAAACCTGGATACTTGGAAGAATATCACTGTAATTTAACTAGTTGTACTGATAATTTTTCAGGTATCCCTTATTCTTCCCTCTATCCTTTATCTTCTGTTTTGTCATAAAAAAAAGATTTGGCATGCACCTCTAACAAGATATCATCAATATGCATATTATAAACGGTTATTTTTTTTATCAATATTATAAACGGTTATTTGGATCCTCTAAAGTGATTAAAGAGAAAAGTGAGTTATTAGAGAAAAAATTTTACATTTTATTGAGAAAATTTCAGTCTGAATTTTACGATTTATTAATTGTGTGACATCCGTGGCTGACAAGGGCGGAGAGTGATCGTCGGTGCCCAAAAAGTGGGCATGGAAAAGAGCGGCTCCTGGCAGCTTCTAGGCGAAGGGACACGTGGATGAACCGTATATGCACCGGAATGAGAGGGATATTGAGACTATGCAGGTATATATGGGACTGTACAGTTGAAGGAAGGCTTAAAAGAATTGATTTGGACTACCTATATCAACAAGACGCATCTTCTTTTCGGGAGCCCTTCCCATAAGAACTCCATAGTTGAGCGTGCTTGACTTGGAGTAGTAGTGGGATGGGTGACCTTCTGGGAAGTTTCCTAGAAAGCATGCAAGTGATAAAAACGCATGCTGGAAAGACACCTGTTGGTTTGTGGGGGCAGTCAACAGTTCAGAAAGTAGTCTGGGATGTTACAAATTGAAAAGTAATATTTGGATTTTATTTCAAAAAAGTAAATTAATTAACTAATCAAAAATTAATTTTTTTATTAAAATATGATATTCATTCATTTAAATTGAGAGATTACATCGATGATAATACAAATTTAGCATTGCTAAAAATACAAAGGATGGATCTGCGAACAAACTCACAACACCCAAGTTAATAACGTTGTCGCAACAGGTTCGAGACCGGACAGAGAGTCTCAATTGTATTCAATGGAGTCACCACCAATATCCTTATTTAAGGAAAATATTGGAAAAACCTTTTTTGTTTTTGTTTCGAAAGACTGGTTTTTTTGAAAGAGATTGGGTTCAGGAGTCTATTTATGCATAGAGAAGGGTGAAAACATAATTCTATTGCACCTCTAATACATCCATTAAAAATATGCTTACCTATCTAATTGTGAAAATTATTTATAATTCTTAAAATATTTATTTTACCACATTATAACATCAAGTGAATGATTAGTCTCTTGAGGGAGAGCTTTGCCGCCCATTGTGGTCCTACCCGGCTCGAGGGATTACTCTCTGCAGTTGCGCGTAGAGGATACCCAGTTTATACAAAAAAATCAAGCGAATGATTAAAAAAATAAATCAAAGTTGAAAGACAAAGAAAGTTAATATATTTATTATTTGGACTTGACAAGACATGATCCTGCTCCGACGTATTATCGGGTGCAATGGGAAACTCAAAGTCATGTAGTTCTTGTAGAAAATGTTTGTTTGTTGGTTGATTCTAATATAGAAGAGGTTTAAGATTCAAGTTGTACAACTCAGACATCTTAAACCGGAGTCGATAAGATGTACATCTCAGTCAATCCCATCTTTTATTTAGTATATGAGAATAAAGATTAAAAAAAGATTGATTACCTTTGTTAAAAAAAGATTAATTTGATTTGACGGGAAAGTCCCGCTCCTATATATGTATCTCCACTGCAATGGAGAATCAAAGACTACGTAATTCTTCTAGAAAATGATTGTGTGTTGATCGATTTTAGAGAAAGGTAAAATGTTGTTTGTAAAAAAAATGTATGAAGTTGATATTAATTTTCAATAGTCGATATAACTGATTTTTATTTAGTTTAAGAATACCAAGCTGTCACAACTCAGACACTCTAAAACTAAAGTCGACAAGATGTAACATCTCAGTCAACCATTTTGATAATAACAATAATAATTAAATAAAGAGATTTGGACATGAGGTAAGAGGCCGTGAGAGATGAGTGGGTTTCTCAGTGGTGGTGGTGGTGGTCACCGGAGCCAGTGGTGGTTCTCTATTCTCCAACATTCTGCTTCTTTTTCTTCTAAAGAACTCTGTCATTATATTGTTTTTTTTAGTATTGAAGTGTTGATATGAAATTCAGAAATTATATATGCAGGTTGCAAACAAAATCTCTCTCTCTCTCTCTCTCTCTATATATATATATATATATATATATAGATAGATAGATATATATGTATGTATTTGCATGTTCTGTAAATTATAGCAACGAGACATTCAAAATATATTGCAATCAAAGTGAGAAAAGAAATACCAACACTATAAGCTCAGATTGTATATCAATTTGTTTGCATTATCTTCTAAATTGTCTCTGCCATATTTTTTTTAAGACTCTTCTCTTTCTCTTTAATTTCTGAATTTTTCTATTGAATTCAAGAGTATTTATAGTGTGAAAAAGCAATTTTGCAACTTGCTATAAGGCAATGCTTGCTCAGCGCAGAGCCGAAAGTGTTGATAATAGAAGAGAGATGAAACTGATTTTATGACTATTTTATTTATTTTTTATTTTTATTCTCATTTTTTGAAAGAAAAATAATGGATTTAAATGGGCTGGTTTTATTCAGCTGAAAAAAAACTAAGAAATTTTTGGTTGTTAGGTCTTAGCCCAAACATTATTTTGTTTTCCCAAACTTCAACTTTTACTAAAAAAAGATAAAATAAAATAAATAATAAAATAAGATAAAGGTGGAGATGAAGACACATAAGAGATAAAAACACACTAACATGTTGAGTTAGATTTTTTTTGTTCAGACAATCGCTGTCTACCCACGGAGTGTCACAAAGCTTTCAACGAAAGACTAATTTTCGCTTGTGCTTAGGATCAAATTTCGCACTAGCCAATACCGAGTTTGCCCATTGCAGAAATCAAACTCAGGAGCATTGAGTCGACCTCCGTGTTCTAGGGTAGATTAAGCCACTGGGCTAACAGTGTTGGTTAACCTATTGAGTTAGATGATGAAATATGATAACAAAAATATGTGCAAATTAAACTTGTGGACATTTTTGGGTGTTAACAGTTGCCCTGTCTTTACTTGTTTCTTGCAAAGTAAGAAACTTGTAAAGACATAAACATGTAATTTTGTCTATCATGTAATTGTGATAATGAATGATGCAGTGTTATATAACCTTGACGCTAATGATAATGTCCATGATGTTAATGAGGAATTAATAATAAAAATAATATGATATCGACACCGTGCGATGCATGATATGTTATAATGGCATAACATACTTTGACAATAGTGAAAAACACATGATATGACTCGATCTAATAGAAGAAAAAAATGATATTGACTTTCCCGAGAAAATGCATGCTAATATTGATGAAATGCAAATGATGTTTTGCAATTTCTAATGACCTGATGCTAATGAATGATTTGATCTTTATTGGAAAAGAAAGTAAGCTCACATTGCTGATAAGATAGATAACAAAGCGCGACAGCAAACTAACGAAAAATTAAGTTATCTGCCAGTCTGACATGACAACGAAAAAGTAGAAGATCTGACAGCTTGACTTGGCAATGAAAAAGTAAATGATTTGACAACCTGACTTGGCAATGAAAAGTACATGATCTGATAGTCTGACTTGACAACAAAAAAAAGAAAATGATCTGACAACCTGACATGGCAACAGAAAAGTAAATGATTTGACAGCCTAACTTGGCAACGAAAAAGTAAATGATTTGACAGCCTGACTTGGCAACGAAAAATAAATTATCTGATATTGTTGATAAGATAGATGAGATGACACGACACGAAAATGTAAATGATCTGACATTGTTGATAAAATAGATAACATGGCATGACAAAAAAGTAACAAAAAGTAAATGATATGACATTGTTGATAAGATAGATAACATGGCACGACAGCAAAGTAACGAAAAAGTAAATGATCTAACATTGCTGATAAGATAAATGACATGGCACGACAGCATATATAGTAACGAAAAAGTAAATGATTTGACATTGCTGATAAGATAGATGACATGGCACGACAGCAGAGTAACGAAAAAGTAAGTGATCTGACATTGCTGATAAGATAGATGACATGACACGACAACAAAGGAATGAAAAAGTAAATGATCTAACAGCCGGACCTGGCAATGTAAAAGTAAATGATTTGATATTTACAAGAAGTAAAGATGAAAGTTGTATAAACATGAAAAATAGAGTGAAAGGTGAAGATTGTACAAGTACGAAGACAAATTGATGATCTAAAAAACTATGATAAACAATTTTGTTACAAGTTTCTAATTAAACTGTTTATCCAAACAGAGTCTAAATATGAGCAACTTCGCTTTCATATCTAGAGTGTTTGTTGGACTTTATACTCTAGACTCTTTTTAATATGGTTTAATTCCTTTTTGGTGTTCCTTAAGATTTGTTTGTCTGATTAAGTTATTATATGTAAAGTGTAATCCTTAGAGGAGTATTCTTTTCTTCAATTTTAGTTCACTTTTGAATAACACACCTTCTATTTTTTTGTTTTTTTGTTTTACTCCAAGTTTATGTCTCTCGATCACAACTCATATAAGAATCATATCATGATATCAAGAAAGCCAACAAAAAATGTTGTGGGGTTCAAAAATTATTACAAACCAAGATGAGGAAGATAATACACCACGAAATAAATATCTGACTTGATCTATCCTCCAATGGGCTTGACTATTCCTTTGATGAAGTAACCGATTAGTAATCCTTTGTAGATTCTCCAAACTACTACAAGGGAGAAAAATCACAAACATATATCAATATTTCCAATTAAATATATAAAAATAGAAAATCCAATACAATTTGCTTTCAATTGTTGGAAATATTGGAGATAATAAATATTGTTAACAAAATAAAAGGAGAAGGAGAAGATGTGACGTGACAAAAGCCACTGCCTTGAAAGCAAATTTCGGTGGACCTCCAGTGCAACCCAATATCCGGTTTGCTCTCCAAATAGTTTTCACAGCACCGTGTCTGGACCCGTGCACTCGAGGCCAGAATCACGTTGGAGCCTCACAAACAATGCCCAAAAATAACAACAAAATGAAGCCAAATCAAGAAAAACAATTTTCAGTTCTCTTATCTCTTTTTCTCAAAACTCTCTCTTTAACCAATTTTTTTATAATATAAATATGTTGCTTTTGTCTCTTTTGTTTCTTTCTTTCATTACAATTTATATAGAGTTATATATTGGCAACAAAATCAAGATCCCCTAAGATGAACATACATTACAACTCTTCCTACATTTCCCTCTAACTCCTTTATTACCAACCATATAAAATGGATTCTTCTCACATGCACCTAATATAGCCCACTTAGCACAATTCTCATTCTCGTCAACACAATCTCCATTAACTATTCTCTTATATTGTTTTTCAAAGTCATTCACATGAATCCACTTTGTTGCAGACCACTTCTCTCCCTTGATCACTGGACAGCTTCCATGCAAGCTTTGGGGATCTGTTGTAGCATTGATATGAAGACCGAAGAACAACAAGGCATCACCCTTCTTAGGCTTTACTAAAATGATACAAATTGAAAGCATTAATAGAAATCAGATTATATGCCAAAAAAAATGAGATAAAAACAAATTTTTCGAATGTTGGGACAATTCAAGTAGCTCATTTAGAGTTTATTTGAACTTGTCTCTTGACATAAACATTTGTATTAATGTAACTTGGATACACTTCTTAAATCAAGTTATTGCATGTTCAATATTTTTTTACCGATTCTAATAAACTATTTTTCAAAAAATACGTGAAAGCAGAGTGACCCATTAGAATACACGGGTATCTTGATGATAAAAGTAAAATGTAACAAACAAGTATTATCAAATGTAATTGTCAAAAAAAATATTATCAAATGTATTTAATGTATTTAGATAGTAAAATTTAAATTATACCATAAAATAATAAAGAAAATAATTCCATAAAAGTATTTGAAACATTTAATAGATTTTAATATCTTTGATTTATATAATTTGATTCTTAGCTTTTGAGTCCCGATGAGAAAACAATACATTTTGTTGATAAGATATAACTTACATGTGTTTAAGCAATCTCAACAGAAAAATATTATATGTTGTCGACATAATTATTTTTTTACATTTTTCCTTTATAAATATATTTTTATACAAATAAATACTTTGTTTATGAGAATAAACATTACATGTTGTCGGTATAACTCTTTTCTTGTTTTGCCGTTAATTTTCACTAGCAAAAAGAGGAGCACTAATTTGTCTGTATTTGTGCATTCTTTATTTCTTTTCAATGAAATTTAATTTCATATCAAAATTGTGTGTGGTCCAAAATAAAGTAATATAATATATAACTGTCAAAATCTAAATTATTAGAGTTATTGATTAATTTAAATTTAAAGTCTGAGCTATCTAATGAAAAACTCAATTAACGTCAAATGTAGTTTTATTTTAAATGAATTCATTTGAGAAAATATTTTTAAATTTTTAACATATGAAATTTTAAAATATGATTGGTTTTGTTAAGTTATTCTCTTTACCTAGTCTTATCTTTTAGAAAAATGGTTATTTTGATTGAGTTACAAGAAGAAAATATGATTATTTTTGATGTAATTATTTTTTTAAATTTTTGTTTGATTATTTATATATTTTTCATAAATGATATTTTTCTTTTGATTTTGCGAGAAAAAATTACATGTTACCGGTTTAACCAATTTTGTATTTTTGTCTTTATCAATGTTTTTACTTTTTATAATTCGTTTTCAGTATATGTGTTTATCAATGTCTTTTGTATTTTTGGGAAAAAATTATATGTTTTCAGTATAATTTTATTGGTATGCTATAATTATATTTAAAGAAATAAAATATCTCACTATGTTTGTGATAATGTAGGTTTTTATTTTAAAAATAAAGTACTTTTTGAAAAACAAGTGAAAATAGAGTTATGTGAGCAATGCACGAGTATCTTGTTAATTAATTAAAAAACAATAAACAATTATTGTCAAATGTAATTAATGCATTAGAATACCTTTTTAGCTCCTATTTTTTTGTATTTATTTAGATAGTAAAAGTTCAATTATACCATGAAATAATAAGTAATGATAATTCCCTAAAAAAATTTTTAACATGTAATATCTCTTAGTATCTTTGATTTATATAAATGAATTCTTGTTAGTATAACTTACATGGCTTTAAGTAGTCTCAAGGAAAAATATTATATATTGTCGCTGTAATTAATTTTTACATTTTATCTTTTTAAATGCTTTTTTAAACAAAAATAAATATATTTTTTTGCGGAAGAACCTTACATGTTGTCGGTATATTTATTTTAATTTATATAGTGCTTTTATAAATCTCTTTGGTTTTTAACAGTAAAAAGACAAACACCAACTTGCCTATCTTTTTACATTTTTTCTTTTTTTGTTTTACGAAATTCCATTTTCTATAAAAAAAATTGTGTGTGCGGCCTAGAATGAGTTTTGATAATCACTATCGAAATCTTAATTATTATGTTTATAGGTAAATTTCAATTTCAATTTAATTTACATAAAAAAATATTCAATTTCATATTTATATTTTAATTAAATATGGATTCCCTTGAGAAAATATTTTCAAATTTTTAAACTTAAAAATAAGTAAGGGTATTAAACGAAAGTAAGTTAGGAACCTAAAAAGAGTTATGTTAGGATATTTTCTGTATGTATTTTGCTTTTGAGTCTCCATAAGGAAATATGACTAATATTGGTATAATTATTTTTTATATTTTATCATTATTATTATTATTTATATATTTTTATAAGTAATTATTTCTGTTTTGAGTTTTGAGGAAAAAAATTACATGTTATTGGTATAACTATTTTTATTTTTTGCCTTTATAAATATTTTTACTTTTCATAAATAAATATTTTGTTTTGAGCAAAGATGGGAAACATTATATATATTTTTTTGACACAGGGAAACATTATATATGTGGCTGGTAAAATTTTATTGTCTTCGATATAATTATTTTTACAAAACTAAATCAACTAACTATGTTTTGTAGCAATGTAAAACTTTTATTTTTGCGGTAAACTGCTTTTCAAAATATACGTGAAAATAGAGCGACCCCTAATGGAGAATCTCATTATACCAATTCACTAATATCTGAATGCACCATTGGAGAACTTCACTGTACCATTAGTGTAACATCCCCAATTTGGCTAATCTCAATATTGGAGATTAGCAAATGTTTTCGTTAAATTAATACCTTTCGAATTATGATTGACGATTTAAGTGATTTTACTTGGTTGAGTTTAATCCACTTGATTGAGTACCTTGTGATCTATTATCTGATTAAGATATCATTGATGAATTGTTAAAATAGGTTGCATTGGGTAGAGTAAGAAGTAACTAGAGGGGTGTAAATAGCTTAAGGGCAAAATGGTCATTTCCATAATTTAATTTTCCCTCAACTCACAAACACACACACAAACCCACACAACACATTTACTCACACACACAATTCAAAATTAGATTTTAGAGTTAGAGAGAGAGAGAGGAGAGAATCCGAGAGAGAGAAAATTAAGAAAAGAGAGGAGGAAAATTTCTCCAAAATCCCTCTCAAATTCAGAAAACACCAGCTCAAATCAGTACTTCTTCCCTCTCCAATTTCAAATTTCTCATCATTGTGAGACTAGAAATAACACCAACTTCATCCTCTTCATCTATATATGTCTTCTTCCTCTTTCACCCATTTGAAGTTCTTGGTTGAATGTTGTCAAAAGGAGTTCTAGGAGCTGTAGAGGGTCTTGCATGTTAAGGATTCGAGCAACTGAAGCTCACTGTAGTGCCACATTTTCATTTGGATAGCATTACAAAAGGAGGATAGCCTGGGTTTTCGATTGAGAGCTTGTGGGTGCCTAGGATTGAAGATTTGGGGTGATTGGGAACTTTAGAGGGGGTCTCATCTTTCGTGAGTCACTTCTGTTTGCTTTGATTTCGTCCGTTGAGGTGAGTTCTACTCCGCTTAGGTTTATTCATATGAATGTAGTGCATGTTACTGTTTTGGGTATTGATTTGCACTTTCATTTCAGAATTTCGAGTCAAAAACCGTTATTTGCAAAATTATGTATTGTTATGTTTCGAAATTATGTATTCATAATCGATTATTTAGCCTGTTAATCGATTATGAAGCTGTCATAATCGATTATTAGCCTATGATAATTGATTTTGAAATTACCATAATCGATTATCAGTGACAATTTTCACAAAAATTCATTTTAAAGCACCCATCTGGCCCAATTTTCAAAACCTACCCAAAGTCATTCCACTTGATTCCAAACTTCTTCCAATCCTTTCCTTAACCCCCCATTGATAAATGAACGCTTATGTGAATTGAAATTGTTTGAACTCATTCTCATTGTTTGTAATGTGTTTAGAGGTCACGGTTAAACAGTTTTGTGTTGTGTTAAAATCCTTTTCGAAAATACATGTGAGAAAACTATATAGTACATATATAAGTACACCGTAAATGAATTAAAGAACGGTTGATGTTCTTGGGGTCGGTGTCATGAACCAATCTCAAGGCTCAGGACGTTAGGTTAGTGTGTTCTATTTATTTATAGAATACGGGTTCCCCACCTTGTACGTCGTAGCTTTTATATTATGTAAGTCTAAGGCGCAGGGGGATGCATCATAGGTAAAATAGTAAAAGATACACGGAGAGTATTAGTAAGGAGTCACGAAGAACTCACCAGAGATTATGTAATCTCACCCCTCATTGTTGTTGTTTTTCAGACAAACACGTACAGGTGAAGAGAGGATTTCTCACTCTTTGAGGATAATGATTGAGGAAACTAGCATCTTATCAAGTGCTAAGTTATAAGTTGTGCCAAATATGTATTTTATGGAACCATAGGCTTAGCCTAATGATGTATTAGGATATATGTAATACGATTTTGGGATTAAGCACTTAGGTCAATTTTTGAGGATACTCTGTATCAATTATGTATTGAGATAGTTAGTTATTTATTTAGTTTTGCTTAATCCAGCTTATCATATTACATCTCTGAAAGGTCTAAAAGGTAACGTTCCAGATTTTAGTCGACCCAGATTTTATTGTCGACTAAAATCTAAGATGTTACAATTAGGAGAGGGATATACACGAAATTCACTATTTTTATAATAGAGTTCACTATTTCTTTTGAAATATTTAAAGGACACGCAATCCTCCATTAGTGAATTGGTACAGTCAATTCCTCCATTTTTGTGTCTATAATGAAATGTTATAATGATAAGTTGGTATCCTTTTACACACATCCTTCATTTTACCAATTCACTAATGGAGGAATTCATTATACCAATTCACTAATATCCCAATGCACTAAGAGCTCTTTTGTGTTGAAAAATTCAAAGGATATCAACTTAGGTTTGGGGAATTTTCCTAATCAAAATATTTGAATAGGTTAAACATGGTCTTCCCTATAAGGGAAGGGCAAAATTATGCACCCCTCATTATTAAGCACTAGAAGCTTGAAAATATGTATACCTGCATATCCTCCGTGAGCACATTCAGACCAACTCTCATCTTTTGGTTGTGACAACAGGGCCTGAAGAAGAAAGCTAATTACTCATCTAATAATAATTTTACTTTTATTTCTTCATTTAGAGAGAGGGAGAGTGTTCATTAAAAGAAAACTCCATATAATCAAAGACATGACAAAGTCTTTACCTCAGAATAAGGAAATACTGTTTCTCCACCCTTCTCAACATTAGACAGATACATCAATACAGTGGCAACACGTTGACTAGTAAGTAATAGATTAGCCTTCTCATGAAAGTAATCAAAATGGGGTTCATACTTCTGACCATGCTCATAATGCAGTATTTGGAGACCTTCGCCATTCTCTGAAGCATTAGAGCCAGATAATTAAATTGAAGAAGAAAAAAAAATCAAAAATTGACGAGATAATGATATTGTCTACTTGCCTATTGGAAGGAATGTCCATTTGGCGATACGAGTCTCTATATCTTCCACTGTTTCATCCTTAAAGAATAAACAGAAAAAAAAGTGAACTCAACATTCCGATTCAATAAAAAAACACAAATGTGAAACTACTTTTTCATAGAGTAAGACTTTATACCTCCTAAGAATTTGTAGAGAAATTTTGCGTATATTTTCAAACTAGTAGAGCAATGGATTATTGTTCAAGTTACAATGGCAATGCAGCACATTATTTTTTTTGTCCAGGGGTCTTTGACACCGCTCGGGTGTCCTAGGGAAAAGAGACCCTGAATAATCTGGAGTTCGGTCAGGAAGTAAGTAAAGTCTGACTTCAATTTGTTCCATCATCAGGAGATCGAACCCGGGTACTGGTGCAACACATTCTTACAAACATCATTTTCTACACTAATGGAGTAATTTGAAGGATGAAGAGATGTGGGGATCAAAATCAAAGAACTAGTAGTTTCTTGATAAAGTATATATAAAGCCAAAAAAAAATATACTCAACTCAAGGAATCTTCTACTGCTTCAGAATGTTTTTGATAAAAACGCATAATATATTTAAGCTAAACTGATCACATATTTTCCTTTAAAAGTCCAACAACCTGATCAAACTTGCAAAAAACACTTAGGACTTGCTTGATTACACTTTTAAAAACAGTTCTGTTAATTTTTGAAAAAACATAAAAGTGTTATTAAAAGTCTTACCAAACATACCGTAAAACACCAAACTAATTTCTAGCATGTTTCTCATCATTAAGTACCAGTAAAAAATGCTGACAGTATCCGTATAACAAAGTAAATTATCTCTTACTATACCTGTGCTCTCTTAAGAAACATCCCAGAACTCGTTCTGACATTGCTTTCTGTATTTTTACCAGATTCTTCATCTCCCACCATAGACTTCTCCAAATTACCCTTGGCCTAATATCATAGAATTGAGGTATAGAATTGGAACAATATTTAGACTACTAATTATTACATCCCTCCCCCATTCAAGCACACATATGTTAAGTGCCACATCGGATGTGATATGGCCTATAAAAGAGTTTATAAGAGGGAGGCATCCCTCACCTTACAAGCCGGTTTTGTGGGGTTGAGTTAGGCCCAATCCACATTCTAAGATGGTATCAAAGCCAATCCAAAATCCGCTGGGCCACCTGCTATTGGGCCACTCGGGTCACGCTCCAGTTGTCCAGTCCTGGGCGTGAGGGGGATGTGTTAAGAGTCTCACATCGGATGTGATATGGCCTATAAAAGAGTTTATAAGTGGGAGGCATCCCTCACCTTACAAGTCGGTTTTGTGGAGTTGAGTTAGGCCCAATCCACATTCTAAAAACATACAATGATAATTATCCAAAAATCTAATCAGATTTATAGGATGATCACATTCTTTCACAAATAAAAATCTCTTGTATTAAATCCCAAAAAAAAATCTCTTGTATTGAAAGGCCCTAAATACCATACTTCAAGTATGGAACATAATAAACATTATTAATCCCCCGTCCACCTTCCAAAAAAAAACAGACGCATAGAATAAAACACAAGTAATAGTTATTAAGAAAAGCAAACCAGATTTATAAGATGATCACATTCTTTCTCAGATAAAAACTTCTTGTATAAAAAAGCCCTGCATACCATAATTCACAAAAAAAATTAAAAAGTCAAAACAAGTTCTTGTCTAGAAGAGGACAAAAACAAGGAAAAGGGTTGTACCTAGGACGCCACGAGAGTTGAATGACGCGTGTCGGGTCAAAATCTACTTTTGAGTATGCTCCAATAACCGACCGAACCCTAAAAACAGAGAAGCCACATGAACCCACCCCACAACCAAAAAAATATATTTTTCTAGCAGTTTTCAAATACCAAGAGAAATGGGGTAAAGGGTATGTGATGTTATTACTTGGGCTTATCATCAACCAAGTCAGGTAATCGCAGTGAAGAAACCGAGACAAAACAGAGTAATAGTAGAAAGGAACTCCGATGGACCATGATGAATTGATGATGTTGAAGAGATTGGCACATAATCAGAAGATGAAATGTAATGTTATGTAAAATGAGAGTGTTGTGTGAGATTTGGATACTTTTTTGACAATAAGATTTTGGATACTTTACTTTTGTCGTTTTAGGACAATTCATCAAACACGTCATTCTAAGTATTTAATTAATTTAATTTGTCTAGTCAAATAAGATTAATTTAATAAACTATTATAGTAATTTAAGATATTTAAAGAAACAAAATATATTTGTTATGGGCCAAAACGATACAACTATTACCCAAGTAAGGCCCAAGAGGAACAAAGTGAGGCCCAAATACTTGAAAGATTATGTTTGATGACAATCTGAATTACTGCCACCTCTAGAGTTGTAAGAAGGATCTAGATGATCCACCCTAATTTCATACTGTCTTCTTATGTGATTCATAGGATAATTCTTCTAGATTTGTAGTGAGTCACCATTTTACAGCTGTAATAGTACAATTCATGGTACTATATATATGTATGAATACGGAATGAATAATACAAGCAGTAATTGAACAATTTTAACTTTTCTTATTTTAGGAGGTACTCCCCTCGAAGGAGCCCATTTTCTTAGTGCCAAGTGAGATCATTTCACTGGTGCTTTCATTATGTCCTCATCACCTCCCCCACCGTCGCTTGAAGAAATGCTTCAGCAAATACTCACCAACCAGCAAACATTTCAACAAAACCTTGCTACTCTCTCCACG
This sequence comes from Astragalus membranaceus, assembly GCA_039519185.1. Taxonomy (NCBI): domain Eukaryota; kingdom Viridiplantae; phylum Streptophyta; class Magnoliopsida; order Fabales; family Fabaceae; genus Astragalus; species Astragalus membranaceus. The sequence goes on from CM076852.1 coordinate 6,573,079, forward strand.
GAAGTCATCCAGCTCCGTTCTCGTTCCAACACTCCAGCGTTCAACGTCGGCAACTCGCCCGATCTTACTGTGAATCGGCCGTTTTCGACTACTTCCATCAAGCTCGAGATTCCTCGCTTCGATGGCACCGATCCTCTAGGGTGGATTTTCAAAATCACCCAGTTCTTTGATTTTCACCACATCTCTGAGGATCAACGTCTCCGTTTAGCTTCGTTTTACATGGAAGGTGAAGCCCTGTCCTGGTACCAGTGGATGCACTCAAACAGGCAACTTGTGTCATGGCAAATGTTTCTGCACGCTCTTGAGCTCCGCTTTGCTCCATCGCACTACGAAGATCCCAAAGGATCGTTGTTCAAGCTTTGTCAGACCGGAACAGTGAAGGAGTACCAAACAGAGTTCGAATCCTTGGCTAATCGCATCGTCGGTCTTCCACCGCAATTTTACCTGAGCTGCTTCGTCTCCGACCTCAAACCAGAAATTCGTCGTGAGGTACAGACTTTTCAACCTATTTCTCTTTCTCATGCAATTAGTTTGGCTAAGTTACAAGAAGAAAAATATAATGATAAAACTTTTTCATTTCGCTAATCACCATTTTCACCTGCTACTAATTCTTCCAACACTCAGAAAACACCTTTTCGTAGCACCACAAACACCTCCACACATAACACAAACACAAACCCTACTTCCACCACAAAAAACCCTACCCCTATCCGTCGTTTATCCCCCCAGGAACTGCAAACGAGACGAGAGAAGGGTCTGTGTTACAACTGTGATGAGAAATTCTCTCCAGGTCACCGTTGTAAACGTTCCTTTCATCTTCTCATTGCTGAACCTGAGCCAACTGCAGACAATGAAGAACCCTTGACCATGCTTCTTGAAGCACAACTCTCTAACCCTACAGAGACACCCAATGCCACTCAAACAGATACCATACCAGCTCAAATTAGCCTTCATGCCCTCCTTCACAGCCAACCAGTAGTTATCCTTATTGACAGTGGTACCAATCAGAATTTCATATAAGATCACATAGCCAAACGTTTCAATCTCCACCTCACCCCAACCCAGACCTTTAAAGTCCTGGTAGGAAATGGTGAAGAGCTGAAATGTGAGTTTTTATGTGCCAATCTTGATATTGTCATGAGTTCAAACCATTTTCTGGTTGATTTATTTGTCTTGCCTATTAGTGGTGCTGATATTGTACTTGGTGTGCAATGGTTGAAAACTTTGGGCCCTGTATTAACTGACTATGAGCAATTAACTATGAAATTTATCAAGGGTGGATCTGTGGTCCAAATTACTGCTGAGCCAAAACCCAACCCTACTAAGTCATCTTTACATCAATTCAAAAGAATGACAGCCATCCATGCCTTAGACACAATCTATCAATTGTTCATTCTTGAGCCCTCCACAACCCATACTCCAGAACCAAAAACCTTTATTCAACCACTCCTTCACAAATATGACCACCTCTTCACTACCCCTACTGATTTACCACCAAACCGTGCCAAGAATCATCACATTCCTCTCCTTGAGGGTTCCAACCCAGTCAATGTTCGTCCCTATAGATACCCTCAATTCCAAAAACAAGAAATTGAAGCCCAAATCAAATCTATGCTTGACCAAGGTATAATCCAACCAAGTTGCAGTGCCTTTTCTTCTCCCGTGCTTTTAGTACGTAAGAAGGATGGCTCCTGGCGCTTTTGTGTGGATTATAGAGCCTTAAACTCTATCACAGTCAAAGACCGTTTTCCCATTCCCTCCATTGATGAACTACTAGATGAGCTACATGGTACAAAGTGGTTCTCCAAACTAGACCTTAGGTATGGATACCACCAAATCAGACTTACCCCAAATGACATAGACAAAACAGCTTTTTTCACACACCAAGGTCATTATGAATTCCTTGTAATGCCCTTTTGCTTGTGCAATGCTCCCCCCACCTTTCAAGCCATCATGAATGATATCTTTTCACCTTACCTACGTCAATTTGTCATTGTCTTCTTTGATGACATCTTGATTTATAGCAAAACCTTGGATGAACACCTTGACCACCTTGAAACAGCCTTTGCCTGCCTAGTCACCCACCAGTTTTACCTCAAACTCTCTAAATGTACCTTTGCTCAAAATTCAATAGCTTACCTAGGACACATTGTCACAGCTAGTGGTGTTGGCCCAGATCCTAAAAAGATAGATGCCATGGTTAATTGGCCAAGACCTACTTCAGCTAAGCAATTGAGAGGCTTCCTCGGGCTAACCAGTTTTTACAGAAAGTTTATTAAAAACTATGCCTCAATTGCTCATGCCCTCACTGAGTTACTTAAGAAGGATTCTTTTGTATGGTCTGACTTGGCACAAGCTTCATTTGATAATCTTAAGAAAGCAATGACTGAGGCTCCTGTTCTGGCTTTGCCAAACTTTGATGAAGAATTTTCTTTGGATACCGATGCTTCTGGGCTTGGTATGGGGGCTGTGTTGTCCCAAAGAGGCCACCCAAACTGTTTTTACAGTAGGAAATTTTGCCCTAAGCTGTTGAATGCTTCAACATATGTAAGGGAACTTTGTGCAATCACTTCAGCAGTGAAAAAAATGGAGAACTTACCTGTTAGGGCGCAAATTCATTATACATACAGATCAGAAGAGTCTGAAAGAGCTCATGACTCAGGTTGTTCAAACACCTGAGCAACAATATTATTTAGCCAAACTCTTGGGGTTCTCTTATTCCATTGTTTACAAACCCGGTTCTTCTAACTGTGTTGCTGATGCCTTGTCTCGGGTAGAGGACGTTACTAGTCAAACTATGATGATATCTGTGCCTCACCTAGCATTTCTGGACAAGTTGAAACAAGAGTTGGCTACTGATGTGGCCTTTCAAGCTTTCAAAAACAAAGTTCTAAATGACCCTGCAGCTCATCCTCACTTCAAAGCTATGCAGGACTTGCTGTTTTTCAAAGGAAAGCTTTTTATTCCTTCTACTTCAGCTTTCAAACAGATTCTTCTTGAAGAATTCCATGCATCTACACTAGGAGGCCACAGTGGGATACATAAAACATATGTCAGGTTAAAGGGAAATGTGTTTTGGGATCATATGAAACATGATGTAGCAGAGTTTGTTAAGAATTGCAGAACTTGTCAACAAATCAAGGTGCCTGCTCACTTGCCCTATGGTTTGCTTCATCCATTACCTATTCCTTCTGCAGTTTGGGAGGATATATCTCTGGACTTTGTCATTGGGCTTCCTTCATTCCAAAACAACACAGTTATCTTGGTTGTAGTTGATAGATTTTCCAAAGCTAGTCACTTTGGTATGCTGCCTATTAAATTTACAGCTTGTAAGGTTGCTGCTCTGTTCTTTGATATGGTCTGCAAGCATCATGGCATGCCAAAGAGCATAGTTTCTGATCGTGATCCGATATTTCTAAGTAGATTTTGGCAAGAGCTTTTCAAACTCAGTGGCACTACTCTTCGTATGTCCTCTGCATATCACCAACAGAGTGACGGCCAGACTGAGGTGGTTAACAAAACACTTCAACAATATCTTAGGTGCTTTGTGCACAATCAGCCTCACCAGTGGGGAAAATTCCTCAATTTAGCTGAATGGCATTATAATATAGCAATACATGCCTCTACTGGTTTATCTCCATTTCAGGTTGTCTATGGCAAGGCTCCTTCTACCATCCCTCAGTATATTGCTGGCACTTCTCATTTAGAAGCTGTAGATGAGGAGTTAGCTTCCCGAGAAGCAATTCTGCAGTTACTTAAGAAGAAGTTAATTAAAGCTCAAGCAACTATGAAAATTCAGGCTGACAAAAGAAGAATCGATCATAAATTCAAAGAGGGAGATCTTGTTCTGGTGAAACTTCGTCCACATAGACAAGTTTCTGTTGCTGGTCAGAGATGCAGTAAATTATCTAAGCGGTTCTATGGTCCTTATCCAATTGTGAAGCAGATTAATGATGTTGCCTTTGAGCTCAAACTACCGGGCCATAGCAGAATTCACCCTGTGTTCCACTCTTCTAAACTCAAACCATATTTTGGAACTACTGCTGATGCTGAAGAATTGCCTCCTAATACTTCTCCAGTGGCTGCACCACCTGTTCCAGTAGCAATACTCGACTCGAAGAAGAATTCTGCAGATACATTAGTGCTGGTGCAGTGGGCAGATTCATTCCCTGAAGATGCTACTTGGGAGAACTTTGCTGATATGATGCACCAATATCCTGATCTCCACCTTGAGGACAAGGTGTTTGTCGAAGAGGAAGAGGATGTTATGGGCCAAAACGATACAACTATGACCCAAGTGAGGCCCAGGAGGAACAAAGTGAGGCCCAAATACTTGAAAGATTATGTTTGATGACAATTTGAATTACTGCCACCTCTAGAGTTGTAAGAAGGATCTAGATGATCCACCCTAATTTCATACTTTGTTTTCTTATGTGACCCATAGGATAATTCTTCTAGATTTGTAGTGAGTCACCATTTTACCGCTGTAATAGTACAATTTATGGTACTATATATATGTATGAATAGGGAATGAATAATACAAGCAGTAATTGAACAATTTTATCTTTTCTTATTTTAGGAGGTACTCCCCTCGAAGGAGCCCATTTTCTTAGTGCCAAGTGAGATCATTTCAATATTTTTTTTACCAAAGTAAATATGGTAATAATTAAAAATTTGAGGGACCGTACTCACTCACTAATCACTAATTATTGAAGAGAAAATATAAATTAAACCTTTTTATTGTTTGCCGAAAATATATATTAAACCTTTTTGTTAAAAACACTTGGCTTAAATTTATACATATCGTTTTTTTATCAAAGTGAAATTTTCATGTTCTTGTCTTTACTAAATTTTTAAACCAAATAAGGATGTATAATCATTTTGTTAAATATTAAATAGTTTTCATTGAGAACATATATGATAATGGACTCGTTCCACGAGTATAATTATACTATTAAAATATAAGCTTAAATATGTTTTTAGTCGCTGCAAATATAGATTTTTTTTTATTTTAGTCCCTACAAATTAAAAAAGAAGATATCTGTCAAAGCAAACTTTTTCAAGTAAGTCCTTCTATTAGTTAAATATTACAAAATGATCTGAGTTGACTAACAGAAATCTGATGAGTAATTTTTTTTTCATTTTTAATTTTTTTAAAAGCTGATTTGGCTTGGTGATAAATCCATATCACATGCTTGTTTCGAATGTTAAAAACTGTGTTTTGAATGAAGATTTTAATGAAAACCAGTAAAGTTTGAGCAGATTTTGTGAATTTGTAAATCTAGTTTTTGTGTAGGGGTTTTGCTGGTTTTTCTTTGTTTTTATGTGCACAGGAACTAGATCGAGTTGTAGAACAAAGTGTGAAGGCAAGGGGTGAAGTTTGGAGCGATTTAAAAAAGGGAATAATGCAGCAAAAAGGGCTATTTGATCCGTTAAAAGGAATGACTATAAATCCACGTGGTTCTATGAGCGCTAGCGATCCACGTGGTTCTATGAGCGAAAGTGAACAATGTCTTCTGCGCTGGAATCTATAAATGGCACGTTTTCATTCTGCAGAACACACTTTTAGACGGCTGGAAACCCTAGAATTCGAAAATACTCTCTCCATTCATCCTCTATTGAAGATTCAAGGCTTGGGAACAAGATTTGGAGCTTCAAATGAATTTATCTTCTTCATTTTGCTGTAACCTCTGTTTTTCCCCTTTTACTATGTCTAGCTAAACCTCTTTGGGTTAGGGATGAATGAGTATTGGTGAATCACTATTGTAACTGATTTTGTTTGATCTTAATGTCATATTCTCTCCTACTTTGTGTGTTTAATCTCTGTTTTTAATGCTTTTCATGATTTGATCAACCATGGAATGATATATAGTTCATTTATGGAATGGAAATTTTATACTTGAATGCTTGAGATTGAATACCTTCAACTCTTAGTTTAGGAATAACCTTTTAGTTGTTGTATCTTGCAAACCCTTGATTCTAATGCTTGTTGTCATCTATAATCACCTAAGGAATTAGGGGTTTTTAGTTGTGAACAAAGGATTAGTTGCCTAAGGAATTAGGGATTAATTAATGTTGTGGGTTTGATAACAAAGTGAAAGAGGGGACTATTGTCTCTATTAAATCAGTTTGCAATAGTGTGAAACCAATGGAAGTTCATCCCTAACTTCTTTTATCATCTCGTAAACTTCGTGTTCTTCGTTCTTTATTAAAAATACGAAAACAATTTATTGTCTTTACTATAAAAGTTCTCGTTACTTTACAATTTCGCTCAAACTTCGGTTCATTTTTGTTCGTTTAGTTGTTGTTAACGTTTATTGGTATTTGCATTCGATCCTTGAGTTCGAGACTCGGTCTTACCGTTTTATTATTACTTGCGACGATTTGGTACACTTGCCAATTTCGCCATCAAGTTTTTGGCGCCGTTGCCGGGGATCGAAATTACATTTACTAGTAAATTCGAAGGCAACAACTAATTCGAACCCGTATATATTTTAGTTTGTTGTTAGTTTTCTTTTTTATTACTTTATACTCTATTTTACACATTTCGCTTTGACATTTGGTTGAGTTTGTTGTTTTTTCAGTGTATGCGTGGAACAGTTGATCGTAAAGATTTACTCTTCAACCCTGAGATTGAAAAGACTGCTAAGGCCAATCGAAAGGCTGCAAGAGAGAGGCATCTCAAAGAAAGAGAGGCAGCAAGAGAAGAAGAGATTGTGTCTGAGATTCCTGTGATTGAAGAGATGGCCCAGCCCTCCAGTTAGACGCACTCTTGGTGATTATGGAAATCGTGACAGAAACAGACAGAGATTACCGATTGCTCATCAACCGGTGACTGCTAATAGGTTTGAAATCAATCCAGGACTATTCCGTGAATTGAGGGAGATGCAATTTGGTGGAAGACCGTGTGAAGATTCAAACAAGCATCTCACCAGTTTTGCACAACTATGTGAAACAGTGAAAGTGGATGGTAATACTGATGAAGCTAAGAAACTGAGGCTTTTTCCATTCTCTCTAAAGGATGAAGCCAAAGAGTGGTTTTATTCACAACCCGAAGGTAGCATCACCACTTGGAATGATCTTGAAGACAAGTTCCTTGAACAACTTTTCCCCCCTTCCAAGTTCATTAAGAAGAGGGGAGAAATCAACAGTTTTGAGCAAAAAGAGGGTGAGTCACTCTATGAGACTTACAAAAGATTCAAGATCACATTGAAGGCTTGCCCGAATCATGGTTTTGATGATCATCAACAGATGCAAATTTTTTGTACTGGGTTGAGACCGAATGCCAGGATGATGCTTGATGCCTCAGCAGGTGGTTCTTTAAATTTCAAGACCGCGGTAGAAGCAAGACAAATAATTGAAGCTATGGTTTCAAATGATTACTTAGCGGCTCATGATAGAGGAGGTACATCTAGAAGAGGTCTTCTTGACTTAGATGCTCAAACGGCCTGGTTGGCTCAACTGAAGATAATCACTCAACAATTGGAGGAACTAAAAAATGGAATGGAAGCTCTAAAGTTGAATTCTGTGTGACACCACTCTGCTCAGGTAAATGCTGTGACAAGTTTGAAGTGTGACTACTGTGAAGGTCCACATTCTAATCAGGATTGTGAACTTCCCCTAACAGTCCAAGAGTAGATATTTTTTGTCAAAAATAATCCCTTTTCCAACACTTACAATCCTGGGTGGGGGAGTCATCCGAATTTCTCTTGGAACGATCAAGGGAAAAGCCAAAACACTCCTCCAAAGAAAGCAGATTGGGAGATTCCAGTTGAGGGACTAGCTGCTCAACTTCTTCAGTCATGGAGGAAACAAGAGCAGGTTTCAAAAGTCTAGAAGCTAGTTCTAAAAATCAAGAGGCATCCATCAGAAATCTAGAGACTCAAGTGGGTCAATTGGCCAAGCAAGTTGCACAAAGACCTCCAGGCACTCTTCCAAGTGACACTATTCCTAATCCAAGGAGTGGTGAAATAGTGAATGCTATAACCACACGGAGTGCCAAAACAATTGAAGCTGTAGCAAAGAAGAGTTCAGAAGAAGTGGTTGAGTCTGGCTACAAAGCTCATGTGGGTGTTGACAATAGTTCTAATGTAAAAGAGAAGCCAAAATTGCCAAAACCAATTATTAAGCTACCTTTCCCTCAAAGACTGAAGAAGGAGCATAATGAGAAGCAGTTTGTGGGTGTTGATGAACCTTCTAAGGTGCAAGAGGAGTCTAAGCTTCCACAACCAATCATCAAGCTACCTTACCCTCAAAGATTTAAGAAGGAGCAAGATGAGAAGCATTTTGGTAAGTTTTTAGATGTTTTCAAAAAATTACAAATTAACATTCCATTTGCAGAAGCTCTTGAACAGATGCCCAAATATGCCAAATTCATGAAAGAAATCCTCTCAAAGAAGAGGAGGATCGTAGATGAGGAGACAGTCATGCTTACTGAGGAATGCAGTGCAATTTTGGAAAGAAAGCTTCCACAAAAACTCAAAGGTCCCGGAAATTTCTTTATCCCTTGTACTATTGGGGATAGAACTTTTGGGAATAGAACTTTTGGGAAGGTATTGTGTGATCTAGGGGCGAGTATTAGTCTAATGCCACTCTCCATTTTCAAAAAGTTGGGGATTGGTCAGATAAAGAACACCATGATGACTTTGCATCTAGCTGATCGTTCAGTGAAGCATCCATATGGTGTAGTTGAAGATGTCCTTGTGAAAATTGACAAATTCATCTTTTCGGTGGATTTTGTAGTTATTGACATGGAAGAGATTTTGGGTAGACCTTTTCTAGCTACTGGTAGAGCTGTAATTGATGTGGCGGATGGAACTTTGACATTAAAAGTCGAAGATGAATTCGTGACTTTCAACGTGCTCAAGGCCATGGACCCTAAAAAGGGAAAAGAAGGGTGTTACCGTGTGGAGATGCTTGATCCCATAATTGAAAAAGAAATTCATGATCAAGCTTCCCACTCACCTCTTGAGAATACTCTTGTTGTGTCAAAAGATGTTGAAGAAGGGGGTGATACCAAGGAAAAAGAAGTTGTGCCTATGTCAGGGGATCCTTCATTCTATTTCCCTCATGCAACTTCTAGGAAATGGGAACTCAAGCTTAAAAGAAAATGTACCCTTGGAGCACTGAAGGAGGAACCTAAGAAGCAGAGTCCTCCACCTGAGCCAAATTGATGGACCAATCAATCGTCAAGCTAGTGACGTTAAAGAAGCGCTTCATGGGAGGCAACCCATGTGAGGGAGTTCTATCTCTTCTCTTTTCTTTCTCTGTTTTGTCTTTACATTTGTCACTATTTTGTTGAACTGTCTTTACCTGGCACTTGTCCTGTTTCTGAAACAAACTTTGCTCATGGCATGTGATGCAAAAGTTGCAATACTCCAAATGTTTTTGATCTTGTTTCTTATTTGTGGTGAGTGGTTCACCTTCATGGATAATTTTTATTGGATTGTGTTTTCAATGACCCTATGATGCTGTGCTCTTAAATTTTTATGAACCAGTTTAAATGGGACTGATCATGCATCTTGTCGTTCTAAATCTCTTGGATGAAAACCTTTAGAGGAATGTCTTGTGACATTTGATTACTTGATTCATTGTGCTTAATGCCCTATCATAATTAACATGTGAGTATTTGATCCAAACAGTTAAATTTATTCTTGAGTGTTTCCATTGCTTGTGATACTCTTCAGAACTTGACTTAGTTCTTGACTACTTTTGTATTGCTTATACTCACACACACGTGATTGAGAACTTTCTGTTTTTCTACAGGTAGAGCTTTAAAAAGCATACCCTTTATTATTTACCTTTGCATAGCCCATTTGAGCCTTAGACCCTTTTTTTAGTATTACCCTCATTACAAGCCATTATCTGAAAAACCAAATGTCCCACTTGTTTGGAATTGAGGGATCTATAGTCACAATTGAACTTGAAGCTCAAAATTAAGTTTGGGGTTGCTTGAGGACAAGTAATTGTTCAAGTTTGGGGTGGTATACCAAAAGTAGTATTTGATGTTTTTTGTTATATTCTTTCCAAAGTATAATATTTTCTTTCAAAAAAAAAAGAAAGAAAAAGAGAAAAGTGAAAAAAAGAGAGAAAAGAAAAAAAAAGAGAAAAAAAAAAGAAAAAAAAATCAAAATCAAATCAAATCAAACCATATAGAAAACAATAACAAGCTCAGTTTTGTCTGTGGGAAACTCTTTGGTGAAGTTGGTAAGAGTAGGAAAGGTTCATAAGTGAAAATGGCATCTCTCAATTCCAATCAAGAAAGCCTAGATTCCAAAATTTATCCTTCCTTACCCAAGCCCCATTACAACCTTTAATAAGTCCTCATGATGTGTGTGGTATTTGTGTGCGATTGCTTGTTGTAGAATTATGTCAAGCCTATGGTAGTGTGTTGCTTGTGATGTGATTGAGTGTATTACCCTGCAAACACTTGTGTGAGAGAGAAACACTTGTGTGAGAGCGAGAGAGAGAAACACTTATAGGTGAGGAACTTGAGTGAAATTGAGCACGATTGATGATTGTATGATGTGTTGCTTGAGATTCTAATTTGGGAAGTTTGAATTGCTGATTTTAGGATACAAGAGTGCATGTTAGGTCACTCATTGACAACTGTGAAAAGCTAATTGATTTGGAGCTAGGTATGATTTTGGACATTGGAGTCACATCTAGTAATCTTTCTCCAACCCTTGTTTTGCATTGAGTTTGCTTGAGGACAAGCAAATATTTAAGTTTGGGGTTGTGATAAATCCATATCACATGCTTGTTTCGAATCTTAAAAACTGTGTTTTGAATGAAGATTTTAATCAAAACCAGTAAATTTTGAGCAGATTTTGTGAATTTGTAAATCTAGTTTTTGTGTAGTAGTTTTGCCGGTTTTTCTTTGTTTTTATGTGCACAGGAACTAGATCGAGTTGTAGAACAAAGTGTGAAGGAAAGGGGTGAAGTTTGGAGCGATTTAAAAAAGGGAATAATGCAGCAAAAAGGGCTATTTGATCTGTTAAAAGGAATGACTATAGATCCAGGTGGTTCTATGAGCGCTAGCGATCCACGTGGTTCTATGAGCGCTAGCGATCCACGTGGTTCTATGAGCGAAAGCGATCACGTGGTTCTATGAGCGAAAGTGAACAGTGCCTGCTGCGCTGGACTCTATAAATAGCGCGTTTTCATTCTGCAGAACACACTTTTAGACGACTGGAAACCCTAGAATTCGAAAATACTCTCTCAATTCATCCTCTATTGAAGATTCAAGGCTTGGGAACAAGATTTGGAGCTTCAAATGAGTTCATCTTCTTCATTTTGCTGTAACCTCTGTTTTTCCCCTTTTACTATGTCTAGCTAAACCTCTTTGGGTTAGGGATGAATGAATATTGGTGAATCACTATTGTAACTGATTTTGTTTGATCTTAATGTCATATTCTCTCCTACTTTGTGTGTTTAATCTCTGTTTTTAATGCTTTTCATGATTTGATCAACCATGGAATGATATATGGTTCATTTATGGAATGGAAATTTTATACTTGAATGCTTGAGATTGAATACCTTCAACTCTTAGCTTAGGAATAACCTTTTAGTTGTTGTATCTTGCAAACCCTTGATTTTAACGCTTGTTGTCATCTATAATCACCTAAGGAATTAGGGTTTTTAGTTGTGAACAAAGGATTAGTTGCCTAAGGAATTAGGGATTAATTAATGTTGTGGGTTTGATAACAAAGTGAAAGAGGGGATTATTATCTCTACTAAATTAGTTTGCAATAGTGTGAAACCAATGGAAGTTCAACTTTAACTTCTTTTATCATCTCGTAAACTTCGTGTCCTTCGTTCTTTATTAAAAATACAAGAACATTTTATTGTCTTTACTATAAAAATTCTCCTTACTTTACAATTTCACTCAAACTTCGGTTCATTTTTGTTTGTTTAGTTGTTGTTAATGTTTATTGGTATTTGCATTCAATCCTTGAGTTCGACACTCGGTCTTACCGTTTTATTATTACTTGCGACGATTTGGTGCACTTGCCAGTTTCGCCATCACTTGGCCACGTCATTAATTTTGACTTTTTTTCCAATAAATGTCATTAATCTTTACTTTAATTAGTTTTAAATTATTAACTTAGATGGCAAATCAAATTTGGGTTTTTCCTCACCATCCCATCCCTTCTTCCCCGTTTTCGTAATCTATTTTTTTTATAAGCAAAAAAATGGTATTATGGGGAGTACAAGGGATACTCCAACCCTTACAAAGGAAAGAGGGGTCTCATTAAAACCTCACTAGGCCAAAACCCAGTGGGAAAAAGACTTAGAGAGGAAAAAGAGTACCCCAAAGTTACACTGGTATCATACAACCCATCAGGCAATTCAACCAATCTACTTAACTCAAATTTGTCTTCCTACCCTTTCTAGAAATAAACCACCCCCAAGATACATATTTTATATAATTTGTCTCGGAAGATTTGTTAATTCAAGAATCACCTTTTTCGGGGCCCTACAGAAAGAAAAGAAATATAGTGGTAAATTGGAGAGCACCGAATTAATAAGAGTAATCCTTCCTCCAATTGACAACTGCTTGCTTCTCCAAGAGGACAATTTTAACTTCACCGCATTCAAAACCGGTTCCTAGGTACTGTATCTTCTTGGATTAGCTCCAACCGAGATACCAAGAAATTTAAATGGAATCTTCCTAATACTACAGGCCAGAAAAACCGAAGCTCCATTCAACACCATCTCCTCAATATTAACACCCAGAATGTTGCTCTTTGATTAGTTAATTTTTAGACCGGAAGCTAGCTCAAATCTTCGCAAAATCGCCTTTATACACCATAGGTTCGATTCCCTCCCATCACAAAAAAAAAGTATTGTATCATTAGCATATTGAAGAAGGGAGATGGAAAAATTCTCACGGACCTGAAATTCATTAAAGCATTTGTCTGCTAAACCCTCTGTAGCCACAAGGGAAAAAAGGGGCAAGAGGATCCCCTTGTTTTAGTCCCCGGGAAACAATAAACTCATTTGTCGTGCTCCCATTGACAAGCACAAAGATAGAGTTAGCCGTGTAACAACCCCTCATCCACTTTCTCCATAAATCACTAAAGCCCAGCCTCATGAGCAAGTAATCAATAAAAGACCGACCATTAGAATAATGAAAAGAACCAATCCAAACCACCAACCTTCTTAAGTTTTTGACAAGTCAGGGAAACCGTATTGGAAAAACTGTGAAGGTCAATAAGAACACGTTGAAACTTGAAAGAGGTAAATACGCACGTCTTTGCGTGGTAGTGAATTTGACAAAACCGTTATTTCCGATGTTTGATCTGAACGGTAGAGTCTACAACATAGAATATGAAGGTTTACATCTTCTTTGTCTTCATTGTGGTCGCTTTGGTCACTATGTGGAGGGATGCACATAGAAGAAAATGGTAAGAACGGACGCTACGGTGATTGCTAACAACGTTGCAAATAATAATAGTGCTAGAGATGGAGAACATGAGAGTGGGGCTGTGGCAGATGGCCCTTGGATGGTGGTTCAGAAAGTCCGGCGACCGCGTAGACAAACCGTCAACCAAGTCGGTGGTTGGGGCAATCGACGCAATAAGACGCCAACAATTGCGGTTCCCGTTTCCGTTATTTGGGGGATTATCAAGATACTCATGATGAAAATAATGGAGGTTTGAATGAGGGAATGCCAAAAGATCATGTCTCAAGTGGAATTAAAAGTGGAGCCAACAATAGTAAAAAATCCATTAATCATGTGGGGGAGCCTTCTAAGATTAATGATAATGGGAAGGAAAATGGTAATGAAACCAATACCGAAAGAGATTCCAAGTAGGTAGCTCAGTTGGCGAATGCGATATTTTGGGAGTGGAATTGATGGTAATGCACGTGATCAAACAGTGGGTATTCAGAGGAGTGATATGCTGCAGGCCACCAAGCCAGTCCCCACGGTGGACCAATTAAAATCCCCTATTTTGAACTTTGCTAATAACGTGAGCCAGTTTTTCGCTAGTGCAGGGAAGTTTGCTTCTCAAAATAATATGCATGGTACGAGTCTGACTTATGCTACTAAGCTAGTAACTTAGTAATAGTTACTAAAGGGTTATAGTAGTAATTTACTAAATTAAATAAATTAATAAATGTTCCTTTTTTTAGGGTTTATTAAAACAAAAGCATTTATTTACTCCTTGATTTTCTCTTCCACTATCTTCTCTCTCACAATTCCACTATCTTCTCTCTCTCTCTCACAATTTTATCTGTCGCGTTATTTTCATCTGTTATTTTTCTTCTTCTTTTTCTTTTTCTTCTTCTTCTTCTTCTTCTTCTTCTTATTCTTCTTCTTCTTTTTCTTCATGTTACATATATATTTCTTTATTTTTCACGCAAAAGAAGCCTAAAAAACGCACTCACGCCAAAAAATAAGACGCCCACGGGTGTTTAAAAAAAGGACTCCGTTGATCCACGCCATTGAAGCACGCCATTGATCATGTCTCGTTATGATGTTGATGAACATGAGACTAAAATCAATTTTTCATCGTTATGATGTTGATTAACGGACTAACCGAAGTTATGTTATATCCTGGCTAGAAACCCACTAACCAAAGTTATGTTATTCCCTGGCTAGAATTGGACTAACCAAAGATATGTTATTCCCTGTCTAGAATTCCTCTAACCGAAGTTATGTTATCTTTTGGTTAGAATTGTACTAACCGAAGTTATGTTATTTCCTGGCTAGAATTCCACTAACCGAAGTTATGTTATTCACTGGTTAATGTCGATTAACAAATGTTCCGTACTTATGTGGTCTTTTTTTGTTTTTGTTGTTGCAGTACAGGGTTGTCAGCATCAGCATGAAAATCAAACCGACATGATTGTCTTAGATGCACAAAGTATTATTGATTGCTTTTTATTTTATTTGAATAATTTATTTGCATTGTGAGATGTACATGGTTTTGTGAGAGATACTCATATGTAAGGTGGCAATATTTTTTGGTTAGTACAATTCTAACCAAAGGATAACATAACTTCGGTTAGAGGAATTCTAGACAGGGAATAACATATCTTTGGTTAGTCCAATTCTAGCCAGGGAATAACATAACTTTGGTTAGTGGGTTTCTAGCCAGGATATAACATAACTTCGGTTAGTCCAATTCTAGCCATGAAATAGCATAACTTCGGTTACTATAGTTCTAGCCAGGGAAAAACATAACTTTGGTTAGTCCTATTGTAGCCAGGGAATAAGATAACTTCGGTTAGTACGATCTAACCAAATAAAAATATGACTTACGTACGCGCAAGTAACGATGAAAAACTGATTTTAGTCCCATGTTCATCAACATCATAACGAGACATGATCAATGGCGTGCTTCAATGGCGTGGATCAACGGAGTCCGTTTTTTAAACACCCGTGGGCGTCTTATTTTTTGGCGTGGGTGCGTATTTTAGGCTTTTTTTGCGTGAAAAAATAAAGAAAGATATATGTAACATGAAGAAAAAGAAGAAGAAGAAGAAGAAGAAGAAGAAGAAGAAGAAGAAGAAGAAGAAAAAGAAGAAAAATAACAGATGAAAATAACGTGACAGATAAAATTGTGAGAGTGTGAGAGAGAAGATAGTGGAAGAGAAAATCAAGGAGTAAATAAATGCTTTTGTTTTAATAATCCCTAAAAAAAAGGAATATTTATTAATTTATTTAATTTAATTAAAACCACAAAAAATGGATGTGACACAATTACCCCTATTAAAAACTAGTCATTAAATTGAATTTCATTGAAATTTTGTCAATCCAATGGCTAGTAACGATTTAGTAACTATTACTAAGCAAATGGCTTAGTATCATAAGCCATAGCCGCATGGTACTGTGCAAGTGCCTTTGGAGAGCACACATGTGATACAACAACATCCACCTCGCCCCCTGACACACAAATTCACCCAGGTAAGAATGATTACAACACTCAATCCTCTTCTTTACATAGTGATAAGCTTAACCTGGGTACGGATTCTCAAGATAGTATGGAAGTGGTTATGGAAACTTGCAATGCGTATGGAGATGGTCTTGTAGGGACCAATGTGGTTGATACTTCTTCCAATTAGTTTTTTAATGATTTACAACGATTCTAGAATTTTTCTCGATCTGGAATTGTCGTGGAGCTGGTAGTCCCGAGTTGTTTAGAGTTTGTAAGCAATATTGCGATGATAATTATAACCCTTCCATGTTTGTTTAGAGTTAACACTCACTGCTCCGTATAAAATTTGCCTTCCGGAAAGGAAAGCATTTTGATCTTCTGAAACGAAGCTCCCTAGAGCTCTTTTGAACCTGCCTGCAAGCATCTTTGCTAATATTTTGTACAGACTCCCAATCAAAGATATGGGGCGGTACTCATTTAGTTCTTGGGGGGTTTGAGCACTTAGGAAGCAACATTAGAAAAGAAGCTTTGAGCCTTAGGGACTCTCCTTGTTGAAAAGAAATCATTAACGAAACTCGTCACCTCTTTCTCAATAATATCCCAGCAACTTCTGTAAAAGTTGAGATTGAATTCGTCTTGGCCCGGACTCTTGTTACCATCGCATTCCCAAACTACCTCCTTCACCTCCTCAATAGAGAAAGGAGTTCAGCAACACATTCTCCGCTTTGGAAATTGACTTGAAAGACGCTCCATGAAGAACAGGCCAGATAATGCTTTCTTCCTTGTATCTTTTCTCAAAAAAGTCCTTTGTAAGTAGCTTCACTCCTATTGCATCTTCAACCCATTCTTCCCCATTGCGCAACTTTGTAATATTATTACGCCTTATATTTCCTCTTCATCACCATAATCCATCTTCATCTATTGCCTCTTCATCTTCATCTATTTCCTAAACCATAATCCATTGCCTATTCCTCTTCACCACCTTACCCAGAAACTCTTCTCTTCTCTTCATCTTCAAAGCAGAAAAAATGTTAGAGCTATTTCAAAGCAGCTGGCCAAAACGAGAGGAAAGTAATAAGCACCCAGTTGGAATTACCTTATTTAGGTGCTCTTGGAAACACATAACATTCACTGACTTCCTTGCAATCATTAGGCTGCTAGTTATGTACAATGGTCCAATCCTAATTCAGAGTTTTGATGACTTCACATCCAGAAAAGATAGCACTACTAATGAAGGTGTTGTTTTGATATTGATCCTTTTTGCAGCAAAATCAGTTGAAGTCCTGTATGGGAATCAATTCAGTTTCCACTCTCAAACTCGGCACCACATGTCAGATTGTGCACCACGTGGCTGTTGATGCTCAACAACTCTTAGATTTAATGATGCAGTTTCATCCTATATGGATGATGCCATTACAAGTTGATGCAGCATTGGCTCTCATGTATTACCATGTTGGTTTATCTGTAATAGCACCACTGCCTGGAACTTCTTTAGTGTTTATCTTCACTCTCTATCGCACCAAGAGCACCAATAGTTTTCAGTTTAAGATAATGATGACCCTTGTGAGAAAAAAATAGTGTTAGAATAATAAGATTTTTTTCAAAAATTAGGATTTTATTGAAAATGTCTAACCAAAAGGTTAGACAGAGAGCAAAATACAAGTGTTAGAATAATAAGATATTTGAAGGAGGGGGGTAACGAAGAGAGAGGAACGAGAGGGAATTGAGAGCTAAAGTATTGTCATTGAGTTGAAGGTCGAAGAATATACTTTTTTTTTGGTATTGAACGGGGCTAAAGCCCCAAAGAAGAGAAACTAACAACGAATACAACGAGGGGTAGCAACACCCAAAGCATCAGAGAGTAGAAAAGTTCCTACAAAAGGAGGACAATGCTCATAAAAAAATCAATGGCTCCAAAAGAGCACAACCCAAATTGGCTAACTCATCTGCACACTTATTTACTTCTCTAAAAATGTGCACAACTTTCACATCCCACGGAAGACGGAGAAGCTTTCGGATCTCTCGAACAATACTCCAGCCAGCCAACGAAATGAGATTCGGTCCCCTGAATAATCTGACACGCCGCTACGGCATCAATTTGCACCACAACTCTCGGCCAACCTCTAGATCTGCAATACTGAAGACCCACCAAACAACCCCACAACTCTGCCACAAGGGGAGTACAGAAGCCAATAAATTTAGAAAAACCACCAAGCCAGTTACCTTCATGATCACAAATAATGCCACCACAACCTACTACTTTGGCCACCTGCTTAACCGCACCATCAACATTAAGACACACCCAACCCACCTGGGGTGGTATCCAACAAACCTCAATCATATCCTCCTCACGCACCCCACCGGAACCAACAGTGTTGCAAGCCTCATAATAACACTTAACTTGGGCCATGATGGTCCGCCAAGGCCGGAAAGGTCTAATAAAAGTAGAGTCATGGACCTCTTTATTCTACCAAGACCAAAGACAGTGACATGTCGTAGCCCAAATAGAGCTCCAATCACAGTTATCAACTCTCCAACTAGCCTGCAAGAGATTGAAGTCAAGCCAATGCTGCAGGTTACCACCAAAAAAATTACTCCTAGCATCAACTCGAACTAGATTTGCCCATAAAGCAGATGCCAACGGGCAATCTCGCAAAACATGTAAAACATCCTCAACCTCACCATCACAATGAGAGCACCACTCATCCCCCATCCCCATAGAATGTTTGCGCTTGTTGGTGAGCAATCTATCATGAACAACCAGCCACATAAAACAACGCGCTCTCTCTGGAACTTTGATTTTCCAAAGTTTAGCCCAATGAGGATTAGGAGAATAATTTGGCAGGTTTTCAACTAGAAGATAACTACTCTTAATAGAGAACAAACCTTTAGCATCACCTTGCCAAAGCCGAGAGTCGCTGCCATAATCAGGATTAGGAGACAACAAGGCACTGATTCTGCTTACTATATATCACCTGGAATATAATCAATAATAGCGGTAAAGTTCCACTCACCATTAGGATCCACAAGATCAGACACCTTAAGAATCTGTAACTGAGGAGGAATAGAACCAGCCCCTGCCCCTGGTCGTAGCTTGCACCTAGGCAATACCCACACATCAAACCAAACCGAAGTGGAGGCCCCATCACCGATGACCCAAAAGGAGAACTCATCAATCTTGTCCCAAACATGAGCAATATTTTTTGAGAGAGGAGTCTGAAGGCTTCGCAGATACTGTGCCATCATCCAAAAAACGATTTTCATATTTTCCTTTGAGCGCCTGACACCATAACGCATTCTCATTCACTTTGAGATTCCAAGATAACTTCATAATACAAGCTTTATTCATCGTGACCAAATTTCTCAAACCGAGGCCCCCAAAAGCCTTCGGCCTAGTAATTGTGGACCAATTAACCGCATGATAGTGTCTATGATTTGATTCATCCCCCCAAATGAAGCTACGTTACAGTTTATGGATCTCTTGAAGGCAACTTTGAGGAATGATCGTACCTGATCAATACGATGAGTTGTTGCTGCCTGATGATGTTGCTCGGTCGTTGGGATGAAGGACCGAGTTCTGAGCCGCACGCGGGTGGTACCTGCAAAGGCACTCCAACGCTCAAGTCAGAGGTGCTTCAACGGGCAGGGTCACAAGGTGAGTAAAACGTACCTGAAGCCACATGCTGGTGTGGTATTTATAATGTTGGCTGCGCAGGCGTTCTAGCCGTTGCGCTTTTTGCGGGGCCGGCCGCATCTTGCGGAGCAAGTTAGGTATTGGGCCGCGATGGGCCTGTTGGACGAAATTGGCCTTCAAGCCCACTCCAGAACAAGGAACAATAGCAGACATCATGGAATAAATAGGAAGAGCCTCAATAACAACTTTCGAAAGAGTAACATGCCCCGCAAGCGAAAGTTGATTCGCTTTCCATCCGGAGAGCTTGTTACGAACCAGATCAATCAAAAAGGCATAATCATCACATCTAGGCGCCCTCCCAACAAGAGGTACACCAAGATACTTGCCAAGAGAAGAAACTTCCTTAAAGCCCGAAATTCTCACAATACTTCGCTTCTCCCTTATAGGAACACAACTTGGAAAATAAGTGAGAGGTCTTCTCCACACTCACAAGCTGCCCTGGCATATCACAAAACTTTGAGAGAGTATTACACATGCATTTGACCTGAGAGGAAGTTGCGCTTCCAAAAAGAAGAAGATCATCTACGAACAACAAATGAGAAACCTGAGGACCATGCTTTCCCGCCCGAAGAGCATGCCAATTACCCAGCGCCACCTCATGGGAAATCATATGAGAAAACTTATCCATACACAAGACAAAAATATAAGGGGATAAGGGGTCTCCCTGGCGAATACCTCTTTGGGGGGGGGGGGGGAAAGAAAGTATTCTGATTACCATTCCACACATCACATTGGTTTGTACGCTAGTGATACAAGCCGTAATGAGATCAATCAAACTATCCGGTAAACCGGCCTCTTTGAGAACCAACTGAACAAAGGTCCACTTAAGCCTATCATAGGCCTTAGCGAGGTCTACCTTTATCGCCAGACCTCCTTTTTTTTCCTTTCATGGCTCTTAAGGAGTGCACTAATTCTTGAGCAACAACAATATTCTCATGTATATTTCTCCCCGGAATGAAACCGGATTGAAAAGGGGACACTAGATCATTCATATGCTCTTTCAAACGATTAACCACTACCTTAGAGAGATAGGCCGAAATTGAGAAACAAACTCGGGCTTATCAAACTTAGTAATAAGGCAAATATTGGTCTTGTTAACCTGTCTAATATCACCTGGATTCCTCCACACAATACTCCACTCGCTTTGATAGAAACCTGAAGCAGACCATCAGGACCAGGCGCCTTTCAAGCACCCATATCAAATAACGCCTTACGGATTTCAACTAACTGCACATCCTTACCAAGATCCATTTTAACATCCTTGGTCAGACTCCCAAAAGTGAAAGGAGTGTAATGCCAAGGGCCAAACACATTGTCCTCCTTAAAAAGGTCTATATAAAAAGTATTCACTAACCTTTTAAGATCACCTTCTTCAGTCATCCAATTTCCGCTACCATC
This sequence comes from Astragalus membranaceus, assembly GCA_039519185.1. Classification (NCBI taxonomy): domain Eukaryota; kingdom Viridiplantae; phylum Streptophyta; class Magnoliopsida; order Fabales; family Fabaceae; genus Astragalus; species Astragalus membranaceus. The sequence continues at coordinate 6,594,058 of CM076852.1, forward strand.
TGGAAGGGAAGCAATACAGTTCTTCCTCCTCCTATTGATAGTTTTCAATAGTGTTTTGTATCGTATCTCTGAACCTGTATCCGATCTTAGACTCCAGGTCCGATCTGAGATAGATGGTAGAAATAGTCTTGGTCAGTTCGAGCTTGGAGAAGTGATAGAATAAATGCTTAATGTCATAATATTCAATAGTGTTTTGTACCGTATCTCTGAACCTATATCCGATCTTAGACTCCAGGTCCGATCTGAAATAGTTGGTAGAAATAGTCTTGGTCAGTTCGAGCTCTGCTTCGATCCGAGGCGAGGTGCTACCTGCGAAGACACTCCGACGCTCAAGTCAGCGAGTGGACTGATTAGAGGTAGAGTGTTGGAAAGAGTGTGTGCCTTTAATGCTAGCATTGAATTCTTATTTATAGGTTTTGGAAATCATTGAGAACCGTTAGATCTAGGTCTTTGATCTCAACCATTGAATAATGGATCTCCATTTGGTGTTGGGCCTTAGTGGCCCAATCTATAACAGTTACCCCCCAAGTCGGGTCGCCTTGGGGCGAGCTTGACTTGAAATCTTATCTGAGTTTGAAGTACCTTCTTAAGCCGGGCTTGAACTCAGCCTCGGAGTGCCTGGGATTCAGGTCTTGCGTTGTTCGGAAAAACGAGCTTACAATGCTCTGCGCGAGCTTGAATTTGGTTGCATGCCAAATGTGGCGACCTTTTGAGGTTGGGCTGGTACTCACCTGAGTGTCCACCCTCAGCCTCAGAATGTTCATTGAAGGAGCACCGAGTGACTCGAGGTACCCCTTCCGTGGCGATGCTTCGATTCCAGCGCTTGACAACCGTGTCATTGATGGGGCGCGTCATTCGATGGTGGCTGGCGTAATGATGGCACCTCATTTCACGTGCGTGTAGTAGGTGCTACTGATTGGACGCGTCGCCTAGGCCCAGGCCTAATTCGTAGCTCTTGGTCCACTATATATATGTGTGCAAACCCCATTCATTTACACTGGTATCTTGCGAGTTGCTGTGAGTACCGATCTTAACATCGTTTCTGTGTTTTGATTTCCGAGCATCTGATACAACCTACTGTGGCGAGAGTCTCTGCATTTCAGTTCAGTGAGATCGTCAAGGCACGTAAACAAGTGCAGTTTCACCCAAGCTTTCGACTTCCGAGGTCAGTGCCTTTTTATTTGTTTTGTTTTTCTGCCTTTTGCTTTAGTCGGGACTTCCCCTAGCCCGTTTTATTTATACAGGGTGGGGGTCGTCAGGTCGGGCTCCGACTTGGTTGTGGACCCATCGTAGTATTTAGACTTGACTTGGCATGCCCCATTTCTGCAGGTCCGATCTGGCTAGAACAAAACATACCTTCAGGTAGGGGTGTGCATGGTACAAAATCCATACCACACCATACCTCTTTCAAATCTGGTTGTGGTTTACCAATTTTCAAAAAACCGGTTCACATGCATAAACTAGTTCGAAACCGTTTCGGTTATAGAAACCAGTTTACCGTTTTAAAACCGGTTATGAGGTATCTGGAAGAAGAAGGGAAGAACTCTCACAGTCTCACAAAAAAAAGAAGTGAATGGCTGATGAGATGCATTTCATTGTTGCTGAAGGGAAAAAGCATTACATTAGGCTGGTTGTGTTTTACTGGTGGGGCACCGCAAACTTATCAAAGAGGAAGAAGGCTTTTCCTTTGTGGTATACCCTTGTGTAACCCAAGGTTTTAAAAACCGGACCGGACCGGCCGGTTCAACCGGTTGAATCGGGAACCGGACCCCTGGCCGGTTGGTTCAACCCCATTTGAACCGCAGGCCAAAGAACCGCCCAGAACCGGGGAAGAACCGGATAGAACCGCCAAGAACCGCTTTGAACCGGGAAAGAACCGGGAACCGAACCGGGTTGAACCGCCCGAAATGCAATTTTTTATTTTTAAATTTACTTTTTTCTCCAAAATTTAATATTTTTTATTTTTATTTAATAAATTACTTATCCGGTTCAACCATGGTTGAACCGATTGAACCATGAACCGGAGGTCTCGCCGGTTCGATCTCCGGTCCGGTTTTAAAAACATTGGTGTAACCGGTTTTAACAAAGAAGTGTACCGGTGTCCCATTTTTTTTACCGAATAAATTGGATGGTGTTTTTTTTTAAAACGGTATGGACTTTTTTTAAAAGTACGGTATGGTTATTAGTATGGTTAAGGGTTATTGGTATTTTTGCACACCCCTACCTTCAGGGTTGCTAACGCAGATCACCCAAATATTGCCAAATTGATGAATTTCGATCCCAATAACCCGGAGGGTTTTCGTACTAGTAACTTCGGATCTGCCGGACCCGAGGTTCAAGAAGGTTGTCATACCCTAATTTTGTTCGACTAATAAAAAAAAGGTTTTATTCAAAAGAAGGCGAGGGGTGAAGTTTGGAGCGACTTAAGAAATGGAATAATGCAGCAAAGAGGGCTATTTGATCTGTTAAAAGGAATAACTATAGACCCACGTGGTTCTATGAGCTCTATAGACCCATGTGGTTCTATGAGCGCTACGATCCACATGGTTCTATGAGCGCTATAGTCCCACGTGGTTCTATGAGCGCTACGATCCACGTGGTTCTATGAGCTCTATAGACCCACGTGGTTCTATGAGCGCTACGGTCCACATGGTTCTATGAGCGACCCACGTGGTTCTATGAGCGAAAGTGAGCAGTGTCTGCTGCGCTGGACTCTATAAATAGGACGCTTTCATTCTGCAGAACACACTTTTAGACGGCTGGAAACCCTTGTCGTACCCTAATTTTGTCAGTCTAATTTATCAAAAAATCCCAAAAAAGTTTTTATCCTCGTCGTGACGTATCGTTTTAAACACATGTGTGTCTTTAGCGCTCGTCATACAACGATTATTTTGATGCTCGTTTTTATTGTTGATATCGTAGTTATTAGATTATTTATTATAGTTGGTGCAAAAATAAGTGAAGAAGCTGAATAGTCAACAGTTTTATTACATAGTCAAGTTTTTTTACATACATAGACAAAAACAGCAAAAAGAAATAGTACAAAAATTAAAAATACAAAGTTTCAAGAGAGAGAAAAAAAGAAGAAAAGGGGGCGCAGCTGCAGCTGACTGCCCTAGCTAGGGTTTTTTTTTCCTTGGATGATGTCCGTCCTCCATTGCTAGCTATTGTCCTTTGCCCATTCAAATAACTGTCCTTTGTCCTTTTGATTCCTCCACCCAGCGACTGTCTTTGGCCAGCCAGCTGCTGTCCTTGGTCCTTTCTCTAATTGCTGTCCTTTGATTCCTCACAAAACCTGCCTATAAATACAATTCAGCAACAACAGTGAATGGGGTGGAACACAGTCACGCAGACAGTCATAAACACAACACAGAATAGAATTAGAGAGAAAAATTAGGAAAAAGGCAGAAACAAAAAATCAAAGAGGGGAAGCTGAGAACTGAGGGAGAGGAAGAAGAGCCACAACCACCACCACCTACACACCATAAAACCACCAACAACCACCACTGGAGCACCACCGTACCTCCCAACACCACCATCGGAACCACCACATAAATCACCGTTAAAACCCCGCTTCAACAACAACAACAACTGTGACCACCCCACAAACACCTCCACAACCACCCTCACGCCACTCACCATCACCATATCAACCAAACCCCCTTCGTTTTCTCTCTCAGCCTCCACCTTTGCACCTCCAACAACCGCACAAACAACAACACGACAGCCACCACCCACCAACATCGCCGCGAGTCATCCCCTTTTCCTCTCACGGTTTTTCCTTCTCTCCTCATCTCCGATTCCTCCCCTTCGTATTTCCCTCATCCATTTCTCTCTCCCCGTCGTTGCTTCCCTCTCAACCACGAGTCTCCTTCTCTCCCACTGGTGCAAACTCGTTCTCTCCACCGTCGTGCGTCTGTCTCCAAAAACAACCCAACCGTCGCACCGCCGTCCGCACCGTCCAACGCCACCCTTCCTCCATCGTGCCACCTTCTTCTTTCACTCAAGATCTCTCTCTCTCCCTCGGTTCCGTTCTCTTCCCTCCCTCTCTCCTTTCACAGCGTGATCTCCTCTCCCTCTCTCAAAAAACGAATTTTGCAAAGCATTCTCTCTCACCATTCTGCCCTAGCAGCGCCGTGAAGAGTGGATGATGAAAAATTAGGTTTAGGTTTTTTAAGCTTCCCTTTTATAGTGCTCTGATTTTGTTTTTTTTTTGTTTTTTAAAGTTTTTATCAGATTGTTCTTTACACCCTTCTTTTTAATCGTATGGACCCCTTCTTGCATGAAGCTCAATTCGCAAATCGGGCCTCAAAACCCAACAGTGTAAGTCAATTTGTTTACTGCACCCCCAGTATTAGTAATACGACCCCTACTGTTAACTGCATCCCCTTATTACTGATTTACAACCTACTCCTCTTTTGTGAATGCTTTTCCTTATTTATCTTTTATTGCTCATCAAAAACCATTTTTGTTAAAAATCTCCTAGTTTTCAAACACCAAATTTTTATTTCACACCATCCATTCTTTTTACAACAACCCCAGCCTAAAAAGCTTTTGAAAATGAAACTCGGCTTGTATCTAAACGCACTCCCGTTTTTTGACAAAGCAATACCCCTGTTGCTAGTTACACCCCTTGTATTTTTACTACAACCTAATTTGTTTTTATTACACCATATTGTATTCAAACTAATTTTCTTTCTTTCAAACAATCAAACTCACACAAAAATGGATTGTTACTAATGGTCACTCTGAGCTTCGCTTGTTTGACCATTAATAACAATTTTAATTTTCAAAACGGGCCAGGAATGATGACCACTCTGAGTTTTACTTGTTTGGTCATTACGAACGCCTATCCCAATTTCAAAAAACTTAAAAAACATTAACACACAAACATTTTCTACCCAAGAACTACGTGTGATTTGATTCTCTACCAGGAAATACGTAGGAGCAGAGGCTGGCCGACCTCTGTCAATTGCATTAATAAAAATGCTTTTTTTAGTTCTTTTGTAAATTTCTTACTTCTTATTTTTTTTAAAACAAACAAAAATAACTAACCGTTTATCGAGTCTTTTTAATATTATAAGGGTAAAATCATTATTTTGAATTAATAAATTTTGCACATTTAGTTAAAAGGTAACCTTCCTTAGGAAGGATGTCGTAGGGTGCTAATACCTTCCCTACGAATAGACGACTCCCGAGCCTAAACCTGGTCCGCAAAACCCCCTTATCCACTCAATAGGGATTTTCTAATGTTTGCCCTTAAACTAAACTTTGGTGGCGGCTTCATTTCAAGATCATCGAAGAATCCCTCCTCCGGATTTTTCGATCGCTACAAAGGTCTTAATTATGCCCCCAACAGCTTCCAAGCGAAAGATCATTCTCCTGAGATTCCCAGCAATGAGTTGCTGGAGGAAGGTCAAACAAGTGGGCGCCGACCTGAGGATGTGGCATTCATTGAGCTGGATATGTCCGATGTTGAGCGGGATGCAGAAGAGCGGGGGAGCACAAATTCTAGCTGGAGTTCCGATGATAGTGAGACTGAAAGAGAGGTCAACGTAGAGGGCTTTGCTGAAAGCCGAAACAATGAAGGTGATCTCAAAAACAATGGAGGTCTTGGAAACAACGAAAGTGTCTCGGTGAGTACTCCAACACTGGGGTCGGGCCAGTCGATGTCCCCTTGCCGATGACTTTAAATATCCCCCGGGAATATTCCTGGGTGTCAGAGACGTTGAGGGCGATCCGATCCTTATATAAGGCCGGAAGATGACATCAACCACGTTGCCAACTGGATTTCTTGGAGAAGAGGACAGATATGGAATGTGGAGGGGGATGGGAGAAGATCAACACGCCGCCGTTTGGGCGCAAGCTCTCAAGTTCGTCATGTACGAGGTGACGATCTCCACCATGAACATCCGCCCCCCATTCACAGCCCTTCAACAGGAGGTATTAGGTACCATGAACCTAGCCCCCGCATAGATTCACCCCAACTCGTGGGCATTCCTCTGAGCTTTTGAGTTGATGTGCCTTCATTTGGAGAGGCCGATGTCTGCCAATTTGTTCCTCTATCTTTTTGAGATAAATAGGAGGCATGAAGAGGGGTCCAAAGAGCGATGGGAACATGTTAGCCTCCGAGTTAGAAGGAATACCATTGTCTTCATGCTCTATTCCAACTCTCTGAAAGGAAGCTGGAACGATAAATTCTTCTTCGTCGAGCCAGTGAATCACGAAGCCATAAGGTATGTTGGTAAGTATAGTGAGGATGGGCAGTCTCTGAAGTCCACTAAGTTTCCCATTGGATGGACTCTTTCTCACTTCAATTGCTCACCCAACGCCTATACGGTCAGCTTGGGTAGATTAAGTGATGTGGACAAAGAAACCCTGGCGATCCTGACCAACTTCACCGACATGATCCCTTACTCCGACCCTAAGAAGTTTGGAATTGACACTGCAAGCTTGGTCGGGGTCGGTACCAAGTCCGAAGTATTAAGAGCACTTGGTAGGATCGGATATTGATAAAATGTCTTTATCTTTTTATTTTCGAGGGCAGTTCCCCTAATCTTTTTTCAAATTTGTTTGTTTCTAGATAAGATGACTATTGACAAGTTTGCCATTCTGAGGGCAGCGGCTGAAAAGAGGGCCGGACTACACCAAAGTAGTTCTGAGGCTCAACCAACCCCTCGACGGGACGAACCAGTGCTTGCCGTGCCACAAGTGGATTGCCCCGTAGCTCATGCTTCCCCTTTCCATCTTCCGGGAAAAAGGAGGCGATCAGATCGGGGAAGCTCCCCCAGGTCCTCAAAGAAAGGTCGCCATGAAAGGGATGCATCGAAGAAGCGCAAGTCTTCAAGCATTTTGATTGATGGTGAGTTTATCCAAAAGAACTTTTTGAGCTAGCGACCGACCTCCGAGGTGCTGTCCACAAATTCCTTCGTCAATCTGGGCCAGGACATAATTTGCTTCTTCTCCTTCAATGTATTTCAGTAATGGTGCGGAGAGGCTTCTTTTATAAAGAGTTCCATCAATCACGGAGAAGGACGAGGCCTTCCTCTTGATCAATTTGGCTTCACGAGAGTCTGGAGGTTCGTCCCCCGACTCAATGTACTTCATTATTGGTGCAATCCACTCTTTTCTTTCCTCAACTACATTGATAGAAAAGGCGAGTTCCGGGTCAGAGGGGACACTGGGTTCATTCAGCGTTTCCTGGATTATAGATCGGTGATTTCCAGGCTTTGGTGCTGACGAGCTTGGACAGAACATCCGCTCTGACATTTTCCATTCTGGGAACGTGCTTAACTTCTGCGAACGCGAACTGAGCAAGTAATTCCCGCACTCGGGTTAAGTACTTCTGCAAGATCAGATCCTTGGCTTCGCATTGTTTTCCGATCTGCGAGACTACCAACAAGGAATCAGTGTTCAAGGTGGCCCGAGTAACTTGGAGGTCAAGGGCAAGGCAGAGTCCTGCTATGCACGCCCCATACTCTGCCTGATTGTTTGAAGTTGGGAATCCAAAAGTGAGGGATACCTCTACTATGACACCTGTCGGGCTTTCTAACATTAACCCGACACCACAACTCGCCTTCCGTCGGCAGGGGTCATATCTGCGACGAAGTCGGCAAGTACCCGAGCCTTCATTGTCGGCCGGGACTCGTACTTGATTTCGAATTCAGAGAGCTCTACTGCCCATTTGATCATCCTGCCCGCCAGGTCGAGTCGGTGTAGGATTTGACGAATAGGATGATTTGTCCGGACCACGACCTGATGAGCGACAAAGTAATGTTGGAGGCGACGCGTAGCAATGAGAAGAGAAAAGGTAATTTTCTCGATTTTCTGGTATCTAATTTCAGGTCCTTGTAAAGCTTTGCTCACAAAGGATACCGGGTTTTGACCGGTCTTGGTTTCCCGAACAAGAACGGCGCCAAGCGCCTCCTCCTAGATCGCTAAATACAGGTATAAGGTTTCTTCCGAGTTTGGCCGAATTAGGATCGGTGGCTCGGAAAGAACCTTTTTAAGCTGGGAGAGGGCCTCGTCCCGCTCCGGGGTCCATTCAAACCTTGTTTCCTTCTTAAGTAACTTAAACAAAGGGAGTGGTTTGAAGGCAGCATTGGAATGAAGCGAGGTAGGGCGGCGATCATACCAATAAGCTTTTGAAGCTCCTTCTTGGTGGTTGGGGTGCGCATCTCGGTCACAGCCCGGAACTTATCTGGGTTGGCTTCGATGCTTCTCTCTGAGGTAGAAACCAAGAAATTTTCCAGCTCGGACTCCGAAATTGCATTTCTCCGGGTTCAACCTCATCTTGTGCTTTCGAATTTGTGCAAAAATATCTTCAAGATCGACAACGTGGAGGCTCACCCCTTCACTTTTTGCGATCATATCGTCGAGATAGACTTCTACGTTACGTCCGATTTGCTTTCAAAAAATTTTGTTCATCATTCTTTGATATGTAGCTCCCTCATTTTTTAATCCAAACGGCATAACCCGGTAGCAAAAGTTACCGTGGTCAGTCATGATGGTGGTCTTCTCTTGGTCGGGAGGGAACATCGGGATTTGGTTGTAACTGGAGTAGGCATCCATAAAAGACAATAAACAAAAACCTGAAGCATTATCGACTAAGCAATCAATGTTAGGAACAGGAAAGGTGTCCTTTGGACAGGCCTTATGAAGATCGGTATAATCAATGCACATATGCCATTTTCCATTACTTTTCTTGACCAGTACAGGGTTGGAGAGCCAAGTTGTATACTTGACTTTCGTTACAAAATTAGCATTAATCAAATCTTCAACGGCTTTAGCTGCTGCTGTTGCTTTCTCCCCGCTTTGAGCCATCTGTGTTGGGCGGCCCAGTTAGCACTTAGCATCGGGGTTGACAGCTAACTGGTGACAAGCAACTTTCGGGGGAATCTCGGGCATGTCTCCTGCCGACCAAGCAAAAAGATCGGTATGAGCTCTCAAGCACAGTGTGAGCTTATCTTTTACTTCATCAGAAAGATCGGAACCGATCTTGACAGTTTTGGCTGGGTCATCTCTCAGCTGGATCTCTACAAATTCCCCATCAGGTTGAGGTCGCCTGATCTTCTTTTTCAATTCACGGGTCAGGTCGTCATCACCTTCTTCTTCCGAGATGTTTGGGCCGTACCTCGCATCGAGGTCCGTCACATTGATATCCGCGGCTTTGCCTTTTCTTTTCTTCTCAGAATCTTTCCGACCTTCTTCTTCATCGGGGGGATCCCCCTCCTCCATAGCCTTCCTATCCGCCTTCATGTGCAGATAGAAGCATCTCTGGGCGGACTCTAAGTCGGCGTCGGGGGTAATAACTTTGTAGCACAGAGAGTAGAATTTCATTTTGAGATAAACTGTTGAAGTTACATCCCCGAGCCTTCCTAGGGTCGGCCTCCCTATGATGCAGTTGTAGACCGAAGGACATGACAAAACCAAGAATTTGGTCTTGACGGTCCTCACCAATGGTTCTTCGCCATAGGTGACCATCATTTCCAAATAGCCAAGTGGTTTGGTCTGTGATCCGTTGAAACCGGAAAGATCCGATCCCCTATAAGGGGTGAAGTCTTCTTCAGAAATTTTCAGCTTTCTCACGAGATCAATAAAGATGATGGCTGCCTAGCTTCCTTGATCAACTAGGATTCTCCTTATTTCAGTGTTGGCCATCACCGCCCTGATCAAAACTGGCACGTGCTTGTTGGGTTTGCCATTTAGCAGGTCCAGATCGCCGAAAGCCAAAGGTGGTCGGACCGGTAATGAGGCAGGAGTTGAGGTGGAAGCAGCACTCATTATTTCTTTCCATTTTCTTTTCATAGTTTTTCCCGAGGCTTCATCGGGGTAACCTCCCGAGATGACCATCATTACGAGCCGGCCTTTAGACTTTCGGCAATCTTGCTCGCCCTACGAGCTTTCAACTATCTCTTGCCTAGCCTTACCTTTCTTTTTGGGATCGTCTTTCTCTTCCTTAACCTCGCCTTCCTGCCGAGGCGATTTCTTCACATATTGGCTCAATTTCCCCTTTTTGATAAGATCTTCTATGTCATCTTTCAAAGCATTGCAGCGATTGGTATCATGACCATTACTTCGGTGATACCGACAGTATTTGTTAGACCGCTGCCCCGGCCTGTGCGGGAGTGGATCGGGGAACTTAACTTCTTTGAATTCCGCATTCATGCATTCTGCCAAGATTTTGGCTCTGGTCTCATTAAGCTGGGAATAATGTTCGTGTCGGTTACGAGGTCTGGGTTTGGGATCGTTCCGGCTCCCCTTCTCATTCCGAGGCTTAATCCTCCGGGATCAGCAAGCGACTTTCCTGCGTTCAGCCCTTCTTTATGGTCGATGTATTTTTGAGATCGCTGGAGGAACTCCACAAGCGACTCGGGTTGGTTTACTCCGACGTCAGATTGAAATAAACTCCCTTCACGATGGTCGATCTCCATGAAGTAAAGTCGGAAAGAATCATCGAGATTCCGAACTTGGGCAACCTCTCTGTTGAATCACTTTATGTAGTCTCGGAGGGACTTATTCTCCTCTTGCCGAATTGCCTGTAACAGCTTCCGAGATTTTGGCTTCATCTTGGAGTGGGCGAAATGAGGGGTAAATAGCTTGGCTAATTGGTCCCAAGAGGGTATATAGTATTTGGCTTGAGAGTCCGAAACCAATCCAAAGCGACCTTCTCTAGAGAGAGGGGAAAGATCCGACACTTAATTTCCTCCAGAACGTTACGGTATTGCATAACTGTGTCAAAATAGTCGAGGTGGCAATCAGGATCTCCAGTCCCATTATACATCTTTAACCCTTCTGGGGGTTTCTGAAGATGCTTCGGCACCGGAAAGTAGTCGATCTTACTGGTGAAGGGTCCCTTCCGTTTTGCCAATCTCTCCTGAGGTGGAGACCGTTGGTTGCAGTGTTTGTCGGGAGATCTCCTTGAGTGCGGGCGCCGACGTTCCTACCTCGGGGATTTTTCCCGGTTTCTAGAACGTCGCCTCGGGGATGAGGATGCCAAAGAGGAGCTTGGCCGAGGGGAGCCCTCGGGATAGTAAGTATCATGCGGGGTCCGGCCTGGGGGAGTGCCTGATCCACGCCCTCCCCTCCGACGAAGTGGAGAGCGGTGGTGGTGTCTCCTCCAGGCCGGAGATTAGTGGCGCCTACGAATAAATGTCCTTCTACTTGAAGGGTGTTGTTGAGGAGAAGCTCGGTCCGGAATGCTCCGAGCTCGGAGTTCTTCTACCTCTGCTTCTAATTGAGAGTAACGTTGGCTCTTCTGTTGATCAGCTTCGACTTCACCAATGTTCTATACCGTATCTTTGAACCTGTATCCGATCTTAGACTCCAGGTCCGATCTGAGATAGTTGGTAGAAATAATCTTGGTCAGTTCGAGCTCTGCTCCGATTCGAGGCGAGGTGGTACCTGCGAAGACACTCCGACGCTTAAGTCGGCGAGTGGACTGATTAAAGGTAGAGTGTTGGAAAGAGTGTGTACCTTTAATGCTAGCATTGAATGCTTATTATTGAGAACCGTTAGATCTAGGTCTTTGATCTCAACCATTGAATAATGGATCTGCATTTGGTGTTGGGCCTTAGTGGATAGAGAGGCTGTGGCCCAATCCATAACAAATAGGTAGATGTGAAACTCGAGCCCATACAGCCACCTGAGCAATCGTCTCTTGAGAGGCACGGAAGTTTGGAGTCCATTCTCTCACCGTAAGGTAGTGGTCATAGATCAACCAAGGTCCTTGATTCAGCATATATTTATGATCATCCATGGATGAGAAGGTGACCAAAATATATTCCTTGCCAACATCAATCATATGAAGCACCCCTTCATCGTCGAAGTTGTTGCAATCTGGCTTCTAAGGCTTTGAAACCAATCTTTCTTCCCAAAAGCTTAACAATCACACCATATTTCCAAGGACGACGAATCCGCTCCTCTTCACTGGGCGACAGAAAGAATTGCGGACACTCATAATCACCCCTGTGCCCTGGTCGAAGAATATACTTTGATTTGGGGATTTTGGGATTTGGAAATTTAGGACATTACATGTCATAATTATTTCAACGTGGATATCTTATAATGAGCTTTAAAATAAATAACAATGATTAGATAAACCATATAGGAATTCTGTCATACACATCGGCATTTTTGTAACATTTGGGCAAAATACCATCCAAGACCTCTTAACTTATTTTCCCTTATGATTTTGTTGTAACGAATAGGCCCCTTATGTTTTCAAATCATTGCACCGTTACCTTTTTTTAACTTTCCGTTAAACTTTGTTGAAAAAAACTTAAGGGACTGACGGTGCTGACATGGATATTGATGTGGCTAAACGGTGATGTGGCAGGTCCACTTAAGATTTTAATTAATATTTAATTTTTTTTCAAAACTAAAAAAACCCAAAATAACTCCCGTTACTCTTCATCATCCTCTTCCTCATGTTATCCCCTAATTTCTTCAGAAACTCAAATACCCTCCCATCTACTTCATCTTTGACAATCAACATCTGTTTGAAGTTTTAATGGCCTGCGTTTTGACTTTTCATCAGAATCGTCGAATAAACATTAGTACCCATTTCTTCCTTAAGGGTGTGTTTGGATTAGGAGAGAAAGAGGTAAGAGAGTGAGGAAGAGAGAAAGATGTGAGAATTATAGTAGATTACGAGGGTTGTTTGGTTTAAGGGAAAGAGAAGAGAAATAGGGAAGAGAGAGTTGTGCCTCTTAGTTTGGTCGGAGCGAAAGAGAGAAGAGAGAAAAAATACTAGTTTTAAAAAGACAAAAACACCCCTATGTGTTTGATTTAATTTTTTAATTTAATTCACTTGGTATTTTTTTTACAAGTAGTATTTATTTTAACTATTTAATTAAATTAGCTAGATATTTATTTTAATTAGCTAAATAATTATCTTAATCATTTAACTTAATTAGTTACATATTTATTTGAGCTATTTAATTTAAATTTATAAAATGTCACATCCTATAAATTATAATAATTGTTATTCATGGTAAAAGTAATTTAGTCGAGGACAAAATGGTAAAAATAAAATTTAAGAGCCATTTCTCTCTACTTGTGGAGAGATTATATAAATCACTAAACTAATCATCCCTCACTCTCTCTTTCCTATTTCTCTCCTTAACCAAACATGTCAAAAGCACTCTTTCTTCCGTTGCTCTCTCTTCCCTTACTCTCTCTTCCCTCTTTCACCTAAAACAAACACACCCTAAGAGTGAATCGTTGAAAGGGTTATCCGCATCTTGCAGATGTCATCGCTGCCTCTTGTTGATTATGCGGCTGCCATGGGAAGAAACCCCTTCCTCGATTGTTGATAATTACCCAGATCTTCAACATAAAAGGAGTCATAAAAACCTAGATCTGAAGCGTTATTGATAAGAAAATGAACATAAAAACCAATTCTTCATCTTCTTCATCTTAGAACAAAAAAACCAATAACTGATAACCAAATCGAAAATTGTTAAGAAAATCGGAAACGTTATTGATAAGAAAATAGGGCTTCTATGCTTTCACACTTCATCTTCGTCTATCCAAAATTATTCCTAGGGTTTTGCCTTCGGTCTTCATCTATCCAAAACCGGTCTTCGTCTATCCAAAATTGTTCCTGGGTTTTTGTTCCTAGGTTCTATGCGTTCACACTTCAGATTTGGATTTGCAGGAGGATAGGGGTTGGGAAGGGGAAAGGAAGAACATGGACAAGAAAGACAATTCACATTTTTTTTAAATTTTTAATTAAAAATAATTATAAAATAATAAAATTATCCTACGTGGCATGCTAAGTCAGTCTATTAACGGAGTTAATGACAAAACGTTAAAAAGGATAACGATGCAATGATTTTAAAACATAAGAGAATTATTCGTTACAACAAAAACATAAGGGACCTAATCGAAAACCGAAAATAAGTTAAGGCACCCCAGATGGTATTTTGCCTAACATTTGACTAACAGAATGACATATTTGAAAAGAAAAATTGCAGAGACTAAAATCAAAAGACCCTATATTTACAGGGACTAAAAACATATTAAAGCCAAAATATTTCAACCTATTTGACCCTCTTTACGGGTTTCTTTGCAAGAAGAAGCAAAGATGATGCTGCCTCCAAATCAATCTGGAATGACTTGATTTCCTCACGAAGCTCTTCAAGCGAAGTCTTCAATTTTTGAAGCTCCTCTAAATTTAGACCATCATGTACAATGGGTTGATTTTCATTCTTCAGATCTTCAATATCTTCAAGTTGTTTGCTAAGGTTTTCAATATTATCATTTTTGGGAGGCTCACCTAATTCATGCCCTCCATTAAGGAACTTCTCAGTGACAACATCAATGTTTGGACAACCAAGAGAGAATGGTTTACCAGAAGGAGAGAATCCAAAAATTCCCACTTGAACACCACAAAGAATTGATAGCTCGTTTGCTTTCTTAAAAATGCCACTCCTTCTCTTGGAATATGTGACTGTCCTAACCTCCTTGTTCTTTACTAATTTTATCTCTATTTTTCGACGACCCATGATCCCTTTTCCTTAGCTAGCCAACTCAACTATTTCTTTCCAATAGAGAATATGAAGTGGAAGCAATTGTATCAAGTTATAAGTGAATTTAAGGAGGAACAAGAAGCTTGGAAACAGCTATGCTTTTCCTTTAAACTAATATAATTTGTGTATTATATGATATGATATTTAAGGAATTAAATATCAATGGCTGTATTAATTAAAGGAATTAAATGTTTATTTAAGGAATTAAATGTTTATGGAAAGAAATAAATGCTTTGCAGTTTCTATTTAAGTGCTACCTACAAATAATTACTATTTTTTTTGTCTACTTTAATGAAATGACAAATAAACACCACGCACGCACACTACAACTACTCATACTCGGGTTCGAACCCGAGAGCCGACGTCTCCATGTCGCTGAAATTGCCAAGGCAAACAACCGTGAGGGACAAATAAATACTTTTTTTGGTATGGACCATTGCTGGCTACCCACAGAGTGTCCCAACGCTTTCAACGAAAGACTAATCTCTGCTCGTGCTTAGGATCAAATTTCGCACTGGCCAACACCGAGTTTGTCCACTGTGGGAATCGAACTCGGGAGCATCGGGTCGACCCCCCCGTGTCCCAAGGTAGATTAAACCATTGGGCCAACGATGTTGGTTACAAATAAATACTATATTATAGAGTCTTTGCGAGTTTGTTTGGGTCAATTTTAATAAAATCTGTTGTATGAACTAATTATATTTATTTGGTTTGGGTTAGTTCAAATTTTGAGTTTTTTTCTTCACAAATCTGAAACTTGACCAACCCGATATTGGATGCGTTGGTTTAGGTTGGGCTCACGGTCTTGTGCTAACAAAGTTAATTTTCTTTTTAGAACTTAAATTCAACACTTTTTTAAAGTCAAAAAAGTTTAATGATAAAAAAAGAGGTCACAAAAGGTTCCCTAGAGCTGCGGTAGAGTTTCGTTGGGGACTGGCGGCGCCTTCCCTTTCGCCACTCTTGGCATCTGGCGCCGCTCTGCTCTTGAAGCGACCTCCACCATCTTCAGGTGTGCTCTCTAGGATGCTCTCCACCGTCTTCAGGTGTGCTCTCTACGATGCTCATGTTGAGCTTCTCTTCTTCTCTGGCTATGCATGTTCGACACACTGCTATGCTTCTCCGTCGTACGCCACTAACACGTCCTTCCCCCCCAACACACCAGATCTGCTCGTGTTGCTCATATTGCATGTTGTTGTGAATAAATAAATAAATAAGGAAGTTGTAAATAGTAGATTTGTAGATTTATTTATATGTATTTGGCTCAGGCCCATTAGGTTTTCTCAGAGAAAAGCCTATTTAAACGCTTTAGTGTTTGTACTCAAAGCATCGAAACATAATCAATAAAACGGAACTACAACTACTCTGTAGTCGCAGACGTAGGTAAAGTTTGGCCGAACTGCGTAAACAATATCGTGTGTCCTGTTTTGACATGGTATCAAACTAGGTTACCTTCTTTCAGTTCTTGGTCCTGCGGTTCCTTCTTCGTTGGGTTCCCTCTCTGTTGCGAATCTGTTCGCGTTCCCTGTTGCGAACCCGCTGTTCGCGTTCGTTGTTTTGCGCTGTTGCGATCTCTCTTCGCGTTCTTTGTCGTTGTTGTTTGCGATCCCTCTTCGCGTTCGTTGTTGAGCGCTGTTGGTGTTGCTGTGCGCGTTCCCTGTGCGCTGTTGTGCGCATTCTCGTTTTCGGTGTTGTTGTGCGCTGATTGGTTGCATTCCTACTTTGCGGTTCTCTGTGCGCTACTAGGTCACAATTTCTGCTTCTGGATTTCTGATCGTGATTTCTTGGTCTCGCAATTTATTCCTCTGCTTCTGTTGCTGCTTGCGACTTGTTCTTTGTGGATTTCGTTCTGGTTGGGTTTCAATCTCACTTCTCTTATGGGTTTCGTGGTTCTGGGTTTCGTGGTTCTTGATCGCCTGGTTCATTTTTCGTCCATGGTAGAGACTTGTTCGTGGTTCGCGTTGTGGTGTGTTGGCGTTTTGGACCAGTGTGTCTTCATCTTTTGGTTCTGGTTCTGTGTCCGCCGTCGTGGTTCCTTGACTCTGGTTGATCGAGGGTGTTGGTGTTGCTTGCGCTTTTTTTTCACAGGTTCTGCTTCTAATTGGTTGTCTTGTGTTCGAGTGGTTTTGTTCACGTTTTCTTTTTTTGCTAGTTTGCTCTTTTTTTGTTTTTCTCTCTTTCTTGGGTTCGTGGTTGTGTTTGTTTACAACAATACACGTGTTCTCATGGCTTCAGACAAAGATAGAGATAACTTTTGTGTCCGCTTTACCGGCAAAAATTATGCTGCTTGGGAATTTCAGTTCAAGATGTATGTCAAAGGGAAAGGATTATGGAGTACCTTGATGGGATTTCTAAGGCGCCAGAAGATAAAATTGCCTTAGATGCATGGGAAGTAAAAGATGCTCAAATTATTTCTTGGATCCTCAGTACTATTGATCCTCAGATGATCAATAATTTGCGAGCATTTTCAACTTCTCAAGAAATGTGGAATTATTTGCAGCGTATTTACAACCAGGACAATACAGCCAAGCGTTTTCAATTGGAGTTAGAGATCGCCAATTACAAACAAGGTAATTTGTCAATTCAAGAATATTATTCTCACTACAAGAATTTCGAGGATTTCCGGCGGCCAAAATCCGCCGGTAATTCGCCCGCAGGTAACGGTTACCGGCGAATTTTCCGCCGGTGTTTTCCGGCGGATTTTAACGGTTACCGGCGGCTATTCTGCCGGTAACCAATTAATTTTATTTTAAAAAAACATTTTTTAATTCGTTTATTTAAAAAAAAATATTATTATTATTTGTTAATTAAAATATCTTTTATTTAATTCATAAAAAAATAGTTTTTAATTCTTTTATTTAAAAAATAATAATAATAATATTATTATTATTATTATTCGTTAATTATAATATCTGTTATTTAATTCATAAAAATTAAATTAAATTAAATTAAATTTATAATATAAATGCTAATTAAACGAGAATTGAATAACGCTTTAAATGATAAAAAAACTGCATAAACATCCAAGAATTAAAATATTTATTACAAAATACAAATTAAAATATCCTAGATCTAATAAAACTGCTAGTCATAGTAGCGCTGATCAGGCGGGTTATTAAACCATGCCAACAAAAAAAATATTAAACAACACATAATTAAAAACTAAAGATTAACTAAAACAATCAAAACTCAGTTAAAAAACATACCTTGAACAAAACTTAAGAGCAATCTCACAGAAAGAACACAAAAGCCTTCGAAAGGAGTGGATTGAGAGATTTGAGAGGAAAAGAGTGAGAGATTTGAGAGGAAAAGAGTGAGAGATTTTAGAGAAGAGAGTGAAGAGTGAGGGAAGCGGTTCGAATATAAAGGCAACATGCCAACTGCTATCTCGCACAAATCTGCCGGTAATGGCAAGTACCGGCGGATTCCGTTGACTACCGGCGAAATTCAGTCAACATCGCAACAGCTAGATGCATACCGGCGGATTCGAGTGAAATACCGACAGATTTTTGTGATTACCGACGGATTTTCGTGCTTACCGGCGGATTCGAGTAAAATACCGGCGGATTTTTAAATTTCAAAATTTGAAATTTATCCGCCGGAAATCTAGCTTATCGCCGGATTTTTCTTCGACTGTTACCGGT
The DNA here is from genome assembly GCA_039519185.1 of Astragalus membranaceus. Lineage (NCBI taxonomy): Eukaryota > Viridiplantae > Streptophyta > Magnoliopsida > Fabales > Fabaceae > Astragalus > Astragalus membranaceus. Next base: position 6,612,233 of record CM076852.1, read on the forward strand.
GGATTTTTTTACGATTACCGGCGGATTAATTGAAAATACCGGCGGATTGTTTTAAAATTTTATTTTATAATTGTTGAAATTATCCGCCGGTAATTGCAATTACCGGCGCATTTTTTTCAAAATTTTTTCGTTAAAATGGTCGGTCGGTAAGCAAATAGAATCCGCCGGTAAGCACATCAAATCCGCCGGTAATTTTTCAAATTTTAAAGTCCGCCGGTATTTTACCGGGGAACACAGGCCGCCGGTAACGCGCCAAAATCCGCCGGTAATTTACCCGCGGATTTATTCCGCCGGAAATCGCCCCCCGAAAATACCTTAAATTCTTGTAGTGTCTAGCTTTCTGAATTTATGGACAGAACACTCTACTATTATCTATGCTGCTGTTCCCAAGTCGTCACTGTCGGCCGTTCATGATGTTTATGATACTAGTAAACGGGATCAATTTCTCATGAAACTTCGTCCGGAATTTGAGGCCGTTCGAGGTGCTTTGCTGAATAGGAACCCTGTTCCTTCCTTGGATATCTGTGTTGGTGAACTGCTCAGGGAAAAACAGCGTCTTAATACTCAAGGCACCATGTTTCATGATGCCGTCCATTTTGAACCTGCGACAGTTGCATCTGCTGCGCAAAATAGAGGCGTGGGCCATGATATGCGACAAACTCAATGCTTCTCTTGTAAACAATTTTGACATGTTGCTCGTAGTTGTCCTAAGAAATTTTTCAATTACTGCAAGCAGCAGGGTCATATCATCTCTGCATGTCCTACGCGTCCTCCTCGACCGACTAAACGTCTGGTGCAGGCATTCCATGCCACTACTAGCTCTATAGCTGGTCCTTCCACCACTGGTGCATCTGATGGTGGTGCTCTACAGCCTAAATTAATTCAACAAATGGTATTATCTTCTCTTTCTACCTTGGACATTACTGGTATGTCTTCTTTCATATCTTGGTTACTTGACTCTGGTGCATCGAATCACATGACGGGTTCCTCTCAACTCCTACACAATTTACGTTCTTATATTGGTAACCAGAAAATTCAAATTGCTAATGGCAGTACCCTTCCTATAACTAATGTTGGTGACATAAATTCTAATTTTCGAAATGTGCTGGTAGCACCTGGGCTTGCCTCAAATTTATTGTCTGCTGGTCAATTGGAAGAGTGTTTCCACTCCAGTTTATTTCAAATCATTTATCTCTTGCTTGTAATAGTGTTTTGAATGCATGTGAAGATTAGCATAGGAAATTGGGCCATCCAAACTCTGTTGTTTTGTCTCATTTATTTAAGACTGGCTTGTTAGGTACTAAACTGGTGGATTCTAGTACCTCTATTTCATGTTCTGTTTGCAAATTAGCTAAAAGTAAAACACTTCCTTTTCCGTCTGGTGCCCATCGTGCTTCTACTTGTTTTGAGTTGATTCATAGTGATGTTTGGGGAATCTCTCCTGTCGCTTCTCATGCTCACTATAAATATTTTGTCACCTTTATCGATGATTATAGCCGTTTTACTTGGATTTATTTTCTTAAATCTAAATCTGAAGTGTTTTCTATGTTTAAGAAATTTCTGATGTATGTTGAAAATCAATTTCAAACCAGTATTAGAATTCTTCGGTCTGATTCTGGTGGTGAGTATATGTCTCATGAGTTTCAGGAGTTCTTACAGCAAAAAGGTATACTGTCTCAACGATATTGTCCCAATACCCCTCAGCAAAATGGTGTTGCAGAACGTAAGAATCGTCACTTGTTGGATGTGACGCGTACCTTACTTCTCCAGGCCTCTGTTCCATCCAAATTTTGGGTGGAGGCTCTTTCCACAGCTGTCTTTTTGATCAACCGTCTTCCTTCCACGGTGATCGGGTTTGATTCTCCTTACTTTCGCCTTTTTAAAACTCAGCCTGATTATAGTAGTTTACATACTTTTGGGTGTGTATGTTTTGTTCACCTCCCATCCACTGAAAGACATAAGCTTGGAGCACAATCTTTCCAATGTGCATTTATGGGGTATAGTCAGTCTCATAAGGGTTTTGTGTGTTATGATGTCTCTAACCATCGTTTTCGCATTTCTAGGAATGTGACATTTTTTGATAATCAGTTTATGTTTCCTTGCTAGCTCTTCTCCTGGATTGAATGAAATTGCTATACTTCCCCAATTCCAACCAGGACTCGTTCCCACTTCCCCTTCCGATGCTGATCCGCCACCTGATCCTGATCCTGTACCGCCTGCACCACGGTGTTCTAGTAGAACGTCTCGAGCACCTGATAGATATTCCCTAGACAGGTTTGATTCCTCACATACTGCTTTAACTGCTTCTCTATCTGGCACATTTATTCCTACTTGTTATTCGCAGGCTGTTAAAGAAGTCTCCTGGGTAAATGCCATGAATGAGGAACTTCAGGCCGTTCAGGACAATTTCACTTGGGATATTGTTCCTTGCCCTCCTGGTATCAAACCCATAGGCTGTAAATGGGTTTATTCTGTGAAATTGAATTCTGATGGATCAATCAACCGGTACAAGGCTCGATTGGTTGCTTTAGGCCACAAGCAAGAATATGGTATTGATTATGATGAGACATTTGCACCAGTTGCTAAAATGACTACTGTTAGAATGGTGCTCTCTATAGCTGCTTCTCATGGGTGGTCTCTCCACCAAATGGATGTGAAGAATGCATTTCTTCATGGCGACCTGGCTGAAGATATTTATATGACTCCCCCTCAGGGCCTATTCTCTTCTTCTAAGGGAGTGTGCAAGCTCAAACGCTCTCTATATGGTTTGAAACGGGCGCCTAGAGCTTGGTATGCGAAATTCCGTTCCACTCTACTTGGGTTCTCTTTTACTCAAAGTCAGTATTTCTTCTTTGTTCATTCACCGCACATCTGCGGGCATTGTTCTGCTCCTTCTTTATGCTGATGATATGATCATTACTGGTTCTGATGCAGCATCCATAAAGAAAATTAAACAAAAGCTTCAAGCCTCATTTCAAATGAAAGACCTTGGTCTTTTACATTATTTTCTTGGACTCGAGATTCATTCTACCTCTAAGGGTATATTTCTCCATCAGCATAAGTATGCCACCGACCTTGTTGCTATGGCTGGCCTCCAATCTGCTAATCTTGTGAATACTCCTCTTGAAGTTAATGTCAAATACCACCGTGACGAGGGTGAACTTTTGACTGATCATTTATTGTATCGACAGCTCGTGGGTAGTCTTAACTACTTGACCATTACACGACCCGACATTTCATTTGCTGTTCAGCAAGTAAGTCAGTTCATGCATTCTCCTCGTCATCTTCACTTGGCAGCGGAGCGTCGTATAATTCGTTACTTGAATGGTACCTCTCAACGTGGTTTATTCTTTCCTAGTGGAACCCCTCTTAAGTTGAGTGCCTACAGTGATGCTAATTGGGCTGGGTGTCCTGACACTCGCCGCTCTGTCACTGGTTGGTGCATGTTTCTTGGTTCTTCGTTGATCTCATGGAAAAGTAAGAAGCAAGTGAGAGTCTCTAAGTCCTCAACCGAATCGGAGTATCGTGCTATGTCTACGGCATGCTCTGAAATACTTTGGCTTCGTGGTCTTTTGGGTGAACTTGGATTTCCTCAAACCGAACCGACATATCTCTATGCTGACAATACAAGTGCCATTCAGATTGTTGCAAATCCAATTTTTCATGAGCGTACTAAGCATATTGAAGTTGATTGTCATGCTATTCGTGAAGCCTATGATAATCATGTTATATCCATCTCTCATATCAATACTCAATTTCAAGTTGCAGATATTTTGACCAAAGCTGTTCCTTGTCCATGCCGTCAGTTTCTTGTCGACAATTTGATGCTCCTTGATGACCCACATCAATTTGAATGGGGATGTGAATAAGGAAATAAGGAAGTTGTAAATAGTATATTTGTAGATTTATTTATATGTATATGGCCCAGGCCCGTTAGGTTTTCTCAGAGAAAAGCCTATTTAAACGCTTTAGTGTTTGTACTCAAAGCATCGAAACATAATCAATAAAATGGAACTACAGCCGCTCTGTAGTCGCAAACCTAGGCAAAGTTTGGCCGAATTGCGTAAACAATATCGTGTGTCCTGTTTTGACAGTTGTAACCAGTTGACCTGCATGCTTCTCGTTCGCCACTAACACGTCCTTCCCCCAACCCACCAGATCTGCTCGTGTTGCTCATACTGCATGTTGTAACCAGTTGACCTGCATGCTTCTCGCCCACCCCCCCTAACCCACCATCCCTCTTTTAAGTTTATATGAAGATCTGGCCTTTTATCATAGTCATTAACGATGTTTGGATCTCCTACATTGCATATTTGGTCCCTCTGTGTGTGTGTGTGTGGAAACCTAACCCTCTATGTGTGTGTGTGTGGAAACCTAACCCTACCTTAGATGAATACTAGTTTTCTATCTCCAAATGAGAACAATGACAAGTGCAATTTTTTGTAGTGAGGCAAAGAAGGGGGCGAGTGATTCAAAACCCGCCACACTAAAAAGAAGTTTAATGTCTGTCGAAGAGACCTAGAGTGATAACTAATGGTTATGGACTAAATCATGCAATCTCACACTTGTTTTCCTCGATACAACACTATATCTTCTAATTTCTTAGTCTTTATGATTTTATGTCTCTCTTTTTGCTTTTACTTTAGGGGTTTGTGTGAATATTTGAGAGAGCTTATCTTCTGGCATAAGTACTATTTGTAAGAATATTTGAGAGAGCTTATGAAAATAGCTTATAACTCATCCATAAACTCTTTCGGTTTATTTTGATAAGTTATTCATGATATCTTATGAAGGCAACTTTAGCTTTATGAAAACAGATTCGCTTTATTTTCTCTATTATTATACAAATAAATATGCATAAGCAAAAATATGATAAGCGGGCTTAGTTAAACTGTTTATCCAAACAAAACCTAAATATGCACAACTTAGTTGTCTTTTAGAGGCTTATACTATACGGTTTAATTCCTTGACTATGTTCCTTGTTTGTCTGATTAAATTATTATGCTACTTCTAAAGTGAAAACCCTTTAGGAAAATTCTTTCCTTCGTTTTATATTCAGTGTTTGTTGGGAATTCAAATTAGGATCCACTTCCCGCTCCCCACCAAACCGAACCATGGCTCTGATACCACATGTTGGGGAGTCCAGTGAAGCACTCGGAGAAATAACAAGCTAATGAAGCGACCAACAAGAGGTTTGGATGCCACATCTCCGCTCAAAACCTTAAGACATCATTAGGCATATTGTAGCGACCGAAAAATCCGGAGGAGGGATTCTTCGACGTTTACAATGAAGCCGCCACCAAAGTTTAGTTTAAGGGCAAACATTGGAAAATCCCTATTGAGTGGATAAGGGGGTTTTGCGGACCAGGTTTAGGCTCGGGAGTCGTTTATGCGTAGGGAAGGTATTAGCACCCTACGACATCCTTCCTAAGGAAGGTTACCTTTTAACTAAATGTGTAAACATTTATTAACTCAAAAATAATGTTTTTACCCTTATAATAATAATGATAATAATAATAAGATTCGATAAACGTCTAGTTGTTTTTTGTACTTTTTGAGAAAAATGAGAGAAATGAATTAAAAGAAAAAAAAAGGGTTTATTATTAATGCAACTGACAGAGGTCGGCCGCCCTCTGTTCCTACGTATCTCCTGGTAGAGAATCAAATCACACGTAGTTCTTGGTGGAAAATGTTTGTTGGTTGGTGTTTTTTAATATAGGGGTTTTAGGACTGTGTGATCTGTGTTGAAGGACCACTGGGGGTCTGAAGGAGCGCTGGGGCTCTGAAGGACCACAATTCACTTATTCTAAAAAACTGACAAACCCGGTCGTACGACCGACTTAATCCCCTATTTATATTTCGTGGGTTTTTGTAAAAAATGGATTAGGAAAGAAAGGTAATGGAAATTATTTATTATTGCGCTTGACAGGGGCGTGGCCCTGCTCCTACGTATCTCCTGGTAGAGAATCAAAGGCTACGTAGTTCTAGATAGAAAAATATGTTTTTGTTTATAGAGGTTTTAAGGCTCGTGAGCCGTACAGCTCATTCGCCTTAAAATGCAATTTAATCCGACCGTACAGTCGACTTAATCCTCTATTCTTGACAAAAAGAAGTTTATATATTTTATAGGAAAATGTAGATTTGTGGAAAATATTTGTTTTGTAGCAAAATATAAAAGGAATGGAAAATGGGCGTTTTTGTAAAAGAGGGGTGCATAAAGCAGCAGAGAGTTGTATTGTTGGAATTGAGAGGTGCGAAAAGTAGCACCCCAGTTCTTTTTGTGAACTGGCCTGCATTGTAAAAATGGGCTTGCGAATGGGCGTTGTTTCAAATTGGAGGTGTAATTATGAATCTGTTAAAAATCAAAACATGGCCCAAACCAACTATATCGGATAACCCAACTCAAACTAGACCTAATCCTTCTCTCCTTTACCTTCATTAGCGCCGCACACACATCATTGAGAGGAGAGAGAAAGAAATTTGCGAACAGGGTGACAGGGAGGGAGAGAGGGGACACGACAGCGACAAGGTGGTCGACGGTGACAGGGAGGGAGATGGTGACGGAGAGGGACACGGCGAGGAGAGAGAAGGGCGTGAGGCGGTATTCGTGGTGAGAGAGAGGCGTTCAATGGAGATTCGCGTGACTGTGATGATGGCGACACGGTGGCGACGGCGTATAGGCTTCGACGGAGGGGGCTTTCGGTGATGGGTGAGTGACGGCGGTTTGAGGCGGACGGCCACCGTCTACGGTGGTCGGACTCTAAGGAGGTGAGTTTTGCTATTTTGTTTTCACGGTTCTCTTCTTCTCCTCTCTGGTTCTGATCTTCTTATTTTTTGATGTTTATTGTTTTTTGGTTTCTCTGGGAGTTCATGGCCAACGGCAACGTGCTTCGGGGGGACGGCACGAGGGGGTTCGCGACGGCGGTGGCTGTTTGGTGGCTGTTGGGGAGGTTGATGGCTACGGTGGTGGGTGATGATAAGGGTGGTTGGTGGTTGGCCGTAGGAGTGGTAGAGAAGGGAAATCGTGGAGGTGAGGGAGAGTGTGGTGGTTGCGAAGGGGGGGATTGGCTACGGTGGTTGTTTGGTGTTTTGGGTGGTTACGACTTTGGTGTTGGTGGTTGGTGTCTTACGGGGTAGAGCGAGGGAGAAGAGGGGGTTTGGTTGGCCTGCTATTGGGTGGTAATGTGGTGGTTCTGGCCATGAGGGGGTGGCTTTGGGTGGTCACGGTGTGGTATTTATAGGCAGGTTGGTGTGGTGCTGAGGCATCAAAAAGGACAGCAATTAGGGCAAATTTAGGGTGCTGTGGTGAGGAGAGAAAGGACAGTCAAGGGCGCAAATGACAACGCCATTTGGGTCAGCAAAAGGACAGCTATTTGAATGGGCAAATGACAATAACTGGCACATAAAGGACAACAGCTGTGTGGAGGTGATTTTGGGGAAGGACAGCATCAAGGAAAGAAACAAAATGATAACCCTAACCCTAGCTGGGGCAGCTACAAGCTGCGCCCTTTTTTCTTTCTTTTGAAACTTTGTATTTTGTAATTTTTGTATTTATTTTTTGTACTATTTTTTTTTTGCTGTTTGCTTTTTTGGTTCATGTGTGTAAAGAAAAACTATATTATATGACAAAAAAACTTTGACTATTCAGCTTCTTGATTTATTTATTTGCACCAATAATAACACGAAATAAAATAAAACGAGCATCAAAACAAATCGTCACCCGAGAGTGTTAAAAACCCATGTTTAAAACGACACGTGACACAACGAGGGTAAAAACTTTTTTTTTATTTTTGTTTTTGATTAATTGGACAAAATTGGGGTATGACACATATGGATCCCCGCTCTTATATATCCTTCATTTAGCTTATTCCTAACAGATGTGAGACTAACCACTCGCACTTGAATTTCCAAATGTGTTGAATAACACACCTATTCTTTTGATATTCTTTCATTTCAATTTCTACAGATTGTAACATATTGAGTATAGCTCATACGCAATATCTATGAGGTTGTGGTGGGGGAGCTAAGCTAGCTTAGGGTAGCGAAACCCTAATTCATTCTGAAATAAGACGGAATTACAACTACTCTCTGTTTAAAGATGTAGGCATACTTTGGGTGAAATGTATGATCAAAGAGCATGTTCTTGTTCTTACGTTACGTTTTGTTTCTTTATTTCTTCTTCTACTAATTGTTGTTCTAACATAACAAATTCATGATCCCCTAAGATGAGCATACATTACAGCTTTTCATACATTTTCCTTTGGCTCCTTCACTACCAACCATATAAAGTGGATTCTTCCCACATTCACCAACTATAGCCCACTTAGCACAATTCTCATTCTCATCAACACAATCTCCATTATCTATTTTCCCATATGGTTTTCCAAAGTCACTGACATGAATCCATTTTGTTGCAGACCACTTCTCACCCTCAATCACAGGGCAGCTTCCATGCATGCTTTCGGGATCTGTAGTGGTATTGAGATGAAGACTGAAGAATAACAAGGCATCACCCTTCTCAGGTTTTACTGAAATGACAGAAATCGAAGCATTAAAATTAAGACTTTAAGCCAAAAAAATGTGACAAAGAAACTAACATTTACAATATGGGGACACTTTAAATAGCTCATTTAGAGTTTATTTGAACTTGTCTCATGACAAACACTTGTATTAATATGATTTGAATACACTTATAACTTATGACAAGTTCTAATACTGTTTTTAGCTGATTCAAATATACCGTCGGAATAACAATAACTTATTGACGCTTAATTAAGCCTCTTTTACTAGTTTACCGAATAAGTAATTAATTATGTGGTCCAATTACATTTTGAATAAAAAAAATTGTGGTTTGTTTGAAGCAATCATTCATTTTTTTTTTCTTCAAAAAAGCAGACATAGATTTGTTGTAATGTCCTCTATCATCCAGAGTCTGTTGTAAGTTGAAAGTAAAAAGGTAACAAATTTTACACATTTTATACCTTTATTTCTGCACAATCATATGTGTTATTGAGGCTCAAATTTTTCTATTTCACTACCGATTATTTTTCCCTAAGGAGAATTTGCATAAGAAGCTTTTAATCAAACAATTTTTTTTTTATTTATTTAAAAAAATAGGTTCTATTGTTACTCAATTTTATACATTTAGACATATTTGAAGTGAAAATTTCAATTAGAGTATATATTCCTCTCCTTTAAGAGAAGCTTGAATTACATTCCCCTCCCTTCTTATGTTAATTCTTTTTTTGATCAAACCCTCTTATGTTAAATTGTGCACTAGAAGTAAAATCCTAGAGTAGACTATACACCCTTCCCTAATTATAATCATCTCCCTTAATGATTGAATATGTACTACATTTTAATCTATTTTAATATAAATAAATATTTTTATGATATATACTAACTTTAAGCCACCATTTAAGAAAAAATAATTCATTTCTTTATAATTTTAATGTCAATGATTATTAAATTTGAATATTTCATTGTTAACTTAATGATTTAGAGTATAAAATTTATTTTTAAATAGCCATGTGTGTTGCTTTAGTAACTTTTCGGTGATTTTAATTTTATTTTGTATTGTTTCATATTTTAGAATAGGATTTATAAAGAACTATATGTTAATGATTTTGTGAATCAAAGATAGAGAAAAATCTGCACACAAATTTTGATTATATTAAAAAGGACCCGCCATACTTTTTTCTTTGCACTTTGTGTGTTAGATTTCCATTGTTAGATTATTAGCAATTAAAAAATTATTAAGGGAGGAAAGTGTAGATTATTTTTTGTTGCAAGAAAATGTAGATTTTAACATAAGAGGGAATGGAAGGTAATCCAAGCTTCTCTCGCGGGAGGGGGTGTAATTTTTCTAACATGTTTTGTAAGAAGGGGCGTTAAGTGTAATTTATTCTATCAATTATGACTAGCAACTTATGAAACCCGGATACGGGAAACGATACAGCATACGACATTATATGGATACATGTATATAGGAAAATTTTGAAAATTAAGATACGATGCAGTCTGGATACTTAATAAAAAATTAAATTAAAATTTAAATATATAAAAATAAAAACATAATATACAAACATAAGTAAATATAACAGTAAAGAGATATTCGATTTTCGATTGATCTCGAATCGCTCTGATACCACATAGTCTCAGAGGAAAGCACTCCATTATCTCAGCTCTGAGACTGGCAGATTTTTCCGAACATGGGTAAATCCGAGGACAATTGCTCATAATAGGAAAAAAAAAAGTGCACAGAAAAAAGAGGAACATAAAGGACCTACAGTTTATCCAGAAGATAGTAAACCCTTTTAGGAAAAATCTTCTAATTGACATATGTAGTAACCCCCTTTTAGAATTTAATTTTTTATTAAAAACTTTTAGGATATAAATTAAAAACACTCCAAAAGGAGCCACATTGGTTGTAAAAAAAGAAACAGACCCATTTGTATTACGCGTGTATCCGTCGTATAAGCCTGTCGTATCATGTGTGTATCTGTATAAGCTAGCCATATTCCATGAGTATCGACCATGTATCCCCCACGTTTCGAATATTTTTCTTTTAAAAAAATGAAAATTTCAAGATACTCCATTGGTGCGTATCCCAATGTATCGAATACGTATCGGTGTTAAATATGTGTCGGATACAAATAGTTGACCCGTTTTGGAGTATTGGAGTTTCCCTGCTAGCAATCTATTAGCTTTGATCGTAATGAGTTAATTGAGATACTAGCTATCTTTTTTATTTAAAATAAAATACTTTTTTCGAAATAAGTTGTTGGGAGTTTGAGAAAGAATACGAAATTCTCCATTTCTTTCAAAGCTTGGAATTTGGACTTTGTTCACACGTTTCGTGAGAGAAACTCGTGTGCATATTGGTTAACAAAGTATGGAGCTAATATGAATTATGGGGAACATGCGTGGCCTCTTTGTCCTACTGCAGTTTCGTCTTTCCTTATAGCAGATGCTATGGGAATGGAACAAGTTAGGTTTTAGTCTTTTCTGTTCTGTTTTTAGTGCTTTCATTTTGATCAAAAAATACTAAATTTTCCTCTGAGAATCTACAAAAGTCATGAGCAAGATTTGAAATTTTCACTTCACTCTTCTTCCATGGTTGGATATGTTGAATTAATTATGGGCGCCAATTTTTCTCCATTTTTCACCTATAATACAACTTCAAAGTTCAAAAAGTTTAAGGAATCATTTTCCAAATATTATATTTGATTAGGTGTTTTATCATCGCCCTAAAGTTGAAGGGGTTATTTTTTTTATGGACCTTATAAATGCTTGCTAATAATAACATCTTTTTTTATTTTACTAATGATGTTTTTTAAAACTGAGTTAAGTGAAGGTGGAAATAATAAGTAGCAACTTTTTGTAATTTGTTGTCAAAAAATGCAACTTTTTGTAATTTGAAAATTGTCAACAAGATTATGATTTAAGTTTTCATATGTAGCAAACTTGTTACTATTATGTTTTTTACTATTATTCGTTTGTTTGACAAGTTTGTTCATTTGCTTTCAATTTTCATAGTCAGGAAATTTTCTACTATTTTAGTTTGAGGAGTAGAAAGTTAATAAATTTTAAAAGAAACATATGGTATAATAATATCATTATGTTGTAATTGAGATTTATCATAATTAACACGAAACAACTAAGAGTTGAGATTTGGCAAATAAATACCACGCACACACCATGCACACACACTACAATTGGCAAATAAACACCACGCACACACTAGGGATGTCAAAATGGGCTTGGCCCGTCGGGCCGGCCCGTTGGCCCACCAAAAAAAGGCGGGCAGGGCTAAGGTATTGTTGCCCGCGTTGCCCGGCCCGCTTCGCCCGCCAGCCCGCGGGCTAAACACTGTGGCGGGCCAAACCGCCTGTTAGAGCTTTTTTTTTTTAAAATTCAGTGTGAATTGACGGGCCAGCCCGCCAGCCCGCTAGCCCGCTGGCCTGCCTGCCCATCATTTCGCGGGCAGGGCATGAATATTGCGCCCGCGTCCGTCAACTGGCCGGGCCGGGCCGCCCTATTTTTAGCAGGCTGAAGGCGTTAACGGGCCGGGCCGCCCGTTTTGACATCCCTAGCACACACTACAACTGGTCACACCCGGGTCCGAACCCGAGAGCCGACGTCCCCATATCATAAGGGGTTAAACAGTAGAAGCTTGAAGTTATGTCCCTTTGATACAATTACGTCAAAAACCAGGCTAATAATTTATAAATCATCTTGAAATGTATACCTGCGTATCCTCCGTGAGCACATTCAGACCAACTCTCATCTTTTGGTTGTGATAATTTGGCCTGAAAAAGTAAACCAATTACTCATCTAATAATTATTTTGATTTTATTTCTTCTTTTAGAGGGAGAGAGAGTGTTCCTCAAAAGGAAACACCAAAGAATCAAAGACATGAGAAATTATTTACCTCAGAATAAGGAAAAACTGTCTCCCCACCCTTCTCAACATTAGACAAATACATCAACACGGTGGCAACACGTTGACCACCACGTAGTAGACTAGCCTTGTCACGGAAGTAATCAAAATGAGAATCGTACTTTTGACCATGCTCATAGTGCAATATTTGGAGGCCTTCACCGTTCTCTGATGCATTAGAGACAAATAATTGAATTGAAGGACAAAAAAATCTAAAATGGACCACGAAATGATACTATCTAGTTACCTGCAGGGAAGGAATGTCCATTTGGTAATTCGAGTCTCTATATCATATACTATTTCATCCTTAAAGTATAAATAGAAAAAAAGAGGAAGTAAACATTCAGATTCAATCATGAGAAGTACAAATGTCAAAAAGTTTTTTGAGAGTAAACTCAGCCTCATGAAACCATCCTTGGATAGATTTCACTGTCAAAAATCAGTGATATTGTCTGGACACAAATCTCATCCCACCAATACAAATACCGGTAAGAAAATTATATATTATTATACCTACCTGTTTCCTTTGAAGAAACATACCATAACTCGTTCTAGCTTCATTCTCTACACTTTTACCGGATACATCTGCCACCATACTTTTCTCTAGCTTATCCTTAGCCTAATACCAATAAAACACACATAGAATAAAACTCTCGAAGCTATAGTTTCCATGCAAGAAAGAAGATCCAAACCCAGTGATATAATTATTAAAACAATCTAACCAGATTCATAAGATGATCACATTCTTTCTCAGATAAAAACTTCTTGTATAGAATAACCCTGCATACCATAATTCACTCAAAAAGAAGAAGGAAAAAAAGTCCTTTTGTATAAGAGAGGAAAAGAACTAGGAAAAGAGTTGTACCTAGGACGCCATAAGAGCTGAATGGCATGTGTGGGATCAAACTTGACTTTAGAGTCACCTATGTTATATACTTCATGCCTGAAAATAGTGAAGGCGTAAACAAATTGAAAATCCCCTACCCTAAAAAAATCAGATTTTTCTAGCATTTTCAAATAATGAGAGAAATGGGGAATATGGTATATGATGTAATTACGTTGACTTATCATCACCCAAATGGGGTAATCGGATTGAAGAAATTGAGAGAAAACATAGGAACAATACAAAAAAACTACGATGAACCATGATGAAAAGATTGACGGAACTTGAATGAATGAGAGTGTTGTGTGCTTATAAGAAAAGTGTTGTGTAGGAGTCCTTAATTTTGTCATTTTTGGACAATTTCAAATATTTAATAAATTTAAACTGTGCAGTCAAACCGAAATTAATTGAAGTTAATTGTAAAAAGTTTTAATAAATTATTACAAATTTAGATATTTAAATAAAGAAAAGATATTTTTTGACCAAAATAAATAAAGGGTGAATAATTTGTAATAATTAAAAATTTGAGAGAATAAACTCACTCAAAAATTATTGAAAAAGGAAAATATTATTACATACCATCCAAGTTAGACGGATCACAATTATACCCAAAAGCACTTGGATGAGATGCTATGTGTCTCTTCCAGCTTAACCAAAGTCTTGGATTTGAATCCAACCTTGGTAATGTAGCAGTTTTAAATCTCTTGACGGAGAGCTTTGCCACCCATCGTGGTCCTACCCGGCTCGATGGATTAGTCTCTACAGTTGCGCGCAGATAATACTGAGTTTATACCCAAAAAAAAGACTGCCCACAATTATAATTAAAGTGATCATATCATCGTCTTTATTATACTTTTAATATTATATATTAACCAAATAAGAATGTATTTATTATACTTTTAATATTATATATTAACCAAATAAGGATGTATAGGTGTTTTATTAAACAATAAGTTTTCATTGAGAACATGTTAAGAGTGACTTGTCCGATGCACATCAAATATAGTTATGCTATTAAAATATAAAATAAAATAGTTTTCATTTTGTAATGTCCTTTTGCAAACCCCCTCTCTCTGTCCTCCATTCCTATTTCTTAAATGTTCCCTCAAAAATTAAAATGGGTCAACTTTGAGTAAAAAGGTTATTCAAATATTTAAAATAATTTAACTTTTTTAGTCAATAAAAATTAATTTGAGTTGTGAAAACTTTTAGTAAAGTGATTATTATAATTTTAGATATTTAAAAAACAAAATATTTTTTTACAGAAACAAAAAAAGGGATAGAAAATTTTGTAGCAACTAAAATTTTAATAGCCCTCGAGGCACCTACAATGAGCGAGGGATTAGTCACTGCTGTCCGTGCGGTGGATACCCGAGTTTACCCAAAAAAAAACTAAAAAATTGATATTTTCACTAGAGTAATTTAACATTTATAACAAAAGAAGTTTTGGTGAAATTTTTTCATCATATATTCACTAGAGTAAAGTTTCTATATCATCCTCTTTAAATAAAATTATAGAAAAATTGCTTCTGAAGTCAATTAACTTAATTTCAAATTTTGATTAGTCTTTTAAGTTTGTTCCAGACTGGGCTGGTGGCCCAATCCTCGCAATGGGCCCGAACCGGCCCACATCACCGCAGGTCCATTCTCCAGGGCGCGCAAGATAAGCGAGAGGTACAATCAACGGCCAAGATCGACTCGGCTAATCCTACGGCTCAGGAGCGTCGGCTCGCTCTATAAATAGGGGTCAATACCAAAATGTACACATTCTGACTCATTCCATACTCTGCTTTGACTCCTCCCTCCCTCACTTGGGCGTTGGAGTGTCTTTGCAGGTACAACCCGACCTAAACTCTGCTTCCGACTTCATCATCAGGCAGATCGACCAAGCATCAGACCGACCCATCTTGAGACCCTCAAGGTACGGTTCAAAGTTTTTTCCAACTTATAGTACTTTCGCTCTCAAAACATGGACAATATTACTCTTGTCTGAGTTTTCCTTTAACTTTGTTAAAAAATGTCCGCATTGCAATACCAATGCCGATGTAGCAAGTCCAAAAGAAGTTTAGTTAAAAAAATTATAAATTTTTATGTTAATTTTTTATTAAAAGTTAACTATTAAATGAAGACCGTTTGTCAAAAAAAAAATGAAGGCTGTTATTTGATAACCTTATTTTATATAGGTTATTTATGCTCCTAATACTTAAGTCAAGCTTACTTCTCAAGTAATTTTAGTACTTAAATATGTGAATATATGAATATTAGAATAAATATAGGTTATGAGTCAATTCCTTAAACCTGGGGCATCATCAATTGCCTTTGTGAATATGTTTGATGTTTTGCTTTAGCGCTGCAGCGGTATGCTATCAAGGAGACGCTACAGCGTTATATGACGGCTGACCATTGAGATATTTGTGTGGCCACTTGAGGACATGATGAGTCACCACCCTTATCTCTTCCTCTCAGCTGGATATTTTGACTTTCAAGTGGATGCTAAATTACACTTGGCGCCTCCTAAATGGAACCCATGTGATAGTTGTTGTATTCCATCATTAGCACTTTTTGTAAAGTACTTTAAGGATAATATCTAAGTCTTATGATCATCATGTAATATTATTATTCTATTAAGACTTAGTTAATAATTAGATTAATTAAGATTGCTTCTCTAGGAGGTAACATACGTAGACAAGTAGTGACAACTTGGAAGGAGAACTACACATGACATAGTAGTTTTTCTCCATTGATACACTACTTTTTAAGCTTTTATATTTTTAGCATAGTTTTTCTAGTCTTCATCCAAGGTTTTGCTCACGCCTCAACTTCATCTCTTGTATGCTACTTGAGATCATTGGAGTGTACCTTTTGCAACCACTCTTCTCTTGTCTTCATACGGTAATACATACTCTCTAGTTGTATTATGTTGATGGAACTTGTGATGAGCTAACTTTGTTGTAGTTGGATTGTCCTTAGTATGTAATGAACCTTGAGTAACTTTTGTATAATATTATGATGTTTGTGTTTTATTCCTTGTGTCATAATACTTTCAATCTTGGTTTGGGAATGATCAACTAAAACAAGGTAACTTTGTGGGTACAGACATGGTTCACAAAGAGAACTCAAAGAATGATATGAATGAAAACCCTTTAAAGACATTTAAAGGAAGCACTACTTAACTCTAGACATAGGGGAGTAATAGTTCATAAGGCAAATGTTGTAAGAGCTGAATATACAGGGGTAAAACTTATTTAGAGCCTAGACATAGGAGTCTTGTAACATAATCCTGACGAAAGTGACTGAAAGGCACGCCACCAAAGCGCTACAGCGTCTACGGATTCTCAAGCGCTACAGCGCTTAACGCTACAGCGTCTAAATATTATTTGAACATTACTCTTGGGAATTTACATAACTATTGAGCTATCCAACTCACCTTTAATTACTTCAACCTTAATACTGTTTTATCACAACTTATAATGTTTACAACTTTTTACCTTTACTTGTTACTTAATTCTTTTCACTAAGATTCTAATCACTTAAACTTCTTAGATTAATTCCAATCCTGTGGGAACGAACTTTACATATCATTATATTACTTATTGCGATTGTGTATACTTGCACATCACCTTTTCGCACAACATTATTATAAAGTAACCTTTTTTTTCTATGTAACCAAAGAACAAGTAACCTTTTTTCTTCTTAAGTGAAGACCACGTTTGTGCTTCCCATAGCAAAACATATCAAGCTCTGGTCTCACAAAACAAAAACTCTATCTTTCTCTCTCTTAGATTCATTAAAAATAGAATCTTCAATGTTTATAGAGTTATGGGGTTTCTTGGAACCAAAGAAGTTATTAAAAGGATGTTAAAACTATGAAAAAAGTAAAATAGAATCTGAGTTGTCTTCTAATCGAGCTCTCCTTTCTAAGTTGCTTCTGCTTTGCAAGCACCGTCATTTCTTTGGCGTTTTAGCCCATGAGTTGGCTTTAAGCACCTTAATCAGCTCATTTTTCCAAGCTTCCTCATCCTTAGCTATCTTTTTCCTTCCTCGGCAAATGTTTCTCCATTGATATTTCTAGCTAGCTCTACTATAATCTGGTCCCCTCAGAACTGTTCAACACATATTTCTTCCTTTCAGACCATACTTAGCTAAGGCTACCATCATTGAACATGTGGTTGCTCTAATTGAAAATAATAGGAAAGAGTAAGGAAAATAGGAGAAATATGGGCCATTTGGTAATTTATCCTTCCTCTTGCTCTTTGTTGACACACCTTGGCTTATGTTCATTGGGACAAGTCCTTGCCTCGGCTAGGTCCTTCCTCGGCAACTACTTAGCATATTTTGGGAGTCAACAATTGCCCCCCTTTCGCGTTGTTATCTAGCGGGGGAAATGTGTAGCCTTAGCAACGCGAAAATGATTTGAAGAGTCAGTGTCATTATGACTACTAAACTAGCAATTCCAGTATTGATTAGACTTAAAACGGATGGTTCAGCATCAACTGATGCTCCGAAGCAGCGTTTCTCTTGCGTTTAATCATTACACCCAATAGCAATAAATAGCCTTTCCATGAATCGCTGCCAATTCACAGTTACCTCTTGCTTGCTTTGTTGAACCGCTGCCAAAATATTTGCTATCCTCAGCCTCTGTTTCTTTCCATTTTCCTTCTTCGTTTCATCATAATCATGTCTTCTCACTCTAATTCAAAGAACATAGCTATGGAGGCGATAATAATCTTGTCGATTCTCTTTAACAGTCGTCCTCTTCACTTTCCCTTGACTCGCATGGGAACCCAGTGGACGACGTTTCTTCTTTACCTACCATTGATAGCCACGAAACCATGGAGATCATTGATGGCGGTGTGGCTCTTCGACCATTCACCTCCTAAGTCCGAAAGGGTCTTGATTCTTTCAAGCGAATCTTTAAGCCTACCCCATATCCAACCGGTTTACCAATCACTTGCAAATAGTTTACCGCTAGCGCCAAGGTTACCGAGGAATGGGGTTGACCGAAGCCCACTCCAGAATACCAGAATTGGAAAAAATAATGGGTGTGGCCAAGTGAGCCTGCTGGAAAGAGTTGCGGTTTGTATGACATGATTTACCTTTCTGCCACCACCATAATTCCTCGTTGAGATCTTCTTTTGCCTCTTTTGAGCTTTTGGTCAATCCAATTTAACGCTTTTATCTTCCAATGGGGTATGCTCGTTCCCACTCTTCTTGACGTGGCGGCCATTTAGTTCCTGCAGCTTTGGGCCCGACTTTATTTCAGGGACTTCACCCCGCAAGTTTTTCGGCCAAGCCACCTCCTACAGCGAGAACTTTGGGTCCTCGGTTGATAGCGATGCCTATCAAACCCCTGACACCATTGGAAGTCGTCGGGACCTTATTTCATTTAACCACCATACAAGGATGTAAAGGTGTTTTATTAAACTAATTATAAAAGGTGCTTTATTACATTCAATAGTTTTTGTTGGGTAAGTACTAGAGTAATTAACTCGTATTATGCACAGATATAGTTAGTCTACTAAAATATAAAATCGCTAATATTTTGTAGTTGTTATGAATAATAGTAATGTGGATGTCCATAAGTTACAAATGTTACATAGTAGAGGAATATTAGAATACACTCATTTATATAGATTATTATTCCGTGTCATTGTTATTCATTGTATATGTTAAAGGCACATTATGGTAGGCCTTAATTCATTTGTAGGTTACAAGACTTATGTCCTATAAATAGGACTCATATGACATTGTAAAGATGTACCTTCAAGAGTAGAATGCAAATGCTATTTTCTTCTCTCATTCTCTTCTTCTATTTCTTCTTCATCTATAGTTTATTATAATGGTTATATCTTACTCTTGTTTGGATCAATTTCATAACACGTTATCAGCACGAAGCTCTACCAAAATGACGGCTTAATAAGCTTGGAGGGTATTTGGCAAAGATATGTTTTCTTCTACTATCTTATAGTTACTCTAACTCATATTATCATGTTTTGTTTCTTATAGCTTTTATTTTATTATGTTAACATTTTATATTTCTTGTATAGAAATTTTATTGAGAATTTAATTTAGCTACTATGGTTATCATTTTCTGTTCTTGATGAATTCCTGAAGAATTCAACATTAAAGCACCCATGTTGGATTTCATAAAGACAATTAGCATGTTTGTCTATTCTTGATGAATTCTTGAAGAATTCAATATTCAAGCATCCCTATTGGATTGCATAGGGACAACTATCATGTTTGTCTATTCTTGATGAATTCCAGAAGAATTCATCATTCAAGCATCCTAGAAGGATTGCACAAAGAACTCAATGAAGAGATAAAACTTAATATTCAAGATTCCCTGCAGGATTGTTCAAAGCATTCTTTTTCAATGCTTAGTCTCGTGATATAGTTCTTGAAGAACTGAAAGAAAAAAAACACAATATTCGAGCATTCCTGTAAGATTGCTTAAAGAATTTTTTTTCTTTATCATTGTTTGTGATGATTTGTTATATATAGTTCTTGAAGAACTGGAAAAAAAACTAATATTCGAGTATCCTTGTAGGATTACTCAAAATGTGAAGATTTGTGATAGTTCTTGAAGACTTAAAAAGGATTGTTTCATGAAACTCGTGGTCAAGTTCTTGAAGAACTAAATCTTAATATTCAACCATCTCTAAAGGATTGTTTCATGAATGATGATTTTTCTTGATCATCACTAATGAAAAATTTGTAGTCAAGATCTTGAAGAACTAAATCTTTAGACCATGATTGTAATCTAAAAGATCTATTTGATTTTAGTTTTACTTGAAACAAAAAAAAAATGGAAAATGTATTTCTTTATCCTACTCGAATATGCTCCTGGAGTAGCAAAAGTGAGAAAATATTTTTAGAATATTTTGGAAATTTAATCACAATTGTGATTGAACAAGTGCCTTATGAATGATTAAAATGTGAAAGATCACATAATGGATTGAAATTGATTCCCAGAAGTGAATAAATTACGTAATGATCAATTTATTCCCTTGTAGGATTGCTTAAAGTATGATTTATCTTTGGTCATTGTTTAGATGTGAGATATAGTTCTTGAAGAACATATGATCATAAAATATGACTTTCTTTGATAACCCTTTATAAAAGTTTATGGCGAGTTCTTGAAGAACATAACAAAAGGTCTGTTTTCCCCCTTTGATAACTCTTTATGATTTTCTTTGCATTCTTTAAATAATGTTACCAAAAAAAAGTTGTTATGTTGTATGTGAGAGGTAAATATTGAGTGTGCTACATGTGAATGATGATAAAAAAAAATCCATTATCATGATTTATGGTTATTTTTGACATATATGATTTATGGTTATATTCTTTACTATTTCTCATAATGGTGTAGCGGTTTTATTTTTATGAAAATAATGATGTAGTAACTCATATACATTATGGCAAAGTTTAATTTTTCTAAGTGTAACTTCTCTTTCTACTTACCCTTGGAATTCTAATCCACGTGATTTTACTATTTACTATGTGTTCAATTATATTTTTCTAATATAATTATGACGACACATATTAATATTTTTGAAGGACCAGAATATTCTTCAGTATAATAAGTGTTTGTGTGTCATGTGTTCTTAATGCATATAAACTACCAGAAAGTCATATGGTACGTAGTGTGTTCAATATAATAAGTGTTTGAGAAGAGATTGAATGAGAAGGAAGAAGAAAGAGGAAATATAGAAGAGAGATATGTAGAGAAATTTATGGAGATTGGAGAGTATGAGAAGGAAATAAAGAGTGAAATGAGAGAATGAGAAGAGTGTAGGAGAAAGTTTTATATATAGGAAATGAGAATAGAGTAAAATAAATAAATAAATAATTTTTTGAAAAATCCGCCGGAAATGTGCATTACTGGCTGATTTTTCCGCCGATAATTTCCGACGGAAAAATCCGCCGGTAATACACATTTCTGGCGGATTTTTTAAAAAAAAATAAAAATAATTTTAAAAATCCGCCGGTAATGCGCATTACCGGCGGATTTTTCCGACAGTAATTTCCGGCGAATTTTTCCCTCCAGTAAATGCACATTTCCGCCGGTAATATTTTTTTAAAAAAAAATCCTCCGAAAAACCTATTTTTTCCGCCGGAAATTTACCGGCGGAAAAAATCCGCTGGAAATGCCAAATTTCCGTCGGAACCGTATCGGCGGAAAAATTCCGCTGGAAAAAATTCGTTGGTAATGCGCGTTTTTCTTGTAGTGATTGTTTCTTTTTTTATAAGAAATATGTGTGTGTGTGTGTGTGTGTGTGTGTGTGTGTGTGTGTGTGTAGTGTATATATATATAAATGAACGGAATGAGTATTAGGGATACTCCAACTCATTACAAGACAACTAGTTACATAGCATGCTTAATACAAGAAAGTGGGGACTTCCACCAATCGGAAATGTTATCACCACTAAAAACACCCCCTTTTCCCATAAACCAACCCCATGAAAGATGTTTAATCTTATTAACAACTATAGGTATGTCTACCCCCTCTCCTTCAAAGACTTTATTGTTTCTCTTCTTCCAAATGACCCACAAAGTAGCCAACCAAAATAAAAATTTCAGCTTATTGTTGCTAGAGTTAACCCTAATCATTCTTTCCATATAGATTGTGAATAAGAGCAGTGGAAAAAAAATGTGTAAACCAGTTTCCTCACATTGTGCGCAAAAAGGACATCCACTATTACCAACTTCCACATTACGCCTAGCCAAGTTA
Organism: Astragalus membranaceus; assembly: GCA_039519185.1. Taxonomy (NCBI): domain Eukaryota; kingdom Viridiplantae; phylum Streptophyta; class Magnoliopsida; order Fabales; family Fabaceae; genus Astragalus; species Astragalus membranaceus. The sequence continues at coordinate 6,634,292 of CM076852.1, forward strand.
ACCTTGGTAGGTAACATGTCCAAGAGTAAGCGCCAACAGAATAAAGCCACTTTGGATGGCACAGCAGATTTCCAAACAACAGAAAGAACTTTCAGAATTTCATGATTTACTTGGGTATGCATAACCAAACTCATGATAAGAGAATAGCAAGAACTTACAGTGAATGAGTTAGATTTGTGTAAAGTCCACTTCCACTTGTCTTGGCTATCCTCTACCAACTAAACATCAAAAAGAATAGTCTCCAAAGAACCCAATGCCTCCACCTCATTTCCCTCAAGATGTCGCGACCATTGTAAGTTCCACTTCCACCGCCCCAACTCCCAATGACCAATCATCCCCACTGACGCCGCTTGTTGATCGGAGACGGCATACAAGTCCAGAAAAACCATCTTCAAAGGGATGGGCCTATCCATTTGTGATGCCAAAAATGAATAGAATGTCCATCGTTTATGGAACAACTTATTGCACTATGAAAAAAATTCTGGTTTGGTATAATATCACTCATCAACAACATCAAATCCCTCCACCAAATTGAATCTTTTGTGCCCCAAGAACGTCCAAAACTACAAGTTAGCTTTGGATTTAACTCACCATATCGAAAAGATAGCAAATCCTTGCATACGGCTTCATTGTCATGAACGCCATTTCCACTTAGTGAGAAGTGAAATATTAAAAGCCTCTAGATTCTTCACACCTAAACCACCCTCCTTTTTTGGTCAACAAATATCTTCCCAAGCCACCCAACAAAATTTCTTTTCTTCTTCATTTGAACCCCATAAGAAATCTCTCTGAATTTTTACCAGCTCCTTAATAACAGTCTTTGGTGCTTTATAGAAAGAGAAAAAAATACAAAGGAAAACTAGAAAGAACATATTTTATAAGTGTTACCCGTCCTCCCATGGACAAGTGACGTCCACACCAAGATGAAAGACGCGCCTTCAGAGAGTCAACCATGGGTTTCCAGGTGGTTCTTCGCCTTGGATTTGCAACTACCGGAATTCCCTAAAACTTAAAAGGAATATCTGTTGTGCCGAAAGCAAGAAAATCTGATGCTCGCTCCATAAAACCCTCCTTAAGATTTATCCCAATCAACTTACTTTTATGGAAATTAACGCGCAACCCAGAGACTAGCTCAAAACTTCTGAAAATAGTTTTGACACTCCACAAGTTCTTCCACGACCCTTGGCCCATCAAAATTGCATCATCTGCAAATTGTAGAAGTAACAGAGACTGCCTATCTGACACTTGATAGCCATCAAAATTTCCAACCTGCATCTCTTTTTGAACCAAACCAGATAATCCCTGAGCCACAATAAGAAAAAGAAAGTGATATAATGGATCACCTTGCCTTAAACCTTTGTGGACTGTGAATTCTTCAGTGGGGCTTCCATTAACCAAAACTGACATAGAACTGGCAAAAATGCAGGCCTGATCCACTCTATCCACCTCTCATCAAACCCCATCCCGCTCATCATATACCGAAGGAACTCCAAGGATACCGAGTCAAAAGCCTTCTCAAAATCTACTTTGAATAACAAACATTCATCATTTCTACGTTTGGCGAGATCAACCACTTCATTAATGACTAACACCCCGTTTAGAATCTACCTACCTGAGATAAAAGCTGACTGGCAAGGAGAGATAATTTGAGCAATGACCTTCTTCAACCTCGAAGCCAACACCTTAGAGAGAATCTTGTAAAGGCATCCGATTAAACAGATAGGTCTATATTCTTTCAAGCATTGTGATAGCTTTTGGAAGCACACCTGTTAATTGAAATTCTTTCAAAAACTCCACTAGATCAGCCTTAACCACCTCCCAACACTCTTTTATGAACTTTAGATTAAAACCATCTGGGCCTAGACATTTGTTACCATCATAACTCCAAACCTCTTCCTTTATCTCCTCCTCTGTAAACGGAGCCAATAAGAGGGAGTTATCTTCCAAATTCAAAGTTTGGAACTCAATACCACTCAAAACTGGTCTACTAAAAGAGGACTCCTTGAAGCCTTCCTCAAAGAAACGTCTGACTTCCTTCTTCACTTCCCCAACTTGATCAACCCAATGGCCATTGACTTCTAAGGATAGAATTTGATTCTTTCGTCTTCGCTCTTGAAGACACGAATGAAAGAATTTTGTATTAGAATCCTCTTCTTTGATCCACCGCATTCTAGACTTCTGTTTCAACAAACTCTCTTTCATCATTAATTGTTGCCAAAATAATATAGATGCCTCTTTCTTTTTTACCACTTCAGTCAAGTCACAGCCCTCGCCTATACCAGAATCCAAAGCATTCATATCTTCAACTATATTTTCAATATTGAGATCAAGCCACCCAAAAACTTCCTTATTCCAACGTTTCAACCTTTCCCTAAGAATTTTCAACTTCTCCTTAATCACATAAGCCCTTTTGCCATGATATTTTGCCATTTCTGCAATACGAAGGATTGAAAACCAGCATGATCAAGCCCACAATTATTAAAGTGAAATGGCTTTGGTCCCCAATTTTGATTTGAGCTGACCAACCAAATGGGGCAGTGATCTGAAATGTCTCTGTTTCCTACCCCCTGCCCCTTCACCTTCCACAAATTCCAAATACCATCAGAAACCAAAAATCTATCCAATCTACTAGCGCGGCCATGATTGTTAAACTCTCGAGTCAACTCTTATGAGTTTACGAGTCTAGATCAAAAAAATGAGTCAACTAGCAGGTAAACTCTCTTTTTCGTAAACTCGTACGAGTTTAAGTAAACTCTGATAGAATCGGTAAACTCTCGATTTTACCGCGAGTTTCCGAGTCTACAATTTTACATTTGATTAGGCCTTAAATGTAATTATTGGTCAATATTGGTAGCTACTTAGGTTGAATTACCTATTTTCTGTAGTATATATTGGATTTATAAAGTTACTTTTTACATTTTCAATACTATTTTTATTTTTTTTATTCAACTACTCAATAAAGTATTTAACTAAACATTCTGAGTGTTGGGTCAAATTAGCTCTTGTTTTATGAATTTTTTTCACTTTAAGAACTTGTGTTCTTATGAGTTTATTTATGTATGATTTAGTCATTAATGTAGTATGATCTTATCTAGTAATAATGCACTAACACACTTTAATATCAAGGGTTGCTACTTTGCTTTGTTGTGGAGTTGAAATGTTGAATTATTGTTGTGATAACCTATATTATATCATGTATGTATGCCATTTATAGGTTTATTTGATAGTAGGTAGACTCTTACGAGTTTACGAGTCGAGTAATCAAAAGTCAACAAAAGGTATACATTGGATGAATTGGGACAAATTGACTATGCGGAAGGAGTATGGAGGTATGGGTTTTAGACACTTTCATGGTTTCAATTTAGCATTGCTAGGGAAGCAGGCATGGAAAATCTTAACCCACGCAGATACTATAGTTGGGCGCGTCTTCAAAGCCAAATATTTTCTCGATAGTGACTTTATGGGGGCTTGCTTGAGCCATAATTTCAATTATGTATGGCGTAGTATCCACTCTTCCTGAGTTGTCGTAAATTGGGGATCACGTTGGAGGATTGGTGATGGAACTCATATTTCAGTTTGGACTCATCAGTGGCTTAAGGGTCATAAGGACTCTCTTATTCGTTCACCGCTAGTGGTTGGTACGGAACACTTGAAGGTTAGTGATTTGATGAATGAATCGAAGAATGGGTGGAAAGGGGTTTTGGTTGATTCTCTCTTCAATAATCATGAAGCTCATTTGATCAAGAAGATGGCTCTTTATAACGTTTGGCAAGAAGACAAGCTGGTTTGGTGGAGAAGACGGAATGGGCTTTACTCTGTGTGGTCTTCTTATTATGGTGTGATGGAGGACCTCATAGATAGTAGCAACTTATGGGTTGCGGGGAAATGGATGCATATATGGAATCTTAAAATTCCTCAATAGGTGAAGATACTTCTTTGTAGCATAGCCCGTGGCTGTTTGCCGACTCGTAGCAACCTCCGTAGAAGACACATGTCTTGCGAAGAACAGTGCCTCTTATGCAACAACGTTGTAGAGTCCGAACTACATGCGTTTTTCATATGTCCTCGCATCAGGCTAGTTTGGGAGTGTAGTGGTGTTGCTAATGAAGTCATAAGCTGGAAAATTTGTCACGGGATAACCGTAGAAGATTTGCCATGACCCTTTGGGCACTATGGAAAAGACAGAACGAGAAGGTGACATCACGAAACCAGCTACAATATCAATGCAATTGGCGATGGAGTATCTTCATCAATGGGACATAGCTAGACAATGTGCAAACCGAACTGTTGTGACAGAAGGCAATGTACACGATACGCATTCTGGATGGCAAAAACCAGTTGCAGGTTCCTTGAAATGTAGTATTGACGCAGCTATTTTTGAGCAAGAGAACAAGTATGGTATAGGGATGTGTATTCGTGATGTGTTGATGTATCAACTCTCCATAGATTTGGAGAAAGATCAATCTTGAACAACACTGGGAATGGAATGGATAGAGAGAAGAAAAGGGAAAATCTGGAAAGATCTCATTCTCATTTTGTTCAAGTGTGTATTACAATCAAGGAGAACTCTATTTAACCAAGCTGTGGTTCACTTCCTACTAACAGAATAACTAACTATAGTTAAACTAACTAACTACAGTAAAACTAGTAAAATTGTCTCAACAAACTGTTACAGCCCCATAGTTACTAATTACAACAGTAAAAATAAAAATAAAAGTTGAATAATTATCTTAAAACTCCCCATCAAGTTGGGAGATAGATGTTTTTCATACCCAACTTGAAGATCAGTTGCTGGAAAGTATTCTTGTGCACAGCTTTGGTAAGTATATCTGCTACTTGTTGTTGAGAAGCAACATGTATCAGCTTCAAGAATCCATTCTGCACATATTCTCTAATAAAGTGGCAATCTATATCAATGTGTTTTGACCTTTCATGACTAGTAGGATTTTCTGCTAACTGAATAGCAGACTTGCTATCTGACAGAACCATAGTAGAATCAATCTTAATCTTAAATTTACGAAGAAGCTGTTTAATCCACAGCAGCTCACTAGTAACAGATGCAATGGCCCTATATTCTGCTTCTGCAGATGACCTCGCCACAGTAGCTTGTTTCTTTGATTTCCAAGCAATCAAAGACTGTCCTAAAAAGATGCAGAAACCAGTGGTGGATTTTCTGCTAACCTCACAAGACCCCCAATCAGCATCCACATAGGCTGTGAGTTGCAGAGAAGGGTTAGCAGGAAAAATCACACCTTGACCAGCACTTCCTTTCAGGTACTGCAGTAAGAATTGAGCTGCTTGAAGATGTGGAGTTCTTGGCTTTGACATAAATTGACTCAATTTATTCAGTGTAGGTTATATCAGGTCTGGAGATCGTTAGGTAGATTAGTCTTCCAATCAACCTTCTATACATAGCATGATCTTCCAAGGGTGAGCCATCAATGTCATTTAACTTGACACTAGGGTCCATAGGAACTGAAACAGGCTTGCAAGATGTGTATCCTGTGTCAATCAGAAGTTGTAGAGCATACTTTCTCTGTGATAAATGTATCCCAGATTTGCTTCTTGCAATTTCAAGACCCAAAAAGTACTTCAATTCACCAATGCATTTCAATTTGAAGCAGTTTGACAGCATGACTTGAACTTCTTGTATAAGAAATTTGTTGGGACCAGCCAACACTATATCATCAACATATACTAATAATGCTATAAAGTCATTTCCAGATCCTTTGATAAACAGGGAGTGATCAGCACAGCTTTTTCTAAAACCCAAGGAAGTGATTGTTGTACTAAACTTGGCAAACCATTGCCTCGAGGCTTGTCTAAGTCCATATATAGACTTGTTTAGTTTGCAAACTTTATTCTCCCCCTGACTTGGATAGCCAAGAGGAAGGTTCATATACACCTCTTCTTCAAGCTCTCCATGGAGGAAAGCATTGTTGATGTCCAATTGCAACAAATGCCAATTAAGTTGTGCAGCTAAACAGAGCAGAATTCTGACAGAGGTAAGTTTAGCTACTGGGGAAAAAGTATCTACAAAATCAATACCACATTGTTGTGTAAAACCTTGAGCTACAAGCCTAGCTTTACATCTATCAAGGGATCCATCAGCATGATACTTTACTTTATAGACCCATTTGCACCCTACGGTTTTCTTATCAACAGGTTTGGTCACTACAGTCCAAGTATTGTTTGCCTCTAGAGCAGTCAACTCATCAGCCATTGCCTTTTGCCATTGAGGGTATTTGATGGCTTGGTGAAAATATTGTGGTTCAAACACATATGAGATGTTGTTAATAAAGTGTTTGTAGGAAGAATTGAGGTTATCATAACTGAGGAATGACTGAATGGGATAGGGAACAGAGTTACAATCATAGATGCTTAGGTGGGAAGGTGCTTTATGAGGTCTTGTGAAACGTCTCAGGTCTTGTTGATCAGGTACAGGTAAATTTTGTTCTTGTTCGGGTTCAGGCTGAGCAGGTTCATTGTGTTCAATTGGATCAGGTATGTCTGGTTCAACAGGTATATTCTCCGGTGCAGGTGTATCATCTTGGATAGGAGAGGGAATGACAAGTTCATTATTTGAAGTGTTGTCAATGTTTTGAGTGGATGTGGAAGGACTGACAGAAACTTTTGGAAGTAAAGATGCTGCGAAAAGCAAAGGAGACGGCTCATTTGGAGATGTATGGTGGTATGGAAATGTGGTTTCACAAAAAATTACATCTCTAGAAATAATGAACTTATTGGTAGTAGGGTCTAATAGCTTGTAACCCTTGACTCCAATGGGATAGCCCATGAAGACACAAGGGGTGGCTCTAGGAGAAAACTTGTGTCTTTGTGAGGGTATGGTGGAAGCAAAGGCAAGGCAACCAAAGATGCGAAGAGATGAGTAATCAGGCTCATGTTGATAAAGCAATTCAAAGGGAGATTTACCTTTGAGAGCAGATGAAGGTGTCCTGTTGATTAAATGTGCTGCAGTGGATACACACTCTCCCCAATATATTAGAGGGACCTTGGACTGAAAGTATAGAGCCCGAGCAACGTTGAGCAAGTGTTGATGTTTCCTCTCCACCACAGAATTCTGTTGAGGTCTGTGTGGGCAGGAAAACTGATGCAGAGCTCCTTCATTTTGAAGAAAAGTGTTCAAGGCAAGTTCCTTAGCATTATCGGTGCGGATGGCTTTGATTTGCTTCTGAAATTGAGTTTGGATGAACTTGAAGAAGCACATGATCAGATTGGAAGCCTCGGACTTAGTTTTCATCAGGTGAATCCAGGTAAACCGAGTGCAGTCATCCACAATGGTTAAGAAGTATTGCTTGTGATCATGTGTAGATTGATGGAATGGCCCCCATACATCACAATGAATTAAATCAAAAAGAAAATTAGAATAATGATTATTGGATATGAAAGGCAATCTATGCATTTTTGACAATGAACATATTGAACAAGAATCTGTATCACATTCAACTTGTTTCAAACAAGGCAATTTTGTACATAATGATTTCAAGACAGAATCTGAGACATGCCCTAATCTAGAGTGCCATAACTGGGCATTTGAAACAGAATGAAACCTACTTAGGCTAGGTGAAACATCATTGACATTATTACATGAAAAATGTGAAGTAAAAAAATACAAGCCATTGTGAAAATTACTCCTTCCAATCTCCTTCTGTTGGAGGGTATCCTGGATTAGAAATACATTATTAGAGAAAGAAACATGATAACTTGGATCTTGATTCAAACATCCAATGGAAATTATGTTAATGTGAAAACTAGGAATGCATAGCACATTATGTAAAATCAGTCCAGAGTTTAATCTAACAGAACCAGTGGCCAATACAGATACTCTAATCTTATGAGGTAGTGTGACAAAAGTGTTGCTCAATTTGGTATATGAAATGAAAGATGCCAAAGAGATGCAAATATGGGCAGTAGCTCCAGAATCAAAAATCCAATCATTGATATAAAGGCAAGTGAAAACCAAGTGAAGTAAGCTTAAAGAACAAGTGAAATGAAGAACAACTTCACCTGATTTCTCTGTGCCATCAGTGGCAGAAGCTTTTGCAAGTTGACTCTGCATATACTGGATCAATTGTTGATATTATTGATGATCAATGACAGGCTCATTGGAAGCATTTGACCCAGCAGTCACTTGTAGCACAGATTGTTGAGTGGCAGTAGCCCTTTGTTTCTTGTATCTAGGAGGGAATCCGTGCAATTTAAAGCACTTGTCTTTGACATGTCCTAGCATTCCACAATGTGAGCACTGAGGCCTATCCTTTTTGTTGCCTTTGGTGTTGACGGCGAAGGCAAGTTGAGAGGGACTCTCCACCGAGGCATGGCCAATCTCACGTTGCTTCTCTTCTTGAATAACAAGTGAGAAGGCTCTGCTAATGTCGGGAAGAGGGTCCATGAGTAATATTTGTCCACGAACACTGATATGAGCCTCATTGAGACCCATGAGAAAGACATAAACGTGTTGCCGATTCAAATAAGCGACCAAGGCGTCGGCACCACCACAATTACAGGTATTCTTTGGATTGTGTTCAGCCAAGCTATCCCACAAACCCTTGAATTTACTGTAATAGGCACTAACCGAAAGATTACCTTGGGAACAATTGAGAACTTCCTTGTTAAGTTGAAAAATTCTTGGCCTGTTGCTTTGCTCGAAACGATTCTTTAATTCCTTCCAAATTTCTGCTGCAGAATCAGAGTAAAGAACGCTGCTATGAAGATCCTTCGAGATTGAATTCAAGATCCATGATGTTGTCATGTGGTTGCTACGAACCCAGGCGGCGGTAGTGACAGCGGTCGTCGGTTTGGGAATGGATCCGTCGGTAAATCCCAATTTGTTCTTGGCACCGAGTGCTATGGTCATCGCACGAGACCACGAGCCATAGTTTGTCCCTGAATCGTTGAGAAGATTTGAAACTAGCACAGCCCCGGGATTGTCCGGGGGATGAATGTAATAAGGGCTTGAGGTTGAATTGATGTCCGCCATGGAAGAAAGAACGACGAACAAGAATCGATGAAGAAGAAGAAGACAAAGATTGAGCTCGAAAAAGGAAGAATCGAGGAATCAATTTTAACAAATCAATTGACGAATTGATGAGGAATTGATGTGAAGCGGAAGCGAATTGTTGCTCTCTGATACCATGTTGATGTATCAACTCTCCATAGATTTGGAGAAAGATCAATCTTGAACAACACTGGGAATGGAATGGACAGAGAGAAGAAAAGGGAAAATCTGGAAAGATCTCATTCTCATTTTGTTCAAGTGTGTATTACAATCAAGGAGAACTCTATTTAACCAAGTTGTGGTTCACTTCCTACTAACAGAATAACTAACTATAGTTAAACTAACTAACTACAGTAAAACTAGTAAAACTGTCTCAACAAACTGTTACAGCCCCATAGTTACTAATTACAACAGTAAAAATAAAAATAAAAGCTGAATAATTATCTTAAAAATGAGAATGGTTGCTTCTTGCGTTTTCATTTCTTTATTTCTTCTTCTAGTTGCTATTCTAACGGAACAAATTCATGATCCCCTAAGATGAGCATACATTACAGCTCTTCAAACATTTTCCACTGCTAATCATATTAAGTGGATTCTTCTCACATTCACCTAGTATAGCCAACTTAGCACAATTCTCATCCTCATCAACACAATCTCCATTATCTATTCCCCCATATGGATTTCCTAATTCACTCACATGAATCCATTTTGTTGCAGACCACTTCTCACCCTCAATCACAGGGCAGCTTCCATGCACGCTTTCGGGATCTGTAGAGGCATTGAGATGAAGACTGAAGAACAGCAAGGCATCACCCTTCTTAGGTTTTACTGAAATGACAGAAATTGAAAGTATTAAAATTAAGACTTTAAGCCAAAAAAATGTGACAGAAAAACTAACTTTTACAATATGGGGACACTTTAAATAGCTCATTTAGAGTTTATTTGAACGTCTCTCATGTTTTTCGCTTATTCTAATATACTATCGGAATAACATATTGACGCGTAATTATTTAAGCCAGTTTTACTAGTTTACTGAATAAGTAATTAATTATGTGGTCAAATTACATTTTGAATAAAACAATTTGTGGTTTGTAACCATCTCGGGTTCAAATTACACTCCCCTTCCCTCTTGCGTTAAATTATGCACTAGAAGTAAAAACCTATAGCAAATTATACTCTCTTCCGCGAAGTGATACTTGCATTACAACCATCTCCCTTAATGATTGAATATGTACTACACTTTAGTTGAGGGCGCCAATTTTTCTCCATTTTTCACCTACAATTTCAAAGTTCAAAAAGTTTAAGGAATCATTTTCCAAATATTATATATGATGGGGTGTTTTATTATCACCCTAAAGTTGAAGTGATTTTTTTAAGGACCGTAATTCTATTATATAAATGCTTGCTAATAATAACATCTTATTTTATTACTGATGTTTTTGAAAACTTGAGTTATGTACAAGATTATGATTTAAATTTTCCTAGAAGAAAACTTGTTGCTATTATGTTTTTTACTATTATACGTTTGTTCGGCAAGTTTGTTCATTTGCTTTTTATTTTCATAGTCAGAATTTCTACCATTTTAGTTTGAGAAAGTTTTTTTTTTATAAGCAATGTTAGTGGGGTGGGGGAATGTTAGTTTCCGGGGTTTGAACCCGAGACCTCTTTCTTGCACTCTTTTGGTGTACTCATTCGATATCTCTTAGCTCGCCAACTGAGCTACTTAGTTGGGATTTTTAGTTTGAGGAGTAGAAAGTTCCTAAATTTTAAAAGAAACATATAGTATAATAAGATCATTATGTTGAATTGAGATTTATTATAATTAACACGAAATACTAAGAGCTAAGATACCATTCCTATATGATCTGGCCAGGTCCAATGAGTTGAGTTGAGATCCCTCCATTTGATTCCATTTATGAGATATAGACAAAAAAAGAGTAATTTGGTGTATCAAATTATCATTTAAAAATTTCATGTTTATCTCTTTTCTAATGGAGCTCTCTATTTATTATGTCACACTACAGCATTTTTGACTTTAGGCCACGCCAATCGTTGCTACAACTAAAAAACCGTGGCTTGAACAAAGAATAGGCCACGCTTTTACAAGTGTGGACAATGAGATGGATATTAGGCCACGGTTACATTAACTTACCGTTAGGCCACACTTTAAAATTGTATAGGCTACTGTTAAACAAACGTGGATACCTAAGACCACGTTTGTCCAACTGTTGGCTTTAAAAATTTATTCTGAAACATTAAAAACCGTGGACTAAAAAGGTTTTATTTAGAGGCCATGGTTATAAAACCGTGGACTAATAATAAATATAAGATATAACCGTGGACTAAAGATGTCCAAAAATTAGGCGGGATATTTTTGCCCAAAGGCGCTAAGTGAAACACGCGTGGCTTGAGCAAAAGAACCGTACGATCGCAAAATCTCACGCATAACCCTTTTCCCTTCCCAAACGCAGAACCCTTTTCCCTTCCATGCAGAACCATTTTCTCTTCCCAATCCCACGCAGAAGTCATAACCCTTCCCTTCCCAATCGCAAAATCTCGCACACTTCCCACGCAGAACCACACTTCCACGCACAAAGCCTTCATTCCAGCCCTTCGCCGTCTCCGCCTCACCTTCGCCTCCGCCTCACCTTCGTCTCCACCTCACCTTCGTCTTTGCCAAACACAAACAAACGCAGAAGGTACTTGTAGAAACCCAAACGAAACCCCAATCATAGCCAAGCACAACTACGTTGAAAGGTTTGTTCCCTTTCTCAACTTCTATTTTTTTACCCTTCTTCTTCTTCTTCTTCTTTAGAGCTTCTATTTTGATTTTTCCCAGCTTTGATTTAGTCAAAAAAATTTCCTCTAAACCCTAACTTCTTCACAGTCTGCATATAAACCATTACTTCTGTTAGCAAATTCGATTTTGGTTTATTTGTGTGTTAGAATTTTTAGGGTTTTGTTTTTCTTTTGGTGATTGACATTAAAATACCTAATGGTTCGATTTCTGTTAGGAAGTTCGACTTCTATTAGCAAGTCTAACTCTGTTTGGTTGCCTTTCGACTCTGGACGGCATTGGTGCGTTTGTCCGAAACTTGTTCTCATCCGAAGCTGCTTCTTCTTCATCCAGCAAGTTTTTGTTCAAGATAAACTTCAATTTGTTTGTATTATAAAAATCAATGAGAGTGAGAATTGAGAAGTTTCAGTTTCGTCATTCAAGTTTCCTTGATGCTTTGGCACATAATGAGTTCGATTATTCATCGATAACTTTATCTGTTATTGTGGTTTTGAAGGGAAAGGGGAAATTATGCGCCCTTCATTATTAAGCACTAGGAGCTTGAAGGTATGTGCCTTTGATACAATTACGTCAAAAAATGAGCTAATAGTTTTTAAATCATCTTGAAATGTATACCTGCGTATCCTCTTTGAGCACACTCAGACCAACTCTCATCTTTTGGTTGTGATAACTTGGCCTGAAGAAGCAAACCAATTACTCATCTAATAATTATTTTTATTTAATTTCTTCTTTTAGAGGGAGCGAGCGAGAGAGAGAGAGAGAGAGAGAGAGAGAGAGAGAGTTCCTCAAAAGGAAACACCAAAGAATCAAAGACATGAGAAAGTATTTACCTCAGAATAAGGAAAAATTGTCTCCCCACCCTTCTCAACATTAGACAAATACATCAACACGGTGGCAACCCGTTGACCACCACGTAGTAGACTAGCCTTGTCACGGAAGTAATCAAAATGAGAATCGTACTTTTGACCATGCTCATAGTGCAATATTTGGAGGCCTTCACCGTTCTCTGATGCATTAGAGACAAATAATTGAATTGAAGGACAAAAAAATCTAAAATGGACCATGAAATGATACTGTCTAGTTACCTGCGGGAAGGAATGTCCATTTGGCAATCCGAGTCTCTATATCATATACTATATCATCCTTAAAGTATAAACAAAAAAAAGAGGAAGTAAACATTCAGATTCATGCATGAGAAGTACAAATGGCAAAAAGTTTTTTGAGAATAAACTCAGTCACGTGAGGAGACCCAAGTATCTACCACTTGTGTCACGTCATGTTGGTTAATACTAGATGTTTTGGTGCTGGATGTAACGGGCTTTGAGCACCCTTAATGTCGGTTATTAATAAAATTTGTCATTTCAACAAAATAAGTTATTAGTTATTTTGTAGTTGGTGAATGCTTATAAATAGATTTGTTGTAATCACTCAATTGTAACTTTGTCATTTTGTATCATTTTGTTATTTTCAAAACAATTTTACTTTAAATTTTCTCCATTTTTCTTTCATATATATGTCATGTACTAACAATAATACCCATCCAAGATAACAAGAACCACATGTTCAACAAAGACCAGAAGAAAACTATATATTATTATACCTGTGCCCTGCGAAGAAACATACCATAACTTGCTCTTGCTTCATCCTCTACAATTTCACCAGATACATCTGCCACCATACTTTTCTCCAGCTTACCCTTAGCCTAATATCACAAAAGTTTAGGCTATTCATGCAAGAAAAGAAAATCCAAACCCAGTGATATAAGTATTAAAACAATCTAACCTGATTTATAAGATGGTCACATTCTTTCTCAGATAAAAACTTATTGTATAGAGTAACCCTGCATACCATAATCCACTCAAAAATAAAAGGAAAAAAAGTCATTTTATCTAGAAGAGGAAAAGAACAACGAAAAAAGTTGTACCTAGGACGCCACGAGAGTTGAATGGCATATGTGGGATCAAATTTCACTTTAGAGTCACCAATGTTATATACTTCATGCCTGAAAATAGTGAAGACATAAACAAATTGAAAATCTCCTACCCTTTAAAAATCAGATTTTTCTAGCATTTTCAAATACTAAGAGAGAAATGGGGAATGTGGTATATGATGTAATTACGTTGAGTTATCGTCACCCAAATCGGGTAATTGGATTGATAAAATTGAGAGAAAACATAAGAATAATACAAAACAACTCCGACGAACCATGATGAAGAGATTGGCATAGAATCTAAATGAAATGAGAGTGTTGTGGGCTTATAAAAAAATGAGAGTGTTGTGAAGGAGTTTGAATTCCTTAATTTTGTCGTTTTTGGACAATTTCAAATATTTAATTAATTTAATTTGTCCGGTCAAACGAAATTAATTGTGAAAAGTTTTAATAAATTATTACAATTTTAGATATCTTATCTTATCTTAATTATAATCAATCATGAATCGTCCACATCACCCATCCACGTCACTAAATCAAAAAGCTACGCATAAGTCCAAAAAAATACGTGGCTCTCCACATCATATTTTGGCGTGATCTGAATGGATGAAAACAAACTGTAGATGATGAGTCATATTGGCGTACCAGATTTAAAACAATTGCGGCTGCATATGGACCAATCTGGACGGCTCACAAAGAAACGTACATCTCACGCACAATCTTGACGGCTCTAATTGAATTAAATTGCGGCTGGCCCAATACGCTGAAGAAAAACGGAAACAATAAAAAAATCAGCTTAAATCAAGGAAAGGGCTGGCAGGAATTAAATTGATGAGGTCAACCATCAATTTTAAAAAAGAGGAATCAAATAATTAATGCTCACATCTCTTTCTCTTTCTTCTTCACTTTCACGACAATTTCAATTTTTTTTGAACTCATTATCTCTTCCATTTGCTTCCTCCTTCTCTCTCTCTTCCAATTTCTTCCTCCTTCTCCATGCTTTCAAGTTTCTCCAAAGAGAAATCTAAATATCGTCCCGTAGCAAAAATAAAACAAGAGATGGGTAAAGGAAGAGATGGAAAACAGCAAAAGAAAAAAACAAAAGAAGAAAGAAAAGAGCACAAGAAGAACCGGGAACAGAAGTAGAAACACGAAAGAAGAAAGAAGAGGGCAGGAGAAGAAATGTGAAAGAAAACGAAGATGAACCGAAGAAAGAAAGCAAATAAAATAGCAGCACATCAACGTTTTTCACCTCGGCCAGATTTCTTCGGTTCATCTTTCATCATTTTTAGGGATTTTTCCACACATTTACAAGTTCTTCAAAATAGGTAATTCTTCTCCCACCTTTTAGCTTCCTCAAGTTGTTTCAGATTTACGATTTTGTCCTACATTCTCATTATGTTACCGATGTCAGGGGTTTATGGTTTGGCCGTTTTAGGGGGTTTTAGGGTTTATCAATTTCGATTTTGTTTTTCTTGCTTGCATTTTGCAATTTCCAGATTCCAACGTCTTTATTTTCCGATTCTATTGTTTACCATCTTCCACTTGCTGTTCTTTACCAATTTTAAAATAATAGGAAAAATCTTGCATTCATGTGGTGTTGTTTTAGGAAGATTTAAATGCTTTTTGTTTCAGAATATACCTTTTAAATATGTTAAGAAATCATAAAATTTCTTTTCTTCAATACAAATTGTGGCCCTGCTGGGTACTTGGTTTGGGAATTATGTAGTTAGATTTTAAATCAGGTTTTAGGGCACATCATTTCCTTTTTTTAAATATTTTTTCATACTTTTACATGTTCAACTAATTGGGATTTCATTAGTGTTCGATTTAGCAATTGTATAGTGTATAAATTCGTTGAGTTAGACTTTTGTTTCTTTGGTTCTAATATTTGTTTTACTTTGCTCTTTGAGACTTTCAATTGCAGCTTTTCTTAGAAGAAATTTCACGAGATCTTTAGAAAGTTGAACCAAGGTTAGACCATGGAAATTTCAGTTCTTTTCTCATTTTCCCATTAGGTATTTGTTATTTTTATTTTTATGGATGCTGATCTGTTTGGCTGTTCTATTAGGTCACCATGAAAATTTGTCGGTTGGGTTTTACCTATGAATTTGGGAAATTATGGGTTCCTATGTATTGTTATCAATTTCAGCAGCTCAATTTCCTTCAACTTTTAGTATGCTTGGCCATCTAAACTATTTATTGTGATTGTAATGTTTTGCACCTATTTCCAACGAGATTATTGGCTTTTACTTTCCTTTTGTTAGTTTCTCATTTGTATTGTCTGTGACTTATGTGTACATTTATCTCATCCTCCCCTTTTAACTATTCTTTCACTTTCATTTTACTAAAGGCTTCTCAGTTTTACTTTTCATGCTTCAGATTTTCTTCTTCAATTGTCTAAATACACCATTGTCGTAACACAAAAAACATGTTAGAAGCTTACCTTTTTAAGGAAATAAAAAGCTTTTTTTTATGGGCATTGCTTACCACACATTACTCTGGCTAAAAGTGTTGTGTATCATACAATTCGAGCATTTTTCAGTCAATCTTTCCATTTTAATGAGAATAATTACTTCATCATCATTTCAAGTAACCTTCTAGAACCCCAATTTTGTCAGAATTTGTCACTTATTATAATCGTTTTTACTGTCTATATTTCTTTTTTGAAGTATTAGTTTTTCCAACACTAATATCCTTTGACAAATTTCTGACCAAATTGAACCATCGGGTGGACAAGGCTATTGCAGAAATTCAGGCAACGTTTAACCAAAAACTTGTGTAATGCAAAGAAGAATGAATGAAATAGTTAATACACACTAAGCTGATATATGTATCAATAATTATAGAATTTAAATTTAAAATGATTGATCACTGAGAAATATTTTGGAAATGCTTCTTCTATTTTCAGATGATGATTACTAGCCTTTTCTAATGAGTATATTATTAGTAGTCTATAAGTACTATTTGATTTAAATAAGCCACACTTCTTTCAAAAGTTCAGCTATTTTAGAATTAGTACTTTATTTAGTTAGGTATATAAATGTTTCAGATTAAATAATTATCAAGGTATATTATAATTATATCTAAGTGTATCAAAGTCTGTCTTTCAATTAACTGAACTTATTTCATGTTCAATTACAGGTTACTAGCAGGAACAAGAGAAGATGCAATTGTATCTGTTTGCTGAATGCAATAAACCGTTAAATCATACCCAACAAGGTGTAATGATCCGAGAGAGGTGGAATACATACACAATAAAGCCTAATCTATTATCAATTTCCAAAATTACTTCATCTGTTGATAGCCTGATGCCATCATTAAATGGAGAAAACAATGTTTATGAAGAGTGACCATGAAGCTTAGGTTAAAGCATTGAGGTATGGAAACCTGTGCATCGCACCTGTGAAAATGTTGACACAACACTTTGAGTTATCTTTTATTATGCATTTTTTTTTCATTTTCATACTCTCCAAGGTCAAGCTGTCATAATGCTAATAATGTTGTTATGTCTTCCTCCTCATTTCTTCAGTTTTGGGACTAAATCTAGGTGCTCCAGTTCATCCCTTTTTGTGGTCATGTCTTCCCACAACCAATGGTATATTACACTTACGGCATTTTGTCCCTCTTTCCTTTTTGCTGTTCAATTTGGTTAAGTGTATCTAAAGACTCTAATCTTACTATTCTTTCCTATTCTTACGGCATATTTGCAATTGATATAAAATATTTTACACTTACGGCATATTTGCAATTGATATAAAATAGGCTTAAAGGTACTTTTAGTCCCTGCAAATGTCCAAATAATCCAGTTTAGTCCCTGCAATTCCAAAACTTTTAAAATAGTCCCTGCAATTACTAAACGTTACTACTTTTAGTCACTGCTGTTAGTTAAGGGTTAACACTGTTATCTTTTGATGATGTGGCAGCCAACAGGGATGCCAACATGGAATAAAAGGGCTTAGTCAAAAATGATCTTCTCTCTTCTTCTTCTTCTTCTTCTTCTTCTCCTTTTCACGAACACATTACACATTGGTTGAACGGAGTATATAAAGGGTACAAACGTTTTGTAAATATTCGGTGTGGGACTCAGAACCTGCAAATTGCAATTTAACCAGCTCATAGTCAGATGACTTCATTGAAGCACACTATCATCCATACTCATAAATTAGTCAATACTTCATAATAACTGACAACCATTAACAATCCAAAACTGGGTCCAGATGAAGTCCTAATTTTTACTTACCTTGATGCTCAATTAAGATTGAATTAGTTTTTTCTACTTAATTTGGAACATAAACAAGACAGGACGACAAGACCACAGTTGCAGAATCTGCTCAACAACCCTATGTCTCAACACACACCTTGTTCACTGTCCTTACTTCTTGTAATAATAATATACAAAGTAGCAAACGACGTACCATGTTCCTAGCAACTAGTAACTATGACCAAGACAAAATACTACTAGTAGTTTATAAAAGGGAGGAAGCAAATGAACCTGCATCAAAGATGAGCCCAGGGTCCAAGGCGGCTCTTGGACTCACGTGTCCACTCCCATAATCAAAAGGAGTGCCTTGGACCAGCTTCACAGCATCTGTTTCAGAATATTGCTGTGCTAGAATAGGATTTCCTGCTCTGTCTAGAGTTGCTGATGTTGTTAGCAAGGATGATTTAATGGCTGCGGGGCTCCAACGTGGATGTCTTTGCTTTATAAGAGCAGCAATTCCAGCTATATGTGGTGCAGCCATCCTTAAGTGTTGTCTTGAAGTTCCTTCTCCTCCCACTCTAACACGACCATTTACAGACAATTTTATTATAGCACGTGTTCCTCGCTCTGCCATATTCAAGTTGTTTTTTGTAAACATCCTAGTGGTTTCAGGTGCCAATTGGTATGTTTTCTATGTGCTAAAAATTGGAATAGATAACTCATGGAAAGAGATTGCTAGAGAAAAGGTTACAGATGGACACCAATCTGTTTATAGTGGTCTCAGTGGTCTCCAGTTAGTTTATAGTGGTGGCAATGATCTTTACTGGATAACTATGAAGGCAGTGATGGTGATGGATGTTGACAAAGAAATAATTGTTGGAGAATATCCACTCCCCATCCCCCCTCTCCCCATCCCTCCGTTGGTGGATCTTTGTCTGTATAGAAATTTTTTATGGATGGAAAATCATCTTTCTTGCATTGTGCATAAAGGTCCCACTAAAACATTTCAAATGAAGCAGGTTTGTTTCTCATGTTAATGGTTGTCAGTTATTATGAAGTATTGATTAATTTATGAGTATGGATGATAGTGTGCTTCAATGAAGTCATCTGACTATGAGCTGGTTAAATTGCAATTTGCAGGTTCTGAGTCCCACACCGAATATTTACAAAACGTTTGTACCCTTTATATACTCCGTTCAACCAATGTGTAATGTGTTCATGAAAAGGAGAAGAAGAAGAAGCAGAGAGAAGAAGAGAGAAGATCATTTTTGACTAAGCCCTTTTATTCCATGTTGGCATCCCTGTTGGCTGCCACATCATCAAAAGATAACAGTGTTAACCCTTAACTAACAGCAGGGACTAAAAGTAGTAACGTTTAGTAATTGCAGGGACTATTTTAAAAGTTTTGGAATTGCAGGGACTAAACTGGATTATTTGGACATTTGCAGGGACTAAAAGTACCTTTAAGCCTATAAAATATTTTACTTTCTGTTTTGCCTTTAGTCTCATACCTTTTTATTTTAACTATTCTTTCCTTTTCCATGACAGATTGAAAGACTCTAATCTTACTATTCTTACGAAAAAATTGGTAACTATTCTTGATACTTCAATGAGTAGTTTGACTTCCATGAATATTTTGAATACATGATCTATATCCCACTGATTTTACCATATTTTTTTGTTATTAGACTACCAAGTAACCCAACAATTATTAGATATCAATTTATTGAATCATTCTGTGTCATAGAATCATTATGCTATTCTCAGATGCAAAATTAGTCCATATACTTGGAGTTACTTTATATTGATAATTTTACAACAATTTCATTGTGGGTATTTGGTGTTAAAAAGATTAAACCTTAAGTTGTTTCATGTACATCGACCTGAAACTAATTAATGCATGTCCTGAAGTCTAATTGAATATTTTTTTCTAGGACACTTACACAATTGATAAGGGGAAATCAGTTTGTCATAAGGCAAAGGAGGAGTATTTTACGAAGTGTTAAGCAAATGACCAATGAGAGAGAGTATTGCAATAATGAAAAGTTCTCCCTTAGTAGCTTGCTTTCAAGTTGTAGATGATCGATCAGTTATTTGTTCAATAGTCATAGCTACCTATTTTGGTGAATTCATGTAATTGAGTGGTTCCTTAAATGTTGCAAAAGACATTTACTCCTTAAAATTCCAGAATTTATATATCCATATTCGTACTATATATCTCACATCATGTAGGTGAAATTTGAATCTTTGATGTTGGTTACTTCCAGTGTGGTTGAAGGTGTGGTATTGACTTTATTGTCATATAGGGGATAGTATGGGCAACTCAGAAAAAGAGTGATTACATGTTGATAGAAA
Organism: Astragalus membranaceus; assembly: GCA_039519185.1. Taxonomy (NCBI): domain Eukaryota; kingdom Viridiplantae; phylum Streptophyta; class Magnoliopsida; order Fabales; family Fabaceae; genus Astragalus; species Astragalus membranaceus. The sequence continues at coordinate 6,654,597 of CM076852.1, forward strand.
CAACACGATAGAGATGGTCACGGGGTTAGGTTCATACTAAATAAATTTGTCTACATGAGTATATTTTTATTCTTATGATGGTCAATAACATTAGCATTTTAACTTTCTTAGTGCTTTTCATTGATGACAAGTGGTGTAGCAAGCCCTTATAATTGTTTTATTAACAATTGTTTACAACTAATAGTATCATTGTGAGATCCTAAAGCATTTATTGGTTAATCTTTTGTAGTTTATCTACTAATTGGAATGTGTACTTCGGTAAGTGATGATGCAATCAAGCACTATAGATTTGAAGTAATGTTATAGGTTTAAGTTTCATGCTTCATATTGACAACCCTTTCAAATATTCCAGTATTTATTAATTGTGATATTTCTTCCTTTGTTTTTCAGCTCATTAGAAGGATGCCACCTATTTAATATTTGTACAAAGCCACTGAGGGATGTGGAATTTATTTCTGTAAAACAAGAATTAAAAATATGATGTAACAAATTTGTATTTATAAATTTGGAAGATAATATTTCCAATGATTTTAAAAAGATAATTTTACAACAATTATTTCTTTTGAAAGATAACTCTATAGCAATTATTATTATTATTATAAATCACAATCACAAATATTTACTGATTATTGTTATATTATAATCGAGTTCATCTAATTGCTAAAATTATATGGTTTCTATTTACTTTATTGTAACTTTTATATCAAAATTATAACTTAAAACAGAAACACTTTTTTGAGGATTGAAAAAATTCATTACATAACATTATAGAAATTTTGTAATAAATCGCCAAACTATTTATAGATAAAAAAGCATGTGAAGATAAAATATTTTAAAATTACGCATATAACAAGAACATGTATACCCGTGCAGCGCGCGGGTCATACATACTAGTATATTATAAACCATGAATGACAGACACAAAATAATATGTCATTGATGACATATTTCCACCTCGCCCGTTTTTGACAACTTGGCATCTGACTCAACCTCCATTAAATACGAAATCTCATCTCTTAATTGGCTTTAGAGGTGTCATAACTTCAAAACTGAATTTTATTAATACAGCAATTAAAACCGTGAGTCATCATTGACTAACAATTATGGAAACGTTTCATGCTCATGTTGTGACAATTAATGGTCTATTGAATGCATATATCACATATACAGTCCACATCCATTCACCTAAAGAAACAAATTCATGGTCAACACCTCTATTTTAGTAATTTGGATTTATTGTTAATTGATACGCGTGTTTCCCACCGTTTCCTAATTTTCAGCTTAAGATTTATCTATAAGGGTGTGGTGTACCTAATGACTAGCATGGCTGTTGCGGCCAACCTGGGTAAGTATCGATCAACTAACCATGCTTGGAAGCTTCTCTTTAAGAGGATCTGTCATCAGGAGAGTGGACATCAGTTTAGTCCCTCCATACGTTTACACATTCACGCTGCCGGCAGACATGCCGACTTACAAGAAGTTGTTGAACTAATGGTGTGTTTGGTAGCCATGAAAACCTAGAGAGAAAAAGAAAAGTAAGAGAATATACCATTTTCCTTTGTTTGGTTGCCTTATAATAAAATAAGAAAGAAAGAATAGTTTTAGTGGGGCCCATTTTGAGATGAATATTAAGGGAAAACCCAATTTTTTATGTAAATGACATTTTTAACCTTGCACTAAAATTAATGTGTTGCAATAAAAAAATATATTACTTTTTTATTAAAGGTTAATTTTGTCATTTTCAACATATACACTTTTCTTATATCTTATTTTTTCTCCTGTCAAACAAGGAAAGAGAAACATCTCATTTTCTACTTAAATGTGCATTAAGAATAATAATAATAATAATAATAATAATAATAATAATAATAATAATAATAATAATTTCAAACGAAAATTGGTATGACAGCAATGAAATCTTTCAACTTTAATTTGGTCAAAAAAAAATTTCCAACTTTAATGCGTTTTATTTAATATCCGGAATATCACAGAATTAATTTGCTTAATGTAGAATAATTAGTTGTTGCGTTAAAAACACACTTAGAGCAAGTGTAGTCTTTCACAGAAGTAGTATAAAAGATTATCCTATCTACAGGGACTAATTAACAAGTACCAAACTAGTCGAGATTATTTATTGTTTAGACGAACCAATAGTGTGATGATTATAGAAGCAAAATAAAAATAACTAAATAACTAGAATTAAAATACCAGATTTAATAAATGGAGAGAGAGGTCTAGGGTCACGGTTTCACTTGCAAGCCACACCAAATTGATCCTCTCATCTTCCTCATTCTGTTTATACCCAATTCGAAATCAGTCTCCCTTCCAAACCAAAATCACCATTGAAGCCCCAAAGCCCCCTCTTAGCCAAAAGTGAAGAACTGAACCATTGCATGCGAGCTTGAGAAGTGTTGGGACCTATATCAGCAACCATATTTCGTATTTGAGTAGCCTAGAAGCCATTTCAAGGTTTGAGTTCTGAGTTCAACCGATTTGGGAAGCTTTTGGAGCGAGTTCGGGAAAGTTCGAAGACCGTTCGTAGCGTTCTTGGTGACCCGTCTTGCTGAATTTCTGAATTGTGTCGATTGCTTTTGTCTCCAAGAGGTGAGTTCTATAACTCACTAGGGAATCATGATAATGAATGTGTATGTGTTCTGAATTTTGTCTCGCGTTTTATGGGAAACCGTGTCAAATCCGCTTTGCGAAAATGCGTTAGAACATATGTTAGGCGATTGTGAAATTTGATTAGATGAGCATTATGATTGATGATGATGATTGATATTTGATTGAATTGATGATTGTACTGGACTGGATTGGTTGCGTTGAATGTCTGTTTTTAAGTCTCGAAGATTTTAGAATGCCTCGGTATCGGATTAAAAGCGAAACGGAACGAAATCGGATTTTCAAACATCAGTTTTCTGCATTTCTGCATCTTATCGTGTCGCGACCAGGGTCTATTTTGCGACACTATCGTTTCTGTAACTTTCCGCGTTGCGACGGAACCTGTTCGCGTCGCGACGCGGTGTAATTTTTCAGCAAACCTAACCGATTTTGTTTTCGCGATATCTTTTGATCCGGTGGTCCGATTTACGTGTTCTCAGGTGCGTTAGAAAGCTTATCAAACAGCCTACCTAATCACGTAATAAAAATTGAGTGTGATTGATGTTAGTTTAATGCTCTAAGTCACGTTCATGTCATGAGGCTAATTATGATCAAGTTAAATTCCTTGTATGAAGTTAATTGTCATGCCATGGTTATGATGAGTGTGATTGAGATGATTATGTTATGTTGATGTTGATTATGGTTGATGTATTATAGTCGGACTGAATGAGTAATAATTATAAGATAAGTTAATAACCTTAGTAAGCCGTGTGAGATCACCTAATGTTAGTAATCAGATCATGTTAGTAATTAGATCATGTTTATGATAAGATCATGTTAGTAATGAGATCATGTTAAGTTAAGCTCAGTGTTAAGTTAAGTTCATTATTATGCTCAGTTAGGGCGACGACCCTATTTCAGTTTAGTGTGTTAGGGGAGGGGAAGTCATGAGCCCTATGAACCTAAGCCTCATGAGGAGACCACTAGTGATTAGTGGTATGGGTTCACCGGGAGCTTATTTTTCCAAGTGACCGGTGACACGCTAAAAATCAGTTTTCGGTTTATGTGTTGCTTCTCGTAACCGGCTTGAGGGTTATGAGGACAACGTTAGTTCAGCCACATAGTCAATTTTGAGGACTATGATTTGTGAGTTAAGAATGATGAATTAAGCATAATTGAACCGAGAGAGTCAGTAAGGGGTCTCGATAGAACTCGCTGAGACAAGTTTGTCTCACCCAATCCATGTTGTTGTTTTTCAGTGAAGCAGGGAAAGAGTCGGAAGGCTGTGAAGCATGGCTATGAAGATGCGTGAGGAGTTGCTGACGCTTTTATTTCTTTATGCTATGTATTTCAGTATCTTTTGTATCTTAGATTGTACGATTGTACGACTTATGTGTTTTTAAAGTTGTAAATCGCTCCCGCAGACTTTCTGTTTTGAGTATTGAGCACTAGTTGAGGGTGTAAGGACCGACTTTATATATTTCATGTTCAGTTATGTAAGTACGTTTGATGAGTGATTCATCGAAGTTTAGTATGTGTTCAATATTTTAAAAAGGAAAGTCACTCTGATGTATGCCAATAGTGCATTTCGGTAGTTTCTACAAGTTAAAAATTATCGGGGTGTTACATTTATCATTGTTTCCTTCATTTCCATGTATCTTAACTTCACTTTTTCTATAACCACAAGAATCGCGCCTTTATGATGCCTCATCTACTTCTACAAGTACAATCGCAAGTAAACATCCCACGACTAATGTGTAGACCTCGAGTCTTCATTTACGTTTTTTCCAATTTGGTCTAAGTTTTTACTTTTTCGAAAAATGTATGTATTCGGCTTGAATTTGCAATCACGAGAAGATCGTATCTAATTGCAATTTTTGTATGGGTAGACATTTTCGATTTTGCCTCATACATCATGATATTCACTTAATTGTGTTTGCAGGTGAGAAAGGAAACAAGTTTTGTCTTTTCTCAATCATTTAGAGAATTATATTTCAACATGGAGATGTATGTATTAATGTAGATGTTTATAATTATCTAATTGTTACTTTCGAATAAATGAGTGTGTGTACAATTATAAGATACCGTAGGGACGGAGACCGAGGAGAAATTCCCTCCACGATCAATTTGGGAATGGGGACCGGAAGCCAGTGACCATGCTCTCCGCCCCAAACTATTACATAACTATACAGAGTATTTTTCAAATTAAATTCAATATTTTTATTTCGTTTACAAAAATATTAAAAAATAAGTTCAAATGATATGTATACCCGTGTAGTGCACGGGTCATACAAACTAGTTTAAATAATTTTTTTTGACCAAAATGAATAGACTGACCACAATTATAATTAAAGTGATCATATCATCGTCTTTGTTATACTATTAATATTATATTTTAACCAAAAAGGATGTATAGGTGTTTTATTAAACATTAAGTTTTCATTGAGAACATATTAAGAGTAATATGATGGATCCTTAATCCAATATTAGCCTCATATACGAGTAATCACGTGTTGTAGACTGTCACTTAAGATTAAGCTCAATTAAAATGATTTAATAAAGTTAGGCTAATATGGTCTTTTGAGTATCTAATAGAATGTGGGCCTTTAATGTGTAGAGACAAAAAGGTAATTCTAATTTTTTGATGGGCTAAATTAGAAATATCAATAGATAACCCTAATTAGGGTTCTATAAATAAGGAGGTTATGGTCCTCAGGTCACACTACAAGAAAACAACGCTTTTCAGAATATTTCTTACTTGACATCCCATTATCAAGAAGATACAGAGAGAAAGTTAAAAGATTCTCATGGAGAGAGTACGTGTTGACCTAGAAGGCCAAACAACATACAGGATCACCAAACCACATAGGATATCAACATCATGAGTTCAGGTACGCTTCTGCTTCGGTATTTTCTAGTGATTAGCATGATTGATTCGGACTCTATAAAGACTATTTAAGATCTAAGATCTAACATAATTGACTTGTCCCATGCACACAGCAAATATAGTTATGCTATTGAAATATAAAATAAAATAGTTTACATTTTGTAATTATTTGATGCTGGTGGTGTTTGTGGTGAAAGGTTATCTGAGCTCTTTTGATGCTAGTGGTGTGAATTGAAAGCTTACAGTTATTGCAAGTTTTGCTAAATTGGAGTAGTTTCCATTATTGCTCGTATCTGTTTTTGGATCGCTACCCTAAGATGTAAGTGAGACTGACTATCCCGTGTTTTTGTTGCTTCTGTGTTGGTCCGGGCTCAAGCGCTGACCCGGTTGTATAGGCTCCTCTTGGATTTGGGCGACTCTTGTGTATTTTGGTTTGGGCCTTTGCCCATTATTGATAGGGGTTTTTTTTAGGGATTTTTTTTTTGTACCCCCATCATCTCCCAGCTACCCCCACCGACCCTGTGAAAAGACGTAATTGCCCTTAACAAAATTTAAAAATCCCAAACGTATCCTGATTTCATTTTTTTTTTTTGGAAATCGGATTTAGGTAAATCCGATTTCCACTAAAAATTTTAAAAAATTTAAATCGGATTTAGGTAAATCCGATTTCCACTAAAAAATTTAAAAAATTTAAATCGGATTTATTTAAGATGGGTAGATCCGCTTTTAAAAATAACAAATCGGATTTACCTTAAGTGGGGGTAAATCCGATTTGTTATTTTTAAAAGCGGATCTACCCCATCATATAAGGTAAATCCGCTTTTAAAAATAACCAAAGCGGATTTACCTTATGTGGGGGTAAATCCGCTTTGTTAACCCAATTAATAAATAAATAAATCAGTTAAAATTTTAAAAACAAATTTCGACCATCTTTTGGTTCTGTTTAGTGTGTAGTTCGTTAACACGTGACGATATTGTACGTCGGGAGAATAATTTAGGCTAAAAAATCAGTTTTCGGGCAACCTACTCAAATTGTAATGAAACCACATTCTTTAAATCCGAAAAATATCAAGGATCAATACTCCTAAAGAAGTGACTTCTTTCAGGACTGGGGACCTCAAAATCCCAAATTCCATCGTTTACTATTTTTTATTAATTTTTTAAATTTTTCATAATCTCCAAAAAATCTGAAAAAATTTGCATAACTTTATTTTGGTTTTATTAGATTTTTAGTGGTGTTTTCATAATTTTTGGATTAGTTTTGGCTGTTTAACGGATTTTTAGTAGTATTTTATAACCTTTTTTAAAAAATTAAATAAAAAACAATTTTTTTAATAACAAAATCGGATTTACCTTAGGTGGGATAAATCCGATTTCCTTTTTTTAGGGAAATCGGATTTACCTTAGGTGGGATAAATCCGATTTTCTCTTTTTTTAGGGAAATCGGATTTATGTACCCACTAGGTAAATCCGATTTCCAAAATAACAAAGCGGATTTACCTCTAGCTAAGGTAAATCCGCTTTGTTATTTTTGAAATCGGATTTACCTATTGGGCACCCCCATATGAGGTAAATCCGACTTTAAAAATAACAAAGCGGATTTACCTCAAATGGAGGTAAATCCGAGCGAATTAAAAATTGGGCAGGGGTATTTTCGGGTTTCACTTTTATGTGGGGGTAAATAGGGAGATGATGGGGGTACATAAAAAAAAGGGGGTGCCCACATAAAAATCCGATTTGTTATTTTTAAAAGCGGATCTACCCATCTTAAATAAATCCGATTTAAATTTTTTAAAATTTTTAGTGGAAATCGGATTTACCTAAATAGTACTTGCTAGATTCTTTGAGCGAGGTTATGAAAATAGCTTTTAACTCATCCATAAGCTATTTAAGTTTACTTTGATAAGCTATTCATGATAGCTTATAAAAATAACTTATATAGCTTATATGAAAACAATTTAACTTTATTTTATCTTTATTATACAAAAGAGATTATACATAAGCAATAATACGATAAGCCCTTATGTTATAAAGGCCTAGTTAAACCGTTTATCCAAATAAGAACTTAACTGTTATCATAGACTCTTATATTACATGGTTTTTTTGTTGAGAGGTCTTTAATCCCGCTCTGGTGTCCAAGGGAAAAGGGCCCTGACTAATCCAGAGTTCGACCGGGAGGTAAGTAAAGTTTAGCTCCAACTTGTACCATTTTCAGGGATCGAACTCGGGTATAGACCGAATCTGTCGCTTTAAAAGGAGTGCATTAACCACTTACACCCAAACTTGGAGTTTTTTTTTTACAAAGGAAAACTTATAACATTTCACTAGCAATCAGAGTCGTAATACAGGTTGGACTACAATCAAAAATTTGGGAGCTAGCATATTGTCTTGATCAGGGGAGATCTACCTATATGTCAGGGTAGTCAACCGCACACTTTGAAAAAATATTATTAGTACCAATACTCATATTAAAAAATAATATTAGCACTAATACCCTATTAAAAAAAATATTTTGCACACTTTGAAAATATTTTTTTATATTGAAACTCTTAGTTTTGCACCTATCTAATACACCATACTCACACTCTTACACATTTCTAATTTTCTCTCTCCCTACGTTTTCTCACTCTCGAACATGTTCTTCTTTCTTCTCTTCCTCATTTATTATACTTATAGCAATGTGTGTGTTTAAAAAAATTTGCACACCCTAACCCAAGGTCCTAGATACGCCACTGGCCTTGATGCTCTAGCTAGAGTAGGAGCCACAAGATTTGTTTGCCTCCGACTAAAACTAACCATATAGTTTTGTAAGAACTCTTTCTGTTCAGTGTTGAAGAACACACCTTATATTCTTTTGATTCATTCTTTCTTTACAATTTCTACAGATTGGAACAAATTCATGATCCTCTAAGATGAGCATACATTACAGCTCTTCATACATTTTCCTTTGACTCCTTCACTACCAACCATATTTTTTGAGCTCCTCCAAAGAGAAACTCAAAAAATAAACTAGAAAAATGGTTTAGATGGGTTTGGGAGATAATTTTCTCCTCGTCACTAAATAATTAAAACTATGCCTCCAAACTCCCAAATACACCATTAGTGCCTTCCTTTATGAAAATCACAAGCACTTGGTGTAGACTTTTGCAGCTCATGTTGCAAAAGATATTTATAAAAACTCGGATCAAATTTTGATATCATTTTTTGACAAGAGGAAAATTTCTATATCATCGTCAATATACAATAATCATACTCACACCCTTCCTCTTTTAAGTTTATGAAGATGTGGCCTTTTACCAAAGCCATATATATATATATATATATATATATATATATATATATATATATATATATATATATATATATATATATAAAAGGGAACCCAACCCCACTCTAGTTGGATACTAATTTTCTATCTCCAACTGAGACAGATGACAAGTGAGACTTTTTGAAGTGAGACGAGGAAGGGGGGTGAGAGACTGAAGTCTAATGTCTATCGGAGAGCTCTAGAGTGATGACTAATGATTAGGGACTAAATCATGCAATCTCACCTATTTTCCTAGATGCCACTCTTTTTCATGCTGGTTAATCTCCTTGTTTCTATCTCTCTATTGTTGCTTCTACTTTAGGGACTTGTTTGAACTGACCCATTTGATTTTATCTTCTAACATTAGTACTTGTAAGACTATTTGAGAGAGCTTATGAAAATAACTTATAACTCGTCTATAAGCTATTCAGTATACTTTGATAAACTATTTAGAATAGTTTATGAAAACAACTTATAGTTTATACAAAAATAGTTTAACTTTATTTTATCTTTTACTATATAAATAGATTATACAAAACCAATAATATAATAAGGGTTCATGCTATAAGCAATTAGTTAAACCTGTTTATCAAAGTGTTTATCCAAACAAAACCTAGATATGAGCAACTTAGTTGTCATATAGAGTCTTAGGTGGATTTAATACTTTGAACCCTTTGTTATAGGGTTTAAATCCTTTCTGTTCAGTGATGATAGGGAGCCACAAAGTTTGCTTGATACGCCACTGGCCTTGATGCTCTAGCTAGAGTAGGAGCCACAAAGTTTGCTTGCCTCCGATTAAAACTAACCATATAGTTATGTAATAACTCTTTCTGTTCAGTGTTGAAGAACACACCTTATATTCTTTTGATTCATTCTTTCAATACAATTTCTACAGATTGGAACAAATTCATGATCTCCTAAGATGAACATACATTACAGCTCTTCATACATTTTCCTTTCGCTCCTTCACTACCAACCATATAAAGTGGATTCTTCTCACACTCACCAACTATAGCCCACTTAGCACAATTCTCATTCTCATCAACACAATCTCCATTATCTATTTTCCCATATGGTTTTTCAAAGTCACTCACATGAATCCATTTTGTTGCAGACCACTTCTCGCCCTCGATCACCGGACAGCTTCCATGCAAGCTTTTGGGATCTGTAGTCGCATTGAGATGAAGACTGAAGAATAGCAAGGCGTCACCCTTCTCGGGTTTTCACTGAAATGATAGAAATTGAAAGCATTAGAATATAGATTTTCAGCCAAAAAATGAGACAGAAAAACTAACATTTATGCAAAAGATAGTACTCTATAAGCGCTTATAGTATAAGTGCTTATCATATTATTGCCTATGGTTTAACTCAATCTTATGCAAAATCTCGATTCTGACAACATTGTGTATAAATGTGATTTGGACACATTTGTCAAATTAAGTTATGACAAGTTCAAAAAACTGTTTTTAGCTTATTCTAATATACTCCGGGAATAACTTATTGACACTTAATTAAGCCCATTTTAATAGTTTACTTAATAAGAAATTAATTAAGTTTTATCTTAATACACCTAGCTCAATTTGATGTTGCATCCCTAGTGATTTTCGACCTCACGTACTATTTTAAGAACCAAACAGTACCGCGATAGTTTATAAAACCATCCAAAGATGTATACCTACCTGCATATCCTCGGTGAGCACATTCAGACCAACTATCATCTTTTGGTTGTGACAACTTGCCCTGAAAAGAAGCAAGCCAATTACTCATCTAAAAATTATTTTATTTTTCTTTCTTCTTTTAGAGGAAGCGAGGGTGTTCATTTAAAGGAAACACAAGAGTAAGTCTTTACATCGGAATTAGGAAAAATTGTTTCTCCACCCTTCTGAATATTAGACAAATACATCAACACAGTGGCAATGCGATGGCCACCAAGTACTTGATTAGCCTTGTCATGGAAGTAATCAAAATGAGGTTCGTACTTCTGACCATTCTCATAGTGTAATATTTGGATAGACTCGCCATTCTCTGAATCATTAGAGTTGGATAATTAAACTAAAGAACAAAAAAATCTAAAATGGACCATGGAATGATATTGTCTACTTACCAATGGGAAGGAATGTCCATTTGGCGATTCGTGTCTCGATATCAAAAACTACTTCATCCTTAAAGAATAAACAGAAGAAAGAGGAAGTTAACATTCAAATTCAATAATTAAAAGCACATATGTCAAATAGCTCTTTCTTAGAGCAAAACTCGGCCTCATGAAATCCTGAGTAATTTGTCATAAGAATATGTAGAGAAATTTTGCCTAAATTTTCACAACTAGTTAGATGAATGACCAATAGATTCAAATAGAGAGATTCTATACAAACATTATAATTAAATGCATGAGTCATCCCACTCTTAAAAATTGAATATCTCCATTACTCAATCTCAATCAACTCGGGAATTCTGTCCTCCTTTTGGTAGTCTTTTTTTATTTTATTTCGCCATTTGTTCTGAGTCTCAATCTCATGATATGGTTTCCATAACTTCAAAAAAGTTATTTGAAATGCAAGATACTTTCTGGATACAATACAACTACCATCATTAGCTTTTGAATGCAAGATCCACTACTTTCCACAAGGCAACAATGGTTCATTACCTATTCAGCATATATTATGTGTTGAGGCATTCATTGCTTAATGATAACCTACAAATTTTATAATAAAATTTTGGATAGGGAAAATAACAGTTCATTGAGACGATTCACCCGACATCATTGGGGAATATCTTCTCATCATTTTGATCATCCATATAAACAACTTCTTTTCTCAGAAAAAGGCGATGGTATAATAACACAGACAAGTAATTATTCTTTAAAAGCACCCGAGACTTATGGCTCTGTGTATAATAACACAGACAAGTAATTATTCTCAGAAAAAGGCGATGGTATAATAACACCAACCCTTTTGGTTGAAGACATGTCAAGTGTCTGTGTGTCCATGTCGTGTCCAGTGTCGGTGCTTCATAGGTTATGGCTCTGTGTATAATTCTGATATTCTATGAATTGAGTAGAAGAGCTAGTCTAGTGTTGCGGTTAGGTTTGTTGGGCAAGTTAATTTAAGTCTAGAAAAGTCCAAACTCATAACTACGGGTCTAAGGAATTAAAGGTGGTCTAGAAGTTAGTCAAAAATTATTCTGCTAGACTTCTTAAAAGTAAACATTATATTTTATGAATTTAATAGAAGAACTACTTTAGTGTTGAGGTTCTGCGTATTAGGCAAGTTAATTTAAGTGTAGAAAAGTCCAATCTCATAACTACGCATCTAAGAAATTAAAGGTGGTCTAGAAGTTAGTTAAAAGTTAAAAGTCATTCTGCTAGACTTCTTATTAGTAAACATTATGAGAGGTGGCCTAGCGGTTCAAAGTGAATGGTATGAACCATTTTGGCAGTTATTATATTGTTAGGCAGCGGTTATTATATTGTTATTAGGCAGCAGCTGTGTATTAGGCAGTTGTTGAATAATTGAATAAATAGGGAAACTGAAGAAAAGTCGGGGGGAAATTATTTGCGATTAGATATTGATAGGAGATTTCCCTTTGTAATCCAAATTCTGGCCACCTAAACCAGAATTATTTAATGAAAGTTGTTATTTCAACTCAGTTTCCTTGTTATGAATACCAGTTTCTAACACATTCACTTAAGCGCCCACTCAGTTCTAGAGTCCTACGGGGTTTGCAAGTAGGAAATTTATATGCACCATCGCATACTGAGAGATCTTAGATCAGTATTAACCGTAACATACAACGACAGTCTTTTCGCAACAAGTGAGGTTGACTACATAGATCAAATGATGAAAGGTAATCATAAATCATGAATCGAAGCATTTTTCGATGGAACTAGGTAATGATGAAAGGTAGACAATAAGTTATATTTTTGTAATGCTGAAAATGCAGAGAAAGAAAAGCAAAAGGATGAAGAACAAACACCTGTCTAACAAGTTGGGTGTGGAAAAGGTAGAAACAGGAATGTTACCATGGTAATGCAATACATTTTTGCAACTCCAAACGAAGAATCTAGATACGAAAAATAGCAGCAAAACAGCATTTTTTTTACATTACTAAGCAAAAAACTCTACTCAACTCAAGGAATCTTTTACAGCTTCAGAATATTTTGGATGGAAAAAACACATAATTTAAGCCACATTTAGCATATACTTTCCTTCACAAGTCACTCATCTTCCTAGATCAAATTCACATAAACACCAAACTAAGTTATACTTTTCTAGCATGTTTCTAATCATCAAACACCATAGAAAAAATGCCAATAGTATCTATACAAGATAACAAGAATCAAATGTTCAACATTGACAGAAAGTAAATTATCTCTTAGTATACCTGTGCCCTATTGAGAAACATCCCAGAACTCGTTCTGACTTCACTCGCAATACTTTTACCAGATTCATTATCTGCCACCATAGACTTCTCCAGCTTACCCTTAGCCTAATAATATCACAAAAATTCAGGCATTGAACATAACACATAGTACTAACTAAGGGCCCGTTTGGATGCGCTTATTTTTGAGTTTATGAAAAACAACTTACGGAGATAAACTTATTTTTGAGCGTATGGATGAACTTATTTTTGAGCTTAATTCATAAGTTTTCCCCAACATAACAGCTTAATAAGTTTTCACCAACATAAAAGCTTATTTATTTGCATAAGTTATTTTTCATAGGCTCAAAATATGCTCTATCCAAACAGTACCTAAACCCCTAATAAAACTCATGAATCTGAAAATTTTCTATATAAGGAAGAAAATCCAAACCCATTGATAATTATGAAAAAAATCTAACCAGATTTACAAGATGGTCACATTCTTCCTCAGACAAAAATTTCTTGTACAGAAAAGCCCTGCATACCATAATTCACAAAAATAAATTTAAAAAAAGTAGAAAAAATAAATAAATCATTCTGGCTAAAAGAGGAAAAAGAACAAGGAACCTGGGACGCCACGAGAGCTGAATGGCACGTGTGGGATCAAACTTCACTTTAGAGTCACCTCTATTAGCTCCAAAAACCGATCCATGCCTGAAAACAATGAAGAAACAAACAAATTGAAAACCCCTTACCCACAAAAAAAAAGATAAGATTTTTCTTGCATTTTCAATTAATTAGAGAGAAATGAGGAAAAGGGTATGCGATGGTATTACGTGGGCTTATCATTTTCCGACCCTGGTAATCGAATTGAAGAAGAAACTGATAGCAAACAGAGGAAACAGAGAAATAGCAAAATGAAACGCCGATGGATCATGATGATGAAGATGATGATGATGATAATGGCACTGAATCAAAAGAAAAGAAAAGGCTGTAATGTAAAATGAGATGAGAGTGTGTTGTGTGGGATTTTGTCGTTTTTGGACAATTCAATAAACACGCTTACTAGATTTGATTTGGCGTCTTTCTCGAATGTTCAGCTCCTTAAGAAAATAAAAATGAAAAGAAAATGGGTATTTTTGAGGAAAACGTTTTTTTTTTGTACGGGCATGGCTCGCTGGCTACGGAGTGTTCCTATGCTTTCAACAAAAGACTAATCTCTGTTCGTGCGGATCAAATTTTGCACTGGCCAACACCGAGTTTGTCCACTGCGGGAATCGAACCCAGGAGCACCGAGTCGACCCCCCGTGTCCCGAGGTAGATTAAGCCAATTTTGATTTTTGAGTAAATCAAAATCAAAGGTAGATTAAACCCGGGAGCACCGAGTCGACTTCCTATGTCCCAAGGTAGATTAAGCCCATTTTTAAGGCCGACACACTGTGTCCCAAGGAAACGTATAGTATACGGAGAGTCAATTTTGATTTTTGAGTAAATTGTGATAAAAATCTACACCAAAAACCAATGAAAAATTATAGTATAAGTGACTTCTAAGGTAATTGAGGTAAAATCAATTTTTTTTATGATGTCTCGCTTCGTGATTGACTGACTTTGTAAATAATCTTATATCAGGATAGTATATCAATTAAATCTTTCAAATAGTTAATAGTGTAATTGATATACATTTGTGAATGTAAATAAGTTTACACTGTCAACAAATCACACTCAATCATATGCGAAACTTAAAAAGTCATTATGATGAAAGTCGGATGCGTTTGATAATTCTTTATTGTCAGATGGATCGAGAGGACAACAAAGGGGGTAGATGAGGAGATGGTAAAGGATGGGTCGATGGGATAAGGGTGAAGAAAAAGCGTTGGGGATATAGAAACTGTAACACCTCATGTCGTTGCCTAGAATAAACACGTGGTATATATTAACGAAATTATAGTAACAATTGATAGTTTAACCATAAATGTGGTTATAAGCCCATACAATAACTATATTTAGTCATCAATTGGTTCTCACATTAATGTCTTTGGAGAGTGTTGGATGGCGAATGGCAAACTAATCGCTGAGACGGATGCCCCTCATTTTAACTTGTTCCTTCATGTCTCGGATTTAATGGAGACTGGAACCAAGACATGAAATTCTAGTCTCATCTATCATTTGCTTGTTCCCTCTGTTGCAGGTCAAATCACGAAGACTCCTCTTTTTAGTATTGTTGATGAGGACTAGTGCATTTGGTGGCCAGAGCCTTCTAGGGTTTATATATTGTCTGCAGCGCTTACGAGATTCTCATGGAAAGGGTGTTAGATACCAGGCCACTTACAAGTTGAAGGAAACAGGCACGCGTTGTGGAAGTTGAAGATTCCTTCTAAAGTGAAACATTTCCTTTGGAGGTTATGACGTGATGTGTTACCTACGCGCTCTAACTTGGCCCATAGACACGCAGATGTGGAAGACAGTTGCCTGTGGTGTGCAGTCTTTTCTAAATCTATCTCTCATTTATTTATTTTCTGCACTATGGCTGTCACGTGTTGGAATGCTCTTGGCCTGCACAGTGTGATTAGCGAGAAAGTGCTCATGCATGAATGCTTTTCTGTCGTTTTTCTCCTCAGTCCTTATTACTCTCAGTGCAAGTGACGGTGTGGCTTGGTGCATGACATTGTGGAGTTTACGGTAAAGTTGAAATGAGCAAGTGTGGGAGAATAAGAATACTGACGCGGCTACTACTATTTGGGTTGGAAACAAGTTTTTTATGGAGTGGACCGAAGCCCGTGATCTGGGCCACCAAGCTAAGACTTCTGCTAGTTATCCAACTTCTAATCCAATATGCGTGGGCTAAGCCGCAAACGGGTTGGGTGAAATGTAATGTCTTTTTCCTTGGTTCCAAATAAGGTTGGTATTACCATGTGCCTTCGGGATGACGATGGAAATTTCATTAGAGCCAAAACTCATTGGCTCTCCCCCATTACATATGTGATTCTTGGTGAAACAATGAGTTTGTTCTTGGCTATCAACTGGTTTTGTGAGCTTGGCTACAAGGACATCATTTTTGAGCTAGATGCGAAATATGTAGTTGATGCTTTTAATTCCAATAAGGTTTTTATTTTTGAGTTTGGGTCTTTGCTCAAAGTTTGTAAGGCCCAACTTTCCTTTTTCAATTGTAACTCACATGTTGAGTTTGTTAGGAGAAATGCTAACAATGTTGCTTATTCCCTTGCAGGAGTGACTTTATTGACAACTAGTCCTCACGAGTACTCTGATGTCCCTATGTATTTTGGACTTAGTAATGAATGAAATGCACTACGCACCTTTTGTCAAAAAAAATTTACTACTTAATTGGTTATTGTACACTAAAATTGCTCCATTTACAAATACATAACGGGTTATAATACATCAGATGAGTTTTTAAGACATAAACAAAACATAAATAGTTGCTACTAGGTGATCCCAATGCTATCTCCCGTAACTTACAATCCCGCATATGATTATGCGCACAATGTTTCTTAAACATGACCATCATTTTTTAGATGTGACATTCATTAAGGTGAAGCATCTTGACTTCTTTGATAACTTTTTGTGGAGTATCAGAAGGCATCTGCAATAAAAAAGACACTCACAATCATGATTGATATAAGCGTCAGAGCTATATGACACACTCTAGGCATCCTTACAGAGTGTGTTTGGTAGCCATGAAAACTAAGAGAAAAGAAAAGTAAGGGAATATATCATATTCCTTTGTTTGGTTATCTTATAAAATAGGAAGGAAAGAAAAATTTTAGTGGGTCCCATTTTGAGAAGAAAAGTAAGGGAAAACACTTTTTTTTATGTAAATGACATATTTAACCTTGAACTAAAATTAATGCATTGCAATAAAAAATATTTTACTTTTTTAGTAAAGGTTGGTTTTGTCATTTTATACATATACACTTTTCTTTCCTCTTATTTTTCCTCCTATCAAACAAGGGGAGTCTAGGAGTATTTGCAGTGTGGTTTGGTTCGGTTTTGATCAAAATAGTCATCCAAACCGCAAAGTAAAAACACACACGGTTTGGTTCTGTTGGTTTTCTTAAAAATATCCGAACCAATCAATGTAGTTTGGATTGGTTCGATAGGTTTGATTTTTTATGGATCGGAAATATAATTTGAACTAAAGTTAAATTAATCAATTTAACTCTAAAGAGCCAAATACAAAAAAAAAAAATATGATTATTATTTTGTTCACATGTGAGCTACCAAACCTAAAATGTAGTGAAATTAAAATAGATACTTCATGTGACTATGTAAGCAGGTAAAGGTATGTGAGACTAAGGTCGCACATCTATTTCTGTAACTAGATTAAGTAGATACTTTTTTTACAAGATTTAAGTAGACCTTTTATTTTTTAATAATATATAATAGCATAATAATACATGTAGTTTGGTTTGGTTTGATTCAGTTTTGAAAAAGCAAACCACCATCCAAACCGAACCAATATGTTGATTGCAAAAGTGACCCGAACACATCCAAACAAATGCATTTTTTTGCAGTTTTTGGTTTGCGTTGGTTCGATAGCAATTTTCTATTGATTTGGTTCGAATTTTAAACACCCCTTCACACCACAAAATAAAAATAAAACTAAATGACAAACCAAATTAAGGTCAAACAAGCTAAAAAATAGGCAAAAAAACTACTGTAGACCCAAAAAAAATTATTTAGTCGCCCCCACAGGCCACGACTTCTAGACTGCATTTTGCAAAAAAAAAATTGCTTTTGATGTTCAAAAGTCGCCCCCCAGGGTGACTTCTGAACTGTGTTTTTCTATTTTTTTTTCTTTATATTAATTTGAATTAAGTTATATTAATTAATTTAATTAATTTAGAAAATTAATATTTTAAATTATAAATTAATTATAAATATTATGGTGAAAAAAATTATTTGAACACATTAATGTATTTAAAAGTGTCGGCAAGATTTCGTGCGTCCAAACTATGTTTTGACCACTTTTAATCATATATATATATATATATATATATATATATATATATATATATATATATATATATATATATATATATTTATTTAAAAAAATATCTACCGTGTAGAAGAGGTATAAAACTACCGTGTTGAGTTATGAAATATTAGATACGGATTTAAATTAGACATGTATTAAAATCGTAAAAAACACTTTTTTTTAGTTTAAAAAGTGAGTTTTTTACTATGTTTTGACTACTTTTAATCATTTTTTTCTGTTTCGCTAAAAAAAATATCTACATTCTAGAAGAGGTACAAAGCTACCATATTGAGTTATGAAATATGAGTTACAGAATTAATTTGAACATGTATTATAATCGTAAAGAACACTAAAAGGCGCTACTAATGAATAGACATTAGGAGGGTGAGACAGCTGATGCTTGGTACTTCTTCCTATCCCGTTTAAGAGCGTGGGTGACACCCCGGGAAGGTTTCAGTTTGATATCGGATAGACACGAGTCTATCAAAAGTGTTGTTAGGCGTATAGACAACAGTTGGAAGCACGTGTTTTGTATTCGCCACATTGCACAAAAATTCATGAGACACTTCGAGAACACTTCTGCCAGGAAAGCTATGGTCAATATGGGTGAGTATTATTTTTTATAAAAAAAGCCTTAATATTTTTTTCATTACTTATTACGTCCTTACCAACATTATGTTTTTGTGCTTCAGCATACTCAATGACACAAAAATCCGCCAATCACTACAAAGTCGAGATTGGTGATGAAGTGAGTCCTGATGGGGTGGCTTGGGTCGAGGACATAGACCCCGAACAATGGATGTAGTGGTGCGATGGAGGTTACCGTTGGGGGCACATGACAACAAATCTTGCCGAGTGCATTAATAAAGTGTTCAAGGGCCTGCGAAATCTCCCAATACATTCTTTGATAGAGGTCTCATATTTTAGGCTGAATGAGACTTTTGTCAAAAAGGGGAACCCAGGCACAGGCAATGTTGGAGTCAGGAACTATGTACTCTGAAAAATTGATGGAAAAAATAGATCACAACCGAGCTATCTTGAACACGCACAACGTGGCAACTCACGATCGTGTCCAAAAATTGTTCAGAGTGGAAGAAATTATACGACCACAAAGTGGGAGACCTGCGGGCACATTCGTGGTTAACATCAGAGACAGGACGTGCGAGTGTGGGGAATTTCAGACACTGCGCTATCCTTGTTCCCATGTGATCGTAGCATGTTCAAATGTTAATTACGATCACATGGAATTCGTGCAGTCACAGTACGGAATGCAAAATGTTTTCAATACATACTTTGAGGAGTTCCCACCATTGTCATCTGAGTTGTCATGACCTGATTTCAATGGCCCTAAAACTGCAGCATGATCCATCTAAACGGAGAGATAAAAAGGGTCATCCACAGTCTACCCGTATTCGTACAGAGATGGATCAAAGAGAAAGGGGTAGCCGCATCAAGAGATGCGGTATTTGTAGAAATGAGGGTCACAACAAAAATAACTGTCCAAACCGCAATCTAGACTAGTCAAAACCCTTCATTATTCCAATTTCTATCTGATTTTTGTAATATGCTACTAATTAAATAAATACAATTAGTTCCATATTTCTATTTAGCGCATAATTTTTTCACCACAAATTTTATAATTAATTTAGAATTAACAGTATTAATTTTCTAAATTAATTAAATTAATTAATTAATATAACTTAATTTAAAGTAAAATAAAGAAAAAAACATAGTTGGCGGCGACTTCTGAACAGGAAAAGCAAAAAAAAATTGCAAAATACTATCTAGAAGTCGTGGCCTGTGGCTGTGGGGGCGACTTCTGGTCATGTTTTCCAATGTGTTCTAGTTTGGTATATAATCTAAAAATGATGTTATTTTGGTAAATAATTTTTTTTTGTCTAGAGTGGTTTTTTTGCCTAAAAAATACAGTTACCTTTGACAAAGTCAATACAATTACTAATAAGGCCCAAATTGATATGGATCCGGCCCATTACCTACCTTCATTCTGATTTTAGGGTTTCCACGTTCGGCTCTAGAGACTTCACAAACCAAACCCTGTTTATAAATTGGCGTAGCGTTCTCGTCATTCACAGTGTCTCTCCCTTCTTCTTCTTCCATCGATCCCTTCAATTCAGTTTTCTTCTATGTTCTCTTTTATTTGTTCTCTAAATAGTATAGGATTTTTGGTTATATCAAATCGTGTGATGAGAGAACAAAACTGCAACAATATGATTGGATTATTTCCAATGATTCCTAGTATTTAAGTCTCTGACGATAATTCATTTTTTCATCTCCTTTCTTTTTCGTTTTGAAGTTTATTTTTTGTGTTTAAAAGCAAACTTGATTTGAATCATAAGCGCAGAGATATGATGATGTTTACATTGGTCCGTGTTTCTGAATTACTGTGACCGACAACCCTTCCAATTGCTGATCTCTATTCGCAACAACTTTTCTTTTTATTTTTATTTTCTAAATTCGTAATTTTTGAAGTTGTTTTACTATGCTTTGAAGTCGCTCAGTGATTTTCTGCCTTAGTTGCAGTATACGCTATTCTGATTCAATTCATGAGCAGAGAACCTTCATTATAGATGAGAGCTACTACTATCTTTGATTTCATTAAATTTTATATATATTTAAAAATTCTTAGGGTTTTGAAATAAGCATGTTGTTTAGTGGAAATTTTTTTAGGGTTTGGTATTGCTTGATTCTGCTGTGATGATTTAAGAACAAATTCACATGTCAGACTTCAGAGATTTTTTCTAAATCAATGAGAATGACAATTCTTACTCACTGAGCCGAAAATTACAATTATTTATTGATTTTATTTAACTTGTATCTTAAGAGAAATATTGACGGGAGATTTCCGATTAAATCTCATTATTTATAGTTGGGGGCAAACTTTTTGGTGTTTGCATAGTTCTCTAGTAACCGTCATAAATCGATGTTTCTGGCGTTGATGGCGCGGCCATTATTGGTTGCGCCTCCGCTGGAGTTGTCTCATATTCCATTGCCTTGTGGAGCGGGTTGCTGCATTTACCATTTGGGACTGGCCATGAGACATACATTTCATTTAATATTTATATTTGATTTTGAAAGATTTTGTTAATTTTTTCTGTTGTATATCTGCATTCTTAGGTTGAAATCCATATGATGAATTTGGATGTTCAAATTCTCACGACGGTCGTCTGAGATTTACTTTGATGTATTGATCCATTATTTCTGATGGTTATTTTTCTTGCATTGATTTCCATTGTGTTTAACTCTTGAATGAATTATAGAGAATTTTGGAAATACTCTTGCTGGCATTTTTCATATTTACGAATTAAGTATAAGATTCCTATAACAATTTTAATAGCATATTCCATGCCTTCCTGGAGTTACAAAATGTTCAATCTTGGTCTTGTGGAAACTTCAAACTTCAAATTCCAGAAAACATAAGCACTCTCCATGCCCCTCTTCTATATCTTTGGAGGAGTTCCATATCCGCTACTAAATTCGAGTCCTCTAATAATGACCTCCATCATTGGTTCTCTTCTTCTGCAGTCAGAAGAGGCTATATCTTCCTCACTTGTTTGGAAGTCAAGAAATGATGATTTGTTCAATGATAACAAATGTGATGCTTGGCAGCTTTTCAATAAAATACCATCGAATTTTTGCTAACTACAAGCAACTATTGCTCCTACTCATAAATCTTCTCAGCGTCATTACTTGGCACCTCTCAGCCTCGTTATTTGGCACCTCCCTCTAATTTCTTCGTGAATCTTGACAATTCAGATATAGTAGCCCCCTCCTCAGACAAATAACCTACACCTTCAAGAAAGATCCCACACCCACTCTAACAGACCCAATGGCTGAGATCTTCAATTTTCTCGGCTCTTCTTTTTGTAATAGAGTAAAGTGTAACATCCTTAATTTTTTAGTTGACATAAAGACTAGAAATGACCGAGCGAATTACTTCAACTCTCAATTGACTCGTTGAAATAAACCATGCATATTCTTACGGATACAATAAACTGAAATCAATACTCAGTATCATACAAGAGACATGAGGGTCCAAATACATAATAGTTATATATAAGCGAATATTGGTTAGCCAAAGTTGATGTATTTTGGAAAAAAATTGGAAAAAATTTAGACTTGATATATTAACTTTTGTTGATTCTTTTTTGTATATATAGTGAAAAACTGGTCTAAAGTGAAATATGTGCCACTGCTTGTCAGAAAAAAGCGTATGTGCAGCGCCATTAGCTACCACCACATAAATAAGTATTGGTCCAAATAGCATTACTCAAATAAGTATTAGTATTACTTAAAAAATGTTCAATCTTGCACTACAAAAAAAAAGCTTATTAGCGAAGGAATTAGCGAGTGAATTTTTAGTCCATCGCTAATTCTGTCATTAGCGACGGATTTTTAGGTCCCTCGCTAATTAGCGGCGGATTTTTCAGTTCCTCGTTAATTCTCTCGTTAATTTCTGACAGTTTTTAAATGATAGGACTTCGTGCAGGTGTTTTAGCGACGGAATTGTGAGTCCCTCGCTAATTTTTGGCAGCTTTTAGATGATAGGACTTCGTGCAGGTGTTTAGTGACAGAATTGTCTGTCCCTCGCTAATTCCCTCGCTAAATTTTTGGCTTTTCAGCTTATTTATCCTCTCACACGCCACTCTTCTCTCCTCACACTCTTCTCTCTTCTTCTCTCCTCACACTCTTCTTCTCTCTTCACTCTTCCACCACCACACACCACCACCTCCTCTCACACTCTTCTCTCACTCTATCTTCTCTCTCTACCCTAATACCCTTCACCACCACCACCACCACCACTTGTTTTTCTCTCTTTTTCTCTCCTTCTCCCTTACTGTTCTCATCACAATCACCACCACCACCACATAGCTCATTTCTCTCTCTCTCTCTCTCTCTCTCTCTCTCTCTCTCTCTCTCTCCTTCTCTATCTACCCTAATACCCTTTCCCCACCACCACCACCACACCATAATAATAATAATAATAATAATAATAATACTAATAATAATAATAATAATAATAATAACTATATAAAAAATAGGCTAATATAGAAAAAACGTGGCTGTCAGAGTTAGCGACTGAATATTCTCTCGCTAATTAACGAGGGAATTAGCGACGGATTATTCATTCGTTAATTAGTGAGGGATTCAAATTCCCTCGCTAATTACCACTAGCGAGGAGCAGTTTAGCGAGGGACTGATTCCGTTTGTTTACAGTTTTCTTAGCGATAAAAAAAATTACCTTTATGCGTTAATAACCATAGAATAGTAGGAAAAAAACACTTATGTTGTTGAAAATGTTTTTATGTATGAAACTTTCTAATACGTGCACATAAGTATTGATAAGATTTTCTTATAACAATATCAATAGCATGTTTCTATCCCAAGTATGTAGCCCAGTTGGCGAGCTAAGGGATATCGAAGGAGTGTACCAAAATGTGCAAGAATGAGGTTTCGTGTTCAAACCCCGAAAACTAACATTTCCCCCACCCCCACTAACATTGCCTATTAAAAAAATCAATAGCATGTTTCTAAATCACCTTTATGCATTAATAGTTTTCAACAAGTCTGTGTAGTTTTTTGTGGAAAGTGGAACATATTTCATTAAACCGTGGGAATGAAACCACTGAAAGTGGGTGTTACATTGTTGGTCCCACACCTCCTAGCCAAACAAGCTAAATCATGAGCTGCAGCATTGTTACAACAATTAACATGACTAACAGTTAAACTAACATCTCTAACTAGATAGCCTTGACAGTCCAAGATGATGGGCTCCAATTCAGCGATGAAAGTTAGATTGAGTGAAGGCCTAAATCCCTGACTCTGAGTGATATGGGAAAAGGATGTGCTTTTATAGGTCATGATGAGTGTGATATGGAGCTCGGACAACTAACTACATCCCTTGCGAGATGAGTACTATGTGACATTGGTGTAAGTGGGCCCGATTAGTAATGCTAGAAAGTGGGTTAATTCGACAGGTACGGTTTATTTGAGAGTGATATTTGAGGCTGGTGCGACTGTATGATTGGGGCATACTTTATTGTATTCTACTATTTCCCATCTTTCTAATGATGATGTGATTCTTATCTCCCCGCATGTGTTTTTGTGTGTGTTATGCTTTTATAGCAATAAGTACTAAGGAACTCCAACTACAATTGATGGCTCAGTTTATGCAACCACAGATGTTGCGAGACTCGAGGATCCCCTTTTTGGGGAATTTTGAGCATCAACTACCAGATTGAAACATGTCAATTGGGAAATGGACTTTTCCCAATAGACAAGGATATCGTGGCTCGTAGAGTTTGTAGACTACCCACTCGCATGATGATTTCCATGATTATTTACGCAGACAGTTAATCAGATAGCGACACATCATAAAAATGATTATTTACATTATCAACCAATTAGAAATTATTTACACTAGCAATCAATTATAGCTATGTTTTTTTTGTGACAAAGCTTATGAACTATGCCAATAGTCTATGATTATTTACATTAACAACCAATTAGAAATTGACACGCCATAAAAATGATTGACTTTTGTCCTAGCCATCTTGAAAGTTACACATACCATAATTTTTTATTAGTCAACAATATAGAACTTTACATTGACGGTGCATAACAAACAAACTCTTTTTATTTATCTTTCAAAAGTATAATAATTATTACTCTCTCCGATCTATATTATAAGAAACAAAGGCTACATCACACAAACCAAACCAGTAAAATACATTAAACAAATTATTCTTAATTAATAACGCTAAGAGTTTAATTAAGAATACGCTAAGAGTTTAATACCTTTCTAAAACTATTCATTAAAAGATGATTTTTATTCTTAATCAATGACATCACCTCTTATGACACCACTAGGGATACAAATAAAACTCATCATTTAACCATCTAAATATTAATGTTTATTCTTATAACTTGGATCAGGAACAATTACCTTGTATTTCTTATAATTATAATATATATATATATAATTATTTTTTTCGAAAATGACAAACAGTTTATTGATAACACATTACTTTGAGTGAAATAGGCACTCAATTCCAATACAATAATGTGTGAATAAGAGGCTACAAAATAAAAGAGACACATGTCTCCGACAAGAAGTGGCCCATCCCCTATACTAGAGCTATGAAGCCCCGATACTCCATTTTGGCCCAAGTATCAGTATTCGACACGTATCTGATACCGATACGTGTTTGATACGGCCGGATACGTATCCCGGGAGTATCCGCTATTTTAATTTTATTTTTTTAATAGAAAAAGGCAAGATACGGGAAGGATGCAGTTGGGATACGCAAGGGATACAACTATGATACACTGGATACGCGCGCATGATATTCTAAGCGTGTAGATTCTGCTAAAATCGATTTTAGCAAATATTTGATTGTGCAACCAAACGTGCGTTTTAGCAAATATGGTTAACAAATGAAGAATCGATTTCCAGCCATACCCCTAAGGCCTGTGCCTCTGCTTCGCCCCTATAAGTGCACAATATGAGTTTTCGTTTTGACCAAACAAGAAAGAAGAAGACATGAAACTGGCAATGGGTTAGCTTGAAGAAAGAAGATAAGAAGAAGACACTTTTTAGGGTTTGGCATATGGGCCTCTTTTTATCAAAATAATGGGCCTTTTTAGTAAGATTGAAAAAGATTTCAACTTTCAACTTAAGTTGAAATATAGTAATAACGAAAAATAATATAAAATTATTGATCCAAAATAAATAAGAAAATACTTTTAAATTTTTATATATACAATACAATTGCTGTTTCAAATATATATATATATATATATATATGACACTAAAAAAAGCTTGGATATACACAATTAAATTAAAATAAATAATTTAACATGAATTTATGTAATTATATGGTTAACGTACATTTTTAGTTAGTATCGTATCATGTATGTGAGCTTCTCGGTCAATAATATTTTAGTTAGTAATTATTGCTCCCCTCAACATTTAAGGCAAGTTCCGCCACTGACTATTCAGATTATACGGTTTGGGTGGTCTCGGTTACTTGTCCACCCCTACTTTTTATGACTAGTCACTCATACATAGGTGTCAGTTGTCCTCTTTCTTTTAGCCATAGATTTGTGTGATTTTTCATCTATTTCTACAATTTTTTTTCATCTTTATGAAATGCAATATTTCTGTTTTTAATATTTATTTATTTTCTATTTGTGTTTCTATTCCACTTTATTTTTTCTGTTATGTTTTTATATATATTTAAATTTTAATTTAATTTTTTATTAAAGTATCCCAACTGTGTCGTATTTTGATTTTCAAAATTTTTCCGTATCTCCGTATCGTGTCGTATCCCGTATCGTATCCCGTATCTGGTCATCATAGTACTAGAGTATCCATACACCACACAGCCGGGGACTCCTATTTCCTTGAAAGACACTCCTAACGGTCAACACTCCATTGATATAAGGAGCACTGACTAGATTTAGTTTTAGCCAATATCCACCCCCGTGAATTGCATTTGATTGCAAAAAATGTCTCAGAGGGGTCTATAAATCTATTAGAGAAGACTTTATTTTCCCATATCCCCCACAGAACAACATGCCACAATCATTTCCTATTCTAGGTTGAGAAATTAGCATTATAAAAAATGGAGAAAAGGGTAGGTAGGTAGGTCACGTGGTAACACCGACGATACCCCAAGCCAATGAATAACAAAATACCATATCTTGATAGAAAATCCACACTTAGAGAATAGGTGTCTTTCAGATTCCTGGTGGTCCCACACGGAACACAACTGGTAGGCTAAACCTCAACTATGATCCCTCTCTAAAATAGGTTAGCCATATATGGGAGTCTATTCAAGAGGAGGCGGCATGTAAAAGCCACCGCCTTAGTTGGTGCATAACTATTCAAGTAGACCTCAAGGGGAGATCTCGTCGTTAGTAGGGGAGATTCAAGGAGTAGTAAGGTATATGCCAATTTGACAGAATAGACACCCTCCAAACTGGCCTCCCAAACCCACCTATCCTCAACAGGAGTAATCAACATTGATGTAAGGAGGACATTCGAATCCCATAGTAGCTCCTCCTCCCAGACAAAGAACCTATGCCTTCAAGAAAGAAACCATACCCGGTCTAAACCGACCAAATGGCCGAGATCTCAAATATTCTCGTCTCTTCGTTTCGTAATAGAGTAAAGCCTTGTGAAAGCATCCTTAAGTGGGGAATCCCCTTCCCAAACAACGTGCCAAAAAAGGACTGTAGCACCATTCTCCAATTTCTTGGATAAGCAAACATAGAACCAATCCAACCCTAAATCATGAGCAAGACCTACTCTACAAATATTCTTCCACCACAAAGAAGTATAATAGGGGAAGGTGATCCCCCAAAGACTGGATTAATCGCCAACCTACCCTCATACTTTGCCACCAACACATCCTTCTCGAGGTTAGCTCCATCCACCAAGAGTCTCCACCTCCACTTACCTAAAAGACTTTGATTGAAGAGACGAAGGTCTTTTACGTCCAAACTACCATCACTTTTAAATCAACGGACCTCCGATCACCTTATCGAGGATATTTTACTCCCACCTTAATTCCTCCCCAAAGGAGATCCCTCTAGATCCACACTAGTAACGCTATTACATTCCACACCTTGACAAGCATCTTAAGGTATGAGAGACAGAAGATAGGGATACTGTTAAGCACTGATTTAAGGAGGACAATCTCCAAAATCGACATACCTATTCCCCACGTTTAAGATGACGTTTCATAGTATCAATGACTAGCTGGCACATTTGGTAAGCTCCTCAAATAATTTGTTTTTTTGTTGCAAACACAAGATTTTGGCCCACGTGTGATGACGGGACATTTCACAAAGCAATCCTATATTTTTTTTTCCGACAAAAAAAACAACCCTATGTATAAATTAGTGTAGCGTACCAATCCTTCACCGTATCTACTCTCTCTGCTTCTTCCGCCGTTTCTAATGTGTGGTTACCAATCATCTCCCCAATTCACTTCTTTTCCTTCTTCGTTTTTCAATTAGTACGTTCTTTTGGTTTATATGAATCGTGTGATGAGAAAAAAACTGCAACAATATGATTGGATTCTTTCCAATGATTCCTTGTATTTAAGTCTCTGACGATAATCCTTCGTTTTCTTAATTTTTTCTCTCTATAGTTTCTAAAACAAATTCTGTTTTTTGAAACTAAATTGATTTGAATCATAATAACTATTTCCAATTTCTGTTCTTTATTCGCTACTACTTTTATTTTTTGTTCATTGATTAAATTTTTATGAAATTTAAAAATCAATTTTTGTTCATGATAGTCGCTCAGTGATTTTCTGCCTTAGTTGCAGTATACGCTATTCTGATTCAATTCATGAGCAGAGAACCTTCATTATAGATGAGAGCTACTGCCTACTGCTATGTTTGATTTCATGAAATTTTATATATTTTTAAAATTCATAGGGTTTTGTAATAAGCATTGTTGTTTTGTGAAATTTGTTAGGGTTTGATGTTGCTTGGTTCTGCCGTGATGATTTAAGAACAAATTCACATGTCAGACTTCAGAGATTTTTTTAAAATCAATGAGAATGACAATTCTTAATCACTGAGCAGAAAATTACAATTATTTATTGATTTATTATTTAATTTGTATCTTATGTTCAATTGTGACGGGAGATTTCCGATTAATCTCAGTACTTATAATTGGGGGCAAACTGATTAGTGTTTGCATAGTTCTCAAGTAACCGTCATAAATCGATGTTTCTGGCGTTGATGGCGCGGCCATTATTGGTTGCGCCTCCGTCGGAGTTGTCTCATATTCCATAGCCTTGTGGAGCGGGTTGCTGCATTTACCATTTGGGATTGGCCATGAGACATACATTTCATTTAATATTTATATTTGATTTTGAAAGATTTTGTTAATTTTTCTGTTGTATATCTGCATTCTTAGGTTGAAATCCATATGATGAATTTGGATTCACAAATCTCACGACGGTCGTCTGAGATTTACATTGATGCATTGATCCATTATTTCTGATGGTGTTGTTTATTCCATTGATCCCTTTTTTTCTTCTAATACATTGCATGTTTGTTGAACAAATTATTTTGCAGCATCTTAGAATGAATAATGAATGGCAATAACCAATAAAGTTGAAAAGTGTTTTTCAGGTACAAAATATGGAGTGCGATTTCATGAGACAATTGAACGTAGATAAGCTACTATGAGTTCTGCATCACAATGATCATAAGCTCAGCATAATTAGATATTGGTCATGGCTTATGAAGATATTGCATAAGCACTTTATAAGAGTCAAACACCTTTATATAAGATGAAAATAAGCTAATGTGCAGCCCCCTTGACCAAACAAGATACTAATCTGCAACCCCCCATCTATCAGCAATTGGTGGATAGTTGGATACAATGTTCTTATTATAATACAAGTATTCTTATAACAAATTAGTAGCATATTTGTAAATCACCATTCTTTCAAAATGTTCAATCTTGGTCTTGGGTGTGGAAACATCCAATTCCAGAGAAATGAATCATCTGGTTAGTGGAAGTGGAAATGAATTAGTTTTGCATTTGCTCAGAGATTGCTCTTCTGTCTCTTATGTTTGGAGGAATCCTATATTCTCTAATAAGCTCGAGTTCTTTAGTACTGATCTCTATCATTGGTTCTCCTCCTCAGCTGCAGACACAACATGCTAGATCTTCCTCCGCTTCCTCAGTTGTTGGCATATTTAGAAGTCAAGAAATGTTATGCTTCTCAGAGTTGTTGGTCCCTATTTTTCTCTCACACCTTGAGAGAGGGGAATTATCGTGCTCATTGGCTAGCTAAGTTTGGAGCTAGTCCAACTTTGTTGTTTATAGCCTCAATGCCCTCCTGAAGTTTCCACCTTCCTTCCTTGATACAATGGGAGTGGAAATATGTAAACCGTAGACTCTAGAGTGCAGACCCCTACTCGTAGAACGATTTCCATGATTATTTACAAGACAACCAATCAGATATTGACATGTCATAACATGATTATTTACATTAGCAACCAATCAGAAGTTATTTACACTTGCAACCAATTGGAACTAAATTTTTTTATGTTACAAAGCTAATGAACTAAGCCATTAATCTATGATTATTTACATAAACAACCATTCAGAAATTAACACGTCATAAAAATGATTTACTTATCCTAGGCATCTTAAAAGTCACATATCATACATTTTTATTAGTCGACAATTTAGAACTTTACATTGACGAACAAGGCACCTTTGCGGTAACACCTCCCGCACACCTTCAAGCACCCCACCGTTACTATTAACACTTTTGTTTACTTATGACCCCACCTGGATCATGGGATTTAGCTCACATCTCTTATTATTTTCACCACTTTAAAAAAATTAATTTATATTTACACTATTCTCTTAATTTTTTTTAAACAACATTTTTCTTAACTCAAAATATCTACTAAATCTACTAACATAATGTGGTACAAGTGGTAGATGGGTCCCTTAACCATATGGTCTTGGGTTCGATCCATGGTCAGTGTGTATCGAAAAACATTTGTTGGGAGATGTCAACTCCTTAAATGGATCACCGATATCTCAAAAAATTAGTCTCTACAGTCGTCGTGGCGGATACCTTGGTTTACCAAAAAAAGAATCTACTAAATCTATTTAGATAAATGTTAATAGTAATCGTGTTGAATCAACTTTTTGTTCAACCACTATGCAACCATAAAGTCGATGACTACGTACCAAATCAGAATTTAAAAAAATATTAACAACAGACATTTTCTACCCAAGATTTACGTAGCATTTGAATTCTCCATCTCACTGCCGTTAGGCGCAAAAGTTTGGCTGAACTTAGCGCTTGTCTCGACATGTATACCTAATAACACTTTAGGGTCACATTTTGCACCAACTGGTGTTTATAATTTCTAAAGTGCTTATAACACTTTAGCACCTGCCTCGACATGTATACCTATTAGAAACATCTTATATTGTGTTTATATTTTTATTTTAGTCTCACTTTTTAGTATATGATTATGAATAGTATTTAATGAATATATAGAAGACGACAAACATTGATTTGTTTTGTTTTGTTTGTTGAAATCTACTATACATACAATCAAACAATCCGCCGGCAAAAATCCAAATCGACAAACAATTTTGTCACATCACCATTAATGAGTTAACATTGTAACATTCTCACAAAAAAGACAAACAAATTAATTTTTCAAACTTTTCTCACATTTTCACTATCTCTCTCACACTTTTTCAAACTTTTCTCGGCTAAATTGCATTTTTGGTCCTTTATCTTTGACTTAAGTTTCATTTTGGTCATTTATCTTTTTTCTTCTCGTTTTGACCATTTATCTTTTGTGTCAGTTTAGTCCTTAATTTTTTTTTCTCACTTTGGTCATTTATCTTTCATTTTTGTTTCGGTTTGGTCCTCTGAAACAAAAATACAGAAAAATGAAGAACACTATGAATGTGCTCATGAACACTAAGAACACTTTGATATCTTGTTTATTGAATAACATGCAATACGCGACCAAATTGAATGAAACTGGACTCTAACTTGAATAAAATTTCGCAAGGAATTCAACGGAACCAAAATTAAGTTCAGATAAATGCTTATGCGCAAAATCACTTCTGTAACCGAAATCTTGAATTTGAAGTTCGAAAAACCTTCAATCTCAACAATGGTGATTTTGCTATAGACCACCAAATTGAACGATTCTTGAGCCTAAAATGCTCAAATTCAACAAAGAAAAAGAAAATGGCAAGTATTTTGTTCAAAAAAGCGTGTAAAACGCAAACACGGACAAAAAGAAATTCGCATCCATAAACCGTGTTTTGGCTCTTATTTCCTTATTTCTCAACCAATTTGCGTCAAACCAATTGTGTTTAACTCGTATTGAGTGTAGAAATTTAACTATAGCAAAAGGTTTCGACAAAAACGATACAAATTCGAGAACGATGTGAAAAATATAAACTTTCATTCGCGATTCTGTTTTTCACATCGTTCTTGAATTTGCATCATTTTCGTTGAAACCTTTTGCTTTAGTTCAATTTCTGCACTCAATACGAGTTGAACGCAATTGGTTTGACGCAAATTGGTTGAGAAATGAGCAAATAAGAGCCAAAACACATTTTAGAGATGCGAATTGCTTTTTCACGGTACTTTGCATTTTAGCGCTTTTCTATATAAAATACTTGTCATATTCTAATTCCTTGTTGAATTGTGAGCATTTTAGGCCCAAGAATCGTTCAATTTGGTGCTCTATAGCAAAATCACCATTGTTGAGATTGAAAATTTTTTGAACTTCAAATTCAATATTTCGGTTCCAGAAATGATTTTGCGCATAAGCACTTTTCTGAGCTTAATTTTGATTCCATTGAATTCCTAGCAAAATTTTATTCAAGTTAGAGTCCATTTTCATTCAGTTTGGTTGCGTATTGCATGAGTTATTCAAGAAACAAGAAATCAAAGTGTTTTTGGTGTTCTCACGTTCAAAGTGTTCTTCATTTTTTTGTATTTTTGTTAAAAGGGAAGAAACTGGAACAAAAATGAAAGATAAATGACCAAAGTGAGAAAAAAAAGATAACGGACCAAACTGCACACAGAAATGAAAGATAAAGTACCAAAACGAGAACAAAAAGATAAATGACCAAAATGAAACTTAAATCAAAGATAAAGGGCCAAAAGTGCAATTTAGCCAACTTTTCTCACTTTTCTCTCTCTCTCTCTCTCTCTCTCTCTCTCTCTCTCTCTCTCTCTCTCTCTCTCTCTCTCTCTCTCTCTCTCTCTCTCTCTCTCTCTCTCTCTCTCTCTCTCTCTCTCTCTCTCTCTCTCCTACTATGAACATCTACCTTCTTCATTTATATTTATTTGTTAACTATAATTATTTTTAATATCATCTATTGTAACTATAATTATTTTTAATATTTTATTTTAATAATTAATATTTTATTTTTTTATGAATCATTATATTCTTTTTGACTTCTAAAAAAAAAAAATTTGTTGTCAAAATAATTATTATTTTTTCCTTTAAGTATATTTATTTTGTTTTTGAGTTTGAAGTTAACTATAAAATTAATCTGAAATATAATAATCTATTTTTAATTTTCAGGCTAATTAAATTTCTTCTGAGTCAATTCATAAAATGAACACGACGGTACCCGTGCATATACACGGATATACCACTAGTTCCTGGCACCGATACACTAAATGAGAGCAGCTTATTTGATATAGGCATTGAGAGTTGGAACATGCAATTGATCACACAACTTTTCAATTCTGAAGACCAAAATCGAGTTCTTAGTATGACGCTTTGATGCAGGGACATGAACGATTAGGGACATAATCAAAGCATAAAGGTAGAAATTGCCACCCCTAGTAATTGGAACATGCAATTGATCACACAGCTTTTTATATGTATTTTTAATTAAAAACACATATAAAAAGACTAAAAAATCTATTACTTATAATATAATATAAATCTATAATAAGAATATTTATGTAACATATTCGGGGCGGGGTCCCTGTGGAGTGGGGGATATGGTCCCCGTCCCCATTTTCGAATTGACTGCCAGGGGGATTTTCTCCCCCCGTCTCCATGGAGAAAAATTCCCCACCCACGGGGCCCCGAATGGGGCGGTTCCCGCGGGGATCCCCACTATTTGCATACTACTTTGTAATATGCACCAACAAGGATGCTATAGTTACCTGTGTCTTCAATTCTAAATACTTCCCTAATGGGGACTTCTTAGGGGCTCGCTTGGGCCATAATCCCAGCTATGTTTGGCGTAGCATCCACACATCACAGGTATTGGTCAATTTTGGAGCTCGATGGAAAATTGGAGACGGCACATCTATCAACATTTGGAGTGATCCATGGGTGAAAGGAGGTAATAGTTCTTTTGTTTCTTCTAGTGTGGTGCCGGGTTGTGAAAATATGACAGTGGCGAATCTTTTTAATGCTAATGAAGGGCTGTGGAATATTGCTTTGTTAGATCAATTACTTGATGAGGAAGATAAGAGTCGCATAAAGGGTATGGTTCTTCACGGGAGGGACATTGAGGATAAGTTGGTGTGGAATAAAAGTAGAGATGGCTTCTATTCGGTTAAATCCGCTTATTATGTGTGCATGAATGAGTTGATTGATAATTCTAATTTTCATCTCCCGGGTGAGTGGCATCTAATTTGGAAGCTTAAAATTCCCTAAAAGGTGAAGATTCATTTGTGGCGGTGTGCCAGGGGAGTACTTCCAAGTCGTTTTAATCTTCGCAAGCGTCATGTGGATTGCCCGGTGGAGTGTCTGTGGTGTGAACATGAAGAGGAGAGTGATTGGCACTTATTTTTTGGATGCTCTCAAGCTGAAGATGTGTGGAGACAGGCGGGTCTGTGGGGTACCATTCAGCGCTTCATTACTGGAGGAGCTACTGATTTGAAGGCTGCGTTTTTTCGAATTCTGGAAGCTGTACCCGTGGCTACTAGAAATAGTTTTGCAATGTTGATTTGGTGTTTATGGAAGTGAAGGAATGAGAAAACATGGGAGAACACGGTTCGGCCAGCTCGCTCACTACAAGAATAATTGATTTTTCCGGCCAGGAGTTTCCGGCGGATTCTAGGTATTTCCGGCGGCTTCTATCCGCCGCAAAGTTACCGGCGAAATAATTGACGTTTGCGGCGGATTAATTTTCGACTTGGATTTTGCGGCAGATTTATAGGTTTTTGCGGCGGATTTGGGATTACAAAAATTTATTTTTTTTACGAGATTTTAACAATCCGCCGGTAAGGTTATTTCCGGCGGATATTTGCCAATTTTGAAATTCATAAACCGCCGCAAATTCAACTCCGTCCGCCGCAAATCCTCTAATCCGCCGCAAAGCCCATAAATCCGCCGGTAACTGCCGTTTCCGGCGGATCATGCCTTTTGACCGTTTGACTTCGTTTCTCCTATATAAACGCCTTCTTCCCTTCTTCTTTTTCACACCTCTACCAATACTCTCATTCTCCTTAATACAGCACTCTCTTGAGCATTGTCGGCAGCGGCTCCAATAGAGTGGCGTATGTCTCCATTTTTTTGTAAAAAAATTTCCACATTGTCATGAACACCCCTTCATCTTTTTCGTTAAAAGTAACCCCTTTATCAGCAAAAAGCTCCTCCTCATTATTTTCACCACAAGAGACATATACGCTCATCAAACGCTCGGTATCATCCTCCAACTTAACAACCCGTCCTTGCAGTTCCTCAAACTTTCTATTTAGAGATTCAATCATCTTTTCAAAAGATGGTTTCTTGTGAAACTTTCTATTTTGAAAATATGGTTGAATCTCTAAATAGAAAGTTTGAGGAACTGCAAGGACGAGCTGTTAAGTTGAAGGATGATACCGAGCGTTTGATTAACGTATATGTCTCTTGTGGTGGAAATAATGAGGAGGAGCTTTTTGCTGATAAATGGGTTACTTTTAACGAAAAAGATGAAGGGGTGTTCACGACAATGTGGAAATTTCTTTACAAAGAAATGGAGACATACGCCACTGTAATGGAGCTGCTGCCGACAATGCTCAAGAGAGTGTCATATCAAGATAATGGCGTAGGTCTCTGTTTAG
This sequence comes from Astragalus membranaceus, assembly GCA_039519185.1. NCBI lineage: Eukaryota > Viridiplantae > Streptophyta > Magnoliopsida > Fabales > Fabaceae > Astragalus > Astragalus membranaceus. Next base: position 6,690,374 of record CM076852.1, read on the forward strand.
GGGTAGCATACATTAAATATATATTTTACTGCTTTTCCCAATTTTTACTGCTTTAGATTATTTTATTTTTTTGTATGGATATTTTATTAATTGTATGGATATTTTTTTGGTGATAATATTTTACTGCTTTTCCCAATTTTTATTTTTTTAAATTAAAAATTAATTAGTTATTGTATTTTATTTTTTTATCAATAATTAAAAAAATTAATAAAATAATATATATTTTTAATTAAAACGATTTTTTTAAAAAAATAAAAATTATTTTTTAAAAATAATAATAATTTTTTTAAAAAAAAATGGTACTTTGCGGTGGATTTGTGTCATTTGCGGCGGATATTGAGTATTGGCGGCGGATATTTGCGGCGGATTGTGGCTTTTGCGGCGGATTTTTTGGTGTTTTTTAAAAAAAAGCGCAGTATTTTAATTTGAATATCTGCCGCAAAGACCCAGAATCCGCCGCAAAGCTCCGTTAAAAAAAACCCGCGGATATTAAATTTCAAAATCCGCCGCAAAGCTCCAGAATCCGCCGCAAAGCTCCGTAAAAAAAAACCCGCGGATATTAAATTTCAAAATCCGCCGCAAAGACCCAGAATCCGCCGCAAATCTCCTATTGCGGCGGATATCACCTTTTGACCGTTGGCTGCGTTTTCCTATATATATCCATTCCCCACTTCTCATTCTTCACACTTCTAACAATCCTCCCATTCTCTTCTTAAAATTTCTCTTTTACTCTCTCCAAATTCTCTCATTATCTACTAAATCTCTTTTTGAAGTGTAGCGTTTCCTCCCTACGAATTGTCTTCTGCTCTTATTGGGAAATTTCTTCAAGGTATGTTTTTGATATGAGTTAATAGTTTTAGTTTTTAATTTTTTTTTTAATATTCGTTTTTAAATTATTTTATAATAATATGAGTTTGTTACTAATTGTGTTGTTTTTTGTTTAGGTATTGTTTGGGTTCCTCATTTTTCCTCTCTGCTTGAGTTCAGGATAAGCTTCAAGCCAGAGCCTTCTCTTCACTACGGTTAGTTGTTAAAGTAATTAATAAAATATTACTTACTTCACTATTTTTAGTAAAATTTTGTTACAAATTTTGTTTGCAATAATAATACAAATTAATTTATATTGAAAAAACTTATTTATTAAGTTCACTTATAAATTTTATTAACATATATTGTCTTATAAAAATTGAAATTTAAAATTAAATTTGGAATTATTATTTATAATGTTTAAATTATTAGTATATAACATTATTAAAAAATTAATTCTGTTGCTTGTAATTAATTGGTAGTTTATTGAAATATGAAAATAAAATGAGTAATATATAAATATATATATCAAAATATGAAGTAATTGATAGTTTATTTTATTTATATTGTAGTGTAGTATACGTAGTTCTTGAAAATGTGTGGATATCTGTGTTGCGGGTTATCTAATATTGCAGGATTAGTTTTGATGATGAAAAAGACAAAGCCAAGTTGATGGCAAAAGGAATGAGAGTGTCAAAGCAAAGCTGGTAAAAAGTATCATATATTCAAAAGTCACAATCCAAGACAATCAAACTCAAGAATTGAAGTTTCAAGATATAAGGGTAGTCCTTATAAATAAGGGTAGTCCTTAGGGTTTGGTTGTGTCTTAGGAAAAAGTGTAAGCTCTTACGAAGGTCAGCTCATCTCTCAAAGTCACAAGTTTTCCAAAGATGCATGCATACTTACGTAAACATACCTATCATCTTTAAAAACATAAAATCGATTTCCTCATGCATAAACATACATCAAAATCGATTTTCAGGTAAAAACAGAAAAGAAAGAATCGATTGTCAGGTCATGTATTTTCAGTACATAAATCGATTTCTGAGCCAAACAATTTTAAGGGAAGAATCGATTCCCACTCTTTTGCACTTAACTGAGAATCGATTCCCACATGTCTCAGGCAAGCTGAGAATCGATTCATACATATTTTCACTAAGTATAGAATCGATTCCTAGCTCTCCAGGGTACTCAAGAATCGATTGTCTCTATTTTTCAAACAAAGATAAATCGATTCCTCACTTAAATAAATCGATTCCTAGATCAAATGCATTCAACAAAGAATCGATTCCTACAATATTTTCAATGTAAACTTAATTTCCTCGTAGCCTATAAATAGGCAGTGCTTCACGTTCATTTTCACAGAACAACCCATTTCACGAATCAGAAAAACTTTTTGAGAAAAACTCTTCACGCTTTTACTTTTGCTCGTTGTTGCACCCCAAAAAATCCGGTTCGGACTTCTCATTGTACAACGTGGAAAAGGTATGGAGCCGCCACCAATATTTTAATTTTAAGACCAAAACATTGAAAAAAGGTCTTTTAGACAAGGCGGATGGTCTTTCGAAAACTAGAACAGGTGTGCAGCAAGGGCATACCGCCTAAAACTACCCACATATACCCCACCTGCAAAGGAAAACCCAGAACAGTCCAAATAATAGCAGGTAATAACATGTCGTCTACCTTAGGGTTCAATATCACAATACCAATAATTCAACCTAGGTTTCAACAACAGTCATATGCACTGCTTACCTCAAGAAAGGGAGCAGAGAAGAGGGAAACATGGGGATTGAGGAATGCATGAACACGGCATTGTGAACAAATAGAAAAGGAGTAAAACAAAGCTTTCAACTCAATTAATTTTAAAACCACACATCAAAGTTAACTAGGCTTGACCCTCGTCTTTTTTTTTAAAAGAAAAAAAAAATGGTCCCCAGTGGAGTCGCCAGCTGTTGCACCCCAAAAAATCCGGTTCGGACTTCTCATTGTACAACGTGGAAAAGGTATGGAGCCGCCACCAATATTTTAATTTTAAGACCAAAACATTGAAAAAAATGTCTTTTAGACAAGGCGGATGGTCTTTCGAAAACTAGAGATGTAGGTTCGGGGGTCGGTTAGGTGCAGGGAAGGTATTAGCGCCCCGCACCTCCTTTCTACCGAAAGGGAACCATTAACTTGATGTGTGGTTTGAAGTGTTGATTTGAAAATGCTTTTATTTTGCCTCTTTATTGAAAAGGGAGTGAGAAGACTTAATGAAAATTTTTATTTTTGGCGCTTGACGAGAGTTAGCCTCTCGCTCCTACGTATCTCCTGGTGCGATGGAGAATTCAAAGCTACGTAGTTCTTGGTTGTCCTAAAAAGGTTTTTGTTTTTTAGTCTGTTTAAATGAGTTTTCGCAGTAGGAGTGAGGATTCGCGATGACCAAACAGCAACGGTTTAGAGTGGCCGCGCTACTAACTCTTTTGAAAATGAAATTATCATTAACAACCAAACGGCAACGGCGCGAGTGATCATTAACGATAATCGGTTTTGCTTTTGATTCGAGTGTTCGCGACGACCAAACAACAACGGTTTAGAGTGGCCGCGCTACTAACTCTTTTGAAAATGAAATTATCATTAACAACCAAACAGCAACGGCGCGAGTGATCATTAATGATAATCGGTTTTTATTTTAGATGATCAAAAAGGGCATTCGCAATCGAATTAATTTTGGTTTGTTGTGCTTGACGAGGACGTGGCTCGCTCCTACGTATCCCAAATGGGAATCAAAGCGACGTAGTTCTAATTTCTTTAGTTTTGAAAAGGTTTTCGAAGTAGGACGAGCATTAGCGAATGATTAAACTAACAAAGGTTATGAGTAATCATCGCTAAGTACTCATGTGAAATTGAAGAGCGTTCATAGAGATCAAACTAACAAAGGTTATGGGTGACCTCCACTACTTGCTTATTTTTGTTTATTGAAAATGCTTTGAAAATTAATTGGTTTGGAAAAGAGTTTTTAGAAAAATAAATAAATCATTTTCAATCGAATTCTATGTCCAAAACCAAATGCAAAATGAATGAATGAAGTTCAAACATATTCAACTAATCAAGCAATCATGAACATGTTGATCATCAACTAAGATTAAGCATGCCAATATAATCAAGAGATTTAATTGTCATAGATGCAAGACAAAGTTCTCAAAACAATAGCGTTTGTGTGTGAAGGAGAATTGTTACACAAGTTGGAAGCAATCTCAAGAGGGGCACATATGCCTCTATGCTACACATGTTGGTAGCCTTATAAGGGCACATGATTGTGTAAAAGGGTTTGTGCACAATTAAGTCAAGACATTCAAATGGCATCAAGAACAAAGGAATACAATTGATCATAGGCATAGAGTATTCTAGGTTAGGTGAATGAACATGTGAGCAATGATGCATGATTTGGCAAGCATGTGAATGCATGAGCATACAAGAATGAATGCATGAATGAGTAGACAAGAGGATGCATGAGCATACAAGAATGCATTAGCATTTGAGTATGATTACATTTATTATGCAAGGCATAAATACTCGAGAATGCATGAGAGTGTCGCATAAATAGGGATGGATGAAGATGCATGAGGGTGAAAATGTTTTGGTAAAAGGTTTAGGTAAGAAAGTGGTAAAATGTTTTTGGGTTTTGGTGTTTTGGAAATGAGATGAAATGTTTTTGGTCTTGAAAGTGGTAAAAGTATTTTGGGGTTTATTTTATAAAGTTGAAAAAGTATGAAATGCAAATGAGAAAATGTTTTAGGGTTTTTATGCAAAGATGCAAGTGGTAAAATGTTTTGAATGAAGGTGAAAATGTTTTATGTGATGAGATAAAAATGTTTTGGTAAAAACTAAGTGAAATGGTAAAAACCAAAGTGGTAAAATGTTTTTATGTTTTTTTGGTAAAAAGTTAATGAAGTGGTAAAGTAAAATGGTAAAAAGTAAACAAACACAATGACATAACTTGCATTTACTCAACCACAATCAAAATGACAATCTTCAAGCAATCAAAGGGGTAAAAACCTAGTCATGGCCGAATGCATACAAGCATGGAATCATCAACTTATTTCATGCAAAAATTGACAAATTAACACGCAAAACAACACAAAAGAAGAGGACCTAATTTATCATGCAAGTTCCTAAGACAAACATCAACCAAATCATGCATTTATTCACGCAAAATCAAAGGAAACAAAACTAGCAAAATGGGTATGAGAATGGGTTTTTATTTGATGAAAATTATACCAACAAGGTTTAAAATACAATAAAATGCAAGAAGACACAAGAACAATTCCTTCAAAGCCAAGGAGCCACCTCAAACACCCAAGCCTCCCTAAGTGCTTGTCAATAATGTTTGAGATGGCTCCTCAAAGCATCAACAACAATATATGAAGGAGTTGAGATGAGGAGAAGAGAGATTACATAATGAAAATTAAAGAAAATGCAAGAGTTTGTGAGCTTACCTCTAGATCTTGCTTGAAATGAAGAAGAAGATCAAAATAGAAACCAAGAACACTTGAACCTCCTCTTGAATACCACGAAAATCACTTGATATTGAAGGATTTGATGATGAACTTTGAAGATAATGCAAGATTAGAAGTGGATCTAGTGTAGGAATCAAGAATAATGAAGTTTGGATGGTTGAAAATTGAAGAATTGGTGGTGGAAATGGTGGGAGGTGGTCTTGGGTTTGAGAGGGGAGGAGGAGAGGAATTGTGATCTGATTGTGTGCTAGGGTAAAATGAGAATGCCCCCCCCCCCTATGGTCTCTTATTTTGGGTTTTATATGAGGTGCAAAATTAAGGGTATATAGGACATTGTGCTTTTGCCAACCATTGAGATTTGAGATAGAATTTGAATCAAGGGCCAAGATTGCAATGCACATGGATTAGGGACAAAGAGAAAACACAAATGAGTGAGGAATGGCTGGTGTCATATGAAATTGAAGAGTTTTTTGTACACAAAAGTTGTTGGGGGCAATTAGGTCAATTTGCACATAGTTGTAGCCTAGGATTTGATCTAGAATTTTAATCAATGGCTAGGAATACAACTCACATGGATTAAGGGCATGAAGAAACACAAAATGAGGGAAAAAGGAGGGCTGAAATTCGCAGCCATGAGGAGGGAAGGAGAGGGAAAAAATGCAAGTTGTCACAAAATAGTACATTTTGTCTTATTAAGGACACTACCTTATTTTGATTCTTTTTGATTTTTCTTTTTATGATCATTCTTTTATTCCATGAAGATTCTTTTTTTTTTTATTTTGGGCTCATCCTAGGATTCAATCATTGGGCCCAAAATTCCATGACAACACCACTCCCAAAATTGATTTTGGGCCTCACTCTAGCGGAAATGACCATTTTGCCCTTTTCTTCGAAACTTGACTTTTTATGCAAAATTTAATCAATGATGCGCAAAAATTTATAACCCAACTCATTTTGACCCAAATGAATTCCTCCAAAGATGCCCAGTGATTTTTACTGAGATATTATCTTTTAGGGTAAAATGACCAAAATGCCCTTTTTGACCCAAAAACCCTAATTTTGCCCGATAATGCATTTCCACTTCAAAAATGAATCTATAACCCTAGAAATGACCTCTAGAATCTTAGAATGCATGCTCAATGACCTTCATGAGGAATTATCATTTTTATTGTGAAATGACCAAAATACCCTTTTGGACTCAAAAAAACCTGATTTACCCAAAAAGTGCATTTCAACTCTAAAAATGATTTTAGAAACTTTGGAATGACTTTTAGGACTCAAAATGCAATGCATGATGCATTTCAACTCTAAAAATGATTTTAGAAACTTTGGAATGACTTTTAGGACTCAAAATGCAATGCATGATGCTTCTCACTCCTCAACTTATTTATTTTTGTGGAAAATTAGGGTTTTGATCTAAGCTGGACAAAATTGGGGTATGACAGCTGCCCCTCTTTATCTGGATTTTAACGAGGAATATGAATTGGCCGAAACATATTCCGAGGCAAAATAAAGATAAAGAATTTAGAAATTATACCGATTTTGTCTACTTAGGGAAACCCGATTTTTCCTTTTTCCATCTCTCTAGTTTTTTCTGTTTTTGTTAATGTAAGGTGAAAAATGAAACTCTAATGCATGTGAGAATAGAGATTTTTTTTTTTTGATAAATGGACACTTTCGTGTCGATGCGTGTAGACTGAAAGGTAAAATGGGCACTTGGCGTGCAAACAGAAACTGTAAAATGGGCACTTGGCGTGCAAACAGAAAGGTAAATGGGCACTTGTCGTGCAAACAGAAAAGTAAAATGGGCACTTGGCGTGCAGAAAGCGGTAAATGAGCAATTGGCGTGCAGAAAGCGGTAAATTGGGAATTCGGAGGCTGCCTAAAACCTTCTAACGGACTCTTGTCGAGTCCGAGCTCTGGGGGTGGCCTTTTCGAGCGGCCGATCAACATCAGGTCCGGAACTGATTTGATCAATGGATTTACGCTATGCCTTAGGCTGACATAACTAATCCGAAGGACTTAACGAAGTCTGATGGATCCATCGCGCGCTCGTACACGATGTTGTGATCTGTGGAAGGAGTTCACTAACTCTGTGTTGATGGAGTTTACTAACTCTGAGATTTTTCGGACTCTCTGATCCGAAGTAACTTTTCTCTTGGATGGTGCATGAAATGCATGCATTTGGGTATTTGGGTGCACATGAATGCAATGATTGATTTTGGGTGGGATGCTCTTTCTGTTTGATTTTCATTCTTTTCTTTTTCTTTTGTTATTCTTTCGCTCTTCTGAGATGCGAGTTTGAAGGCGGAATGTACTGTTTGATGCCATGGAGTGATGACTGGTATGGATGATATGAGAATGATGAATGATATGAAGATGTTGTGTTCTTTTATGTTCCACCTTCTGTGATTTTCTTCTCTTGTTCTTTATTTGCTCTTTTTTTTTTCTATGGAATGCAGATATCTATGTAAATGGAGTGTGAATGTATGTTATGCAAAGTGTATGTGATGTGATGATTTCAATGGAATGATGGATGCTATGAGACGCTATTTTTGATTTTCTCCCTTTTTATTTTGGTTAAGGATCAACACTTCAAGTGCCTACAAGGTAACATCCTAGTCCCCAAGGATTAAGGTGAGCACCAAAGCCCTACAAGATAGCAATCTAATCCCTGAGGATTAAGGCGAGCGCTAAAGCCCTACAAGCGGCCAACTTTAGGCGACCCCCTCATGTGCTGAGATAGCTGGTTAAAGAATTTTTCCTATTTGTCTTTTTGCTATGTGAGGATGCAAATGCAGTATTTTGATGCATGATATGACAAAATTTTTGGGGTATTCAAATACTTTTTTTTGTGAATACTTTCATAATGATGAGACGCGAGACTTTGGATGCAAAAATGGGATGATTATTGACCATTTTTGTTGAAAAATTGAATTTGATTCAAACTCCGGTGTTCTCAAGGTTTTTATTTACAAACAAGCTCACTTGTTTTCTCTCCCTTCCAATGACGACTGAATCTTAGATATCGCATGACTAACGTGTGTTCTCTCTCTTTGAAGCATTGCTTAGTAAGCATGCATAGGAGCGCAAATGTGAATGAGTGAGTCTGTTAACTTGGGATTGGTGTATGACAATTGAAGGGATGACAAACATGATTATTACCGACGCTTATGAGGGACCAAGGGATGCAAGACTGCCCCGGTTCGGGCTTTTGATGAGTGAATAAGCTTGCATTTGCCTAGTGGTGACAACAACTAAGGGTGTAGAAGATGATGAATTGGGAATGAAAAATGGAGCAAAAGAGATTTTGTCTCAACCCATAAAGTTTGATGTTGCCCCAGTCATAACAAGGACAAAAGTTGCCCCAATTAGGATGACAAGGCCTTGTTTAGGATAGTGAGTTGAGAGATTGCCCCGGTGAGGTTTTGTAGGAATGAATGAGGTGAAGGAATGGGAACGCACTTGTCCCACTTTCGAATGACATCACAAATGGTTTCTTTGAGTGAGGTTGTGAAAGGCGATGGATTTTGCCAGACTGCTCCAATCCAGGCTTGGTAACTATGAATGAAAGGCTTGCCCCTGTTTGGTGATATTGACGATTGGAGTGAAAGGGCAGATATGCGGAAACTGGCATCATGGATAACACCTGGTGAAAGGATGAATGACATAGGATGGACGCTGAACAGGCTTTCCCAAGACTAGGGTGGGTGAGTGGTGAAGAGAATGCCCCAACTTTTAGATCTGAGTGGTGTTCTCAGTGTAAATCTTTGGTTCTCTGTGAATGCCTTGACTTTTGGTAATGAAGAGAAGCCTCACTTGGTGGTCACTAAACCTTGTTTTAAGGCAATCTTGAATGCCTTTTTGGGAGTGCAAGTCTTTTTTTGTTTCGTCAGCTTTCTTTTTTCTGACTGTTTGTTTTTGTCTCCTCAGTTCTCTTTTTTCTGAGGGTTTATTTTTCTTGATCAGCTTTCTTTTTTCTGATCGTTTGTTTTTCTTTTTGAGCAAACACATTGTAAACAGATAAACTTATTTGTCCTAAGATTAAAATTTGAGAAAACGAAAGCAACCGGTCATTGATCGGAATGGACTTTTTAGGGTTGTGATGTGGAGAAGGGGATGATTGAGCTTAATGAAGTGTTTGGGGTTTTATTAGGACGAGTTTGTGTTTCATAGTAGAATGGCTGAGGGTTTACGGAGGGTTAGATGTTGAGGCCAGAGGAAATGTTTGCGGTCTTTATGAAAGGAGAGATGATTATACACAACAGAGTGTTGGAAGGTTTATGGGGACAAGGATCTCTGGTGTTTCATGGTGAAATATATCGGCTCACAATTTGTACTTCTTTTGTTTCTCTTTTTTCTTAGTCTTTCTTTTTTCCCCCTTTTTTTGGGATTTTTCATCTTTTTTTGAATTTTTTTGTTTGGTTGCATTCTTTTCCTTTGGACTTCTTTCTTTTCTTTGGACTTGGGTGAGCCGATAGAAAGTGATGCACTTTTTTTGGATATTTGAGGTGATCCTTGTCTAGGGTGATTTTTGGATTTTGGTTTTTCTTGGGTTAAGGTGGGTAGGAAAGGGAACTTCTGGATGGCCAAACTTCATTTCAAATTCCGATTACTTATTTTTCATAAAACTTGACAACAATTTATCTAGCTATATGTGTTTGCTCTTTTCTTTGCATTTTTTTTATGCCCTATTTTTGCCTGGACCGCTCTTTGCGAGTTTTCAATCCACCGGGCGCTCCTTTTTGCCTAGGCTGCCCTTTGCGGGTTTTCAACCTAGCGAGCTTGTTCTTCTCATTTGTCTCTTCTTTTCTCCTTTTTTTTGGAAAGACTTGCACTAAAGGAATATAATGCCGATAAAGAAAGTTAGTGATCACAGAATTGCCCCAGCATGGAGGACTTAGAGTGTTAGTGAGAATGAACCAAAAAGTCAAGTATGCACTGATGGGAGAGAATATGCGCCTTATGGATGGACGGGGCGGGGTTAGACTGGGATGATGATGATGACAAGGAAGGAAACTGACTGACTCAAACAAGAGAAACTGCACGTGTCATGCACGTTCACTATAGGAATGCTTCACAGAGAGTCAACATTAGTTAGAACGATGAATTGATGAGCTGCTTCAGTTTTTTTTTTGTCATGGAATGGATGGGATGCAGTGCTTTTGAAAGACATGCAAATGAGCTATTGATTTGCAAAACTGAGTGCCTTGGAACACTTTGAGTTCGCAACCAAGTAAGGATAAACTTTTTCAAAAAAAGGATGATTGTTTTGTAAGGACGTCTCGCTTCTCATCACAACTTTTATTTTATGCAATGAATGAATGAACAAATTATGATATGCAAGTATGATGCAAATGCGTGGAGAGCGACTACTCGAAAAGTGTGGCTTATTCTAAATTATTTTGTTGCAAGACAGAATATGGAATACCAATGCGAATGATGCAAGAATGATGCCCCCCATTTTTTCCAAATGATTTTTGATTTGATTTTTTTTTTATTTTTTAGAGGCGAGACAGGATGCGAAATGCCAATGCCCCTTTTTTGAATGATGAGAGATGCAAGACTGGTGATATGAGGCAACTGATTGTCGTTACCCTGAGTAACTTGCCTGAAACATTGAGTGGATCCTGACTCAATACTTCACACAATGTACTGAAACGTTTTGACAATTAGTTGACTCAATTTAATTTCCTATTCGAAATTAAAATACGTGCGACTGGGTCAAAGTGCTCTGACATCGTAAAGTAACATCTCAAATTTGTAGTCGACAAACAAATTTGAGACATTACCCTTCGTCGTTCAAAGGTGCACTTCTATCCATTAAGCCATCACATGAGAAATTTTTCTTTGTTTCGAAAGGATGCATGCAGGGAGAAATGATGTATTCGAACAAAGTGATGAGGTCAATGAAATGATGCATGAGCGCCACATTGACGCGATGTCCGCATTATTTGATGATAGTTTTTGCATAATCAAGGATGAATGAAATGCGATATGGATGATAGATGCTTCTGGTTTTCATTTTTCTTATGCAATGAAATGAAATGCGTGATGCTTGCAATTACTTTCCTAATGCATGGGAGATATTGAATGAAGATGCATGCGAGATGAGACGTTAATGCTTATTTTTGATTTGCGACACAAGAAAGTATTAATGCGATGATGTGATATGGACGGACGACGGAGTGAGTGGGTGAATGAATGAACGAATGTGCATTTTGAATGAGGATAACGTAAATTGCATCACTTGATGATTTTTTTATGATTATGAGCGAATGAAATACCATAGGGATGATAATTGTTTTTTTTTTTCAGAATTTTGTTTTATGTAATGCATGACGCCATGATGCAAAGTGCGGATGATGATTGCTTTTCGTTTTATTTTTGAACTATGAAATGGAGTGCCTGATACTAACAATTATTTTTAGTGCGTGGAAAGATATGATTCTTATGAAAATGCATGCGAAATGAGATGTTTATTTGATTATTTTTTGTAGTGCAAAGGAAAAATGCATGTAGTATGTTTTCTAAGAAAGCTTGTGGAAAATAATAATTTTTGATTTTTCTTGATTTTTGGTTTTTTTTTTGATAAAAGACGGTATGCACTAATACTTGTTTGAATGCAAGTGCAATGCAATATGTATGATTTCCTGTCTGTCTTGGTGCCGGGAATCACGACGTACTATGTCTTGCCATAGGTTTAACGGTGGATTTTGATTATTTTTTTCTTTGAAACACAACAAGGTTAGAATCAATAAGCGAAACAAAGCACATTCCATGCATTCAAACTTAAACAAACTCACACCTCGGAGTATACGCTGTTTCACTTTTGATTCCACATCGTTCCTATGACAAGATTCTTTGTCACTTTGGGATTCTCGGTAAACAAACTTTGATGGAACGCAAGGATGCATGCATGAACTGTAAAAGCTTCTGTTGGATGCAATGCGAGGATGCATGCAAAATGATGATGATGTTTTATGCATATGCAGATTAGGGCAAAACCCTTATTGGCCTTAGTTCAAGTTTTTTTGTTTTTTTTGAAAAATGCGAGCCGTACGTGGTTTCATATGGACCAAGTAAGAGAAAGGCTACAACGGCAGCTCGTTCTCTCTTTTTTTTAAAGAGTGGGCCATATGTCACTTCGTACGGACCAGCAAAAGAAAGGCTACAACGGCAGCTCTTTCTCTACTTTTTATTTGAAAAACCTCCTACTCTTTTTTGAAAACATGTCTATATTACCATGCAACACACAATTTGGTATGCCCCTTGTGTCATACGAAGGTGGGGACCTAAGTTCTAGGACAACTCAAATGTTCCTCCCATGTGGGTTCTAGTCACTTCTTCACCAGGCTACCAGAGCTAATTCTCTTTCACAATAGCACCCACAACGATGGAACGCCATCTGGTGTGAGGCATCATGAAAGAGCATACTCTGGCTGAAACTTTCGTGAGAGTCGGAAGGACAACAGTCCAATTGCCAGTCACTACTCGTTTCCACTCTCCTAAGTTTTGTCAGACCTTGGGTTTTAGGCCCCTCTCAAAGCATAGTAAGCATAAGGTGTGAGTGTGTGCAGCAAGGGCATACCGCCTAAAACTACCCACATATACCCCACCTGCAAAGGAAAACCCAGAACAGTCCAAATAATAGCAGGTAATAACATGTCGTCTACCTTAGGGTTCAATATCACAATACCAATAATTCAACCTAGGTTTCAACAACAGTCATATGCACTGCTTACCTCAAGAAAGGGAGCAGAGAAGAGGGAAACATGGGGATTGAGGAATGCATGAACACGGCATTGTGAACAAATAGAAAAGGAGTAAAACAAAGCTTTCAACTCAATTAATTTTAAAACCACACATCAAAGTTAACTAGGCTTGACCCTCGTCTTTTTTTTTAAAAGAAAAAAAAAATGGTCCCCAGTGGAGTCGCCAGCTGTTGCACCCCAAAAAATCCGGTTCGGACTTCTCATTGTACAACGTGGAAAAGGTATGGAGCCGCCACCAATATTTTAATTTTAAGACCAAAACATTGAAAAAAGGTCTTTTAGACAAGGCGGATGGTCTTTCGAAAACTAGAGATGTAGGTTCGGGGGTCGGTTAGGTGCAGGGAAGGTATTAGCGCCCCGCACCTCCTTTCTACCGAAAGGGAACCATTAACTTGATGTGTGGTTTGAAGTGTTGATTTGAAAATGCTTTTATTTTGCCTCTTTATTGAAAAGGGAGTGAGAAGACTTAATGAAAATTTTTATTTTTGGCGCTTGACGAGAGTTAGCCTCTCGCTCCTACGTATCTCCTGGTGCGATGGAGAATTCAAAGCTACGTAGTTCTTGGTTGTCCTAAAAAGGTTTTTGTTTTTTAGTCTGTTTAAATGAGTTTTCGCAGTAGGAGTGAGGATTCGCGATGACCAAACAACAACGGTTTAGAGTGGCCGCGCTACTAACTCTTTTGAAAATGAAATTATCATTAACAACCAAACGGCAACGGCGCGAGTGATCATTAACGATAATCGGTTTTGCTTTTGATTCGAGTGTTCGCGACGACCAAACAACAACGGTTTAGAGTGGCCGCGCTACTAACTCTTTTGAAAATGAAATTATCATTAACAACCAAACGGCAACGGCGCGAGTGATCATTAATGATAATCGGTTTTTATTTTAGATGATCAAAAAGGGCATTCGCAATCGAATTAATTTTGGTTTGTTGTGCTTGACGAGGACGTGGCTCGCTCCTACGTATCCCAAATGGGAATCAAAGCGACGTAGTTCTAATTTCTTTAGTTTTGAAAAGGTTTTCGAAGTAGGACGAGCATTAGCGAATGATTAAACTAACAAAGGTTATGAGTAATCATCGCTAAGTACTCATGTGAAATTGAAGAGCGTTCATAGAGATCAAACTAACAAAGGTTATGGGTGACCTCCACTACTTGCTTATTTTTGTTTATTGAAAATGCTTTGAAAATTAATTGGTTTGGAAAAGAGTTTTTAGAAAAATAAATAAATCATTTTCAATCGAATTCTATGTCCAAAACCAAATGCAAAATGAATGAATGAAGTTCAAACATATTCAACTAATCAAGCAATCATGAACATGTTGATCATCAACTAAGATTAAGCATGCCAATATAATCAAGAGATTTAATTGTCATAGATGCAAGACAAAGTTCTCAAAACAATAGCGTTTGTGTGTGAAGGAGAATTGCTACACAAGTTGGAAGCAATCTCAAGAGGGGCACATATGCCTCTATGCTACACATGTTGGTAGCCTTATAAGGGCACATGATTGTGTAAAAGGGTTTGTGCACAATTAAGTCAAGACATTCAAATGGCATCAAGAACAAAGGAATACAATTGATCATAGGCATAGAGTATTCTAGGTTAGGTGAATGAACATGTGAGCAATGATGCATGATTTGGCAAGCATGTGAATGCATGAGCATACAAGAATGAATGCATGAATGAGTAGACAAGAGGATGCATGAGCATACAAGAATGCATTAGCATTTGAGTATGATTACATTTATTATGCAAGGCATAAATACTCGAGAATGCATGAGAGTGTCGCATAAATAGGGATGGATGAAGATGCATGAGGGTGAAAATGTTTTGGTAAAAGGTTTAGGTAAGAAAGTGGTAAAATGTTTTTGGGTTTTGGTGTTTTGGAAATGAGATGAAATGTTTTTGGTCTTGAAAGTGGTAAAAGTATTTTGGGGTTTATTTTATAAAGTTGAAAAAGTATGAAATGCAAATGAGAAAATGTTTTGGGGTTTTTATGCAAAGATGCAAGTGGTAAAATGTTTTGAATGAAGGTGAAAATGTTTTATGTGATGAGATAAAAATGTTTTGGTAAAAACTAAGTGAAATGGTAAAAACCAAAGTGGTAAAATGTTTTTATGTTTTTTTGGTAAAAAGTTAATGAAGTGGTAAAGTAAAATGGTAAAAAGTAAACAAACACAATGACATAACTTGCATTTACTCAACCACAATCAAAATGACAATCTTCAAGCAATCAAAGGGGTAAAAACCTAGTCATGGCCGAATGCATACAAGCATGGAATCATCAACTTATTTCATGCAAAAATTGACAAATTAACACGCAAAACAACACAAAAGAAGAGGACCTAATTTATCATGCAAGTTCCTAAGACAAACATCAACCAAATCATGCATTTATTCACGCAAAATCAAAGGAAACAAAACTAGCAAAATGGGTATGAGAATGGGTTTTTATTTGATGAAAATTATACCAACAAGGTTTAAAATACAATAAAATGCAAGAAGACACAAGAACAATTCCTTCAAAGCCAAGGAGCCACCTCAAACACCCAAGCCTCCCTAAGTGCTTGTCAATAATGTTTGAGATGGCTCCTCAAAGCATCAACAACAATATATGAAGGAGTTGAGATGAGGAGAAGAGAGATTACATAATGAAAATTAAAGAAAATGCAAGAGTTTGTGAGCTTACCTCTAGATCTTGCTTGAAATGAAGAAGAAGATCAAAATAGAAACCAAGAACACTTGAACCTCCTCTTGAATACCACGAAAATCACTTGATATTGAAGGATTTGATGATGAACTTTGAAGATAATGCAAGATTAGAAGTGGATCTAGTGTAGGAATCAAGAATAATGAAGTTTGGATGGTTGAAAATTGAAGAATTGGTGGTGGAAATGGTGGGAGGTGGTCTTGGGTTTGAGAGGGGAGGAGGAGAGGAATTGTGATCTGATTGTGTGCTAGGGTAAAATGAGAATGCCCCCCCCCCTATGGTCTCTTATTTTGGGTTTTATATGAGGTGCAAAATTAAGGGTATATAGGACATTGTGCTTTTGCCAACCATTGAGATTTGAGATAGAATTTGAATCAAGGGCCAAGATTGCAATGCACATGGATTAGGGACAAAGAGAAAACACAAATGAGTGAGGAATGGCTGGTGTCATATGAAATTGAAGAGTTTTTTGTACACAAAAGTTGTTGGGGGCAATTAGGTCAATTTGCACATAGTTGTAGCCTAGGATTTGATCTAGAATTTTAATCAATGGCTAGGAATACAACTCACATGGATTAAGGGCATGAAGAAACACAAAATGAGGGAAAAAGGAGGGCTGAAATTCGCAGCCATGAGGAGGGAAGGAGAGGGAAAAAATGCAAGTTGTCACAAAATAGTACATTTTGTCTTATTAAGGACACTACCTTATTTTGATTCTTTTTGATTTTTCTTTTTATGATCATTCTTTTATTCCATGAAGATTCTTTTTTTTTTATTTTGGGCTCATCCTAGGATTCAATCATTGGGCCCAAAATTCCATGACAACACCACTCCCAAAATTGATTTTGGGCCTCACTCTAGCGGAAATGACCATTTTGCCCTTTTCTTCGAAACTTGACTTTTTATGCAAAATTTAATCAATGATGCGCAAAAATTTATAACCCAACTCATTTTGACCCAAATGAATTCCTCCAAAGATGCCCAGTGATTTTTACTGAGAAATTATCTTTTAGGGTAAAATGACCAAAATGCCCTTTTTGACCCAAAAACCCTAATTTTGCCCGATAATGCATTTCCACTTCAAAAATGAATCTATAACCCTAGAAATGACCTCTAGAATCTTAGAATGCATGCTCAATGACCTTCATGAGGAATTATCATTTTTATTGTGAAATGACCAAAATACCCTTTTGGACTCAAAAAAACCTGATTTACCCAAAAAGTGCATTTCAACTCTAAAAATGATTTTAGAAACTTTGGAATGACTTTTAGGACTCAAAATGCAATGCATGATGCTTCTCACTCCTCAACTTATTTATTTTTGTGGAAAATTAGGGTTTTGATCTAAGCTGGACAAAATTGGGGTATGACACTCGTCACGCACCGTTGGTCCGTCTGAGCTGATCTGTTGCTAAGAGTTAGTTGGGGTTGCATTCTTCAAGTTGTAATATCTGCCTTCATTAGAGGTATTTCTGTCTTTACAATTGTTTATTATTTAATTGTTTGTGATTTGTACTAGGGAGTGGGGTATCTCTCTAGGGTAGCTGTTTGTACTAGGAAGTGGGGTATCTTTCTGGGGCAGCTGATTGTAACAGGGGTGGGGTATCTCTTGTTATTGTTATATTAGATTTGAGGGCTCTCCATAGGTGGGGTATCCTAGGAGGAGAGTGCCTGAGTCTGTAAAGGTTTTCCAAGGCACCTGTAAGCCTTGTTGTTTTGGTTAGTGGAAAATCTCACAAGGGTGTGAGGACTGGACGTAGGTCACTAGGAGGTGACCGAACCAGGATAAATCTCTGCGTGCTTTACTGCTTTCCTGCTTTACTGTTATACCGCTTTACTGCTTTATATTCTAATTCCTTCGCTTCCACTTAACCTGCGCGAAAATTGATCTAAGTCATTGAAAAGGGGAAAAACGTTTTCGAAAGATCTTAAAAGTTTTTAAATCTCAATTCACCCCCCCTCTTGAGACTGAAGCCACTTGGTAACAAGTGGTATCAGAGCTAGACTCTTGTATAAAGGGCCTAGCAGCTTCAAGAGAAATGGCTTTAGGTTGGTCTACGCAAGAGGGTGCATCTCTTTTCCGTCCTCCGGGATTCAACGGAGAAGACTATGCATATTGGAAAGAAAGAATGAGAATTTTTATTGAAGGGGTAGACTTAGATGTTTGGGATGCTGTGGAAAAAGGACCTTTCGTCCCCACACACATAGTAGATGGTATTCTTACAATAAAAAGTAGAAATGAATGGTCTGATGATGAGAAAAGAAAAGTGCAACTTAATTTACGTGCTAAAAATATTATTACTTCTGCTTTGAGTGCTGATGAATTTTTTCGAGTTTCAAACTGTAAATCTGCCCAAGAAATGTGGGATAATCTTCAAGTTACTCATGAGGGTACAAGTGAAGTGAAAAGGGCAAGAATAAATACTCTTACCAGAGAGTACGAATTGTTTAGAATGAATACAGGTGAAACAATATCAGAGATGCAGAAAAGGTTCACTCACATAGTGAACAAATTAGGGTTCATTAGGAAAATCATTTCCTCCCGAAGACTTGATCAACAAAGTGCTAAGATGCCTAAACAGAGAATGGCAACCAAAGGTGACTGCAATAACTGAGTCAAGAAACTTGACTACCATGACTCTCGCCACCCTGTTTGGGAAACTACTAGAGCACGAGTTAGAGCTCACTCGCCTAGCAGAGCATGAAGGAAAAGACAAGAAGAACAAAAACTTAGCTCTCAAAGCTTCCAGTTCAAGCTCATCCGACGATAGTGATGATTCGGAAGATGAAGATGAAGACGAGGAGAAAATGGAACTAATGGTTAGTAAATTCAAAAAGTTCATGAGAAGGGAAAGATCTCTCAAAAAGAATTCTCCAACCAAAAGAGTGTGTAATTCTGTTACTGAGTTTGGCTCTATTTTGAAAACCTGTACGAACTTATTAGCACTGACACAAAACTATGCGGTTAGTTTCATCCGGAGGCAAGCCAACCTTGTTGCTCATACTTTAGCTAGAGCATCAAGGGATTTTGCTAGGTCCTAAGTTTATGATTGTAGTCCGAATTGTATTACCTCTTGGATTATGAATGAAATGATATAAGTTTTCCTTTGTCCAAAAAAAAGTTTAATTAAAAATATTAATGAAATATTAAATTGTGCTAATTATTATATTTTTATTCCCACCTTTATGCTTTTTAAATATTAAAATATCAAAGTAAGATTAACTCTTATATTATGTATATTTAATGTTAAACTTTTGTTTTTTAGACTTACTTTTATATATTTTTATTTTTATTTTTGCTAACTTTGAATAAATTTTTGGGGTTCCCGCGGGACCGTGGGGATGGGGAATGAAAACTCCCCACCCCCGCGCCGCCCCATTGCCATCCCTATGAACAACACTCTGGTTTGGAATCGAAGTCGTGATGGTCGGCTTTCGATGAAATTTGCGTATTAGGTGGCCATGAATGAGTTCATAGATACTTTCGAGCTTCGAATTGCAGGGGGTTGGGGATTAGTTTCGAAGATGCAGATTCCTTCGAAGGTAAAGCTTCTGCTCTGGCGATCTACAAGAGGCGTTTTACCCTACCGGTACAACTTGCGACGACGACGTGTACAATACCCAGAGGGAGTGCCCACTATGTAACAGTGAGGTGGAAGACGAGTGGAACCTTTTCTTCGGCTTCCAGAAAGCGGAGGTGGTGTGGAGGACTGCGGGGATGTGGAATGATGTCCAGTAGGTGATCCTAGAAGTTGATGGTTCCAAGGATGGTTTTTTCAAGCTCCTGGTAGCGCTTCAAGAGGGCGCTAGAAAGTCCTTCGCAATGATGGTGTGATGTTTGTGGAAACGACGCAATGAGAAAATCTGGGAGAACATCACCAAACCAGTTCGTCTCTCAGTTCAGGTGGCTTTTGATCTTCTGTACCGTTGGCAGGAAGCTAAACGATCCAAACATATTAATTCTTCTTTGCCCGGCCAGCAACGACATAATGGTGCTGCGGGGTGGTCTCGTCCTAATGCGGGAATGGTCAAATGTAACGTTGATACAACGCTTTTTGATGACGAAAAGTTCGGTATTGGTCCATGTATTCAGAATGAAAATGGTGCTTTCATGATGGCAAAATAAGTTTGGTTTGTAGGGAGACCTCAACCTCAGGAGACGAAAGCATTGAGTTTACTAGAAACAGTCAATTGGTTACAAGAAATAGACATGTAGAGGGTTACCATCGAGCTTGATTGCAAGCGGTTGTGGATGACATCTGAGGAGTGTGTAACTTTGTAACTGAGTATGGCTCTATTTTAAGAACTTGTCAAACTTTGTTATCATCACTAGAAAACTAGAAAACTATATGGTTAGTTTTGTCCGGAGGCAAGCAAACCTTGTGGCTCACACCATCAAGGCATTATGCTAGCTCTCGTGTCTTTGATTATATTCCAATTTGTATAACAACTTTGATTATGAATGAAATGCTATAAATTTCTTTGGGTAAAGAAAAACATTAACTAAGTGTTACCAACATATATAAACAATGGAATTTTTGTTACTTATCTTTCACAATTTAAAGAAAAACATTAACCAAGTGTTACCAACATATATAAACAATGGAATTTTTGTTACTTATCTTTCACAATTTATTTGAAAATTCAATTACCACTAATCCATATGTATTCCCTTCTATGTGCTACTACCAACATGGTATAACACAAGTCGTAGATACTTGGACTACTTGGTCAAGAGTTCGATCATTAGTCGGTACGTATGGAGAAATACCGAGTGGAGTAGTGGGAGAGGCCGACCCCTTAAATGAATCTAGTATATTGAGATATTAGTCTCTAAAGTTGCGCGCGCACGGAATACATTAGTTTAAAAAAATGTGAGAAATCTAGTTTTCCTTAATTTTTTTTTGTAACAAAAAAAGATAAAAACAAAAAAAAATAGAAAAACACACGATTGGGCCCACGTGTGATGACCGTACACTTCACAAAGCAACCCTATTTATAAATTGGTGTAGCGTGTCAAGCTTCATCGTATCTACCCTCTGCTTCTTCCGCCGTCTCCAATGCTTGGTTATCATCGAACACAGTACACTTCTTCTTTTCCTTCTTGTTTTATTTTTAGTTAGTACGTTACTTTTGTTTATATCAATCGTGTGATGAGAAAAAAACTGCAACAATATGATTGGATTATTTCCAATGATTCCTTATATTTAATTCTCTGATGATTAGCTTTCATTTTTTCACCCCCTTTCTTTTTTATTTTTGAATACTATTTTCATTTTTATGTGTTTTCTTCTACAAAATTGAGTTGATTCGTAAGCGCAAGTGATAATTTTACATTGGTCCGTGTTTCTGAATTACCGTGACCGACAACTCTTCCAATTTCTGATCTCTATTTGCAAATTACTTTTTTTTAGTTTAGTTGAAATTTTGTAATTGAATTTTATGGCTCTGTGATTTTCTTCCTTTTGTTGAAATATACGCTATTCTAATTCCAATCCCAATCATTAGCACAGAAATTTTCTTCACAGATAAGAGCTATTTCTATGTTTTATTGATTTGAAGAATTTTAGGTTTTATTTTGTAATATTCTTAGGGTTTTGTTATAAGCATTGTAGTTTTATGAAATTTATTAGGGTTTGGTGTTTTGTGATTCTGCTGTGATGATCTATGTCAGACTTCAGAGGTTTTTTCAAAATCAATGAGAATGAATGACACTTCTTTACTCACTGAGCAGAAAACTACAATTATTTACTGATTTTATAATTTAATTTGTAATTAGTGAGAAACAGTGACGGGAGATTTCCGATGAATCTCAGTACTTATAATTGGGGGCAAACTGAATAGTGTTTGCATAGTTCTCAAGTAACCGTCATAAATTGATGTTTCCGGCGTTGACGGCACTGCTCTTACTGGTGGCGCCTCCGCCAGAGTTGTCTCATATTCCATAGCCTTGTGGAGCGGGTTGCTGCTTTTACCATTTGGGACTGGCCATGAGACATACATTTCATTTGATTATTCAAAAATTTTGTTCTTGGAGGGTTTTTGTTAGTTTTCATGTTTTTATTCTATGTTTGTTTATCTCTTGATTGCTTTTGTTTAGGTTGAAAATCCATATAATGAATTTGGATTTACAATTTTTCATGACGGTTGTCTGAGATTCACTTTTGATGCATTGATCATTTTTTCTGATGGTTTTCTTTCTTGCATTGATCATTTTTTTTCTGGTTTTGAACTCTAAAAAATACATTACATGTTTCCTAACAAATTATTATGCAGGTTTTTAGAATGAATTATGCACGGAATGCGATTCCATGAGATTGATCATTGATGGGACTTAGAAGCTAAAAATCCTCCCGATGATCTCAGTAAGTCTTTGTGTGATGGCTCTAATATATATGATGTTATCTAATCTTATGTTTCTATGACCACTGGTTCTCAAACTAAGGTTGTCGATGTTGTTTATATATCATATCAGTATTCAGAGAAATGTTTGTAAGGCAAGATCGATCATTTTTTTATATGAAAGGAAGGATTGGCCAACATTTGTTTCTAAGTGTAATTTCATTTTTTCATCTCCTTTCTTTTTATTTTTGAATACTATTTTCAATTTTATATGTTTTCCTTCTACAAAGTTGATTTGAATTGTAAGCGCATAGAAGTGATGATCTTTACATTAGTTCGTGTTTCTGAACTACCGTGACCGATAACTACTTCCAATTTCTGATCTCTAATTGCAACCACTTTTCTTTTTAATTTTTGATTGAACTTTTGTAATTTTTAAAATCAATATTTTATGCTTAGTTGTGTCTCTGTGATTTTCTGCCTTTGTTGCAGTATTACCCTATTGTGATTCAAAGTATGAATGAGCAGAGAAATTACATAATATAGAGAGCTATTGCTATGTTTGATTGAATTGAATTGAAGAAATTTTATATCTTTCTTTACGTTCTTTGGGTTTTGGATATGCATTTTTTTAGGGTTTGATGTTTTGTGATTATGCTGTGATGATATAAGAACGAAATTCACATGTCAGACTTCAGAGATTTTTTCAAAATCAATGAGAATGATAATTCTTAATCACTGAGCAGAAGACTACAATCATTTATTGATTTTATTTAATTAGTATCTTATGAGAAATAGTGACGGGAGATTTCCAATGAATCTCAGTACTTATAATTGGGGGCAAAAACTGATTAGTGTTTGCATAGTTCACAAGTAACCGTCATAAATTGATGCTTCCGGCGTTGACGACGCTACTCCGTCGGAGTTGTCTCATATTCCATAGCCTTGTGGAGCGGGTTGCCGCTTGTACCATTTGGGACCGGCCATGAGACATACATTCCATTTATTCAAAATTTTGGTTTTTTTGATGTTGTTTTCTATGTTTGTTCATCTGTCTGAGATAAACTTGATGCATTGATCCATCATTGTTGTTTGATTGCAGGCTGTGTTTTTTGATAAATCGGCCAATGATTATAATAAAGAAATAAAGACAAGCATATGTCTGATTTTTTTATGTAGATCAACCTAATCTTCTTTATGAGGCCATTCATATCTATTTTTTGATTTGTTATTTTATTTTCTAAAATTAAATAATTTTTTACTTTTTTTATGTTAATTGATGTGTTAGATGGGAAATGTGTTGAGGCTAAACTGTATCTGTATTTCTGATAATTGTGGGGTTTTTTCATAGTTCAAATGATCAAATCGTGATTATTATTATTATTTTAGTCTTTCACTTCTATCCGATGACCCTTTAGTCAATTTTTTTAATATTGTAATTTTTCTATCATGAATTTGTACAATTTTGTATGTTAAGTTTGTTTCATATTTTTGGTTTTGGATTATTGTTTTTCCATTGGCATTTTTTTCATTTATTGGGATTTTTCGTCTGCCCCGATTGCAGCGTACCTGAGTGCCTTTGGGAAGAAATAGTCCCTCAAATTCTATTTATCCATTCATCACTTTGTCAGCTCTGTTTATGAATATTTTGCTGATCATTATAGAATGGAAGATTGTGTTTCTTTATCTTGCATTAACTGTGGTCGATGATGATTTCCTAAGGCTTGTTTCTCTAAACATTCGCAGTGGCCGACTAAGAGCTTTCGCCTTCGCCAGGCTTGAGAGCTAATGCTGCTTTATCCTTCCTTGGATGTCTGAGACTTCTTTCATGACTTGTTGATTTAATCTTTGTTCTTAATTAAATTATTAAACAACTCTATGATGATAAATCCAAAGGCTTGTTTCTCTGAACATTCGCAGTGGCCGCCTGAGAGCTTTCGCCTTCGCCAGGCTTGAGAGCTAATGCTGCTTTATCCTTCCTTGGATGTCTGAGAGTTCCTTTATTAACTGTTATTAACTTATTAATTTTATTAGCGGTATTTTTTTGTGATTGAATCCTTTAAGGAAACAAAACCCAACCCTTTTCCTTTTCCTTTATTATTATTATTATTATTATTATTATTATTATTATTATTATTATTATTATTATTATTATTCATTCATTCATTGGTATTATTAAGATTTAAAACTCAGTCAATTTTTTTAAAACACTCTTTTATATTAAGCGCAGAGATATGATGATCTTTACATTGGTCCGTGTTTCTGAATTACAGTGACCGACAACCCTTCCAATTTCTGATCTCTATTTGCAAACTACTTTTTTTAGTTTTAGTTGAATTTGTGTAATTGAATTTTATGTCCGATTTTCTGCCTTCGGTGCAGTACGTAATCATGAGCACATAATGTTCATTTCAAATGATAGATATTGCTATGTTTGATTGAATTGGAGAAATTTCATATCTTTTTTTTGACATTCTTAGGGTTTTGTTTGATGTTGTTTTGTGAAATTTGTTAGGGTTTGATGTTTTGTGGTTCTGCTATGACGATTTAAGACCACAATTATTTACTATTTTGTAATTTAATTTGTAGTTCGTGAGAAATATTGACGGGAGATTTCCGATGAATCTCAGTACTTATAATTGGGGGTAAACTGATTAGTGTTTGCATAGTTCTCAAGTAACCGTCATAAATCGATGCTTCTGGCGTTGACGGCGCTACCCTTACCGGTGGCGCCTCCGCCGGAGTTGTCTCATATTCCATGGCCTCGTGGAGCGGGTTGCTGCTTTTACCATTTGGGACTGGCCACGAGACATACATTCCATTTAATATGTGCTAGTTGCTCCCGAGTCAATGAGAACTAACACCCTCCTTCCTTTAATCACGCCCCACACTTTGAAAGACTTGTTGGATGTAAGTCCTTCTTTACTTTGCAAAGATAATTGCAAAGTTTTCAGTTCCTCCAATTCTGTCTCTTCTTGCATTTCAAATCATCAGATTCCCCTTCTTCCTCACACAACATGAGTTTCATGTGTCTAAATTTGCAAATATGCTCTCGACTCCACTTCTCTCCACATTTAAAACATAAGCCCTTTTGATGTCTCTCTTCCAATTCAGCAGGACTTAGTCTCCTTCCCTTCAAGCCTTCATTCTTTTCTCCTTCCTTATTTCCCCATTTTCCTCCTTCCTTTTTCTCACTAGGGTTTCCCCAAGTAGAACGGAATTTGGAAGTAGTCCCCTTCTATTCGCCCTTCTCTTTCCATGGCTGTTTCTTCTTATCCAACGCCTCATTCTTCTCTTCCAACATCAAAGCACGGTCCATCAAGTCTGCTAAATCTTCATAATCAAACAACTTAACTTCTGTTTGTATTTCATCCTTTAATCCATTAAGAAAAATGCTGTCCAACATTACCCTTTCATGGCGATGTAAAGGAGCAATGTAGGATTCAAATTTCTCTCTATACTGTTTAACTGTTCCTTCTTGTTTGAGGCGCAGTAGGGGACCCATTGGATTATTGATGTTGCCTGGATTGAATCTTCTCTTCACAGCGTTTTTAAATTCATCCCAAGTTCGCAAAGGGGCTTCCTCCTCCCACCATTGGAACCAATTCAGCGCACTCCCCTCCATTGCAATGACCACCGCATCCAACTTCTCTCTTTCACGCACCCCATTGATACGGAAATACCTTTCAACCCCCACCAACCAGCCATGTGCATCTTCTCCAGAAAATACAGGAATCTCCAATTTTCGCCGTCCACCACTGTAATTAGCCCTTCGATGAACATTGTCACGAGAACTAGAGCGTGACCGTGTTGGAGAATTATCTTCATCAGTTACATCATCATTGCGTGGATTGCGCCTGTGACGGGGTCTGATGGTTGATTCATTCGGGCGTTGTAGAATTTCTGCAACAGCAGTTTCCATTCCTCCAAACCGTTGTTCCAATGTTGTCATTGGATTCTCCATATTGCTTCTTGTAGTGACCATAAAATGCACCAGGATTAGTGCTTTGATACCAAATTGTTAGGATCCAATTCAGCAAAGGGAAAATTATAAACAGAAAACAGAGATTTACTCTGTTGTATTATTGAATTAGGGAATTACAATGAATCAGTTTGTTCATTCTGATTACAGAGCAAGTATTAATGTTTTCTTGAGCGATTTGAGGTGCTCAAGGCCTCCCAAAGGAATACACTTCCAAATATAAACTTGCATAATTCCCTAATGATTGAACAACACAATATATACAAAACAATATAATAAAACAGTTACTGGACAGATAACAGCAGTCGCGCATAATCATCAGGCGCCTGGCGGTTATTGAACACTTGGCACAATCTGGCGCCCTTGGCGCCCTTGACAGTTATTTCTTCTGGACAGGTGTTGGCGCCCTTGGCGCCCTGGTAGTTTCCTGCGCTAGACACTTGGCAGGATCTAGCGCCCATAGCGCCCTGCAGTTACTGGCGCCCATAGCACCCGGGCAGTTACTGGCGCTGTGCAGGAACTGGCGCCAAGGGCGCCCTTTAGCAACTTCTCTTCTTTTCTTTCTCACATACACATTCTGCCAGCGTCTATCAATATGTAGATTTGATTTTGAAATATTTTGTTATTTTTATCTGTAGTGTACATTTATGTCTTGATTGCTTTTGGTTAAGTTGAAATCCATATGATGAATTTGGATTTACAAATTCTCACGACGGTCGTCTGAGATACAAGTGATGCATTGATCCATTATTTCTGATGGTTTTCTTTCTTTTTCAGCATTGCCTTGGGTAGTAGGATGCTGCTTTTACCATTTTGGACTGGCCATGACATTCACTTCACTGCCGGAGTTATCTCATAATTTTTACCATTTTTGTGATTATTTTTTAAACTATTTCTGTATTTTTTTCTACAAAATTGATTTTTACATTGGTCCGTAAGCGCAGAGAAGTGATGATATTTACATTGGTCCGTGTTTCTGAATTAGCGTGACCGACAACCCTTCCAATTTCTGATCTCTATTTGCAAACAACTTGTTTTCGTTTTTAGTTGAACTTTTGTAATTGAATTTCAATACTTTGTGATTTTCTGCCTTTGTTGAAGTATACGCTATTCTGATTCAAATCATGAGCAGAGAATTTTCATCACAGATGAGAGCTATTGCTATGTTTTATTGATTTGAAGAAATTTTAGGTTTTTTTTGGTAATATTCTTAGGGTTTTGTTATATGCATTGTTGTTTTTTGAAATTTATTAGTGTTTGATGTTGCTTGATTCTGCTATAATGGTTTAAGAACGAATTTCACATGTCACACTTCAGAGATTTTTCAAAATCAATGAGAATGACAATCCTTATTCACTGAGCAGAAAATTGCAATTACTTTTTAATTTATGTATTTTATAAGTTGTGAGAGATAGTGATGGGAGATTTCTGACTAATCCCAGTACTTATAATTGGGGGCAAACTGAATAGTGTTTGCATAGTTCTCAAGTAACCGTCATAAATCGATGTATCTGGCGTTGACGGCGCTGCCCTTACCAGTGGCGCCTCCGCCGGAGTTGTCTCATATTCCATAGCATTGTGGAGCGGGTTGCTGCTTTTACCATTTGGGACTGGCCATGAGACATACATTCCATTAATTCAAAATTTTGGTTTTTTGATGCATTGATCCATCATTGTTGTTTGATTGTAGGCTCCGTGTTTTTTGATAAATCGTCCGATGATTATAATAAATAAATAAAGACAAGCATATGTCTGAATTTATTCATGTAGATCAACCTAATCTTCTTTATGTTAATTTCTGTCAATGATGAGTTAGATGGGAAATTCGTTATGATATTTCATGATTACTAAACCACCACTGCCTTCCTTCTGAGGCTAAACTGTATCTTTTTTTCTGATAATTATGGTGTTTTTTCTTGATTTGTTTTTAGGGCTTAGTTTGCCTGTAGTTGTGTAGATTACACACTTTGAGATTAACATTCGCTCCATGTTTTGTTTTGTTAATCTGATTTTTATGATATTTCATGATTACTAAACCACTATTGCTTCCTTCTGAGGCTAAACTGTATCTTTATTTCTGATAATTATGGTGTTTTTCTTGATTTGTTTTTAGGGCTTAGTTTGCATGTAATTGTGTAGATTACACACTTTGAGATTAACATTCTCTCCAAGTTTTGTTTTGTTAATCTGATTTGAGGGTCATATGATGATCAGTAGCATAGTTCAAATGATCAATTTGTGATTATTATTATTTTAGTCTTTCGCTCCTATCTGATGACCCTTTAGTCAATTCTGTTTATGAATATTTTGCTGATCATTAAGAATGGATGATTGTGTTTCTTTGTCTTGCATTAATTGTTGTCGGTGATGATATCCTTTAAGGCTTGTTTCTCTAAACATTTGCAGTGGCCGCCTGAGAGCTTTCGCCTTCGCCAGGCTTGAGAGCTAATGCTGCTTTATCCTTCCTTGGATGTCTGAGACTTCTTTCATGACTTGTTGATTTAATCTTTGTTATTAATTAAATTATTAAATAACTCTATGATGATAAATCCAAAGGCTTGTTTCTCTGAACATTCGCAGTGGCCGCCTGAGAGCTTTCGCCTTCGCCAGGCTTGAGAGCTATTGCTGCTTTTATCCTTCCTTGGATGTCTGAGAGTTCCTTTATTAACTGTTATTAACTTGTTAATTTTATTAGCTGTATTTTTTGTGAATGAATCCTTTAACGCTGAATTTCTCAGAGATATGATGATATTTACATTGGTCCGTGTTTCTGAATTACCATGACCGACAATTAGGGGTGTGCATGGTACATAAACCATACCATTCCATACCACACTACTTTTAAAATTTGGTTTTGGTTTACTGGTTTGTGTAAACCAGTTCATATTTGTGAACCAATTCATAACTGGTTTAGAACCGGTTTAGAACCAGTTTTTAATTTTGAAAAAAAACAACCAAAATGTGCAATAGGAAGATCCGAGAAAGAGAAATTTGAGAGAGAGAGAGAGAGATTTGAGAGAGAGAGCGAAAGAGAAAGAGAATGAGGTCATGGGAGAGAGTTCTGAGAGAGAGAGTGAGGGATCGAGAGAGATCTGGGAGAGGAAGGAGATGGAAAGAAAACCACTATCAAAGAAAAAAGAGTGATCAAGAAATAGGAAGAGCGAGATCCAAGCAACAGTTACGGTCGCGAACGTCGCCTGTGCCAGCGGCGGGAGGAGATACGTGAGGCGGTGGTGGTTGGCGGCGGTGTTTTGCAGTTTGCAGTGTGTCACCATTAAAGATGGTGGTTTGCTGTCGCACGAGTGGGAGGGCATATTGCTGTGCACAGCTGGTTCGCGGTGGGAGGGCACATCGTGGGTGCTCCTTGGTGGTTCGCGGTTGATGCCCATCAGTGGTCGCGGTGGAGGCTCCTATATTCGCTGTGCTTTACTGGTTTGCTATTTTCAGTGTGCTTTACTGTTTTGTTTTTGACAGGGTGTGCTTTATTGATGTAAGTTACCGGTTTTGTAAATTGGAATACCGGTTTACCATTTTAATTACTGAATGGACTGGGTCGGTATTTTCTAACATATGGTAAGGGCATTTTTAAACAGTCCAATATGGTATTTGGTATGGATTAAGTTTACCAGTTTTTTTGCACACCCCTACCGACAATCCTTCCAATTTATGATCTCTATTTGCAAACTACATTTTTTAGTTGTAATTTTGTAATTGAATTTTATGGCTCTGATTTTCTGCCTTCGTTGCAGTATACGCTTTTCTGGTTATAATCATGAGCACATAAAGTTCATTTTAGATGAGAGATATTGCTTTGTCTGATTGAATTGAAGAAATTTCATCTTTTCTTTTACATTCTTTGGGTTTTGTTAGATGCATTGTTGTTTTGTGAAATATGTTAGGGTTTGTGGTTCTGCTGTGATTATTTTAGACTACAATTATTTACTGATTTTATAATTTAATTTGTAACTCGTGAGAAATAGTGATGGGAGATTTCCGATTAATCTCAGTACTTATAATTGGGGGCACACTGATTAGTGTTTGCATAGTTCACAAGTAACCGTCATAGATCGATGTATCTGGTGTTGACGGCACTGCCCTTACCGGTGGTGCCTTCGTCGGAGTTGTTTCATATTCCATAGCCTTGTGGAGTGGGTTGCTGCTTTTACCATTTGGGACCGGCCATGAGACATACATTCCCTTTAATGTTTAGATATAATTTTGAAATATTTTGTTAGTTTTATCTGTTTTGTAATTTTTTTTCCATCTTTTGGTTTGGTTGAAATCCATTTGATGAATTTGTTTTTACAAATTCTCACACGGTCGTCTGAGATTCACTTTGATGCATTGATCCATTTTTTCTGATGGTTTACTTTCTTTGTCAGCAGAAATAGAGTAAATAGTATTTGGGTTCTTAGAATAAATGGTATTTATGCATGTGAAGAATGTGTGCTATTACTATTGTTTTTTCAGCTACAATTGATGGAGTAGGATTGAATGAGATTGGTGACTTCTGCCTTTCTGTGACTTCTGCCTTTCAAGATGCAAATGCTAAAGCAAAAGGTTTTCCATGTTTTTTATGTACCAGATCAGAACTTTTGGAGTAATTTTTGCTGGTTCTTAATTCACAACACAACATGACGAACTTGTGCAGTCTTACTTTGAATCATGTGTTCGACTAGTTATATTCTAGTTTGACCATTATCAAATAGCGGATTCCATCATTTTATAAATGGTTAAACTGCCTTATTTTTTTTTTTTGGTGAAGTTTTTTAAACTGCCTTATTACAAGTTACAAGTGAAAGAAATCAATTTCTAGGTACACAACAACTTTAGATTGTGTATCAAACACAAAAATAAAAAATGTAACATAGTTGAAAACACAAAAATCACCGCTGGATTTTGAGGCGGTCAACAAATTGATAGATTTTACGCCAACCTAAGAATATTGTTGAGAATCTAAAGCTTTGACCGACCAAGATTTTGTGAATACTTTGTTTGGTGTCTAGTTTTGATACGCCAGAATCGTATGCCTATTGACTATGCTAGCCGTCGAACATCAACCAGGCCGGTGCTAGTTCATCAACATCAACATGGCACTAACACGAACAATCACACGCCACTGCCCTTGCCTCCAATGACTAACAACACAACACCGTTCACACCGTAATTGTCGACCAACACGATGTCAGATTGGGCACCATCTAGGAGAATAAAACTTTGCATGTCAATTTAATTGTACGTCTATTGTAATAATATATTTTAATTTATGCGTCCAACTCTAATTAAATACATATAACTAAATATTAAATTACAACTTTATTTATTTTTATTTTTATTACTAAAATAAATATATTACGTATTTTAATTTACCAAAAACATTTTTTTACTAATTTTTTCATTTTTAATAATTTAATTTCGTCATTGAAAATAAAATTAAAAAAAACATAGTTTTGTGTAACATTCCTAATTTCGGCTAATTTCGTTTTATGAAATTAACTAGCGAACTATTATTCGATAACATAATAAATCAAGTCGTGGACATGTTAAGAGGGTGAAAACAACATTTAATTGTTAATTGTATGAATTATGCGATTGTTTTGGGGTAGAAATAGAATTATGTGAGGATTAGGGAGCCAAGGGCGTTTTTGTCATTTCCACATCATTCGAACCCTTAACCCAAATTACACAACACCAAACACATTCCTTAACTCCATAAGACCACAACCACAATTTTTAGAAGGAAATTATGAGTTAGTGGTTAATTAGAAGCAAACTAAGATGATGAGCCAACTTAAGGGCACTTTAGTCTTTTCCCACCCATTTAAAATTTTGTTCAGCTGACCAAGCCTCATTTCATCAAAAACCGGAAACTGAGAGTGTGGAGAGAAGAGAGAGGCGCAAGAGGTGAGGGAGAAGAAGAGGCCCAAAGCTTCACCAAAGTCCCATGCATGTAAGTGTTCTCTTCTTCATCCTCTTCCATTTTTCATTCTCTATCCAATGACACCAATTATACAAGCTGAATCCTTCTCCTCCTCATCTTGCCATTTTCGATTTTGAAGCTCAAAGTTGAGTTTTCCACTGTTTGAAGTATTGCATGTACCATTGGAGCCTTAGAAGTGATTTTCATCAAATTGGTGAAGCCACATTGTGAAGTGGTTCAATTGGGGAGTGAATTCAGTAGCTTGAAGGGTGGTAATTCGAAATTGGAGCTCAGCAAAAAGGGTATTGGTTGCTGGTAATGTTTTGGAAGAACGGTTTTGAAGTTTGACTAAGTTCGGTGCGAGTTCGTGATTACGGGGATTGTTCGAGAGGTTACGGTTCAATCGTTTCGCATGAGGACGTGATTTCTCGCGAGTTCGTCAAAACGGCTAGTTCTACTCACGTTTAGGGTTTTATTTTCGTTTCTGAAATGAATGCTATGTGACTGATTTTGTGAATGTTCGTTGTTTCAAAAGATTTTGAGTCGAAAACCGTATTTTTATAAAAACCGGTATTTTGAACTATGAAACGAATCGATTGTTGATGCATTTTGATTGCTATGATGTTGTTTGGACTGGAATATTGTTTGGAATTTTTTGTGTTTGTGTTGGATTTTGATCGGATTACGGATTAGACGTGAACGGAAAAGCGAAACGAGAGAAATAGAAGGAATTTGGTTTACTGAACAGAGCACACGGACCGTGCACCAGCTTCGCAACACGCACGAGTCGTGCGCCCCTAGGGCATGGACCGTGCGCGTGGTTCGGATTCAAGGTGAAAGAATTCTCGTTTCGTCGCTCCTTTCGATTCCAAATCTCTTCTAATCTTCTTCCCAACCATCCCTCATGTCATGGAACCATTGGTACTCTGTTTTTGAATATGATTGCAAGGTTTTAAAATGAATTGTTCTTGAAAGTCACAATTGTTTCAAAAACCGTAAAGTAGTATACGCGAGCGAACTAAATGTTCAATCAATTGGTTAAGGTCATGGAACTAAATGTTCAATCAATTGGTTAAGGTCATGGAACTAAATGTTCAATCAATTGTTTAAGGTCATGGAATTAAATGTTCTTTCAAGGGCAGGATATATACATTATATCAAAGGATGGGTGACGACCCAGTAGATTAGTATACTAGGGAAGGGGAAGTCATGAGCCCCAGAACCTTGGCTTCAGAAGGTTTGAAGCTAATGTGAACTAGTGGAGAGGTTCGACCGTAAAGGCGTGGTCATTACCGGGGATGTACTATGGCATGACAGGAAAAGCTATATGCACGTAGGACCTATATGGACTACGATTAAATGAAAAGGAATAAATGGACCGAGAGTCATTGTGAGGGGTTGCGGTAGGACTCACTGAGATAATGTTTATCTCACCCTTTATATGTTGTTGTTTTACGGAGAGACAGAGAAAAAAGAAAGCGAAGAGGCACGAGTAGGTGACGTGCTTGAAGAGAAGTTCGAAGACTTGGATCTTTTATCCTTGATATTGAGTTCCCTTGTTGTCTTTGTAACTCGATATTATGACTTGAATTTGTTTTAAGTTATGTAATCGTTTCCGCTTTTCTTGTGATGGTATTGAACACTAGGTCATGAGGATATTGAAAGACATGAAACCGTTATGGTTTTCAGTTAAGTTATGGAATGTTAAGACTGTTTGATGTTACTCATCGAAAAATTTTAGTTGTGTTCAATATCTAAACAGGAAATATTACTCTGATGTATGTCATTTCGTGCATGTTAGCATTCTACTTGATGGAAATATTAGGGTGTTACATTTTGGAAGTTGGGGTGGGGGGAGACGTCTCCTCAACTAACAAATAAAAAAAAATAAAAGTTTCATGTCGAGAAGTCTCTTAGGGGCAACTTGTCAACTAGACAAAAAAAGTGTACTTATTTGGTAAATAATCTCAAAAATGTACTATTTTGGTATTTAATCATTTTTGTTGTGTTATAGTTGTTTTTCCGCCCTATAGTTGCTTTCAATTTTCTAAGAGGATTCCTATATCTTGTACTATCAAAGAATATACATCCGGAGGTACTCTCCATTTCAGCCTTCCCGCCAAAGACCCCTTATTTCCCTCCAATTTTTTGGCCACTTGATCGCCGCCATGTGTCCACCACGTGTCTTGCCCTCCCCTTTCTTTTCTTGCATGCGCAACACGTCTTCCATCTTCTGAAAAAAAAATTGCCATCTCTTCATTTGCTTTCTCTCTCCATTTGCTTTCTTTCTTCCTCTCTCGCTCACCGTTCCTCTCTCAATCTCTCTTTCGATCTCTCTTCCTATGCCTCCATTACTTCATCCAAAACCCACACCCTCACCGCACAACCAAACTGACCTCCTCCCCACTCTCTTTTCTCCGTCGCCATGTCTCTCTCTCTCTATACCACCTATCACCGCCAAGTTCAGAGGAGGTTTCAAACATCAAAAACAAAAATGGAGAGAGGAACACAAAATGGAGAGAAAGAAGAAGAAAGGAAAAACCAAAAAAGGGGGGAAATCGAAGGACAAGACTCGTGGCAGTGGACGAGACTTGGCAGGCGGAGATGGATTCGATGAGGAGCGCGAGGCACGCGGCGCAGTGGTGCCAGTACTCGTGCGTCTGATGGTGGAGTGAGCATCTGGTGCTTGCGCTTTGTCCCAGTGTCCTCATCCTCTATTTTTTATGTCTTCTTTCTTTACCAACAACAACTGCTAGCGCGGGAGAAGAAAGGAAGTGTAACTGTTTCGAGGTTAGTGAAGACAGCGAGAAGGAAGATCGTGGATCTAACGTAGGACGAGAAGGAATCGAGGAGAGAGGACGATGAGCGGCCATGGCTAGGTTGCGCAACAGGGAGCTCACTTGAAATTTAAGAGAAGAAGAACAAAGGGAAGATAAAAAGGGGAAAATCGAAAGACAAGGAGAAAGAAGAACAAAAATCAGGTTTGCATGTTCATCTTCTCCCTTTTTCTAATCTTGAAACTATTTTCATTTGGGATTCTTTGGGTCACAAATTTTGTTTGTGATTTTTCAGTTAACCCAAAAAATGAGAAAGAAGAAAATAAGGGTGTGAGACGAAAGTTGAGAGGCTGAGACAGGTGGTGGTTGCTATGGCTGTGGAGGTGCACGCTGGTTTGGCTTCTACGTTATTCATCTTCCAAATGGGTAATTATATTATTTATTATTATTATATATTATTATTGAAATTGAATATATATTATTTAAGTTCTTTTCGTATTTGTATGATCAATTCTGATTTATGGTTCTTTTGGGACAATGATTGTTTTTTGTCAATTGGTAATTTTTTATTGAGTAATTAATTTTATGATTTTTTATTTAGTTTGTGTAGTGTATCATCTTCTGTATTGATTTTCCCCTTTGTCAATTTTGAAATCAAATTTAGGAAATGAGTGATATGAATTGGGTTTGAATAATTTCAGAATTCAGTATTCACCGGGTCAAAGGTTATAGTTCACCATAACCATAATGTTCTCTTTTAGTTCATGTCTACCTTCCTTTTCAAAATCATTTGAGTTGTGAGCATTTTGGCACATGGCTCCAAATCCTAAAACCTGGAAAAAATTATTAATTAATGGTAGTGTTTGTGTTGATGTAGGAAAGAAGAAGGAAAGCAAAACAGATACTTATGCATTGAGGAGGTGAAACAAGCAGAGAAAACATGAAGAATACGAAGAAGAAAACAATGAAATGGTGGGCTTTCTTCTGCGTTTTCAGAATTTTCTTAAAAATATTTTAATGAAAGGATGTTACCTGTTATGGAAATTACTCAACCACATTGTTTGTGGAGATTAATATTGGTAGTTTTATAATTTTTATATTAGTTGTGTTAAGTTTTGATTGATTTGGACTAATAAGCTTGCTACACTCTAATGCTTTGATATGCAGGAGAGATTGTCTTCACTCTAATGCTTTGATATGAGGTATTTTATGGTGAGATATTGCCCTTCAAGTGGTTGAGGCATTTCAGATATTGTCTTGCAATGACAGAGTGAAGGCAATTTTAGTTGAGCTTTTTGGTGGTATAATGAAGTGTCATGTTTAGATCAAGTAAATTTGATGAGTTTTCACACTCTGATTTCACATGCTCGGTTACCCACTTCCTATAATGGTTTAATAGAAAAAACTTTATTAGTCAAGTGGTCAATGCTTATTTCCTTATGCATGTTTATGTAAGAAGTGTATCAGCTAAAATTGTGAGGGCATGAGAGGAGCCCTTTTTGCTGTTATAATTTTGTGAACACCAATTTCCTATTGTTTTTGAAAGAATAATGCTGATAAGAATACATTCTTTTATGACATTTTGATGTGTGTGTGGGGGTTGGAGAGAAAAAGAGCTGCCCTCTATTTCAACCTTCCCTCATTTTTTCTGATGCCGAGAAAGTGTGTGAGACTCTTAATGTGAGAGTTGCCAATTACTACTGCTTTATTGAGATATATATGTGTGGATGAGATAATGGATGAACTTGAAAAGAAAAATTGTTCCTATCACTTTATTTAAGAGGAAGAGCAAGAAAAGCGTTGGGGTTGGGTGTATTTAGAGATTGCTAATATGTAATATTGCGTCTGTTGGTTTACTGCTAAATGTTTGTAGTTTTCTGTCTGTTGCAGAACAAGGTCTCATCAAGTGAAACCTCAGCTGCTTCACATGCACCCTCAAACCTGGTGAGTACAGATTTTCCTCTCTTAATGTAAAAATTTCCCCAACATCTATATCTGGATTCATCTATGAGTGCTTATTATAGTTGAAGTTTGAAGGCTTTTTTTCAAACCTACTATATTTGAGACTTTGTAGTAGTTAATGCAAAGTGTTAGTTAATCTTGAAGTGCATGTAAAAATGCAAAGTGTTAGTTAATCTTGACCATATACAAATGACCAATATTATCTCACTTTAATCTAATTTTGAGCCTTTTGTTTATGATGGGTGGTCAACAATCATTCATTTCATGAAAGCATCTCTCACATGATAAGTTTTATATCCTCCTAATCACCAATTTAGCTTCTTATTTTTATAGTGTTGTGTCGAAGACATTTTCAGTGGTTAATCGTTTTATATCTTCAACTTGGAAAGCATGAAGCTTAGAACAAATGGGTTTAATGAATATGTAAAGGAGTCTCAAGCTCCTTCCAACCAAGGAGAGAAGGTTGGAATTTCTCTTTCGAAAATTTCTTCATTATTGTTCATATTTATATGGGTATGTGGATTGTGAAAGGAGGGAACATGATATGGTTGCCTATTTGAATTTGAATTTGTTCTCGGCTTTTTGCGAGTTCCCCTATCTCTCCATTTAAATAACTGATTTTTATCTGTGTTATGTTCCCCACTTTTCTCAGTCTATGCAGCCACTGCCGGTTTTATAATGATATGCCAACCATTGTTCGCCTCTTGGATCCCTTGGGGGATGTTTTTGTCATCTCCATCAAACATCGCCCAAGCAGTGTGTACTTAAATCATGGTTCTACTCGCATTGGGGAGGTTTACAATTTGTTTAGTGGTGGTTAGATTACTCTTAAATTTATGCAGGGTATCACCTTCGAAATGTCTGTAAGGGACAGGATGTGGAAGCAAGTTTCATATCCATTTCCTCCTCAGAAGTTTGGTCTTGGAGAACCTGACCTCCCAATGAGTATTATTGATGAGGAGAAGGATGAATTTCTTTTCATTGATACTGTCCATTTTTACCGCTTAACACCTCATTTCTGGCATGTATGAATTTTCTTAGGCATTTCCCTTTTATAATTTGGTTTAGTACATTAACTCATTTTGTATTTATTTATTGGTTTCCTCTATTAAGGAAAGTAATCCCCTGATATCTGATGTTTTGGCAGCTTTTAGTCATTACCTCTTCACATGGAACATGTGCTTTGCCGTTAGGGCTTAAGTTTGCTTTTTCTTTGGTTTCTATCCTTTTGAATCTACTAAGCATATTTTAATTGTTAGAATTTGTCTTTCATTTCTATTAAGCTAATTTTAGTATTATAATGATTATGCGGTCTCTAAAGCTTTGACCCCGTGCATCGCACGGGTCATCCCACTAGTTACATTGCAAATTTTAGTGAAATCCCTTTGTTCATTACGTGTACGATAGTAGTGAATATAGAAGTCCTCCAAATATAAAGAGATAGAAGAGAAAGAGAAAGAAATTGGGAGAGCACCACCAGCGTCGAGCCACCATCAGAGCACCAGCGCAACCCGTTGGAAAACCACCACTCACCACCGTCTCTCCCCTCTCGACGATATCTCCATCTTCCCTCACAACATCTCTCTCTCTCGTTCTGCCCCAAGCTCTCTCCGCTCTCTCGGTTCGCTTTCTATCTGTTTTGTAAATTATAGGGATACTTTTAAATTTTTTTTATAGGAACTAAATTAAAACTCGCTATATTTAGAGGGACCACTACAAGAAAAATTGGACTTTGCGGTGGGCGAAATCCGCCGCAAAAGCCAAATTTGCGGCGGATATTTGGACTTTGCGGCGGAATTTTGCCGCCGGTAGCCAGCTCGAAGCAAACGCTTTGCGGCGGATTATCCGCCGCACGTTTGCGGCGGATTGAGTAGCGCCGCAAATTCCGCCGGAACTTTGCGGCGGATAATCCGCCGGAAAAGGAACAAATTTTTACCGCAAAATATCCGCCGGAAAGTTCCCAATATCCGCCGCAAAGTATCCAACGCAAAGTACTCGTTATCTGCCGCAGAGTACCCGTTTTATTTAAAAAAAATAAATATAATTTTTTTAAAAAACACGTTTTATTTAAAATTCCGCCGCAAAGTCCAAATATCCGCCGCAAATATTTTATTAATTACTTTAATAACTAACCGTAGTGAAGAGAAGACTCTGGCTTGAAGCTTATCCTGAACTCAAGCAGAGAGGAAAAAGGAAGAACCCAAATAATACCTAAACAAACAACAACACAATTAGTAACAAACTCATATTATTATAAAATAATTTAAAAACGAATATAAAAAAAATTAAAAACTAAAACTATTAACTCATATCAAAAACATACCTTGAAGAAATTTCCCAATGAGAGGAGAAGACAATTCGTAGGAAGGAAGTGCTACACTTCAAAAAGAGATTTAGTAGAGAAGGAGAGAATTTGGAGAGAGTAAAAGAGAAATTTTAAGAAAAGAATGAGAGGATTGTTAGAAGTGTGAAGAATGAGAAGTGGGGAAGGGATATATATAGGAAAACGGAGCCAACGGTCAAAAGGAAATATCCGCCGCAAAGGCCCTTTGCGGCGGATTGTTGGTCTTTGCGGCGGATTTTGAAATTAAATATCCGCGCCTATTTTTCAAACGGGGATTTGCGGCTGATATTTGGTCTTTGCGCCGGATTTTGAAATTAAATATTCGCGCCTCTTTTTTTTAAAATACCCAAATATCCGCCGCAAGAACCCAAATTCCGCCGCAAATACCCAAAATATCCGCCGCAAATTCCCAAAATCCCCCGCAAATACCCAAATATCCGACGCAAATAGCCAAAATCAAAATTCACTATTTAGTTAGTGTTGCCAAGATCTTGACCGTTAATTAGTATCGACACTAATCACTATTGACTATTCAATAATCACGCAGCACTATTTAGTGTCGGCAAGATCTTGATCGTTAATTAGTGTCGACACTAATCACTATTGACTATTTACTGTCGGCAAGATCTTGACCGTTAATTAGTGTCGGCAATATCTTGACCGTTAATTAGTGTCCAAGCTAATCACTATTCATTATTCAATAATCACGCTGCACTATTCACTATTTAGTGTCGGCAAGATCTTGACCGTTAATTTAGTGTCAGATATGTTGTTGTATTATTATGAGTATTATGGTTTTTTATTATTTTTTATCATTTATATATTTAATGTCTGCTACCCCTAAACAGAGACCTGCGCCATTCTCTTGAAACGACACTCTCTTGAGCATTGTCGGCAGCAGCTCCAATAGAGTGACGTATGTCTCCATTTCTTTGTAAAGAAATTTCCACATTGTCATGAACACCCCTTCATATTTTTCGTTAAAAGTAACCCCTTTATCAGCAAAAAGCTCCTCCTCATTATTTCCACCACAAGAGACATATACGCTCATCAAACGCTCGGTATCATCCTCCAACTTAACAACCTGTCCTTGCAGTTCCTCAAACTTTCTATTTATAGATTCAACTATCTTTTCAAAATAGAAAGTTTCACAAGAAACCATCTTTTGAAAAGATGGTTGAATCTCTAAATAGAAAGTTTGAGGAACTGCAAGGACGAATTGTTAAGTTGGAGGATGATACCGAGCGTTTGATGAGCGTATATGTCTCTTGTGGTGGAAATAATGAGGAGGAGCTTTTTGCTGATAAAGGGGTTACTTTTAACGAAAAATATGAAGGGGTGTTCATGACAATGTGGAAATTTCTTTACAAAGAAATGGAGACATATGCCACTCTATTGGAGCCGCTACCGACAATGCTCAAGAGAGTGCCGTATTAAGAGAGTGTCGTATAAAGAGAATGAGAGTTGGTAGAGGTGTGAAAAAGAAGAAGGGGAGAAGGGGTTTATATAGGAAAAACGAAGTCAAACGGTCAAAAGGCAAGATCCACCGGAAACGGTAGTTACCGGCGGATTTATGGGATATGCGGCGGATTAGGAGATTTGCGGCGGACGAAGGGGGGAATTGCGGCGGTTTTTAAAATTCAAAATTGTCAAATATCCGCCGGAAATAACCTTACCGGCGGATTGTTAAAATCTCGTAAAATTTTAACAATTTTTGTAATATTGATCCGCCGCAATGTTTATTAAATCCACCGCAAAAACCAAGTCGAATACTGATCCGCCGCAAACGTCAATTATTCCGCCGGTAACGTTGCGGCGCATCCATATCCGCCGTAAATTCCTAGAAACCGCCGAAAAATTTGCGGCGGATCCATATTGTTGCGCC
This sequence comes from Astragalus membranaceus, assembly GCA_039519185.1. Classification (NCBI taxonomy): domain Eukaryota; kingdom Viridiplantae; phylum Streptophyta; class Magnoliopsida; order Fabales; family Fabaceae; genus Astragalus; species Astragalus membranaceus. Next base: position 6,731,383 of record CM076852.1, read on the forward strand.
CGAAAAAGTCCCCGAGGGAGAACCTTCCTCGTTCACAACTTTTCCTAAGACAATGAAGCCGCCACCAATAATATTTATTAAGGAAAATATTAGGAAAACCTTTTTTGGAAAGCGATTGGTCTTGCGAAACTAGAGAATAGGGTTCGGTGGTCGGTTACGCGCAGGGAAGGTGTTAGCACCCCACACGTCCTCTCTACTGAGAGAGAACCTTTAATTAAATGTGTGGTTTTAGTGTGTTGACTTGAAAATACTTAATTTTGCCTCTCTACTTCTTATTGAAAAAATCTTAATGAAAATCTTTATTTATTATGAAAAAGGGGGGAAAATGGTTTTTTAGAAAAAACGCTTGACGGGACATGGCCCGCTCCTACGTATCTCCCGGTGCGATGGAGAACTCAAAGCTACGTAGTTCTTCTGTGTAGAAAATGTTTGTGGGTTGGTGTTTTTTAATGTAGGGGTTTTAGGACTGTGTGATCTGTGTTGGAGGACCACTGGGGGTCTGAAGGAGCACTGGGGCTCTGAAGGGCCACTGAGGGCTGAAGGAGCGCTGGGGCTCTGAGGGACCACAGTTCACTTATCTTAAAACGATGATTAACCCGGCCGTACGACCGACTTAATCCCCTACTTTGAAAATAAGATTTTTGCTTTTGAAATGAAGGAGATGTGTTTGTATATTCTTTAATTTTAGAAATTGTTTATTTTTGCGCTTGACAGGGGCGTGGCCCTGCTCCTACGTATCTCCGGGTGGAGAATCAAAGGCGACGTAGTTCTAGGTTCTTTTGAAAATAATTGTTGAAAACTTATTGTGAAAATGATTTTTATTTGTTATGCTTGACGGGATGTGACCCGCTCCTACGTATCTCCCGGTGCGATGGAGAATTCAAAGCTACGTAGTTCTTCTGTGTCTTTTTGAAAAGTTTTTGTTTTTTATCTTTTTTAGTGAGTTTTCGAAATAGGACGAGTATTTAGTGAACGATTAAACTAACCAAGGTCATAGGTAATCACCGCTAAATACTCTTGAAAATGAGAGTCACTACCGCCAGTCAGACGAACAAAGGTTCCGATTGACTATTAGTAGCGACTCGTTTTTATTTGTTCTTTTGAAAGGGGTTTTTGAAAGGGATTGATTGGTACGAATGATCAAGCTAACAAAGGTTATGAGTGATCATCGCTTGTTGTTCTTTTGGGAAAAAGACATCACCACCAATGGCTAGACGAACAAAGGTTCTGATTAGCCACTAGGGACGATGGGTTGAAAATGTTTTTAGAAAGGAAAATGTTTTCGTTCTGAAAATGATCTTGGTTTGCAAAAGTGATTTTTTTTTTGTTATGGAAATAACTCCTTTCTTTTCGTTATGCAAATGCTAAACTTTTTATGGTTGCGCTTGACGAGAATGTGACTCGCTCCTACGTATCCCAAATGGGAATCAAAGCGACGTAGTTCTAACGAGCCTTGAAAATGAAAGTCTTTTGCTTTGATGATTAAACTAACAATGGTTATGATGGACCACCGCTAATAACTTGTTTTTGATTCTTTGATACTTAGAAAAATGCTTTTTGAAATTGGACGCGTTCATGATAATCAAACCAACAAAGGTTGTGATGGATTATCACTAGTAGCTTGCTTTATGCTTACGAAAATTCTTTTGAAATTGAGGCTTTCATGACAATCAAACCAACAAAGGTTGTGATGGATTGCCACTAGTAACCGTTTTTGTGTCAGGTCGTTTTAGAAATGAAAACAATGAATGCAAGAAAGAATTGGTGGATTCAAGCATAACACAATCAGTGGAATCAAATCATTAAGCAACAATATTTGAATTTGCAAACAACAATCAAGCCTAAACTACACATATTAGATCACAACACATAGATAGGCAAGGAAGGAACTTGAATTGGGCATTAAGCAAAAATACAAGAGTAGGCGAGATTGAACCTAAATGCACATCTAGTGGAAGATGCTAGGCGAGAACCATACTCAAATATTTCTACAAAACGCAAGGGAATCTAAATGCACATCTAGTGGAAGATGCAATGTAAGGAATGGACCTATCTAAGTATTGATGATATTCTATATGAGAGTAAACGATGACGCTGTAAGCTCAAGCTAAAGAGTTGCCTCAATCATGATCATTGGCCAGCATAAGCAAGCAAATTATTTAGCGACCAAAGTATCAAAGAGCGTTGAATCACTTTGGTCAATCCTCACACTTAAGATTAAGTGCACAAGTGCACAAGTGTGAATCACATTGCCAATCATCATATAAACTAAAAGGGTTGAATCATCTGAGACCATCTTCACCACTCAGAACATGATGCAGTAGGCATAAGTGGGAATCATGTGGTTCATCATCAACAATGACACTATAACTAAGTTAAATCACATGGGGCAATTTTGGCATGGATCACAATGATTAAATATTAACAAATATAAAGACAGAAATACCTCTGATGAAGGCAGATACTACCACTTGAAGAACGCAACTCCAACTAACTCTTGCAGAAGATCAGCTCAGACGGACCAACGGAACGAATAGAGCGAAAAAATAAAGCGTAGAAGAGTTTATCTAAAATGTGAGAGATTTCGAGAAAAATGGGTTTTTTCTCTGATCTCGTGAAAATCTGTGTGTTTTTCGTGTGTGATCTTGTGAAATCCGTGTCTGTCCAAAATGTGATTTGAGGCTGCCTATTTATAGGCTTTAGGAAAGCGTAGATCTGAAAAACATTTTAATGAAATGAAAGAATCGATTGTTGATTGTAGTTAAAATATAGATGAATCGATTCTCATCATTTTAGAAGCCTCAAGAGTCGATTCTTTGGATAGTTGAAATAGTGAGGAATCGATTCTTTACTCTTTGGAAAACATGGGAATCGATTCTTTGCTCTTTGAAAACAAGTAGGAATCGATTTTCAGGACATCTATCATAGGTGAAAATCGATTCTTCACTTAGTTAAAACAATTAGGAATCGATTCATGGCCTATGGGATGACTTGACAATCGATTTCAAGGCCTATGTAAAAAGAAGGAAATCGATTTTAGCTTTGCCTTGAGTATATGTAGAAATCGATTTCAAGCTTTAAACATATGATTGAGAAATCAATTCTTGGCCCTTAGGATTGCTTGAAAATCGATTTCATGGCCTTTAGGATTGCTTGAAAATCGATTTCATGGCCTTTAGAATATACTACAAATCGATTCTTGGCCTTTGGTATATAATAGAAATTGATTCTTGCTTTCCACAAAATTGTTTTTAGGTTTTTGCCATGCATGCATAAAATATTTTCCAAAGCTTGCCATGCATGCATAACATATTTTCATGCAAAAATCATTTTTATGAAATCTTTTGTGAGTGATGACCAAAATGCCCTTTTTGACCCTAAAAACCCTAATTTCTCCAAAAAGTGCATTCTAACCCTAAAAATGATTTCAAAAACTTTGGAGCGGTTTCTAGGACCCAAAATGCATTTTTCGTGTGGAAAATTAGGGTTTTGACCTAAGCCGGACAAAATTGGGGTATGACACATATCCGCCGGAAAGTCCTGGCCGGAAAAATCAAATATTCTTGTAGTGGACAAGAATGTTGTTTAAACCTACAACATATGCACTCCTCCCATGTAAGGATTCCAAAATGGTCTTGGCTTGCCTAAAAAATGGTAGGTTGTATTGGTTTTTAGTATCGCCAACCCATCAGAGCCCGCTCTGCCTAGTCGTGACTGGCCAACCCTCCGAGTGTGACTTTTTGTATTTATCCTCTTATTTTAAATCATTTTAATTTTTTTAATGTTTTTTGGTGGGGAAAGGCGGAAAAACACGCGAACCCGCCATTTTTACTTTGTTTTGGGCGGGCCAACTCGCCCCTTTTTAGCCCAAAATAAGTTTTTTTGGGTCAAGAATTTTTTTCGGTCATTCATAGCCAATGGGCCAAAGACATTATTACATCAGATGTAAAACAGATACCCACCATTAGGTATACAAGATTTGAGCAATGTAAAAAAAAATTCATCCTTTTACATAGTTCACAATATTACTAAGATATCCATTTGCTGCAATGTGTTCCACTCTATGCGATACTAGGTTTACCAATATTACTAGAGAATGGTTATTTGCACCAAAAAAATGTATCAAAATACGAATACGTATGGGATAGAGATGAAATACACATATAGTACATTTATTTTTTATTTTAAATTAAGTTCCGTGTTATACAGGAATAATATATTTAATATAAAATAAAAAATAAATATATTATACACATATTTTCTCCGTATCCCATACATATTTGTATTTGGGTACACTTTTTATACCATATTTTCCTCCAAATTAATATCATTTCTGTTTTTATTTTTTATATATTTTGAACGCAAGATATGGGCCCACGTGTGATGACCGAACAATTCACATAGCAAAACCCTATTTATAAATTAGCGTAGCGTACCAATCCTTCACCGTACTATCTATTCTCTCTGCTTCTTCCGCCGTCTCCAGTGCTTGGTTACCATCCATCTCTCCAATTCACTTCTTTTCCTTCTTCTTTTTTCAATTCGGTACGTAATTTTTGTTTACCTGAATCGTGTGATGAGAGAACAAAACTGCAACAATATGATTGGATTCTTTCCAATGATTCCTTGTATTTAAGTCTCTGACGATAAGCTTTCGTTATTTCATCTTTTTTTTGTGATTATTTTTGAAACTATTTCTGTATTTTTTTTCCTACAAAATTGATTTTTACATTGGTCCGTAAGCGCAGAGAAGTGATGATATTTACATTGGTCCGTGTTTCTGAATTACCGTGACCGACAACCCTTCCAATTTCTGATCTCTATTTGCAAACAACTTGTTTTCGTTTTTAGTTGAACTTTTTTAATTGAATTTCAATACTTTGTGATTTTCTGCCTTTGTTGAAGTATACGCTATTCTGATTCAAATCATGAGCAGAGAATTTTCATCACAGATGAGAGCTATTGCTATGTTTTATTGATTTGAAGAAATTTTAGGTTTTTTTTGGTAATGTTCTTAGGGTTTTGTTATATGCATTGTTGTTTTTTGAAATTTATTAGTGTTTGATGTTGCTTGATTCTGCTGTAATGATTTAAAAACGAAATTCACATGTCAGACTTCAGAGATTTTTCAAAATCGATGAGAATGACAATTCTTACTCACTGAGCAGAAAATTACAATTACTTTTCAATTTACTTATTTTATAAGTTGGAATAATTAGTGATGGGAGATTTCCGATTAATCTCAGTACTTATAATTGGGGGCAAACTGATTGGTGTTTGCATAGTTCTCAAGTAACCGTCATATATCAATGCATCTGGCGTTGACGGTGCTGCCTTACCGGGTGCGCCTCCGCCGGAGTTGTCTCATATTCCATAGCCTTGTGTAGTGGGTTGCTGCTTTTACCATTTGGGACTGGCCATGAGACATACATTCCATTAATTCAAAATTTTGATTTTTTGATGCTGTTTTCTATGTTGTTCATCTGTTATTGATTTTGTTCAGGTTCGAATCCATTCGATGAATTTGGATTTACCAATTCTGTCGATGGTCGTCTGAGATAAACATGCATTGATCCATCATTGTTGTTTGATTGCAGGCTCTGTGTTTGTTGATAAATCGGCCAATGATTATAATAAATAAATAAAGACATGCATATGTCTGAATTTATTCATGTAGATCAACCTAATCTTCTCTATTAGGCCATTCATCTCTGTTTGTTTGTTTGTTTGTTTGTTTGGTTTGTTATTTTATTCTCTAAAATTAAATAATTTTTTACTTGTTTTATGTTAATTTTTTTACTTTTTTTACATTGGTCTGTAAGCGCAGAGAAGTGATGATATTTTACATTGGTCCGTGTTTCTGAATTTCCGTGACGGACAACCCTTCCAATTTCTGATCTCTATTTGCAAACTACTCTTTTTAGTTTTTAGTTGAAATTTTCTAATTGAATCTTATGGCTCTGATTTTTTGCCTTTGTTGCAGTATACGCTGTTCTGATTATAATCTTGAGCAAAGAATTTTCACCACAGTCGATAGCTATTGGTATGTTTTATTGATTTGAAGAAATATTAGGTTTTTGTTGTACTATTCTTAGGGTTTTGTTATATGTATTGTTGTTTTATGAAATTTGTTAGGGTTTGATGTTTTGTGATTCTGCTGTGATGATTTAAGAACAAATTCACATGTCAGACTTCAGAGATTTTTTCAAAATCAATGAGAATGACAATTCTTAATCACTGAGCAGAAAATTACAATTATTTATTGATTTATTATTTACTTTGTATCTTATGTTCAATAGTGACGGGAGATTTCCGATTAATCTCAGTACTTATAATTTGGGGCAAACTGAGTAGTGTTTGCATAGTTCTCAAGTAACCGTCATAAATTGATGTATCTGGCGTTGACGGCGCTGCCCTTACCGGTGGCGCCTCGGCCGGAGTTGTCTCATATTCCATAGCCTTGTGGAGCGGGTTGCTGCATTTACCATTTGGGACTGGCCATGAGACATACATTCCATTTATTCAAAATTTTGGTTTTTTGATGTTGTTTTCTATGTTTGTTTATCTGTTGATTGCTTTTGTTCAGGTTTGCATTCATATGATGAATTTGGATTTACCAATTCTCTCGACGGTCATCTGAGATAAACTTGATCTTGATGCATTGATCCATCATTGTTGTTTGATTGCAGGCTGTGTTTTTTGATAAATCGGCCAATGATTATAATAAATAAAGACAAGCATATGTCTGAATTTTTTCATGTAGATCAACCTAATCTTCTCTATGAGGCCATTCATCTCTGTTTTTTGATTTGTTATTTTTTCTCTAAAATTAAATAATTCTTTACTTTTTTTATGTTAATTGGTAAGTTAGATGGGAAATGTGTTGAGGCTAAACTGTATCTGTATTTCTGATAATTATGGTGTTTTTTCTTGATTTGTTTTGAGGGCTTAGTTTGCATGTAAGTGTGTAAATTACACACTTTGAGATTAACATTCTATTTTTGTTAATCTCATTTGAGGGTCATATGATGATTAGTAGCATAGTTCAAATGATCAATTCGTGATTATTATTATTTTAGTCTTTCGCTCCTATCTGATGACCCTTTAGTCAATTCTGTTTATGAGTATTTTGCTGATCATTATAGAAATGGAAGATTGTGTTTCTTTATCTTGCATTAATTGTGGTCGGTGATGATATCCTTTTAAGGCTTGTTTCTCTAAACATTCGCAGTGGCCGCCTGAGAGCTTTCGCCTTCGCCAGGCTTGAGAGCTAATGCTGCTTTATCCTTCCTTGGATGTCTGAGACTTTAATGACTTGTTGATTTAATCTTTGTTTGGGATGATTTTCTTTTTAAATCTCTCAGTGGTTTATTAAATTAATAAATTACTCGATGATGATAAATCCAAAGGCTTGTTTCTCTGAACATTCGCAGTGGCCGCCTGAAAGTTTTTGCCTTCACCAGGCTTGAGAGCTAATGCTGCTTTATCCTTCCTTGGATGTCTGAGAGTTCCTTTATTAACTGTTATTATCATATTAATTTTATTAGCTGAATTTCTTGAACAAAAGGGACAAAGCCCCAAAGGAAACAAAAAACAAAACCCAACCCTTTATATTAAGCGCGGAGATATGAGGATCTTTACATTGGTCCGTGTTTCTGAATTACCGTGACCGACAACCCTTCCAATTTCTGTTCTCTATTTTTTTACAAACTTCAACCCCTCTTGGGAGCTAGGTATTACTTTTTATATTTTTTTTACAAACATTTTACTCTTCATAGTTAAAGTAAAACCTCATTTCATTATTTATTTGCGTATATGATTGACTGTGCTGTGTCATAATATTGTTATACACAAATAAATATTTGGTTTGTTTTTCCTCCAAGTTTGGGACTTTTTGATTATATTTGATGGATCCTCCACTCATTCTTCCTCTTCTTCACAAATTATAAAGGTGGAGAGAGAGAGAGACAATTTGAATAAAAAGAGATATAATGATGACAGAGAATGAAGTCATGAGAGATAGAGGATGGAGAGAGAGAGAGATGGAGGTAATGAGAGACGGAGATGATCTATATGTTTATTAGTCTTTCTTTCTCTTGTGCTGCTCGTATCATTTGTCATAAGGAGATGATCTATATGTTTATTAGTCTTTCTTTCTCTTGTGCTGCACATCATTTCTCACTTGTATCATTTGTCATCTATATATACTACAATTGGCTTAGATTATGTTATGGCAACTACTAAACTACAAATCTATTCTCTCATTTTTCCCTTGTTTATGTGTAACATTGAAAATCAAAGAAAATAGTCAAATGATTTCAATTTGGAAAATGTTGAGTGTGCATGTGTCACAGAACTATGCAATATTTGTGTATTGGTTAGTTCTTGTGGTAGTTAGTTGGTCTTTAGGGATTTGGGCTTGGGCTATTTCTTGGAGATGTCAGTTGTTCGCTTGGGAGGAGGATCTCCTTGATGAGCTCCTTATATCTCTAGGGAAGGTCTCCTTAGCACGGTGCCGAATGTTTGGGTTTGGACCCTGCCCTCGTCTGACCTGTTCTTTGTGGCTTCTGCTTAGCAACTTCTCTCACAGTCGTACTCCTGTGTTTTGAAACTCTCTGACAAGGTCCTCAGGATTCTAAACATGGTTTGGAGGAGTTTTGCTCCTTCCAAGGTTGTGGCCTTTTCATGGGAGCTTCTCTTGGATCGAGTTCCCACTCGCTTGAACTTGTTTAGAAGAGGGATCATATTGGATAGTGCCGATATGTTTTGTATTTTGTGCGGTGATAACCAGGAGTCCTCCCTCCATCTCTTCTGTACTTGTAGACTTGCTTCAGCAACCTGGTATGCAATTGTCAACTAGTTGCATTTTGATTTTATAAAGCAGCAGGATCTTCTGTCCTTGTTTCTTTAGTTCATTCATATTGGTGGTCCAACTAAATGCAGACGTGGTTTGATGCTCCTCTGGCATACAGTTCTTTGGGTTATTTGGAATCTGAGGAGCTCTTGTATTTTTTTCTCCGAGGTGTATCAGATTTTGGGAGATCTATTGATAGGATTTTATCTTTATGTTGGAGTTGGTACTAGGCTAGAGGGAATTCTCCTCTTTGTCTTTTCTATGAGTGGTTTGTGGATCCTATTGATTGTTTATCTAGGATGTAGGCGTTTCCCCCCTTTTTTCTCCCCTTTTTGGAGGCTGATATCTTGTTTTTGTAGAGTCTCACTTAAAGTACTAAACAATTGTTTAGTAATTGTTACTAAATGTGTATAATAGTCATTTTTCCATCAATGAAAAAATTTGGTGATCACACCAACACTATATTGTGGTTAGTATATACTAATCGGTGGTTTCATTTCACTCATCTTACAAACACTAAATTGTGGTTAGTATGTACCAACCATTGAATTGTTGTATAATGGTCACTGAAAAATTTAGTAATTGTCACTAACGATTTCCTTAGTATTATAAGTCGTTGCCGTTTTTGTATATGGATTGAGTACCCCCTTGTGTTCCGCTATATATATATATATATAATGTTTTCCTTTCAAAAAAAGAAATTGTTAATTGCTACTACGTCTTCTCAACTAGTTTTATCTTTTGAACTTCACTTAAAGAGTAATTTCCCGATAAGTTCAGGTCTACCCATAATAAGGCCATAACTATCTTACACGTTGATATTGTTCATATTCCAAAAGTTTGACTAAGTGATAAGATGGATTAACCTGGGATACAAACATAAGTAAATTATTGGATTGGATATGCTTTTTTATGTTTACATTTCGTATCACCAAAGTATAAACCTTTTTTTTCAAAGTATAATAAACCTAGTTTAAGTAGAAAACTAGTAAGAATGACCAACAATCCACCTATATTTTGATACATGATATTATTGGTTAATAATTGTTGATACACAATGTCATGGCACCAATAGAGAGGAAAAGAAATAATTGTGAATGCTTAGAAATAGGGTATGGAATATGTGATGGTACACAAAGTTAAATAGTTTCTTTTCTTCTCATTACATATTCTAGAGTGTCAAGTTATTCTCTATTCTTTTTGAGCATCAAAGATTAGAGGAGAGAAATAGGCGATGGTGCAGAAAGTTAAATAGCTTCTTTTCTTCTCTACCATTATCTATTCTTCTATTATAGTGTCAAGCTATTTAACTTTAGTCGTCAAAAAGAAGCTATTTAACTTTATGAAATTTATAAATTATAAAATGAAAATTACTTAAAAATGATTCTTCTCATAGATATAAAAATAGGAGTGTGTAGGATCCATCCCAAATCACAGACCCGTTTAAACCTAATGGTTTCGAGTTGAATCCAAGTTTGTGGGATCCATCCCAAATCACATACCCGTCTAAACCTAATGGTTTCGAGTTGAATCCAAGTTTGTACCACACGGAAAACAGACAACCAGGATTGTTGTCTAGAGTAGTATTCGGCTTAAGACGAATTTGGGTCGACCTTGATCGGGTTACCCGTTTTGTTCCTAATATACATACAAATATATTTACTATTAATTAATAAATTAGTAATTGTGAATTGTGATAATTTAGTAAGGTGTTAAAATTCAAAGTAAGTAGTTTGAAGTTGATATTTAACTATATGAGATGTTAATTTTATACCAATAGCATCGTTATTTAACTATATGAAACGCTCCACCCTATGAAGTGTAATGTTAGTGGCGCTAAAAATAAATATAAGCAAGGCTTATGATAAAGTGGATTGGGAATATTTGAAAAGAATTATGTTGAAAATGGGGTTTGATGAAAAATGTGTCTAGAGACGGTTCAATACTCAGTTTGAATAATGGGGAAAAACAAATTCTATCACACCAGGGAAAGAATTAAGACAATGGGACTCATTGTCCCCTTATCTTTTTATCATATGTGCAGATGGTCTAACCACATTACTCAAAAAAGCAGAGGCTAGTGGCGATATTCATGGAGTTCGAGCGTGTAGAGGGGTTCATTAATCCCTCACACACTTTCTTTTTGCTGACAATTGTTTTTTGTTTTGCAGGGCTTCTGAAAATGAAAGCAGAAAATTAAAAGATATTTTGAACATGTATGAGATAGCATCAGGGCAAGTGATCAACATGCATAAGTAAGAAATCTTTTTGAACAAAAATACAAGTTAGGAACTGAAAGATTAGATAACGAGTCTCATGAGTGTTTGTGTACTGGAAATTTTTTTGGGACTAGCATCTACGATTGGTAGAAGCAAGAAACAATTGTTCGGTTACCTGCGTGACCGCACTTGAAAGCGCATTCAAAGTTGGTCTGGGAAACATTTGTCCAAGGAAGGAAGAGAAATTCTTATCAAGTAAGTGGCTCAGGAAACACATTACGGTGTGATGGAGGAACTCATAGACAACACATATCTTAGAAAGGAGGGGGAGTGGATGGCAATTTGGAAGCTAAAAATTCCCCAAAAAGGTGAAGCTTTTCATTTGGAGAGCAGCACACAGTGTTTTGCTGGTAAGAGACAATTTGAGGAGGCGACATGTCAACTGTGAAATTAGCCATGCTTACTGTCCAGACCATGAGGAAACTGTTTGCCACACTTTCTTGAGCGTCCAAAAACACTGGATATTTGGCAGCATAGCGACATCCTTGATGAAGTTCGAAATACTATAAATGGGGGTGCTCATTTCAAGAGATGTGTTTTCAAAGCCTTGAATGAGTTCTCAGTTAAACACAAAAGTATTTTTGCTATGGTCCTATGGACAATTTGGAAGAGATGTAATGAGAAGGTGTGGGAGAATATTAACCCAAATGTCCAAGCTGTTGTGTGAAGGAGTCTTGATAGCCTATCCGAAAGGGAAGTCATAAGAGATAAACAATGAGCTGCCTTTGATAGATAGAATTCACGACTGACAGCTGAGTTAAGATGGATCAAGCCTAGTGAAAATGTAATGTTGATGCTGTTACAACCAACTCTAGTTAGTCCGTTACTGTTACTATCCAGTTATTTTTAGTTTGTTTTCTATTGTTGAATTCTGTTATGATTCAGTTTCACATGTGTGGCTGAGATCAATTCTGAAATTGTATATATTACCAATTGATCAATGAAACGGGATGAATTCTTTTTCTTCCATCTATCTGCTGTATTCGTAATATGGTACCAGAAGAAGAATCCTCCGCCTCCTCCGTGCCGACCCCCACCTCTCGCTCACCTCCAGTGATGCTTCATCCTCCTCCTTCTGCGGTCGATTCAACGGATCCCCTGTACATCCACCACACAGATAACCCCGGCTTAGTGCTCGTCTCCAAGCCCCTCGATGGCTTGAACTATCTCACATGGCGGCGCTCGATGATTTTGGCGCTCGATGGTCGCAATAAGTTTGGCTTCGTTGATGGCAACGTCCCCGTTCCTGATTCCAGCGATCCGGCAAGGCTTCGCCTGTGGAAGCGAAACGACAGCATTGTTGCCTCGTGGATCTTGAATTCCCTCTCAAAGGAAATTGGTGCGAGTGTCATTTACTCCACCTCTGCATCCAACATCTGGAACGATCTTGAGAAATGCTTCAACATCAAGAATGGCCCCAGAATCTTCCAATTGAGGAAAGCGTTACTCAATTGCGTTCAAGGCACAGACTCCATCAACATCTACTTCACACGATTCAAGGGGCTTTGGGCTGAACTGGGCGAACTCAAGGCCAATCACTCTTGTCATTGCGGCGGGGTTGCTCCTCTTCTTGACTCTATTAAAGAGGAATTCGTCATGACATTTCTGATGGGTGTCAACGAGAGCTTTGCCCATGCTAGAGGTCAGATCTTGTTGATGAAACCAATTCCTGATATTGATGAGACTTTCTCGTTATGGCTTCAAGATGAAACGCAAAGGATTGTTGGTGTTCAACCAAATTCTGATCCTGTGGCCATGGCCTGTGCTGTAACTCAGCCAAATGCCAAAGGCAAACCTACTCGCAAGGATAGACCTTTTTGCTCTCATTGCAGCATCCATGGGCACACTAAGGAAAAATGCTTCAAGATTCATGGGTACCCTCCTAGCTTCAAGAAATCTGGGAATACTACAGCTGCAAACACACCAGTGAACAATGTCCTTGAAGCTGCCTCAGGAGAACAATGCCAATCTTGGTCTCAACAACAATGCCAGCAGGTCCTTGCTCTCATTCAAGCTCAAATGGCACAACTGCCTGGTGCTTCTCAACAAGACTCCTCTGACACTGCAGGTATTGACACCATAGCCATGTCAAATTCTACTTTAAATTCCCCTTTTCAAGCACCTAATGCTTGGATTGTTGATTCTGGAGCAACAGCCCACTACTTGCTTTCTTGAATTTCTCTTTAACTTCAAGTTCTTGAAAAACAAGTTTGTGCTGCTACCTAATGGAACTAGAGTTCAAGTGGTTGTAACTCCCATTGTTGGGGAGGTTAATGTATTTGACCATCTCAAGGCCAAATATTACCTTTCCAGTAAACAAACTCAGCCAGTTCATGCAAGCTCCAAGAACACCTCACTTTCTAAGTGAACAAGGAACATTGCATCAGTTTAGTTGCCCTTATAGGCCAGAGCAAAATTCGGTTGTGGAAAGAAAACATCAACATTTGTTGAATGTTGCTAGATTTCTATTGTTTCAATCAAAGGTTCCAATTCGTTTTTGGGGAGAGTGTATCAACACTGCAGTTTTTCTCATAAATAGAGTTCCTACTCCTGCTCTAAAAGGCTGTTCACCTTATGAAATTATCTACAATAAACAGCCACCTTATGAACACCTTAGAGTCTTCGGTTGCCTTTGTTATGCTGCCATCCCATTACATCAGAGAAACAAATTCTCACCTAGAGCAGTCCCTGCTGTCTTTCTAGGATACCCTCTTGGATATAAGGGATACAAACTATATGACTTGGCCACCAAAAAATTTATTATCTCAAGAGATGTGGTTTTTTTAGAACATAAATTCCCCTTCACATCAGTTACTGAGCCAGCAGCCCTTGCAGATCCCTTTGACCACATTGTTCTACCCAAAATCATTGAAACAATCAACACTGAAACACACATACCTGATCCCCAAACAGCGCCCGCAACTGCAGCTGAACCTCCTGTCACTGCAGAAAATACACCCGTCCCTGTAGTTGAACCTACTGTTCCTGTAGATGAACCAAATGCTCCTGAACCAGTCACTGAAACACTGCCTGAGCCTATAATTAGAAGATCAACTCGTGTGTCTCATCCCCCCACCTACCTAGATGCTTATGTACACCAAACTGCCTATCCTATTTCTAACTATGTGAGCTTCTCCCCTCTATCTACTCCTTATCAAGCATTTATATACAACGTTGATCAACATTACGAGCCTCAGTACTATCACCAAGCTGTGAAGTACCCTCAATGGAGGAATGCTATGAATGAGGAAATAAAGGCCTTGGAAGATAACAAGACTTGGTCCATTGTTCCTTTACCTCCTGGCAAGCAAACAATAGGCTGTAGGTGGTTATATAAGAATAAATTCAACTCTGATGGTAGTCTAGACAAGCATAAGGCACGTTTAGTTGCCAAGGGTTACACACAACAATTAGGTGTGGATTTTGTTGACACTTTCTCACCTGTAGCAAAACTCACTACAGTCAGATTGTTGCTTGCCATAGCAGCTCAGCAACAGTGGAATCTGGCACAACTTGACATCAACAATGCCTTCTTAAATGGAGATTTGTTTGAAGAAGTGTACATGGATTTTCCCCTAGGTTATCCTGGAAAGGGGGAGCATCAAGTGTGCCAGTTGCACAAGTCCTTGTATGGACTGAGACAAGCATCAAGGCAGTGGTTCCAAAACTTTTCCAATTCCATCATCCAGCTGGGATTCAACCAATCTACTGCAGACAGCTCTCTATTTTCTAAAGGGAACAATGGTTCTCTGATTCTCCTATTGGTCTACGTGGTCGACATCATCATAGCTGGCCCAAAAAAATCACTGATTGTAGAAGTCACTACACAGTTGCAAGGTTTATTCAAACTCAAAGTTTTAGGTGATCTAAAGTATTTCCTTGGTCTGGAAATAGCCAAGTCAGTAAAGGGCATTCACTTGAACCAAAGGAAATACACCCTAGAGTTGTTAAAAGATACTGGTTTCAGCAATTGCAAACCTGCAAAAATTCCAATGGATCCTGGCCTTCAATTGGATGCCACTGCAGGAGAAATTCTTCAAGATCCTACTCAGTTTAGAAGATTGTTGGGGAGGTTAATGTATTTGACCATCTCAAGACCAGATATTACCTTTCCAGTAAACAAACTCAGCCAGTTCATGCAAGCTCCAAGAACACCTCACCTTCAAGCTCTTCACCAAATCCTTCAATACCTCAAGACAGCTCCTGCTCAAGGCCTGTTCTTTCCTGCAAACAGCAACTCCACTGTAACAGCTTATGTGGACTCTGACTGGGGCAATTGCAAGGATACTAGGAGATCAACAACTGGGTTCTGTATCTACTTGGGCTCATCTCTCATATGTTGGAAGTCAAAAAAACAACCCAGTGTTGCAAGGTCATCAGCAGAGGCTGAATACAGGGCCTTAGCTTCTCTCACCAGTGAGTTATTGTGGCTGCAGCAACTTCTTCGTATGTTTCAGATTACTCTTGAGTCCACAATGATCATGTGTGACAATAAATCAGCCATAGCTTTGGCTGAGAACCCAACCTCAACTGATAGATCCAAACACATCGACATTGATTGCCACTTCATAAGACAACATGTGCACTCTGGTTTCCTCAAGCTGGTACACCTACCTACTCATCAGCAGCTAGCTGATATCTTCACCAAGGCCTTGCCACACTGCAAATTCTCTATTTTTTTGTCCAAGTTAGGCCTTCTTGACATCTATGCTCCTAACTTGAGGGGGAGTGTTACAACCAACTCTAGTTAGTATTACTGTTAGTCCGTTACTGTTACTATCCAGTTATTTTTAGTTTGTTTTCTATTGTTGAATTCTGTTATGATTCAGTTTCACATGTGTGGCTGAGATCAATTCTGAAATTGTATATATTACCAATTGATCAATGAAACAGGATGAATTCTTTTTCTTCCATCTATCTGCTGTATTCGTAATAGATGCGACATTGTTCAATCAAAAAGGAAAATATGAGATAGGGATGTGCACTAGGAATGAGCAAGGTGAGTTTCTCAAAAGCAAAAATAATGTTGTTTAATGGGGTACCTCTTCTCCAAGAAGTTGAAGCTATGGGCTTAAAATATGCCATTAGTTGGTTCAGTGAGCTAGGAATCCAATCTATAACCATTAAGTTGGATTGTTTACTAGTGGTGAATGGGTTGAAACTTGAAAGCATCTAGTAGGCTTAATTCTGATTTAGACTTTATTCTTTTATCTTGTAACACGCTTCTTTCAAATTTACAAAGTTATAAGATTAGCTATGTTAGGAGGCAAACAAATCTCCCATACTCTCTTGCAAGGGCAACGAGAATGTATGCTAGCTCTAAAGTTTTTGATTTTAGTCCAACCTGTATTCAAACAATTGTTATGATGAAATGAGCCAAGTTTATATGTGTAAAAAAAATTAAGGGGATTAAATTAGCTCAAAAAATAGTTAGGGAATTAAAATTACACTTAGTGAATACGAAAGGGACTAAAAAAGCTTTTTTTTTTTACAGTAAGGGACTAAAAAAGCTATTAAGCCAATAATAACTATTGTACATTACCTCGTATCAAATTTAAATTTTTTTGGGTTTAAATATGTTTTTTCGTCCATGTAAATATAGTTGTTTTTCAAAAAATCTCTGCAATTGTTTTTTTTTTCTAAAACTAAGTCCCTATATATTTTTTTGTTTTAAATATGCACTTCTGTTAACTTTCTGTTAGTCATCTGCTGATGTGGCTAACAGAGTTGCATATTGTCATTGACATGTCATATATTTTTCTTTTAAATTTATATTAGTTTAGCATCTATTTCATCTTCAATCCTCCATCACTTATCTCATCAACGATCATGAACAATGACACCATCCTATCTTCCTCCTCTTCTTCTCAATCTCATCACACCACCACCAAACTGCGTCTGTTAACTATTTTATTTCATCTTCATCATCTTCCCCATTTTCTCCATTCACCATCTCCATGATTTGGGTTCTAAGATTTTTATTTGCAGAACCCTCAAGGGCTGAATGACTTTCGGCCAATATCATTAATAGGATGTATTTATAAGATAATTGCAAAGATCCTAGCATCTAGACTTAAAGAGTGCTTCCAGGGGTTATTTCCTCATCACAAACGACCTTCTTGCAAGGGAGACAAATACTAGATGGTGTGCTTGTAGCAAATGAAATCATCAACTTGGCAAAGAAGAAGAAGAGGTCGGCCTACATGTTCAAGGTAGATTTTGAAAAGGCGTACGACTCGCGGTAAGCTGGAATTTCTTAGACCACATGCTACGGAGATTAGGCTTCAATGAGAAGTGGAGGTCATGGATGAGTGGTTGTATCTTTTCGGGGTCAGTTTCTATCTTAGTAAATGGTAGCCCGACTTCGGAGTTCTCTATGGAAAGGGGGTTAAGGCAAGGAGATCCACTAGCTCCTTTTCTTTTCCTCATTATAGCGGAAGGGCTTTCGGGGCTGATTAAAAGGAGCATAGACACATGCTACTTTAAGGTCTTCCCATTGGTGGAGGATGTATCGTTTCCGTTGCTTCAATATGCAGATGATACGATTATTATTTGTAAAAACATGAGGGAGAATTTATGGTGCTTGAAAGCGGTTATGAGGGTGTTTGAAATGGTATCCGGCCTTCGTGTGAATTTTATAAGAGTTGTTTGGTAGGGCTGAATGTTAATGAAGAAGAATTAAGAGTGGCATCACAGTTTCTTTATTGTCGGGTAGGAGATACAACATTTAAGTTCCTTGGAATACCGGTTGGGGCCAATCCTAGAACGAGCTCCACTTGGCGTCCGGTGGTGAAGAAATTGAGGGATAGACTATCTACATGGAGCAGTAGACAATTATCTATGGGGGGGGGGGGGGGGGGATCACTTTGATAAATTCTGTCCTTGCGAGCCTTCCTTTATATTACTTCTCCTTCTTTAAGGCTCCAAAAAAGGTATTAAGAGAGATGGTGCAAATACAACGTAATTTCTTGTCGGGAGGCAACGATAATTGTAAAAAGATGTGTTGGGTCAGCTGGAATAAAATATGTCTCCCAAAGGCACTTGGAGGTTTGGGTATTAGAAATTTGGAGATCTTCAATCTAGCTTTACTTGGAAAATGGAAATGGAGATTAGTGTCGGACAATATGAGTGTGTGTTTTGACTTCATGAAGACACTTTACGGAGACAGCAGGATACTGAATCGGTCCCAAAAGTCTGTGTGGTGGAAAGATATTGAGCTGCTGGATAGTTGTTTACCGTTCGCACAGTGGTGGTTCCAAGAATCGGTAAAGCATAAAATGGGTAACGAAAGGGAGCTGAGGTTTTGGCAAGATAAGTGGAGCCGTCAATGGAGATTAAAGGATCTATTCCCTGACTTGTTTGCGGTATCAGAATCGCATAATGGAATAGTTGAAGAATTCGGTGCTTGGAGCGACAGACAGTGGAACTGGAGGCTGTCATGGAACAAGATGTTAACTCATGAAGAACAGCAGAATGCAGTCTTATTAGAAGATACTCTGGCTCCTTTACAGCCTGATGCAGGCGCTGAAGATAGGTGGATATGGATGCTTGGCAGCAACTCTGTTTACAATGTTAAAACTGTATATAATTTCCTGCTCAATAAGTCTGAAGAGGCATTTATTGAGGAGGACAAATGCAAACAACTACAGAAGTTATGGTGCTCTGCGGCACCATCAAAATTTTTGGTATTTGCGTGGCGGGTGCTGCTAGACAGAATTCCCATGCGAGTCGCTTTACAGCAACGAGGAGTGATATCCTTCGATCCGAGACCTGTTTGCGTACTCTGCTGTACCAAAAATGAGGATGTGAATCATCTATTTCTAACGTGTAATACATCAGTGCAGATCTGGGCTCTTGTTCATCGATGGATGGGTCTCAATCACGTAACTTCGTCTTGCTTGTGGGATCATTTACGACAGAATGCAGTCAGAGTTGGAGGCAAAAAATCGAAGAGAACAAGGTATATGATTTGGATTGCCGCTGTGTGGGTTATATGGGTGAACCGAAATAGTGTAATCTTTAGGGGGGGTACTATCAATGTGTCACAAATGGTGTATCAAGTAAAGCTATTGTCTTGGGGTTGGTTCGCCAATAGGGTGGGTAGTGGTATTTCGCTTAATTAATTTTGAAAACTGGTGTATTGACCCTCTGACCCCAATTGGTATCCTGTAAACCCTTCTGGCATGCCATCATCCTATGGGTATTTTATAGACACACCAACTGGATATATGGGCACACCAGCAGGGTATATGAGCCCACCTCTACAGCATCCTATGGGCACACCAGTCGGGTTATCTATGCCTACACCCGAAGTACATAAAGATCAGCCCCTACAAGACGATGATATTGACCCCATGGTCATACTGATTCAGATCCATCGTCCGGGTCAGAGTAGGAGGAGGTGGTTGTTGACCTTGATGGTTGACGTCGAAAATTCATATATCCCCGTGGCGATGCGTAAGTATTTTTGGACTTTTTTTAATATAAATTAATTGTTTGACGTGTATATATGTTTGTTAATTATGCAACGACTTAATTATGCAGGTTTGTTAGATCGAAGACTGCTTCATCAGCGATCACTTTTGTCCTTAAGAAACTCTATTTTCAAGAGTACCGTCCAAAGTTGAAAAAAACCGATAAGAGGAAAAAGAAAGACTTTTTGGACTTGTTTAGGGTAAGTATCAATTATGTCATTACCTATATTGTTAATTTTAATATATTGTTTAGTATAATTACTAATACATATTTTATTTTGTTTAACACAGACCAACGTGACTTGGAGACCCAAAGATGATGAAAAGGTGCAGAAATTTTTGTTGGACTAGAATGGCCAAGCAATTGTCAGACTTGCTCTACAAATAGCGCCTTAAAGATGAAAATCCAAAGTATATGAGTGAAGAAGCCTGGAATCAATTCAAGGAACTTTGGAGAAGTGACAAATTCAAAAGAAACACTGAAAAAGCGAAGAAAAATAGGAATTCTGAAAAGGGTGGCTAGCTTCATTGTTGTGGCTCCGTCAACTAGGCTCAGCATGCTATGAGATTGGTAAGTTATTTTAAAAATTTGTGTTATTTTAGTTTAGTTAGGGTGATTAGTTACCAATATTAATTGAGAATTTGTTTCATTTATACAGAGTAGGAAGGCCGGACGCCCTCTCACTATTGCTGAGCTGCACAGGGCCACACATGTGAAGAAGGATACCCAGACTTATGTTGATGAGTGCTCAAGGACGACTCAGGTAAATATACAACTTGATTTGTATTGTATAATTTTTCTGAAAATGGAGCGCTAATTATGCTATGTTTTGTGTTTATGTAAAATAGGAGGCACATACTGAGTCGATGTCTGAGGCGACTCAGGGGAGCTGGAACCCTGAGTCACTTGGTCCACTTGACTCCGAGATCATAGCTTTGGCCAACCGCAACTGGGAGAAGTTGGTAGGCGGGAAGTATAAGAACCGCTTTTATGGTACGGGGCCCTTGGCTCCAAATTTGAGCTTTGGGGATGATCACTTGGACACCAGGGGAGCCTCTAGTAGTCGACCTCCTCGTGATTCAGCTGAGACGGAGCAACTCAGGCAGGTGGTAGAGGCTCATGCGCAGCAGATACAACAGATGCAGGCTCAGCACAAGATTCAGACTCAGCAGCGGGATCAGACTCTCAGAGATATGCAGAGGGAGTTCTTGAGGTTTACACGTAAGCAGGAGAAGATATTAAGCTACTACAAGAGTTTGAAGCCCGATGCACCTATGCTGTCTTTGTCTGAAGAGACGGATTCTGATGATGGCCCGTATTAGTATTATGTTATGGATTATGTTGTTATTGCTGGTTTGGAGTATTATGTTATGGATATGTTATTGTTGGTTTGGACTTGTTTATGTTGATTTGGATATTTGGTATTGTTGGTATGTTAACTTGGATATTTAGATTATGGTATTGTTGGTCTGTTGATTTGGATATTTGGATTATGGTATTGTTGGTTTGGAGTTGGAATACATTATATTAGTTGGGATTTTATTTGAGTATTCTCGAAATTGTGTTGTATTTGAGTGTTCTTTAAATATATATTTATTATATAAAAAAAAGCAGGTTTTTTTTTAAAAAAAATTAAATCATTTTTTATTAGCGAGGGAAACATCCTTCGCTAAATCACTCGCTAAAATATAGACACGTGGCATCACGATAGCACATTCTACACGTAATTACTGTAAGATAAGATTGGCCCAAGATAGCATTAACCTCTTATGTTTATGCTCTAAGCAACATTTTCATGACTCTCACTCTAGTGACCACGTGTAAACTTCTATGCGACCCTGAATTTTTTTATCACTCTCCTTCAAGCAAAAACAATGCTTAAAGCTCAATCAACATCATCATCAATTCTTCCTTTTTCGCGAAGTTTATCTCCACGTAGAATCTTGGAGTGCAATTGAAGAACAAACTATTATTGGCTCTTTATTCTTCATACACATTTATATTCAAGATCTACCAATGTTCACTTCCCAACACTAATTACCAAACTGTGTTAAGTTTCAGAATGCAGCTGCTAGATTCTATTGCCCCTTTATTTTTCCTCATAATCTGGCCTTCCATTTTCTATGGTAATTCCTAAACACATTCGACATACTAGTAATTTTCTTTTTCTTATGAATCCTTTATTTATATATATATATATATATATATATATATATATATATATATATATATATATATATGGTTTACTACTAGTCAATCAGCTCCTTCAGAAAAACACAAAGATATTTGGTCGATAAATGAAAAATACTAATTTAGTCATTAAAAATCTCAAATGTCACTTAAATTAGCCTCTGATGGAGGCTAAAATGTCCCCAAACATTATTCTAAAAGTGACTTTCGAGATTTTTGAAAACCAAATTGATCTTTTTAACTTCTCAGGAGCCACTATATCTTAGTGTTTTTTTTCTTTCTAAGTACTAGTTTAGGCTTTTACTCTTCTACACATCTGATATTAATTGCAAAGTATGAAATCATAATCTGTAAAACTTAGCTCAATTGGCAAATGCCGAAATAGTTAAGCTGGATATCATGTCCCGAGTTCGAATATGGAACCTCACAGTAGTGAATTTCTAGTGGCAGTTGTATGAAAACCATATGTATGTACATGCAGGGAATGTAGTAGAGGCACATCAAGCATCATTCTATGTACACAACAAATGCCCTTTTCCAATATGGCCAGCAACAGCATCAAACACTGGTCAACCTATTATAGCAGAAGGGGGATTCTACCTAGCTTCAGGTCAAGCTAAGCATATTCTAGCACCATGGTCATGGAGTGGTAGAATTTGGGCAAGAACAAATTGCAATTTTGCATCAAAAAATTGGAAACCAGCTTGTGAAACTGGTGACTGTGATGGAAGACTAGCTTGCAATGGACTCATAGGTACTCCACCAGTAACACTACTAGAAATAACACTTCAAGGTGATAAAGGGAAACCAAACTTCTATGATGTCAGCATTGTTGATGGATACAACATTCCTATTTCTATCACACCAAAGAACATAAACAACAAGTGTATCATTCAAGGATGTTTGAAGGATCTTAAAAACATGTGTCCTCATGAACTTGAAGTGTTGAATTCTAAAGGAGAAGTTGTGGCTTGTAAAAGTGCTTGTTTGGCTTTTGATCTTGATAATTTTTGTTGTAGGAATGCATATGGTAGTCCTGAGAAGTGCAAGCCAAATGTTTATTCAAGGATATTTAAGGATGCCTGTCCTTGTTATTTTAGCTATGCTTTTGATACTCCAACTCCACTTGTGAGCTGTGGATCTTTAGAATATATAATAACATTTTGTCCTTCTGGGTGGGGTGGAACAGGTAGTAGTGAGTATAAGTCTGAGTAGAAAATGTGTATATATGTATTGACTTGGCAGGAAATAATGAATGCTGGTGATAGAATCAAATTAGCATTTGATTCTTTATCTTAAGGTACTCTTTGATATGTTACTATAAAATTCTGCTATTTATGTTGATTAGTATTGCATATTATTGACATACCTAAAGGATACTAGTTGGATGTAGTTCATTGGAAAGAGTACATATTTCTTCAATTATCAGTGTCTACGTCTCCGTGTCAGTGTCTTTGCTTGATACTTCCCTCCTCTTAAGTCTAGTAAGATATCAGATAGCACCAATAACATGAACTTTCACATTTGCACCAAGTGCAATGGCCAAGTACCTTTCAGAGTCATATTTTCTTTGCCTGAGTTATGTAGAACATAATCTGAAAATACCCAAGATGAGGAATATTAAAAAATGTAAGGTGGATTCTACCTTCTTAATTAAGAGCGCTATTATTCATTCAATTACAGATTCAACACTAATTACAAGCATTATTATTCATTCAATGGGTGGTGTGTCATGCCAGGGGTCCATATATTAGCCCATTAATTTTAATTCCCTAACTATTTTTTGAGCTAATTTACTCCCCTTAATTTATTTATTTTGACACAAAGAAACTTAGCTCATTTCATTCATAACAAATTTGTAGCCGAAGGAAAGACATCAAGAATACCGGACATAAGTCCAAGATCTCTGTCAGTCAAGAATACCTGAGGCCGAAGCCCGTGCAAGTCAAATAATTCTTTTAGTTGCTGCAATGCCCATGTAAAATGAATTCCAAGCTCGTGTGAAATATAGGCAAAAGCAACCGAGAAAGTTAACTCCGTTGAAGTTACTCCTACAATCTCCAATAGAGGTAGATTGTATTTGTTGGTCCTGTAGGTGGTGTCAAGAATAAGAACCTTTGGAAACAACCGGAATAACTTAATAGAAGTGGGATGCACCCACATGATGTCACTGACCACATCGGAACCCTCAACTTTTCTGCTCCAACATAAATAATTTTGCGACTCAATCAATCTCAAAAGCTCCTGAATGTCCGTTCTAGGATCCCTCTTAGAAGACCTATAGGCGTAACGGTGCCTATATATTTGAGGAAGAGAAGTGACGTTTTCCGGATAATGGTTCTTCAAGACAATCTTTCGGGGCAACATTCAGATCAGTGTGCTAATTAACAATAGCTTTCTGCGGCTTAGTTAAACGACCAAAAACTGTCGACCCGACCGGGGTAGTAAGCAACTCATGTGTGTGAAGACCACACCTAACATTCACACGCCAACCCCCATGACGTGTGTAATACCCTAATTTTGTCCGAACTCTTGTTAATAATGTTTTAATTCGCTAGGTCGCATTTTTTGCAAGTCTCGAATCCTGTTAACGCGTGTCGGTGTCATGCGAGTGTCGTTAAGATGCCATTTGTGTAATTGGGCCCACAGTTGGGTTATTGGGCCTACACATATGCAGATTGGGCTTATCATTTTGAGTTGGGCCCACGAGCGTGGTTCCTAGTTAATTTTTAGTGCTTGTCAGTTAGCGGGCCTATTTGTTCTATTTGAGCCTCGTTCTAGCGCATTTGTCTAGTTGGGCCCGATTTCGCTTTTGTATTTGGCTTAACTTCCTTTTTGTCTATTTAATTTGTTTTGAGTCCCAAAAAATGTCAAAAAAATCAAATTTTATTTCATTTACAATTTAGGAGTGTTTAGAGTCCAAATTGTCCCAAAAATGCAAAAAAACAATAGTCAAAAATACAAAAAAATAATAAAAACGAAAATTAAATAAAAATACAAATATTACAAAATAAATAAATAAAAAACTAATGTTTTGCTGTATATGTACTTTCAGCATTAGAGCCATCTCCTTTTTTGTTGTTCTTTGCTTTTTCCCATTTTTGGCTAAAGTTAGCCCCAATTTTACAAGCAAGCAGCAAAAATCTGCTCCAAGCCACCCATTGCTTCACATCATCCACTGCTCCACGCCACCCCCCTCTAAATCCAGCACCAATCAATACACATCAGTTTGTTTCACAACCTGTACAAAACATAGCAACCATTTCCTCTATAAATTAGAGAAGCTGAGGAAGGGAAAGCAGAATTCTGGGAAACAACACAGAAGAAATAGTAGCAAACAGAACCATATACACAAGCACAAACACACACGGCACAACAGAGGCCACGACCAAAAATACTCAAACATCTCAGTGAACGTTTTTTTCTCAAAAGATTAGAAACAGGGGTCGGACGCATTCCTTCTTCTCTGTAGTGCATGCTCCAGGTACATTTTAAATTATTCAAGCACTAAACCAAATATGTGATTTCCAGATGTTCATAGTAAATATTATTACTGTTGCAAGCGTTTTTGTTATTATTATTCCCATTCTTTTTTTTAAACAAAAAATTCGTTTACTGATGTGTATATAATACTCAGTACAATACTCGGTAAAAAGAGAGAAAAGGGAGAATCAGTACCGTACGGTCGAACTCCGGCCACCGTAGATGGTGGCCGTCCGCCTAACACGCCGACGTAAAACGCTTGCCTCTGGTCGTCTTCTCCGGCGTACACGCTGTCGTTCGCTCGCCACAACCAGCCGTCGCATTCGTCCCTTTCGCTGACCCTTTAAAACGAATGCTCCGCCGTAAGCCACCACCGCCCTTTCTCTACCACTACCGCAAAACCATCGCCTCCCCTTCGCAACCATCACCACCGTTCCTTTCTTTTTCCTTCGTTCACCATCCCCTACCCCTGTTTTGGTCACGGACGGCATGGAAGTGATAGATGCGAAATTAGGATCCGTGAGAGGAAAAGGAAGTGAGGTGGCAGCGTGAACAAAAACAGAGTGGAAGAGAAGACGGGTGAGAATCAGTAAGGGGGAAATGGAGAATCGCAGGCGAGAGGAGAGGAGAGATCGGCCATGGAGAGAGAGAGAAGAAAATTTTAGGGTTTGAGAAATTTTTTGGGGTAGGCGCCGTGGGAGAAGAGGGGAGTCGAATTTAGGGTTTCCTTTTTGGTTTTAGCTTATATAGTGTAGGGCTTTAAGGGCATTTTTGTCCTTTTACGTTTTTTTTTCTTTCAGATTTATATTAACACCCCCTGTATTTTACTTCTCGCGCCCTCCCCTGAAGCCCATGATTTTTTTGGAACGCAGCCCAGCTTACAAAAAACAAGCTGGGCTCACTATTTGCACTCCCATTTTAATAATACAGCCCTCCTTTTATTTACACCCCATTTTACTATTTCACCCCCTGTTTCTCTTTTCAAATTTTATTTCTTTCCCCTAGATAAACGTTTTTTCATAAACCCTTTTTTTTCCCAAATAATAAATTTTCTTTTCCCTAAACGAACTTAGTTTTTTTTTCTCAAACCTTTTTTTAAAAATGATGGATAAATGTTTCCCCGAACAAAAATCAATCCAATTGCAAATTCCTTTCATCACGACGTTCTCTCCAATTAAAATCAACGAAAACACTTTTCAAAAACAAATCTTTTCAAACGTCGAAATCAAAACTAATCATCACTAATGATCACTCGCGCCGTTGCCGTTTGATTGTGGGTGACGACTTCATTCCTGTGGGAGCTAGTAGTGTGGCCACTCTAAACCGTTGTTGTTTGGTCCTCACAAACGCTCTCCTTCAATTGCGAAAACCTTTTCACTGCTCAAAATAAAAACCGATTATCATTAATCATCACTCGCGCCGTTGCCGTTTGGTCGTTAATGATAATTCATTTTCGTAAGAGTTAGTAGCGCGACCACTCTAAACCGTTGTTGTTTGGTCACTGCGAACGCTCAACCCCTTTGCGAAAAACTCCAAAAAGATTAAAAAACAAAAACCCTTTTCAGGACAAACAAGAACTACGTAGCTTTGAATTCTCCATCGCACCAGGAGATACGTAGGAGCGAGAGGCTAACTCTCGTCAAGCGCCAAAAATAAAAATTTTCATTAAGTCTTTTCATTCTCTCTTCGAAAAAAGGGGCAAATTTAAGTATTTTCCAAATCAACACTTAAAACCACACGTTTAATTAAAGGTTCCCTTTCGATAGAAAGGAGATGTGGGGTGCTAATACCTTCCCCATGCCTAACCGACCCCCGAACCCAAATTTTCCAGTTTCTAAAAGGCCAAATTTTCCAAAAAAAGGTTTTCTTCAATATTTTCCTTATAAAAAAATATTGGTGGCGACTTCATTGATTTTTAAAAAGTTGTGAACGAAGAAAGATTCCCTCAGGGACTTTTTCGGGCGCAACAACGTGTTGTACAAGTAGCTCTCAACGTAAATGGACAGCTTCTTTTCTTAGACCCGAAAACTCTAGAATCATTAGACCACTTCCTTTGCTTCTCGTAACAAAAAATAATTTTATCTCTAGAACCCCTTTTAACTCCAGCTTTGTCAGATCTTATAATGATAGCCACAACTCCAATACGTCTCCCAACCGCTTTAGCCCACTTTTCTACATCCTCGCGTGTAGAAAATATATACAAAATAGAAAAAAGTTACGTACTTAATTAATTAAATATCTACCAAACTTTGAATAAAAAAATTAGTATGAAAATTATACCCTCTCCGTCCAGAATGCTGTTGTAGTGTCTACCACGAAAGGAACAACCTGCGGCTCTGTATGCGGGTCAATATCTGTTTCAAAATAGAACAACGGTTATACAGAAAATAATTAAAAAAAACAAATCAGATTTACGTACCCCAAACGTAAATCCGCTTTGTATTTTTCAAAATCGGATATACCCCCATCCAGGTAAATCCAATTCATTAAAAGACATAATCGGATTTACGTTTGGAGCACGTAAATTTGATTGCGCATCGGATTTAGCTATATCCGTCAGGACAAAATTTCGCTTTCTATACTGAAATAAATGGTCAAATCGGATTTATCTGTCAGTTCGATACATCTGATTTGACTTATGCGTGTGTATTTATTACGTATTTAGGGTTTGTTGTTTGCAGCAGCAGCAATGGCGCCGAAGCAAAGAGCACCTAGGGGCATCCGGGCTATCAAGGTTAAAAACGGCGGCGCTTTCCCTTGCCACGATCCCAACCCTAAGCCTGAAACTCCCGTGGAGAAGCCACCCAAAATTTACCCTACTGATGATGTCAAGAAGCCCATTCGTAACAAGCATAAGCCAAAACCCACTAAGCTCAGGGCCAACATTACTCTAGGGACAATGTTGATTCTTCTTGCTGGTAGATTTAAGGGAAAGAGGGTTGTGTTTTTGAAGCAGCTTCCATCTGGGTTGTTCCTTGTAACTGGTCCCTTCAAGATTAATGGAGTTCCATTGAGACGTGTGAATCAAGCCTATGTGATTGGAACATCAACCAAAGTACCAAAAAAAATGTCTCTGATGTTAATGTGGATCAATTCGACGACAAATACTTTTCGAAGGAAGTCCAGAAAAAGAAGAAGAAAGGAGAAGGAGAGTTCTTTGAAGCAGACAAGGAGGAGAAAATGTGTGGAGAATAAAGATGACCAGAAAACTGTGGACACTGCTTTATTAAAAGCCATTGAGAGCTATGAAGCCGGATACTCTATTTTGGCCCAAGTATCCGTATCCGACACGTATCCGTGTGCGATATGTAACACCCCTTTTCTACCCGGTAATTATTTAATAAAATTAGAGTTTCAAAAATTTATTTCATACTTCGAAAAGAGATGTCACACATTCATCGTTAAATAAAACGTCTCATACGATATAAATAACTTTGTCAAAAATACATCACCACGCAGCGGAAATAGAAATAAGATTCAAAACAATAAAAACATAACGTCCTGAATGGACTCCAAACAAATAAAATATAACAACCAAAGTTTAGCGTTTATCCCCCCTTGAGTGTTACACATCAAAGCAATGGACACCGACTCAGAATAGCGAAGGTACCTAGGCCTTCACTCGCAATCACCTGCACGTTACCGCGTAGGGGTAACATTCAAACAGAAGGGGTGAGATATCTTCAATATAATAGCGTAAAATGATAAGGAATATGCTAGAATATGACAACTATATCTACCACTCCACTACACACATCAAATCATAAACACATGTCCATTTTATAAACATTACAACCAGTCACCAATGTCATGATAATGCATGAATGCAACCCACACCAACAGGCATATGCATGTGGTACCAAATCACCGAAATTTTGCCTGTAAATAGAGGCGTCACCAAAATTGAGAGCTTTCACACCCGGCTCACCAATTCACCAAAAATTGAGCTTTCACACCCGGCTCACTAGTTTTAGAAAAATTTGAGCTTTCACACCTAGCTCACATAACACCAATGCTTGAGCCTTCACACCTAGCTCACATAACACCAAGATTTGGAGCCTAACCCTAAATTGGAAACGTAGGAGCCTTCACACCTAGCTCACATAACACCAATGCTTGAGCCTTCACACCTAACTCAAACAGCACCAAGACACCGAGAGGACAACAATTTCCAAAACATTTGAGACGCAATGATTTTTCCCAACACCGGAGACAAGCGACAAATTTCCAAAACATTTGGGACCACGACAATTTTTCCAAAGTATTTGAGACATGACAACTTTCTTTTTAAAACATCACCATTTAACGACTACACCAACAGTTAACAATTTTTCCATAAAAATGGACTACTTTGCCTCAAATTAGAATATTCAGCTAGGCCTCTGAATAAGCTTTCCAAAACATTTTGAAACGTCTAAATCGGACTCCCGAGTCAAAAGATATGTCAAAAACAAAACCGGGGAAAAATTGAGGAATATCCTGAAAATGGCGCCCAGTGCCTGGGCGCCTAGAAGGCAACATGCTGGAAACTGGCCAGCAACAGAACTGGCGCCCTTGGCGCCCAGGCAACACAAAAACGCAACATGGCAGGATATGGCGCCCAGGGAGGCGCCCAGCAGGCAACACTGCAGGATTTGGCGCCCTTGGCGCCCAGACAGCAGGGAACACAATCAGGTACACAACATGGCACAGGAAACACGCCCAGACACGGTGCCCAGGCACTGGGCGCCTAAAACAGCAACACACAGGAAACGAAACACACCTAGGATGTGGCGCCCATGGCGCCCCTGCGCCAAGACAGCGCGCAACACAACTCAGGAACAGGCGCCCATGGCGCCCCTGCGCCAAGACACAGCAACACACACACACTGGCACACGCACACACCCACCAGACACGACGCCCATGCACAGGGCGCCAAAAACAGCAACAGAACACTACGCAACATGGTCAGGCACGGCGCCCAGGCACAGGGCGCCAAAAACAGTTTCTAGGACAATGGCGCCCATGGCGCCCTAGGGTTCAATAATTTCGTTAATTCACCAATTTAAATCACCAATCACCAACCATCAATGTTAATTTTCATGTATTGCCAATCACCACATCAAACAACAATTTATCGAACACCTAACATGTAATTAGTAATAACAACAATAAATCACCAATTTTCCTATAGCTACAACAATCACCAAATCAAGCCAACATTTCAATTAACATAATCATGATATAACTATCATCAACTCAACATCAAAATCGGACCCTAGGCATCATAGGACCTATTCCCACATAACCCCATCATAAAACCCTATTATAAGGAAGAACCCCACGCTTACCTTATAGTAGGAGAGCACCAATTCTCTTGATCACGTCACCAACAAAACCTCAGCAACAATGGCGCCTCTTCTCTTCTCTCTTGTGCGCCGAATTCTCCTTCTCTTCTCCTCTCTCTATTCGCGACCTCTCTCTCTATCTCTTCTCTCCAAAACAATTTGCAAGTGAGCCAAACCCTAGCCTAGGCACTTCACCTATGCGCCTAGCTAGTGGGCTCTTGGATCACGAGCTTTCCTCCAGCTTAAGCCCGATCACTAACACCATCCCCTAATATTCGATTATACACCTCTTAGTCAAATGCTAATATAATTACACCAACTAAAATAAATAAATAAATAAATGAATACCTAAATATTTAATTAAATAATTTAATTAAATATTTGGGCGTTACAACTCTCCCCCACTTAGAATGTTTTCGTCCTCGAAAACTCACTTGAATCAAACAGCTCGGGATAGGACTCCCACATCTTGCTCTCCAACTCCCAAGTCATGCTCTCACCGGCAGCTCCTAGCCAGACCACCTTCGCCAATGCAATTTCCTTGCCTCTTAACACCTTCACCTCATGGTCTTCAATCCGCACAGGCATCGTCTCCACCGTGAGATTATCCCGCACCTTCACATTATCCATGTGGATCACATGAGATGGATCCGAAACATACTTCCGAAGTTGCGACACGTGAAACACGTCGTGCAAATTTGAAAGATTTGGCGGTAAAGCCACTCTATACGCCACATTCCCAACTCTCCCACAAATCTGATAAGGACCAATGAATCGAGGAGTGAGCTTCTTCGACTTCAAAGCACGACCAACACTGGTCACTGGAGTGACTCTCAAAAACACATGCTCACCTTCCTGGAACTCTAAATCTTTTCTCCTCTTGTCGTGATAACTCTTTTGACGACTCTGCGAAGCCTTCATCTTCTCACGGATCAACTTTATCTTCTCCGTCGTCTCCCGAACAATTTCCGGTCCAAGCACCACATCCTCTCCAGACACATACCAACACAACGGGGTTCTACACTTCCGACCATACAATGCCTCAAAAGGTGTCATCCCGATACTAGAATGGTAACTATTGTTATAGGTGAACTCAATCAACGAAAGGTAGGAATCCCACGAACCTCCTTGTTCCAAAACACAAGCCCTCAACAAATCTTCTAATGACTGAATTGTCCTCTCTGACTGACCATCTGTCTAAGGATGATATGCCGAACTCAACCTCAACTTAGACCCCAACTTTTCCTGCAAACTCTTTCAGAAATCTGACGTGAACCTCGGATCCCTATCCGAAACAATACTCTTAGGAACTCCATGAAGCTTCACAATCTCCCGGATATAGATCTCTGCCAACTTCGACACCGGATACGTGATGCTGATAGGAACAAAATGAGACGATTTCGTTAACCTGTCAACAATCACCCAAATTGCATCATACCCTTTCGCAGTATTAGGCAATCCCGTCACAAAATCCATCGAAATGCTATCCCATTTCCACTCCGGAATTTCTAACGGTTGCATCAGTCCAGCAGGCTTCTGATGCTCCACCTTTGACTTCTGGCAAGTCAAACATGCATAAACGAACTGCGCCACATCTCGCTTCATACCAGGCCACCAAAACAACTTCTTCAGATCTTGATACATCTTCGTAGCTCCCGGATGAATACTTAACTTACTTCGATGACCCTCTTCTAAAATCGCTCTCTTCAGCTCCGCGTCTTCAGGAATACAAATTCTATCACGGAATCTCAAAACACCATGCGCATCCAACTTAAAGTCACTACCCTCAGGCTGATCATCCCCGACCATCAAATCCAGCAATTTGATATCCAGCTTCTGGGCTCCTCTGATACTGTCAAGGAACTCATTATTAATCTTCAACATACCCAACTTAACACTCTGAAGCGACACTTCACAAACCAAACTCAAATCCCTGAATTCCTCAATCAACTCTAACTCCTTAGCCATCATTGCCGACATGTGCAAGGATTTCCGACTTAAAGCATCAGCCACGACATTAGCTTTGCCTGGATGATAGTTCAAACCGAAATCATAGTCTTTCAACAATTCCAACCACCTTCGCTGCCGCATATTCAGCTCCTTCTGGTCAAACAAATATTTCAAACTCTTATGATCGCTGAACACCTCAAATCTGGAACCATACAAATAGTGCCTCCAAATCTTCAACACAAAGACTACTGCAGCCAACTCCAAATCATGCGTTGGATAATTCTTCTCATGAATCCTTAACTGCCTCGACGCATAAGCAATCACCTTCCCATCTTGCATAAGCACGCCACCTAGACCCATCTTCGAAGCATCACAATATACCACGAACGGCTCCCCCGGATTTGGCAACGTCGAAACAGGAGACGTCGTCAATCTCTTCTTCAACTCAAGGAAACTTTCCTCGCAACGAGCATCCCACACAAAAACCTTACCCTTACAAGTCAACTGCGTCAACGGAAGGGCCAACTTAGAAAAGCCTTCGATGAACCTTCTGTAGTAACCAGCCAACCCTAAGAAGCTTTTAATCTCCGTAGCCGACTTCGGACTCTCCCACTGCATCACGACATCAACCTTAGACGGATCCACAGCAATACCACTACCAGAAATGATATGACCCAGAAAACTCACTTCTGACAACCAGAATTCACACTTAGGCAATTTTGCATACAACCTCTTCTCTCTCAGGATCTCCAATGCTAATTTCAAATGCTCCACATGATCTTCCTCCGACTTCGAATAAATCAGGATGTCGTCAATGAACACAACCACGAACCGATCCAAGTAAGTATGGAATATACGATTCATGTACTCCATAAATACACCCGGCGCGTTAGTGGCACCGAACGACATCACTGAATACTCATAATGCCCATACCGCGTCCTGAAAGCAGTCTTCTGAACATCTCCATCCTTCACCTTGATCTGATGATAACCTGATCTCAAATCAATCTTGCTGAACACTCGAGCACCCACTAACTGATCCATCAAATCGTCTATCCTCGGCAGTGGATACTTGTTCTTAATGGGCACCTTATTCAGCTGCCTATAATCAACACACAACCTCATGCTTCCATCCTTCTTCTTCACCAGCAACACAGGAGCTCCCCATGGCGATACACTCGGCCTAATAAACTTCTTCTCAAGCAGATCTTCAAGTTGCTTCTTCAATTCAGACAATTCTGATGCAGACATCCTGTACGGTGCCATAGACACAGGCCTCGTACCGGGTACAAGATCAATAGAAAACTCCACTTCCCTCTCAGGCGGCACACTTGGAATCTCATCAGGGAAAACATCAGAAAATTCGCGCACCACCTGCAGCTCTTCAATGATAGCCTGATTCTCAACAGACAGCGATGCCATCGGCGAGAATAACTGAACTCCCTCCTTCGCTAACCTCCGCAACTGACTAGCAGATAGCAAACCAGACTCTTCCTCTCCAAAGCTCACAGACTTGCGACGACAATCAATGCGAACATGGTTATGCTCCAACCAGTTCATGCCCAAAATTACATCTAATCCTTTCAGCGGCAAACAAACAAAGTCCACAACAAAGTCTCTGTCGAAGATCGACAAGGGACACTGAGAACACACTAGAGAGGTAGTTACCGACCCCTTAGCTGAAGTGTCGACAACCATCTCTCCATTCAGAGCAGACAATGCAAAATTCAACCTCTTACAACAATCAGCAGCAATAAAGCAATTGCAGCATCGTTCCTCCCAGCCATTTCAACTCACTTGCTACTAAACAAACAACAGTTAGATATAATTGACAACACACCATTGTCAATTGACACTACGACTGGACAGCTTGGCCGGACAAACCGAACTTTTGCTTTGATACCACTAATGTAACACCCCTTTTCTACCCGGTAATTATTTAATAAAATCAGAGTTTCAAAAATTTATTTCATACTTCGAAAAGAGATGTCACACATTCATCGTTAAATAAAACGTCTCATACGATATAAATATCTTTGTCAAAAATACATCACCACGCAGCGGAAATAGAAATAAGATTCAAAACAATAAAAACATAACGTCCTTAATGGACTCCAAACAAATAAAATATAACAACCAAAGTTTAGCGTTTATCCCCCCTTGAGTGTTACACATCAAAGCAAAGGACATCGACTCAGAATAGCGAAGGTACCTAGGCCTTCACTCGCAATCACCTGCACGTTACCGCGTAGGGGTAACATTCAAACAGAATGGGTGAGATATCTTCAATATAATAGCGTAAAATGATAAGGAATATGCTAGAATATGACAACTATATCTACCACTCCACTACACACATCAAATAATAAACACACGTCCAGTTTATAAACATTACAACCAGTCACCAATGTCATGATAATGCATGAATGCAACCCACACCAACAGGCATATGCATGTGGTACCAAATCACTGAAATTTTTCCTGTAAATAGAGGCGTCACCAAAATTGAGAGCTTTCACACTCGGCTCACCAATTCACCAAAAATTGAGCTTTTACACCCGACTCACTAGTTTTAGAAAAATTTGAGCTTTCACACCTAGCTCCAAGACCAAAGGCCTTCACCAAAATAATGCACGTGCTGTATGCGACACCATGAATGCACACAGACAATCATCCAAAATAGTCACAATGTGACACACCAAAATTAATCACCGAATATCACCAAAGTTGAGCTTTCACACCTAGCCCAACGACACCGAAACACCAAACTACCCGACACAACGGAACACCAAGATTTGGAGCCTTCACACCTAGCTCACACAACACCAATGCTTGAGCCTTCACACCTAACTCAAATAGCACCAAGACACCGAGAGGACAACAATTTCCAAAACATTTGAGACGCGATGATTTTTCCCAACACCGGAGAAAAGCGACAATTTTCCAAAACATTTGGGACCACGACAATTTTTCCAAAGTATTTGAGACATGACAACTTTCTTTTTAAAACATCACCATTTAACGACTACACCAACGGTTAACAATTTTTCCAGAAAAATGGACTACTTTGCCTCAAATTAGAATATTCAGCTAGGCCTCTGAATAATCTTTCCAAAACATTTTGAAACGTCTAAATCGGACTCCCAAGTCAAAAGATATGTCAAAAACAAAACCGGGGAAAAATTGAATAACATCCTGAAAATGGCGCCCAAGCACTGGGCGCCTAGCAGGCAACATGCTGGAAACTGGCCAGCAACAGAACTGGTGCCCTTGGCGCCCAGGCAACACAAAAACGCAACATGGCAGGATATGGCGCCCAGGGAGGCGCCCAGCAGGATTTGGCGCCCTTGGCGCCCTTGGCGCCCAGACAGCAGGGAACACAATCAGGTACACAACATGGCACAGGAAACACGCCCAGACACGGCGCCCAGGCACTGGGCGCCTAAAACAGCAACACACAGGAAACGCAACACACCCAGGATGTGGCGCCCATGGCGCCCCTGCGCCAAGACAGCGCGCAACACAACTCAGGAACAGGCGCCCATGGCGCCCCTGCGCCAAGACACAGCAACACACACACACTGGCACACGCACACACCCACCGGACACGACGCCCATGCACAGGGCGCCAAAAACAGCAACAGAACACTACGCAACATGGTCAGGCACGGCGCCCAGGCACAGGGCGCCAAAAACAGTTTCTAGAACAATGGCGCCCATGGCACCCTAGGGTTCAATAATTTCGTTAATTCACCAATTTAAATCACCAATCACCAACCACCAATGTTAATTTTAATGTATTGCCAATCACCACATCAAACAACAATTTATCGAACACCTAACATGCAATTAGTAATAACAACAATAAATCACCAATTTTCCTATAGCTACAACAATCACCAAATCAAGCCAACATTTCAATTAACATAATCATGATATAACTATCATCAACTCAACATCAAAATCGGACCCTAGGCATCATAGGACCTATTCCCACATAACCCCATCATAAAACCCTATTATAAGGAAGAACCCTACCATTACCTTATAGTAGGAGAGCACAAATTCTCTTGATCACGTCACCAACAAAACCTCAGGAACAATGGCGCCTCTTCTCTTCTCTCTTGTGCGCCAAATTCTCCTTCTCTTCTCCTCTCTCTATTCGCGACCTCTCTCTCTCTCTCTCTCTCTCACTCTTCTCTCCAAAACAATTCGCAAGTGAGCCAAACCCTAGCCTAGGCGCTTCACCTATGCGCCTAGCTAGTGGGCTCTTGGATCACGGGCTTTCCTCCAGCTTAAACTCGATCACTAACACCATCGCCTAATATTCGATTATACACCTCTTAGTCAAATGCTAATATAATTACACCAACTAAAATAAATAAATAAATGAATACCTAAATATTTAATTAAATAATTTAATTAAATATTTGGGCGTTACACGATACGGCTGGATACGTATTCAGGAAGTATCTGCTATTTTATTTTTATTTTTTTAATAAAAAATCAAGATACGGAAAGGATACGGCTGGGATACACACGAGATACGGCTTCCATACATCTGATACGCGCGGGATACGCTGAGTGTTTTATCTCACTTCACTTTTATTAATATGATGAAGAGAAAAACACTAAAAATTGCAGAGGGGAGAAGAAATTGCAATACAGATAAAAACAGAGACAAAAGAGATGACTTGAACTAAATATTAATTTGTGAATCATCCAACACAAGAAGAAAAAAACATAGATCTTTATTTACAGATGGAAAAAATGAAACTGGAAGAGACCTTGAAGCATCTTTCTCAAAATCTTGTTCACCCACAACAAAAAGGGCAAACACCAGAAAGCATGGTCACCAAAATGCTTCCTTGAACCCAAACTTCGATCTTTTAGATATGTAATGAAAACTGGAAATGAGAGTATTGAGAGATCAGAGATAAGGGTGATTATTGAGAGAGATGAGAGTATTGAATACTATGAGAGAAATGAAAGATGAGACAAACTGTAAAGAAGCAGATTAACAATGACACAAATCAT
Organism: Astragalus membranaceus; assembly: GCA_039519185.1. Classification (NCBI taxonomy): domain Eukaryota; kingdom Viridiplantae; phylum Streptophyta; class Magnoliopsida; order Fabales; family Fabaceae; genus Astragalus; species Astragalus membranaceus. The sequence continues at coordinate 6,768,979 of CM076852.1, forward strand.
CTACTCCCACGCGCCTAAAAAGAACCTGCACAACAGCTTGAATCGCTCCCCACGCGCCTGAATAGCGACTGACGTTGCCCGCACATTCTGCCCCACGCACCCCAGTTGTGTCCCGCACTGCAGCAGCGCTCTCAGCGCTTGGATCCCAACAATACAGTACTGAATTCATCTCAGCCATTCACTACTAAAAAAATTGAAATTAGAGAGGGACAAAAATCGTCACTAATTATATGAAAATCCGTCACTAACGATATTAGAGACGGATTTTGTGACGACCGTAAATTCGTAAACAATTTTGGCGTCACAAAATTATTAGCGAGGGAAAATGATATCCGTCACTAACTGTGAGGGAATACATTCGTCACTAACCAATTGACAGAATTGATGAAAGAAGGAATTCCGTCACTAACTGTGAGGAAATACATTCGTCACTAATATTTCTATAATTGTTTTCTGAATATACAATTTAAAAATCTTCTTTTTTTCTAAATATATAATTGTTTTTATAAATCTTCTTTTTAATATTATTCTTCTTTTTTTTCTGAATATATAATTGTTTATATAATTTCTATAATTCTTTTTTTCTCCCAACCTCACGCGCTTCCTTGTCTCCCTCCTCACCACCTCTCAGCCGCTACTCTCCCTCACCACCGTACACCCACAACCACCACCGTTCTTCCTCTCTTTTAACCACCCTTAACTGTGACCTTTTTCTCATAACCAACAGTTTGTTATCTCTTCAAAAAGTCATACACCACCGCAACCCACCGTAACATAGATATGAGCAAATCGGATTGAAAACAGATCTGGCCGGAAGAAGCCAGATCTGACCGAAAGGAGAAATATAGAGGGAGTGGGAGAAGCCAGATCTGACCGAAAGGAAGAAAACGAAGAGGGAAGGAGAAATACCCAGTTCACACCAGATCTGACCGAAATATAAAGGGAAGGAGAAACAAATAGTGCGAGTGCGAGGAAGAAAACGAAGAGGCTTGGGTGAAGGGAGGTGGTGGGTGGCGGTGAGACTTCGGAAGTTGCAATATAATAAATAGTATATTATATTTATTAAATGGCAGCGAATGAAAGCGAATAAAAATGGCAGTGAATGAAAGCGCTTTCTAGCTTGAGTTGCTCATTTTATATGAAAAAAAGAAAAGGGGGAAAAGGAAGACAAAGGTGAAATACCGAAGGAAGAAGGGAGAATGGTAATAGAGACGGGAGGGTGATTCAGTTGTTGATGTGTTGAAGCTTTGCATCTCTTCTGTTTTTTGTTAGCATAATATAATGGAGTTTGGTAGCATAATATAATAAATAAAACCCTTTGATTTGATGTAACTTTAAGTAGAGCGTTGCGTAATAGTACTAGTACGGCTCTGTTCGTTCTTGCGTAATATATGGACAGACTTCGGAAGTTGCAATATAATAAATAGTATATTTTTTTTAATATACTATTTAGTGACGAATTTAGTGAGGAAATTGAAAAAAAGTACTCTATCGTTAGTGACGAATTTAGTGAGGGAAGTGAAACATGCTGAGCACTTTATGGTTAGTGACGAATTTAGTGAGGGATTCCTTTAGTGAGAGAATCATTTCCTTCTCAAAATCCCTCTCTAACAGTTTTTTCAATATTTTGTGACAAATTTAGCTACGAAACTATTAGAGAGGGATATTTTTTGTCTCTATTTCCGTCACAAACGTAAGTCAATCCCAATTACTTTTTTTCGTAGCTAAATCCCTCACTAATAGTGAGGGATACTAATCCATCTCAAAAATCCCTCACTAAATACAACTTTTCTAGTAGTGATTGAAGCAAGATTCGGACATCAAAACTAATTCCACTCCAATTAATTTTCTCTCTCTCTCTCCCTCTCTCTCTCTCAAGTCTGTTCAGTTTTGAAGCACAGCAACCCATGTGCTTTGATACAAGTTCCAACTTAGGCAGTTTTTTATGTGGGTTTTTTGTGTTTTTTTATCTAGGCAGTTTTTTTAATCTCTATAAAATGGATTATTTGTTTTTCATCTGTGTTTTTTTTACTATTTGTATTTTTATTCTATTTTATTTTTTATGTTTTTATATATTTAAATTTTAATTTAATTTTTTATTAAAGTATCTCAGCCGTGTCGTATATTGATTTTCAAAATTTTCCTGTATCTCCGTATCGGTATCGTGTCATATCTCGTATCATATCCCGTATCCGAACTTCATTGATCGAGAGTGTTCCAGACTTGAAGACATATCTGGGTGCCAGGTTTTCCCTTAAGGCAGGCGTGAAGCCCCAGGAGCTAGTCTTTTTTTTTTGGTGACAAAGGGAAGGGGCGAGCCCCCGAAGACCCCTGGAACCGGGCAGTGTCCCAACACTGACAACGAAGGACTAATCTGCCCCCCAGTAATCTACCGAGGTGGCCAACGGAAATCTGCTCCAACCGAGAATCGAACTTGGGAGCATACCCAGTCAACCCTTAGCGGGACCCAGTGGAAGAACAAACCTTAACCACTGAGCCAACTCCCGTTGGTTTCGCAGGAGCTAGTCTTCTAGAAGAAGAAAGAGGGTTGTTAATTTGTTATGCTTGTTCTATTTTATATGTTTTGAATTGAACTTAGTCCTAATAGTTTCAATGTTTTAAGTCTTAACTTGAAGAGCCTAGGAAATGGAATTATGCCGGCTGGGCAACATTCCTTCCTGATTTTTGTGATTGTGAACGTGTTTATTTATGTTATGAATTTTAGATATTTTGTGAGGCTAAAAAAAATTAGTCTTTTCACCTCACTTCAATTATATTATAACACAAGTATTTAGGTCAAATCAAATTATTTTACCTTAAAAATTAGCATAACTAATGACTTTTTTAAGATACACCCATGACCTCAAATGAAAAGTAAAGTGAGACTGATGGAGTAGTTATAGTCACTTGGTCAAAAATGGTGGGCTATTAACCAATTAAAATAGAAATTCAAATGTCATTCTAATGACTTTTTTATATATTTTTTTTTTGGTTTAGACCTGGCTACCCACGGAGTGTCCCAACACTTTTAACGAAAGACTAATCTCTGCTCGTGTTTAGGATCAAATCAAAGAATTTTTATTATTTGATTTAACCTAATTTTATTCTATCTGTTTTAATTTAAACTCTAATTTTGTCACCTAATATAGGAGAGTACAAATGCTAATTGGTATCTTTGATGTTAACATTATTCCTTTCTCATTCTATAATTTCTCTTTCAACCTTTTCTACACTTCCATAGATATTATAGTCATATTCACTGCAGAGACAGAAACAATCACAACAAGCAACATGAAGGAAACCTTGACACAACTAGGTTCACTAATGGCCACAATCATGTTCTTCTATACCATGTTTATGAAGTTCTTTCCTTCTGCTCTTGTTAAAAAAATACTCCAACAAATTCACCAATATGATATACCCTTACATAAGAATCACGTTTAATGAATTCACTGGTGAACGTTTAATGAGAAGTGAAGCTTACACTTCCATCCAAACATACCTTAGTGAACACTCTTCACAACAAGCCAAAAAACTCAAAGCTGAAGTTATCAAAAATAGTCACACCCCTTTAGTTCTTAGCATGGATGACAATGAAGAAATCATGGAAGAATTTCAAGGTGTGAAAGTTTGGTGGACTTCATATAAAATTACACCAAAAACAACTTCATTTTCTATTCACCCTACACAAGATGAAAAAAGGTACTACAAACTCACTTTTCACAAAAATTATAGAAATATTATCACTGAATTTTATCTTAAACATGTGTTGGAAGAAGCAAAGGTTATTGAGATTAAGAATAGGCAATTGAAGTTGTACACAAATAATAAAACAAAGTGGAGCCATGTGATTTTTGAACACCCAGCAACATTTGAAACACTTGCAATGAAGTTAAAGCAAAAAGAGGATATTATCAATGATCTTATGAAGTTCAAAATGGGGAAAAAATATTATGATAAGATTGGCAAGGCTTGGAAAAGAGGGTATTTGCTGTTTGGTCCTCCAGGTAGTGGAAAATCTACTATGATAGTTGCTATGGCTAATTTTATGAACTATGATGTTTATGATCTTGAGTTGACTTCAGTGAAGGATAATTCAGATTTGAGAAAGTTGTTGATTAATACTAGTAGTAAGTCAATTATAGTTATTGAAGATATTGATTGCTCACTTGATTTAACTAGTCAAAGGAAAAAGAAGAAAAAGAAAGAAAAATATGAAGGGAAAGAAGAAGATGAGGAGGAAGATATTGATAATGATAAAGGTAGTAAGGTAACACTTTCTGGATTGTTGAATGTTATTGATGGGATTTGGTCAGCTTGTGGAGGAGAGAGAATAATGATTTTCACAACTAATTATGTTGAGAAACTTGATCATGCTTTGATTAGAAGAGGAAGAATGGATGTTCATATAGAATTGTCTTATTGTTGTTTTGAAGCTTTTAAGGTTCTTGCTAATAATTATTTGGATGTTGAGTCACATGATTTGTTTCCTAAAATTAAGGATTTGTTGGATGAGGTAAAGATTACACCTGCTGATGTTGCTGAGAATCTTATGCCTAAGTCATTGACAGAAGATGAGGACACTTGTTTGGAGAATTTGGTTCATGCTCTTGAGATGTCCAAAGATGTGAATAAAGTTGAGTTGAAAGTAAGAAAGAATGTAGATGAAGATGAAGTTGGAAAAAATGAAGAGAAAGAATTGAAGCAAGTGAAGAACATGATGAAGGAGTGAAAGATTTCATCAAAAAAAAGAAGAAGGAATGAAAGATGGATTGAGTATCTTTTGTATTATCATTTGAGTTTTCTCAATTAGAATAGCAAGTGAAAGTGAAAAATTAAATATCTTTGTTAATTTGAATGTCTATAATTTTTCATTGGGTAAAAAAAATATGAATCTTCTTGTTCAAACATTATGTAAGATTTTGCTAGGATTAACTTCACACTATTCTAGTAATTTCCTTGCAAATGTTTACAAATTCTGAATTGGCATGGGGTCCAAAAAACTCTAATAGTGGGTGGGGCTTATGGCGGATTTTAGCTGAGTTATTTTTTTTTTAAAGTGAAAAAGTTTTAGGTTTAAATATACGTTTCCATGCAAATATACGTTTAATTCAATTTAGTCCCTGTAAAAATAAAACTTTAATTGTGTTTAGCCTTTACAAATATAAGTTTGACCCAATTTAGTCCCTGTAAAAATAAAACTTTGTTTTTCGTTCCTGCAAATATATACGTTTTATTCAGTTTGGTGCCTGTAATGTGTAAAATATTTTATTTTTACTCGGACTAAACTGGATCAAACTTATATTTGCAAGGGCTAAACTCAAAATTTTATTTTTACATGGACTAAATTGGATTAAACGTATATTTGCATGGACTAAACATATATTTAAACCAAAGATTTAAATGAGGTCTTTGTAATTTGTCAATATAGGTGACATTTTTACTTTATAAAAATTATTAAAAACTCTCTTTTAATTATTGGTAGGCCTAAAACTAGAATTTAAATAACACATGTTTGGGCTGTCCGGCTTGCTAATGCATGTGTTTTAGATTATACTTTGCAATTATTGAAAAATTAGTCCGTAAATAATATATTTGATTAATTCACCTTGATTTGTAATTGAACCTAATTTTGAGTCTCAAACTTTAATTTGATTAAAAGTAAAAAACTTGTTTTCACATTAGACTAAACACATAAAGCCTACCATAATTGGCAAAGTGGACGTTGCGGTTATTGAGTTCGAACTCAGAATCTTCACTTTAAATGTATGAATTTATGGATGGTACTTCCTGCTTCGTCCAAGTCTTCAGAAAAACTTGTATAGTCGAGGATGCTTAAGAACTGGTAACCTTTTCAAACTTCAATACAGCGTGTATGATTTAAGACGATTATTTTCAATAATACGTGTGTGTCTGTTGGGAATTCAAGTGTGAGTGACTAGTCTCACATTAGCTAAGAATGAGTTAAATGAAAAATAGGAAAAAGAGGGGACTCATACACCTAACGCCTTAAGGTTTTGGGTGGAAATGTGATGTTTAGGTCTCTTTGGGGTCCAGATCATTAGCTCGGTGTTGTTCTCGGCGCTCCCCCAGACTTCCCAACAAGTAGTATCAGAGCCATGGTTCCCCAGACTCCCCAACAGTATTATTATATATTATATGTGTCCTGTATTTTAATCCTTTTCTTTGTGCAAGTACCACTTTCGTCTGCAGAGAGCGGCATAGACTTTTTAATAAGAAAAAAATAGTTGGAATTTGTAAATCTAGAATTAAACTAACACTTTCTCTTTCTTAGTTTAAGCGGGTCCTATTTGAAAATTTGTGAGTTATTTGTTGATAAAGTGATGATTAGTAGTTATTTGTGGGACCTATTAATTTTTTTTTGAAGATGATGCATTGAGGGATTGAATGCTTATTAGTTTAGTATTAAAAAGGTATAAAAGGGTGGTGTGTGCATATGAGGTTAATTTAAGCACTCAAATGAAGAATGCTCCAATGTGGATGCTCTTAATAGGCTTAAAATATTTTTGGGTGGCCTAGAGCCTAGTTTTTTTTGCTAAATAAATTTCTTGAAACACCTTAACTTCTTGACAAAAAAAACACCTTAACTTAACCTATAATATAGTCTGATGTTGACTAAGTTATCAATCCAATACGTCATGCGACATGCCTATTCAGAATTCGATTAGATGTAGTCCGACTGTTGTGCAGTCAAACAGTCGATTAGTATGGAGCCGTCTAATTAACATCGGAGGGTTCAGTTTTAATAACAATCTATAAATTTTTTTTAATTAAAAACCGATTTTGAAATTTGGATCATTCAATTTTAATCACACGATCCAAACTCTTTGATTGCATGACTGAATAGAGTACCACACACAAATCAGATCCGGCCTATTCCCACCTTGCGTGCTATGGAAGAAACATGTGTGAAACAATGTTGGGTTTTCTAGAAGGAGGTGAGATAAAAAAAACAAAGATAAAATAAAATATATAAAGTTCAAATGATGAATATTATCCGTAATATACTAAACTTACACTTATTAATTGTTTTTTTTCTTATTATAAACAAGTAACTTTTGATTTCAATTTTTTTTTATAAACAAGCTTTTGTATTTTTCTTACTGGAGTAGTTTATGAATTATAATTTTAATTATTTTAAGACAATTAAATCCTTTTTTTAAAGTTATGCATAGCCACATTTTTTGTTTAAAAACAAAAACGAAAGGTGATAGAACCAGCTACTGCACCAAGAGTGACTGCACCAACAGCTACTGCACATAGTTCAAATGTTGCTGCTGATTATGGAGGTGATTTAACCCAAGAGTCAGAAAGAGGAAGAGCATCTCCAGTGGTCAACAAGACTAGAGTGAAGAAGTTGTTTCAATATTAGGAGATTTAGTAATTTCTATTGTAATGACAGTATTTTGGTATTTTAATGACAGTATTTTGGTATCACACGTTGTAAGGATCTGTTTGAAGTACTTAATCAATGACAGTATTTTGTATCACACGTATTGTATTTGAAGTACTTAATTAATGACTGTATTTTGCTTCAAATTGTGGTCCTTATATCTGTTTGAAGTCCTTATATCTGTTTGTGCATTTTCTGGTTCAATTTGGGGTCAAAACAAATGACCACAATTAAGAAGCTCTCAATGATTCTTCAATTAAAAAGCAATTCTTCAACCAATGGAGAAAAAATATCTGCTTACATAACTGCAATTCTGTTTCTGCAATTTAAGGTTTCTGGTTCAATTAACAAGCTAATGATTCTGGTTCAATTAAAAAGCAAACAAACTTCCATTAATAACTTGATTCAAATTACAAACACTACAAGAAAATCGCTCATTTGCGACGGCAATTTCCGTCGCAAATGGACCTTTTTCCGTGGCAAATATGCGTTTGCGACGGCATTTGCGACGGACAAAAAGTCGTGGCAAAACAGCTCGTCGCAAATGCTTTGCGACGAAACTCCCCGTCGCAAATTATCCGTCGCAAATCCGTCGCAAAGCCGTCGCATATATCCGTGGCAAAGTCGTCGCAAACTCTGACAACTTTTCGTCGCAAAGCCGTCGCAAATCCGTCGGAAATTTTTAAAAAAAAAATAAAAAAAATTAAATTATACCTCCAAAATACTATTTAATAGTTATATCTATAATACAATTATTTCTGATTGACCGAGTTCTAATTTTTGGACAGCAGAGCAATAAGATAAAAAAACCAAAAATTCCCAATCTTAATATCCCTAACTGATAGAGCTGAAAGAGTAAGGTCAATGTGACAACATTTACAACATTTAAAACAAACATATTTGCATCAGGAATAAATTATAAATAAGAAACTGATCTTTTATCAGCTCCTCCCAGAAATGTGTTCTATCTGAACTGTTCACAGTTTCCATTGCTCTTTTTTGTGCTTCCTCCTCCTCTGCTGCAGCCTCAGCCTCATCGACATACACAAAATTTGCAACCTAGATCATATAATTCATTCGGTCAATCAACAACATAGAGCCCAAACAGAAACCAACCAACATATATGCATAGTGAAGTTAAAGAATCATGACTAGTGAATTGCCAAATTTATCCAAATAGTAAAATTGACAGTTGAACTTTTTTATGCAGAAGAAAAACCAATCCAGCTGTACTTCCCAAATCCACATTTCTTTTGTTTGCTTCAAATGTGTGTATATGTGTGTTAAGTCTGTGTATATTTGATGCTATAACATTGTCCTCAAACACATACTTGTAACCAACACTTGAAAAACATTATCAAAGAGCTAGTAAATGAGAAATGAAGTAACCAACAGAGGACAATGCAGTAGCAACTATACATAAATAGAAGCTATATAGCTAATCAATATTCAGCAAATAATATAGAAACATAAACTCTGATATCAACTTCTTTCCTTTTCTAAAACAGGTACTCAGTATACTAAAAACTCTAACCGTCTCACCTCTATATCAACGGGAACTAGTGGCCTCTTTCCCTTCAGCTCTCTTGTCAAGAAGTCCAGTTTCTTTTCTTCATCCCATTCACTATAAGTACCCATATCCAAATAACTCGTAATTGCATTAAATGTTTCAGCATGTCTCCCAAATTCCTGTCACACTACCAGTTTCAGGCCACAGCTGATTACTCAAGCAATGATTACCAGAGATTCATAACAGAGTAGCAGAGGTTCCAAAATCTGATCAGCAGTTTCATAATAATCCAAAATATCAGAATTTCATCGAACATCCTCAAGAAGAAGTTCTAAGCGCCTACGACTTCTCTCAAGCTGAACACAAAAAAAAAATGAATGCATTTCTTAGAATGACAATTTCAATTTAAAATTGCTAACTTAAAACAGCAAAAGTATGTGATTTCATATCCAGTAGATCCTCTAATAATGAATATAATTATTTCTTCTAAAACCAGTATTTATGCAGTCACTTTTTTAAGTACTTATGACTGGAATAAATCTGAAGCAATACCTTATCCTTTACATTTCCCAGGACAACTCTATAAGGAGCAATTCCAGGGAGTTGAGGGAGCTGTGGCTCTAAAAGCTTATGAAAACTGGATCTTCCTGTCTGGGATTCTACAAGCAATTTCCTTTGGGAAAGTAGTTGACCAGAGTTGGAAGTAGGAGAAGATAAAGTTGTAGCTGAAGAAGCGCTGGAATCTGCTGAATTTGTTAGTGGTAATTGAATATTGGGATTGCCACTTCTGAATGTAGATGAACTTGAAGAATTCCCACCATCCTATCAAAGGGAAGAAACGCATTATCTAGTATGCTAGAAAAATTCAGAAATGCCATAATCACTGAACTGATTTACCTTGTGATTGAGTTGCATGTGATCGGGTCCTGGGATGTCTAGTCTAGGATGGTGAGACTCACCATTTTCTACATCATGAAAGAATACAAAGAATTAAACAGCCCCTCATTCCTCGAGCATGCATGACAATCATTAGTGTCGAAAAGAAAATGAAAATATTTGTGAGGCCGCTCAAACAAAATTCAATTGTCTATACAACAGTAGAAAGTGAGAAAATTAAGTGTAAAACTTACCCAAGGACATAGATATCAGCTGGCTCGTTAATGTCTAGCTAATCATCAATATCCAGGTCATCAGGTGGAAGTTTTCCTCCAACATTCAATGTCCCAGCACATACCCTAAGAAAGAAATATACACCAGAATACAGTATGAGAGGCTTGAGCAATATCAACAAATAAGCTATGCTTTCTACGCTTACTAATAATTGCAAATAGAATCTTCTGCTGCTTGCTAAATAAACTTGTGATAAAGGCAATGAAGAAAAGAATTTAGTAAATACTTAAAAGTTGCAATTCTTAGAATAGAAGAAAAATAAGAAACTAGTAACATTATAACTGAATGTACATGAGAAGTGTGAAAGTGCAGCAAACAATATGCAATAAGCCCCTTCAAAGGAGGGAAGAAAGCTTCCATGCCATGGTTAATCTTACAGAGCTATTTATTATTTAGAATACATACCTTTAGGGAGAAATCTGATAATTTAGAGTCTATGCTTATATAACAGAAATAGTCAGTATTTATTTAGTCCTCTGAAACATTTCCTAGTTTCAGAACTGTAATGATACATCAATTTTCACACATATTGAAAAGCTTTAGACCAGTTTTCAAAGTAGAAGAAGATTGGTAAACATTTGATAAACTAAATTTCATATATGAAATAAATACGTAAAAAAATTCACCATTTGGTTCATTTGGAGCTTCATCCCTGTTGCGCGTTTGTCTTTCCCACTCTGCATAATACACCCAAATCAATAAAAAGCCAATATCCTAAATTTTCAGATAATTTGGCATAAACCATTCTCGAGATGAATAACACACACAAAGACACTCACCTTCATTGTCTGAGTCGGTTTCTTCAGGGTCATCACCATCACTATAATCAGATTCCTTTTTTCCAATGTGAAGCCACTTGCGCATAATCATTGTTGTCCATAAGTTCTGTAAACAACAAGACCAACCCAATGCATTATATTATGCCTCAATATCACAAGAGAGAGTTATGACACAAAAGAAAGCCATGCAGAGAGAGAGAGAGAGAGAGTACCTGTGGGTTGGCTGGCTTTGTTTTTCTTTCTCTCTGTTTAGTGACTATGGAATTTTATAGAACTTCTAGTTAATTAAGTTTAGAAATCTATACATGTTCCATGTTCATGGGTTCACATTCTGAAGCCTTTGCAGGAACTCTTCCAACACCAAGATAACGGACGGCGCTCTTCGGGTTTCTCCATTTTCTCCTTCCCATTCTGATCACCATATAACCTCTTGGAAGCACTGTCTTCCTTATAAATTAATGAAATTTCCATGTCAATATCATCAAAATTCTTATATTTCAAGTCACTTCCCAAAGATAAAACTAATAGCAAAATCCAGCAACCTACCAAAACAATTCAACAACACCCCCTAAAGATCTAAAAATCATCATCAAAAGCAACAAAAATTTAAAGAAAGTAAAAGTTAATAAGAAGAGTCAAGTAATAGAAAATACTCATAATCAACATAATCAACAAAAATCATCACAAATCAAGTAATAATGAAAATCCAAAATAGAATAGAAAATCAAGAAATTGATAGTTAGGGCTACCTGTGCGCGAGTAAATCCGCAAAGGGCGAAAGTGGTGAAGTGACCATTGTAAACACCACTCTCATCCAAATGGCCAATGTTAATCTGAACAGAGGCATGGTCCTTAGCAGTAATCAATCTGTTTGTAGCAGAACTAAACCAAATTCGCTAAATTAGGTCAAATTCAAAAACCAAACAAACTAACAGAAACCTAAAAGCCATAATTTCCATCTTGTTATAAGGACAATAAATATGAGTCTTTGCCTATACCTTGGTATAAGGACTGTACATACTTTAGGCAATTACCAAAGCATTAGAATTTTCAAAACAACATGCAAAACAGTAAAACATATATAAGCATATCTTAGCTTCACTAATACGTAGCAAATAGATTTTCTTCAACCTCAGCAACATCCATATTCGCATCCAGAAACCCTAGCTTCACTAATAGGTACCTTAGCTTCACTAATAGGTACCAGAAACCCTAAACTAAAACCTTTGAAACCAAAACAAAAGTAAAAATTTGTTGGAAGCACAAACTAACAGAGCAATTGAAGAACCAAGAAACCATAGCGATTGAAGCACATACCTGTACAGAGCGACTGATTTGAAGAGAGAGAGAGAGAGAGAGAGAGAGAGAGAGAGAGAGATTGCGATTCTGAGCCATTTCAGAGATTGCGATTTGGATTTTGAGCCATTTCAGAGATTGCGATTGTTAATGCGATTTCAAGGGCTCCATGGTCTCATCAGCGAGTTGAAGAGACAGAGAAAGAGAGATTCTGGGGTTTTTTCAAGAGATTTCAGAGAAACAGCTAGACAACGAACGAGACAACGACAACGAAAGAGGTTTCTCGCCGTAGTGGTTGCGAGAACGACAACGAACGTGGGGCGGAGTGAGCACGAAGGCGTGGAGTGAAGTGGCCGGCCGAGGTGAGGATCGTGGTGGTTGAGAGAAGAGCGGTGGTGAGGGAGGGGGACGGCGTGAGGGAGGGGACGGCGTGAGCGAGAGCAACGGCGTGAGGGAGGGGGACGGCGTGAGGGAGAGGGAGTGTGAGAGAGAACAATGAAATGGAAACTGATGATGTGAGGGATAGGGTTGTCTTCTGTGTTGTGAACGCGTGAAGTAAAATTATAATTAACATTTGCGACGGGCTTGCGACTGATCGTCGGTCGCAAATTTGCGACGGACATCCGATTCCGTCGCAAATTAGTGACCAAGAAGCCTTTTCGTCGCAAATTATGGGCGGGATTTTCAGCGCCGATGCCCAATCTCACTCTTCGTCGCAAATCCGTCGCAAATTAGCGACGGAAAGTTCTCCGTGGCAAACGTTGGTGGCAATATAGGCTTATTCTTGTAGTGAAACACTAATGATCAAACCAACATAACCAACAACAAATCCTAGGACACTAATTTCCATTAACCCAAACAACATAAACAGCAAACAGAACCCATGATAAAATCAAGACAAATTGAACCCTTTGAAACCTAGATGTAAGCCCCTTAACCCTTTCCCTCTCATTTGCTAATTTTGTCTTCAGCTTTTCTTTCTCTTTGGTGCTTGCTTCAATTAACTTCTCAGCATAATGACAACCTTTGCAGCTTTGAATTTCTGAAGACACTCCACAACTTGTTTCCATTGAAGGAGAATCTCTAATTGTAAAATGTGCTTCACTTAGTTCATCATCCCACACAAATAATTTGCAACTGTCTTTTAACATCTACAATGGAAAAAACACAGTTACAGTTTTACAGTGAGAGGAACAACAATGAATATTACAATTAGTTAACAACATACCCAGTGGAGACACTTCCAATAGGGGCGTCCTGGGTTTTGTGCAGATCCGGAAATGTAGAACTTCATCGTACTCCCACATGGACAAACTGGAAGTCGTCTTCTGCGAATGGGTGCATTTGATGAAGAACCTTCACTGTGCGCATTCATGGAGACAGTGAGAAGGGAAGAGATGAAGAGAAACGAATGGAGAAGAGAAACGAAGGGAAGAAGAAGAAGGGAATCTAGGGTTTTTTATTGCCACATGGGCTTCACTAATGACGTGGCAAGTCCATTTGGCAATTAAAATAAAAGAAAACAAATTAAAAATGGCAACTCAGATATAAAACTGACACGTAGGCTTTTTTTGTAACAGGTAAGTAACAGAAGGGCTAAAGCCAAAATGGTGAAATTTGCAAGGTGTTTTTAAAATAAAAAATTGGTAGGGGGTAAAAGCAAATCACTCCCTATTTGCAGGGGGTAAAAACATATTTAAGTCAAATTACTTTGGTTTGCTTATGAACAGGACACGTGGACCAGTATTTACTTGATTTATTACCAGCCACACAAAACTATCGCATCGCATGTGACAAATTTGAGGGCCATTTTCCATGCGTGATGTGATCTCTTTTTTGACATTTTGTGCGATTTTTTATTTTTTTATAAGCAACGTTATTGGTTAGTAATTAGTTAGGGGTAGGGAAATGTTAGTTTCTAAGATTTGAACTCTGGATCTCTTTCTTGTAATTTTGTAACTCATTTATGTCTCTTAACTCGCCAACTGAACTACCTTTCTGAATTTTGTGCCGTCTAAACCTCTGTGATATGCTTTCAAAAAAAGCTGGTTTCCTGGGTGATTTGCTGGTTTAAAGGTTGCCTTTGAACCCATCGATACCCGCGGTCAGTGGCGAAGCCAGGATTTTTCTAGAGCCTGGGCAACTCAGCCCTTTTTTTATTCACACCCACTGTTTTACTATTTTTGCCCCTGGTTATGACTAAAAATCAGCTATTGGGTTGGGGGCTTTACAAACAAAGTAGAAGTTGAGCCCGGGCGCGTGCCCGGGCTGGCTGGGCCTTGAAATCGCCCATGCCCGCGGTTCGAAACTGGCATCCAAAAAAAAAAATATGCTAAAAAAACCATCTGGGTCTGGGATATAATATATGGAAATATGTACAAAACAGAATAAGTTTTAGATTATACTCTAGTTTGCACCTCTATGTCATATAACCTGCGGATTAGTCGAATCTTGTGGGAGTGAGTATGTGAAAATATATTCATATAAGTTGTGGATATATATAGCTCCAAGTTTGGGTGTAAGTGGTTAATGCACTCCATCTTAAGGGGCGGACTCGACTAATATCCAAGTTCGATCCCCGGTGATAGAACAAATTGTAGCTAGACTTTACTTACCTCAAACCCCTTTTTCCTGGACACCGGAGTGGGGTCAACGATCCCTAAACCAAAAAAATTAATATATATATATATATATATATAGTTCTTTACCGCCAAGCCAACTAAAAAACAATGACATTCACTCAAAAAATAAATATATATGTTGATTTGGTACCACTAAAGAATTCCCTCAAGCTCCGCGACTCTCTCTCTCTCTCTCTCTCTCTCTCTCTCTCTCTCTCTCTCTCTCTCTCTCTCTCTCTCTCTCTCTCTCTCTCTCTCTCTCTCTCTCTCTCTCTCTCTCTCTCTCTCTCTCTCTCTATATATATATATATATATATATATATATTCGTGTACAATACTAAATTAAAGTGATTTTAAAATTTTTGATGTAATAATTAAATAGTAAAAATTACAATTTAGTGCGTGTTTGGACTAGGGGCGAGATTTCCACATCAAACCAAAATCGTAGTCAAAATCGACTACAATCGAGAAGCTAGCATTTGGAACTTAAACTTTACCGCAAGTTTTCTGCAGCAAAATTCTCTCCATATAGGAGTTTGGATTTCCAATCGTGGAACCAAACACTCGCTTAGCGGTTATTAAAATGATACATAGTCTATCAACATATATAGTGTACAAAGAGTTGGTAATGTAGCTCTCCCTTATGAAAAAATTTTAGGCTCTACCCAATCATCCCAATGCAAACTCGAGGATTAGTCCCGTAAATTGTAGTGTCGTACAGAAAATTGTACCGTGGTTCTGTGATGGACAAAAATTTGGGTTTTAGTCTAGTCCCTACTCCTAGTTTTTTCTAGTACCATAAACAATTTCTAAATCAAACAAGGTACAACAGGAGTTGTCCAGTCCAATCCCCTACTCTCTAGCAAATCAAAGACACCCTAGAGTTGTCCCTCACGGTTGGTTGCTTTGTCAATTTCAGCGATATTGAGACGTCCGCTCTCGGGTTCGAACTCGGATGTGAGTAGTAGTAGTGTGTGTGGTGTTTATTTGCCATTTCATCTTTGTGACAAAAAAAAAGGCACCCTAGAGATACAAGTATAGTTTTTCAAAGGAAGCTGCCAAGAATATGCAGCAAATTAAGACAAGATACTTTTCCAAAAGGAACCTACCAAGAAAATACAGCACATGAAAAGTAGTCAATTCACATTATTACGTAGAAAGACCAACTTCCTCGAAACCCTTTACTTCTCCTTGTATAAACCAAACCCAAGAAATCGCAACACAACACCCAACATTAACCATTTTGATCACAAATCATCAAAAAAAAAACATGAAGGGAGGTGAACTATGGTCACAAATGGGTTCCTTAATGGCCACTATAGTTTTCATCTACACCATTTTTGAACGTTTCTTTCCACCTCATCTTAGAAACCATATTCAAACCTACACACAAAAACTCACAAATCTCATGTACCCTTATATTCAAATAACCTTCCCAGAATTCTCAGGTGAACGTCTCAAAAGAAGTGAAGCTTACACATCAATTCAAACTTACCTTAGTTCAAATTCATCACAAAGAGCTAAAAGACTTAAAGCTGAAGTTATTAAAGATAGTACAAATCCACTTGTTCTTAGCATGGATGATAATGAAGAAATTGAAGAAATTTTTCAAGGTGTCAAAATTTGGTGGTCAGCTAGTAAAATAAATTCAAATCCTCAACCTAGTTTCTCTTATTACCCTCCACCAGATGGTAAAAGGTATTATAAACTTACTTTTCATAAAAGTAACCGTGATTTAATTACTAAGTATTATATTCAACATGTTTTGGAAAAAGGAAAAGAAATTGAAATGAAAAATAGACAATTGAAGTTATATACTAATAACCCTAGTAGTGGTTGGTATGGTTATAAGCAATCAAAATGGAGTCATATAGTATTTGAACATCCTTCAACATTTGAAACACTTGCTATTGAGAGTAGAAAGAAACAAGAGATTTTGAATGATCTTGTTAAATTTAAAAATGGTAAGGAGTATTATGCAAAAATAGGTAAAGCTTGGAAAAGAGGTTATTTGCTATATGGTCCTCCAGGTACTGGAAAGTCAACAATGATAGCTGCTATTGCTAATTTCATGAATTATGATGTTTATGATCTTGAGTTAACCGCGGTTAAGGATAATAGTGAGTTAAGAAAATTGTTGATTGAAACACCAAGTAAATCTATTATTGTTATTGAAGATATTGATTGTTCACTTGATTTGACTGGTCAAAGGAAAAAGAAAAAAGAAATAGAAAGTGAGGATAATGAAATAAAAGATCCTATTAAAAAAGAAGAAGAGGAGAATGGAAAAAGTAGTAAGGTAACACTTTCTGGATTATTGAATTTCATTGATGGGATTTGGTCTGCTTGTGGAGGAGAGAGAATCATAATTTTTACAACAAATTTTGTTGATAAACTTGATCCTGCTCTTATTAGAAGAGGAAGAATGGATAAGCATATAGAATTGTCTTATTGTTGTTTTGAAGCATTTAAGGTTTTGGCAATGAATTATTTGGATGTTGAGTCACATGATTTGTTGTTTCCAATTATTGAGAAATTGTTGGAAGAAATTAACATGACACCTGCTGATGTTGCTGAGAATTTGATGCCTAAGTCTTTGGATGAAGATATTGAAAGTTGTTTGAAGAATTTGATCAAGGCTCTTGAGATTTCTAAGGAAGAAGCAAGGAAAAAGGTAGAAGAAGAAGCAAGGTTGAATGAGGAGAAAAAGATTGAAAAAGGTAGAGAAGATGTGAAGGAAAATGGTTTTCATTGAGTGGAATTTTGAAAATGTATTGAGACTAATAATATGTGATTGTGTTGGTTAGATTTGTTAGTTGTTACTGGTTATAGTTTACTCCACTATTTTCTTTTTGGTTACAAAAAGTTTAGGTGAGTTGGGCTCTGAGGGCTCACCAGGGTCAAAACAGGCCTCAGGTTGGTAGCAGGAGTTGAACCCACACCCTTACGTACTAATTGAGCCAACCTTCATTGATACTGTACTCTTCTAATTTAGTCTCATTGTTACTAGGATTGATTTGGAAAATATACCAAATCAAGCACATGCAATTTCTCTGCTAAATAACAATAATTTTGTGTAGTTCAATTTCTGTCATTATTTAAATTTCCTTTCCCTCCTTATGTTTTTGTTGTCTTGGTTGTCTTATTTTGGATACCACTGATTTCTGTTTTGGAAAAATTTGTGGCGCTTTTTTCCATCGTTAGCTGTCCAAATGTGCGGGTGAATAATTACACACAATCACAATCATCACAAAATAATGTATATATAATTAAAAAACTACAAGATTGCGGTTTTTTGCAAGATAATTAGCAATAATTAGCAATATTGGCACTGATTTCTGATTTCTGTTTTTGAAAAATCAAGATGTGCACTCATTCTGCCGGAGCCATGTGCGGGTGAATGATTTGTTGATGTGCTGCTAAAAACCGCAATCTTGTAGTTTTGCATGCTAGCTTTTGTTTTTGCCTTGATTGTTTTTGTGTAGATTCTGCCTTGGTGTATACTTTCCTTGAGTACTTTGGACATCTTGTTCGAGTGATTGGAGTTTAGTTACAATATTTTATTTGTAGTAATTTTAATTAGTTAACCTTTTGTTTAGTGTTCTTTTGAGGAATAGGACAAAAATGTGGTTTTAAAAAATTGAAGGGTTCCTCATGGGCCCGAGTTCAGTGGCGCAAGTTGCGGCCATAACACAAGCCCCCTAGACTTCTAATCCATCTGGTCTAAAGAAACTATTCGAGCTGCATATTGCAGAGTCGAGCCACCAGTGAAGTCGGATCGTTTGTGCCTCCCACGGAAGATTTAGAGCATGCCTCATTTAATGTGGGGGTGTCTTGATGCGACGCACTGGATCACGTGTGACGACTCACATCAAATCGAGCGCAAATCCCAGAGTTCAAATGAAGTGACCCTTGCAGTATTACCCGATGAGGTGCGTTGATTCGGCGATCGAATATGGGTTATGGATGAGAGGATTTCGAGTGTGGAATCCGACGAGGTTCCTATGGCTTTCCCGGGAGAGACCCTTTTGTACCAAAAATGTAATGGGAATTTCTTATATTGTTATTATTATTCAATATAATAACTATTGCATTAAAAATATTTGACTTTTATTCAAATTAAAAGAAATGATAGTAAAAAATATAATTATAAAAAAACTTAAATCTATATATCAAACAAGTTTCTTCCATTAGAGTTCTATGGTTGTTTATTTCTTCCATTAGAGTTCTATGGTTTTCTGTTCGCCTTAGAATTTCTTCCATTAGAGTTCTATGGTTGTTTATTTTAGAGGCCTTGTTGGGCATTCTATTATTGTCCTTATTACCAAGGGTTTTGGTCTAGTCCCCCCTTGTGCTTTTTATATCTCTCTTTATTTTATTAATAAATTCGGGCTGACTGCCTGTTTGATTAAAAAAAAATATATCAAACAAGTTTTATGCTTTTAGTTTTTAAAACATATTTTGAAAATAATTATACCAAACCATTTTTTTATATTCTCATCTTTAAAATATCAAACGTGTTTTTTCTCTTCAAAACAGTTTTTAAAACTAATTTATAAAATAATATTCAAAAACTAAACAGAAAACGTGTCATTGGTGCGTAGTTTCCACCGGTTTTGTCGGTGACAAATCTACGCTGGGGAACCTAGCTGGCCATGAGTACTCGGCTTTGCCGGCCCGTGTGGTTCTCCCCTCTCAACCCATATTTATTAGTTTTAGTAAACATAAGTGGCCGCAAAACAGATATGTCGGAGTCAAGCACACAACGAAAAAAAATGTGGAAATAAAAACAGGAAACAAGAGAATGAAAGTAAACGAGATTTTACTTTTGAAGCGGATGGACTTTTTATTGGTTTACTAAGATGAAATGGTAAGTAAACACCACGTACACACACTATCACTACTCACATCTGGGTTCGAATCCAAGAGCCGACGTCCCCATGCGCTGAAATTGCCAAGGCAACCAATAGTGAGGGACGAAACAGAGGGGCTTTATCAAAATGTGTGGGTGTTCGCCCCAATATTGTTTGTTTGTATGTATGTATTTATCCACCTATGTGTATGTGGAAAATAGAATCATAGAAGTAGAAACAACAATAATAATAGAGAAAAAGAAAACATAAATTCTCTTTTGATCTTATAAATTCAATTATTACATATGGAATGAATCATTCTAAAATCCAAATTATTTTTGGTAAAAGCAACATGAGAGCTACCCAGTTTTAAGGATTTGCATGAATATGAGGGTGGCAGCAAATCCTTGGGGGGCTGGCAAAGAGGACTTTTGTCGCATTCAGGAATTTTCTCTTCAGCAACAATCTCAGACTTTGCATGAATAGGAGGGTGGCAGCAAATCCTCGAGGGCTGGCAAAGAGGACTTTTGTCGCATTCGAGAATTTTCTCTCAAACAACAATCTCAGACTTTACATGAATAGGAGGGTGGTATTGAGATATGCCTTGTAATTCTATTGCTTGTAATAATAGTAGGTGTAGTTAGAAACCTAGTCGAAATGGGCCAGTCGAATGGGCTAGTCGAAATTATGGGTCTGGGCCTGTTTCATTGTATATATATACAGATGTCAGTAGTATGTAATTTAAAAAACCCCACTTTTATGAAATTCAGTGCAGCTTTTACTATTCATATTATATTGCCCTAATCATTCCTCTGACACCTAGCGCCGCCACTTCCTTTTCTTCTCTCTTTCACGTGTTTATCCCCAACAAACTGGTATCAAGAGCTTGTTAGATCCTTACAAAATCTATCAAGATCCATGGCAGCGCGAGACAACTCTGGTGGAGGTATTCCGGGGAACCTCCCAATCTTCGACGGAAAGGATTATGAACGATGGTGTGCGCAGATGAAGGTGCTGTTTCGATATCAAGATGTACTTGATGTCGTGAATGATGGTGTTCCACCCTTGGCAGCAAACGCCACTGAAGCGGTGAGGAACAACCACCATTCGTTGAGGAAGAAAGATGGAAAAGGGCTGTTTTTGATTCACCAATGCGTTGATTCCAATGTCCTGAACCTGATCATCGACAGTGAGTCAGCAAAGGCAGCTTGGGACATCCTCAAGAACTCGTATGGAGGAGCAGATAGACTGAAGAAGATACGCCTTCAGTCGCTCAGGAAACAGTACGAGGCCTTGAAGATGACATATGGAGAACCGATTGGAGAGTTCATTACGAGGTTAGTAGCATTAACTAATCAAATGAAAGGTAATGGTGAAACTGTGACTGAAGTAAATAAAGTCGAAACGGTGCTCAGATCCTTAACCCTGGAATTCGACTATGTTGTCACTGCTATCGAAGAATCCAAAGACCTAGATACGTTGAAGTTAGATGAACTTCAGGGTTCCTTAGAGGCGCATGAATTGAGAATAAGGCAGAGAAGTTCAGAGAAAGAAACTGAACAAGCCTTGCTTTCATACTCCTCTAAGAGAAATTGGAAGACAGGCAACAAGGATAAGGGTAGAGAAAAGGGATCAAGCAGTAAGAAGAAAGAACAAGGATCTTTCGACAAGAAGAAAGGAGACCTGTCGAAAGTTCAGTGTTATAACTGTCAGCAATTTGGGCATTATAGGAACAAGTGTAAAAACAAGAAAGTTCCTAGGGATAAAGATGCAGAAGCCAAGTTTGCTAATGATGGTGACTCAGACTTTGACTCAGAGGAGTTAATGCTGATGGCTGTCGAAGATGAGATTCGACTCGATGAAGGAATTGCTGAAAGTAGCGAGCAAAATAGTGGGAACACTTGTATAAGTGGATTCACTTGCGATGCTCAAAATACTTGTGCAATGTGTGTGTGGCAGGGCAGTGGAAACACTGGTGATGCCTCCAACATTGCCAGCAATGATGATGAAGAATTAACATTCATGACAGCTACTGACCCAGAATTACTGTTGTTGAAGGCTGATACAAATTCGACTGAAGAGAAGTCTGTCGAATGGTATCTCGACACAAAATGTTCAAATCACATGTGTTGTCACAAGGAGTGGTTTGTCGAACTGGAGCAGATAAGCAAAAAGATAAGGTTTGCAGATAACAGTAGAGTTACTGCTGAAGGAGTAGGTACCATAAAGTTCCTGTCGAAAGATGGTAAGTGGTGCTACATCCAAGGGGTATTTTATGTACCAGATATGAGGAGCAATCTGCAAAGTATTGGACAGATGATTGAGAAAAACTTCACCGTCGAAATGGGTGATAACAGTCTCAGCTTGTTCGATTCGACCAAGAAGATGATTTTGAAGGTGTCGATGCAGAGTAACAGAACCTTCAAAATCAGGTTGCAAGTAGTCAAAGAACATTGTCTCCAGACCACTGTCGAAGAGGAGCACTGGAAATGGCACAGGAGATTAGGCCACCTCAACTTCAAGAGCTTGAGTCAACTACATGAAAAGAAGATGGTTCGTGGGTTGCCTGCAGTAAAAGTACCTGTCGAAGTTTGCGAGAGTTGTTGCAAGTCGAAGCAACCAAGAAACTCGTTTAAATCAGAAGTACCTAGCAGAGCAGAGAAGAAGCTAGAGGTGATATTTTCTGATGTCTGTGGTCCTTTCGAAGTATGTTCCTTAGGAGGGAATAAGTACTTTGTCACCTTCATTGACGAATACACTAGAATGTCCTGGGTGTATTTGATCAAAAGGAAGAGTGAAGTACTAGAAATATTCAAGAAGTTTAAGGTAATGATTGAAAAGTAGAGTGAATGTGCAATCAAAACCCTTAGAAGCGATGGAGCTGGTGAGTACAATTCTCATGGATTTGTCGAATTCTGTGAGAAAGAAGGAATTGTGCATGAAGTCACTGCACCTTACACGCCTCAGCATAATGGTACTGCTGAGAGGAAAAACAGGACCATCCTCAACATGGTAAGAAGCATGTTGAAGGAGAGGAAGCTACCTCATAGCTTATGGGGAGAACTTGTAGCCACAGCAGTATACATTCTGAACAAATGCCCCCACAAAGAGATTGATTGGGAAGACACCTGAAGAAGCTTGGCTAGGAAGAAAGCCAAGTGTCATTCGACAGGAGCATACAAACGGTATGATCCTGTGCTGGATGATAGAGCACAACAAATGATTCTTGTTGGCTATCATTCGACAGGAGCATACAAACTGTATGATCCTGTGCAGAAGAAAATGGTGAAAAGCAGAGATGTCGTAGTAGATGAGTCGAAACATTAGAACTGGGAAGAAGGCTGTGAGAAACCTACAATGATGGACTTCGATGAAGTCTCTGATCGAGATGATCAGAATGAAGAGGTCGAAACTGAAGAGCCAGAAGAACTCATTGTTGTCGAACCTTTAAGAAGGTCGCAAAGGGAAAGGCAGAGATCAGTAGGACTAGAAGGATTCGACACTTACCCAGATTCTGCTATTACAGCAGAGGGAGACCTGACACACTTTGCATTAATGGCTGAAGCAGAACCAGTGAGCCTGGAAGAAGCTCTTAGTCACAAGCAGTGGAAAGAAGCAATGATTGATGAGCTGAAGTCAATCGAAAAGAATGGCACTTGGAAGCTAGTCGAACTTCCAAGGTAAAAGAAAGCTATAGGCGTGAAATGGGTCTACAAGACCAAACTCAAGCTCAATGGAGAAGTGGCCAAGTACAAGGCCAGGCTAGTAGCCAAAGGGTTCCTGCAGAAACCTGGTTTGGATTTCAATGAGGTCTTTTCCCCAGTAGCCAAGATCGAAACCATAAGATTGGTAGTAGCATTGGCAAGTCATAGAGGCTGGCCCCTACATCAACTAGATGTAAAGTCAGCATTTCTGAATGGACCTCTGGAGGAGGAAGTCTATGTTTGTCAACCACCTGGTTTTGAGTCGAAGGGAAAAGAAGACAAAGTCTATAAGCTGGAGAAGGCCCTTTATGGGCTCAAGCAAGCTCCAAGAGCGTGGAACAAGAGAATTGATGGATTTCTCTTGGCTCAGAAGTTCATTAGATGCACTAATGAACATGGAGTATATGTGAAGAAGAATGGAACTTCGACTCAGTTGTTGTTGTGCCTGTACGTAGATGATCTACTTGTAACTGGCAGCAATGAAGTCGAAGTCGAAGCCTTTAAGAAAGTGATGATGTCTGAGTTTGAAATGAGT
This sequence comes from Astragalus membranaceus, assembly GCA_039519185.1. Classification (NCBI taxonomy): domain Eukaryota; kingdom Viridiplantae; phylum Streptophyta; class Magnoliopsida; order Fabales; family Fabaceae; genus Astragalus; species Astragalus membranaceus. The sequence continues at coordinate 6,792,861 of CM076852.1, forward strand.
GATCTAGGACATCTATCATATTTCTTAGGAATGGAATTCACAGAGTCAAAGAAGGGAATATTTCTGCATCAGTCGAAGTATGCAGCTGATATCCTGAAGAGATTCGACACGATCAATTGCAAGGAGGTTTCGACACCAGCAGACACAAGCAGAAAGCTGTCGAAAGATGATGAAGGGATTGAAGTAGATTCCACCCTCTTTAAACAGATTGTGGGCTCCCTGAGGTACTTGTGCAACACTCGACCTGACATTATGTTTAGTGTCGGAATGATCAGCAGATTCATGGAGAAGCCGAAAAGCTCTCATCTAGTAGCTGCGAAAAGAGTACTAAGGTATATAAAGGGAACACAAAGTTATGGTATTCTATTCCCTAGCAAGTCGGAGTCGAAGAATGATGCTGAAGTGTTTGGTTACACAGACTCCGACTGGAGTGGAGACAAGAGTGATCGAAAAAGCACAAGTGGGTATGTCTTCATGCATGGATCGACACCCATCTCTTGGTGCTCGAAGAAGCAAAGTATATTTGCGTTATCCTCTTGTGAAGCAGAGTGAGTGGCTGCTTCGTTTGCAGCATGTCAAGCATCATGGCTGAGCATGCTATTGGTCGAAATTGGAGTGCACAGGGTCGAAGGAATGACGTTGTTGATCGACAACAAGTCTGCGATAGATCTCGCCAAGAATCCTGTTGCACATGGTAGGTCGAAGCACATAGAGACCAGATATCACTTCCTGCGTGATCAAGTAAACAATGAGAAGCTGAATCTGGAATATTGCTGTTCGGAACTTCAAGTAGCTGATGCAATGACCAAGCCATTGCAAAAGGGAAGATTCGAAGAACTGAGAACAATGCTTGGGATGATGTCACTCAACAATGTGAATTAGGAGGGAATATTGAGATATACCTTGTAATTCTATTGCTTGTAATAATAGTAGGTGTAGTTAGAAACCTAGTCAAAATGGGCCAGTCGAATGGGCTAGTCGAAATTATGGGTCTGGGTCTGTTTCATTGTATATATATACAGATGTCAGTAGTATGTAATTTAAAAAACCCTACTTTTATTAAATTCAGTGCAGCTTTTACTATTCATATTATATTGGCCTAATCATTCCTCTGACACCTAGCGCCGCCACTTCCTTTTCTTCTCTCTTTCACGTGTTTATCCCCAACAGGTGGCAGCAAATCCTCAGGGGCAGGCAAAGAGGACTTTTGTCGCATTCAGGAATTTTCTCTCAAGCAACAATCTCAGACTTTACATGAATAGGAGGGTGGCAGCAAATCCTCTGGGGCTGGCAAAGAGGACTTTTGTCACATTCAGGAATTTTGACTCCAGCCATAATCTCAGGCTTTGCATGAATAGAAGAGTGGCAGCAAATCCTCGAGGGCTGGCTGTCATACCCCAATTTTGTCCGCCCAAGTCAAAACCTTTTTTTCAAACAAAAAAAAGCATTTTTATTAATTTTTGAGAATTTTAGGGAATAAAATAGTGCATGTTTCAATATCTGCGGGCATTCAAATAAGAGCAAGTTAATTATTTTTGAACTAAACCAAGTCAAGGATGAAAAATACAATTTATTCTATCAAGGATAATTTTCGTATAATTTTTTGGAAGAAAATCCTAGTTCAAAATAATTAAAAGGCATTTTTCCCATTTTTATTGCACAAGAAAGCTGAAAAAGGACCATTAAATATCCCCCGATTATTAAATGACAACTTTTATTGTCATGAATAATTAGAGGTATATTTTTATGGTGCCCAAAAATATGTGACACATTTTCAATAGGTGCACTATCATTTGCATGCCCAAAAATTCAAAATTCAAATAGAAAGTACAAAGTGTCCTCAACAAGACAAAAGACCAAAAAGGAGAAGCAATTTTCCCTCACCATTTTTGTTGTCATAGCCAAATTCCCTCTCTCTCTCTCCCTCCACAATTTCGAATTCCCTCTCTCTCTCTCTCTCCACAATTTCTTCCACACTCTTCTATTGTACAATTATTCCTTACGAATATTCTTGTACTATCCTTAATCCTACCCATTTCATACACATCCCTAATTCCCACACACTCTCATGGAGACTCATACCCCTTTTTGTAAATGACACCATCCTCTCACACTCACTCCTTCATAAGAAATTGTAAACTTACTTAAAATAGAACATCCCATTCCTATTCTACCCTTAACCCTAATTTCACCCAAGACCATATATAAGCCTACTCTCCCAAAATACAAAGGGAAGTTCATTTTTTGCACAAAAACCTCTTCCTACCTCCTCTTCCACGAAATTCTCTCTCTCCCTCACCTCATCTTTTTCAATTTCTTCACTCAATCATCCATTAAAACACCTTTCATACACTAAATCTTCCTTCCTTCTTGCATTCTTCTCAAAGATCCACCTTCAAATTCAAGGATCAAGTTCAAAGTTGAAGATTGAAGAGTAGATTAAAGGGGTTTTGCATTCATTCATCTCATTTCCTTCCTTATTCTAGCTTGGAGTTGAGGTATACTTTAAAACCTAGCATCATCTTCCAATTTTAGCATCAAAGATGTAAATCATCACTTCATTTTGGCATCCCATTGCATTTTAATGTCATAATATTAGCATAGTTGTTGTTGTTGAGTGAGAGATGTATTTCAAGTATCTTGACAAACACTTTGGGAGGTTTGGGTGCTTGGAATGCTTCTCTCCTTTAGAATAAATTGTGTGTTGTTGTTATTTCACTCATTTCTTGTTGTTTTCATGAATAAAATGATGATTTGAAGCTTATTTCATTTCTCATATTAGAGGAAAATTAGGATTTGTGTGATTGTTATGCATTTCTTTGCTTGATCATGTGAATCCTTGCCAAAAGTTTAATCTATGTTGTTCTCTTGCACTTTCTTGTTGTTTTCATGAATAAAATGATGATTTGAAGTTTATGTTAGTTTCGCATATTAGAGGAAAATTAGGGTTTATGAGATTTTTGATGAGTTGGTTGTCTAATCTTGCAATTACTTGGAATTGAACCTTGATTATGATGTTTGTTTGCTTAAAACTTGTTGTTCTCATGAATTTGCTTGCAAATCATGCCCTATGTTGATGATTGGCAAGAGGACTCTCACTTGTGCTTTGACGCACACTTTAAGTGTTGAGGATTGCCTAAGAGGATTTAATTTCTTTTGTGATTCCTAGTGAACAAGAATGCAAATTTAGGTTTCCTTTCCTTACCAATTGCTTTGATTACCAAAAACAACTTATAAATCATTTTGAAATGCTCTTATGTCTAATGTTGATGTGAAATCCTTAGGGTTTTGCAAGTGATTCATTAGAAGTTTGATATCACTTGTGCTTTGAAATGCCTTTGCCTATCCACATATTGTGTCATAAATGCCTAGTTAGGTTCATCCCATTGCCTATCATCTTCAATAAGATGTGCAACTTAGGTTCATTTTCTTGCCCATTCATGCATTTTTGCCAAAATGTTCAACTTGGGTTCATTCCTTGCCTATCTATGTATCGTGTCATAATGTGTGTAGTCTAGGTCCACTTTCAATCAAAAGCTTTTTCAAGCATCAAAATCATTCCCTAAACAAGAATCAATCCAATTGCGAAAACTCTTCAAAATCAAACTTTGTTAGTAGTCTTGCGAAGCCTTTGCTTGCATGATTATTAACAATGAGGTACTAGTGGCGATCACTTGGAGCCTTTGCTCAATTGATAATCATGAATGCCTAATTTTCCTAAAGATTTTCACTAAATCAAAAACTTTGTTAGTAGTCTTGCGAAGCCTTTGCTTGCATGATTATTAACAATGGAGTGCTAATGGTGGTCACTTGGAGCCTTTGCTCAATTGATCATCATGAAAGCTCAATTTTCACAATTAAACAAGATAAAAAACAAAAACCTTTTTCTAGACAACCCAGAACTACGTAGCTTTGAATTCTCCATCGCACCGGGAGATACGTAGGAGCGGATACTCTCCGTCAAGCACAACAAACCCAAAACATTTTTCCTTTCAAAAACCAAACACTTTTCCAAAATAAAACATTTTTCAAAAACAAGAACTACGTTGCTTTGAATTCTCCATCGTACCGGGAGATACGTAGGAGCGGACACTCTCCGTCAAGCGCGAAAACTAAAGATTTTTCATTAAGTCATTCATCAACAAAAGAGGTAAAAACAAAGCATTTTTCCGAATCAACTTTGCAAATCACATATTTAATTAAGGTAACCCTCCTTTGAAGGGACGTTATGGGGTGCTAATACCTTCCCCATACGTAATTAGACCCCCGAACCCAAATCTAATGGTTCCAAAGACCATTGCTTTCCAAAAAAGGTTTTTTTCGATGTTTTACCTTTAAAAAATATCGGTGGCGACTCCAAAATCCCGTTGTGCGAAGAAACATCCCTCCAAGGATTTTTCGGGGTGCGACACTGGCAAAGAGGACTTTTGTCGCATTCAAACCCTTGTACACTTCCAGCCAGAATAGTCACAATAGCAACAAGCAAGACCTTGAACATCATCTTTAGTGAAGTTTCCATTATAACTCAATTTGTTTCGTAGAGAAAACCTAAAACAACTAACTTATCACGGTATGTTAAAACAATGTACACACATATTTATATGCATAGGTAAGGAGTACTCATAATAATTATAATTTGATAGCAAATTATTTCACAGTAATCAAATATAATTTGTTTTGACTAAATTAAATGTAACATCTTGACTAAATTAAATGTAATATCTTCGGTGTAACTTAGAATATATTTTAAAAGTTTGAATGACTCTACTAGAAAAAATTGTAAAGGACCATTATTTAGTAACACATTATTCATTTTTTTTTTGACCAAGTAACACATTATTCATAAGTATTCACACAAACGTGTATAACAGGCCCTTCGTAGTTGTATGGAAAGTATCCATTGTACTTTCCTTAATAAATTTTTGACTTATATAAAAACACATATTTATGAATAGTAATATTTTTAAAATTTTCTAGAGCTCCTTTCTTTCAAATTTTGTATTTTTACGGTAAAAAATCTATATGTTTAAATTTGTACTTTATATATATATATACTGTGTATGTGTATCGTGTATAAAGAGGGTATATTGTGTTCACGTGGTCACAAGTGTCGTACACTAGAGAATTGTGTTCATGTTATATTAGTGACAAATTGTGTTTGTATTACCTTTATATTCATTTAATTTTTTTTTATCATCCTCCCTTTAGTTGATTAATATATTAAATTTGGAGTAATTTTTTGTAAACTTTATTCAATGTGTAAATTTAATTATTATTTTTGGTATTGTAAAGGGAAATAAAAATGTTATACTTAATAAAATTTTAAGTCTAATATCTTAAACATTAAAAAAAAATCTCACATCATTAAATATCAAACATTTGACTAATAGTATTAGTAATACTAAACTTAATTTTTTTAATTTAATGGTTTTTTTACTGGAATATATAATTGACTTAACCAATGCTATTTCATATTGTATTATGTATGTATGTATATATGTTAAATGGTATAAAAGCATTTTATTACACTTTAGTCAATGTCTAAAATTATTATAACTAGCTATTTAAACTTTAAGACTTAAATCTTTAATATTTTAAAAAGTTCTCACATCATTAAATTTGAAAAGTTTATAATTTTTTTAAAAAATACATAACAACTATGTTAAATAATAAATACATTAAGTATCATTTGCAACATACTATAATTACTTATTTTGTTTATTTATTATGTTAAATTTCCACTTCTTTAATAATTTATATAGTCGTGTTTATGTAAATTCATCATTTTAGAAAACCGTTTCTATAGTGTTTTTCAAACAAGTAATTGTTTGAAAAAGTTTTTATTTTTATTTTTATAAGGTCTTCTTTTCCAATAAGTATTTTCTTGGAAATCGTTGTGAAGAGCTATATTTATATCCCCAAGTATATAATGTGTTCAAGACGAGATACAAATAGACAACTAGAGTAAAGTGCAAGGAAGAAGAAAAATAAATAGAAAAATTTGTCTTGGTTCATTCACTATCCTCCTAATAGCTTCATTTAGTCTCTTCACTCCGAATGTTTTTTTTCATTATATCAAACCTATTTATAGTCTTTTACTTGAGTGTTTACTTACAACTAGGTGTAAACACCCATTATCTTAGATGACTTAAAACCTATTAAGCCTCTAAGGAACATAGGCCTATCTTGGGCTAACATGTGTAGAGGTACCCGAGTCGTACTATGGGTTGAGTTTCCAATCACATCTTTATCTAAATTGGTAGCTACAGTGGAATAAGACCGACAAAGGTACATATTTTGTTAGTCGTTCCCTAACAAGATTGATTATTGCTCGAAGTTGCTACGTTTAAATATTTATATATTATTTTGTGATGATTGTGATTGTGTGCAAACTAGGGGTGGACAAAATTCCCAGCCCGACCGCCACCTGAGTAATCCAACAGCAAAAACAGGCTTATGGGTGGGTCTTTTCGGGTTTCCAGTTTTTCAGGTGAATCAAATAGAGCAAACACGGTTAGAAGAGGCCGGTTTCGGTGTCATGTATTACAACCAGCGGTCACCGATGCTAACCGAATCTGCATATAATATCCTCTGGTTTTTAACCATCAATTCTCACTTGATCTTATAAATTCAAATATTACATATGAAATGGATCTTTCTAAAATCCAAATTATTTTTGGTAAAACCAACATTAGAGTTACAAGGTTTTAAGGCTTTGTAGCATGAATAGGAGGGATGCAACAAATCCTCGGGGGACGACAAAGAGGACTTTTGTCGCATTCAGGAATTTTCTCTCCACCAAAAATCTCAGGCTTTGCCTGAATAGGAGGGTGGCAACAAATCCTCGGGGGCTGGCAAAGAGGACTTTTGTCGCATTCTCCACCAACAATTTCAGGCTTTGCATGAATAGGAGGGTGGCAGCAAATCCTCGGAGGCTGGCAAAGAGGACTTTTGTCGCATTCAATCCCTTGTACACTTCCAGCTAGAATAGTCACAATAGCAACAAAAAAGACCTTGAAGATCATATTTAGTGAAGTTTCCATTATAACTCAATTTGTTTCGTAGAGAAAACCTAAAACAACTAACTTATCACGGTATGTTAAAGCATTGTATACACATATTTATATGCAAAGATGAGGAGTACTCATAATAATTATAATTTGATAGTAAATTATTTCACAGCAATTACATATAATTTCTTTTGACTAAATTAAATGTAATATCTTGACTAAATTAAATGTAATATCTTCTGTCTAGCTTAGAATATATTTTAAAAGTTTGAATGACACTTCTAGAAAAAAACTGTAAATGACTGTTATTTAGTAATATAAAATTAAATTGAAAATAAAATTTAATAACACATTATTCATAACTATTCACACACACGCGCATATAGCGAGACCCTTCGTAGTTGTATGGAAAGTACCCCTTGTACTTTCCATAATAAGCTTTTGACTTATGAAAAATCACACACATAATATTTAAATTTTTCTGGACTTCCTTTCTTTAAAATATTGTATTTTGACTTGTACAGTAATATTTTTAAAATTTTCTAGAGCTCCTTTCTTTAAAATCTTGTATTTTTACGGTCAAAAATCTATATTTTTAAATTTTTACTTGTGTGTGTAATATATATATATATATATATATATATATATATATATATATATATATATATATATATATATATATATATATATATACACTTTGCATGTCTATCATGTAGAAAGAGGGTATTGTGTTCACATGGTCACAAGTGTGGTACACTAGAGAATTGTGTTTGTATTACCTTTATATTCATTTAATTTTTTTTATAATCTTTCCTTTTTAAAATAAATTAATTACACAAAAATGCAAAATTATTCTAAGAAATTCTGCTTTCGCGTGTATCGCTAAGATGGATTAAAATCTAGTTATTAAAAGAAGCATATTATATATATATATATATATTAAAATTCTAAACATTTGCATATTTATATCTGTATTAAACTTTAGTTGAATAATATATTAAATTTAAGTCCTAATATGCTAAACATTAAAAAAAAATATTTCACATCATTAAATACCAAATAATTGACTAATAGTATTAGTAGTACTAAACTTAATTTTTTTAAAATTTAAAAATGGTTTTTTACTGGAATATATAATTGAATTAACCAATGCTATTTCATATTGTATTATGTATGTATGTATGATATATTAAATGGTATAAAAGCATTTTATCACACTTTAGTCAATGTATAAAATTATTATACCTAGATATTAAAACTTTAAGACTTAAATCTTTAATATTTAAAAAAGTTCCCACATCATTAAATTGATAAGTTTATAATTTTTAAAAAAATACATAACAACTATGTTAAATAATAAATACATTAAGTATCATTTGCAAGATACTACAATTACTTATTTTGTTTATTTTTTTTCCGATAAGCAATGTTACGTTAATAAGAGTACTAGGGGTGCTCAAAACCACAAATACAATGATGAGATCACAAGTTATTTATTTTGTTTATTAATTATGTAAAATTTCCACTTCTTTAATAATATCGTGTTTATGGAAATTCCTCATTTTAGAAAACCTAGTGTTTTGCAAACAAGTAATTGTTTGAAAAAGTTTTTTTTATAAGTTCTTCTTTTCCAATAGGTATTTTCTTGGAAATAGTTGTGAAGAGCTATGTTTATATCTCCAAGTATATAATGTGTTCAAGACGAGATACAAATAGACAATTAGAGTAAAATGCAATTAAGGAAGAAGAAAAATAAATAGAAAAATTTGTCCCTTCACTATCCTCCTAATAGCTACATTTAGTCCCTTCACTCCAAATGTTTTTTTTCCAGTATATCAAACCTATTTATAGTCTTTTATTGAGTGTTTACTTACAACCAACCATGGTGTAAACACCCATTATCTTAGATGACTTAAAACCTATTAAGCCTCTAAGGTACATAGGCCTATGTTGGACTAACACAGGTTTTACAATAATAGCAAATGCTTTTCTCAAGCCTTTAAAACTCTAACAAGAGAATTAAACAACTTTGAAAGCATAAATAAATGACAAATTCTATCTGTTGTGATAAAGATGCTTTTACAAAAGGATTTATATTATCTTGACTTTTGTTTGTAGTGTTTCTATGCAATCAAAGTTTCAGCGTTGAGCCAAACATATCCTACCTTGCAGTTTACTCTAATTGTCTATTTTAATCCATCTTGAACACATTATATACTTGGGGATTTAAACGTAGCTCTTCACAACTATTTCGAAGAAAATACTTATTTGAGAGCTTATAAAACAACTTTCTCAATTTGAAAATTTTTGTCCTCAACTTGAAAATACATAAATTGGGTGTTACATTCACCCCAACTTGAAAATTATTTGTACTCAAAAATTGTACAGGTCTTATTTAATCTCAACTTGAAACCAATGTCAGCAGTTCATACAATTCCAAAACAGACATGCATTCATCCATTTCACGATAGTATATATCATCCTAAAACCAAACCAAACCAATGGAAAACATAAAAGGGTGAAGAACTCACATCAGTTATTATGTTAAACATAATTTATTCATCCTAATATCAATCAATCACTCAATTACATATTGTACCAAGAAATGAAACTACTCAAAGGTAAGTCTCAAGTATACAATCAAAAATTTAACCACATGCACATATGTACATAAGACCTCAAGCATGGAGTACTAATTGGTACAAACAAGTTCACATCAAGGTTTAAGAACACAATTTTATAATCATTACATAAAAGAAAATATAGTCCAATCATAAAAATACCTTTGAAAGGTGTTATCATAATAAAATCACAAACAAATGGGCTAGCTACTTTTCCTAAGGCACCCAACAATAATAGTAGGATAATGATAGTCATTCCTTTTTGATTTAAGTGACAAAACATATGTTTAGACTTAGGAAAATACACTTAGTGGCATTTCATACTTTTCGTATATAGAATATGTCATGGAATCAAAACAGAGACACTTTAATTGAAAACTAAAAGGTTTAAGAAAATATGTTTAACTGTACATGGTTGAAGTTTCAAAACATCTTTGGTTTATAGATTGGTTACATATAGTCAAAATTTGCAAAAAAGCAAGTATTAGGAGCTCAAGCAATATACAGACCAAAATAAGCCCCATTTATCACATACATTATTTATAATTAAGAGAATTAATAATAACTATAGCACGTGTTATCCCACAAACAAGCTCTTGAACACATCAAATCATTGTACGTAACTACCACTTCATTGGTTTTATAGACACACAATCAAGTGATGAGTTTACAATCACGAGACAAATCCAATTCAACACACATGATTAAGTCATCTTGAATTCAAGCAACATATACATCAAATATCATACTTACCCTTTTGATTATAACTTCTATCCACCAATGCTTAGCACAAATCTAATATCAATCAAAATGAATAAAAGCACTTAGGTACTTAGGATCCTCATATAAGTACAATCTTTCTCATCGATCCACTTACTACCGCTGCATATTCTGATAATAAAGGGGCCAACAATCAAAAAGATAAGGTCAAAGGGTTCGGGGCTAAAGGATCCAACCGTCATTGTCCTTAGTACCCTATTGTGATGAACATTGAGTTGGCTGGACTTGATATCCCACAAGCGTACTTAGAATTTCTGACAATTAACTCCCAAAGTCCCTCCATAATTAAGGTTAACCTCCACTGATAGGGAGCTTAATTAGGATTATTTAGTTATAGTATTTTAATTAGTTGGGTTTAATTAGAATAATTTAGTAGTAGTATTTTAGTTAGTAGGACTGTTATATAATGTTATTTTAGTTGGGCTTTTAGCCCTTAGGCCTTTTACCTTATGAGCCCATTAGTAGGCACTATATATGTAGTCTCTTGGAGACATTTATCAATCAATCAATCAAATCAAAAGTTATTTTATTTTAGTAGTTTATTTTCTATTGTCTTATGCTTTTACTGATTTATCAATCAATCAATCAAATTAAAAGTTACCTTTGTCTTATGCTTTTACTGTTTTGTTGCAAACGACACCTCGTTCTCCTTTTCTCCACCATGTCACACCAACCAATCATGTTCTACCATGTCTTCAATGCAAAAACAAAAAAGTACAACTTGCAATTCCATTTAATTCTCCACTCCATACTGATAGGGAGCTTGCCACCTGTGTTTACTTTTCACCTACCTCACCAACCAATTTTAAATTCATGGCCACATTCACTTCACTACCCAACGTTCTTCCAACCCCACGCTCTCAATTTATGTCACAATTTGATTCAAGGGCGGTGGGAATGAAAGAATGGGATCCAGGTAACCGTGGGACCAAAAAAAAAATTAATAAAAAAAATATTCTCGGTGCCATTTGTTTAGAACCTTGAGGACAAGGTTCAACCGAACCCGTCGGCAATGATAGAGAGCTTAATTAGGATTATTTAGTTATAGTATTTTAATTAGTTGGGTTTAATTAGAATAATTTAGTAGTAGTATTTTAGTTAGTAGGACTGTTATATAATGTTATTTTAATTAGTTAGGCTTTTAGCCCTTAGGCCTTTTACTTTATGAGCCCATTAGTAGGCACTATATATGTAGTTTCTTGGAGACATTTATCAATCAATCAATCAAATCAAAAGTTATTTTATTTTAGTAGTTTATTTCCTATTGTCTTATGCTTTTACTGTTTTGTTGTGTCTTTCCATAGCTTTCTAGAATTTAGGTTCTAGCCGCCTAACATCCACAGTCCGATAGGCTCGATCTGCTCTAATTCCAAAATGTAACATCCCTAATCTTTTAGTTGACTTCCAAGAATAGTATTTACCTTCGTTTGAATATCAAAGAACGCATAAGCGTTTAGGGACTGAGCGAATAAAATTCGACTCTCAAAGACTCAACCAAACAACCATAAGTATCCTTCGATACTAAACCTGAAATCCTTTTTAGGAAATCGCAAGAGTCATTAAGCCCAAATAAGTATAAATATAAATAGAGGCCGACTAGTATATTCATATAACTTGTTATAGATAAAATATTTGTATGGTAAATAAGAAAACTTATTGAAGTCTTTGATTAATCAAAATACCAAAAGCCTTTGAAGAATATAGTTTGAAATACATCATAATAATTATCTAAATCCATAGTGTTACTAAAAATATAAATATACACCAAATTAATAATAATTGCAATAAAAAAAAGTCACCCATAATCATTATGTGCGGTTAAAAAAACAACAAATATTGTGTGTAACTATATTATACATTAAAAGAACTAACACTCTGGGACACGGCGTAGACCCGTTGTTCTCGGGTTCGATTCTCACAATGGACAAATTTGTTGGTGGTTAGCTCGAAATTTTCTCCTAAAAATGAGCAGAGATTAGTTTTTCAACGAAAGTGTTGAGACACTCTTTGGGTAGCCAGTAATGGTCCGTACCAAAAATAGTATACATTAAAAGTAGCAGGTTATACTTCGATTTTTTTGGTTCAGATCATAGCTAACTACCACAGAGTGTCACAAGATTTTCAACGGGTTGACTCCAATGAGACCAATAGTGGTTGGTATGAACGATAACTGAGTTTGGATCACACTCAAGGTCTCAAGTTCGAGCCTTGGTGTAGCTAAAACTCTATTGGGATAGGGGGAGAACCAAACGTCTTGGCAAAGTCGGCACGTGGCCAACCAGATTTTCTAGGGTAGATTTGCCATCAGCAAAGTCGATGAATACTGCACGTCAATAATACGGTAACAAAAAAATATGATGTGACCACACAATATTTTCTCTATCGGTATGTTTGGATAGAAGGTTTAGGAGGGGGAGGAAAGGGGAGGGTTTGATTTTCCAATTCTAAATTTAAGAAGCTATTAAATGTTTCTAATAAAAAATGAGGTGTTATTAATAATATTTTATCATTTTCTATTATCATGTTATTCTTTCAATTTTTAAAATTCCAAATGATCAATAAAATGTTGATGACACCACCGATAGTCGTCGCATCCTTGAATTGATAACTCTGGTTAATTTTTTTAGTTTAAATATAATTTTAGTCCTCGTAAATATAGCTAGTTTTGATTTTAGTCTCTATACATTTTTTTGTTTCTGTCCTTACAAACTCCAAAACTATCCCTTTTAGTTCTAACCGTTTTTTTTGTGTTTAAAAAGCTGATGTGGCTTTCGTTTTAATCCCTGTAAGTATAGAAAGTTTTCATTTTAGTCCCAATAAAAATAACAAGTTTTAGTTTTAACCGTTGGCCACATAATAAAAAAAGCCACGAGTTTTTTTAAACACATAAAACACTTTAGGAACTAAAATTGATTGTTTTGCAAATTGCAGGGACAAAAACGAAAAAAAATACTCTATAGGAACTAAAATCAAAACTCATTACATTTGTAAACTGATATTTAGAACTTTTCTTTTACAAAACAACTTTAAAATTTGAAAAAATTGCCATTTTCATGAATAAACCTCACATCAAATCTGTGATTTATTTGTTGTTGGTGCTAGTAATTTAAACTGTGAGGTAAGAATATCTAGAACAAAAAATGAGAGGTAAACTAACTGTACAAAACGCAAGTAGTGTGTGTATATGGTGGGGCTTTGCATTTGGTAAAACTCTAAGCTATCTTTGTGATCGTGACACTGTACTATGATAAAACATGCAGTTACAACTTTCAACAAAAAACAACTCATGTGTATTTTGTTGGTCAACATAACAAACACATGGGAAACAAATAATAACTATGTATATAACAAACTAAGAAGAAGAGAACAAGAACAAGAAAAAGAAAATAAGCAAAAAAAAACATGGGTGAAATTTGGGGTCTAGTTGCTTCTAAGCTTGCAAACTTATTGTTTATGTGGGCTATGATTCAAAGATATTGTCCTTATCAACTTCATGCATTCATTGAGAGATTTACTGAGAAATTAGCCAACTTATTTTACCCTTTTGTTGAGGTAAAATTCTTTGAGTACAAAGGTGACAACATGCAAATCAATCAAGCTTTCTCTGCCATTGAGCATTACTTAACTTCCAAATCCACCAACCAAGTAAAGAAGCTTCAAGGCGAGTTTTTAAGGAAGTCTTTGGTACTAAAAATTGATGAACATGAAGAGGTTTATGATGAATTTCAAGGTATCAAGTTTACTTGGAGCCTAAGAAAGATTGTTTCCAATTCAAAATCTATGTCATTCTATCCCGCTGAGGATAAAAAATATTACCTTCTCATGTTTCATGGCAGATACCGCGATTTCGTAACCAAATCTTACTTGAAACATGTTTTAGATGAAGGTAAGAACATTGGTTTAAGTAAGAGACAGAGAAAACTTTACACTAATTGCACATGTGGTACTAGTGAGTATGATAAGAGGGGAAAGTGGAGCAATGTTATTTTTGAGCATCCAGCTTCTTTTGAAACACTTGCAATGGATCCAAAAAAGAAGAAGGAAATTGTTGATGATCTTATTACATTTAGCAAGGCTAAAGAGTATTATGCTAGAATTGGAAAACCTTGGAAGAGAGGTTATTTGCTTTTTGGTCCTCCAGGGACCGGAAAATCAACATTAGTTGCTGCTATTGCTAATTTTTTAAAGTATGATATATATGATATTGAGCTAACTAATGTGCACACTAATGCAGAATTGAGGAAACTTTTGATTGGAATCACAAGCAAATCTGTTGTTGTTATTGAAGATATTGATTGCTCACTTGATCTTACTGGCCAAAGGAAAACAATTGCAAATTCTGAGAGTTTCAAAGGTAATGAAGAAGAGGAGAAAAATCTTATTAATTCTGTGAAGGAAAAATTAGAAGGGAGTGTAGGAAGTGAAAATAAAACAAGCAAAGTTACACTTTCTGGATTGTTGAATTTCATTGATGGGATTTGGTCGGCGAGTACCGGAGAAAGGTTGATCATATTCACTACGAATTATGTCGAAAAACTTGATGAAGCTTTAATTCGACGAGGAAGAATGGATATGCATATTGAGTTATCTTATTGTGGCTTTGAGGAGTTTAAAGTGTTGGTAAAGAATTATTTGAGTTTGGAATCTCACCCTTTGTTTGATGCCATTGGATATTTGTTGGATGAGACTAACATGACTCCTGCAGATGTTGCTGAAAATTTAATGCCTAAGGTAGGTAATGAAAATGTTGAGGAATCACTTAAGAGGTTGATTCAAGCACTTGAAAGGTCTAAGGAAGAGGTAAAGATGGAGAATGAGGAAGAAAAAGAGACTATAGAATCTAAAGAGTCTAATGAAGAGGATCTATCAGAGGATGAGTTAAAAGATGCTGAACAAGATTAGCTTATGGAAGAGATTGACAATGCATAGTGCTAGACAATGTTAATTTGTTTGTTTGTTTCATATATTTGCTCCTAGTCTTGATGGAATATTAGTAAGAATATCTACATGTATTAGTATAGTTTATTAATAATATGTTTACTGTGAGACATTGTTGTGCTGAATTAAAAAGTCATCCTTTGTGCTTTGAATAGTTAATAGGGTATGTTGAATATTTTTTACTATTAAAAGTTTTGGAATATTTAGGATTTTGAAGTTTTGGCAGGGAGACTGTAATCACAAACAATATACATAAATATATTTTGAGAATCCAAACTCTTCTTATGTTGAACAGAGAAGTAATAGATATTGTCATAGTCAATATAGTGATTTTTTTTTTACCTTGTACTATACAATTTATATGGCCTTTTCACATACTGTTCAGCAAGCCATTTAATAAATATATAGGATCAGTTTATTAGGTTTACAAGTATTTATTTGTTGGGATTCAAGTGTGTGGTTAGTCCCTCGTTTGTTAGGAATGAGTTAAATGAAAAATATATAAGAGAGGTGATCCATATCCCATTGTCTTAAGGTTTTGAGTGGAGATGTGATGTCCAAGTATCTTATTTGGTTCATTAGCTCGTTGTTGCTTCTGGTGCTCCCCAGACTCCCAACACTATTATTTGAGCTTTGTTACGTTCTATTATAAATCTTTCTTTAAGGAATACACATACGGCTGGAACATGAGGGAACCTCTAGGAAGGATTGATAGAGAGGCAATGCGCCATCTTAGGGATAGTTTGATCCTTTTTATTTAGTTTTTTTCAATCATCTTTTATATTAGCTATTTTTCAGAGTAGAATAGCATCATTTTCAATATTGGGAGAAATCCCAAGTCCCACATAGACTAGTGATAAGATCTCAAGAGGGTTTATAAAGAAGAGACAACCCTCACCTTACAAGCCGGTTTTGTGGGGATGAGTTAGGCCTTAACCACATTCTAAGATGGTATCAGAGCCTATCCTAAATCCTTCGGGCCACCCACTATTATTATCCACGCACCAAGCCCAATAGTGCTGGGCTTGAGGGGGTGTATTGGGATAAACTCAAGTTCCACGTTGAGTTAGACCTTAACCACATTCTAAGATTCAATACTGATTTCAAAGACTTCGATTAGTTGTTAATATGATGTTTTTTGGGATACTTGGTACTCTTAATCCTTCTATTTTTTTTGTGTTTGGTGTGGTTTATTATATGCAAGTATACATAGTCACACAAGTAATAAAGTGATAAGAAAGGTCGAACCCACAGGGATTATGTATTGTAAATTTTTGTAGTTCAAAGTGTACACTTAGTGTGTCTACACTATTCAGTATTTTTGGTTTGGAGTTTTCAAAGTAAGTAAAATAATAATAAGCAATAAAATGTGTGAGAAATCAGTTGGAAAAAGTAGTTGAGATGTTTTCACCAAGTACTTTACTCCTAAGTGTTTTAATGGAGTATGTAGTGTGGGAACACTGGATGTAGGTGCATCAGTTTGTGCCTTTCAGCACTTCTCTTCAGAGTTTCATTACAAGCTCTTATGATCTTTGTTTTTTACAGTAAAGAAAGGTTTGTCAATTCCTCCCTTGCCTCCTAACAATGATCCAAGTTGCTAAATAGGTTCACTCTTGTAATTTTATTATCCTAAGGACTATGCTATCCTATGTCTAGGTTTTAGCATGTGTTTAACAAAGTTTCCTTTATTAAATACTTGTCCCTATTAACTCTTGAGTTCATAAATGTAGCCCATGTCTGCTGCTACAAATTTTACCTATTCTAAAGTGATCAATTCCAGAATAAGTTGAAAGAAGTGTTATGCAAGAGTTTAAAGTGTTTACACTACATAAACCATAATAACATATTTAGAAGTTCATTACAAGGTTAGAACATCTCAACTTAAGGGAATTTAGCTCATGTTACTCATGTTATAAAGCAAAGAATGTGCAAAGAACATAAGTAAATGAATAATAAAGCAAAAGAACTTAAAAGAGTAGAGATTACTTGAATAGAAGATCTTTTGCATTAAGTTCCCAAGTTGAAGTACAATAAAGATTTCTTACACGAATTTCTTCAAAGTAGAAGTGAAGGGAATGGTTGTCAAGCACTTCCTCACCTTCCTCTCCTTAGAAACTTGAAATGAAAATAAACTAAACCTAAACTAAGCGAAAAGATAAAGGATTTAAAGATGTGAAAGCTGATAGAAGATAGGATTATTTTCTTGTGAAGATATGATATCTATTTATGGGCTTGAAAGCTTTCCTCTTGCAAGGGGTTTCCTTTGGCGTGAAAGATCAGCTGAGGAGACCGAACATGGTTAATTTGTTGACAACCAATCAAGCAAGCTGCACAGGTTTGGTCGCTTGCATGCATAACAAAAGATGAGGTCCATTGGAGAAGTGCCACATGTCTTTTAGATAAGTTTGAGTCTTGCAACTTGATTTTTATGTGTATCGCCGACTTCAGCAAGTGGCTCAGCTCCAGGTGACTAGGCATGACGTCACTAATCAAGTGTGGAAGCATTGAAATGGTCTTTGGATGTCTTGGTATAAACTGCAGAATTTTAGCAGGTGTTGGCAGTGTTTCCACTCCTAGTGTTTCCACTCCTGATGTTGGCAGTGTTCCCACTCCTGCAGTAGCTGCACTGAACAAAAACATCAAACCTAACAAGATGTGTGCATTTTGCCTAGATCATTGCCCTTTATCCATTTGAATATTTAGAATGCTGTTCCTTGATAAATAAGCTATAAATATATATAAATGTTCTTGAAAATAAGCAATAACTCAAGCTTGATTGTATGAATAACTTTATATAAAATAGAGTTATCACACCCCCAAACTTAAATTGTTGCTTGTCCTCAAGCAACGACAAGAAACAAAACATAATAATTTATGAAGACATTTCAACTCATGTTTTTCAAGAAGTGTTTGAAGTGTATTGTAATAAGCCTTTCTTTTGGTGCTTTTTCTTCCATGCCCTTGCTTTAAAACATTCAGAGTTATAAAAACTCATTTGTGTGAGTGTGTGGCCCATTGAGTTTCTAATTGGTTCCATAACTGAACAAAAGAGTTTTTCCTTAGCTTTTTGAAAAAGATGGAACTCTTTTGGTCACTCTTAGAGTTTTTTCAAAATATGGCCGAGACTAACAATTTCTTCAAGTATTTAGGGGACTCTTAAGCACAACAAAGGGCTTTTGGTGCTCCAACTTGTTGAGCCAATACCTTGGTGTTTGATTTTTGATGATGTAATGCAGTGAGTGCAAAAACATCATTTTTGGATTGTAGGTTCACCTTATTTTGAGTGTAGGTGCCTTTTGATGTAGATGGTGTTGGTACGCTAAGTGTTGCCACACTTAGAACTCTTTGAGTATTTTTGGTAGCGCACACTGCCCTCCTCACTGACCTCCACATGCATTTTCTTCTTTTTCTTGGTTTGTTTTTCTTTTTCTCTTTGAACTTTGTTCATATTTTTCAAACCAAATTGCACTTAAGGGACAGGTTCAGTTTATATGACTCGGGCAAGTGTAGCTCTTTTTTGGGATATTTTTGGTATTTTTGAGTGGTTTTGACACTTGTGGCTTGCACTCTTCAAGCTGTCACACTTTGGCCTTTGTATTCATGGAATTTCCCCCAAACTTAAGTCTTTATGCTCTTCTAAATTTTTAATAAAAATCTAATTTTGACCTCAAATTTCCAAAATTTCCTTGGCTTTAGATAGCTCTTGATCTAGCATGGTTCTTTTCAAAACTCAATTTTGTTGTGTCAAAGTATTTATAAAACTGATCATTTTTAGAAAACAAGGCTTTTAAAATTTGACTCATTGATACACTTCTTCAATTTTTGAGAAAAAAAATGAATTGATCATGTTTCATAATCATTTTAATTCTAAAAACAAATTGATGCACTTAATTCACCATGTTAATACAAATTATCATGCCTTGTTAAGTACATCTAAAAACTTAAAACATACTAACACTACATACTCACATGCTATAAATACTTACTCAAACATATTTCTATATTCATACATATATATTAGTACTAGGTTCAAAACATGCTGCAAATATAGTGCATACACAAAAATATATACTATTCTCCACTCTCCCCCCCAACTTAAATCTGAGCAGTGTCCCCACTGCTCTAAGTTGAGTAAACAAGGGATCCAAAAGTTTGGGAGATACAATCAAAAGTAATTAACACATAGCAGCAAGTTAACACATAGTATTTAGCACATAGAGTATACTACTAAAGCATATTATAAATACTGGAAACAACATTAAAATGTATCTTTTTACTCTTTCTTCTGGAATCTGGGGCTGACTCTCACAGCAGGCCTATGCTTGACTTTTGTCTTCTTTGGCTTCTTAGCAGTGGCCACATCAGAGGTAGGCACACCAGGATCATCTACAGTAGCCTCAGGCATTTCTGCCTCTTCAGGTGTAGCTGCTGCAGGAACATCTGGTGTAGCCAGTGTTTGGACTTCAGGTGCAGGTACACCACTCTGCACTGGAGTTTGCTCAGATTGCTGCTCAATTCCCTCTTGCTGTTGCACTGCTGCCTTCTCAGCTTCTTTCTCTCATTCTTTGTGTGTTTCTTCCTCAGATACCTCATTCTCACCAGCTCGTACCCCTGTACCCTGTGCACCATAAAGTGAGCTCATTGTCCACATCTTCTTTGTTGGAGCAGGCTTCATTGTTCTCCTTGTGTATCCCAGCATCTGTTTCTTCTCTGCTAAGGCTTTCAGAACTGCAGAGATTGTTGCTGCAGGACTAGTTGCCATGACTGTTGATTTTGAAGCTTCAGCAGTTGGTGTGGGAACACTAACAGACTCTTTGATAGTATTTACCTGCATCTTCAACTCTGAACCTGCTTTGTCTTTCTCTTTCTCAGGCTCTTCAATGAGTACCTGCATTTGAACTTTCTCAGAAACAATGTTAGTTGGCTCAATAGGTTCTGTTGGTAGGGTGGGTGATTTCTGGGATGGGATGGTTGTATCTTCTTGTGCATCTTGCTTTGGATTTTCAGATTGGGGAGCATTTTCTGGTGGAGGTGTGGGTGATTTTGGTGTTGAAGTGTGACTGGGGGTATGGTGGGTGGTGGGGGATGGAATGTTGGTTTGTGATGGTGGTGAGGGGGTGTTTGATTGCTGTTGTGATGGTGGTTGGGCTTCATTTGTAAATTTCTTCCTTAATTCATACTTTCTTCTAGCACTGGCTTCCATATCATCACTGCCAACATCATCACTGTCATCGTCATCACTGTCACTAACTTCTAGTGACTCAGATTCATCCTCCTCTTCATCCTTTTCAATATCCTTCACAGCTTGCCTTGCCTCTTCATCTTCTTCAGTATCTTCATCACTTACTTCTTCAATTTCTTCCTCCACTCTTGGTTTCTTTCCCTTCTTTTCTTTCTCAGTATCTCTCTTTCTCTTTACTCTCCTCTCTTTCTTATCAGTTTCCTTTTTCACTTCTTCTTTTTCATCAATCACCCAATTAGGAAAAATTGGGGATTCTATTTCTGCTTCAGGGTCATCCAACTTTAATTTCAACCACTCATGCTGTTCTCTTTGAAATTTCCAGACAGCTTGGAGTTTCTGCACCAAGTGTTCAGACACTTCCTGCTCTACAGTATTTTTAATTTTCACTGACCTCACTCTTTCTTTAACTTCAGCAGACAGACCACTAGGAGGGGTTTTTATGTAGATTTTTTCTAGATCAGAAGTAACAACTCCTTGCTTTTGACACAGTTCAGTGATTAAGCATGGGAAATATAAGAATCCGGATTCCTTGGCTTGACATTCTACAATTTCTTTAGCTATCAATTTCCCTATGTCTACATTATCCTCACATAGGATTGAATCAATAAGAATCAACCTATCTTTAGATAATGTAGAAGTGTGTGAAGTAGGGAGAATTGATGTATCAATGAATAAATGCCAACTGCCAAGCTCAGGGATCA
Source organism: Astragalus membranaceus (assembly GCA_039519185.1). Taxonomy (NCBI): domain Eukaryota; kingdom Viridiplantae; phylum Streptophyta; class Magnoliopsida; order Fabales; family Fabaceae; genus Astragalus; species Astragalus membranaceus. The sequence goes on from CM076852.1 coordinate 6,814,153, forward strand.
ATTCACCAGTTTTAAGTTTGAATTCAGTATTTGTGAATTTCTCCCACTGAGATCCTTCTATTGCTACTCTTTCTTTGATTTTAGTCATTTGCTTCTTTCCATAAGTCTCTAGTTTTACTTCAAATGCATTACCAGTGTATGTGAGATCATAGTGCTTATTGATTCTAGCAGGGTCAAAGAAAACTTTCTTACCTCTAACTTTGGAGAAAAATATAGTACCTCCTCTGTTATTCTGAATTCCTGAGTAGAATTCTCGCACCAATTGCTCCAAGTAGTAGGCTCGGGTTTGAACAAATCTTTCCCAATGCATGTTGTTGACAGTGGAGAGGAATGAATGATGAGCCTTTGCGAAGTTGAAACCACACTCAGGCAGGAACTTCATGTTCCAAAAGTGCTCACATCCAGGGATTGCTTCCATTGATGCTAGTACTCCTGATTTTCCTTTTTTCGCATGAGTTTCCACACCGGATCCTTTCCCCATTTATGATTTGGAGTGTTTGAGATTGAAAAACTGTTTGTGAGTGGAGAGGATTTTTAATCGGTTTTGTGAGAGGGACGAAGAAAATTGAAACTTAGGGTATGTGAAAGGGTTAGTGGGATTTGGTAGTTGAGGTTTATAGCCGTTAAGTTGTGTGGCCTAACATGCAAGCCAACACGTGGAAGTTTAGACTTAACACGCCACTTTCTAACCCTTGATCAGAGATGATTCCACTAAGTTGATGATTTATCAAGTGACAGTTTTCTTCTAAATTATTCTAACACCAGAGTAGGCAGTGTGGCTGCATCAAGTGTGGGAACACCAAGTGTAGAAACACTGGCTACTCTGTTGTCCTGTTTTTCCTGCAAAATAACAAAACATGAAATTGCACAAAATAATAATATTAACTATATATTGTGATGGGTTGCCTCCCTCAAGCGCTTGTTTTAAGAATCTTACAGCCTGACTTGTACCTTGGTCTAAGGTTTTGCAGAGTGAGTGGTGATCTTGTCTCTCTCTACATGCTCTCCATAGTACATTTTCACTCTTTGTCCATTTACTTTAAAAGTGGTATCAGTGGTTGCATCATATAGATCAACTGCACCATGGGGGTAGATTTTAACTAATTTGAATGGTCCTGACCATCTTGATCTCAGTTTTCCAGGGAAGAGTTTCAACCTAGAATTGTACAACAGAACCATTCCTCCTTCTTTAAGTTCTCTCCTTTGGATTTTCTTGTCATGCCATACTTTGGTTTTAGCTTTATAAATTTCTGCATTCTCATAGGAGAATTGCCTGAATTCTTCTAATTCATTTAGCTCAAGAAACCTTTTCTCTCCTGCCTTTTTGAGATCAAAATTCAACTTTTTGATAGCCCAATATGACTTGTTCTTTAATTCAACAGGGAGATGACATGGCTTGCCATAAACTAACTTATAGGGGGACATTCCTAATGGAGTTTTAAATGCAGTCCTATATGCCCATAATGCTTCATCTAAGTGTAAGGACCAATCTTTTCTATTTGGTCCAACCATTTTCTCAAGCATTCTTTTTATTTCCCTATTTGAAAGTTCAGCTTGTCCACTTGTTTGTGGGTGATAGGCAGTAGCAATCTTATGTTTCACTCCATATTTTGCAAGAAGATTTTCAATAAGTTTGTTGCAAAAATGTGAGCCTTCATCATTGATGATTGCTCTTGGAGTACCAAATCTTGAAAAAATATTTCTTTGGAGAAATTTGCTAACAGATTTAGCATCATTATTTGGCAGTGCTACAGCCTCAATCCATTTAGACACATAGTCTACAGCCACTAAGATGTATTCATTGCCAAAAGAAGGTGGAAAAGGACCCATGAAATCCATGCCCCAAACATCAAAAAGTTCTATTTCTAGAATATTAGTCCTAGGCATTTCATGTCTATTAGATATATTACCACTTCTTTGACATTTATCACAGGTTTTGACCATATAATAAGCATCTTTAAATAGAGTAGGCCAGAAATAACCTGATTGAAGTACCTTAGCTGCTGTTCTTTGGCTTCCAAAGTGACCTCCATATGGTGCAGCATGACAATGCAGGAGCACTGCTTGCTGTTCTTCTTCAGGAATGCATTTTCTCATGATTTGATCAGGACATATCTTGAATAGGTAAGGGTCATCCCAATAGTATTGTTTTACTATGTGGAAGAACCTTCTTTTCTGTTGATAGTTCATGTCACATGGTACAATTTTGCTTACAAGGAAGTTTACTATGTCTGCATACCATGGTGTTGAAACATGAGGTGTGGCCACACTGAGTGCAGAAACACTGGCTGTATTCAAGGTATTTGCTAGTAATTTTTCATCAGGGAAACTTTCCTTGATTTCTTCAATTGTATCTGCATTATTACTTTCAAGTCTATAGAGGTGATCAGCCACTTGGTTCTCTACTCCTTTCTTATCTTTTATTTCAAGATCAAATTCTTGAAGTAGTAGAACCCATCTTATTAGCCTAGGTTTTGCATCTTTTTTAGAAATCAGATACTTGATGGCAGAATGGTCAGTGTACACAATTACTTTGGTGCCAACCAAGTATGATCTAAATTTTTCAAAAGCAAAAACCACTGCTAATAGTTCCTTTTCTGTTACAGTGTAGTTCATTTGAGCTTCAATGAGTGTTTTGCTAGCATAGTATATGGTAGGAAACACTTTGTTATATCTTTGCCCTAGGACTGCTGATAACTCATATTTATATGAGTTATTTATACGTATTCAAAGTTAAATCATGCAAGTTCTCTGGCAATAGCAGGTTGTTTCTAGTTAAGTTTCTGTTAGTTTATTGCTTTTAGTTAGAAAGGGGCTAAATTACAAGTTCTAGGCATTTTGGTGCCAATTGGCGCCTTTGTGAGCGTTTTGATGCTTCTTGTGTTTGTGCAGTAATCTGAACGTGGCAGCGTCTCTCATCACGTCTGAAGAAGGACAGCAGAGCAAGAAAATAATATATATCATTTTAGCGCGCATGTAATGATGACCAGAGATCTGGAAATGAAGAAGATCTTCTCTTTCTTCAGCACTGACGCGGCTGACGCACTGTAGCAGTGCGGTGTCACTTCAAGGCAGAGTCAACTCGCAAGCAAGCTTGGAAGGTGGGATGACATCAGCAGCATGTGACCTCTTTTGACCATGGCTATTCTCTCTCTATAAAAAGGCAAGGGTGCACCATGCGGAATATACACGACTCCATTCATCACCCACCTTCCCCCATTTTTCAGAGATAGTTTTTCTGAGAGAAGTTCTGGACACAGACTTCCTCATTTTTAATTCTCTCAAGGCCCCATTTCCATATCCATTCGCAGCCATTACTGTAAAGCTCAGACGTTGTAACGTCTTTACAGCGTGCATGAAGGAAGGCCACTTAGGCGTATCTTTTGCGTTTAGTCTCCTTTTCTCTATGTACGGTATTTGGATTTTAACTCCTCTTATTTCTGTAAGGATGCTCAGCATGAGCTAAACAATTTGTAGTTGGGTTGCTGTTTTGCATGTAATGAACCTCTAGTTTAATGTTATGAAGTATTGATGTTTATGCGTTTTAAATCTTTGCATGTTAATATTTCCAAACTTGTTTTGAACTGATCACTTAAAATAAGTAGATTCATAGGTACAGACATGGTCTATGAAAAGAACTCAAAGATTTATGTGAATGAAAAGGTGCACTAAAGACATTTAGGCATTTTTATCTAAGTCTAGACATAGAACAGATAATAGTTCATAGGACATTGCTGTGGGTACTTAAAATACAGGAGTAGGCCTACTTAGAACCTAGACATAGGAATTCTAGTACTTGAAGCTCTGACGTTTTGTGACTGAAAAGCACAGCTCTTTTGCAACAGCGTTCAAACGTTATAACGTCTATACAACATAGCATTTGTACGTGTTAGCGTGTAAACGTTGTAACGTCTGACTAGAGGAGATTTACTTGCATGCAGCAATCCAACTCATACTCTTCCATATTCACACCCACTTCTCATTTACTTGCTTTATTTATGTTCTTAGTCTTAATATCAATTTTTAGTGTCGATTTGCTACTTGTTTCACTTGTGTTTTAAAGACTTGAACTCTGAAAGTTAATCAGTCCTCGTGGGAACGATCTCTTACTTTTTATCCACTCTATTACTTGTACGACGTGTATACTTGCACTGACATTGCGACTATAACACACACGGACGCGAACAAGTTTTTGGCGCCGTTGCCGGGGACTGTATTTAACTTTTATTGTTCAACAAGAATTAAAACACTAGGTGAAAAGAATTCTGCTGTGTTGTTTGTTGTTTTTGTGAGTGAACAGGTAAACGTTACAGCGTATGCTTAGTTCCAATTCAAGCTCTAGTTCAACAGAACCAGGGAGTGGATCTGAACCTGAATTCTACCCAGAGCCTGAAAGAACCTTCAGGCGACTAAGGAGACAACAAAGGCTAAGAAGGCAGCAACAACAACAGCAAGTTCAGCCACCAATCATGTCTGAACATGGTACTGGTGGTAGAAGCTCTAGAGGTGGACGTACTCCAAGAGGAGGAAGGCACTCTGATGCTGGAGGACGTGGTCGTGGACCACAAACTCATACAGAAACCTATGTTGATGATGAACACTGGCAGAGACAGCAACTCATCAATGCAGGGCCACAAGACATGGTCAATGACAGGGACAGGCCTATGCGTGATTATGCCGTGCTCAATCCTGCACATTTACAAACAGGCATTGCAAGACCACCTATTCATACTGGTCACTTTGAATTCAAGCCAATGATGTTCCAAATGTTGCAGACTGCAGGGCAATTTGGGGGTTTCCCTCAAGAAGATCCTTATGCACATCTAAGGCAATTCTTGGATGTGTGTAGCAACTTTGTCATCCCTGGAGTCTCAGAGGATGCCTTCCAACTGAAGCTATTTCCATATTCTCTTAAGGACAAGGCCAAGAATTGGTTGAACTCCTTAGAGCCAAATTCAATTCATACTTGGGATGAGCTAGCTGAGAAATTTCTTGGAAAATACTTCCCTCCCAACAAAAATGCCAAGTTAAGAAATGACATCACTTCCTTCAAACAAAGAGAAGGGGAATCATTATTTGAGGCTTGGGAAAGATGGAAGGAATTACTAAGAATGTGCCCACACCATGGCATTCCCGTAGTTATTCAAATGGAGACTTTTTATAATGGTCTAGATCAACCTACCAGGCTTATACTTGATGCTTCATCAGGCGGTGTCATATTAAACATGTCTTTCTCTGAGGCATGCAGACTTATTGAAGACATAGCCACTCACAATGCCCATTGGCCTTCTGATAGATTCACTCCTGGAAAGAAGGCTGGTGTCCATGAGATAAGTGAAGTAACTGCCCTTTCTGCTCAGGTTGCTTCTCTGACCAACATGATTAAGAACTTGAGCACTCCAAACGTGGCCACGTCTGAACCACAGACTGCTGCAGCTATTGAGCCAACACCATCTGGGGGAGTAGTGTGTGTATATTGTGAAGGAGGGCATGTCTACGAAGAGTGTCCCCATAACCCCCAGTCTATAAACTTTGTATCACATAACAAAGGTAACAGTCCCTTCTCCAACTTGTACAATTCAAATTGGAGAAATCACCCAAATTTTAGTTGGAAGAACAACAATTCTTTGAATGCTAGCAATGCTGCTCCTGCAATACCCCCAGGATTTCCCCCTCAACAACAAAAGCAGTACACGCAGAATAACAACAACAGCAATTTGGAAGCCTTGATGAAAACTTTCATAAGTGATTGTAGGACAACCTTACAGACCCATGAGTCTTCAATCAAAACTTTGGAGAACCAAATTGGACAGATAGCCTCAGCTCTTACTCAAAGACAGAATGGATCTCTTCCATCCACAACTGAAACACCATCTTCATCTAAGTCAAATGATAAAGATGTGGTGAATGCACAGGTAAATGCTATCTCATTAAGAAGTGGCACTGAGTATCCAGAACCATCTATGTCTAAGGAATCTGAGGTGCCAGACAAGGAAAAAGAGAAAAACAAAGGTGGAGAAAAAGAGAAGAATATTCCAGACATTGTGATGTCTAAGCCAGACGTTACAACGTCTAGTTCTGAACCAGGAATCAAGACTGTTCCTAAGCTTGTACCTGAATATCCTCCTCCACCCTACCCTCAAAGACTCAAGAAAGCTCATGAAGACAAGCAATTCAGCAGGTTCATGGAGATGCTAAAACAGCTGCACATAAACCTTCCCTTGGTTGAAGCTCTACAACAGATGCCAAACTATGCCAAGTTCCTAAAGGATATCATCACCAAAAGAAGAAGGCTAGGGGAGTTTGAAACTATTGCTTTAACTGAAGAATGTAGCTTAATCATGCAGAATAAACTCCCTAGAAAACTGAAAGATCCTGGCAGTTTTACTATACCATGCTCCATTGGAGATTTTTACCTTGGCAAAGCTTTATGCGACTTGGGGGCAAGTATTAACTTGATGCCTAAGTCCATTTATGAAAAACTTGGTATAGGAACTGCCAGACCTACTTCTTTAAGTCTTACATTAGCTGATAAAAGTAGAGTTTATCCTGAGGGCATATTAGAAGATGTTTTGATTAAAGTTGACAAATTCGTTTTTCCAGTGGATTTTGTTATTTTGGATTTTGATGCAGATAAGGAAGTTCCTATCATCTTGGGGCGACCATTTCTAGCCACTGGAAGGACACTCATTGATGTGCAGAAAGGAGAATTAATCATGAGGGTCAATGACCAAGAAGTCAAGTTCAACGTCCTCAACGCACTCAAGTATCCAGAACCTAACACGGAGGAATGTTCCTTTGTGGTTGCCCTTGACCATGTGGTTCAAAAGCAATTCAATAAAGATAATGACCACTTGGAAAATATTCTGGGCAATGATGAGATTCAAGAATTGTTATCAGAAGAAGCTGATCAGTCAAACGTTACAACGTCAACCACAGACGTTGTCACGTCTGATTCCCATGTACCCAGGGCGTGGACAAAGAGGTATGAATCCTTGGGGAAAGAAGACTCCAATCTCAAGAAGATAGTACCATCCATTGAAGAACCACCCACTCTGGAATTGAAAGTGTTGCCTGATCACCTGAAGTATGCCTTTTTAGGGGAAAATGATTCTTTACCAGTGATCATTTCTTCTAACCTCTCACAAGAGCAGGAAAGTGATCTCATTAGCACCTTGAAAAGGCACAAGAAAGCCATTGGTTGGCAAATGGCAGATATCAAAGGTATCAGTCCCACAATCTGTATGCACAGAATTATCTTGGAAGAGAATGCAAAGAACAGCATTGAAGGACAAAGGCGATTGAACCCGATAATGAAGGAAGTGGTCAAGAAAGAAATCATCAAATGGTTAGATGCAGGAATCATTTATCCAATTAGTGATAGCTCATGGGTGAGCCTAGTTCAATGTGTGCCAAAGAAGGGTGGAGTTACTGTGGTAACCAATGAAAAAAATGAATTAATTCCAACAAGAACAGTGACTGGATGGAGGATATGTATGGACTACAGGAAGCTGAACAAAGCAACCAAGAAGGACCATTTTCCTCTGCCATTTATTGACCAGATGCTGGATAGACTTGCAGGCAAAGAATTCTATTGCTTCCTTGATGGTTACTCAGGATATAACCAGATAGCTATTGTGCCTGAGGACCAAGAGAAGACCACATTCACTTGTCCTTATGGTACCTTTGCCTTCAGAAGGATGCCATTTGGATTGTGTAATGCGCCTGCAACATTTCAGAGGTGTATGATGGCTTTATTCTCAGATTTTATTGAAAAATCCATGGAAGTTTTCATGGATGACTTTTCAGTCTATGGAGACTCATACAAGGCATGCTTGGATAACTTAGAAGGAGTCTTAATAAGGTGTGAAGAAACCAACTTAGTACTCAACTGGGAGAAATGCCACTTCATGGTTCAAGAGGGAATTGTTTTGGGGCATAAAATTTCAAAGAAAGGGTTGGAGGTGGATAAAGCGAAAATTGATGTTATTGACAAATTACCTCCACCTACAACTGTCAAAGGTATTAGAAGTTTCTTAGGGCATGCTGGTTTTTACAGAAGGTTTATCAAGGATTTCTCAAAAATTTCCAAACCTTTGTGTCTGCTGCTGCAACGTGATAACGTCTTCAACTTTGATGAGCATTGTCATGAAGCCTTCCAGAAATTGAAGAATGCCCTTGTAACAGCTTCTGTGATAGTCACTCCTGACTGGTCCAAACCATTTGAATTAATGTGTGATGCGAGTGACTACGCTGTGGGGGCCGTATTGGGTCAAAGGTATGGCAAAATTTTTCACTCTATATACTATGCTAGTAAAACCTTAGATGATGCCCAATTAAATTATACTGTAACTGAGAAAGAGTTACTGGCTGTTGTATTTGCTTTTGACAAATTTAGATCATACTTGGTGGGTGCAAAAGTTATTGTTTTTACTGATCACTCAGCCATCAAGTATTTGATCTCTAAAAAAGATGCAAAGCCACGACTCATTAGATGGGTTCTCCTCCTCCAAGAATTTGACTTGGAAATTCATGATAAAAAGGGGGTGGAGAACCAAGTTGCTGATCATCTTTCTAGGCTTGAGAATGTTGATGCAGGTACAGGTGCAGAAGAAATAAAAGAAAATTTCCCTGATGAAAAACTGCTGACAGTAGCCACAGTAGCTGAAGACGTTACCACGTCTATGACTATTTCTTCAAACGTTATAACGTCTGATACTACTGCTCCATGGTATGCTGATATAGTTAACTTCCTAGTCAGCAAGATGGTGCCTGTGGATTTCAACCATCAGCAAAGAAAAAAATTCTTCCACACCGTGAAGCACTATTTTTGGGATGAGCCCTATCTATATAAGATGTGTCAAGATCAGTTGCTTAGGAGATGCCTGGCTGAAGAGGAACAACTCCATGTATTACAACAATGTCATGCATCACCTTATGGAGGACATTTTGGAGGAACCAGAACTGCAGCAAAGGTGTTACAGTCAGGATACTATTGGCCAACACTCTTCAAAGATGCTCATGAATTAGTAAAAAGATGTGATAGATGCCAAAGAGCTGGAAACATCTCCAACAAGCAAGAAATGCCATTGACAAATATTCTTGAAGTGGAACTGTTTGATGTTTGGGGAATGGACTTCATGGGGCCATTTCCTATGTCTCATGGAAATTTATACATTTTGGTAGCTGTGGATTATGTGTCAAAATGGGTGGAAGCCATTGCATTACCCAATAATGAGGCCAAATCAGTCAGCAAATTCCTGAAGCAAAACATCTTCACAAGATTTGGTACTCCAAGAGCTATAATCAGTGATGAAGGCTCTCACTTTTGTAACAAGCTGATTGAGAACTTATTGGCTAAGTACGGAGTGAAGCACAAGATTGCTACAGCTTATCACCCACAAACAAGTGGTCAAGCAGAAATTTCCAACAGAGAAATTAAAAGGATACTTGAGAAGATGGTTGGTCCAAACAGGAAGGATTGGTCCCTGCACCTTGATGATGCATTGTGGGCGTACAGAACAGCATTTAAGACACCACTGGGCATGTCACCATACAAGTTAGTCTTCGGAAAAGCTTGTCACCTGCCCATTGAGCTCCAACACAAAGCTCACTGGGCACTGAAGCAACTGAACCTAGATCATTCAAAGGCTGGAGAAGCGAGGCTCCTTCAACTAAATGAGCTAGATGAATTCAGGCACACTGCCTATGAGAATTCAAAAATGTATAAAGAGAAAACCAAGAAGTGGCACGATCAAAGAATTCAAAGAAGGGAGCTAGTAGAGGGACAATCAGTTTTGTTGTTTAATTCAAGATTAAAGTTGTTCCCTGGGAAGTTAAGATCAAGATGGTCAGGACCTTTCAAGATAGTAAAAGTCTACAGTCATGGTGCTGTGGAGCTGTTTGATGAGAAAACTAACTCCATTTTCAAGGTCAATGGCCAAAGAGTGAAGCATTACCATGGAGAACATGTGGTTAGGGACAAGACCACAGTGACTCTCAACAACCTCTGAATTCAAAAAAAAAGGGGATAGTCTGGCTGAAGACTCTTAAAGCAAGCGCTCTTGGGAGGCAACCCAATGGTTTTTACTAACCAGCAATTTTGTGTCTTTAAATTTTTGTGCAGGATTGGGAGCTGAAGTAGTAAAAACGTTATAACGTCTCTGCGTGTCTAAGATGTTGTCACGTTCGCTGCCTGGGTAAAGTGTTAAATGAAAAAGAAAAAAAGAAAATGAGTCAAGCAGTTTTCAAATGAAACAATTTTTAATGAATTTTTTGAGACGTGACTGCCTAAGTGACCATGACGTCACTTCCAACGGTTACCCCTTTTTCCCAAACCCACGCCACCACCTACTTCCCAACTTCCCATAAAACCTCCCCAATAGACACACACCAGTTACAATCATCAAAACCACCTTCATACACTTTCAGAAACCGCAATCTTATACCTTCTCCCAACCCCAAATCGCAAATCTCAATCTCAAATCCCCCACTCTCCAGAAAACTCATACAATCACCATGACTAAAACAAAGCAAGCTGCAGTAAAATCATCTGGTAAAGGAAAGAACGTCAACCCAAGTTCTTCTTCTGTTCCAAACCCAGAAATCCCCATTCCTTCAAAGAAGAAAGCTTTGCTGCCAGAAAGGGGTTTTAGCTTGGAAAACCCAAATCCTGACTTTATCGCAACAGTGGCAGCATTGGGATGGCAGAAATTTGTAGTTCACAGGAAGGAATACATTGCAACTCTGGTGCATGACTTTTATAAAGGAATCGTTGAAAGAACCGATGGAGAACTCTCAAGCACCTCCATCGTACGAGGTGAGGAAGTCAAATTTGGTGTAAGAGTCATAAATGACTACTTTGGGCTAGGTTACTATGGCAAGGCAGTTGAGGTGAAGCAAAAGACGTACGGAGTGGCAGAGATGACTGAAATCAAAGAAAGGATATGTGTTGAAGGAGCTGTTTGGGAGCGAAGAGGCGACCATGGGAATGAATTCAAAATTTTGAAGAGATACCTTTGTGATGAGGCCAGTGCTTGGTTTCATTTCATCAGACATTGCTTGATACCCACTTCCCACACTCTCTGGGTTGATAAAGAGAGGCTGATTGCTATTGATGCCATTATGTCAAGAGATAAGATTGAAGTGGGTAAGCTCATCAACAGAGAGATTAACAAATGGCAGAACAGGAAGGATGGATACCTATACTTCCCTTGTTTAATCACCGATCTCTGCATGGAGGCTGGAGTGGAGATTGAAGCATCTGAGCTAAGAGAGGAACCTCAGGGGGCATTCTCTACAAAGTTCAAAGCTAGGCAGAGAGCTGTAGATGCTACCACGTCAGTTGATGCACAGACGTTACAACGTCTGGTAGACCAGCAAAACAGCCTAGCCAAGTTTGTCAAGGAGCAATTTGAGTGGCAAAAGAAGGTGATTGCACATACAACAAAAGGCAAGATGGTGATTGAAGAGCCAGTACTTCCAGATTGGATGCAAGTGGAAGATGAAGACAACATACTCCTATCAGCAATGAACCCCAAGAAAGTGAAGAAGGAAAAAGTCAAGAAAACAAGAAAACCAGCAACAAAAAGAAAGAGCCTAGCAAAGAAGGAGCAGAAGAAGGTAAGTAGTGAGGAAGAAGAGCTTAAATCGGCTGATATGGATAGCATCAGTGAAAGTGATGCAGAGGAATCAAAGAAGGTGAGTAGGGAAATCCTAAGCGATGATGAGGAAGAAACACATTCAGAAGAGAAAGGAAGTTCCAGTGATAAGACTGATATTGAGGCTGACTCCCCACCAACCCAAACACTCAAAGAACCAGCCCAACCCACACCTCCATCACCAAAAGACAAACAACCCCAACCCTCAGCTAAAACCCCACCCACCCATGACCAAAACATCCCCCAAACACCACAATCTAAACCTAAAGATCAGCCCATTTCAAAGCCAACCCCCACTCAACCTGAACCAACTAAAGAGCCATCACAACCATCCATTCCAGAAGTAACCAGTGCAGATGTGGCTACGTCTGAACCAACTGTTGTTGAAACCAACCCAGACCCACAACTCATTCCCCCACCCAAAAGGCAAAGATTCAAGACTGTACCCACCCAGAGTCTATTTGGGAAGAAGAAAAGGCGTGAAATAGCCACTGAAAGTGAAAAAGCAAGACATGGTGATGAAGAAGAGCAACCAGTTGATACTCCTGCACCCAAAAGGCAAAAGTTGCAGGTAAAAAAGAGATCTGAAGCTGCTAAAGACAAGCCAGCAACAGCCACCAGTGCAGCATTTGTTGCTGCAAGTGGTTCAGAGAATGCTCCTGCTGTTGCTGCTGATGAGGAAGCTGCAGACGTTACAACGTCTCATGAGCCAGAGGTTGAAAAAGCCCAGGGAGAACCCAAAGAGCAGCAGCAGATTCATCCTGCAGAGCTGGAAAAGCAGAAAGCATGGGAGGAAGCAAAGAAAAGAGTTGCTGAGAGCAGTGTAAAGAGGCCCCAGGAAACTGAAGTCTCAGTTGATGTTGGTGACGGTGAAGGAGAAAAGAAGAAGAAAGAAAAGAAAAAGAAGGCTGTGCAAGCAAGCATCCCAGCCAGACAAAGTGGAAGGCTCAGGGCCGGTGCTCTGAACAAGTAAGTAGCCCTCTTTTAGCAGTAGAATAGTTTTAGTTTCCAATTTCAGTACAAATAAATAGCTGTCTAGACGTTACAACGTCTTGAGAGTTAGTAGTTGTTTTGTTTCTGTTTTGTGTAAACGTTCCTCTCTCTTTTTTTTTTCTAAATCAGTGAGCAGTGGGGACACTGCTCATCTTTTTGTTCGGGGGGGGGGGGGGGAGGATATGTTTCCTGTCTGCATGAAATCAAATGCAAAATCAGTTTACTTTCCTACTCTATTAATCATCAAAAATGTTTCTCTTTGGGCTAAATCTAGTAATGACTATGTGTGACTTTGTGTGAGTAGCTGATGCATGCTTAGATGAATAGAATTGATTACTGCTTCCACACAAACTCTGTTTTGAGGAAAACCTAGTTAGCTAAGGACTATTTGATGCTAAAACTAGTTTTGGTTGACTTTGGTGATTGTAGAACTTGATTAAAAACTCAGAGTAGCAGTAGAAGCTAAGTTTGGGGGTATATCAGGTTGTACTAAGGCTGGGTGCAAAGACTGTAGGATGATTAGTGCTTGTGTTGTGTGAGTGCAGCGTTGTAACGTCTACCCGTAACGTTATAACGTGTGCCGTGTGTGTTTGTGTGTTGTGTTCTGTGTTATCAAACGTTGTAGCGTCTCTTCTATAAACGTTATAACGTCTACTCCAAAAAGACCAAAAAGTGTGTGTTGTTTCAAATAAGTGGAAAAATCCACATGTCCTCTGTGTTGGCTGCAATTTCCCGAAACAAATACTGGGTACACCAAATATCTCAATCCCAAATTGTCAAATCCAAGGGATCAAAAAGGAGAAAATCACAAAAAAAAACTCCAAACCAAAAGTGAAGTGAATCAAATGAAAGTTGCTCAGTAATGAGGGGTTGCAGTCCTCTGTGTGTTTTGCGTTGTGTGAGTCAGAAAAGTAGTTTGCACTAATCTAGTCCTAGCACCCAAATTAAGACCCTTTGTCGTGCTTAAAATAACCCTCAAATCTTGTGTGGAAATGTTAGCCTACTCTCTGTTTTGAAAGATGTTATACTCTCACCATATGGAAACCACTCTTTCATAGGCTAAGGTAGCTTCTGAACCTAGCTAGGAATAGAATTGATACAGAGATCACACACTCACTTTGGGCAGTAATGAATCTAAAATTTAATTGTGCATTGGTGCGTGAGTATGTAGTGAAGGTCTGAAGGAATTAGCCCCTTGAGGAAAATTTTTGATCAAATGGATGAGCAGGGTGTAAACTGCTGGTGTATTTAATTTCCTGCATCTTTTCATATGTTGTATTTCAATTGCTTGAGGACAAGCAATGGTTTAAGTTTGGGGGTGTGATAACTCATATTTATATGAGTTATTTATACGTATTCAAAGTTAAATCATGCAAGTTCTCTGGCAATAGCAGGTTGTTTCTAGTTAAGTTTCTGTTAGTTTATTGCTTTTAGTTAGAAAGGGGCTAAATTACAAGTTCTAGGCATTTTGGTGCCAATTGGCGCCTTTGTGAGCGTTTTGATGCTTCTTGTGTTTGTGCAGTAATCTGAACGTGGCAGCGTCTCTCATCACGTCTGAAGAAGGACAGCAGAGCAAGAAAATAATATATATCATTTTAGCGCGCATGTAATGATGACCAGAGATCTGGAAATGAAGAAGATCTTCTCTTTCTTCAGCACTGACGCGGCTGACGCACTGTAGCAGTGCGGTGTCACTTCAAGGCAGAGTCAACTCGCAAGCAAGCTTGGAAGGTGGGATGACATCAGCAGCATGTGACCTCTTTTGACCATGGCTATTCTCTCTCTATAAAAAGGCAAGGGTGCACCATGCGGAATATACACGACTCCATTCATCACCCACCTTCCCCCATTTTTCAGAGATAGTTTTTCTGAGAGAAGTTCTGGACACAGACTTCCTCATTTTTAATTCTCTCAAGGCCCCATTTCCATATCCATTCGCAGCCATTACTGTAAAGCTCAGACGTTGTAACGTCTTTACAGCGTGCATGAAGGAAGGCCACTTAGGCGTATCTTTTGCGTTTAGTCTCCTTTTCTCTATGTACGGTATTTGGATTTTAACTCCTCTTATTTCTGTAAGGATGCTCAGCATGAGCTAAACAATTTGTAGTTGGGTTGCTGTTTTGCATGTAATGAACCTCTAGTTTAATGTTATGAAGTATTGATGTTTATGCGTTTTAAATCTTTGCATGTTAATATTTCCAAACTTGTTTTGAACTGATCACTTAAAATAAGTAGATTCATAGGTACAGACATGGTCTATGAAAAGAACTCAAAGATTTATGTGAATGAAAAGGTGCACTAAAGACATTTAGGCATTTTTATCTAAGTCTAGACATAGAACAGATAATAGTTCATAGGACATTGCTGTGGGTACTTAAAATACAGGAGTAGGCCTACTTAGAACCTAGACATAGGAATTCTAGTACTTGAAGCTCTGACGTTTTGTGACTGAAAAGCACAGCTCTTTTGCAACAGCGTTCAAACGTTATAACGTCTATACAACATAGCATTTGTACGTGTTAGCGTGTAAACGTTGTAACGTCTGACTAGAGGAGATTTACTTGCATGCAGCAATCCAACTCATACTCTTCCATATTCACACCCACTTCTCATTTACTTGCTTTATTTATGTTCTTAGTCTTAATATCAACTTTTAGTGTCGATTTGCTACTTGTTTCACTTGTGTTTTAAAGACTTGAACTCTGAAAGTTAATCAGTCCTCGTGGGAACGATCTCTTACTTTTTATCCACTCTATTACTTGTACGACGTGTATACTTGCACTGACATTGCGACTATAACACACACGGACGCGAACAACTGCTCCTACTGCAAAGTCACTAGCATCACACATGAGTTCAAAAGGCTTACTCCAATCTGGAGTGACTACAACTGGTGCTGTAACTAAGGCCTTTTTTAGTTTTTGAAAAGCTTCTACACAAGATTCATCAAAATTAAAAGGCACATCATGTTGCAAAAGCATACACAATGGTTTTGAAATTTTTGAAAAGTCTTTGATAAATCTCCTATAGAATCCTGCATGACCTAAAAAACTTCTAATCCCTTTGATTGTTGATGGAGGTGGTAGTTTCTCAATTACCTCTATTTTTGCCCTATCCACTTCAAGACCCTTTTTAGATATTTTATGACCAATCACAGTGCCTTCTTTTACCATGAAATGACATTTTTCCCAATTAAGCACTAAGTTAGTGTCTTCACACCTTTGAAGAATTTCTTCTAAGTTTGAAAGACACAATGAGAATGTTTCTCCAAAAACAGAAAAGTCATCCATGAAGACTTCCATTGATTGCTCAATGAAGTCAGAAGATTGACATCATGCATCTTTGAAAGGTAGCAGGAGCATTACAAAGTCCAAAAGGCATCCTTCTAAAGGCAAAAGTGCCATAAGGACAAGTAAAGGTGGTTTTCTGTTGATCCTTAGGTTCAATTGCTATTTGATTGTATCCTGAATAACCATCTAAGAAACAATAGAATTCCTTTCCTGCTAACCTATCTAACATTTGATCTATAAAGGGTAAAGGGAAATGATCTTTCTTAGTGGCCTTATTGAGTTTTCTGTAATCCATACAGATTCTCCACCCTGTTACAGTTCTGGTTGGGATTAATTCATTATTTTTATTGGCTACAACTGTGACGCCACCCTTTTTAGGAACACATTGCACAGGACTAACCCATGCACTATCTGAAATAGGGTAGATAATACCAGCATCTAGCCATTTAATTATTTCCTTCTTAACAACCTCTTTCATTATTGGATTTAATCTTCTTTGCCCTTCTATGCTATTTTTAGAATTTTCTTCTAAAATTATCCTATGCATGCATGTTGAGGGGCTAATCCCTTTAATGTCAGACATTTGCCAACCTATAGCTTTTCTATGTTTTCTCAAGGTGTTAATTAAATCAAGCTCTTGTTCTAAAGATAGATCAGAAGCTATGATTACAGGAAGGGTATTATCCTCACCTAGAAAAACATATTTTAAATGCTTAGGTAGTTCTTTTAATTCTAGCTTAGGAGGTTGTTCAATAGAAGGTACATTTTCTTTAAGGTTGGGATCTTCTAAATTAAGAGATTCATAAGTTCTAACCCATACCTTAGGTGTAGCTTGTTCCTTGGGCAATATGCTTTCTTCAATAAATTTCTCAGCAGGCAATGCAGAAACATCAGGTGCTAGTGCATTGGCAAGGTGATCATACTGCTTGTGGAACTGCTTCTCTACCAAATGATCAAGTGAGATTGATGAACACTCTTCACTCTCCTCTGCAGGATACTTCAAAGCATTCAAGACATTAAATTTTACTTCTTGATCATTCACTCTCATGGTTAGCTCTCATCTTTGCACATCTATCAGTGTTTTCCCTGTTGCCAAGAATGGTCTTCCAAGTATGACTGGCACTTCTTCATCTGCAATGAAATCAAGTATAACAAAATCTGCAGGAAACACAAATTTGTCAACTTGCACCAATATATCCTCAATAATTCCTTCTGGATATGCAATTGATCTATCTGCCAAAGATAGTGTTAATGTGGTAGGTTTTGCATTTCCAATCCCTAGCTTTGTGAAGATAGATTTGGGCATCAAATTGATGCTTGCACCTAAATCACATAATGCTCTTCCTGTATAGTACTTACCTATTGAAAAAGGGATTGTAAAGCTACCTGGATCCTTTAGCTTCCTTGGAATTTTGTTTTGTAAAATCAGACTACATTCTTTTGACATAACAACAGTTTCAAATTCCCCTAATCTTCTTCTTCTTTTAGAAAGCACATCTTTCATGAATTTGGCATAGTTTGGCATTTGTTGAAGTGCCTCTATCAAGGGAACATTGATATGCAATTGTTTTAAAACATCTAAAAATTTACTGAATTGCTTCTCCTCATGTATTTTTTTCAATCTTTGAGGAAAAGGAGGAGGAGGGTATTCTGGTACTAACCTTGGAGTAGGAGATGTAGGAACACCAGGTGTTTCTGCATCTTGAGAATTTTTTTCATTTTTATTTTTTTCTCCCTTTTCTGTACCTTCAAGCTCATATGGTGCTGTTAGATCCTTGCCACTTCTCAAAGATATGGCTTTGACCTGCTCCTTACCTTGCCTTTGTGAGGGTGAAGCTTCTGTGTTTGATGGCAAAGTACCTACTGGTCTTTGCTGCAAAGCAGTTGCTAATTGCCCTACTTGGTTCTCTAGGTTCTTAATTGATATATCATGAGCTTGCCTAGCAGTTCTAGTTTCACTAATGAATGATCTAAGCAATTCTTCTAGAGAATTAGCACTGGCAGGTGGGTTTGATCTTTGTTGGCTTTGAGGTAGGAATCCAGGAGGAGTACTTGGTGCAGGTGCACTTTGTGCAGGTGCATTGGAATTGTTCCACCTAAAATTTGGGTGGTTCTTCCATCCTGGATTGTAGGTATGAGAGTAAGGGTTGTTATTTTTATTGTAACCTACATAATTGACAGAGACAGGGTTGCTAGGACATTCTTCGTATAGATGGCCTCCTCCACAATACACACAACTTGGAGTTCCTGGAGGGGCTTGTTCTATAGCTGCTGCAGTGTTTTCTTTAGGTGTTGCTACACTAGATGTAGGTGCACTAGTGCACTGTTTGATCAGATTGGTTAAAGTGGCTACTTGAGCAGATATGGCTGATATATCATTAATCTCATGTACTCCAGAGGTTCTCTTTTAAGCACTTACCCTCTCAGTAGGCCAACTTGAACCATTTGTAGCAATTTTGTCAATAAGATCACATGCTTCATTATAAGACATATTCAAAAGAACACCACCAGCTGATGCATCTAGCATCACTCTGGTTTGTGGTTCTAGACCATTGTAAAAAGTTTCCATTTGTATAATGACAGGTAAACCATGATGTGGACATTTTCTTAAAAGTTCTTTCCATCTTTCCCATGCTTCAAACAATGATTCAAATTCTTTTTGCTTAAAAGATGTAATATCATGTCTCATCCTAGCATTTTTAATAGGAGGAAAATATTTGCTTAAGAATTTTTCAGCTAATTCATTCCATGTATGAATAGAATTGGGCTCCATAGAATTTAGCCATGATTTTGCCCTATCTTTCAAAGAGTATGGAAATAACTTAAGCCTAAATGCATCCTCACTAATGCCAGGAATGATAAAGTTACTACAAACTTCTATGAATTGCTTTAAATGTTCATGGGGATCTTCATGTGGAGATCCACCAAATTGACCAATTGTTTGCAACATTTGAAACATCATAGGTTTAAATTCAAAATGAACAGCATCAATTTGAGGCCTGGCAATACTAGTTTGTATGTGCTGCTGGTCATATTGAGCATAGTCTCTCATAGGTCTATCTCTATCATTAATCATACCTATTGGTCCCATTTGAATGAATTGTTGTCTGTGATCTGGTCCACCTTCAGTTTGTTGATGTGAATTAGGTCCTCCTCTTACTGAGGCATCTTCACTGTGGTGAGACATTGTTCTGCAGTCTTGTTGTCTTTGTCTTTGTTGTCTTAGCAATCTCCTAAATCTTCTCTCAATTTCTGGATCACAATCAAATTCTGGTGGTCTATCTCTGGGCATAAACTAGTGTTTCCACACTGAGTGTTTCTGCACTAAGTGTTTCTGCACAGAAAACAGAATACCAGTAGTACTAATAAAACACTAAATTAACAATCTAAACAACAAAATTTTACTATAAACCCCGGCAACGGCGCCAAAAACTTGGTGTGGTTTATTATATGCAAGTATACATAGTCACACAAGTAATAAAGTGATAAGAAAGGTCGAACCCACAGGGATTATGTATTGTAAATTTTTGTAATTCAAAGTGTACACTTAGTGTGTCTACACTATTCAAGATTTTTGGTTTGGAGTTTTCAAAGTAAGTAAAATAATAATAAGCAATAAAATGTGTGAGAAATCAGTTGGAAAAAGTAGTTGAGATGTTTTCACCGAGTACTTTACTTCTAAGTGTTTTAATGGAGTATGTAGTGTGGGAACACTGGATGTAGGTGCATCAGTTTGTGCCTTTCAGCACTTCTCTTCAGAGTTTCATTACAAGCTCTTATGATCTTTGTTTTTTACAGTAAAGAAAGGTTTGTCAATTCCTCCCTTGCCTCCTAACAATGATCCAAGTTGCTAAATAGGTTCACTCTTGTAATTTTATTATCCTAAGGACTATGCTATCCTATGTCTGGCCTTTTCACATACTGTTCAGCAAGCCATTTAATAAATATATAGGATCAGTTTATTAGGTTTACAAGTATTTATTTGTTGGGATTCAAGTGTGTGGTTAGTCCCTCGTTTGTTAGGAATGAGTTAAATGAAAAATATATAAGAGAGGTGACCCATATCCCATTGTCTTAAGGTTTTGAGTGGAGATGTGATGTCCAAGTATCTTATTTGGTTCATTAGCTCGTTGTTGCTTCTGGTGCTCCCCAGACTCCCAACACTATTATTTGAGCTTTGTTACGTTCTATTATAAATCTTTCTTTAAGGAATACACATACGGCTGGAACATGAGGGAACCTCTAGGAAGGATTGATAGAGAGGCAATGCGCCATCTTAGGGATAGTTTGATCCTTTTTATTTAGTTTTTTTCAATCATCTTTTATATTAGCTATTTTTCAGAGTAGAATAGCATCATTTTCAATATTGGGAGAAATCCCAAGTCCCACATAGACTAGTGATAAGATCTTAAGAGGGTTTATAAAGAAGAGACAACCCTCACCTTACAAGCCGGTTTTGTGGGGTTGAGTTAGGCCTTAACCACATTCTAAGATGGTATCAGAGCCTATCCTAAATCCTTCGGGCCACCCACTATTATTATCCACGCACCAAGCCCAATAGTGCTGGGCTTGAGGGGGTGTATTGGGATAAACTCAAGTTCCACGTTGAGTTAGGCCTTAACCACATTCTAAGATTCAATACTGATTTCAAAGACTTCGATTAGTTGTTAATATGATGTTTTTTGGGATACTTGGTACTCTTAATCCTTCTATTTTTTTTGTGTTTGGTGTGGTTTATTATATGCAAGTATACATAGTCATACAAGTAATAAAGTGATAAGAAAGGTCGAACCCACAGGGATTATGTATTGTAAATTTTTGTAGTTCAAAGTGTACACTTAGTGTGTCTACACTATTCAGTATTTTTGGTTTGGAGTTTTCAAAGTAAGTAAAATAATAATAAGCAATAAAATGTGTGAGAAATCAGTTGGAAAAAGTAGTTGAGATGTTTTCACCAAGTACTTTACTCCTAAGTGTTTTAATGGAGTATGTAGTGTGGGAACACTGGATGTAGGTGCATCAGTTTGTGCCTTTCAGCACTTCTCTTCAGAGTTTCATTACAAGCTCTTATGATCTTTGTTTTTTACAGTAAAGAAAGGTTTGTCAATTCCTCCCTTGCCTCCTAACAATGATCCAAGTTGCTAAATAGGTTCACTCTTGTAATTTTATTATCCTAAGGACTATGCTATCCTATGTCTAGGTTTTAGCATGTGTTTAACAAAGTTTCCTTTATTAAATACTTGTCCCTATTAACTCTTGAGTTCATAAATGTAGCCCATGTCTGCTGCTACAAGTTTTACCTATTCTAAAGTGATCAATTCCAGAATAAGTTGAAAGAAGTGTTATGCAAGAGTTTAAAGTGTTTACACTACATAAACCATAATAACATATTTAGAAGTTCATTACAAGGTTAGAACATCTCAACTTAAGGGAATTTAGCTCATGTTACTCATGTTATAAAGCAAAGAATGTGCAAAGAACATAAGTAAATGAATAATAAAGCAAAAGAACTTAAAAGAGTAGAGATTACTTAAATAGAAGATCTTTTGCATTAAGTTCCCAAGTTGAAGTACAATAAAGATTTCTTACACGAATTTCTTCAAAGTAGAAGTGAAGGGAATGGTTGTCAAGCACTTCCTCACCTTCCTCTCCTTAGAAACTTGAAATGAAAATAAACTAAACCTAAACTAAGCGAAAAGATAAAGGATTTAAAGATGTGAAAGCTGATAGAAGATAGGATTATTTTCTTGTGAAGATATGATATCTATTTATAGGCTTGAAAGCTTTCCTCTTGCAAGGGGTTTCCTTTGGCGTGAAAGATCAGCTGAGGAGACCGAACATGGTTAATTTGTTGACAACCAATCAAGCAAGCTGCACAGGTTTGGTCGCTTGCATGCATAACAAAAGATGAGGTCCATTGGAGAAGTGCCACATGTCTTTTAGATAAGTTTGAGTCTTGCAACTTGATTTTTATGTGTATCGCCGACTTCAGCAAGTGGCTCAGCTCCAGGTGACTAGGCATGACGTCACTAATCAAGTGTGGAAGCATTGAAATGGTCTTTGGATGTTTTGGTATAAACTGCAGAATTTTAGCAGGTGTTGGCAGTGTTTCCACTCCTGATGTTGGCAGTGTTCCCACTCCTGCAGTAGCTGCACTGAACAAAAACATCAAACCTAACAAGATATGTGCATTTTGCCTAGATCATTGCCCTTTATCCATTTGAATATTTAGAATGCTGTTCCTTGATAAATAAGCTATAAATATATATAAATGTTCTTGAAAATAAGCAATAACTCAAGCTTGATTGTATGAATAACTCTATATAAAATAGAGTTATCAGTGTTCCATCACCTAGTTGTGCAGGGAGATCACCAAACAACCAAAAGGAAGTAAAAAGACTCAATTTCGAACCTGATGGGTCGTCTGGTCATGACACAACTCGTCGGGCGATTGTTTTGTGCAAAATCGTAGTTGTTGTTGTCTTAGTCTACCTAGTTGCCTAGCGACCAAGGGCCATCGCCATGGCGGTAATTGTTGTCGCCCGGAGACTGTTGAGCTCGTCGAGTGACGAGTCATTGATGTTTAGAATTATATGTGAATTCTTGTTCGTATTGTTTATTTTCAAAATATTTTGTTAAATATTTTGTTAGGGGTAAATGTCCTATTGCCTAGCTAAGTAGTTAATATTAGGATAATTAAGAGAAATCACTCATACATTCAATGCCTTATGATTTTGAGTGAAAAATGTGGTGTCAGACCTAGTTATTATATGTTTCCTCTTGATTCAATATAATATGTTCTCAGTGTTCGAGGCCTGAGATCCTCCTAAGAAGGGTAAATAGAAAGGAATGAGACTTGAATTATTTCGTTGATAATCAACCCCAAGGGCAAGTACAACTGTATAGAAGCCATAACAGAATCCACACTAGATTCTACAGCAAAGCAAATCTTAACAAACTGCTGAGTCACACACATTCTAGAAGGAAATAGAAACAGAGAAATAAAGGGAACAATCAAGTCTCAATTGTAAATGGGGTTTTTTTTACCCCCACACCTTCACTTTATACCCCCACAAAAAAATTTATTCCAAAAATACCCCTAATAAAATTGTTACTAACGGATTTACATAAACCATATATAAATCCGTTTTGAAAAAAATAACAAAACGGAAGTAAGTTAGGTTACGTAAATCCGTTTTTACCCAAATTTTACCAACGGATATATTGAAAAATTTATAAATCCATTTTACAATTTTAAAAAAACGGAATTACCTTTTTATATATAAATCCGTCTTTGTTACATGCTGCTAACGGATTTACCTGACCATAAGGTAAATCCGTTTTTATTTAAATTTAACAGACACGATTCCACTGCCAGATTTGATCAGCGACCCACTTTTGTTCGTCTTGATAATTGTGCCCCAACAGATGTATTTTTGACGGTCTAGATTGCACCGACAATATCAACGGTGGATAATCACTGACGATTACTATAAATACCCACCCCCACCATCATTCTTTTCACACCAACATTTCACTCCAAAATGGCTATTTGTTCAACTCAGTATTCAAGTGAGAATAGGCTTACCGCTATTCACGATGGCGGCCAAATCACCATGATAGAAGAAGGTGTCTACTTCTCATGTCCAAAGCCTATTTTATGCAGGCTCCGAGAAAGCATCACCTTCAACTGTTTGAAGGATAAAGTGGAGATCAAAGTTCAAGTGATTGGTGATGACCGGAGCGCAAAGACGATGGCCACATTTACTTCTCGTCAATCAGGATCAGGACTGATGACGACGTGCGAAGCATGATGAACATCCATGACGACATTCTTCAGTATTGTAGGCCGTTGGAGCTGTACGTGGAGCATCAACGGAACGTCACTGAGATTTTACGCTATTTTTATCTAGGAGTAGTTTAGAACTGTATTTGTTGTTGTTGTTGTTGTTGTTGTTGTTGTTGTTGTTGTTGTTTTACTTTTTATGTTAGTTTGTATGTTTGCATAAATGAAAATAAATTTTTAATTTAAATAGTCGAATATAATAAAAGAACAATACTAATAATAAAGTAGTCAAAAATAGTTCAAACCATACAAAATCAAAAAAACCAATCACGTCCCTCTACCAAATCAAGCAACCTCGTGAGCTCGCTGACAATCATCAGTCTCTCCTCAGGTCCCCTCACACCTGGCGCTCGTGCTGCTGCTGCGGGTGCTACTGCTGGTGGCGCTGGTGGTGCTGGAAGGAGACGAGGAACTGATACCCTAACGTACCATGGCAAGTAATCACGATGAACCTCACCCACCTCCCTAGCAGTGGTGGTGGTTCTCATAACCTCCCGAACACTGTCCCTCCATCTGTTCATACACATCATGATGTCACTATACGCTGGACGACCGTGAAGCGGATCACGAGGGATGACCTGAATGTATCCAAATTGCCGGAGGCACCTATCCGGCATGTAGGGAACGGTGGTGTCCTCCCAGATCAGGAAACCCCTATATAATGAGATCTCGTCAAAGGGTCTCTTGTGCCGGTGGTCCTCAAATGATCTCCAGATGACATCGTTAGGTGTCAAAGCATCAATCCTCCTGCGATACTCCTCCAGCTTCACCTGGTCCGTCTTCCTCTTCTTCCAAAACCCACACTGTGGCCCGGTCGTGGTCCCAGTCCCCCCCGCAAAGCTTGCCGAGGGAAGTACTCAAATATCCATGACTGAAATGCACAAATAAACCATATTGTTTAAAATATATATATATAACATTAAAACAAACTCGTTAAACGCATGTCCAGCCTCCTGTACCTCATCCTCTGTATACTGCTGTCATCTCTGCATGCGTTTATGTCGGTTAGACGCATGTCCAGCCTCTCTAATCCGAGTGCGTATACTCACTGGAGTTTCCTCTGGTTCACCAACACCCAGTCGTGACGAAGACTCCCCTTGCAATATCAATCCTGGTGAATCACGGGGAATTCGACCACCAACTCTGGTACGAGCCACTGCCAAAAATAAAAAAATAAAAAAATAATTAAAAAACAAAAACAGAAGTAAGGTACTTCCGTAGGAAAATACAGTGAAAACGGAAGTAGGTACTTCCGCAGAGACAAAACGGAACTACTTACTTCTGTTTGCAGCTGAAAACGGATCTATGTACTTCCGTAGGCAAGAAAACAGAAGTAGGAAATTCCGAGATGGAGAAAAGGGAAGTAGGTAATCCAGTTAGGGTGAAAAACGCATCCAAAATCAAAAAAATCAATCACGTCCCTCTACCAAATCAAGCAACCTCGTGAGCTCGCTGACAATCATCAGTCTCTCCTCAGGTCCCCTCACACCTGGCGCTCGTGCTGCTGCGGGTGCTACTGCTGGTGGCGCTGGTGGTGCTGGAAGGAGACGAGGAACTGATACCCTAACGTACCATGGCAAGTAATCACGATGAACCTCACCCACCTCCCTAGCAGTGGTGGTGGTGGTGCTCATAACCTCCCGAACACTGTCCCTCCATCTGTTCATACACATCATGATGTCACTATACGCTGGACGACCGTGAAGCGGATCACAAGGGATGACCTGAATGTATCCAAATTGTCGGAGGCACCTATCTGGCATGTAGGGAATGGTGGTGTCCTCCCAGATCAGGAAACCCCTATATAATGAGATCTTGTCAAAGGGTCTCTCGTGCCGGTGGTCCTCAAATGATCTCCAGATGACATCGTTAGGTGTCAAAGCATCAATCCTCCTGCGATACTCCTCCAGCTTCACCTGGTCCGTCTTCCTCTTCTTCCAAAACCCACACTGTGGCCCGGTCGTGGTCCCAGTCCCCCCCGCAAAGCTTACCGAGGGAAGTACTCAAAGATCCATGACTGAAATGCACAAAAAAACCATATTGTTTAATATATATATATATATATATATATATATATATATATATATATATATATATATATATATATATATATATAATCCGAGTGCGTATACTCACTGGAGTTTCCTCTGGTTCACCAACACCCAGTCGTGACGAAGACTCCCCTTGCAATATCAATCCTGGTGAATCACGGGGAATTCGACCACCAACTCTGGTACGAGCCACTGCCAAAAATAAAAAAAATAAAAAAATACTTACTTCTGTTTGCAGCTGAAAACGGATCTATATATGTACTTCCGTAGGCAAGAAAGCAGAAGTAGGTAATTCCGAGATGGAGAAAAACGGAAGTAGGTAATCCAGTTAGGGTGAAAAACGCATCTATCTCTTCTCTCCAATGGATGTAAGTGAAAAATGGTTAGATTTTTGTAAAAAATTTAACGGTATTTTCGTCTTTTCACACCCGGCGCGGGGGGGGGGGGGGTAAAAAAAACCGTAAATGATGTGGACACGGAATTTGTTGGAGCTCTTGTTACGCTGAGGCCTTGAGCTAGCTGCAGTGGGCTGATCCATAGGACCAATAGCAATAGGCCCACTTGCAGTGTTATTCACACCTCCAATTTCAGCAATTGTATCACAATATGGAAATCTCTGGTGTTTCAGGGTCTTGATTCATCCAACACATACTTAGCCAGACCAAGCTTCATAGGCTTACTAACTCTATGCTAAATAAGTATTACTTTAGGTCCCATTTTAAGTCTATCTATTTTCTTGTCAAGTCCCATTATAAGTTTATAAGTTACAACCTTTTTCCCTTTTTTGTATAAACTATCATTTTTCTTTTGATCTAAACATGTATGATGATTTCATCTTATCCAGTGACCTTTCAACCTTTTTAAGGACCAAAGCATGATGAAGTTTGTTTACTATATAATAAAGTCATGATTCAGAATACCAACTAAATAATCTTTAATGAGTTTTCTTTGCTCATCTAATTGATTAAGGAATCTGTAGTCGGTGTATTCATGACAACTTAGCACACAAAAACCAAATAAAATTTGACTTCTACCTTTTTTTGCCGACATCTAAGGATATAGACAAAGCAACAAACGTGGCAAAACAACTTTCTTGTATAGCAACCACATAAGATTCACAAAAGGATAAATAAAATAAACAAAAAGGACACTTGGAAAGTAACACATGTTCACACTAATAAGAATCGGCATGAGTAGTAACTCCGTTCGGATCTTATTTTAAGGTCTTAAGTTCGAGTCTTAAATATGGAAAAATCTCTATTAATGAAGAGGGAGAGAATCACACAGACCAACAAAACTTAGTAGGCATAATCAGCCAGATTTTTCAACATAGATTAGTCACCGATAAAATAGATAGATACTATGCACTAATAACACCCTAATAAGAAAATACACGCATGGTCGCATTATAAGATACCCTTCACCTTATTATGTATAAGACAATGTTACAAAACCATTTCTAAATCTAAATCTACACAAATAAAGGGTATAGAAGTGAAGGCAAAAAAAAAGTGATGTTTGCTCAAATAGGATCCATACTTGCTTCCTTAATGTTTGTTTGGGCTATATTTCAACAATATTTTCCACACCAACTTAGAAGCCAAATTGAGAAATACACTCAAAGATTAGTAACTTTAGTCTACCCTTATATCCAAATCACATTCCATGAATTCACAGGAGAGAGACTCATGAGAAGTGAAGCTTATTCAGCCATAGAAAACTTTCTCAGCTCAAAAGCATCAACACAAGCAAAGAGACTCAAAGCTGATATAGGAAAGAACAATCAAGCTCTTGTTCTTAGTATGGATGATCATGAAGAAGTAGCTGATGAATTTAATGGAGTTAAACTTTGGTGGGCTAGTGGCAAAAATATTACAAAATCTCAATCACTTTCACTTCATCAAATGACAGATGAAAAAAGGTACTATAAGCTTACTTTTCATAAACACAATAGAGATATTATTTTAGGTACTTATTTGAATTATGTTATGAAAGAAGGTAAAGCTATTAAAGTGAAAAATAGACAAAGGAAACTTTATACTAATAGTGGATCTTATTGGAGTCATGTAGTGTTTGAACATCCAGCAACATTTCAAACACTAGCTATGGATTTAAAAGAGAAGGAAATGCTTATTGATGATTTAATTACATTTAGTAAAAATGGAGATTTTTATGCAAGAATTGGTAGGGCTTGGAAAAGAGGGTATTTGCTATATGGTCCTCCAGGGACTGGAAAGTCAACAATGATTGCTGCTATGGCAAATTTATTAGGTTATGATTTATATGATCTTGAATTAACTGCTGTGAAAGATAACACTGAATTGAGAAAGCTTCTTATTGAGACATCAAGTAAATCTATCATTGTGATTGAAGATATAGATTGTTCACTTGATTTGACTGGTCAAAGGAGAAAGAAAATAGAGAAAAAAGAAGGTGAAGAGGAGAAAGAAGAAAAGAGTGGAAAAAGTAGTCAAGTAACACTTTCTGGTTTATTGAATTTTATTGATGGATTATGGTCAGCTTGTGGAGGAGAGAGATTAATAGTTTTTACAACAAATTATGTGGAGAAATTGGATCCAGCATTGGTTAGGAAAGGTAGAATGGATAAGCATATTGAGTTATCTTATTGTGGATTTGAGGCATTCAAGATTTTAGCTAAGAATTATCTTAATATTGAGTCACATGATTTGTTTGCAACAATATGTAAATTGTTGCATGAAACAAAGATTACTCCTGCTGATGTTGCTGAACATTTGATGCCAAAGAGTTCTTCTAGAGATGCTGAACTTTACCTTAAAAGTTTGATTCAAGCACTTGAAGAAGCTAAGGTGAAATCTATGGAAGATTCAAGTAAGAATGATGCATCTTCCAAACAAGATTCTCATTGGACTGAATGATTCATTAGATAAAGCAAATTACACTCAGTTTAGACGAAATGGAAAATAAATCCTACATACACTTTCATAGCATACACCTGAGGTCGAACCTGAGAATCGCATGTTGCTAAAAATTGCCGGTGCAACCAGAAGTGGGGAGACATGAAAAGTAGAGTGAAAGGAGTGGAATAGTGGAAGGGAATGGATAGGATAAGATAAGTATAATATATAACCATTATGTCATTTATAACTTTAGAAAATTATAGAGCTACATTGGTCATATGAGGCCAAGACTTTATTATATAACCTAATCTAAATAAATAGTGCCTAATTGATGACCTAACTTCAAATCTAACTAAGATCAGCTGAAAAGATGGGACGTGATGTAATATATTTAAGGGTTTTAGATTTCATACCCCCCCTTTCTACCCTATACCCCCATAATTGCCTAAATCCCCAAAATACCCCTCAAAAAATTAAAAGAAAATTGATTTTTTTAAAAATTTTCCGGAATTACCTCAAAAGAGGATAATTCCGGAAGCCAATTTTTTTGAGTTTTCCGGAATCATCTCAAAAGAGGTATTTTCAAAAGCAAAATTGGCTTCCGGAATTATCCTCTTTTGAGGTAATTCCGGAAAATGGGGTATAAAAGATTTCCGGAATTATGCCAAAACACATAATTCCGGAAGTCAAAAAATTGGCTTCCGGAATTATGTGTTTTGGCATAATTCCGGAAGTATCATGTTTCACTACATTATTTACATGGTTTTAACCAATCTATAACTGAAATCGGCACTTATTCACATGGTTTTAACCAATCTATGGATCACTTATTTTATAGTGTTTTAACCAATCTATAACTGAAATCGACACTTATTCAAATGGTTTTAACCAATCTATGGATCACTTATTTTATAGTTTTTTAACCAACTTATAACTGAAATCGACACTTATTCACATGGTTTTAACCAATCTATGAATCACTTATTTTATAGTGTTTTAACCAATCTATAACTGGAATCGACACTTATTCACATGGTTTTAACCAATCTATGGATCACTTATTTTATAGTGTTTTAACCAATCTATAACTGAACCAATCTATGGATCAGTAGTTTTAGACCTTGTTTTTGTTTTGTTTGTTGTAATCTGTTATTTTCAGTTAGACGGTGTTTTTAATTAATAAAATAAATGTTTAATTTCTTATTTTTGAATTCCGGAAACACCATAATACGGTATAAATCTGGAACTCAATTTATTGGGATTTCCAGAAATACCCTAAAATGAGATAAATCCGGAATAAACAATTTTTGGATTTCCGGAATTACCTCATTTTAGTGTAATTCCGGAAGGTATATTGTGTTCCGGAATTACACTAAAATGAGGTAATTCCGGAAATCAAAAAAAAAATTCATTTCGGATTTATCTCATTTTAGGGTATTTCCAGAAATCCCAATAAATTGAGCTCCGGATTTATACCTATGGATGTAATTCCGGAAAAAAGTTTTGATGTCAGGGGTAATATCGTCTGTTTTGTCAATTTGAAGAGTATGAGGTATAAATTGGGGGGGGGGGGGGGGGTTACAAAATCTAAAACCTTATATGCATAGGCTCAAATTATATGTTGTATGGATGGATACATGTGCAGAAATATTTTAGTGAGTGGCCCTATGCAATTTTAGATATAAATAAATTGGTTAGCCCTTGGTGTGATCAAAAAGACTAAAAATCCTTAACCAATAAAGATTGGTACGAGCGGTAACTGGATTTGGATCCAAACTCAAGGTTTCAAGTTCGAGTCTTGGGTGTGACAAAAATTCAATTAGGGGAGAACCACACGGACTGGCAAAACTGAGTAAACATATTACCAGCCAGATTTCCCGACGTAATTAGTCACCAGCAAAGCCAATAGATAATACGCATCAATTACATGATAACCTAAAATAAAGAGTAAAGACCCTTATATCCTCATGTTTTTCTTAAAACAACACATATTCATTTATTAATTTTCTTAAAAAATAAAATTTCTCCCCTCAAATCCAATAGTCAAATACATTATTTTGTTCAAAAATAGCCACATTCTGTTTTCACTAAAATTTTGACTTTTAAATCATTTTTTGTCCAAAATCTATCATAGACCTACAACTAGCTGTGTAGAAAATAAGGATTTGAAAGCAAATTTTAGTAAAGGAATGCAAGAAAATAAATAAATTTTACAAATTGAAAATTAGGAGACTAAATTTGAGAAACTTTTTTTAGGGTATTGAAATTTATAAGAAAAATACTAAAAGCACAATTAACCTATATAAAAAAATGGATAAAAAAAATTTAGGTGAGTTGGGTCTTCGAGGCTCACCAAGGTTAAGGAAAAAGCCTCGAGGCTCGTTGAGCGCTTATAGAGGTAGGTACTTACATCATTGCATGTTACTCACTAACGAGATCCACTCATCAACAGCGGGATTCGAACTCACGTCATTGTGAAATGTAAACTAAATCCTTATCAACTAGACCAACTTTCATTGGCATCCTATATAAATTTTACTCTAGAGAATGCGTGAGATTTATGAGAAAAGGGAAAGGGGCATATAGATTACAAAGAGCCTAAGATTCATTTAAATTGGTCTTATATCATGGACTTGTGAATAATTAAGCCCAGATTCAGTAGAATGATAGACTTTGGCCCAACAAGTGTTGGCCTTTTTTTATTGGACTTCTTCTTACCTAAATAAAGATCGAGTTTCTTTTTACATCCCACTTTCCTTATACACCTCTTTTGCATATCAATTTACAAAATGCAAGGCTGATGCATTTAAAAAACTGAATACTTTATATGCTTGACACATCACAATTTTTTTAGAGCAAAATATAACATACTTATCTCTTCTTTTATCTCTCTTGCTTTTTCTCTCACTTCGTATCTCTCTTGCTATGCTTTCTTGTTTTTTCTCTCACAACTTATTTTTCATTTCAATTTATTTATTCACCTTTGTTTCCCTCTTTCTATTTCCCTCTTTTCATCGTTTCCTTAAACATTAATTATACTAGTGCATTGACCCGTGCGTTGCACGGGGTAAAAGCTCTATTAAATATAGAATTGTGGAAGCAGGAAAATTTATTGGCTAAATTCTAATTTGGAAAAGTCTTGTTTAAATATAAAAAAAGTCAATTGTGAACTTAAGAGCAAAATTAAAGTGAACAGACATAATCCAGACAAATTGTTCCATAAACATATTCTATAGTCATAATTTTAAGTAGAAAGTTAAAATACATAAGATGCATAATCCAAAGATAGCATGATTAGGGTTTCCTTTATCTGTATTTAGTGAGGAATATCCACTTGAAGGGGAAGTGGTTGGTTACACATCACACAACGACTAATCTCAAAAAATGTTCCGTGAAGAAAGAAAAGCTCCATTATAGCAGTAGTCTGACATAAATATTATAGCAATGCATGAGTGAAGATAAAAGTAACTATATCTTGTAGAAGTATCTAACATTGTAAACTATAGTTAAAAATATCATTTTTAATTAACAAATACATTGAAATTGAACATCTATAGATAATAAGAAGAAAAAGTCTAAAAAACTTTGAGTATTTGAAAAGTTAAATTTTTTTCGATGGTTAAAGTAGCCAAAAACACTGCTTAGCATCGCACTTTACGTATTTTGTCATGAAACTATATTTTTTCACCAAACCGGCTATTGAGAAACAAACTTTACATATCTGAACAGGCAAAAAAATTCCAAACGCTAAAATAACCTAAAACACACTGCCTAGCGTCGTACTTTACGAATTTTGGCACGAATTTTTTTTTTGGTTTGACCAAACCAATTATTGAGAAACGAACTCCGTGTATTTATACAATCTAAATTTTTTCTAAAACCTAGGACACCCCAAAACACACTGCTTAGCGTAACACTTTACATATTTTGGTATGAAATTAATTTTTGGTTAGACCAAACAAATTATTGAGAAACGAACTCCATGTATTTGTACCTCTAATTTATTTTTGAATCATAAGGCAATCCAAAACACTTTTTAGCATCACATTTTTCATATTTTGTTACAAAATTAATTTTTTTTAACAATATTGGTTATCGAGGAACAAAATTCGCATACTTGAACAATTAAAAAATTTTTGAGCCCTAAATTACCCCAAAACACACTGTCTAGCATCACACTTTACGTAATTTGTTGCAAAATTAATTTTCGTTTTCATTAATTCAATTATGAAGGAACAAACTTTACCTATTTGAACAACTAAAAATTTTAATGGGTGGGCCGTAAAGTACCTAAAAATATAAAAATAAGAAGTAAAAAAAGAGAGGGAAGAAAAAGGGGGGAAAAGAGGGAAGGGGGGAATTTTGGGGAAGGAAACAAAAAAGGAGGGAAGGGGAGGGAAATTTGGCTCCAAAATATGGGGGAGGACCCACATGGAAACTACCATGGGATTTAAATATAAAAATGTTGTCGGTATAAATATATATATATATATATATATATATATATATATATATATATATATGTTAAATTTTTTTTTCTAAATGAATATCTTTCTTTTGAATCCTAACAGGAAACATTACATGTTGTCGGCATAATTATATATATTTTATATTTTGTTTTTATAAATATCACTAATTTTTATAAATGATTATTTTGTTGTTGATTCTCAATGGAGAAATATTACTATTGTAGGTATAATTATTTTTAATATTTGGTCTTCATGTCTTTTTTTTATAAATGATATTTTTTTGCGTCTCGACAAGAAAAAAATTACATGGTATTAGTATAATTATTTTTCTATTTTCCCTTGCCTTTATGAACATATTTACTTATTATACATAAATATTTTGTTTAAGTCAAGATGAGAAACATTACGTGTTGTTGGTATAATTTCATTATCCTTAATATACTTATTTTCACTCGTTGAATAATACTCGCACTCTTTCAAGATAAAGGACAAGGCTCCATCAAGAGAGATAAAGCCAAACTTGTAGCTAAGGGGTTCACACAGCTAGAAAAGGCAAACTATTCAAACAAACAAAATTCTCTTGTAACTCACTACTATTGGGTTGGTTTTGGCACTTGCAACCTCTCATAGGTGGAACGTACATCAACTTGATGTAAACAATACTTTATGTCATGGTGAGTTAGATGAAGGTGTGTGATGTACATTCCTCTGGCTTCCAATCAACTTGTTTAATTTTAGGAAAGAAGATGATGGAAGTGGTGTCAAATATAACACACGATATTTGTTTACGCAGTTCGGCCAAAGTCTGCATACGTTTGAGACTACAGAGTAGCTGTAGTTCCGTTTTATTAATAATGTCTCAGTGATCCTGAATACAAATACAAGAGAGTTTAAATAGCCTACTCTAAGAAGACCTAACGGGTCTGGGCCAAAGCATAAGCATATAAATAAATCTACACAACTACTATTTACAACTTTCTTTTATTCCTTATTCACATCCCCCCTCAAATTGATGCGGGTCATCAAGTAGCATCAATTTGCTGACAAGAAACTGATGGCGTGGAGAAGGAACAGCTTTGGTCAAAATGTCTGCATGACAATCGACTTCGATATGCTTAGTACGCTCATGAAAAACCAGATTTGCAACAATCTAAATGGCACTTGTATTGTCAGCATAGAGAGATGTCGGTTCGGTTTGAGGAAATCCAAGTTCAACCAAAAGACCACGAAGCCAAAATATTTCGGAGCATGCCGTAGACATAGCACGATACTCTGATTCGATTGAGGATTTAGAGACTCTCGCTTGCTTCTTACTTTTCCAAGAGATCAACGAAGAACCAAGAAACATGCACCAACCCGTGACAGAGCGGCGAGTGTCGGGACACCCAGCCCAATCAGCATCACTGTAGGCACTCAACGTAAGGGGTGTTTCATTAGGAAAGAATAAACCCCGTTGAGAAGTACCTTTCACGTAGCGAATAATACGACGAACCGCTGCCAGGTGAAGATGACGAGGAGAATGCATGAACTGACTTACTTGCTGAACAGCAAATGAAATATATGGTCGAGTAATGGTCAAGTAGTTAAGACTACCCACGAGCTGTTGATACAATAACGGATCAGTCAAAATTTCACCCTCTCCGCGGTGGTATTTTACATTAACTTCAAGAGGAGTATTCACAGGATTAGCGGATTCGAGGCCAGCCATAGCAATAAGGTCGGTGGCATACTTATGCTGATGGAGAAATATGCCCTTAGAAGTAGAATGAACCTCGAGTCCAAGAAAATAATGTAACAAACCGAGATCTTTCATTTGAAATGAGGCTTGAAGCTTTTGTTTAACTTCCTGTATGGATGCTGCATCAGAACCCGTAATGATCATATCATCAACATAAAGAAGGAGTAGAACAATGCCCGTAGATGTGCGGTGAATGAACAAAGACGAATCATACTGACTTTGAGTAAAAGAGAACCCAAGTAGAGTGGAACGGAATTTCGCACACCATGCTCTAGGTGTCTGTTTCAAACCATATAGAGATCGTTTGAGCTTGCACACCCCCTTAGATGAAGAGAAAAGACCCTGAGGGGGAGTCATATAAATATCTTCAGTCAGGTCGCCATGAAGAAGCATCTATAGAGAGCACCATTCTAACAGTAGTCATTTTAGCAATCGATGCAAATGTCTCATCATAATCAATACCATATTCCTGCCTGTTGCCTAAAGCAACCAATCGAGCCTTATACCGATCGAGAGATCCATTAGAATTCAATTTCACAGAATAAACCCATTTACACCCTATGGGTTTGATACCAGGAGGGCAAGGAACAATATCCCAGGTGAAGTTGTCCTGAAGGGCCTGAAGTTCCTCATTCATGGCATTGACCCAAGACACATCTTTAACAGCCTGCGAGTAATAAGTAGGAATAGATGTTCCAGTTAGAGAAGTAGTTAAAGCAGTATGTGAGGAACCAAACCTGTCTGGGAAATATCTGTCATGTGCTCGAGACGTTCTACCAGAACGCCGTGGTGCCGGCTTTACAGGATCAGAATCGGGATCAGGAACAGGATCAATGTCGGAAGGGGAAGTGGGAACGAGTCCTGTTTTGTCAAAAAATTGCGGAAGTATAGCAATATCATTCAAGCCAGGAGAAGAGCAAGGAAACATAGACTGATTTTCGAAAAATGTGACATTCCTAGAAATGAGAAAATGACGGTTAGAGACATCATAACACACAAAACCCTTATGAGACTGACTATACCCCATAAATGTACATTGGACGGATTGTGCTCCAAGCTTATGTCTTTCAGTGGATGGGAGGTGCACAAAACATACACACCCAAAAGTATGTAAACAACAGTAATCAGACTGAGTTTTAAAAAGGCAAAAGTGAGGAGAATCAAACCCAATCACCGTGGAAGGAAGACGGTTGATCAAAAAGACAGCTGTTGAAAGAGCCTCCACCCAGAATTTGGATGAAACAGAGGCCTGGAGAAGTAAGGTACGTGTCACATCCAACAAGTGACGATTCTTACGTTCTGCAACACCAATTTGCTGAGGGGTATTGGGACAAGATCGTTGAGACAGTATACCTTTTTGCTGTAAAAACTCCTGAAATTCATGAGACATATACTCACCACCTGAATCAGACCGAAGAATTCTAATACTGGTTTGGAATTGATTTTCAACATACATCAGAAATTTCTTAAACATAGAAAACACTTCAGATTTAGATTTAAAAAAATAAATCCAAGTAAAACGGCTATAATCATAGATAAATGTGACAAAATAATTATAGTGAGCGTGAGAAGGAACAGGAGAAATCCCCCAAACATCACTATGAATCAACTCAAAACACGTAGAAGCACGATGTGCACCAGACAGAAAAGGAAGTGTTTTACTCTTAGCTAATTTGCAAACAGAACATGAAACAGAGGTACTAGAATCTATCAGTTTAGTACCTAACACACCAGTCTTAAATAAGTGAGACAAAACAACAGAGTTTCGATGGCCCAATTTCCTATGCCAATCCTCACATGCATTCAAAACACTATTACAAGCAAGAGATAAATGGTTTGAACTAAACTGGAGTGGAAACACTCTTCCAACTTTAGGCCCCTTCGCGACCACCTTCCCTGACACCCGATCCTGCACAAGACAACCATCCGGAGTAAGATTAACATCACAACCTTCATCAACTAATTGACCAGCAGACAATAAATTGGAGGCAAGGCAAGGTGCTACCAGCACATTTCTAAAAGTAGAATTAATGTCACCAACATTCGTTATAGGAAGGGTACTCCCATTAGTAATTTGAATTTTTTGATTACCAAGATAAGAACGTAAATTGTGCAGGAGTTCAGAGGAAACCGTCATGTGATTCGATGCACCAGAGTCAAGTAACCAAGAAATGAAAGAAGACATACCAGTAATACCCAAGGCAGAAAGAGCAGATAGTACCATTTGTTGAATTAATTCCGGATGAAGAGCACCACCATCAGATGCACCAGTGGTGGAAGGACCAGCAGCAGAGCTAGATACACCAGTGGTGGAAGGACCAACGGTAGAGGTAGTAGTGGCATGGAATGCCTCTGCCGGACGCCTAGTCGGTCGTGGAGGACGCGTAGGACATGCAGAGATCATATGACCCTGCTGCTTGCAGTAATTGCAAAATTTCTTAGGACAATTACGAGCAACATGTACAAGTTGTTTACAAGAGAAGCATTGAGTTTGTCGCATATCACGACCCACACCTCTATTTTGCGCAGCATACGCGACTGTCACAGGTTCAGAATGGACGGGATCATGAAGCATGGTTCCTTGAGTATTCAGACGTTGTTCTTCCCTAAGCAGTTCACCAACACAGATATCCAATGAAGGAACAGGGTTCCTATTCAGCAAGGCACCTTGAACAGCCTGAAATTCCGGACGAAGTTTCATGAGAAATTGATCCCGTTTACTAGTATCATACACATCACGAACGGCCGACAGTGATGGTTTGGGAACGGCAGCGTATATAAAAGCAGAGTGTTTTGTCCATAAATTTAAAAAACCAGAATAATATTCTTGAATTGACAAATTACCTTGTTTGTAATTGGCGATAGCTAACTCCAATTGAAAACGCTTGGCTGTATTGTCCTGGTTGTAAATACGCTGCAAATAATTCCATATCTCTTGAGCGGTTGAAAATGCTCGCAAATTATTGATCATCTGAGGATCAATAGTACTGAGGATCCAAGAAATAATCTGATCATCTTGAACTTCCCACGCATCTAAGCCGGGTTTATCTACTGGCGCTTTAGAGACCCCATCAAGGTGACGCCATAATCCTTTTCCTTTGACATACATCTTAAATTGAAATTCCCAAGCAGCATAATTCTTGCCAGTAAAACGAACACAAAAATTATCTCTTCCTTCTGAAGCCATTAAAAAAATTACTGTAGCTTGCAATAATAATAATAACAATATAGTAACACTCAAAGTCAAACAAAAACAGCACCACACACACCCAAAGATAGGAACAGAAGCGTGGACACTGCTGGAAATCAACGCTGGAAATTACAATCAACGCAAGGAACACAGTGGCGTACTGTAGCCCACCCTACCAGAAACACACAGTAGCGCACACCCGGAAAACGCAAACAGCAGCGCACAGAAGCGACGAGGAAACGACGAGGAACGGCACGGCGAATAGCAGAAGAACGAACGGCGAGCAACGGCGCGAAGAGAACGGAACAACAACCACGAAGGAACGCGACGCGACGGCGCGTTGAGAAGATCAACGACGCAACCCGACGAAGAGATCCAACCCAACGGCGCAAACCCAGATCAGATCTTGGCAACCCAGAGCCTTACACCCTTCGCAAACCCAGAAATGGCGAACCAAACGGAGATCCATGACGATACACGAAGGATCCGAACAGCGACGGCGACCTAAACGGAGATCCACCAGGATCCGAACCAAACGGAGAAGAGGAACCAGATCCGAACCAGATCCGAACCAGGTATGAACCAGAAACCGAACCAGATCCGAACCAAAACCTTATCCGAACCACGAAGAAACCGAACCACGGAGGACGCCGTTCTTGAACGAAGAAACCGAAATCATAGGGATGATCCACTACAAAAAAATTAGCCAATAGCGACGGACATTTCCGTCGCAAAATGACATAAAACCGTCGCTAATGGTCATTTGCGAGGGAATTAGCAAGGGACCAGTTCCCTCGCAGAATCCCTCCTCGCTATTGAGATTAGCGAGGGAATTTGGATCCCTCGCTAATTAGCGAGGGACTATGCCGTCGCTAGTTCCCTCGCTAATAACTGCAGCTTTTCAGGTGATGGGACTCAGTTGCAGGGGTTGGTAAATGCGCAGGAATTAGCGAGGGACAGTTCCCTCGCTAATTCCCTCGCTAATGACTGCAGTTTTCAAAAAAAAAATGACATGTGTCCCGTGCTGAATGACTTGTTTTTTTATATATATTTATTATTAATTAATGAATATTACATTATATTATTAATTTTGTGGTGATGTGTGGTGGTGGTGGTGGTGGTGATGGGTGGTTTAGAGTAGAGAGAGAAGGAGAAGAGAGAGAGAGAGAGAGAGAGAGAGAGAGAGAGAGAGAGAGAGAAGTGAGAGTGGTGGTGGTGGTGGTGGTGGGGTGGTGGTGGTGGTGTGGTGGTGGTGGTGGTGGTGGTTTAGAGTAAAGAGAGAAGGAGAAGAGTAAGAGAGAGAGAGAGAGAGAGAGAGAGAGAGAGAAGAGTGAGAGTGGTGGTGGTGGTGGGGTGGTGGTGGTGGTGAAGAGTAAGAGAGAGTGAGTGAGAGTGGTAGGAGGTATGTGGTGGTGGTGGTGTTGGAAGAGTGAAGAGAGAAGAAGAGTGTGAGAGGAGGTGGTGATGATGGTGGTGGTGGTTGTGTGGTGGTGGAGAGTAGAGGAAGAGGAAGGGAAGAGGAATGGGGAAGAGGAAGGGAAGAGGAATGGGGAAGAGGAAGGGAAGAGGAAGCTAGGGTGAAGAGTGAGTGAGTGAGAAAGAAGAGGGAGCGTGTAAACGGTTTTAAAGAAAAAAAGAAAAAAAAATTGCGAGGGAATTAGCAAGGGAACTGTCCCATCATCTGAAAAGTTAACTTTAGCGAGGGAATTAGCGAGGGAACTGTCCCTCGCTAAGTTCTGCACATTTACCAACCACTGCGCTGAGTCCCTTCATCTGAAACGGCAAATTTAGCGAGGGAATTAGCGAGGGACTTAAAATTAGCGAGGGCATTGCCGTCGCTAAAGCCGTCGCTAATCGCAAAAAAATTGACAGCCCTATGCCCTCGCTAAAGTCGTCGCTAATCGCAGTTTTTGCGAGGGACAACAAGTCCCTCGCTAATGGCCGTCGCTAATACCAGTAATTTTTGTAGTGATCGCAACCCTACTGATACCATGTCAAATATAACACACGATATTTGTTTACGCAGTTCGGCCAAAGTTTGCCTACGTCTGCGACTACAGAGTAGCTGTAGTTCCGTTTTATTGATAATGTCTCAGTGATCCTGAATACAAATACAAGAGAGTTTAAATAGCCTACTCTAAGAAGACCTAACAGGCCTGAGTCAAAGCATAAACATATAAATAAATCTACACAATTACTATTTACAGGTTTCTTTTATTCTTTGTTGACATGTGGAAGATGATGATTTAAATTTTAAATGTAAAATTAGGTAAACCCATGTCATTTATACCTCTTTCACGTGTACAAGCCAACACAACAAGTCACGTCACATCTTAACAACGAGCTCAATTTCTATTAACAGGATTTATGATTTATCTGTCACGAATTTGAAACATAGATGACTAAAATAAGGAAAGAAAACTCAAAGGACGAAAGTAAATTTTTAAAATAATTGAAAGGTTTAACCTATAAAATATTTATAACTAGTGTATACTTTTTTAGCCCATTTTTGTTTTCATTCAAAAATGTCATTCCACGAGGATCAACTTTTTCCAATATTTTCCTTTGACTAATTAATATATACTTCAAAAGATAAACTAGCTTGTCTCCTTTCTTTATGTACATCGAAAGGAATGGAACAAGTGGCACTTCCTAGAACCTCATATATTTCTCAAATTGTCATTAGAATTAATCATCGTATGCTACTTGTAAGCTTCCTTATGGAAAATGGTATTAAATTAATCACCAAAGTTTGGAATCTTTGTACCTTTCTATTATTTTCCAAATAGCTCGCAACTTCGAAGTAAATCATGCACGTGGTTAAAGTTAATTATGGCAAGGAAAAAATAAATAAAGACAAAGCACATAGCATAGTTCACACTTCAATGAAGTCTATATATACATATTATTACACTTTGTAAGGAGCAAAATGTGAAAATAAAGGAAGATATGGAGCATAAGAGAGGTTGATGGCATCTTGTCGCAGGAGTGATGGCATCAGTTGTGGTATACAATGAAAATTAGAGACGAAAAAATTGAAATTAGTCTTTATAATTTACGTCTCTAATATTTAGTGACAAAATTAGAGATAAATTTTATTTTTTTTCTGTCTCTATTTTCTATCGATATTTCAACCATTTCGGATGAAATATAGCCATAGCTGGTGCCATCCTCATGTGACAGGATGCCCTTCAAC
This sequence comes from Astragalus membranaceus, assembly GCA_039519185.1. Taxonomy (NCBI): domain Eukaryota; kingdom Viridiplantae; phylum Streptophyta; class Magnoliopsida; order Fabales; family Fabaceae; genus Astragalus; species Astragalus membranaceus. The sequence continues at coordinate 6,855,465 of CM076852.1, forward strand.
CTTTGGATAGACACATTAAATTTTTGCTTTTTCACTATTTAGATTTTCTTCGTAGTATATTGATGATCATGATTATTATGGTTTTTTACCGGAAATTTTCTTTCTCTAGATGAGGTTCTTCTGATGCCAAGAATAAAATGTGTTGGGAAATAGCGGTACCTATTCCCTCCTCTGTGAACGCAAAATGGGCACTATGCGGAAGTGTAAAAAATAAAAGAGTGAAGAGAAGAATAATGACACCAGAATTTTTACGTGGAAAACCCTCTCGGGAAAAACCACGGGACCTAGTCCAGTTAAAAGATCTCCACTATAAAAGCAGGATTACAAAGTGTTTCTCTCAATCTCTGAGGATCTCTCTATGAATCTCACCCTCTCGGATGGTATACAAAACTTTCTCTCTATGGAACTCTCTCTTTCTCTCAAAGAGGAATACAAAAGAACTCTCTAACTCTCTTAGGATTTCTTCACTTGGATGTGATATGAAACTCTTCACAAGTTCTCCTATTTATAGGAGAAGAATGTGGCTTCTCCAAAAAGAGTGATTAATGGAGGATATTAATTTCCACAATTCCAATGTGGTCTAGAAACTTCAAATCCATTATTCAAAGATGAATGTGCATGTCTCAAGGTCAAAAGAAAAAAATTCCAAGACCTTGGAATAGTCATCCCCCTTTCCCATGCATTGTGACTAGTGCATCACAATTAAGGAGGGGAATTCCAACAAATCTCCCCCTCCCTGACTTAATTGGGGGGCACCACAACACCAGCACCTTGGCAACAATCTTCAACCTTCTTGGTTGGCAATGACTTGGTCATCATATCAGACCAATTCAAATCTGTATGGATTTTCTCTATCTTCAATCTCTTCTCATCCAACGCTTCTCGTATCCAATGATACCGGATGTCAATATGTTTTGAGTGTGAATGGAACATGGGATTCTTGGCTAGATGGATGGTACTTTGATTATCACAATTCACCACATAATCAACTTGATCATGCCCCAACTCTATTAGAAAGTTCTTCATCCATAACATCTCCTTGGAGGTTTCAGTGACTGCTACATACTCTGCTTCAGCGGTAGACAAAGTCACACATTTTTGAAGCTTTGACTGCCAAGAAACAGCTCCCCCTGCAAAGGTAATCAGATAACCTGATGTTGACTTCCTTGAGTTCACATCTCCTGCCATATCTGAGTCTGAATATCCAATAAGCATTTGATCTCCATTGCCAAAGCATAAGCTTCTTTTGGCAGTTCCTCTTAGATACCTCAGTATCCATTTAACAGCTTCCCAATGCTCCTTACCTGGGTTTGATAGGAATCTGCTAACAACTCCTACAGCATAACCAATATCTGGTCTTGTACAAACCATTGCATACATAAGGCTACCCACAGCAGAAGAATAGGGCACCTTGTTCATTTCTTCTTTTTCCTCTTCATTCTTTGGACATTGAGACTTGCTGAGTTTGAAATGTCCAGCTAATGGTACACGCGCAGGTTTGGCATTGTGCATGTTGAACCTTTTGAGAACCTTCTCAATGTAGTCTTCTTGTGATACCCACAACATTCTTTTGGAACGATCTCTAGTAATTTTCATTCCAAGAATCCTCTTCACTGCACCCAGATCTTTCATGGCGAAAGACTTGCTCAATGCCTTCTCGAGAGCAGCTATTTTTATCTTATCTTTCCCCACAATTAACATGTCATCAACATATAAGAGAAGTATGATGGACTCACCGTTTTCATAGTTCTTCACAAACACACAATGATCTGCGGAGGTCTTCTTAAAATTATGTTGGGTCATAAAGGAGTCGAACTTCTTGTACCATTGTCTTGGAGCTTGCTTCAGACCATAGAGACTTTTCTTAAGCCGACACACCAAGTGTTCTTTGCCTGGTTCTTCAAAACCCTCTGGTTGCTCCATGTAAATTTCTTCTTCTAGGTCTCCATGTAAGAATGCTGTTTTGACATCCAGTTGTTCAATCTCCAAGTCTAGTTTTGCTGCTAGACCAAGAATTGCTCTAATAGAAGTCATCTTCACCACTGGTGAGAATATTTCATCAAAATCTATTCCTTTCTTTTGGTTGCACCCCTTCACGACAATTCGCGCCTTATACCTTGGGTTTGGGTTGTTCTCTTCATTCTTGAGCTTGAACACCCATTTGTTTCGCAACGCCTTTCTGCCTTTTAGTAATTCTACCAAATCGTACGTCTGATTCTCCTTTAAGGACTGAATCTCTTCTTCCATGGCTTGCAACCATTTGTCTTTTTCTTCCATCTCAATGGCTTCTGCAAAGCTTTGAGGTTCACCTTCATCAGTAAGGTTGATATATTCATCTGAGAAGTACCTTCTTGATGGTTGCCCCTCTCTTGTTGACCGCCTTACTTGGGGTTCGTGTTGAACATCCTCCCCTGATTGATCTTCCATCACTTGGTCAGGTTGTTCTTCCTGAGGTGGTTCTTCAATTGTCTCATCAAGTTGTATATCCTGATCTGGCTCTGTCTGAGGAGTCTCTCCCCCTGATTTGTTCACCACAAGGGGACTTTGATCATAACTCACCTTGAGTTTTGGTTTCTCCGTTTTCTTGATGTCTTGAATTGTCTGGTCTTCAAAGAACACCACATCTCTGCTTCGAACAATCTTCCTATTTGCAGGATCCCATAATCTGAAACCAAGTTCATCTCTTGGAGAGCCAAGATATACACATTCTTTTGCCTTAGCATCAAGCTTTGCCCTTTCATCTTTTGGAATGTGAACAGATGCCTTACATCCAAAGACTCTCAAGTTGCGATAAGAGGCTTTCTTACCTGTCCATACTTCTTCTGGTATCTTTCCATTTAGAGGTCTTGAGGGTGATAGGTTGATCAAATCAACTGCAGTAGCAACTGCCTCCCCCCAGAATGACTTAGGAAGCTTCGCATGAGACAACATGCTTCTGACCTTCTCGGCAATAGTTCTATTGAACCTTTCAGCTACACCATTCATCTGAGGTGTCTTAGGAGGTACCTTCTCATGTCTGATTCCGTGAGTCTTACAATAATGCTCGAACGGACCTCTATACTCTCCACCATTATCACTTCTCAAACATTTCAGCTTTTTACCAGTTTCTCGTTCTACTGAAACATGAAACTCCTTGAAGGCTCGAAGGACTTCATCCTTTCTCTTCAATAGATACACCCACAACTTTCTAGAGTGGTCATCAATAAAGGTAACAAAGTATTGAGCACCACCAAGGGATCTTTCAGACGTTGAACATACATCTGAATGCACAAGATCTAGAATATGTTTTCTTCTTCTTCCATTGTCTGATCTTTGGAAGGATACTCTGCGTTGCTTACCTGCTAGGCAATCTTCACATGATTCAAGTGGTTGTCCCTTTATGTTTTGGAGATGATCTTTAGCGAGGATTTCTAGACCCTTCTCACTCATGTGACCTAGTCTTTTATGCCACAGCTCCTTACTTTCTTCTTGAGCAACATTTATCTCCCCTTTGCATAGCTTTCCATGCGTGATGTACAAAGAGCCTTCCTTTCTACCGCGAGCAACAACCATGCTTCCCCGGCTAAGCTTCCATTTTCCACCACCAAACTGGTTATTCATTCCAGCATCATCTAGCTTACCTGCCGAGATAAGGTTTAGACGCATCTCGGGTACATGTCTTACCTCCTTCAGCACAAGTTTGTTTCCATTTTCTGTCAACAGAATCACTTCTCCTATGCCAACAATCTTGCTTGTGACATGATTGCCCATCTTTACTTTTCCAAAATCTCCTTTTTGATAAGATGAGAAGAATCCTCACTGACAAGGAACACGTTCTCGTCGTCTGATGCAACTGCTGTTGTGGTTTTCTCTTCCAACTTCTTTTTGGGATCTATCACATCAGGATGGACTGTTCCGGCCTTCTGATCTCTCTTCAAGAATCTGCACTCTGGCTTCTTATGACCATCTTTTCCACAATAGAAACAGGTCAAACCTCTATGGCGAGACTTGGATCTTCCTCGTGATTTCCCACGGCTTCCTTTGCTTCTATGCTCACTCCTTCCTCTATTCTCAACAACATTGGCTTCTGAGTGACTACTCATTCCTCTTTCCTTCCTTCTAGATTCTTCATTTAGCAAACTATCTTTGAAAGTGTTCAGATGCTCGATCATATTCTGGCCGTCAGAGTACTCCAATTTCACCAACCGTCTGACAAGATGAGCTTTGTTCCTGGGAGTTTTCTTTTGAATCATAGATTCAAGCTTCGTCCATAACTCATACGCATTGGTATAAGTTGATACATGCTCAAACAAGCTTTTGTCGATGTACTTCCGAATCATAGCAACAGCTTTCCGATTCAGAACCTCCCATTCTTTTTCAGTCTTCCCTTCTGGCATGTCCTCATTTGTGATTGGCTCATACAAATCCTTGTAGTATAGATGGTCTTCCATCATCGGCTTCCAATAGGAATAGTTATCTGCAGTTAGCTTGAACATATCTCCATCATGAGCGAATGTTCCTTCCATCTTGAGTTGCACAGGACAATGAATTTTTGAACCAACAGCTCTGATACCACTGTTGGGAAATAGCGGTACCTATTCCCTCCTCTGTGAACGCAAAATGGGCACTATGCGGAAGTGTAAAAAATAAAAGAGTGAAGAGAAGAATAATGACACCAGAATTTTTACGTGGAAAACCCTCTCGGGAAAAACCACGGGACCTAGTCCAGTTAAAAGATCTCCACTATAAAAGTAGGATTACAAAGTGTTTCTCTCAATCTCTGAGGATCTCTCTATGAATCTCACCCTCTCGGATGGTATACAAAACTTTCTCTCTATGAAACTCTCTCTTTCTCTCAAAGAGGAATACAAAAGAACTCTCTAACTCTCTTAGGATTTCTTCACTTGGATGTGATATGAAACTCTTCACAAGTTCTCCTATTTATAGGAGAAGAATGTGGCTTCTCCAAAAAGAGTGATTAATGGAGGATATTAATTTCCACAATTCCAATGTGGTCTAGAAACTTCAAATCCATTATTCAAAGATGAATGTGCATGTCTCAAGGTCAAAAGAAAAAAATTCCAAGACCTTGGAATAGTCATCCCCCTTTCCCATGCATTGTGACTAGTGCATCACAATTAAGGAGGGGAATTCCAACAAAATGAACCATTCTTTTTGGTTGTTCATTATATATATATATATATATATATATATATATATATATATATATAAATTAGAGATATGGTATAAAGTTCACTTTTCAGCTTAGTGTTTCATAAGTTAACTTTATCTAGTTCACATTAGGATCCACCTAACAAATAGTAACTTTTTTTTGTTACCGTGTTTTTGTGCGCAGTTTCCACCGGCTTTACTGAAGAAACTGGTTGGCCAGGTATAAACCCGGCTTTTTCGGTCCGTGTGGTTCTCTCCTCATAACAGAGTTTTTGCCACACCCAATATTAAACCCGAAACCATGGGGTGAGTTCCGAGCCCAATTACCACTCGGACAACTCTTGTTGGTTAACAAATAGTAATTTGATTTGACTTACACTATAAGAAAATTAACTTTTACCCATAGATCCATGGCAGTGGGTAAATGTTTTACCTACCACCATCAATTTTTAGACTCTCATTATATTTTTTAACCCCCACCTAATATCTTTATCTACAAATATATTTGAAGAACTACTCTATTACAAAAAAAACACATGTGGATTGGTCTTTTTTTTGTAGAATTTTGTAATAATTTACAAATAATTCCTTTGGTAAGTACCCATTTAACGTTGAGATTAATTATTTGTGGCTTGAGTTGAGGCAATATCCCCCCACTCTAAACTTTACTAATTAAACAAAAAGTTTACTTGTAAACATCTCGTGTGGTGCCAGGATATCTCTCAATCAATGTTTTAAAACTCGGACCGGTGGCCGACTCGCCGGGTCACTGGGTCAAGGGTCGGACCGAGGGGTCGACAGTTGAACCGCATGACCAAAACCCGGACCGCATGATTCGGACCCGGTCTCTATTTCGCGAATTTTCAAGACCTATATAATATAAATTTCGTACCTGTGAAACTTAATTTCCCAAAATTACACATCCTGCCAAGAAAAGTCTAACAAAAATTCACCACAAATTGAATAATCCCACAATGCTATCAAATGTAAATGATCTACGACAATATTTTAAAAGAAAAGAATTATTATTTTAAAAATGTTTATACAATAAAACTTTTAAATATATATAATGAAAAAATAATGTCTTTAGTTGTTGACTTGTTTGTGAGAGAGAGTATAATAATAATATTAATCACAAAAAAAAACATATAGAAGACCATCCATTTGTATCTTGGGCACTTTTTTATTTAATGTGTAGCATGAAATATATACTAAGTATTTGATAGGAGTTAACAAACAGCAACTTTGGTGCAGTGGTAGCGCTTCCTGGTATTATAGAAAAGGTTTGGGGTTCGATCTCGACGAATGCATCTGGACAAAGCATACCTCTCGTGCGTACTTTGTGTCTTCGGCGTATCCTCGCCTTACATAGTTTTCTTCCCATGTTCTTTGCCCTTCCAATCAAGTGGTTGAGATTCTAGGCAAAGTTTGGAAGAGTTAAGCTCCCTCAAATGTAGTTTCCTTTTCTTAGAGCTACTCTTTAGATAGGGTTGCAACTCAAACAAATATGTTTAGTGAATGGATTATTTTTATATCTCTGTAACCAATTGTACACTGTGTAGTAGCTTCTACAAGTCGACATTGCATATATTTGTAGGTACAACTTCTCCACAATGATCCGGTATGCAATTGTCAACTAGTTGATCAGTTGTGAGTTAGTGATGCCACACCCGACATTTCTTTGTTATTCTTACATTTTGCACATATGCAAGGTACATATAGAAGAGGTTTGATTCTGATTAGGCATACACTAGTGCAGAAAAGGCATTTAACATCGGTTGTTTTGGACATTTAGCATCGGTTATCCGACGATGCTAAATCCCCCCGATGCTAAATGTCTTGAAAATGACATTTTGCATCGGGTGTTTGAAACAACCGATGCTAAATGTCCTGAAAAGGATTTAGCATCGGTTATTTGAAACAACTGATGCTAAATGTCATTTTTAGAGACATTCAGCATCGGTTGTTTCAAATAACCGATGCTAAATGTCACTTTTCAGGACATTTAGCATCGGGTGTTTGAACAACCGATGCTAAATGTCATTTTTCAGGACATTTAGCATCGGTTGTTTCAAATACCCGATGCTAAATGTCTTTTTTTTTTAAAAAAAATGATTCTCAGTTCACATCTTACCACACACACTACTATATATTTAGTAGTCTGTGGTAATATGTGAACTGAGAACCAGATTCCCACCTCCCACTATTCCTTAACATCCTAGTATTTAGTTATAATCCAAAATTAACATCAAACAACTAAAATTGAACATGAAATTCATAAAATAAGTCATGTACCATTCATTCAAACTCACGATTTTCAATATAACCAGTTCATTATAACAATAAAATGGATACAACAGATAAAAAATATCTGCAAGAACAGAAATGCAAATAAATTAATGGCTGCAAGAACAGAAATATCTGAGAGGAGCTGCTGCTATAGTTCAACCACTCCATGTTTGCCACCCCAATTTGTCTCCTTTATCTTTGGCACTAAAATACATTCCACGTGGACGTCTATATAACCCAGAAATTTTTTGACACACTAACCCAACTGTTGGAGTATAGATTATTGGAGCAAACTCTTTGATATTATTAATAAGAACCTGAATAGAATTAATGGTAAACAACATAAGAATCAGATAAGGATAAATTTTAACATGTGTTAGCAACCCGGCTTCATCATCAAACTCACCCTGTAGTAGAGTCTCATTCTTGTCATGCAGTCTATTTAAGATCCTCCATTTGGATAAGGAAACAATTTTATCTGATTGGCCCCAGGTATTCTTCTCCAATGATCTATGTGAATCCACTGGAAAAATAAAATAAAATAATGACCATCAAATATAACCAAAGAAGTATTTAATAATGGATAACAAACATGATAATAGCTAGCAATGCACATAATATAACTTGTGTGACATTGATGACTCATATGACTTTGAAAAAATGTTCATATATGGTCCTTTGCCATTTATTAGCATCCAACCTGGTGAAATATCATCCACCTTGCCCAACCTTGACCTAATATCCTAGTTATTAGCAACATTGGGGCCGTTTGTACCAGACACTCCATCTTGCCATGAATTAAGCCTTTGTTGTAAGCCATTCCATTTAACACTCCATCTTGCCATGGGGTTATTTGTTTTGAAGTTGCAAATAGCAATACCAATTTCAACTTCAAAAGAAATGAAAAAAGGAAGAAGCTATTACCTTAAAAGAAATGAAAAATGGAAGAAGCTATTACCTTAACATCCATAACCTACAGATTCAAAAAAAAACCACAAGGCTAACTGGCTAAGGCAGCAAAGCAGTCTATCCAGAGAAGTAACACACTTCCCCATAGTTAATCTAATTAATTACTAATTAATTAACCTCTTTGCTAAGAACATCTCACAAAAACAATAGTTAATCTAGGTACTAGGTAGTAAAATGATATGAATTAATTAGATACTTAACATACCCTTCACCATAATTATAGATCTCATGTGACATCTTGAAGAAAAGTTCTGGTTGCAGTCCTTGGTAAGGTTGGAATTCACAGTTCCCATAAACTAATGAGGTAGGACAATCACCAGAGTTAATTTTAGGTGTTGCTGCTGAAGCAGCAAAATTGCAGTAACCATCTTCCCGCACCAATATCCTACATGAATATATACACAGCACAAATCAACAAAAGAATATCTGTTAGACTATATATCATTCCACTATTAAATTAAGACTGAGAAACATTACCAATTCATTCTAAGAGTGTGTTGAAGGAGATGAGTAACAGCAAGTGGAGTGAGATGTTCTTCCATCAAGGAAGATAACAATTAGTTGAGAATAAAAGATCTAATTCTTGGTCCACCAAGTTCAATATTTCCACCCTCTCAATAAGAATAGCTTCTCTATCAACAAAAGAACAAGGCCAGAGTCCACACCTCTTCACTTGAAAACAGATCCTATTGAAAATGGAATCATGGAAGAAACATAGCCAAAACAGAGTGAAGAAACATTATAAGTAAATAAAAAAACCAATCTCTATAGAGCTTAGAAATCAGTGAAGGACTACTTATGAAAAAGAAAAGCTAATCATTTTTTCTTGATTTATGCTCTCATTCTCGCGAGTTAAGTCAAGATCATCATCGTAGAGAACAATGTCTTTTGACGATTTTCTGAAAATGCTAGCAAAATTACAGTCTTAAGTCAGCACTAAGCAATACAGATATGTGAACTTGCATTAAAGGGCACTGAAATATAACTAAAAGAAGTATAACTAATAAAAGAAGTTTAACTGAAAGAATCTACAACCTTCTAATAAAGCCTGAAACCACTGCCGATGAGATGCCTTGACATGAAATTTATAAGGGATGGAGGTACTAAATCCAGCTTTATATCCAAATTTTCTATTGCCGTACAAATTTTGACAAAAATAATACAAGCCATATAATTAGTCTATAAACTAAAGCCATTTCAATAACATTCTTCTTTCAGTATCAACCATCAAGTAAGAAATGATAAAGTTGCTTACAATGAAAACATAAGACAAGTTACCAATTGAAACTATAGAGACAAAAAGAATAATGAACAATCAAAGTAGATATAACTTTTCACAGAAACATTAACAAACACAAGACTCGAATACTGAATATCAATGAAGTTGCATATCTTAAAACTCACCGGAAGTAACTTCTTTCTGTTGTCACCTTTTGCAAAATATAGCCTCCCACCACATCAATTCTCACAACATCCTTTCTTCATGTCTCACTGTGACCTCCCAGCTTTTCAATTCTTTCTCTTTTCACTTCAAAAATTAGGGTTTAGGACTGCTAATTCAGTCCCACCTAGTAGGATTGCTAATTCAGTCCCAAGAACTCAGCAACTGACAGAGATAAAGAGAATGAATCACTACTGCAAAAAAGGCCGTTTGAATCGGTTATTTGGCACATTTGGAATCGGTTATTTGCCGATTCGAATACTGCCGATTCTAAATGTAGGGACATTTTGAATCGGTTAAATAACCGATTCAAAATGTGACATTTTAAATCGGTTATTTAAACAACCGATTCAAAATGCTTAAAAAACAAACATTTAAAATCGGTTCTTTAGATAACCGATTCAAAATGCCCCTTTTTTTTAAAAAAAAAATTATAAAAACAACCCACCTGACATTTTGAATCGGTTATTTAACCGATTCAAAATGCTTAAAAAACAAACATTTAAAATCGGTTCTTTAGATAACCGATTCAAAATGTCCCTTTTTTTAAAAAAAATATAAAAACAACCCACCTGTCTGCTTAACTCTAAACCTCTTGTTTACCTCAGAAGTATTATGGAGCCTTTAATATTAACAGAATATCATAATTAAAGGTTTTTCCAGCATTAATGACATTGACAATAACTTGAGTTACCAAATGGCTTAGGCCAATTAAATGAATAGGCAATTTTCAGGGGATCTAATATAAAGAATAACTTCTGAAGATTAGAGCTTCACCACTAACATCACTGGAATGAGAGGATTAATGGAAAAGATAGCACAAGCACCAAAAGTGTTGAATTCAAAATATATAAAAACATGTTCTACTGTGGACTTCAAATCATCTTACATGCATGTCAAGTGGAATAGTGGATAAAAACTGACTTTTGAGAGGCCAATCCAAAATGCTCTAAGACTACATCAATCAAAGAATTACCAAAATATTTTACACAGTTTAACTGACAGAAACACTCTGAGACAACCTGGAAAACATGGGGCAACACAAAGTGTATATGGGTGGGCACCTCAATCAAGCTTTGTCAACAGAAAAAATAAATGCTACAAGAATTTCCCCCCTCTTAAAAGTGTCCACCCAGCTTGACTTGGATTGGTGAGTTCCCAATGTGATTTCCAGATACCAAATGTCTTGGGACCGAAAAAAAGAAAAAGAAAACCTGGGTCCGTGTGTTTAATCAAATCATCTTCACTAAAAGAGTGTAACTCAGATGGTTGAGGTGGCTGGGGATAAGGGTAGAGGATATAAACTCAACTTGTAGTAAGACTCCATGACATAAATTCCAACAAAAGATAGAACAAATGAAGTTAAAGCAGACCAATCATAAATGTAATTTTATTATGTAAATAGTTATAGAATGTGAACAAAATAGATAGAGGGATGACTTGTGTATGAAAGAAAAGACATGAACTAGTACTATAAATATACTTATCCTATGATAAATGTACACCATTGGTTTCTTTCTCTGTATTTACAAATCTAGCAAATCATACGAGTATATTTATTACTGATTGATAATGTAAATTGACAAGCGTACTTCTTCACGAATCAGTTTTAGGATAGGAGCACTTCTTCTGGATATTCCTCCTCCCTGAAAAATAAAGCAGATAAAATGATGTCTCAAATGGGAGAATATACGACATGCAGGAAAAGAAAGTGTAAACCCCATTTGCAACAAGGGTAGACAAAATGCAAGGGGCAACCTAACAAGCATGATTAATAAAGGAGTTGAATCTGAGTATATCCCTAAACATAATGTTAATCCAAAGTTCATATCTCTGCTTAATTGTGTACAAACTTTAAATGTGCTAACGTATGTGTTAGTCAATTAACTAGTTGACCAGAATATTCATTTGAAAAGACCATTCTACCTAGGGAATTACAAAAAATGAACGAAGACATATGTCAAAATTTGAAATCTTAACCCTTGAAGTAAGTGCAGGAGTTCCTGAAATCCACAAGAGTTATCATGACCAACTATTTGAACAAGAACAAGTCAAAATCAAAATGTAAGCAACGAAAGGTTCTGTACCTATCCGGATGCCACCAGGAACCATAGCAAACACATCTCCTAGAACTGTGTTCTTATTAGCTGCAATATGTCCTAACTCCAACACCTTCTTAACTCTAGAGCCATCAATACCCTGACCAATTTTTTTTGAACAACACTTTGTTACTTTTTAGATGAAAAATTACAGTTTTCAACTTATCATGTGATTAAAATAGCACAATTACTTTCAGTGCAAAATAACTCCAGTGCACAGAAAATAACAGACCTTTAACTCCAGTGCACAGAAAATAACTCCAGTGCAAAATTGTGTAGTTTAACAGACCTTTAATGTTTTCTCACAATAAACTGTCTTTCCTTCCTTGTTCTGACCTTTAAGTGCTCACATTTGGTTGAGTTGAAACTATCAAGGATTACATAGAGGAAATTTTAAAGAAGTTATATATTCTGAAAACAGATAAAGATTGGACAACTATAACTAATTTTTGCAAACAATATCTGTCTTTGCCTGAAAAAAGTAATAATAAATGCCACAAGCATTCTTATAAGGAATTTTTAAAACAAGTAAACAAACTCTTAGAATGGACAAGCTTTAAACTCAAGCATAACATCTAACTAGGGGATTTGCAAAGACGACAAACTGGCTACAAAAAGCCCATCAAAGTACTATCATTTCCATCTAAGTCTTAACACTAGAATTCACACTATGTTTGTGTCTCTAACTCATTATGTAGTATACTGAGCAGAAGACAAAATAACACATGGTCCCAGAATACTGATCTTGATACCTTCTTGTGATCCAACCTGGTCATATGATAGTTTGCATAGAGAAAATAACAGATGAATTGAAATCACATATGCGTAAAAATGTTCACCTTTCATGCCAAGCAAAACTAAATTAATGTTTATGATAGGAAGATGGTAGATGTACCAAGACATCAAGAAATAACCACAGGACAAAACAGAAAGAACAAATATTTAGAAACCTTGTCAGTGTGTCAGGGTCCACATCCCGCCATTCCACATCTTCCATAATTTCCGTAATATGCTTTATCCTCTTCTTAAGCTCTATTGATTCAAGAAGATGCAGATCAGCACTCAAAAATGTGCTTTCAACAATAGGATAAGTTACCTATAAAACATAAATGCAAAGGTTAACCTAGGAGGTCTAACAAAGAGATTCTATAACTAATCAGATTTGAATACACACAAACAGAGATTGAGTATATCCTGAAATAACCCAAGGTATTAAGACGGTTTTACCCTTCCATTAGTGAAGACAGCATTAGCACCAGATTCAGACCCTAGTACTGAATTCAAAAACTTCTCCACCTGATAACAAGAAGCCTCATTAATACAAAATTTCACGTAACTGAACAAAAAAAATGTCACTGAAAGGCTGAGATTGAGCTTAGATTTGTGAAAACCTCCACTAAATTAATAAATGAAGGGGACTATGAGAGAGGGAAAGCAAGTGAAGCAGAGAATGATTCCTATGAGGTACTACTAGGGTCAAATAAAAACTTGTAAAAGAGGTGTAGGGAGCATTGATGGGTCTGACATGCACCAAAATGTGAATGTTTAAAGGAAGAGCAACCACAAGTACCTCACTCAAATACTTTTTCACTTCATCAGTAGAAAATTCTAAGAGGGAAGATCTATATCCCTCAGATGGTAATCCATTAGCCTCAGCAAGCTCGCAGACCTTGCCAATAAATGTTTGGGTGCTACCAACTTCCACAGCTGATGTAAGGATATAATTCTGCTGATAGAGTGAGCAAAGCTGATCCAAAAAATATACTAAGAACAAATGCAAACCTCATCCTAAGACTAACCTGATGTGGATCAAAAAATATACTCATCCTTGCAGAAAAAATAGAACCGAGTTCTTCTCTTACAGAAAGATAAGCAACAACAACGTAAAAAATCTAGCAACAACGCATGGCTTGGGGTTTTCACCTGCAAAGAAAAGCAACGGAGCTAGGTTAGAGGGAACGATAGAGAACACAGATGTGAAACAATCTCACCTACTGGTGCGGAAGTGATATGCACCAAGCCGAAGTTTCGCAAGATCTATGGGAAGGTTACAAAGTTTCGCAAGATCTATGAGAGGGAAACCGAATCTCACCGGTGACGCAGGTGACGCAGAGAGCAGAGACGACCATCGTCCTCCTCGGCCTTCTTTGGTATCCAATCTCACCGCCCCCACCATCTTCGTCGTCCTCCTCGACCAAGAAGAATCCCTTTGCTGGTGTTTGTGTTTCTTGTTCTTCTATTCTTCTTCGTCTTCTTGTTGATTTTCTGGCTGGGGGAGAAGACACGAACGCGATGGTTGGGGAAGAAGAAACGGAGAGATGGAGCGATGGATGGGGGAGAAGAAACGAGAGGCGCTGATGGAGTGAGAGAATGAGAGATCGCAAACTGAGTGAGCTATGTGAGAGGGATCGTGAAAGGGATGAGAACGTGTGAGAGGGATGATTAGGTCAAGGGGGATCGTGAAAGGGAGTGTGAGAGGGAAACTGAAACAACACGGGGGGATTGTGAAAATGGTAACAAAACAGACATTCTGAATCGGTTGTTTAAAGAACCGATTCTGAATGTAGCTATTCAGAATCGGTTATTCAGTTAACCGATTCCAAATGTCTAAATTGTCACCTTTTGAATCGGTTGTTTAAACAACCGATTCAAAATGTCTAAAAAAATCTGCCACATTCCCATTTAATTGCAATTTTGCCACCGCGTCCACATTTTGAATCGGTTATCCAAATAACCGATTCAAATTAGTGCTTTTTAAAGCACATTTTGTAGTAGTGAATAAAGTGCAGAAGAGTTTTAAAACTGAAACTGAATGTAAATTCTTTTTTATTCACTGTGTATATTGGTTTACTGTGTTCTTCCCAGGCATCTCTCAACCAGAATCTTGTTTGTGTGTGTAACAGTGTTGTTATACCTCACAAATAACCAAAACGTGAAACGGTGAGTATATGCAGTAAAGAGAAGGAAAACAAAGGCAACAATTCACAAGGGTGAAAGATTTACCTTCATTTCAAGACTATAAGCAAACATCTCTGTTGTCCAGAATATGTAAACAAGAAAACCAAGTTAGGGTTTTCGAAATCATCAAATTCACAGTACAAACAGAAACCCTAAGAGTGTTAGGGTCCAAAACAAAAACAAATCAAAGAAATCATTGAGAGAAGTGATTTCTTACCTTCGTAGGCCTTCGTTTAGGGTTACGAACAAAAGGAACACAGCAATCGTGCACATACACAAGAAAGAAACACAGAGAGAGTGTAAGTCTAGGGTTACAAAATTAGGAAGGAATCAAAGTAAAAACAAAGGGATTTTTTACGATTACCTGTTGAGATCATTACTGGTAACAAAACTGAAGCTACTTCAAGCTTTAAACCTGCAAGATCATCTGTAACATCCCCAAAATAATTAAGTCAATTATTTTGATGTTTAACCCAATCAATTGATTATTTTGGTGCTTAATTAATAACTTTATTAATTGGGTACTAAATTAATTATTGATTGGTGTATATTTATAAATTGAAGAAGTTGGTTTTTGGGTGCTAAAATCAAATAAGGGATTTTAGTGAGGTTTGTTGAGAAATTAGAATTAAGTGAGGGTTATTATGGTCATTGACCCATAATATCACTTAAGTTATTATATATATATATATATATATATATATATATATATATATATATATATATATATACTATCAATATATACAAACAACCTACTACCAAAAATACCAAATTATCCTTCACTTTTATCTAAATCTTAAGGATAAAAATGTCGTTTCTAATTATTTCCTCTCAATTTTTTTTCTCTCTCTCACTTTTATCATTAGTGGGTCCCACTCTCACATCATCTTTTAAAACCTACTTTTCTTCTCTCTCTCTCTCTCTCTCTCTCTCTCCCTCTCTCTCTCTCTCTCTCTCTCTCCTCCCTCTATTTAATATTTAAAATATTTAATCATTATTTTGTTTTTAAACTTTAACTCTAACTCTATCTCATTTTTCTATTTTTCACAATATATCTTCTTTAAATTCATCTACATGTCTTCTTCATTTTTTTAATATTCCATTTTCTCTCTATCAATAAGTTTTGTTTAATCTCCACGGAAAATATTACAATATGAAAATTTTGAAACTTTAATACAATTTTTTTTAATCTCTCCGGGAAATATTACATATTGTTGGTAAATATTCACGGGATAATGTTCGGACTAATTAAATTACTATTTCAAACTCATTTTTTATCTACTTTAACTTAGTCTTGATATTCACGGGGTAATGTTTGGACTAATTAAATTACTATTTGAAACTCATTTTTTATCTACTTTAAATTAGTCTTGATATTCACGGAGTAATGTTCGAACTAATTAATAAGTTTTATTTAATCTCTACGGAAAATATTACAATTTGGAAAATTTGAAACTTTAATACAATTTTGTTTTTTAATCTCTACGGAAAATATTACATATTGCTGGTAAGTGTTCACGGGTAATGTGCAGACTAATTAAATTACTATTTGAAATTCATTTTTTATCTACTTTAAATTAGTCTTGATATTCACGGAGTAATGTTCGAACTAATTAATAAGTTTTATTTAATCTCTACGGAAAATATTACAATTTGGAAAATTTGAAACTTTAATACAATTTTGTTTTTTAATCTCTACGGAAAATATTACATATTGCTGGTAAGTGTTCACGGGTAATGTGCAGACTAATTAAATTACTATTTGAAACTCATTTTTTATCTACTTTAAATTAGTCTTGATATTCACGGGGTAATGTTCAGACTAATTAAATTACTATTTGAAACTCATTTTTTATCTACTTTAAATTAGCCTTGATATTCACGGGGTAATGTTTGGACTAATTAAGTTACTATTTGAAACTCATTTTTTATCTACTTTAAATTAGTCTTGATATTCACGGGGTCATGTTCGGACTAATTAAATTACTGTTTGAAACTCATTTTTTATCTACTTTAAATTAGTCTTGATATTCACGGAGTAATATCTGGACTAATTAAATTATGTCTAAATTTATTAATAACGATAACACTACAACACCCGTGCGTATGCACGGGTATACTGCTTGTATATATATATATATATATATATATATATATATATATATATATATATATATATATATATATATATATATATAAGAAATGAAAGAAAGAAAAAAGGAGAATTAAGAAAGAAAGAAAGGAAGCGAAACAGAGAAGAGAAAAGAGAGCAAATGAGGAAAGAAAGAAAAGAAGTGGGTTTTGATGGAAGAAGAGAAAAAGGGATACCTAGGTTCATCAAAACCTCATCCCTCCTACACGAAAAATGATCAACATTACTTCCTCTTCATTTTGATCCCAAAAACATCAACAACCATTCACTCTCCTTCAATCCACCATTTTCGGTTTTGAAGCTCAAAAGTGAGATTTTGAGAGCTTTCTTCTTCCTTTAGGTAGTTTGGAAGCTTGGGAAACACAAACAAGAGCTTGATTGCTAAGTTGGGGTGAAGAAATCAAGGTTGGATTGAGTTAGGGTTTGTAAATCAAATTTGGGGTTTTTATGTGTTGAGTAGCAATTTGAGGTTAGGGATGATGAATAGTGCCTTTGGGAAGCTTGGAATTCTAGTTGGAGTTTGGAGAGGAACTTGAAGCCCTAGGAGCAAATTGTTGGTGCCTAGGTGATTCGATAGTTCAAGATGAGGGTTCTCGCGCGATGTGTGTTCAAGCCGGACGACACGCGAGTGCTTCAAAGATGTTGATTGGTTGAGTGGAAGGCTATGGAAGCGAATTTGAGTGTCGTCGGAGCGTCGAAGTTGATGCGGGGATCGTTCGTGTGGTTATGTGGAGAATTCTGTTTTGGTGATCTCGGTTATTCATGATTTTCATCACAATTGGTGAGTTTTACTCACGTTTAGGTTTTGATTGAGAATTTCGAAATGTCGACATTGAGTTTTGAAAACCGTTATTTGAAAACTATACGTATTTTGACATTAACGATGATTTTTGAGGTTTATGTTTTGATTGATGAATTGATGATGTCCAATGATATTAGGCTTATAATGCCACGATTTTGGGTATGTTTCAAAAGGGTTTTATTAAATACTTTTGAAATTGAAATTGTTTCGACAAACCGAACAATAGAACACGTGTGAGGTCATATACCTTTGAAAATAAAACGAACTATATGTTCAACTTAACAATGTATAACTGACGCGGGATGAATATTATTTGTTCATCTAAACAGGTCTATGATTCACGATGTATAAATTATATCGAATATAGGAGGCAGCCCAATGCGGGTGGATATATAAATTATATCGAGTGTGGGTGACGACCCACGAGGTTAACATACTAGGCGGGGAAGTCATGATCCTTAAACCTAGGCCCGTATACCATTAGGGAAAGTACTATTGGTAAGGGGGTTCACCGGGATTAGCAATGTGTGCAGTCGGTGTTATGTTAAAAGTTATGCGTTATGTTCACCGGGAGTAGCAATGTGTGCAGTCGGTGTTACGTTAAAAAGGTTTTGTAGTACGGTTCACCGGGATTAGCAATGTGTGCAGTCGGTGTCGTACTGAGTTAAAATTCTATAACACGGTTCACCGGGATTAGCAAAGTGTGCAGTCGGTGTCGTGTTAATTTTAAAAAAGGATTCTTAATTGGACTGAGAGTGTAGATAGGGGTCTCGGTAGAACTCACTGAGATTGTATCTCATTGTTTATATGTTGTTGTTTTACAGAGAAAGAGGAGATCCAAGAGGCACGAGTAGGTTGTACTCGGATGGTTGCTGAAGACTTAGCTTTTATGCTTTATACTTAAGATTATGTTTTCCCTTGTTATCTTTGTATCATAACATTATGTCTGTATCGGATGTAAACATTATGTATTTGTTTCCGCGCTTTCTTGTATGGTATTGAACACTGATTCTAGCTGATGATTGATGGTCAGGGAACCGTTGTGGTCTTATTTATGATTAAGACTATTTTGGTGTTTTTTAGCAAAAATTTATAGTGGTGTTCAGTATCTAAACATGAATTTATATCTCTGATGTTTTACACTTGGTACATGATAACTCATATTTAGATGTGTTATTTATGCTCTTATCACTTAAATCAACACAAGTTCTGAAGTAATATTCGTGTTTTATTAGGTAAATATTAGTTATTTAAAGGAAAAAAAGGTTAGGAGATAATTTGTTATCATTTGACACATTTGGTGCCTTTGTGAATATATTGATGTTTTGCTTGAGTGCTACAGCGGTAGACGCTATGCAGCGGTAAGCACTACAGCGCTATATGATGGTTGGCCACTTTGATATTTCTGAAGCCACTTGCTGATTGATGAGTCATCACTCTTATCCTCTTCTGCTCAGCCTGACATGGAAGCCTCCAAGTGGGTTCAAAATGACACTTGGCGCATTCTAATTGAAGCTTAAGTGATAGTTGGTGATGAGTTTCATCATTGCCCTTTTTGTAAAACCACTTTATGAGATGTGGATAATATCTATCTCACTTCTTCTCCCACACACCATGGATTTCGAAATAAGAAGAGTTACTTGGAGAAAAACTATTTGACACCTAGTATTTCTCCATTAATCCTCCATTTTCTTGAAGCTTTTATTTTTAGTTTATTTTTCTTCATCTCACCTTGTTGTGTTAAAAACACACTTAGAGCAAGTGTACTCTACCGCAGAAGTAGTATAAAAGATTATCGTATCCACAGGGATTAATTAGCAAGTACCAAACTAATCGAGATTATTTATTATTTAGACGAACAAATATTTGAATTGTAATGGAACAAATAAAAAAAGAAATAAATAACAATAATAAAATGCAAGAATTAATTCAATGGAGAGAGGTCTAGGATCACGGTTTCACTTGCAAGCTTCGATTCCCCCTATGTCTAATCCTACCTGAATTCCCTTATTTTACTTAATTACCAATCCCTTTACTAAAACTATTAATCCGTTTGGTCATTCGCGATTAATATTCTTTTTCCTAAATTAACCCTCGTTTGGTCATGCAAGAATTTAAATTCAGGAAAAGCATAAAGAGCAAAAAGGTTGAATGATTGGAAGACTAAATTATGGTTTGGTCATGCCCTAATTATAGCCCCAATTATCCTATAGGTCCACCAACTAATTGCAGTACGGTCGCTGATCAACTAATTGATTATAAACATGCAAAGGGTAGCTAATCCTAATCATGTGATAAAAACAATAGGACAATATTAATTAAAATAAAAACAGGAATTCAAACCAGAAATTAGAGCATAAAAAGGTCTCTAATCATGCAAGATCCACTTAAGACCCTAGAAGAGGATTTAGCTATCCATAGTGTTCGAGAACAATAAAATAAAATTAGGAGTCATAAATTACAGAGATAAAAATAACCCGAAATTGAGAAATTTCTGATCCTGAAAATTTAGTCTCATTTTTCTGCTCCAGAGCTCTCTCACGGTGTCAAGAACGGGTACCCAAAACTCCCTCTCTCCAAGCCGGTGCTACCGTTGGTGCGTGGGTTCTCTTGCGTCTGTACCGTCCGTCCCTGGTGTGCGGCTTAGGTTATTATCCTCCCCCTTCAACTGTGAAGCTCTCTCTATATATATATATATATAGTGCCGCGCCCTCCTTTATTAATTCTCTTCTTCTTTTCTTGCGGCTACTATTCCTCTTTTTTAATTGATCCGTAAGTTCTTTTCTTTTTCTCCAAGCTCTTTCTTTAATTAGGCATTGGGCCTAACTTTCTCTATATTTGGGCCTCCAATTAAATTGGGTTTGGCTTCTTTTTCCCTCTAATCTTTTAATCTTCAATCCATAATATATATATATATATATATATATATATATATATATATATATATATATATAAATTGAACTTTTATTCTTTTTCATGTTAGCTTCTATCCTGCAAAATAAAGAGCTAATTTAAGTCAATGATTTATATAATTAGTAATAATTGCTCTAAACAAGACCTGAAAATACTCCTTAAAATACACTAAATTAGAGTTTATCACACCTACGGTTTGCTCACGCCATAGTATCATCCATCGTGTATGACTTGAGATTCTTGGAGTGCATCTTTTGTAACCATTCTTCTCTTGCTCACCTACGGTAATATGAACTTTTCAGTTTATGTTGTGTTGATGATGCTTGTCATGAGCTAAACTTTTATGGTTGGATTGTTCTTATGTTTGTAATGAACCTTGAGTAAAGTTTATGTAATGTAATGATGTTTGCGTTTTATTTCTTGTGTCATAATGCTTTCAAACTTGTTTTGGGACTGATCAACTAAAATAAGTAGATTCATAGGTAAAGACATGGTCTATGAATAAGAACTCAAGGAATAATATGAATGAAAGGTTGTTTAAAGACATTTAGATAACTTGTACTTAACCCTAGACATAGGGGAGTAATAGTTCATAAGGTAAATGCTGTAAGATCTTTATTATACAGGGGTAAAACTTATTTAGAGCCTAGACATAGGAGTCTTGTAACATAACCCTAGCGACAGTGACTGAAAGGCACGCTGCAATACCGCTACAGCGTTTAACGCTACAGCGTCTAACGCTACAGCGCTTTACTCTTGGGAATTTATATAACTTATGAACTATCCAACTCACTTTATCTTACTCCTGAACTTTCTTTACTTGTTTATTTACATTTATGTTAATCACAATGACAATACTTGTTGACAACTTGTATTTGTTAGTTGTTTTTCTCACTAGCTAAATTACTAATTTAAATATAGAAGTAAACTCAACAATCTCCGTGGGAACGATCTTTACTTATCATTGTATTACTTGTTGCGATTGTGTATACTTGCACAAACTACTTTTCGCACCAACAGTACACTTAGGTAATTCTACTTGTTAGAAATACCGGGGTGTTACATCATCATCAATCAGTAACCATACCAGTTAGGAGTATCACGGTGGTGGCTGAAGGCAGTGAAGGCAGTGAACTAGTGAGGGGAGGTGTGAAGATGCGCACACGTAGAACTAGTGAGAGAGCGAGAGTATCGGGTGAGAGAAGAGGGAGTTGAGAAGAGCGCTGCATTGCGAGTTCAGAGTGAGAGACTTCAGAAAATACGAGAGAAGGCGAAGTGTTTTGGAAAAAAGAATGGGACCTTTAGCATCAGGTGTTTATACACCCGATGCTAAATGTGTTAGACATACACATTTAACATTGGTTGTATAAAGAACCGATGTTAAATGTCTGACACAGACACTTTTAACGTCGGTTGTTTAAACAATCGATGATAAAGGTATGCGCGAAAATTGAAAACTTCCACTTAATTGCAAAATTGCCATCGCGTCTACATTTAGCATCGATTGTTTAAACAACTAATGCTAAATGATGCTTTCTAAAGTCAATTTTCCACTAGTGATATGGTCCTCTAGGTCATTTAGGATTTCAGAAATGGTTGTATTTTCACTAGCGGCGTGCCTGATTGGGGTTGATCGAATGATATCACATCAAAGTATTATTTTGCAGATGGTTCTTAGCAAGGGGAAAATCCCCCATCATATGTTTTATGAGTATGATGTTGATCCCATTGAATATACTTCTAGAGGATAGATTTTATCTCGCCTCAGGTGGCTCCATTTTGGTTTTATGATTATTGTTTGATTGCGCATGTTCCTTGTTTTTGGGTTGAGTAGCCTTGTACTCACTTATTTAAATCTAATACAATTTTTTTTTAGCAAATTAAAGAAAGAGATATGGAGTCTCGTTAAAACCTTCTGATGCAAAACCCTCCTTAGGTAAAAAATATCAAGAAGGAAAAAGAGTACCCCCCGCCCTAAATTTTATTGATAAAAAAAGGGAAAAAAACAGAAAACATGGAAGGGACTGAACCAAAACCCATGAGTAAAAACAACAAAACAGTCGAAAGGATGTAAAACAATCCTATAAAAAGGTGTGCAAAAGCATCAATATAATGACTTTCATCCCAACCAGGTTGGCACCAAAGTCATTAACAATCATTTGCAGCACACCAAAAACAGGAGGCCAAAAGAAAACCCAATCCATCAAAAGTAGGAACACAGAACCAAAGAAACAACTTGCAGAACTTGTAGGTAGGCAAAGCTAACCTATTTCTGACAAAATCATCAGCAATGAAGTTAGGAATAAAGTCCCATCACACAAAACCACTTAAGGTCGTACCTTGACTTGCAAGCTTATCAGCGCAGACATGGCCTCTCTATAAGACTCTATTTGGCAAGTCAGATCCGCTAGCTTATAGCGGATTTGACTAGCTTATAGCGGATGAAAAAAATTAGACTTGTTTGACAAGCAGTAGCGGTTAGCGTTTTGGGGTAGCTTATAGCGTTTTCATGACTTATTTGGTCAATTGTTATCTCTAATTTCATGCCTTATTTGGTCAATTGAACCTCCATATGGCTACTGTATTTAATTAAAATGAAAAAAATGTTTGTTCTATCTTGTTCCTCCTTGTCTACATAAGGCAGCAAATATTTATTTGTATCATACAATATCTTTTTTTTATTTTAATTGTATTTTAAATTAGACTTTCAAATAAATATATGAATTATACTATTAAAATCATATTTTAAATATTATTTCCTAAATATCTCAATAATTATTTTAATTATCATGAATTTATAGCAAAATAGTTTATACATATTTTAACATATTTTATATAAATTAAATAAATCTAACCATTAATTAAGCAATCCCTTTTATGTCATTTTACATTTATCAGTTAGTTAAACCGCTAATTTTACCAAACATTTCATTAGTCATCAGCTAGCTTATCCGCTATCAGCTAGCTTATCTGCTATCCGCTATCAGCTAGTTTATCCGCTATCTGCTATTTTTTGCCAAACAGGGCCTATGCAAACGAAATTTATTTGGCTAGTCAGGTGTAAACAGTTATTCCATCTATTTCTAAGCTTTCAAGGAACAACTTTGCAATATTTGAAAGCAGAGACCGCTAATTGAGAATCACATTCTAACCATAAAAATCTCCAACCTTTATCAAAAGCAATCTCAACAGCCAACATTGCTCCAATAATCTCAGCATGAAGCACATAGCTATTGCAAATGGAGGCAGAAAAACAACCTAGGATAGCAGCACTCTTGTCTCTAAAAATACCACCACAAGCAGCTGGACCAGGACAACCTTTGATGTTTGAAGAATTTTTGTAATTACCACTGACATTGAACGCCTTTATAATCATAAACTCAGCAACAGAGGAAGACATTGTAGATTTAGAGGCATTTCCCGCTAAAGTCACATTGGAAATAATTAAGTTGATAGCCGAGTGAAAGGGGATCACATGATTATCAAATCTAGCATGATTCCTGCAGTACCAAATAGCCCAAAAAATGTTAACAATCGCAGTAGAGACAATATCGCTCAACTGAGGGCTCAACCATGAGAAGTCGAGGTTAAGATACTCTGAAAAAGAAGAAGTGACAATATGGATGCTCAGGACACCTCCAAGCCAATTCCAAATATGTTTGGCAAAAGGGCAGGCAAGGAAGAGGTGCTGAGAGGTCTCTAAAGCACTACTACAAAGACTACCAATAGAAACAATGGAGCAACCTCTAATCCAAAGTTGATCATCTGTTGGGATTTTATTATGAAGAGCCCTCCAAAGAATGAATGATTTAGAAGGCGGGATAAAATTCTTCCAAACAGTTTTGGTCCAAGAAACCACGTGCCCAACAGGGTTATGGAAGAGAAAAGAATCATTGAAAGTCAAGTCTCCAGAATTAGAACAATCCCACATCAATTGATCCTCCAATGGGATGGCAGGAATAGCGATATCCTGAATTTCAGAATGAATCTAGGGGAAATGAATAATGAGATCCGCAGGATAGATCATCTACCATTCACTATAAAATCACTCAGAGTAGCTTTAAGGTCCCTATGCAAATTAGGAAGAAAACCAATAATATCCACAATAGGTTTAGAGAGCCAAGAATCAGTCCAAATAGAAGAAGAGACATGATAATTCACCGGCTTATTATTTTTATAGACTCTGGCTTTCAGAAGAAGAGCCCAATGTAATTTGGTAGATATGAAACTCCACCCAAGCTTTAACATACCAGCCCTGTTAATATCTTTGATAGACCTCAAACCCAAACAACCTTCTTGAAATGGTTTGCACACCTTACTCCAAGCAACAGTAACAATTCTTTTGGTATTAATGTCCCCAGACCACACAAAATTTCTAATCAATGAATCAACAGTATTGAGGAGATTAACAGGCCAAGCATAAATACGAAAGCTGTAAACCAACATGCTCAAAATGACAGAATTGACCAATTGAACTCGACCCATAATCGACAATAACGAACCTTTCCAGGTGGAAAGCTTAGCCTTGATTCTATCGACAATAGGTGGTAAATGAATTCTCTGAGGCTTTCCTTTGAATAAAGGGATGCCAAGATATTTAAAAGGAAAAGAACCCTTAGAAAACCCAAGCAAAGCAGAGATGGTCGTGATATGGGAGGGGGATAAGCTGCCAGCGAAAAACTTAGATTTCTCTTTGCTAATAACCTGGCCTGAGACTTGTTCATAGGAGGAAAAAAGATCCAACAAACTAGAAATACTTTTTTTTTGTAGCTCTACAAAAAATCATAATGTCATCAGCATAAAGAACATGGCTAGGTATACAAAAACTCTGGAGCCAACCATCATAAGTTGAAGCTTACCATCAACCACAAGCTTGGTAATGCCACTACCAAGGACATCTTCAGCCAAACAGAAGAGAAGAGGGGAAAAATGATCACCTTGTCTAACTCCCCTCTTGCAGTCAAAGAAACCAACAGCAGAGCCATTCACAGAAAAGAGAGATTAGCCGAGTGAAGAATAACATTTATCCAAGAACAAAATTTGTCAGTGAATCCAAAAGCAGCCAAAACCTGAAGTAAGAAGTTCCAATCTATAGTATCAAAAAAAAAATTGATGTCAATTTTCAAGGTTAATTGACCACCAAAAGCCTTTTTCTGAAGCAGATTAATAGACTCGGAGGCAGTGCAAATACAGTCAGAAATATTTCTACCTTTCACAAATCCCCTCTGGTTATCAGAAATAATAGAAGGGGCAACTAGAACAAGTCTGTTAGCTATAAATTTAGTAATAATTTTAAATTTCAAATTAGCCAGAGATATAGGTCTAAAATGCTCAATTCTATCAGCTGCATCAACTCTAGGAATCAAAGCAAAAGTATTAGAGTTAAAATTAGGGAGCATCCAACCTTGTTGAATGAATTGCAGAACAACATTATATACATCTTGGGCAACATGTCCCAAAACTGCTGGAATAAAAAACCGCCAAACCAATCAGGACCAGGGGTGCCATCGCCATTAAGAGAAAAAATTGCTGATTTAACCTCATCCATAGAAGGTAGCTTAGTTAGCATAATATTGTCCTGGTCAGAAACTAAAGACGGAATAGTTTCCCTGATAAGATCATTAATGCGACAGTCGTTATTCACCGAAAAAACAAACTCTGATGATAATTCAAAATATGATTCTCAATATTAGCAGCGTCTGAAAGAATACTATCACCATCCTTCATAACCGAAATTCTTCTAGTAACATTTTTAATCTTGGTCATTCTATGAAAGAAAACAGTATTTCTATCCCCTAAATTATGCTAGTTAACTCTAGATTTCTCCTTCCAATAAGTTTCTTCATAATTTAAGGCCACCTGCAAATTAGATTGAGCCTCCTTCTCAAGAGTAAATAAAGTATCAGAACCTCAAAGATTATTTATCTGCTCCTGGATCTTATCCAGTCTATCCAAAGCTTCTTTAACATTATCAGAGACAACCCTCTTACAATCTGGGTGTTGAGCCCACATTTTCATAAATTTAAAAGAAGAACGTTTCTGGAGAGTCTCCTTTTTCATAAACAGGAGTTTCAATATTACGACCACTAATAGTGACAGATTTAGGACTCTGCACCACGTTGTTTTTAGAAGCTCCCGGAGAACTCGAGATTTGAACTTGCTTACCCTCCTCATGAGCGAAAGAATCATGGACAAATTGGACAGAGTCGAAATCTTCCTTAGATTGCATGACAACTTCGTTAATCTCATTGGATGAGGTTTCCCCTTGTTGTCTATTCAAATTTGAGCGTTGCTGCACTTTCAAAGATAAAGGTTGTTGGGCACTAGCAGGTAGCCCAGTAAAGGATTAAGATCTAAACCATCACTAGGAACATTATTGACACCTGTAAAGGCTACATTATTCACTTCCACTTCCTGAGAAGATAAAACAATAGTATTGATACCTTGAAACTGATTTGGATTATTGTCTTTCTTCATTGATATAACAATCCCAGAGGCGTGTAACGCCTTAGATTGAGGCGCAACAACAGAGGGACCGACATTATTCTCGACCTTGGTAGCAAAAACCCCAGAAATGGATTTCACTTTATCAGTCTTAGGAACATACCGAGTCAAAGGCTGCAAAGGGTTATTTTTCTGAGAGGCCTCCATCTTATCTTTATTTTTTGTCATAAGAACATCGGCTTTTTTGACAACAGGATCTGAAGTATTTCTACGTTTGCAGTTTTGAAGCGAGTGACCAGGACATTGACAGGCTTTGCAAAACAAAGGCACATGTTCATATTCATCATCAATGAAAAAATCATATCCCTCTCTTTCCACTAAAAGTTGCTCATGGAATTGTGCAGTTAGAACCCTAGCAAAATGACCAAATGTGTGTTTTGTCGTAGCTTCATCCAAAGCAATAGGGACCCCTAAACTACCACTGGTCTCAAACAAGATTTTAGGTCTCCAATATTCGTGAAAAAGACTAATGGGATCACGACAAGTGTACCAGATCGTTGTAAGTACTGTGGTTAATTATCAATTTAACAATTTAACCTCTAAATTGAAAATGGACTAATTTGGATTATTTTGACAAGAAATTAAAGTGAAAAGCAATAAATATTTTTAGTGATTTTAATTTGTAATGATAATAAGAACACAAGTGTGAATTTGTAAGAATTAAAAAAGCATTGGGGACGAGATTCAATCTACTTCACTATTATATCTAACGAGTCAAACGTGTTATTGAACTTATTTTATGAGATGTAATCAAATTGTTATAATTATTCTAATCCTAATTCCTTAGGTAAAAGAACCTTTATATCTAATAAAAATCCCTAATTCCTTAGGTGACCTTAAAAGAGATAAGCTGTAGTAACAACAATTATCCTATGATTCTGAATACCAACGACTATTCCTAGACTAGAGGTAAACAAATTTCAATTCTCAAGCATATGTAATTCAAATTTCCATTCGCAATCACACATTATAAATCATCCTAAGAGTGATCAAATCCTAGAAAGCATTAAGGCCAGAGATTGAAACACAAATCAAAACATTCATTCAAATAATAGAGGTTTGATTCAATGATATAAGAGATTCATGAATTGTACATGTTACTCATCCCAAACAATAGGAAGTTTAGCTAGACATAGAAATAGAAATAACGAAAGAAAAGATCAAACTAGAGGGAAAAGCTGACAACATTGATGCTCCAATGACTTGTTCCCAAGCTTGAATCATCAACGGAGTTCAACGGAGTGCGAATCCATGTCATCACGGACTTCAGTGCGCAAAACAAGACCTATCCCCAATGATCAGAATGCCCCAAAATTCGAGTTATGGGCTTAAATATGAGTTGAGTAAGTGACCCATCGCTTGGCGAGCAGGATCCATCGCTAGGCGACCCGAACCGAAACAACGATTTCTATCACCATCGCCTGGCGAGCAGAATCCATCACCAGGCTACCCAAACCAAAACAGCGCCTAAACTCGGTCACCATCGCCCGGCGAGCTAGTCCCATCGCCACGCGACCAGAAGCAAATTTTTTGCTTTTTTTTTGTATCTACTGAACCGCTAGGTAAGCTTCTGTCATAGCTTGGCAAAGGACAACAAAACACACAAGAATTAAAGGTACCAAGTATCTCAAAAACACACAAACAAAAACCAACTTCAATCTAAAAACTAACAAACCAAAAATTAAACTATTATGGGTTTAAAACACACTATAATTGAGAAAAACTTAGGTAAACCAAATTAAAAACGAGTCAAACTATACATATAATGCATAGTCTTTGTGCAACTTGCTTGGCCCACCTGAGTCTCTAGATTTCTGATGGATGCCTCTTGATTTTTAGAACTAGCTTCTATACTTTTGAAACCCGCTCTTGTTTCCTCCATGAATGAAGAAGTTTGTGCAGCTACTCCCTCAACTGCTATCTCCCAATCTTCTTTCTTTTGAGGAGCGTTTTGGCTTTTCCCTTGATCCTTTCAAGATAAATTCGGATGATTCCCCCACCCCGGATTGTAAGTGTTGGAAAAGGGATTATTTTTGACGAAAAATACCTACTCTTGGATTGGTAAGGGAAGTCCACAATTCTGGTTAGAATGTGAACCTTTACAGTAGTCACACTTCAAATTTGTCACAGAATATACTTGAGATGAATGGTGTTGCAAAGAATTCAACTTAAGAGCTTCCATTCCCTTTTTCAGTTCATCCAACTGTTGAGTGATTATCTTCTGTTGAGCCAACCCAGAAGTCTGAGCATCTAAGTCAAACAGACCTCTTTTAGATGTACGTCCTGTATCATGAGCCGCCAAGTAATCATTTGAAGGAGGCATCAAGCAGTCATTTGAAGGAGCCGCCAATTATTTGTCTTGCTTCTACCGCAGTCTTGAAATTCAGAGAACCACCTGCTGAGGCATCAAGAATCATCCTAGCATTCGGTCTCAACCTAGTACAAAAGATTTGCATTTGCTGGTGGTAATCAAAACCATGATTCGGGCAAGCCTTCAATGTGATCTTGAATCTTTTGTAAGTCTCATAGAGCGACTCACCCTCTTTTTGCTCAAAATTGTTGATTTCTCCCCTCTTCTTAATGAACATAGAATGAGGGAAAAATTGTTCAAGGAATTTGTCTTCAAGAGCATTCCATGTAGTGATGCTACCTTCAGGTTGCGAGTCAAACCACTCTTTGGCTTCATCCTTTAGAGAGAATGGAAAAAGCCTCAGTTTCTTAGCTTCATCAGTATTACCATCCACTTTCGCTATTTCACATAGTTGTGTAAAATTGGTGAGATGCTTGTTTACATCCTCACATGGTCTTCCACCAAATTGCATCTCCCTCAATTCACGGAACTGTCCTGGATTGATTTCAAACCTGTTTACGGTTACCGGTTGATGAGCAATTGGTAACCTCTGCCTGTTTGTATCATGATTCCCATAGTCTCCAAGAAGTCGTCTAATTGGTGGGTCAGCCATATTTTCAATCACAGGAATCTCAGACACAATCTCTTCTTCTCTTAGTACTTCTCTTTCTTGGGGTTCCCTTTCTCTTGTACCCTTTCGATTAGCCCTTGCAGTCTTTTCAATTTCTGGATCAAAGAGAAGGTCGGCTGAGGCAGTGCCTCACATAAACAAAGTTAGAGCAAAAGTAAGTGATTAAGAGATAAAAATAAAATAAAACAACAGAAATTAAAATTCAATCAAGAAATTAAAAATTAAGTTGATAAAAATTTGGCAGTCCCCGACAACGGCACCAAAAACTTGATCAGATCACGGCAAGTGTACCTGCAGATCGTTGCAAGTAATAGTACGGAAAGACCAAGTGTCGAACTCAAGGACTGTGGTTAATTATCAATTTAAAAATTTAACTTCTAAATTGAGAATGGACTAATTTGGATTTGCTTGACAAGAAATTAAAGTGAAAAGCAATAAATATTTTTAGTGATTTTAATTTGTAATGATAATAAGAACACAAGTGTGAATTTGTAAGAATTAAAAAAGCGTTGGGCACGAGCTTCAATTTACTTCACTCTTATATCTAACGAATCATACGTGTTATTGAACTTATTTTATGAGTTGTGATCAAATTGATATAATTATTCTAATTCTAATTCCTTAAATAAAAGATCCTTTATATCTAATAAAAATCCCTAATTCCTTAGGTGACCTTAAAAAGAGATAAGCAGTAGTAACAACAATTATACTATGATTCTGAATACCAACGACTATTCCTAGACTAGAGGTAAACAAATTTCAATTCTCAAGCATATGTAATTCAAATTTCCATTAATTCACAATCACACATCATAAATCATCCTAAGAGTGATACATTCCTATAAAGCATTAAGCGCGAAACACAAATCACAACATTCATTAAAATAATAGAGGTTTGATTCAACAATATAAGAGATTCATGAATTGTTACTCATCCCCAACAATAGGAAGTTTAGCTAGACATAGAAATAGAAATAACGAAAGAAAATATCAAAACACTACAAGAAAAATTGGACTTTTCGGCGGACAAAATCCGCCGGAAAAGCCAAAAATTCACCGAAAATGTGGACTTTCCGAAGGATTTTTGGTGCCGGTAGCCAGTTCGCAGCAAACGCTTTCCGGCGGATTATCCGCCGGAAATTTCCTGCGGATTTCATGGCGCCGAAAAATCCGCCGGAAATTTCCGAAGGAAAATCCGCCGAAAAATCCAAAAAATCCGCCGAAAATGTCGCCGGAAATTTACCGGCGGATTTTTAAAAAAACAAATTTTTTTATTTTTTTTAGAATTTTTTGGAATTTTTGTATTTTAATTAAATAAGAAGTAATAAAAAATGAATTAGAATGTGAGAAAAAAATTATATAGAATAGAATGAGAAGTAATAGAGAAATTAGAATGAAAAAGAGTTGTGTCAAAAAAATAAGAATATATGAAAGAGTGTATGGAAAAATAAAGTAGGAATAAGAATGAATAAGTGATAAGGAATAAGAATAAATAAGAGTATGTGAATGAAGAAATAAGAAGAAGTGAGAAGGAAGAAGAAATGGGAAATATAGAAAATAGATATGTAGAGAAATTTAATTAAGTTTGAAGAGTATATGAGAAAGAAGAAATAAGAATGAATAAGTGAGAATGAATGAGAAGGAAGAAGAAAAGAAATGTAGAAGAGTATAGGAGAAAGTGAGAAGGAAATAAAGAGTGAAATGAGAGAATGAGAAGAGTGTAGGAGAAAGTTTTATTTATAGGCATTTCAAAATGTTCCGGCGGATTTTTAACATTTCCGGCGGATTTTTTGAAATTTTTTAATATTATCTTTAAACAAAATCCGCCGGAAATATTAAAAATCCCCCGGTAAATTTTCGGCTACATTTCCGGCGGATTTTTTCAATTTCCGACGGATTTTTTAAAGAATTTTTTTTTTTGGAAAATCCGTCGGAAATTCAAAAAATCCGCCGGAAATATTTCTGGCGACATTTCCGGCGGATTTTTTTGAATTTCCGGCGGATTTTCCAAAAAACAAAAAAAATTTCCAAAAAACCGCCGGAAATGTTCCCAAACTTGAATCCTCAACAGAGGTCAACGGAGTGCAAATCCTTGTCGTCACGGACTTCAGAGCGCAAAACAAGACTGTTCCCAATGATCAGAATGCCCAAAAATGAGTTATGGGCTTAAATATGAGTTGAGTAAGTGACCCATCGCCTGGCGAGCAGGATCCATCGTCAGGCGACCCGAACCAAAACAGCGATTTCAATCACCATGGCCTGGCGAGCAGAATCGATCGCCAGGCTACCCGAACCAAAACAGCGCCTAAACTCAATCATCATCGCCTGGCGAGCTAGGCCCATCGCCAGGCGACCAGAAACAAATTTTTTCCTTTTTTTTTTGTATCTGCCGAACCGCTCGGTAAGCTCCTGTCAAAGCTAGGCAAAGGACAACAAAACACACACGAATTAAAGGTACCAAGTATCTCAAAAACACACAAACAAAAACCAAATTCAATCTAAAAACTAACAAACCAAAAATCAAACTATTATGGTTTTAAAACACACTATAATTGAGAAAAACTTAGGAAAACCAAATTAAAAACGAGTCAAACTATACAGAGCAATCAAAGACCATGAAGACGGGCCCAACAATGAGCCATAGTATGTTTCGTGGAATAAGGATCAAAATCAAGTGTCCAAGCTAACACACCAGGATTCAAGTTACTAGACCCTTGGGACCAAACACGTCTAAGATCAACAATTGATGAGAATTGAAATTCAAAAACACCCTTTCCAAGAGAAACCACAGACCAATCAGCAATAGGATTCCAAATGTTAGAAACTTTTGGTCAAAGATCATTGACCTTATAAGGTTGATCACCCTTAGACAAAATACGTCTCCCTTAAAAAATATTTTTACAATCTGCAATACCTGCTTGATATTCGTCCTCGGATATCTTTATAGCAAGAACATCTCCTTTAAGACACTGTTTTGGTAAAATGCTCATATGTGTATAAAAAAAGCAGGACCAGAGGCGTGTTTATTATTTTTAACAGCATCAGAAAAAGATTTTGTAGAACAACAACTAGAAAGATATATAGAGTGAAATTAGTAAGTCATACATTACAAAAGCGTGAAAACTATAAGGATTTCCCTTTAGATCCTAAACGTAAACATATTAACGTTTCAGAAAAACATTTAAAGACTTTAAATGTTTAATTAAGAAATTAGAACATTTGTCTCTACCAAATAATGCAAAAATAAATACCCTTTCTCATGAAGTAAATTAATTAAAATAAAATAAGACATAATAATCCAAAGGCTTACAAAAAATATTATTACCCTAGACCTACTTATCTTGATATACAATTTGAAGAAAGACAACATTATGTTGAACTTAGTTATTCTAGAGACTCTATAACATAATGGAATACATATGGAGCTAATGAAATCATATATGAGATGTAATACGACAACTCACAATGGCTACTAGTGCTTGTTGAACTAAGAGGAACTCACAATGGCTACTAGTGATTGTTTTTACTATACACCTTTTGACTTTTAAGTTTTCTTTTAATTTTGTTGTTAGAGATATATTTTAGATATTATGGTATTGGGCATTATTATAATTAGTCTTTATTAATCATAGTTTCAATTTGTGGGATTTACTTCCTAATTTTGTTTTAGAGGAATTTAATTAACCGTAATAGGTTAGGTCTTCTGTACATGGCAACGGGGCGAGTCAGAGCGGATTTTACATTCCCCATCCCCGCCCCAACTTTTATCAGGATCGGGTTTTGCATCCCCCATCCCGTTTCAAAAGGGGACAGGCTCCCCGCGGGTACCCGTTTCTGCCACTAAGTTATAAAAAAAACTAAAAAGAATAAATATATTTATGATAATGAATAGAATAAAATCATAATCATAATTATTATACAATGAAAAATTAAAGTTAAAGGTATGAAAATAGATCAAAATTAAAAATAAACAAAATTTATGAAACAAAATGAATGAATATATATGCATAAAATAAACAATTAATGTTTTGTCGAACGGATTCAGGGCGGAGGCAGGGGTATCGACAACCTCGAACATCACCGTTCAAAGCGGGTTTTCTCCGTCAAATTCGGGTTGGGTTGGGTGGGTACCCTGCGGGTTCGGGTTTCGTTGTCATGCCTCTTCTGTATTAGCATTTTCGATGACTCGATTTTCCTTCCAAGCGGGTAGTCCCCTTTGAATTTTCTTCTGTTGTCTTTCTTTTTTCTCTTTTTAATGAAAACACGGAAATATTCTTTTTCGTTTTAAATAGTTTTTCTCTAAAGAGAGTTTGCATCAAAAGGTTTTAACAACACTCAATTCATTCTCTTATAAAAAAAACTAAAAATGCATCTTTCATTTTAAAAGGGCACTTCTACTTAAGTTTTCTTTTGACTTTTAAGGTTTCTTTGAATTTTATTGTTCGAAATATATATATTCTAGACATTTGTATTAGGTGTTATTACTGTAATCTAAAAGTGCAACTTTCATCTATAACTATAAAAGGGCCCTTTTCTACTTAAGTTTAGGGCATCCAAATTGATTTCCACAATGCATATAGTATCTTCAATAAACAATATATTTTAGGTTTAAATACGTTTTTACCCCCTGGAAATAGGGGGTGTTTTGCTTTTACCCCCTGCAAAATTTTTTTTTTTAAAAAACACCTTGCAAAATTCACTTTTTTGATTTAAATCCTCCTGTTTGACAGATGTTAAAAAACAGCCTACGTGTCTAACAGATGTCTGATTTGGAATTTTTTTTTATTTTCTTTTATTTTAAATGTTGACTGTATATGTGACTCAACATTTTTTTTTTGACACAATAACACCACTCCAACACATCTTCTTCTTCAACCCACACAACACCAATTTCTCCATTCTCCATAACTTCTGCATCTTCTTCAACCCACATAACACCAATTTTTTCATATTTCTCCATTCTCCATAACTTCTGCATCTTCAACAACAACACCGCCACTAACTCCGGCAACCCATAACTCCGGCGACCCTTCACCGAGAACCACCACTAACTCCGGCAACAACACGTGCTCTCTTCTTTTTCATCTCTCTCTCATCGCCATTTCCATCCTTCTCTCTCCCCTCCTCTGTCATCGCCATCTCCCTCCTTTCCGGATCCCTAAATTTCCATCCTTCTCAAGGATTCAAGGATCCGGATCCTTATCTCTCCTCCCCCTCCCCCTCTCTCTATCTCTCCCCATCGTGCTCTCATTCTTCTCAACAAGAAGCAACAACAACGCCACACCCCCTTGACACCGACAACAACACCCAGATTGAAGAATCTCCAAATCCATAAAAACCCTAAAACCCAAATTCAGAATCCCCAAATTCATTTTTATGATGAGATCAGTGATGTTGAGACTAACTGAAACCCAGGTTGAAATTCTTAAGATCTGAGATTGGTGATGTTGTGAAAGGTTTAGTTTGAGTTTGATTTTTTTGTTGTGGGTTATGAAGATGAAAAAAGCGATGGTGGAAGTTTTTGTTGTCTTATCTTTCCCTCCACCACTCAAAGAGGATGATGATGATGATGATTATATCAAAAATTAGAAGATGAGGAGACTGTGAAGATTGTTCAGCACTTGAAGATTAGAAGATGAGGAGACTGTGAAGATTGAGAAGAGAAGAGAAGACAAGAGATGATGATGATTAATGATGTGGCATATATACAGTCAGCAATTAAAATAAAAGAAAACAAAATATAAATGCCAAATAAGACATCAGTGTGACACGTCAGCTGTTTTTGTAACAGAGAAGTAACAGAAGGACTAACGCCAAAAAAGTAAATTTTGCAAGGTGTTTTTTAAAAAAAAAATTTTGCAGGGGGTAAAAGCAAAACACCCCCTATTTGCAGGGGGTAAAAACGTATTGAAACCTATATTTTATAGGCTAAATTGCTGTTTTGGCCCTCTATCTTTGGGGTTGTGGTCACTTTGGCCCTTTATCTTTTTTTTTCTCCTTTTAGACCCTCATGTTTTTTTTGTGTGTCATTTTGGCCCCTGCCGTTAGTTATTTCTAACGGACGCCACGCTGGCAGTTAACTGCTGACGTGGTGTTCAGCTGACGTGGAATCATTAATTGACGTGGCAAAAAAAACTATTATTTAAATCAAATCGAAATAACACATCATCAATTCTGTTTTTAAAATATTTTTACAATTATAAAATATAAATAAACTTAAAACTTAAAACATTAAAACACAAAACACAAATTTTAACAAAAATTGAGACCATCATCTGCACGTCAATTAATGATTCAGAATTGATTGGGTGTTTTAACAAAAATTGAATTTCATGGGTGTTTTAATGTTTTAAGTTTTAAGTTTATTTATATTTTATAATTGTAAAAATATTTTAAAAACAGAATTGATGATGTGTTATTTGGACGCCTCGTCAGCAGTTAACTGCCAGCGTGGCGTCCGTTAGAAATAACTAACGGTAGGGGCCAAAATGACACACACAAAAAACATGAGGGTCTAAAATGAGGAAAAAAAAGATAAAGGTCCAAAATAACCACAACCCCAAAGATAAATGGCCAAATCAGCAATTTAACCTATTTTATATCATTAGTCGTTGCTGAAAAGATGTTACAGTCAACGGTGTGTAACATGTTTCTAGGTACAACAGTTTGATAATAATATTAAACAAACAATCAATGTATTTCCATCGAAGTTTCTCACAAACACACACACACATTTTACCACGCACATTCCTGGCAATTTACCTACTAAAATACCCATGAAATTCAATAATTCAAATTTCAACCTTTATAGTTCCTAAAATTCTTGAAGTCTTTTTGGAATGTTGGCAATTTTGTAGCACTTATTTTAATGATCTTATTTTTCAACTTCTTTTTCAAAGGACACATCTTGAATGCTATAAATACACAACATTATTTGACAACCAAAACAAGGTAGACAAAGAGAGAATACAAGGGGTTGAAAGATTCTTGTCGCAGGATAGATGTCACTAGTTGTGAAGCATGGAACTTATATATGTGCTGAAATTAAATCATATATAGTCAGAAATAGCTAGCTAGTGTCTCTATCCTGCGACATGATTCTTTGTAACCTCTATATATGAAACATGATATATTGGTATGGTTCTTTGGGTTGGTTAGTTTGATTGCATGTACGTTGTTTAATTTTCTGCCGCAAAGGTTGTTCTTAAGAAAATACAATTGGTACGATTTGTTAAGGACGCTGCATATAGGTTGAGGAGGTGGCACAAACTCAGCAGATGCCATGGATTGAAGAGCTAGTAGTTCAATGGTATCCTCTTTAGTACCGACACTTCTAATTGAAGACGTGTTCAATGTCTGATACATTGTGTTGGACACCGATACTAGACACTTCAATTACTGGTATTTCTCAAATTAAAACTGATGTATGTGTGTCCATATTGTGTCGTGTCAGGGGTTCATTGTGTCGGTGCTTCATAGATGATACGTGAGTACTTCAATAGGGTGTTGAGAATATAAGTCAACTTCATAAAGTTGGCACCGGGAGTAACTACCCTACCCCTTCTCAAAACTAGCCACCACATGAACTCAAACTTGTGATAATTTTTGCTTCTTTTGAAGAATCTTCTTTTTTGAACTTGTTAAGGTAATCGTTTTCAATATTCTCCCAAACAAAAAATTTCACTGTTACATACTCTATGCTATACCATTATCGGAGCGCCTGTAGATCCTTCGTCGGATCAGCGCGAGGTCAGACTCAACGAGCTCAACCGACTTACCACATCGGCACCCCCGAGTTCGGGCAAGGACCGAACACATTCTAAAAAAAATAACAAAAATGACACTCATTACTATAACAAAAAAAGATCCACTATTGTAATGGCAATAACCATAATCATAACCAAATAAGTGAAAAAATTTAACCAATACCAATAGTCAATAGACATTCATACCAGAGATGACAACAAATAATTCACATTCAAGTGGAAAGAGAAATCAAGATATGATGAGTTCTTTGAAAACACCTTATTCTTTGGTATTTCGCTCTTCAACAATGCATATCACTTCATTGGTCTTTTTCCCCTAAAACACTCATGACAATACTATGGTTGTTACGACCATGATTCAATGGTTGAAGCTGGTGTAGCGACGGAGCAAAGTGATGGAGTGAAGGAGAAGCTATGGTTCCATTGATTAATGAGGGGAATTGAAGTGGTCCTTGGTTGGTTTTAATTAACAACAAAGTGATTTTACCCTAGTGTTCGTTTTACTGTCAATTTCGTGGACCATTGAAAAGTCTTTCTCTAACTCACTAACTCTCTATATAATCTATCTCATCACATTTAGCCTAGATGAATGTGAATGTAGAAAACTTTTAATTTAGATAATCACGGTCCCAATTTCATCACCACGTGGTCTTCCAAGTGGCCATGTCTATCTCAATTTCAACGTAATTATTGTCTTCTAATTTAAATCATTAATTTTAACCAAAAGACTAATATTAAATATTAAATATTATTATTTTTATGATAATAAAATATTCTTACCTTAGTTAAATGTTATAATATTTTTTTTGGTTACCATGTCATTGGTGTGTAGTTTCCACTAGTTTTGCTGATGAATAATCTACGCCGGGGAACCTGGCTGGCCACGAGTACCCGACTTTCCCGGCCCGTGTGGTTCTCCCTCCCATCGGGGTTTTTGCCACACCCAAGATTCGAACCCGAGACCTTGGAGTGAGATCCAAATCCAGTTACCACTTGGACTGTTGAGTATGGCTCATATTCGGCTTGGCCCAAACTGTTTGGGGGTGTGGGGGGCGTCAGCCCACCACGGTAGGGTTCAGGGGTATTGCTGTAATTTTAACTAAGTTATTATAACTACCTATTGTAACACTGAAACCCTAATTCATTCAAGTAATAAGACGGAACTACAACTGCTCTGTAGTCGCAGACGTACACAAAATATTAGCCGAACTGCGTGACCAATATCGTGTATCCTATTTCCGTTTTTTGTTTCTATTATTATTTCTTTGTTTACTGTTGCTGTTACAACAATTGGAATCAGAGCATGTCAAACTCTAGGGCGAAATTCGAAGTGGCAAGGTTCGACAGGACGGGCAATTTTGGATTATGGCAAAGGAGGGTTAAGGATCTGTTGGCTCAGCAAAGTTTACAGAAGGCGCAAGTGAGACGAAACCAGCAGACATGGCGGATGACGATTGGGCAGAGATGAAGGAGAAAGCCGCAGGATTGATACGTCTATGTGTTTCAGACGAAGTGATGTATCATATCCTGGACCTAACGACTCTGAAGGCGGTTTGGGATAAATTGGAGAGTCGGTATATGTCGAAGATGCTGATGAACAAGTTGTTCGCAAGACAACGACTATACAGCTTGAAGATGCAAGAAGGATCTGATTTGCAACAACACGTCAATACCTTCAATAACATAATCACTGATTTGGTGAGACTAAGGGTGAAGATCGATGACGAAGACAAGGCAATATTTCTGTTGTGCTCGTTGTCGGGTTCTTACAACCACTTGGTGACTAATCTAATTACCTACGGGAAAGACACTATCAGCCTCGATACAATTACTGCTAAACTATTGTCTCATTCTCAAAGGAGACAAAGTGTAGAGGAAGGAAGTCAAGGTGAGGTTTTGTATGTGAAGGGTGTAACAGCCCAGGTCCAACGAATTGGCCACCCCAGCACTATTACATCACGGTCTTCTCTACCCCCCTTGTAGAATTTTTGCCTTCCGTGGGAATCGAACCTTGCACCTGAGGCATAAGTGCAAGTTAAACACACCTCCCACTACCAATTGAGCGCGCGCTCAATTGGTAGTGGGAGGTGTGTTTAACTTGCACTTATGCCCCAGGTGCAAGGTTCGATTCCCACGGAAGGCAAAAATTCTACAAGGGGGGTAGAGAAGACCGTGATGTAACAGTGCTGGGGTGGCCAATGCGTTGGACCTGGGCTGTTACAAAGGGGAGTCAAGATCGTGGCCGGAACAAGGGTAAAGCAGGTTCTGAAAGGAGAAGGTCTAAATCCAAGAACAGAAAAACATCAGAGTGCCATATTTGCAAATAGATTGGGCATTGGAAGAGGGACTGCCCAAACAGAAAGCAGGGCGCATCGAGCTCTGCTAACGTTGTTCAAACCGATGATTCTGGCAGTGAAGGGGATGTTCTTTGTGTTTCATTTAGTAAGTGCATAAATGCGTGGATTCTTGATTCTGGATGCTCCTATCACATGACGCCGCACTGGGAGTGACTTATAACATTCAGGTCAAGTGATTTTGGATTTGTTTATTTGGGTGATAATAAAGCTTGTGCTATCACAGGAATGAGACAAATCAAAATTTCTATGGATGATGGTGGTGTGCGAATGTTGAGCGATGTCAGATATATTCCAGAATTGAGAAAGAATTTGATTTCTTTAGGTACTTTACAGGTAAATGGTTTTTCCTACAGGTCTGATGGAGATAGGGACATCATGAAGATCAGCAAGGGTGCATTGACAGTGATGAGAGCAAAGCTCTGGCACATGCGTTTGGGTCATCTTAGTGAGCATGGGATGATGGAACTTCATAAGAGAAATCTATTGAAGGGTGTTCGCAGTTGCAAGCTAGATTTGTGCAAGTATTATGTACTTGGAAAACAGTGTTGTGTTCGGTTCAAGACAGGGAAACACAAAACAAAGGGAATCTTGGACTATATGCATTATGATGTGAGGGGGCCTAACAAAGAGCCCTCCATGGGTGGTGCCAGATATTTTGTGACTTTTACCGATGATTTTTCTCGCAAGGTTTGGGTGTATTTTCTAAAGCATAAATCTGAAGTATTTCACAAGTTCAAGTTGTGGAAGGCAAAAGTAGAGAATCAAACGGGCAGAAAAATCAAGTATTTGCGGTCATATAATGGGACTGAGTACACTGATTCAAACTTCAAAAAAGTTTGTGCAGAACATGGTATTCAGAGGCATTTTTCAGTTTGGAAGACAACACAACAGAATGGTGTCGCAGAAAGAACGAACAGGACGCTAACCGAAAAGACAAGATGTCTCCGGTTGAATGCTGGATTATCAAAGGGTTTCTGGGCAGAGGCAATTAACATGGTCTGTTATCTTATCAACGGGTCACCACGGGCTTCATTGGACAAGAAGGTTGCAGAGGAGGTATGGACAGGTAATCCTATTGATCTTGACAATTTAAGGATTTTTGGGTGTCCAGCTGATGTGCATATATCCAGTGAAGATCGATTCAAACTTGATCCAAAGTCAAAGGAGTGTGTCTTCGTCGGTTACTCAAAAGGTGTAAAGGGGTTCAAGTTATGGGATCCAATTTCAAAGAACATGGTACTCAATAGAGATGTTGTGTTTCATAGCAGTCAGTTGCACCAGATGTGTCAGCATCTGAAGGGGAAACTTCCAACAATAAGGTGATTCAGGTGCATATTGAGCCGTCACCAGCGAGCAATATGCGGTCGGTACCTGAACCACAAGCCGAACCAGACTCGGATAGTGAAATTGAACATGGACCTGAAGATTCAGGTGGAGTTCATGATTACTCTCTAGTACGCGACAGAGAGCGCTGTCAGATCAAGCCACTAGATAGATATGGGTATGAAGACTTGGTAGCGTATATGCAGTTCTTACTAGTTCTGGAGATTCGTCCACTTTTCGAGAGGCTATATATAGCTAGCAAGGAGAAAGATAAGTGGATGGGTGCTAAGGTGTAGGAGATAGATTCCTTGAAGAAAAATGAGACACGCGATCTTGTTCAGCTTCCTAAAGGAAAAAGGGCTATCGGTTGCAGGTGGGTGTACAAGAGAAAACCAGCAGTAGTAACAGAAAAATAAGGGGAAAAATTCAAGGCTCGTCTTGTAGCAAAGGGGTACTCACAACAGAAGGGGATTGACTATGATGAGATTTTCTCTCCGGTCGTCAGACATACCTCTATCAGGGCAGTGTTAGCCTTGGTAGCCAGCCGAGACATGCATTTAGAGCAGATGGATGTGAAGACAGCTTTCCTCCATGGTAATCTAGATTAGCAAATTTACATGGAGCAGTCAGAGGGTTTCAGTGATACTGGACGGGGCAGACTAGTTTGTAAATTGAAGAGGTCTCTGTATGGTCTAAAGTAGTCTCCAAGAAAATGGTACAAGCGTTTTGATTCATACATACTTCTGATTGGCTACAAAAGGTGCGAGTATGATTGTTGTGTTTATGTTAGGAGCCTTGGTGATGGTTCTTTTATTTTCCTGTTACTGTATGGGGAATATATGTTGATTGCTGCTAATCATTTACATGACGTAAATGAACTGAAAATCATGTTGGGAAAGGAGCTTGATATGAAAGATTTAGGTGCTGCTAAGAAGATTCTTGGGATGGAAATTCACAGGGATAGGAGTGCTAGAAAATTATGGCTCTCTCAGAAAAGCTATGTTGAAAAGGTGCTAGACATATTTGACGTGAGCAATTCGAAGGCTGTGAGTACTCCATTGGCGAATCACTTTAAGCTCTCATTGGATCAGTGTCCAAAGATACATGCAGAAGCTGAGTATATGTCAAAAGTTCCTTATGCCAGTGTTGTTGGTTGTTTAATGTATGCTATGGTCTGCACTAGACCAGATTTGGCACAAGCTGTAAGTCACGTGTACAAGTTTATGTTCAAACCGGGAAAGCGTCAATGGGAAGCAGTCAAGTGGATTTTCGGGTACTTAAAGGGTACAACGGGTAATGGTATCATGTTTAGCAGTGAAAGAGGTGATCCTTCAGTTGTGGGATATGTTGATTCAGACTATGTTGGTGATATGGATGATAGGAGGTCTACAACGAGATATGTCTTTACTCTTGCAGGTGGACCCATCTGCTGGAAATCATCAGTTCAATCCATAGTTGCAATGTCCACAACTGAAGCAGAGTACATGGCAGTAGCTGAAGCTGCCAGAGAGGCTTTATGGCTGACACAGTTAGTGAAGGAATTGGGTGTTGAGCAAGGTGGAGTTCAGTTGCATTGTGACAGTCAGAGTGCCATTTATTTGGCAAAGAATCAAGTGTATCACGCTCGGACTAAGCATATTGATGTGAGGTTTCACAAGATTAGAGAGCTACTTGCTTCCGGACAGATATTACTTGAAAAGGTTCATACTTCAGAGAACGCAGCTGATATGTTGGCCAAGCCAGTCACCAGTGACAAGTTCAGGCACTGCTTGGACTTGTTACATGTTTCTCAGTGTTAAGCAGGAGCTCTACCCCCAGCACCAAGGATGTGGACGCCATGCAGTAAATCTTCATAGGGTTTGATATTTGCCAAGGTGGAGATTGTTGAGTATGGCTCATATTGGGATTGGCCCAAAATGTTTGGAGGTGTGCTGGGGGTGTGGGGGGCGTCAGCCCACCACAGTAGGGTTCAAGGGTATTGCTGTAATTTTAACTAAATTATTATAAGTACCTATTGTAACACTGATACACTAATTCATTCAAGTAATAAGACGAAACTACAGCTGCTCTGTAGTCGCAGACGTAGGCAAAAGATTGGCCGAACTGCATAACCAATATCCTATCTCTTTTTTCCGTTTTTCGTTTCTATTATTATTTCTTTGTTTACCGTTGCTGTTACAACATGGACCAACCATTGGACCAACTATTGTTGGTAGTTAAATGTTATAATATGACTTAATTAATTGGAAGACATAGTAGACTATAATTTTCACGTGAGAGGAAGTCTCCATTTTTTTCGGCCACAAAGTGTTTACACCTACGCTGTTCAATTATTTGCTGACTTCGACAATTTGACTAATTATTATCAAAATATAATATAGGCCAGAGAAAGAGAGAATTAGGCACATATATAAAACTGCAAAAGTATATTCGTTGTCCAAAGTGCATACATATAGAGATGAGTTGTGTACGAGGTGGCAGATCAGGAATATTTTATTTTTAATATCCTAAGAACATCTCTAATGATGAATCCAATTTTGTGTTCTTATGGTCTAAACTCTAAACCTTCATATCACTTTTAAGAATTACCCCAAATTT
This sequence comes from Astragalus membranaceus, assembly GCA_039519185.1. NCBI lineage: Eukaryota > Viridiplantae > Streptophyta > Magnoliopsida > Fabales > Fabaceae > Astragalus > Astragalus membranaceus. The sequence goes on from CM076852.1 coordinate 6,899,768, forward strand.
TGCTTCAATAACTAACTCTTTAAGAACCCAATTTCGATCTCATTACTTATCTCAATTTTAATACTTTTTCACTTTAACTTTTGTTGATATTTTTTAATTTAACTTGTTTTCCAACGAATTTATTTTTTCTTTTGAGTCATAAAATGTCTCGGTAAATCCCACAGTCTTGTCCCTTTCCCTGTGCTCTAACCCTCTTGTTCTTCCATGTCCCCTCTTCCATGTCCTAAGTGTGTGAGTACGGGGAACTACCCCAAGTAGTTTTTTTTTTTACTTTACTATGTTTAATGATTTTTGTTTTTGCCCCGGCCCAAAAATAGATGTTGCCCCAAAATAGATTTCTTTTACACATTTACTCTTTTAATTTTTACCATTTTCTAACACTAAACACACAGAACAAGCAATATATAGAATTTGGTTATTTTTTATTTTTTTGTCATAAAATTATGCATTTCATAATGGTTTTTAACATTCTTCTTCTTAAAAAAATATTATAGGCTATTTTTTGCCCCCACGAAAAATTTTCTCGGAATCTGCCACTGCTCTCACCGCCTCCTATCACCAACAACATTTCTTTAATCGCCATTTGTCTATACATGCCTCCAACCAGTGTTGACTTAGACACTATATTGCTCAGATCCAGCTTGAAACTAGGTATATATGCTCGGATCCAGTTTGAAACTAGTCATATCTGGTGTGAAACTGGCCATCAAGCTCCATTCGATTTGAGATGCTTTGATCAGATTTCGTTTTCAAGCTCCGGTAGTCGATCTGCTCATTACAGGTTGATTTGCTTCCCTCATATCATCTATGTTTTTTCCCTTCCACTACCTTCTCAACGACTACTTTTGATTTTTCTCTCTCCACAAACACTGTAAAAATTAATATTTTTATTATAAGAGTTGGGTTTGTGGGAACGAACTGGTTTTACACGTTGGCGAACTCTCTCCTCCATCTGGGGAACTCCAATCCTGAACTCTCAAAAAGTGGGTTTGTAACCTCCACGAACCTTTGAAGAACAAACCGCTGGAGATGCTCTAAGTTCTCGACGCTTATATAATCTCTCTCTCTCCATCTCTCATCTCTCTCTCTCTCTCTCTCTCTCTCTCTCTCTCTCTCTCTCTCTCTCTCTCTCTCTCTGTCTCTGTCTGTCTCTGTGTGTGTGTGTGTGTCCATAAATTTTCTTTACTCTCTCTCTCTGTCTGTGTGTGTGTGTGGTGTGTCCATAAATTTTCTTTATTTTT